>CM066328.1:109903650-111351150 GCA_033807585.1 Hydrophis major | reverse complement strand
AACCAATGGGAGAGGCTCGTTAATGGCCAATCAGATTCACCTGAACGGACCAATCTGATGTCGCCATTAACGGCCAATCAGAAGTGCAGGGCCAGAACCCTGCACTTGACTTCAAGCTCTTGATAACTTTATTAACACATTTATTCATTCACAACACCCCTTCCCCCCCGGGTTCCATTTACGGGGTGCGGTTACATAGTCCTTGAGGTAGGCCAGTTGTTTTGTTAGTCTATTTGATTTTCGTATTGCACCCGGTATTTGGCTGCAATCTTGTTGAGGTAAGACGTTATCTGGCGAAAGGGGTGCCTCTAACTCTGAGTTCGAATTTTCGTTGTCCACAACATCTTTGGTATCACCATGAGGTGAACTCACTCCCATCCCCAATTCTTCACGTGTTTCCGTTCTACCGTCGTTTCTATCATTAAAACTTTCTGCTATTCCAAGTTCATCTTCCTCCGTATCTCCTCCCCCCTCAGTTTGGATATCAGGGGACTCGGAGATTCCTGACTGTAGCCTTGATCGTAGCTGATCAATGTGGTGCTTCCATAGTCTATTATCGCGACACTCCACGAAGTACGATCTGGGGCCGGTTACTCGGACCACAGTCGCCTTGACCCACAATGGATCGCCCGACAAGTTCTTAGCGAATACTAAGTCGTCTACCTGGAAGATACGGCATCGCCCGCTGGATCCGTGTGATTTCTCAGGTTCGTACGATGGGTGTAGTCGGTCGAGGTGGGAGTGGAGCTTCCACCCCATTAGCAATTCGGCGGGAGTTTTGTTGATGACGCTGTGCGGAGTGATATGCTGCAGGAGGAGTATCCAGTTTATTTTTTCTTTGATATTGTCATAGTCCATTTTGTGTAGTGTTTTCTTGACGAATTGTACCATGCGCTCAGCCCTTCCGTTGGCCGCAGGATGCGCCGGCGAGGTCAGCGCATGGCGAATACCGCAGTCTACCAGGTACTGCTCAAAGGACAACGTGGTAAATTGGGGTCCGTTATCGGATACCAGAATGTCTGGTAATCCATGTGTTGTAAATAGTCTGTCTAGTTTCTTGATGACCGCTTCGGTTGTTGTGTTCCTCATTTCATAGATTTTGAGCCAGTTCAAGTAGGCATCTACTATTAGCAAGAATGTGTGGCCTTTGGTAGGTCCCGCAAAGTCCAGATGAATACGGGACCAGGTCCCCCGCTGGTTCCCATTCAGTTGGGGTTGCTTTCGGTGGGGCGTTGCTTACTTCCTGGCATTTGTGACAAGCTTTGACCCACGTCTCGATTTGCTTGTCGATGCCCGGCCACCATGCATAGCTATGTGCGAGGGCTTTCATGTGCACAATGTCGGGGTGGCCATTGTGCAATGTTCTTAGTACCGCTCGTTGTAGCCGCTCTGGGACAACGACTCTATCTCCCCAGATAATGCAGCCTTTCTGTGAGAACAATTCCATTTGTCGACTCTTGAATGGGACATAGTCATCAGATATCTGGTCCAATGGCCATCCACGCTCGACTCAACTGAGAACTCGTGCTAAGGTGGGGTCACGTTTCATTTCCATCGTGATATCTCGGGCTGTTAATGATGGTGTCCGAAGTGTCTCGATCTGCAACGTTGTCACTGTAGGCACGGGGTCATCCATGGTTTCTGGAAGCGGTGCTCGGCTCAATGCGTCGGTGTGGGTAATGGCCTTCCCCGAGCGGTGTTGCAGCCGATAATTATAGACAGCCAAGAATTCTGACCAGCGAGTCATTCTGGGAGATAATATATAGGGGGTTGGCTTATCTCCCGCTATTATTCCCAGCAAAGATTTGTGGTCAGTCACTATAGTAAAGGCTCGGCCGTACACATATTCATGAAATCTCTTGACAGCAGACACAATGGCAGGGGCTTCTTTATCAATCTGACTATAATTGCGTTCTGCTTTTGAAAGTGTCTTGGAAAAATAAACGACAGAGGCTTTGCTACTGTTTGGCAAAACGTGGCTCAAAATGGCGTCTACTCCGAAAGGCGATGCATCACACGTGATCGTTAATGGCAAAGTCTCATTGTACTGCATTAGTACAGCGTCAGAAGTCAATAAATTTTTTACATTTTGAAATGCCTGCTCTTCTCTATGTCCCCATACCCAGATTGCTTTCTTGTCCAGTAAATGATGTAGGGGTTCGGCTACGGTTGCTTTGTGCGGCAGGAAAACGTTATAAAAATTGATAAGGCCTAGAAACGCCTTATGGTCGGCCTTATTTTGGGGTCTTGGGGCGTTCTTGATTGCCCTCAATTTGCTATCGGTAGGGTGAATACCATTACTGTCAATCAAATATCCTAAGAATTCGACACGATCAGTGCATAGTTTACACTTGTTTTTTTTAACCTTAAGCCCTGCGTCTTTGAATCTCTGGAGAACCGATCTCAGGCGCTCTCGTAAAATTTTCGGGGTAGGTGCAGCAATGAACACATCATCAAAGTATGGAACAACGCCTTTGATTCCTTGTAATAGTCTTTCCATCAAACTTTGAAAGATTCCAGGGGCTACGCTCACTCCAAATTGGAGCGGGATACATTTAAAGGCACCTCGGTGCGTAACGATTGTCTGTGCTTCTGCCGTTTTTTTGTCGACAGGCAGTTGTTGGTAGGCCTGGGCTAAGTCTAGTTTAGCGAAGACCTTTCCGCCCCCCAGGGAATGGAGGAGGTGCTGCACCACTGGTACCGGATATGCGTTTTGTTGAAGGGCGTGGTTCAGGGTGGCTCGGTAGTCCCCACAAATTCTTATCGAACCATCCGGCTTAATGAGTGTAACGATTGGGGTTTCCCAGGGAGAGTGATCGGTTGGCTTTAACACACCCTGGGCTATCAATTTATCAAGCTGCTTGTCGATCTTTGGTTTAAGGGCAAATGGCACTTGACGAGGCTTAAGGTGGATGGGAGCTATTTTGGGATCGAGGTTAAATGATATCGGAGTCCCCTTGTACTCGCCTAGTTTTTCTGCAAATACATCCTTGAATTCTTGGACGAGGTCCTCTTCTCAGTTACTGCTACCGATTCGGTGAATGCCTGCCACCTCAATTCCGAGCGGAGCGAACCATTGGAGGCCTAGCAGACTAGGCCGGTCCTTGTCGATCACAGTCAGGGGTAGGAATGCTGTACGGTTCTTGAACGATACCCGGACTTAACTGGATCCTACGACTGGGATCCGATTCCCTTGATAGTCTTTGAGTATGAGTCTTTGGAATCGGAGATCTTGTTGCCGGATGGTAGGGATGAGTTGCTTGAGGGTCTTCCATGAAACCATCGAGAGAGACGATCCCGAGTCGACTTCCATAGGCAGGGCTGGTTTTCGATGGCCACTTTTACTCGGATCTTCTTGGCATCCAAAGAGGAGGCGTGACCGATCGTGATAGTTTGGTGAGCCTCTTCTCGCTTCGTGGGGCGGTTTATGGTTTTGTTTCTGTAGGAGTGGTTGTTCCATTGGTGGTTCACTGGTTCTTGCCTTACAGGATGGCTTCCTGTCGGTTGGCGATAGTTAGCCCCCCTCGAGGGTTGGCTGGGTCCTATTTGGCTTCTACAGACCCGTCCGATATGGCCTCGTTTCCCGCACACATGGCAGAGTGCGTCGAGAATTTGCATTCTGATCGGGGGTGGCTTGCCCCACAACCAGTGCATTGATATTGAGATTTCTGGCGTTGGTCCCGTTCGGACCTTAGTCGATGGACCTCTTCTTCGTCGCTGTCTGACGACAAAGAGAGGTCCTCGTGGTGGGCTGTTATGAGCTGCCCTTCTGACTGAGGTGAAATTTCACAGGTTGGTTGGTGAACCGGGGCGCGGTTATGGCGCATTCGGGCAGCCGACTTCCTGGTTGCTTCTGCTGCAGTAGCCTCAGCGATAGCATCGGCAAGGCCGATGTCGCCTTTCACCATCAACTTGCTTTGGATGTGCGGTGCATCCAATCCCAGAACTATTCTGTCTCTTAAGGCTTCTTCGAGATCAGCAAACCCACATAGGCCTCCCAAATTCCGGAGATCCACTATGAAATCGGCAACACTTTCGCCCTTCTGTTGACTTCTTTGATAAAATTCATGCCTTCTGACGAGCGTTGGAATGACTGGAGCATAGTGGGCTCTCAGTAGAGGTTCGAGGACGTCCCAGTCCATAGACTTCACTTCTGCCGGTTTCACTAGTGCCTTGGCCATCTTGAATACAGTTGGCCCGCAATGTTAGGAATACCACCCATTTCTTTCCAGTAGTGGCATCCTTCAAATTGTTGGTTTCCAAGAACATTTGGAAATGATCCATATAAGAGTCCCAGTCTTCTTGCGCTGGGTCGAATGGAGCGGGTGGTATGAAGCCGCCGGACATGGTTCCGCCGTTGTGCATTTGGTCACTTGCTCGGTTATCAATCTTCGTTGTTCAGTCAGCTCTGACGTCTCCACATCCCACCCTCGTCGCCAGTGTTAAGTACTGAGCGTGGGCGCGAAGAATGGAGACGAGCCGGTAAAATAGTGAACTTCAAAACTCTTTATTAACATGGTGTGACAGCTCAGCTCAATGGCTGTAATGGGCCTCCTTATATAGGCAACTTATTAACTATTCAACCAATGAAAACTTGGGAGCGCTAGCTCCGTTAACCAATGGGAGAGGCTCGTTAATGGCCAATCAGATTCACCTGAACGGACCAATCTGATGTCGCCATTAACAGCCAATCAGAAGTGCACGACCAGAACCCTGCACTTGACTTCAAGCTCTTGATAACTTTATTAACACATTTATTCATTCACAACACAATAGTTATCATACTGAGTCCTTCTCCCTCCTATAGTGCAAATAGATCTAGGAAATACCTTTCTTCATAGATATGGCACATTTTATGCAGTGAAATACTATACTTTCCTACTCAGAAATAAGTATAACTGATTTAAATATGTATTTAGATAGAGGTGTTATCATATATTTATTGGTTGTACCTACTTTTTAGTATCCAGAGATGGGTGGCAAATAAATTTCCTAAATAAATAAATCTATATTTACAAATAGTACCTTCCATTTGTAATTTTGGATTATAATAATTTGGAAAATTATTCTTAATAGGGAATAAGGAAGATCATTATCAGGATTATTTTCACATATTGAATTGAACAGTAGCATATTTAAAAGATAAAGATTTACATTTTTGCTGCTTATTCAGAATCAGATCATACTTTTGTTTAAATGTTAAGATGCAAGTAAGGGGACTTATTAGGTAGATTTACTATGGGCTCGGAAACTTTACTCAAGCAGAGGTCATGAACAGACTGAACACATATAAAATTCAGTATTTAACTTATGGGAGACAGGAGTAGCATTCAGACTGATCTTGATAGGTTAAAATGTAAGCTGAAAATGATAGAACAAATATTAAAGCAGCAATCAGTAATTACTGATTTGTCATTTTGAAAAAGAATTCAATATATAAAAAGGATAATGGAATTGTAGTTGTAACTGTTCACAATACTGTATGAATATGAATCAATTTCAAGAATCATTTTCAGTGCTAGCTAAAAATTGAAAAGGAGTCCAATAGCAACTTTTTCGGCTAACAAACTTTATGAAATGATATCAACTTTCATGACCTGCAGCTCATTTCATCTGAAGCACAAAGTGGCTAGAATGAGATAGGATTTAAATTAGGGTGAGGTGGAAGGGGGAAGGTGAGGTCAATTCAGGTTATATGTGAGACAAATTACCAGTACCTTATCAATTAACAACTGTAATGCATTAAGATCCATTGCGTTTGTTCTTCTGAGATTGCCTGAAGCCTTTTGATGTATATTTAGGCATGAAGGGTTTAGGTAAAGTGAAACAGGTCACAGAAAAATGACACAGATCACTCTCCTGGAAATACAAAAGAAGAGGAACTAAAGGAGCTTAATTAAAGGAGCTTGGTATATTTAGTTTTTAGAAAAGAAAATATTGAGCAGGAATATAGTAGCATTCTTCAAAAATAAAGAGGAAGGCTGGAAACTTTTTCTACCATCCCAGAATATGGAAAAGTTGCATTCTTAATATCAGTATAAAAAAAGAACTTTTAAGTAGATGCTGTCTTTCTCATATTTTTTTTTACAACTTTTATCTTCTAAAGCCTTCCTCTTCTGAATAAATAGTAGAAAATTTATCCAAGAGAGAGTGAAGGAGAAATATGTGTGCTCATGTATGTGTTTGAAAAGGGGAATGAATACAATTTGCCAGCAGCTGAACTCCTTTGATAATTTTGAATAAATATTTTAAATCTAGGTCTTCAAATCTTGATATTGGAAGGTATTATGCTCTAATTAAAATGGTCTTGCAGTTTCAAAAATTGTGATTTAATACATAAACCTATGTATTCTGCCTGTCCTGTACAAATACTGTACAAATACTATACAAAGGCAGATAGATCAACTCCACAAAGCATCCACACAAAGTCTTTTTTATTGGTTCATCAGGCATCCTGTCAACTCACATTTATGATGAGGTTCTTCTTAATGTCCAATCCTTTGCATATCTGAATTGTGTTGTAGGAAGATAATAAAGTCTCAACCTCATGATGATTGAAGCAGCCGCATGGTATGGTGGCTTCAGGCAAGAGTTAAGGAACCTCCCCCAACCCACCAAGGGTCAATTCAGTGACCAATCAGGGTTACAGATGTGGCCACATGACATGGACTACATTTCTCGGATACCTTAACTACATTTACCATGATGCATTCTCTTAAGGGGACAGCTCACAAGTCCTATCCCAACTATCCCAAATCCCATTAACTCTAAATTGTCTGGACAGCACACTATGTGAATGTCATCTCTCTAAGGAAAGTAAACAGCAAAACTTAGAACACAAACTTAATGTAGGAGAACAAGGCATTTCCTTTAATATATGTAACACCAAGTGATGCATTATTTAAGGCACAAACTTCTAGGGGCACTGAAAAGCAACATTTCTTTCCTATACAGAAGTAAAGGGCATTAGAGAGCTGCCAGTATCAATAAGCTTCCCTCCCACTCTCTGAATACAGTGACATTCATTTGGAGAGGAGCAGGACCAGCATTTTGAAAGCAGGCTTCTTCAGCCCAACAATAACACACAATGAGTTATTGGCTTGTTTTGTATATGGATCTCTTTTCAGCGACTAACTTTGAGTCCCCACAGTCTGGATAAATGATTGATTTTGTTGTTATAAAGAGACAGAGCTTTTCCACCAAACTTGATAATGCAAACATCTTTTACTCTATTTGTTCCTACGTACATTAAATAAATCCTTATTAAAATGCACTTTCCAGAAAATATCTGCAGCTAGCCTTTTATCACCATGTTTTGTATATAAAATAAGCAATTTGTCCCACTCTTTTCCTTTGCAACAGGCTACTGGGAAATTCAATCAATCCCTATAGAAACTGATTGTCACACTATTTAAACTGAAATGTATTGATCTTGTAAAACATTGTTCATGATTATTTAAATTACATAGAAGTTGTATCCTACATGATTGTCTGTATGGATATTTTAAATTAATTAGCATATTAGGAAGAATCCAATCCAATTTTATGTTCAGTGGCATTCAGTGGGAGATACATACATTAGAATTGGAATGTGGAACTAGCCACATTGTAGTGAGGGTGTGAGTGTGTTTCTTTTGTATTATACTGTTATCCAAAGTTTTTGGAGCTGTATTTTTGGAATATCTAGCAATCCATTCATACATTACAAAGTTTTGTATTAAAATATTCAGTTTAAAATGCATGGAGTTATGTACTTTAGTTTTAATAGTTATAAACATAGCATTCATGCAAACATGATAGAGAGCAAGTTTGATACAGTGATTAAAGTGCTGACAAGTTATGCTCTAGTCCTGTCTACTTCTTAGACAGGAAAGCCAGCTGGGTGACCATGGGCCAGTCACTCTCGCTCTCTCAGTCTAACCCACCCCCCACAGGACTGTTGTGGTAAAAATAAGAGGAGGATGGAATATTAGGTATGTTCATTGTCTTTAGCTATTTATAAAAAAATGTGGAAATTTAAAAATTCTTTTAAAAATAGTTGAATTTCCCACTAGTATAAACAGTTGGTCTTCAGACGTTAAGTCATGTCCAACTCTTCGCAGCCCCATGGACTATAGCAGGCCAGGCTCCCCTGTCCTGAAATTGATAAAAATTTTATAGTTCTAGTAACACTGACTGAAATTCTAAACATAAGATTGCTTAAATCCTATTGATTAAAAAATTAAATGCATTTTCTCGATTCAGCATTTACACTTTTTGTAAACATTTAAATTAAAACAGAAACAGTTTTAAAGATCTACCAACCTAATTATGAATGATAACACTCATCTGATAATTGTTAGGCATTTTTACAAAACTAAATTGATACTAGAAGATAGTTGTATAAGCTATGGCTTTGGAGTAATCAACCTGTAATTATATATATGCTACTGTTGAAACTATTTCCAATCCTAAAATTCCTCATTTTTATCTCATTATCTTAATCTGCCTCAATCCATATGTATGATGCAGAACAGGTATAAGAAAGGATAGAGTTTGAAGGAAGGCGGAGCTTCGTTTCGGCGATACAGCTGCAATCTTGGGACTCTGAGATCGCAGCCGATATTTTCGCCCCTGGTTGGTCCCAACGGACCTAAACCGTCCCGTAGAGACAGGGATTGAGAAGGGTACTGTCCCAGGATCCCAGAGATATCGCAAAATCTCTGGTTTGATCCAGGAGAAGCCCTTTTGCTGGCGGCGGAGAGGCAGCCCCCATAGCTGCTGAAGTTGGGACAGCTCCGGAAAGAAAGTGGCTGGAAAGAAGTGTGTTGGCTGGGTGAGAAATTCCTTTTGTGTTGTAAATTTGCTGAGGTTTGAAAGGGCATCCTGAACAAAGAAGAAATCTGTGAGACTTTTTTTTTTTTGACCAAAACTGTTTGAGCGGCGTTTTTTAAAGTGATGTCAAATTGAGGCTTGGATTTTTTTTCTTTTTTTTTCTTTTTTTCTGGGGACTTAAATGTGACTTTGTAGGTAACCGGATTGAATTTTCTCTTATATATATATTTATGCTCCTTTTGATTTTTTAATTTTCTCTAGGATAGAGGCTCCCTTTAGCTATTTTCTTTTTCTTTTTTCTTTTGTATACATTATTCATTTTTTCTGGCTGGGGGGGGGAAGAGCATTAAGAAACATTGCAACACTGCCAACTAGAGGCTTGAAAATACTTTATTTGGAGTGGAAAGAATTGTAAGAAGACTCCTTCTCAAGGACATTTCAATGTGATAAGATAGAGGGAGAGCACGGCAAAATATTATTACAGGTGTTTTCCTGGACTTTTATCAATATTTCAACACTTGAGGCTTAGCTTTGAAGCTGCTGGAGAAGAGAGTCATAATAAGAGCCTTGGATAAATAAATAAAGTGCAGTGTGCTCATATATATATATATATATATATATATATATATATATATATATATATATATCCCATTCGCCAGCCTTTTTGTAAATTTCAATTCTAGTAATATTCTTATTTTTGCCTTTTATTTTAAAGGGAAAGTCTCAGAGTTTTTTCTTTATTTTTCTTTTTTTCTCTTTATTTTTATTGGGACTTCTTTGCTTTTTCTATCCATGTTTTTGGACCACTTTGTTTTTCTTTTTTGATTATTGAGATTAAGGATGTTAAAGAAGATGATACCCAAAACATGGTCAGAGGCTTATATCACACTTATTCCAAAAGAAGAGGCTGACCCACTGCAAATTAAGAACTACAGACCCATCTCCTTATTGAATGCAGACTATAAAATCTTTGCTTCAATTTTAGCAGAAAGACTTAAAAAATATTTAAATAATTTTATTCACCCAGATCAAAATGGATTTCTGCCAAAGAGACAAATCAGAGACAATATGAGAGTAATCTTGGATACTTTGGAATACTATGAGGCTCATCCTGAAAAGCAAATGGCTTTGATATTTTTAGATGCTCAAAAGGCATTTGACAACGTGAATTGGAGATTTATGTTATTACTATTGGAACAGATGGGTTTTGCTGAAAAAATTATTCAAGCAATCGAAGCCATATATAATAAACAGACAGCAAAGGTAATGATGGAGGGGGAACTTACAGATCTTATTAATATAAGAAAAGGCACAAGACAAGGGTGTCCTCTATCTCCTTTGCTATTTGTGTTGATCTTGGAAGTGTTGAATAGAAATATTAGGGATGATAAAAGCATAAAAGGAATGAAAATTAAGAAGGAAGAATTTAAACTACAAGCTTTTGCTGATGATTTAGCTTTTATTCTGGAAGACCCGTTAGAAACAGCTCCAAGGTTATTGGAAAAGATAGAGACATATGGTGAGATGGCTGGTTTGAAAATAAATAAAGATAAAACAAAGATTTTGACAAAGAACATGCTATTGAGACAAAGAGAAGAACTGGCAGATCTTTTGAAAATCCAAATTACAAATAAGGTTAAGTATCTGGGGATATATTTGACAGCAAGATGTAGCACATTAAAAGAGAATAATTATATTAAACTCAAACAACAGATAACTACAGATTTGAAGAAGTGGGAAAACTTGCAATTGTCATTAATAGGGAGAATTTCAACAATCAAGATGAATATTTTACCTGGAATTTTATTTTTGTTCCAAACAATACCAATTAGGCTTGGAAAAGACTATTTTGAAGATTTAAATAAAATCATGCTGAAGTTTATATGGCAAGGTAAAAAAGCGAGAATAAAGCTAAAGCTTTTGCAAGACGTTAGAATTAGAGGAGGTTTTGGCCTGCCTAATTGAGAATTGTATTATCAAGCTGCAAATTTGATGTGGGTCAAAGAATGGATAACATTAAGAAAGCATAGGTTGTTGACATTAGAAGGGCATGATTTGCTGTTGGGCTGGCATGCTTTTTTATGGTATAAGGGAACTAAAACACAGGGTTATTTTAGAAGACATT
This sequence comes from Hydrophis major, assembly GCA_033807585.1. Lineage (NCBI taxonomy): Eukaryota > Metazoa > Chordata > Lepidosauria > Squamata > Elapidae > Hydrophis > Hydrophis major. Next base: position 111,340,211 of record CM066328.1, on the reverse strand, counting down.
ATATGCGGGAGTCTTTGTGGTTAAACTGGGAGAAGATAAAAAGACAATGTTATTTGAAAATTCCAGTTTGGTTATCGACTATTGAAGCATTTTCCTATCCTATAATTTATAAGAAGGAACAAACAGTTAGATATGGGGAACTCTTGGATGAAAAGGGTGAACTTAAATCGATACAAAACTTAGTGGAACAAGGTATAAGGATGAATTGGTTTTCATATGCGCAAATACATTCAAGGTATGATGAAGATTCCAAAACGGAGGGATTCTATGATAAGCAGACTGATTTAGATAAGATCTTGATGGGTACTGATGAGAAGGTGATTAAAAAATTATATGGTTATTTACTGGGAATGAAATTAGAGGAAGAACAAGTCAAAGAAACTATGATTGTTTGGGGGAAGAATTTTGGATATGGGATTGATCTAGAGAAATGGCAGAAATTGTGGTCTCAAAATTATAAAATGACAATGTCAACAGCATATAAAGAAAACTTGTATAAGATGTTTTACAGGTGGCACTTTCCCCTGACAAGAATAGCAAGAATGTTTAAGAACAAATCTGAAAAATGCTGGAAATGTCATCAGATACCCGGCTCATATTACCATATGTGGTGGACTTGTGAGGACGCTAGAAAATATTGGACTATAATTCGCATGTGGTTGGGAAAAATGACAAAGAAACACATAGACTTGAAACCAGAGATCTTCTTATTGGGAATTTTACCTGATATATATAGTAAAGATTTGAAGTACCTGATTGTAAATGTATTAACAGCGGCTAGGATTGTATTTGCTAAAAATTGGAAGAATGAGAAAATACCATCACAGGAAGAAATTATTAAGAAAATATTGGAATGTGCTGAGATGAGTAGATTGACATTTGAAATTAGAAAGCAAGAGGATAAACAATTTTATGAAATTTGGGATCTTTTTTATCAATGGCTAGATGATAAAATACGATAATAGAATATTTAGAATGCTAGACAGTAAGGAATATCTTTATTTTGCTATTTTGCTATTATCTTGTTATTTGACATATTTATAAAGGGTTTTTTAGGATTGATTTGGTTTGATTATATGATTTGTTACAGAATAAACTGGTTAAAGTATTGTTATCTCATAAAGCATGAATGATTAAAAATATAGTCAAAAACTTCTTTTTTTAGTGATATTAGGATATATAAGTTTGGATTGACAATATGAGTTGTTATGTAACATAATTGTAATTGAGACGACAGAATGAATGCACAAAAATGATGAACCAACTGACACACTGGATGTACATATGAGAATTGATGTTTTTATGTTTTGTTTGTCTTGTTTGTTTGTAGAAAATTAATAAAATCTTTTTCAAAAAAAAAAAGAAAGGATCGAGTTTATATTGTTCTAGATCAGGGGCGTCAAATTCATGGTGTACGGCGTCATCACAAGACTTTCCCCTCCTTTGCTAAACAGGGTGTGGGTGTGGCCAGCACATGAGGCATCCAGCCCATGGGCCAGAAATTTGACAGCCCTGTTCTAGATGATCATATGTTTAGCTGTCTTATATTTCATATTTTCATATATATCTTAATGCATATAATTGCCCACATAAATTATATATTTCCTCCCTCCCTCCCTCCCTCCCTCCTTCCCCCGAACTTATTTGTACATTATTTTTATTTATTTTGCATTTTAGGGGATCTTATGAAACAGAAGCATATGAGGCATATTTATTCAATTGGACCAACTATATGTTGTCTGTGTATAATACTATGTTTCTTGTATTTCTTGGTGTAATATTATATTCTTGGTGTAATATTATATTCTTGTGTTTCTTGTGGTAATATTAGATATAATATTACATGAAATGATAGATAATGGTTTCATGTAGTTCTAATGAGTGATCAATTACGTATATTTTTAGCAAAGAATAATAAAACTAAATGCATAGAAGATGGGAGGATGGAGTCTTAAAAAGGAAGACAAGGGACTTGTCTTCTTTAGATTTTAATACCTGGAAGTGCTACTATTAACACTATAATGTTTTTCTAATTTGAAAATATTAGTAAGTGCCTATGTTACACTAGATATCCAGCAGTGGTGGGATTCAACTTTTTTAACTACCGGTTCTGTGGGCATGGCTTGGTGGGAATGATGTGGTTTGGTGCATGTGGCAGGGGAAGGATACTGTAAAATCTCCATTCCCACCCCACTCTTGGGGAAGGATACTACAAAATCTCAATTTCCTCCCCAATCCTGGGGGAAGGTTTCTGCAAAATCCTATTTCCTCCCCACCTCCACTAACCTGCTTTCCAGCTCTGTTCTTCTGTACAGGGCAACAAAAGAAGACCCAGCCAATCAACTGGGACTCGGGAAGCAGATAATAGATGGGGGTGGGGCCAGTCAGAGGTGGCATTTGCTGGTTCTCTGAACTACTCAAAATTTCCGCTACTAGTTCTCTAGAACTGGTCAGAACCTGCTAAATACCACCTCTGATATCCAGGCATCTACATAAGGTTTTCAAAGGCATGCAGACAAAGATTAAAATTTTGTAGGCCTAGTCAATCTGTACATTTTGTGAGGCATATCAATCATATGTAAGAATATATTTGAGAGTTTACTTATTAAATTTTCATACAGCATCAAACAACAGAATTCGTAGTCGGGACTTTCTTTTACTTTATGTAGGAAAATAGAGAAATATGGAGTGTGGTTCAATAAAGTTGATGGAAAATACTTTGTCATATTTTAGTTGGATTTTGTCACTGATGGCCAGAAAGAGAAAATTACAGACAAAAGCATTTTGTCAATGAAGAAGCAAGAAATACTCTTAGAACAACACAAAGTAAGTAAAAATTATTTTAAAATGAAATATAGATAGATTTAAGATGCTATTATTTTGCTAAGTGTTTTCCTTGAATTACATATATTCTCTTCTATGAAATGTGTTAAGGCCAGAGAGGTACAGGGAACTTCACTCTAGCCCTTCCCCTGCAACCCCCAGGGGCATAAAGCGGAGAGACATAAAAGATACCATCAGACTTGTCAATAAAATACAATTCTAGTCTTCCTGAATTCTATTTCCTGGCCTGATCTACCTTGAAAGTCTGACAGTCAGGCATTAAGGAAACAATGTCAAAAACATAGGAGCCTGTCTTATACTAAGATTATTGCAATATTAATTACACTGACTGGCAACAGGATTTCATTCATATTTACTAACAGTAATACCTGAATATGTTAAAAAGTGAACATGGACTTTTTGAATGCAAAGCATAAAAGTGTAAAATCTGTTTGCCTGTCTTTCCATCCATCCATCCATCCATCCATCCATCCATCCATCCATCCATCCATCCATCCATCCATCCATCTATCCATGTTCTCAGTCACTTCTTGTAAGACTTAATTTGCAGCCCTTTACTCATCTTCATCGCCTTTCTCTGCAGCAGTTCCAGTTTCTTTGAAACTTTCTTAAAATGTAACCCCCCCCCCCAAACAAAACAAAACAAAAACCAGACAGAGTCTGAGATGGGATCTGATCAGTGCTTCTTCTGATTTGAAAATTATGTCTTTATTGAGGCAGGCAATACTTGCCTTTGCAATTTTCGTAGCTGTATCATGTTATTGACTCCTGTTTCACTATTTAGGGTGAAATAGTGAAGGCCATGTTCACAAACATCATTGCAGCAGCTTATGATTGTTAATGAAGTCACATGAGAATCATCAGTGGTGACCTGTGTATTTTCCAACCAAAAATAATAATCTGCAAAAATTGGAAGCACCTCTTCTCCTCTCTAGTTGCCACATTAATTTGTAGTTATTGGGGGAAAGGAAGGGGTCTGTTTGTAAAAGGCTTCAAAGCCAACTGCAAAGATTGATACTCTGGATTCAGTGCAGCTAAAGTAGGAAATCATGGAGAAAAGCATTTCCACAAAAAGGGAAATTGCCCACCTCCTATATTCAACAGTAGAACAAGCTTTGCTTGAGATTTTGGACAGCCAAGTCAGAAAGAAATCAGCTCAACTGCCCGTGGATGTTGTCAGTATAAAGACAAAATAACTGTAGTCAAAGTGTAGCAACAGCACTGAAAAACAGGTAGTCCTTACAATGATTCATTTAACAACCATTCAAAGTTACAACACTGAAAAACATGACTAATGGCTGGTGCTTGCCCTTACAACTGTTGCAGCATCCCCACAGTCACTTAATCAAAATTCAGGTGTTTGACAATCGGCATGCATCTACAATGGTTGCAGAACCCTCGGATCACATGATCCCTATTTGCAGCTTTCCTAGCAGGCTTCCAACAAGGAAAGTCAATGGGTTAAGACAGACTTGCTTAATGACCACATGATTCACTTAACAGCTGCAATGATTTGCTTAACAACTGTGGCACAAAAGGTTGTTAAATCATGCACAGGTTACTTAACAACTGTCTTACTTAGCAAGAGAAATTCTGGTCCCAATTGTGTTGTACATTGATGATTAATTGTACCTATGAGGATTTTAAATATAAGGAAAAGGCTGCTTTGAAAAACCAATTTTGCTCACTGTACTTTAGGTTTGTTTCATACATTTAAATATTTTAAAAGGTTATAAAAATTGTCCCTAACAATTCATACTGAATAAACTCATCAAAACTGTATAGCAAATTACAGTATTTTAAATCACTACATTTAATAGTTTTGGTTCCTTCCTTTTTGCTTTCATTTATTACTATTATACTAAAGGAAATGTTAACTAAATTCTTATTTCCATAGAAAAGCTGCAGTTTACAGTGTCAAGACATAGTGTGCTAATCATAAGAGTGTTCAGGAAATATTGTAATGCAAAACTATTAAATCAAGGTTTTCTTTGCAAAGCTTCATGCTGTGAACTTGACAGCATATTCTACAAATGAAATAATGCAAAATTGCTATAAAGCAAAGTGGAACATTATCTTCATGCAGATTTACAGAGTAGTCTAGCTTATTCTCTCAGAGAGAAGATTAGGAAGTGTTACTAATGCTATGGTGCTATTAATAACTACCTTTTCCGTGCTCTTTTGATCTTCAACAATGTACTAACTTTTTTTTAAAGGTCCACAATTAATTAAGATATTGCATATGGGGTACATCAGGATACAATAACTACAGAGTATTCCTCTGATTTGTTTTTTGTTTCTTTATGTGGATGCCTCTGATAAGTTATCCCAGTAGGTATCTTATGAAACGTTAGTAGATCTAAAACAAGTTCTGCAGTTACATCCTTACCACACTGATCTTGAACATGAACCATGATGAACATTTTCACATTAAGCTACCATTCAAATCCAGTCAATACAGATTTCCAAGGCCCTTCTCTTTCAATAGCAACTACTCCTCAAAAGAAGCTTGAGTATCAGTCTGAGAAGGTGGAATGAACTAGATGTGCACATTATATATGCTTTTTAAAATTTGTAGAAAAGCATATTACCTTATTCTGGAAAGAGATGTTGTTGTCATCAGTCATTCAGTTGTGTGACTCTTGGCCATTCTATGGATGAGCACTCTCTATGCCCCTCTGTCTCGCCCCACCTTCTTCAGATCCATCTGGTCATCCCAGAATCATCCTTTATACTGTCCAGCCAGTGGGGTGCTAGGGCAACTTCTTGTCCTTTTTCTGCTGATCACTCCTAGTATGATTGGCTTTTTGGGTAAGTCAGCTCTTATGACATGACCAAAATATGACTGCGTCTCTTTGGCAGTCTTGGCTTCAAGTGATATTTTTGGTGAGGTTCGGTCTAGGACCTGTTATTTTTGCCGTCCATAGGATATATAATAGTCACATCCAGCACCACAATTCAAAGGCATCTTCTGTTCTCCTATCTGCCTTTTTCAGAGTCCACGTTACGCAGCCATAAATATCAAGGAAATAATAGTTTTTATTAAAAATTATACTAGTCACTCCAATAAGAAAAACTATTTATGAACATAGTTTTCTTCTTTGTATTACAACTTTCACTTTAGTGAGAAAAATCTAAAAAAGTATTCTCCTGTATTTTGGTATTTTTAGAAAAAATGCCAAATTGCTTTTCTTCTATTTTTTTTAAAAAAACTTCTTTATTCTCATATATATGATTATTAATAAATACAGTATATATTTTATAAAGTTATAAACAGAAGTAATTTATATTATTTATTTCAAGAGGCTTCTCAAGAGGCTCTCTTTAATTACTGTAGGTTACTTAAAAAACATAAATATAATACAGATAAAATACAAATGGGAAATGTCCAGGAAAAATCAATTCTACCAGCCAAAAGAAATGCAAAAAGAAATGCAGAGGACCTTCTACTCACTGCAGTCAAAACTTGAGAGGAAAGTCAGGTTATGAAGGAAAGCCAGTCCTTTGAAATATAGTCAAAGCAGGGGCCAGATAAATCTAAGAAGAATGGTATTCCTAAGTGCAGAAATAATCAGAAGCGGCCAACTGAAATGTCTCCAGATGAGAAAGTAGGATTACTGAGCAAAAAAATAAGTGAATCCTTAACAAAAGTTTTCAGAGGAGCTCCCTCTGAGAAGAAGGGAGGTGTTAGGTAAGAGGATGAGAAAGACCTGGGCAGAGGGATGGAGATTGTAGATTAGTTTCCACTGATTGTTTCCTATGCAGTGCTGATTGATTCCCCCAGTTATTTCTTGAAAGCTGCTGACTTCCTACTATGACTGGAGCTTTGTTTTTAGCTGATCTAGTTGAGGCAGCTTCAGAGGACATATAAGAAAGGCAACTTTCAAAGAATAAATTCACAAAAGGAATAGAACAGAGAGATGACTGAGAACCTTCATAGACAGGAGAACAGAGAGATTCACCATACATCTGGTAAGGAGGTCTGGAGAGCAGAATTTTCTTTGTGGCTTATTGTTCATCAGAGGAACAGGGACTTAGAGAACTTCTCTCATGATCCACAGGGGATTTGCCATTTTAATTTTGCTTCCTAAAGATGACAAGACTCCACACGCAACAGACTGGTTGGCCTCTTGACTAAAGGCCCATCTCTCAACTTTTGAGGGAAGATAAGAAATGTTTCAATTTAAAAACAGAAAGTATATATGGGAAAATGATACCAAGAAGTCTTCCAGAAGATAAAATAAAAATGGAAGGAATAGAGACATGGAGAGATGTGACATAAAGTCTCTGGTCTATAAATAAAAGAACCCTTATTTTCTGAACCTTCAGAATTGATTTCAGGGCCTCCCTTCTGATTACCCCCTAGATTAAAAGCATTGCCACAAATGTCAGGAAGTAAGGAAGAAAACTCTGCAACTCTGAAAAGGTAAATATTCCTGCCTCTGCCCTGAAAGGAAACAAGTAATAGGCAGTGGTGATCAGAGACTCCCTATTGAGAGCAGGAGACAAAGTAGTAATCTTTCAGTTGGATAGTTTACCAAGAAAAATGTGCTGTCTTCTTGGGGCAAAGAATCAAGATATGAAGAAAATATTTCGAAGATACTTTATGCACTCTAACAATCATCCCTTTCTCCTCATCAAATGACTTAACAATGGGAACAAATGACAGAACATGATGGAATCATGAAGATGTTGCAAGAGATTAATGAAGGAGGGTGAAATAGCTGGGGACACAAGTGGTGTTTTCTTCAGAGTTCTTGTTGAAGGATATGGCACAGGAAGAGGCAGAAGAGCATAATAGAAGTCTCCTGAGGGCCAGGAAGAATGTTTTGGGAAGGTTATTTGCATCTTTGCAGATGGAAGGCTTTAAACTGAAATCTGAAGGACATGAAAAGGATGGCATGATGTCAAGTACCAGGAACAGAATTGGGAGGCATATGTAGGTTGTCTAGAAGGAAAGAACATTAAATTATGTGGCCCAAGAAGTCTAGTGATTCTCAAATTTGCAGAATGTGGGGAAATAATGGGAAGAAATAGAAGTCTTAATGAATGAATTTGAATATAATTTAGTAGGCATTACTGAAACTTAATAGAATGAAGGTCATAAATGGAAATGCAAACATAGAAAGGTGTAATTTATTTAAAAGAAATAAAACAAATAAAAGGAGAGAAAAGGCATTTTATGTGAAGGAGGATCAGAGGTTTGTGGCCAGCCACTGATAAAGATGGCCTGCTGAGCTCTCTGATTTTACCCCTACCTAGCTATTTTTTCTAATATAGTTGATTTATCTTATGAAATGTTTTATCACGTAGTAAGATAATTTAAGCAAAATATTAAAGAAGTAGTTGCTACATAAAGAAAAGGGATTAAAGCTTATTTGGAAAACCTGAAAAGGGTTCAAGAAAACAAACAAAAAAAAAAGCAACAAAGGAAGAAAGCACTCTTCACAGAGTGGACAGAGATCTGTTATGGACAAAACTGGACAAATAAAAAAACAACTCCAAAATGAAGACAGTATGGTATGATGTGGTGGGAGTAACTGAAGACTGGACAGGTACATATGAGCAAATGAGTAAACAATTTAAGGAAATGTCATGACAAATAACAGACATAACTCAGGTAGACAGCAAAGCTTGTAATATAGCCACAAGTAATACTTTAGAGACAAGCAAGACTCAAAAGGATATTTCTGAAATAAAGACTGAGTTGTCAGATTTACAGGATTGAAACAGGAGAAATAATTTAAGAATCAAAGGAATGTCAGAGAAAACTGGAACAATGATTTGACTACAGTACTTATCTGATTTCTAAAATTAATGGCCTGAGCTCTGATTTGAACCTGACAAATAATTGAAATTTTGATCAGATTTGTAAACTAAAACATAAAAGTCTTTGGAGATTCTCAGTCATCCAGGCCATAGTTGTCTCAAAAGTGCTTTTCAATAGGCAGCTGGATTGTTTTTTCCTTGAAGAAGAGCAAAACATTTTGTTTCTCATCCAAGAAACTTCATCAGTTGTGATGAGGTGGAATGGTGGGTGGTAGTGGAAGGATGGAGGATAGGTACTGACAATTGAGACTGGGTGGTGGGGGATGGAAAGATAGGTTCTGATGGGTGGGGGATGAAAGTTTGTATTTCTTTGTAGTCATCTGGTCCCTAGTGCTCTCTGTGAGAGCTGCTTTGTAGATGGGAGATAGGTGGTGTCAGAACCCTCCCCTCTGTTGAGAGAATGCTGTTCAATGTTAACACAACTCTTTTACCCCTTTCATATCAATGATCCTCTCTATCCAAAATGTAGAATTTGCTGTCTTCAAAAGAGTGACCTTTGTCTTTCAAATGCAGATGGACAACTGAATCTTGTCCTGTTGGGTTTGATCTCTTATGTTGTGCTATGCACTTGTGGTTGTTTTGTCTCACCAATGTACAGACCTGCACATGTCTTACTGCATTGTATTGCATATAGCACATCGCTCAGTTTTTGTCTGGGTGTTTTATCCTTGGGGTGGACAAGCTTCTGCCTTAGTGTATTCTTGGGTTTAAAGGGTACATATATGTTGTATTGGTTGAAAATTCTCCTGAGCTTTTCAGATATTTCTGCATCGTATGGAATGACAATGTTGCTAGGTTTGTTGATCTCTTGTTTGTCTGTAATGGAGGAGCACCTGTTGAATCTTTTTCTGGATTTGATAAAGGTCCAGTTAGGATTACCACAACTTCTGAGGGACTCCTTGACATGTTTTAGTTCTTTTCCTTTTCCTTCTTTACTGGTAGGCAATTAAGCCCAGTTGTGTAGAGTTCTAATCACTCCCATTTTGTGCTCCAGTGGGTGGTGAGAATCAAAATTTAAATACTGATTTGTGTGTAGGTTTTTCTGCAAACTTAAATGTTAAGGCTTCTATCTTCCTTAATGTGCACAGTAGGAAAGGGAAACAATCAAGATATTGTGTGGGGGTATATAATAGATTGTCAAGATAGGCAGAAAATCTAGAGAATCAGTCCTGACTAGATCACCGAAATTTCACAGAAGAAGGCAGTAATAACAGAAAGCTTCAATATCTGAAAAACAACTTGACTATAAGAACAAAACTATTCCTTAGTGATTACTATTGCTTACTGTTTCATTTCACACAAGGCTGAAGAAGAAAATAGCTAGACCGACTCTGATTTTAATTAGCTGGTCAAAAAGGTAAAATCTGTAGGAGCTCTGGGAGAGAGAGTGATCACATCATTTTGAAATTCCAAATGCTAAAAATTGAAATTTAATTTGGGGCAAATTTGTATACGCACACTGAATTTCAGGAGAGCCAATTTCAAAAGATTTTGAGAAATATTAGGCAGGATCCCATGGTCAGAAATCCTTCAGTCAAAGGGAATATAGGAAGATTGGGAACCGCTGAATCATACAGTTTTCCAGTGAGGAAAAAAAGGGAGTAAGAAGCTGCTTAGGTAACTTCTGTGGCTGCGTAAAGTGATTTCAACTGAATTAAGAATTAAAAGGGACCTATACAGAAAATGGAAAAGGGGTATAATCATGTAGAAGGCATACCTGCAATTATTGAATTACAGATAAAAGCTAGTATCTGCAAAAAGAAAGTCAGAAAAGCTAAAGCACTTAGCTTGAAAGTCTTAGACTAGTGATGGAAGCTAAAAGCAACAAAAGTTTTTTTTTTTTTGGGTCATGTCAGTAGTAAAAGGAAGAAAAAAGGAGGAATGGGTTCACTGTTTGGAGATGACATTGGAGAAGGATTCTAACAAGTGATTTGGGAGGGAAACTATTCAAATGGTTTTAAGGAGAAACTATGACACAAGATAAGAATGATAATTTGTAAAAATTCATGTATTCATCTTACAGTCTTAGGACCTTTGAAAAATCTTGGAGGATGAGTATAGTGTCATGAGATTGAAGAAAAGCAAATATTCTTCCCCTTAAAAGGGGACAAAAAGAAGAGCTGGGCAATTACAGAATGGTTAGGTTAATATTGGAACTTGCACAATGTTGAAACATTATTAAGCAATTTGGGAGAATTTGGAAAAGAATGCATTGCTTTGCAGAAGCTACCATGTATTCTTCAAAAAACAAGTTCTGCCAGACCAGATTGACCTTGGTTGATGCACTGATCAGTTCAGTTGTATCATAAGACTGCACTGGACTTCAACAAAACATTCAACAAAATCATCTATGAAATGTTACTAGAGAAGATAGCAAAATGCAAGCTAAACAGTGGTCTCATTAAATGTATAAAGACCTAATTAAATGATTTATTCCAATGATTAGTAGATCAGTGACAGGCCAAAAAAGCAACACAAAAGCTCTGCCACTTCTTTTTCCATGGAAGTCTCAGAGAGAAAAATGGAGAGGCCAGAGAGTCTTATCCAAAGTATTGTTTTCCCAGAAGCTTCTTCTGCATTGCCCAGAGTTGCTTTGGGTGGAGCTGAACACAGCATATAAATTTGATTAATAAATAAAGTGGTAGTTTAGTAAATAAAGTAGTAGATTAGTGAACAAAAAACATATACATTTGTTTAATAAATAAAAAAATTAGGCCCCAGATACAAGGAAGTTGCAGCCCTGGAATTTCTCATTTTCCCACTGAGTCATAATGGTAATTGCCCACAATCAGTCCCTACATTCATTTACCTGCTAATAAAAGCCTAACCCTCAAACTCATGGGGAGATGAGTTGAATGAACATGAGTTGTTTGGCAGAGTTATTGCATTTGCCCTTAAAATTTACACATCTCTCAGTAAAGTGATTTGTTAGTTTTAACCTAAAAGGATGGATGATCATATCTGTTGTGTTTTTAAGCCATGTTTTGTCTTAAGACATTGTGAACTGTGTCATTTATGGTTTACTTATTTTACCAATTTTATTTTTAATGCACTTGTTCAATTTGTAAGCTGCCTCAAATATCCAAGCAAATCTAGACTATATACAATATACTTATTGTATATTTTGATTAAAAAATAGGTCAAGATCACACTTCATTATATGTATTTCAGGGGACAAGATATGCTGGAAGGATAAATAATTTTATTCATGCAAAGTAGGCTTAGTCTATAATAACCCTCTTATTCCCTTCCTTAGAACCTAATGCTTCTGTAGTACATAAACCTTTTCTGTGTGATCTTTTGCTCATAATTCTGTTTGAGTATTCTGTTTGAGAATTTGGTAATGGATCACTGAGAGTTAGAATATACAAAAGAGCAATTTTTAGAAACTAACAGCAACCAATCATGAGATAAAGTGCCCAATGAGGACTTAGCATAGTAATCATGGAGTGACGCTTAAAGAAGTCAAATGAATCAGATGGCAAGGGAGGTATAATTTATTCAACCCAGAACATGCGCTTTTAAGAGGAATAATGTATTTGTTGTGGTTTGCTGGCAGCCTGTGCAGACAGCAGCAGAATCGGACAGTGAGGAAAAACAAGGACCAATCCGGGAGTCTGGGGAGGACTTGGACGAGGATCCTGCATCCGTTGCAGAGATGGGGCCAGGACCATTTGGAAGTTATGTGCTGACTCCAAAGCCTCCAGAATCTGGCAGTAGTGAGGCAGAGGAACAAGGGGAGCTTGTTCCCAGCATGTATGTTCACAGAGCTGCCAGAAGGCAAGAGCAGCTAAGACAAAAGGGGCGACTCAGGAGTAAGGCTGGGGGTGATTGCACCTCCCATAAGGTATAAAGGAAGTGCAAAGATAGGAAAACCTTTGCAGGAAGCAACGTTGTTTGCTCTGATCGGTTTGGACTCTGAAAGCTCCATGGTGAATTTGTTCTCTTTTTGGTTTTAAAAGACTAATTGGAACTTTAGTTGTTGGCAGCACTTCAAGTCAGATAAAGTGCGTTCTTATCAGTATTCCTCCAAAGAACTTTGGCAGATGTTCCTGGGACTATTTATAACTGGTTGAAACTCATTCTGGGCTGTGAATGATGATATCGGGTGGAGGCTTGAAAAACCATCCGAGATTCGATATAAATCCAAGGAATGGATTCCCCCCCTTTTCATTTTCTGACTGCAAATGAAAGGAACAAAGTTTTACCTGATCACTCCAGACCTCCAAGGTAGTGGATGTGTGGGCATCCCCAACTCATGCTTTCCTCTATTCTCTTTTCGATAGTCCCAGACTATCAGCCGGCAAAACGCTGTTTCCAAGGATCATCTGGATTTCCAGTCGCCTCTGGAGCCGACCAGAATTTGGGGAGGAGGCACCTCTCAATGGGAGGTCGTGGCCACTACTCACCTAGTCCCCGGCTTCCGGAAGACTACTGGCTTGGCTCGCCAAATTGTGGGGTGGGGGCTTGAAAAACCACCAAAGATTCGATATTAATCCAAGGAAAACAGCTTTATTATAGCATTTCTGCAGAAACAGGTTCCTACCCTGGCAGATGGGAGGAACCCAGAGCAAAATTTTGCATTCTATTTTATACCCTAGCCTACCGCCCCATCCAAAGATGGCTTGGTTTACAATCTACCTATTGAATTTCAGTATACAATTCATTACCTAATATGGGACATCAGGAAATTAAATGCCTCCTTAACACATACACATTTTCCCAGATTTTCCCAGAGCACAACGTGTGATTGTTCAACGTTTCAAATTCTCCCTTTTGCAGTAGAAAAGTATCGACTGGTAGTTTTGAGATTTGAGCCGCAGCTACACAATACATAATGGATTTATTCATGTTTTCCTTACAATTCCCCCCTTTTCTGCTTACATTCTTGACTCAAACTCACGCAACAGATCCCCAGCCTCTTTCAGAGCCATCTCCTTCTGAAATATTATCAGAGGTTCTTCCTCCTGCTTCCCGGATCTTGAACTTACAGTTTTTCCTAGTCTTCCACACATTGCTATTACACCAGGGAAACACTGAACACAACAACACAACATCACACAGCATATAATAATTAATATAATTCCCATGATTGTAGATCTCAACCAAGCAGTGCTGGGAAGCCAAGACCATAATGCCCCCCACAAATCTGGAAATGAGGAATCACCTCTTTTAATAATGGATTAGAATGAATGCATTCCTCCATCGTTTGCACTGTTTTTGTAATATTGGGTTGGAAATCATGGATATATACACAACAATGTGAATGAATCAAAGCACACACACACCCTTTTGCAGATAATACAATGTCTAATGCATATCTATTTTGCAAAGCTACTTTTCTAACTTCAGAAAGTTCCGTGTTGAGCATTTTGATTGTCTTGATAGTATCATTAAACATGGCTACTGTAAAGTTATTCAGGATATGTAAATCTCTATAATTCATGGCTACTCCCAACGGTGCCAGCACTCCCCGTGCTATCTGTGTTTTCAACTCCCCCCCCCCCAGCGTTAGTCTTGAACTGATTTCTCTTTTATTCCGAATCCGTCCCTGGGGTAAGGTATTCAATTTATATATTATTGGTATCACGTATCCCGTGGCACAAATCCCACTCCAACGTGGTGGCATTTCTCTATACACATGTTTCCCACACAACACCCACCTAAAATTTTCCATGGCGTACGTTTGATTCGAAGTCCGAGTCCAATTGATTATATCTTCAAAATACATACACATCTGGTATTGGTCGTGATTAAAATAATTCAATTGATGATGAGTGTTAGAATAACTGTGGTTACTTCAAGATAAAAGCATATCAAAAGTTTTGTTGCATTTTTCCCAATCACCCAAATCCACTCCTTTGGCTACATTTCTCTTGAAACACACATATGCTTTTTCTCTCAAATGGACAAATACCTTCCCGGATAGGTTTCTTTTCATAGGAGCCTGTTCAAATTTATTTCCCTTTGGTCTCAAATTCTGTTGACTTAGTGGGATTGCATGTAATGTTAAATGCTCCCCTGTCTTCCCTGGCATGTGCATGCACATCCAGCAGTTAGTTATGTTCAATGCTTGTGATACCTTCTTCAAATCCTTCATGTATGTATTGTCTTCCCATAAATCTGTCCCCAAGTCTCCAGCTGGTCCAATATATGGAATCTGTCCTCCTGATGCAATCATCAGTACTATCATCAAGGTGGTTAGCTCAGTCCAGGGTCAAATCTTCTTCATCTTTTTAAGGTGAGCTTCAGCAGCTGACCATCCACTGGAACTGCCCTCCACGTAGAATTTGGATCTGGTGCCTTCTTCACTCTGCTGTAATGCATCCAGCCTCCTTCTCGAGTGCGAATTGCAGATTCAGTTGTCAATAGCACCTGGTACGGGCCTTCCCAGCTAGGTTGCAGCTTCTCACTTTTCCAAGTCTTTATCAGAACCCAATCTCCAGTTTCATAGGGGTGTTGGCTTCCCGCAAGTGGTGGTCGTTGTGTCAACAATCCCTGTTTATAAAGAGAAAACAAAGACCTGGACAGTGCCTGCAAATATTTTCTCAGAAACAAATCTTTAAATTCAGGAATTGGATTCCCTATTTTTGCCAAGTAGGGCCGCCCCATTAACATTTCAAAAGGGGAGACCCCAGTGTCTTTCCTTGGACATGTTCTGATTCTGAGTAGTGCCAAGGATAAGTTCTTTGTCCATGGTAACCCATTTTCTAATTGTAATTTGGTCAAATGTCTCTTCAATTCCCCGTTCGCCCTTTCCACTTTCGCACTGCCAAGGAGTGTGTAAATCCTATTTCACCCCAACAGCTCCCATCACAGATTGAAACACTTTTTGTGTAAAATGTGTCCCCCTGTCAGAATCAATAGCTTCCATCATCCCATATCGTGGAATGATTTGTTCTAATAGGATCTTGGTTACTGTGGATGCTGTGGCTCTTCTAGTCAGATAGGCCTCTACCCATCCTGTCAATTGATCTTTAATCACCAATAAGTATTTCCAACAGATACTCTGGGCTAGTGTCCACATCTTTGGGCTCCAAAATGTGGTTTCACAACTGTTACCAGTGCTTCTGTTCCCCAGTGTCTTTCCTCATGTACCTTCTCCAGAATTCCTCTCATTACATTCACGGGAACCACCCTCACCCCCTCTGAAGTTCTCCACCCATCCTCAGTTAATGTATACCCTTCTTTTTCCAAATCATCTTTCTCTTTTCCCTCAGGTTTCCAATCCTCATCCTATTCCATTTCTAGCAAGGGAATTAATGCCATTACCAGCTTTATTTCCCCTGCAGCTTTTTCGCCCATTTGTCTGCCCACCTGTTTCCAATTACCTCTGGGGTATTCCCTTTCTGATGAGCATTCACATGTACTATTGACACTTGATTTGGCAGTTGCAGGGCCTCCAGAACCTGTTCCACAAGCTGTAATTGTTCAACTTGTTTCCCATCAGCCCTGATAAAACCCCTCTCCTGCCAGATCTTACCAAAGGTATGGACCACACCCCAGGCGTATTTGGAATCAGTCCAAATTGTCACATCAATTCCTTCAGCCAATTCCAAGGCTCTCTTCAAAGCAAACAACTCGCACTTTTGTGCAGACCATGAAGGAAGGGAGCCTTTTTCTATGACCTCCCCTTCTCCTGTCACGACTGCAAATCCTGACTTCCTTTTTCCTTCTTCAACCCTACTTGATCCATCCACAAACCATCTCTCCCCATCTTTCAAAGGAGTCTCTTCCAGATCCTCCCTCACCTTTGTCATCAAATCTACTTGCAACAAACAATCATGGCCTTCAGCCTCCCATTCCTGCCTTCTTCCTTCTAAAAATTCGGCTGGGTTCAAATTTCTCTCTGTCCCAATCACTACATCAGGGCTGGTTCTCAAAATGGTCTCATATTTGAGAATCCGTCCTTCTGTCATCCAAGTTGTTGCCAACTGACTTAGCACAGAAGTAACCTGATGAGGAGAATGCACCACCAGGGCCCCTCCAAAGGTTAATTTCTTGCTCTCTACTACCAACATAGCTGTAGCTGCCACAGCCTGCACACAGATTGGCCATCCGCTTACTACTGGCTCCAGAGTTTTGCTCAGAAAGGCGATGGGCTAATACTGCCCCCCCTTTTCTGTGCCAACACTCCTAGTGGCGTTCCCTGTGCTGCTGACACATACAGATGAAATGGGAGCTTCAAATTAGGCAAGGCCAAAACCGGTGCAGATGACAGTGCCTTCTTTAAATCCTCCCACTTCTCATCATCTCCTTCTAGCCATTCTATACTCTCTCCTTTCCCTACCAACTTCCTGTGCAGGAATTGGGCTAACACAGTGTATTGGTCCACCCAAGCTCTGCAATACCCCAGCAATCCAAGGGCTTTCCTGACTTCTGTCTTATTTCTGGGAGGAGCCAAGCTCATGATCCCTTTCACCCTCTCAGGATCCAGGGACCTCACCCCCTGCTGAATATAATGCCCCAAATATTTCACCTTCCTTTCCACAAATTGGATCTTTTCCCTTGAAACTGTCAATCCTTGCTCCTTCAGCCAATTTAACAAAGCCACAGACGCTGCTCTGATCTTGTTCTTTTTCTCCCTAGTCAGCAACAAATCATCCACATATTGAATCAACATGATCCCTTTTCCTTTCTCAAAAGACACTAACTTCTCTTCCAAAGCTTGTCCAAACAGCAAAGGGCTCTCAGTATATCCCTAGGGAAGTACTGTCCACCTTAATTGCTGTTTCCTTCCACTCTCAGGATCATTCCATTCAAATGCAAACAGGTCTCTACTTTTTCCTCAAGGGGGCACGCTCAGAAAGCATCCTTCAGATCTAATACAGTAAACCATTTGTCTTTAGGAGGGATTCGTCCCAAGATAGTATAGGGATCAGGAGATCCTCCTCAAATCCAAAACCAAACTATGTTTCCCATCCTTCTTCAACACAGCAAGTATTGGAGAAGTGAAAGATGACATAGCAGGCTCCAACATGCCCTGTTTCAACAATTTATAAATCACAGGCTTCAACCCCTCTCTCCCTCTTCTACTCATTGGATATTGTGATGTCCAAAGCTTTGTCACCCCAGGCTGCACTTGAATATTGATTGGCTGAATGTTCATTCGCCCTACCTTCTCATCTCCTGCCCAAACCTCATCCGAAATTGCCCTCTCATCTTCCACAGTCATCTTCCACATCCTTACTCCCTTCCCGGTATCCCACAGCTGGATACCAAACACAGGCAACAGATCTCTTCCTAGCAAATTCACTCCAGAATCAGGAATATACAACACTTCAGCCTCAGTCACCACTTCATTCATTTCCAGTCTGATTTGTTCAAACACCCTCACATCTTGTGATTTTCCACTCACCCCCACTACTTTTATCATTTTCCTTGATCTATGTGCACCCTTTATCGGGTCACACACAGAAGTCCGGCTTGTGCCGGTGTCTATCAGGAACAGCCACTCCTGATGGTCAGGACCCACTGAAATGTTTACCAATGGCTCCCGCAGGTCCTCTTAAAGGAGCCGGAACATCCCTAATCATCATACAATGCATAACTCCTCTCCTCCCAGTTGGTAGGACACTCGCGTGCAAAGTGTCCTTCCTTCCCATATCTGAAGCAACTCCTATCCATTCCAGGCTGTCTCATTCCCATCCCTCTGAAACCTCTTCCTCTGAAACTTCCTTGCATTCTGCCTCACCTTCTCTCACCCTGGCCTCCCATTGCCCTCCTTACACAATCCACACTTTTCTTCACCTCATTCTTAGCTGCAGCCTGCACAGCTGCAACCATCATCTGTGACTTCTGTCTGGTTTTTTACAGTGTCTCTGTAGTTCTAACTGTTCGACCACCTCATGAGCATTCTCATGAAGTTTTGAAAGAGTCTTTTTCAATTCTCGCAACTCGGCTGGTTTTATGGGGGCAGCCACAAAGACTGTCACCGGGTTGCCTACAGCATTGATCCCATTAGGAACTTCCCTAAGAGGAAATGCATCCACTTCAGGTTTTTCTCTAAAGGGAAAATTTTGAACACTTCTCTTCTCAACTGTTCCACTTCTTTTCTCAGTCGCGGATAGAGAGGGGGTTGTGCCACCGGCAATGGCGGTGGTGTCATAGGAACGTTGGCGGGTGCGTTATTCAAATTAGGATTTGTGGGCGGCGGACTCTGCAGCCAATCGTCCATCTCACTCTCATTGTCTTTTTGTTGAGACATGTATTGACCCTCAATTGGAGGGACGGGACCTTCAAATTTCACATGAAACAATACATCTATGTATGCAATTTGAGTGGTAATTTTGTGTTGGAGAATATAGTCTCTCAATTTGGTTATCCAATAGGTACTGGTTTGCCCCTCAGGACTCCAGTGATATGGAAATTTAGGATCAATCAGAGGATATTTTGGCCATCGGTCTCGACAAAGATAAATCATGTTTTTCTTTTCGAGATGTCTGGTGAATTCCTTTAGATTCGGGGAGAACCTACTGCTGGAGTAGCTGTCCCAGGGGCGAATCTACCGGAATTGATTTCCTGCCATTGTCAGTTTTTCCCTGTCCCGGACAGGCTTCTTCCTGGTCTCCAAGACCCTTGACTCACCAGTCCAGTCCTCCAGCAGACGCTGGATTCCCCCAGGGAGTTTAAGGACCTCTTCCCCCCCTTTCTTTTTCTGACTGCAAATGAAAGGAACAAAGTTTTACCAGATCACTCCAGACCTCTGAGGTAGTGGATGTGTGGGCATCCCCAACTCAGGCTTTCCTCTATTCTCTTTTCGATAGTCCCAGACTATCAGCCGGCAAAACGCTGTTTCCAAGGATCGTCTGGATTTCCAGTCGCCTCTGGAGCCGACCAGAATTCGGGGAGGAGGCACTTCTCAATGGGAGGTCGTGGCCACTACTCACCTAGTCTCCGGCTTCCGGAAGACCACCGTTGAGGCTCCTGGCTTGGCTCGCCAAATTGTGGGGTGGGGGCTTGAAAAACCACCAAAGATTCGATATTAATCCAAGGAAAACAGCTTTATTATAGCATTTCTGCAGAAACGGGTTCCTACCCTGGCAGATGGGAGGAACCCAGAGCAAAATTTTGCATTCTATTTTATACCCTAGCCCCATTGAATTTCAGTATGCAATTCATTACCTAATATGGGACACTCAGGAAGTTAAATGCCTCCTTAACACAATACACATTTTCCCAGATTTTCCCAGAGCACAATGTGTGATTGTTCAACGTTTCAAATTCTCCCTTTTGCAGTAGAAAAGTATCGACTGGTAGTTTTGAGATTTGAGCCACAGCTACACAATACACAATGGATTTATTCATGTTTTCCTCTTACAATGATAATTCACAGCCATTGAACTAAAATAAAAGGGTTTGGGATTTTATGTGTGTTTGTTGGTGGCTCAGGAAGCCTTGGTCAGAACAGTACTATCATATTTTATTTTTGTGGTAATCTATTTTATTAATAATAAAAATAATGTATTCTGTTTCTGAGAGAGAGTGAAGGAGAAAGAGAGACAGGGAGGCAGGCGAAGGAGGAAGGAAGGAAGGAAGGAAGGAAGGAAGGAAGGAAGGAAGGAAAGAGGGAGGAAAGGAAGGAAGGAGGGAAGGAAAATGAAACATTGCCCATATCCTGAGTATGCCCATAGCATTGTTGACTTTATAAGGCACTTGATATACTTGTTAGGCCTAATATTCCATCAATATGATTAAAAGAAAATACAAATGTGATTATAAGTCAAGACATTGATTTCATTGCCTTCTACAGAAAAGCCAACACTCAAAGAGAGCAGAGTGGGTTTATCACTATAATTCTGTTTCCAGTGACAATCTCCATGCCAAACAAATCCATATCCTTATTTATGCACATGCATTCCTCACTGTTGGAATATCTGTAACATATGATGGATGCATAAAAAGTACAAGTACATTCTATGCACCAGGCTGCTAAAGTCCAATCACAGAGATGAATTTGCTGCTATTCTAATGAAAGCGTCTTATCTCGGATAGAGTGATAATCATCACTTCTACATGGCCATGAGGACTAAAAGCCAGAAAACTATGTATTTGCATAAAAGAAAAAAAATTAATCTAACCAAGTGAAAAAAAGATAGGTGGCCTTCTTAGCAACTACCTTTCTTTTCATCTGAACACTTGCAATACATCCACTCAAATTCATGCTGAGTTTTCCTGGAGAAGGAGGAGTAAAATGTGTGTGTTTTCTGAAGCACAGTGAAACCGGGCCTCCCCCCGCAACCCAAATTATGCACACATAAATCCTTCTTTTGTGAAAAGGATTCATTGGGTCAGATAACGTGTAAAGGAGAAAGCTACATATCTCACAGGCTTCCATGTTTCCACATGGATGCTTCTCTACACACAGATTGAAGACTGAATTATGAACAGACCTTTAAATACAGGGGTCAGGAAAGGTCAAGTTTTGTCTTCAAAAGTATAGTTGAATGAGAAGGATGGGTTTTATTACCGAGGGAAGGAAAGGATTCACAAGGTGGAGTTTTTGAGGATTTTTTGCTTATTTATTTCTTTGCAGCATACCAAAATACAGGAAAATCAATACTTAGCAATATTTTAGTTTAAAAGACACCATGATGATGCATAATATAACATACAAGGAGGACTAAATGAGCCAATTCATTCAGTGCTAAGATTACCATCTCACAGCGTAAACATTTTTGCATCTGTCTGCCCAACTTCACTGTTTACCCTCAATGCTGGAAAGCAGGGAGACCTATGTACAATGTATTTGTTCTCTTTTCTGCCATGTTTACCTGTCATCAATACAAAGCTTTCCACATAGTTCACAAAACTTAGAATAAAATACATATTTAAAAGAAAATGAAATGGTAGACTAGTACATACTTATGAGCCACTTGAAGTGGAAAAAGCAATTTCCTTCCCCATTGCAGTCTTCCTTGAAAGTTAGGCAGCATCTTATGCAAAGGAATATGGGGAAGGGGAAAGGAAAAGAACATCCATGCAGTTCAATGGCTGCACTACAAAACCAATTAATTGTAATCTGCAAAATGTTTTCCAATGTCTAATTATGATTCCTATTTCCCATTGCTTTTTGGGAGGGGATTAACTGGTTTTGCTTGATAAATGTAAATATGTTTCTGTTTTTGTATCATATTAATTATGTTGTCCCAAATTAGCATTCACTGTTAAATAATATATCGTAAAGTTGACCAATAAACTAATTGCCTAATTTGTCTATTTATCTCTTAATTTCCTAAATTCTTTAATATATTCAACCAACTTGTAAATGCAAATACTATCCAATATAATCTCAAATTAAAATTCTAAATTAAATATATGCATATGTAAAATCTATGCTTATTTCTCAATATTATGAAATCCAAGTAATAGTAATGATAGATACCTTCTCCTATCTCTCTAATTATATACAAATCTTATCTATTGTATATTCTATACCGTTCCACATATGTATAAAGATATATATCTATATATATGAGACAATATTATATTATAGTATTATAAAGAATTCATCAATGCACGTAGAAAAAATTAGCAATAGATTAACTTGAAAAAGTCAATTGATTATTTAAAATAATAAACAAGATATATTCAAATATTAATATGTAGTTAATCAATTATAACTATAAATGTAGTAAATATTATAAATATTAAATGATTATTGTTATTAATATCAATGTTACTTGACAAGTTGCTGATAAATCAATTAGGTCCGGCAGAATACCTCACAATTACACTCATCAAATGTCTCTCCTTCTTCAGTCAATACATAAGTAAAGGATAATAAAATATAGAATAGTTGATCCAAATATCCCAAATTAAAGAAAGGGGAGAGTCTTAAATTAATTGTCCAGCTCTCCGTCTCTGAAGCTACATGATTTCACTTCCTTGCGTTCAGGCAAAAAAAAAAAAAAAAGGAATTGCTGAGTAACGTTTATGGCTTCCTAATATCTCAATACACTTAACAGTACACACTCTTCCTTCTGTCTTGGGTTTCAAGCAAATAGTTTTTCCAAAATTCTCCACTAAAGTACTCCCCCAGCCAGCAACCCCCATTCCATGTCAAGAGAGACTTAAATCAGTTATTAATATCATCTATAACCACAAGTCTTCAATCTACTTCAAAGGTTCAAGTCTTCTCCCGATCTCAAAAGTAGCCAGCCCAATCCTTCCAAGCAAAAAATAATCCACAAGCATCCCAAACCTCAAACTTTTTTCTCCAACTGGCATCAATATAGCAAACCTCTCCGATCCGAGCCTCCTTCTCCTCTAAGTCGCTACTGTTAATCTTCACTTCCTCCTCTCGAGCCCTTTCACTTTCAAACACTTTCCCGTTCTCTCTTCTTCGCCACTTCTTTCCAGGCTCCAATCAGCTTGTTGCTTCTCAACAAATCTCTTCACCATTCAACAATCGAACACTCTCACAAGGATCTCTGCACAAACCTCTTCATTAGCTGCCACAGGCTGTCACTCACTCTCCCTTTTGCAGAGGTGACAATTCAGACTATCGGATCACCATTGCAAGGCAGTAATCTCTTGCTGGTTAGCCTCTAAAGGATTTCTCTTCATTGTGATGAGGGTTGCCTTCCCCTTTCACCACAGCCTGAGTCTCCTGACACCAGCACGGTTCTCTACGGAAACCATGCACCCCGAGGGGTTGCGCCAAACAGCAAAAAGGATTTAGAAGGACTGGAGATGGGCTTCCATACCTCTGTTCGTCCTCACATCATCACCAGAAGTCCCACCCAGAAATACTTTCACAGACACTTAATTAGAGATGCATTATTGACTAACTGGAAGAAAATAAGGAGAAAATATTATTTAAAGATACCAATCTGGATTTCAACAATGGAAGCAATGATCCACCCAAATAATTTGGATATTAGTAAAATGATTAAATACAAGGACTTATTGGATGCGCAAGGAAATTTGAAATTGTGGCAAGATCTTCAGGATCAGGGAGTACAAATTGACAGATGGGCATGTCTTCAAGTACAGAGTAGATACAAACAGGATAAGAAAGAATTTAGAATCAATAATAAACTTCAGCAACTAGACAAAATTCTATTAGGCCCAGACAAAAAATATATATCAAATTTTTATAATTACCTACTAGAGGCAGAATTAGAGGAAGAAATTGTCAAAGGGAATATGATAGCCTGGAGTGGGAATATAGGACGTAGTATCACTTTAATAGAATGGAGTAGAAATAATCTAGAGTAGAAATAATAAAACCACAAAATCAGCAGCCTACAAGGAAAATGCCTATAAGATGTTTTACAGATGGCACCTTCCCCCCTTGAGATTAGCGAAAATGCACCCCAACATGAGTCTGAATTCCTGAAAATGTAAAAAAAAGGAGGGAACTTTCTTCCATATATGGTGGTTTTGCATAGAGGCACAAAAATATTAGCAGGAAATTAGAAAATGGTTGGAGGAAATGACAATAGAACAGATTGAATTTAAACCAGAACTCTTTCTATTAGGGATCTATAATAAACAAATCTCAAAAAAACAAAGTATACAATAGTATACATTTTGACAGCGGCCAGACTGGCCTTTGCACAATGTTGGAAGCATCCTCATATTCTATCAGAGGAATTGATTATTCAAAAAACAGCAAATTGTGCAGAGATGGACAAATTAACTTTGGCATTAAAAGGAAAAGATACATCAATGTACTATGACATCTGGAACTGCTGGTATGAATGGATAGAACAAAGATTGATTGAACAATAAAGAAGATATGTTATAATTGTAGATCCAACAGACGATCATCCCAAGAGAAAAATCTTCCAGATGCCCCAAACTATATGGCCTCCCAAAAATACACAAAGAAGGCATACCTCTCAGACCCATAGTCAGCTCCAGAGGAGCACCATTACAAAACCTAGCTAAACACTTATCAAAACAGCTACAGCCCCATACTGAAGCAGCAGCTTCACATGTACAAAACTCATACCACTTCTTGGAAATGATCAAAGATCTACATGTGGAACATGAAGATCTGCTTGTAAGTTTTGACGTGGTTTCACTATTCACTCAAGTCCCGATGAAAGAAACTCTTGAAATCATCAAAAATAAATACCAACCAGCTAAACACCTCATGGAACTAGCAGAACACTGCTTAACCAACACATATTTCATATACAAAGGACAAAGTTACAAGCAAATTGAAGGAGCCCCTATAGGATCACCACTGTCACCCGTCATTGCAAACCTGTTCATGGAAGAATTCGAATCCAGAGCCCTAGCTAATGCCACCCAGAAAGCCAAACTATGGTTAAGATACATCAATGACACATTTGTGATTTGGCCCCATGGAAAAGAAAACCTAAACAATTTCCTAACACACCTAAACAGCACACACCCCAAAATCAAGTTCACCATGGAAATGGAAACAAACAAACAACTACCATTCCTAGATGTACTAATCTACAAAAAAAAAAAAAAAGAAAAAAACAGATGGCACACTAGGACATACCATATACCAGAAGAAAACACACACCAACCGCTACCTCAATGCCCAATCCCACCACCACCCAACACAGATAAACTCTGTGGCCAAAACACTAATTGCCAGAACCAAACGCCTGGCAGACATAAAGACTGAACTATGCACCCTGACTAAAGTACTGACAGTTAACGGCTTCCACAAAAGCAAAATCACCGGCTTGATCCACAAAAACACACTGAGACATAATTGAGACCTAGAAGATGAACAGACCTATGGAACAGCTGTCCTGCCCCACATAAGACAAAATCAGTAAGATACTACACAGGCATCACATCAAGACTGCCTTCAAAACAGACAGAAAAATAGCAGCCATCCTAAGAAACTTTGACCTGGAAAACCAAGGCATATATGAAGTCCCCTGTGCATCATGCTCTGCCACATACACTGGACAGACCAATTGAAGAATAAGTACTCACCTGGATGAACACAAAAAGGCAGTAAAAAAGCTGGAACACACTTCCTCACTAGTCCAACACATGAAAGTAACAGGTCATAGCATCGACTTCAATGGCACCAAAACCCTAGCCACTATAGAAAACCTCAGCTACAGAATTATTAGAGAAGCCATAGAGATTGAAAAAGGACCTGAAAACATGAATAGAAAAAATGACTCCACCAGACTGTCAATTATTTGGAAGCCTGCACTCACAAACAAAAAAATCTCCACACCACAGGCCAGGCAAACACCTGGGCACAAACAGATCCCCCCTGATAACTCCAGCTCAAACACACCCCAACCAGGCACCCAGATGAAACCTAGCTTCCTAATAAATGATAGCCATCCATTTACTCGGAGCCAAGCCGCACTAAAAGCTTCCAATACAGGAACACAATGTTGCCAGCCAATCAAGACAAAAAAGCCACAAAACAGACAGAAGATATTAGAAACCCCAATCAAGCAGAACATAGCAAACTCCAAGACCAATAAACACAGGCCAAGATTCCCAACCAATCAGGATGAAGAAGAAAAAATACCATTCTGGCACAACAGTAGGCTAGCCCCAACTTTAAAACTGAAATGGCTGTGAAAGTCTGACTCACAGACGAACACAATATAGAAGCCTGATGATGGCAGATGAGATTCTGCCAAAAGGTTGCTACAACTTTACAAGCACAACTATAATGACGTGGGAAAATACACGAACAAAGCTGAATATCATACATTTAAGTACCCACGAAAACTTAAGAAAACATATATGTGTGTGTGTGTGTATTTATATATGTGTATATATCCGCACAAGGATCAATTGTATAGAGGGTTTAAGATAAGGTTGAAAATAAGGTTCCACAAACTGTCGAGGATGAAAGTGTTTTTAACTGTTTTCTGATCTTTTTTTCTACTTTTTTTTGTTCTTTTTTCTTTTCACATTTATGTACATGTTGTTTGTCTGTTTTAATTGTAAAATTAATAAAGTTTATTTAAAAAAAGATAAATGTAAATATGAAGGCAATGATGTTTCATGCCAGGGCAGGAATATGCCATGTAATGTAAATGATCACTTTATATATTGTAGCATCTGCCCTTTGGGAGGGGTGGGGGTGGAATCAACTTGATAGTGAACTATATTTTATTTATTAATTTTTATACCATCCATCTACCCTATAAGATGACTCTATATTTATGTATATATTTGATATTCAGGGGTATTTCTCTCTCCCCCCTCCCTCCTCCCCTCCCCTCTCTTTCTATATGTGTGTGTGTATGTGTGCTGTTATAATATTTATCTGTGTATATGTACTGTATATACATATACGTATGTACTGAGAATCTTCATAGATATTTTATGCATAACCTGTTGTTTCTTCCCCTATCTAGATCCACTTACTTATTGTTTACAATAACTTTAAGGGCTAGGGCTAGGGTGACAGGAAAGAAGAGTTTATTATCTGATTGTGTAAAAATGAAACAGACTTATCTTTAAGGCTGTTTGTCAGACTAGATTCTTCAAGGTAAGAGAAATTAGAAGGAACACCTCATATCTTTACTGTTAAGCCTGTGTTCCTCAACCAGGGTTAAGGAGACAAGCTAAACAGAATGTGCAGCGTTAGTCAGATAGGCACACAGATAAATGTGTGAGATAAGTTTGTATGCTGCGTCTGCCACCTTGTTTCCCTTCTGTAATGTACCAGGAAGAGGTTGATGGCTCCTGATATGTGCTACAAAGAATGGATGCGTGCGGCTGTTGATACATTGCTGTAGAGGAAGCAACAACTTTAACAAAGAAACAGATATGCTAGGAGATAAATAGGCTTGATATATATTTTTCAAAATCTGAGAAACGTATAAGGAATCTACTATTAAATTAAAAGGAGCTTTTTGAAACTGTTGAAACGCAATAAGAGATGCAGCAAGTTCTGCCTGTTGAGCAGAAGATTGTGGAGGGGTAATTTTAGTTTTCCACTCTCCCTCCTGATACCATGCACAAGCACCATACATTTTCCCCCCATCTGCATAAAGCGTAGGTGCATCTAGTAATGGAGATATTGAGAGGGGGGAATGCCATTCAAAAGGGAGAGTTTTAAGAAAAGTGAACCGTGGGTCAGCTGGTAAATGGCAAGAAATTTGTCCTGGCCACTCTACTAAAGCGTATTGTAGTTCTTCTGAATTACACCAGAGCATTTCCCACGTGGTCAATGAACAAGGAGTGAATATTAAAACAGGCTCACATCCCATGAGTTGTTTACATCTTTGTCGACCTTTAAAGATCAACTGGGAATATGCAGAGGCTTTACTAGTGATTGTGGTCCGTGGGGTGTGAGACAAATGCAGCCATTCTAAAATCAAAACCTGTGTCTGATGAAATTGCATGACAGCTGTGGGTCTCTGAACAGTATTTAATAAAGCAATTGATATAGGACAATTTTCTATAGCACGATCCACCCATCTAGTAGCCAGTAAATGGGAAATATCTTTTAATGCCTGCAACTGCTCTTTATTGAGAATGATAACATCGGACGGGGCTTTACCTTGTGTGAGAGCATTAAAGAGAGGAGCTAATGTAGCTGTAGTCAAACCCAAATAAGGACATGCCCAATTTAAGGTTCCCAGGAACTGTTGTAAGATCACGAGTGTTGGTTTTGGGGGAAGTGTTGGGAGGGAAGGGAAGGAACAGCAGCTGAAGCAAGTAACTTGTGACCTAAATAGGAAAAGGGAGGTTTGGATTGTATTTTTTCTGGGGCTATAATGAGCCCTGCTTTACCTAAAATGGAGGTCAGGCATGGCAGAGTTTTTAATACCGTGCCCTTTGGGCCAGGTGCAGATACCAATATATCATCCATGTAATGATAGATTAAAAAATGAGGATATTTGTCCCTGTATGGTTGCAAGGCTAAATCCACAAAAAATTGACACATAGTTGGACTGTTTAACATGCCTTGCGGTAAGACTTTCCATTGATATCGTTTGGTAGGTCTTTGATTATTTAAAGTTGGCACTGTAAAAGCAAATAATTTTCTATCTGACTTGTGTAATGGAATGGAGAAAAAGCAGTCTTTTAAATCGATAATGACAAGGTCATACTCTTGAGGAATTATGTTAGGATTTGGAAGACCACATTGCAGGGGTCCCATTGGAAGGAGGACCGAATTCACAGCCCTTAAATCCTGAAGGAGGCGCCAAGCGCCGTTTTTCTTTTTGATAACAAAAACTGGGGTATTATATGAACTCAATGAGGGTTCTAGATGACCTCTATCTAATTGTTCTTGAACAAGAGAATGTAAGGCTTCAAGCTTTTTAGAAGGGAGAGGCCACTGATCAATCCACACAGGGTTATTGTTAGTCAAATATAAGCTAAGCATGGTTAATGGAGGGTAAGTTGTGCATTAAACTGTGACATAAGGTCTCTTCCCCACAAATTAGTATACAGAGGAATTACAGCTGGTTTGATATAAGCAACACATTGAGACTCAGGGGAATGGGCTTTTACCCATAATGCGAGTCTCCTGGAGTCCCCCCACTCCTCTCACCGCTGCTGCCACATCTGCAGGCCAGGTGTCCGGCCACTCAGCAGTTTGGATGATGGAAATATCCGCTCCAGTATCTAAAAGACCAAGAAAGGATCGACCGTTCAATAAGAATGTTACCGTAGGTTTCGGTTGACTAATAGGTCTTTCAATTGCATAGAGTTGCTCTTGTTGTTGGTCTAAGAGCACAATCATTTTTGCCACAACATCCCCCTCATTTATAGTAACTTCTGTATTAGCTAGTACAGACAGGCAGACATCAGATAATACAGTGGGGTCATGCAGAAAAGGAGAGGCAAGAATACCTTGTTCAGCTAAATCCCGTACAGGAAAGACTAGCACTGGAATATCGGGGGGCATGTGAAAAGGCTGAACAGGGTGCACAAAGAGAAAGTCAGCGATACCAGGGAGATAAGTAACAGTTTCATTAGCAACAAGATCGTAAGCGAAAGAAGAAAAATTGCAAGTTTCAGCAGCCTTTGTTGTGGTGCTAGCTGCCTGCCCCGTTTCTAGTTTCCCTGATTCAAAAAGAGTTTTTGAATGATTGTAGGGTTATTCTGCTGTTCATTCTTTTGGACTCTGCACTGACTAGCCCAGTGATAGCCCTTTTTACATCGAGGGCATGGCGTTTTTTGGTGAGCTACCTGGTTTCTTGACATATTTGCTCCCCCACCTGGGGCTCTGCATTGGCTTTTAAAGTGACCTGGCTTGCCACAATTAAAACAATTACCCATTTTACGAGTATTTTGTTGGGAAATGGGAAGAAGAGAGCCCATGTTCTGCTGCATGCCTTCCGTAATGGCTGTAGCCAGAGTAGACATGGAATGGGATGTGGTTCCTATGATTCAGCAGGCTGCAAGATAATCTGCCAAGGTAACATTTTTCTTATTAATTAATGGTTGCAAAACTTTCTGACAATCAGCATTTGCGTTTTCATAGGCAAGTTTTAAACTTAATTCATTACAAGCCTCCTCATTATCAATTTGTCTCTCTAAGGCTTCTGTGAGACGGTTTATAAAGGAGGAAAAAGGCTCAGAAGGTCCTTGGATAATCTTAGAGAAAGATTTGGGCACGCATCCCGCATTATCAATTTTTCGAGCCGCGGCCAAAGCACAATCCTGTAATATAGGGAAAGCAGCTGCGTCTGTGGCAGTCTGCTGGGCAATGGTAAGCATGGTGCCGGTACCGTTAAGCATATCTAAAGTGACATTTGCCGGCAAGCCTCTAGCGGCTGCGGCTGCGGTACGTTTGTGAAATTCGGACTCCCAGACCAAAAATTGTGAAGACGTGAGGATCATGTAAATAATGTACGCCAATCAGCATTTATCAAGTCAGCACCTGGTTGGGTTATTGACCCGAAAAGACCCTGTACATAGCGGGATTGAATACCATTTTCCTTGCAAGCTGCTTTCAAATCCTTAATTATTTTGTATGGCATTGGGGTATACTGAGGAGCTGGGGGATTGCCGGCTTGTATGACCGGATAGAGGGAAGCAGCTGCAAGGGTGTCCTCATCCATTTCCCCTTCATAAAAGGCTTGTTGAATGGCTTTTACAACACCCCCCCCCACCTCGGGAGGGTGGTGGAGGACACGGGGGCTCTACATTTGTGGAAGTGGATTGAATGGAGGGAGGCTCCCGTAATGACTTATGACCATCGGGAGCGGAGGGTTGAAGGACAGAAAAGTTATCATAACTTGGCGGGGGAGATTCAAACACACTCCCTGTTTCTATTTTATAATGGACTTTTAAAGCCTCCATAATTTTCCTCCAAGTGACCAAAATGCCAATAGGTGCACGAGGAGGACTATGGAGATGTTCACCAATTTTTTGCCAATTGGAAATTTTTAAGGACCCTTCCTCTGAATAATTAGGACAATGTTGCCACACATAAGCCAATAATGTAGCAATAGGTTTCATTTTTACAGGCGAGCCCTTTAAATTAGCAGAATATTTAAAAGAAGAAGCGACTAACTCCCTCAATTCCTTCAGATGCTGCATCTGTTGTTGAGAAAAGTTTCCACCCATACTTACGAAAGTCGAGACCGTGTTTCAGATCCGATGACGTGCAATTCGCTTCAGGCCTGGCAATGCACAGCTCCCATCGAGCTGATAAGATATGGGCGCGTCGCTACGTATCCCCCTTAGGGAATCACGTCGGGGTCACCAGAATGCGGTATCTGCCATCCCGCATCTGATGGGCGGCTCATGATAGGGAGCGAAGGGGAGAGAAACGACAGGAAGCGAGGTTTCCTCTTGATGAGCGCGCCCCGAATGTCTTGGCACACGCTCTTTTATTGTGCTTTTTTACAAGAAAATGATTTAATCAAAGCTCAAGTCAAACATGGTAATCTCATCAGGATGTGCATGTTTACAAAGCTGCATACCGGACAGATTATTTACAATGTGGATAAGCTTATTAACAACCGTCTAGCTCCTTGTCCCTTGTACGTGCCTTGCAAAGGTCACTGAAGAGACAGAAGTTAATGATTACATGTGAATGATACAATGTTGCAAACACATGAATGATACATAGTTGCAATGATACATAGTTGCAATGATACATAGTTACAACATTTAATGAATTTAGTTCTTTTTCCATTGCCTTTTTCCAATTCTCCTGATCCTTAGCAGGATATATCTTAAGTTCATCTACACTAGTTGGAACTTTAGTTACTTGGCAAACTATAC
Source organism: Hydrophis major (assembly GCA_033807585.1). Classification (NCBI taxonomy): domain Eukaryota; kingdom Metazoa; phylum Chordata; class Lepidosauria; order Squamata; family Elapidae; genus Hydrophis; species Hydrophis major. The sequence goes on along the minus strand of CM066328.1, from coordinate 111,308,369 downwards.
TTGCTTGATACCTATCAGGTGGTCTAGTTACACGTGTAGTACGTCTAGGTACTACAGGACTTACAGGTGGACTTTCATTTATTAACTGTTCTTGATTACCTAACTCTTCCTGATCATCATTTTCCTCTTGATCTGGTCCTATTTGTTCTTCATGGACTTCTTCTTTAATTGGACTCTTCTTATAACTAGTCTGTTCTTTCTGCCTTTTGTAGGGTTCAATAATTACTTCATTATTTAAATCTTGCTCTAATCTATTCCATCCTACATGTTCTAGGAATTTTGCACTAGCACTGGTGTAAACTCTAGATGTTCCTGGTTCCCAGAATCTATAAGATCTGTGATTAGATTCATATCCTACAAAAAATAATCTTTTAGCTCTATGCTGTCCTTTGTGTCTGAGTTGTGTAGGGATATGCACCCATGCTGGTGCTCCAAATGTGTGCATGTAACTTAAATCAGGTTTTGTACCATGCCACAGTGTGAATGGTAATTCACCTGTTGTTGAATTAACAACATTATTTAATATATGATTACCACACATTATTGCTTCTCCCCACAAATTATCAGGTAATCCTGAATCAGACAACATAGTACGTGCCATTGACTGTAGTGTTTGGCCTCATCTCTCTATAAAGGCATTATGTTGTGGCCTATATGGTGCAGACTTTTTATGTTGAATACCTAACACCTTAATTCTACTCTGGAATTTATTATTTGTAAATTCCGTACCATTATCTGTTATAAGAGTTACTAATTTCTTTTTAGTTTTCCTTTCTGCAAATTTAATCCAATTAAAGAGATTTAGATACGTTTCAGTTTTGCACTTCATTAAATAGCAGAACCCATATCTAGAATAGTGGTCCATTATACTTAATATGTATCGAGCACCTCCTACACTTGGTTTTTTCGGACCTATTAAATCGGCAAATACTACCTCTAAAGGCTCTTTGGTAGTAAATCCATCAACTCTATTTGCCGGTATGACCTTGCTTTGATTGCAAGCAGAACATTGCAAATACTTATTACAAGGTTTCAAACTTATTCCTTTAGATAGTTGAACAGTCTTCTTAAGCATTTTAAAATTTAAATGCCCTAGCCGTCAGTGTAACAAGTGAATACATTCTTCATGAGGTTTCTTATTATCGTAAACCGTGTTAGCCACCTCTAAACCATTATCATTTAACACATATAATTCACCTCTTAAAGATGCAGTAATTTTCTTATCTTCTTTCTCAATTATGCAGTTATCTCCCCTAAAGGTAACTACATATCCTAATTTAACCAAAATTCTAACTGAAATTAAATTAAACTTAAGTTGTGGTACATATAACATTTTTACATTCTCTTTTATGAAAGAACAATATGCTATACCTTGACCTTTAGCTTTCAGTTTCCAGCCATTGGCTAACGATATCTGCTGTGTACTCTGGGACATTTTAATAAAATTTTTGTTATCATTTGTTATACAATGGGATGCTCCACTGTCAACCACCCATAAATTATTTTTTACAGCTCCGTTAATATACATGGCTAACTCTAAATTTTTATTTATCTTTTGATGACTTTTAGTATTCTGGCCAGCGTTCTGGCGCCTTGCTTTTTTACAAAATCTTGCCAAATGTCCTCTTTCTCCACAATTAAAACACTTTTTAATTGCGTATGCAGTAGGAGATTCATTATCTTCTTTTTGAGGTTGCTCACTCCTTAACTGATCTCTTTCAAGTCTTCTTCTTGCCTCTTCAATCAATCTGCCAGTTATATCAGTTAAAGTTAGACTTTCCTTAGGCAAAATTTCAAGGGAAGTGACGTAGTTATCATAACTTACGTCTAATGAAGATAGAATTATGTATACTTGGTGTTGTTCAGAGAAAATAAGCTCTTTCTCGTGCAGTTCTTGAAAAATGCTTTTTATCAAATTCAAATGACTCAGCATATCACCATTCGTCTGGAGATGCGTTCTGAAAAGCTTCCGTGTAAGATTTATGTGAGCACCAATGTTATCTCGGACATAAATCCTCTTCAGCTTCTGCCAACACCCAACAGCCATTTGCTCTCCGCGGATATGAACAAGTTGCTGGTCAGACAGTGTTAGTCCTATTATGCAAAGAGCTTGTTCATTCTTCAGTTTAAAGTCTTCTATTTTTTGTCTATCTTCCTCAATCTCTGGATCCCATTCCTCTACATTTGGTGGGTTTTCAATTATGTTCCACAGACCTTCTCTTCGTAGAAGTAGACTACATTTCATAGACCATGAAACATAGTTTGTTCCATCCAACTTGGATATAAGGGACAAACTTTGTAGATTGACTTGTGCCATGTTTTCTATATATGGATATAAAACTATAATTAATAAAACACAGCTGTCTGTTTACTGTAACGTATAACAACACAAACTCTCACTTTTTACATAAATCTGTTTTATCCTAGTTAAACTGACTTTGCAGCCTCTGGGCCCATAACCAGTGTTAAGCCTGTGTTCCTCAACCAGGGTTAAGGAGACAAGCTTAAACAGAATGTGCAGCGTTAGTCAGATAGGCACACAGATAAATGAGTGATATAAGTTTGTATGTTTGTTAACATACAGTAAAAATAACAGATACGCTTGTGCTATCAAAAATATAGTTTATTCCATTTAGAGTTTATAGCATAGTCAAAATAATAGTCCATTAGTCATGTATCATTTTGTCAGTCCATTCAAGGATATTCAGTTAGCAAAGTCCGTGTAGAATATCCAATGTCAGTTCACTTACAAATAAATCAGTCCTTTCTCCCTTTCCGGTAGGAGAAAAACGCAGTCTTCATTCATCCAGTAATTAGGGATCATCAAGCCAGAGAGAGAGCAAACTGCCGTTGTCTTGCTTCTTTTATGGTGCTTTTACAACCACTCCCTTAATTATATTCTTTACAGTTAAAGTTACAGACACTTTAACTGACAAACCATGATAACTTATTTATTTTTTTACCTAAACCAGTTAGGGTAAACAATGTTATCCCTAACATTTACTATCCAAGAAATATATTAATTTCCTTAGCTACTTTTCTGTCCTCTAATACAAAAGTAGATTTTACGGTCATTCTGTGTACCATTATTGTCACTTTCCATTCAATTCAAGGCTATGTGAAGCTGGCCAATCAACTGCCTTTTCTCCTTCTCTTAGTTTATCAGAATTCACCACTGCCAATGGTTGTTCTCTGAGCTAAGAAAGCTAGAATAATTTGTGACTGAATTTGGAATCTTGCACAACAACATGCTTGTTGGAGAAATAGTGTAGCTAGTGATTTAGGTAACTGAGATGGTGAACTAGGGCATGGGTAACTTTATTGATTAACTAACTTACTACCTCACATGAATTTTGTTTTGGGGAAAATGGAGAGAACAGAGGGCTATGTACTTTGCTTTGAATTCCCGTAGTCATGAGTATGAATTTATTTTTCACATTTGTAATCACCCCTCTCCCTCAGAGAGGGACTTTCAGTATACAGTTGACCATCCTCATAAAAACTATTATTTATCTTCCTTTAAGTGCTTTGTTGGGCAGTATAGAAATAGCAAATTGTTGTCCTTAGTGTGTTTTTGTTAGCTATTGAAAACTTTCACTTAGAAAATTAACTATACACTTAAAAGGATTGCAGGTAATATTAAAACATCTTTTCATTTTTAATTAAGAATCATATATTTTATTTCTTTCATTGCCATTTTTATCAAGGCTTTTGTTCCATAATACTGTTCCATAATAGATGTTTAGAGGAGAGAGACATACCGTATATACTCGAGTATAAGTCGACCCGAATATAAGCCGAGGCACCTAATTTAACCACAAAAAACTGGGAAAACTTATTGACTCGAGTATAAGTCGAGGGTGGGAAATGCAGCAGCTACTAGTAAATTTCAAAAATAAAAATAGATGCCAATAAAAACTTTCACTAGGACAGTTGAGAATAAGTTTGATGTTCACAATTTCCTCTTTGAAAGAGACCAGTAAATAGGGAACAAGAAGATGAAGAAAAAGAAGTGTGTTTTTTCACACTTTTCACACTGAAGTGAACAAAAATGGCATCATAGGAACAGGCTTATTCTCAGCCCAAAGGTTTGTTTCTGATTTCTTCCTTGATTTAAGGGAAATTTGGGAAACGATCTCACTATCATGAAAGGTTTGATTGATTCACAAACCCAAAAGATGATGATGATGACAGTGGTAGGCAGGAATCACTCTCTCCCTTGCAAGAAAAAACCAAGAGCCGTTCTTATGATATCTCTCTCTCTCTCTCTTCCCCTCCTCCCCCTCCTCCCAAGTGGACTGAAAGCAGCTGGAGCTGAGGAAATGAAACTGAGTGGAGCGACCTCAGCTCGGGTTGCTTTCTCAGCCTAGAGCTCAGAAAAGCCTCCCCCTCCTCCTCCCCCTCCTCCCGAGTGGACTGAAAGCAGCTGGAGCTGAGGAAGTGAAACTGAGTGGAGCGACCTCGGCTCGCGTTGCTTTCTCAGCCTAGAGCTCAGAAAAGCCTCCCCCTCCCATGCTTAAAAGTTGCAAAGGAAACACGGAAGCAGGGAAGCGGCTGCCCAACTTCGGAGCTCCACACCATTTTTTTTTCAGAGGGGAATCTGACTCGAGTATAAGCCGAGGGGTTTTTTTTCAGCACAAAAAATGTGCTGAAAAACTCGGCTTATACTCGAGTATATACGGTACATTCTTTATTTTCTGTCAGACTAAAATTACATCTCAATCAGATTTGTAATGAGAATTCTAATAGGTGTGACATCAACAATTGCCTCTTGCTAACAGCTCTCATAATTTAACTCTTCAGGTGCACAACTTGATTGATGAATTGCAGGCAGTCATCAAGAGCTACAAAGGTCATCTTTCTAAACTTGCCCCTCAGTTACAGGCTGAGCAGGAACAATGTTCTTCTTATGTCTACCAACATATTAAAGAACTCCCTACTTTTCCTTTGCAAGGGCTGCAGTTAAAGGTGGGTAGAGTTTACTAATCACTTATTTTTCACCTGTGTTTATTTAAAGCATCTGTTCAGTAATTTCCTGCAAATCTCCAATGTTTAATTTTGATTGTTCTAAGGAAAGGGTTTGTTCTTTTGCTTACAGTTACCTAGTTTTAAAGTTGGGATGCCTAGCATTAATTAGATGGGCATTATAAATTTATTGAAAGCTGCCTTGACACTTGTAAGGGCTGTTCTTCACCTAATGGATGCAGTTATGAATGTCACATACTGTAACAACAATAATGCAATGGTAAAGTGTATCACATTTCTTTGCAGTAAACTTACTGATTAAAATTGTCAACACTAAAAATGTAAATTAGCTGGTTAATTTATAGAGTAGTTAAAACAGTATCATCCATCATGGATTATGGATTAAGTATAGTAAAGAAGGATAGACATACTGCTTTGAAGTACTGCCTATAGAGTAAGTTGACAATTTATCATATTTGAATTCTATGCTCATGATGTAGACAGGTATATATACTAGTCCATTACTGGTTTTCCCCCTTGAGAAACCATAACTAACTAACCACTTCTATATTACTATCAAAAATCAAACCTGATTCCAGGGAGTATTTCTTTTCCTATCTTGGCAGTATTCCAAAAAACAGTAAACAAATGTGGTATTATATTTGCAATATTTTGTTTTTTCAACTATTTAGAAAAAAGAAACGTTGCAAGTACTTTGTTTTTTAATCTGGAAGATTATGGTGTTTTCAACAAGCCAATGACTGTGATTATTTCAAAACCAAAAAGAAAAGAAAAAAAGAAGAAGCATAAACTGAATAATGGTTTGAAACTGCTGGATGGATCCTTGAATAATAGCCAAGGAAATATGCTCTAAGACATCACATCAGGCGTTACCTCTTCAGTCCTCATAAGGAGATGCACATCGTTGATTGATTGCAATGCCTCCATTCTCAATTTTCTATCACTTCTTCCATAATTACATCATAAATAAATAAATAGTTCCTGTGCTGCTCTTCTGTGATTTTAAAGATAAGAATATGGAAGTAGAACACTAGTTCAAATCAGTGGCCTACTCAGGCTAGCTAATTTTCTATCAAAGCCACCAAAACAGGAAAAAAACCCATAATTATTCTATTTAGAAACCAAGTTCTATTTCTTATTCTTATCTAGAATCAACAAACAGTTCTGGTTATGGCATAGGTTAAGAGAACAGACAATCAGTTTTGCAGCTACAAGTGCTTTATCCGTATTCTTAGACCACAACAAGTAGTGATTTCATAAAACTTGAACAGGTTGTGCTTTGGATACCTCAGCCAAGTTTCTCTAAAATTTGGCACCAATGTAACTCAAGTATTCAGCAAGTCTCTTGCAAACTTGTCAAAGTAATCACCAGTTCACATATTAGAAGGTTCTGAAACACATGGTTAAATTAGTCATAATATAAATAAGTCTTCTCTGCTATCATAAGTATGATCATATTCTGTACTGTGCAGTCATATTTGTAGCATTTTTTCTGCTATTACAACTCTATCCAACAGCAGTGTTTCAATGTCCATAATTCCACTGGGATGTTTATTTTTTTAAAAAGTATGTTAAACAAACCTAGAAGACCAACAGTGATAGCCATGTAGCTTAACTCTTTTGAAGTTAATCAGAAAACATATAATAAGGTTTTGTTCCAGACATTCTGATTTGCCTATTTTCTCCCAAGATTAACATAATTATGCTAATGTAACCTGGTGTTTGAATAGAGAATAAGGAATATACTTTTATATTAGAAGAAAACTTCTTTTTTGGATTAGAGTACAAGACTATTTAAAAATAGTACATTCATATATGAATGAGAATTTAAACACATGTTTAAATGTTTATATTTATATGTTTAAATGTTTATAGACAACTAAATTTACATTTTTCTTCCTTCCTTCAACACTACTGCATCTATATAAAATAAACAATTTCTAAAAATCATGATAAATATAAATAAAATTTAGTAGTTTGACAATTACTAGTAAAAATGATAGAAATACCAAAATATAAAAATGTAGTAATTGTAGGGTAATTGCAATAACGTAAAGTAAATAAAACAACATAAGACAAAATATTAAATAAACAAATTAAACCAATTTAACATAAATTTAAAGATGGCAACAGCAAGACTGATCCTCCTTGAGGGATTTGATTGACTGATTGACAGAAATATTCAGAAATGTTATGAATAGCATCTGAAATAAACAAAGTTTATGTAATACAATTATGGACATAATTAGATTAGAAACCAATGAAGGAAACCTTGGACTGTTCATGCCAGATATGAGGAAGGCCTGAACAAAATCTTTCTAGAGATTCCTTCATTTATTTCTTTGCTTGGATATCCCTGACAATCCTTTTCTTCTTGGCAAGATACTTGGGTCACATATTTTTCCTTTGATGCTCTTCTATCAGCTCACTTTCTTTTCTTCTATGCCTGCTGCTGATGTATGCTGCAGGCACTTGCATGTTCCTCTTCCTAAAATGTTATATAAGCCTGAGGACATTTTGCAGATATGGAGATATTAAGAAGGCTAAAAGCAGTCAAGTCAATGGTTTTGTATTTAGTCCCTCTGGTATTGTTACTTAATGGACTTAACAAAAAAGAGAAAACAGCAATTTTCCAAGTTATTTGTTCACTTTTGAATTTATAATCAAGAAGGAACTTGTTTATTGGTAAGTTGTATGAAATTGATCAGACTATAGATGAGGATGATTAATTTCTCTGCAGTTAAATATAAAACCTCTTTTGCATTGTGTATGTTTAGTCTGAGATCTTATATTTTAAGGGAATCCAGGATTTATATAAAAGAAAAGGCAAAGCATCAATTCAACTTAAGCACTATCATTCTTCTCTGTTTTTGTATTACTATGTCTATTTCCACTTCTCTGAACCTGAGTAGGAAATTATTTTGGCAGTAATACAGTAAATAAGAAATCGTTAGTGTAAAACCTACTGTGAAGTTTAACTTAACAGAACTTTAACTGTTTAGTATGGTGGAAGAACTAATGCTGCCATTTGTCTCATCACTATTTTTTTCCAGTTGGCAACTGCATTGGAAATATCTGTAGAGATATTCCATTGTATTTTTGTATTTTCAAATGGAGAATATGTTATAGCACTAATGTTCTTCTAATCAAATTTGTTATGGAAGTGTGAGACAGCAGATGCAAGACTTTAATGAGAGTGTGGTTCCAAAGTGTAAATGTTCTGTAATGCTAATCAGATTTTATTTATTTATTAAATCTGTACAAAGCCTAGAATAGAATAGAATAGAATAGAATAGAATAGAATAGAATAGAATAGAATAGAATAGAATTCTTTATTGGCCAAGTGTGATTGGACACACAAGGAATTTGTCTTGGCGCAAATGCTCTCAGTATACATAAAAGAAGATACATTCGCCAAGAGTCAAGATTCATAAAGTGCAACACTTAATAATAGTCATAGGGTACAATAAGCAATCAAATTATACTAGGAAACAGTCAATATAAATCGTAAGCGTTGAGGTATTCCCCGTTGGAGAATGAGTGCACTCAGGGAAACAGTGAGAGTGGTGATGAATAACACACAACCAGCACACAGATACACTGAATAGTAAAATGTAAGTTTTACTTCCTGTAAATGGGTAAACAAAGTCCAACAAACAGTCCAAATCATACTCAGTTAAAGCAGTTAATATTCAAAATAACCAGTCCAGGGATAATCCAAAAGCGAAATTCTTTTCTTTACCAGTATCATAAACAAAATTCAGTAAACGGAATTTGCGAATAGTTGCAAGACTCAGCAATTCAAGCAGAATGACGATCAGGCAAAAGGTAAAAGGAAAGCAAAGGAAATGCAAAAAAGAACAAACCAGGTTTCTGGCTCCATCTTATGGCTGTTGGAGGAACCTCAGCCAATCACAATTACAACATTCTCTTAAAGATACAGCAGTATTAAATGACTATCCTGGTTTATATATTGCCGACCCAACTGTTAGGTGACTATCATTCCTAACAGTAAGGATACAAGTGACAATATTACAGTCATACAGTCACAAGTGGGAGGGGATGGGTGAAAAGGAGTGATGAGAAGGTAAATAGTAATAGTATGCAGACTTTGTAAATAGTTGGGCAGTGTTGAGGGAATTATAAACATTATAGTCGTTATAAACTCATGACAGGTTACTTAAAATTAAAACTTGCTTAAAATTGAAACACCTGTGATACTAATATAATAGTAAAATATTCACAGTAAACAAAATTCTACAATGATATTAGAATAAAATAAATAAGTGACCACTAACCAATACTATAATCCTAGAACCATAGCCAGATAACCTGATAATCAACACCAAAATTACAATTCATGGATGTTATGTTTTTTTATATTTGCCCATATATGTACAAGTTCTTGTTTCTACTTTTCTGTGAGCTTCCTCTGGATTTATTCCAGAAAAAGAAAAAAAAAGTAATAAAATTTCAAAAGAAAGGAATTTTTCATTTTCAGCCTGGAATAAGGTTGAATGTGGGTATGAATAGCTAAGCTGATCAATGTAATAATCTCCTTAATCACTGTGTCCACTAGAGCTGCTTTGGTCTTCATTCACTTGTTTGTCAGTGTCATTAAATGGTTACCCATAAGCCCCATCTTATCGTGTGTGCTAATAGAATATTACAGTTTTGTACTAACACAGTTAGGACTATAATTCAGATTTCATAGCTTTGAATACTGCTAGACTGGCTGTGCTGAATATAGGCATAGCACTGGTCCAAACATATGCATATATAGGGGATGGCAATATTATGAGTGATCCTGCCTCTGCAAAAGCTTTTTTCTGTGTCCTATCTATGTAGCAAAACATATATCTCCTGTATTCTAGCTTGCTTCCAGACAATTTATAACTTTACTAATGTAAAGAATTGGCAGCATACCTCAAATCAGACACAACTGAGTCCTGCATAGAAGAATCCAAACTCCTACTCCTACTACTTAAATTTTTATAGAAAATTTCAGATAAATTAAAATATTGCAGGTTCAGAAAATGAAAGTAGTTTAAACAATCATATCATAAAGCAAGCATACCATTTCTTTGTACTGAACTGGCTTAACATGATGTGTGAACATGACCAAAAGCTAAATTGGTCCCCACTGAAATATGTACATTTTGTCATTCAGCGGAAGTAAATTGCTAACAGCATTTTTAATAATGTCTCCTTTGTACAGTATATATGAGCATTATTATACAAGGGATATAAAACAACAGCATTCTAAGCCTTTACTACCATTTGATGGTTTTTCAGAATTTTGCAGCCTTGCCCTATTAAGTTTATTCTAAAATGACATCTGCAGTTTTAAACATTATTAAGATACTGCAGTATCAAGAACTCACTGTTTCTGCAAGAGTAAAGATAGTTCAACTGACCCTATTTCCCTCAATTGATTCCACTGTTCTATTTCTTTATCCATCCTTCTCTGGTACTTGGAAAATAGATGTTAGAATGACCATGTTGGCCAATTCAGTAGTAGCAGGGGACAGATGTACGTACTATGCAAGATATATATAAAATAAATAAGTTGATATATAAAATAATAGATGATGTGTCTCTGGAGTTGTTAGAGCTAATAAATGAAAGAAATAGTGTCCAGGAGAGCCTTCCTGTAATGATACAACAAAACATTGCTACATTGTTAGACATGCATTTATAATATTTTAGATTTTATATTTCATATTTTGTATTTTTATCTTGTGTTTTTTATTTAAATGTGATATAATTGTGCCATACGATAGATAATAACTGTTATAGTGTACATGTCAGTATTAAGATAAAAATTATTGTCAATATTTAATCAATAATTATATGGTTGTTACTACATGTATGGACTTGTGCCCAAAAGATGGCTTACAGATATTTAAACAAATACAACAAAAACAATTCTAGTACTATTTTTCTGTGAAGAATAAATTTAATAAATTACTGATATAGTGAAAATTACTCACACTTATTGGTGACAATGTTAGAATTCTCAAATCTATGGTTCCAGAATTTCAGAAAAACATTTCTGTATCATACCAATATTGGAAATAATAATTCCTTTGAGGGAAAAACAAATACAAGCTATAAGCTAGTAACAACACAGCATGATTTTAAAAGTAGCCTCTTTGTATATGGTGAGCATTTCATGTGCCATGTGGCTAATAAAATCTGTACAGAAAGACTGCTGAAGATATTATTTTTCATGGTAATTCTAAATAGTATGCCCATGATTTTTAAATATTGAATATGTATTATTTTTATATGAAAACTGTTTCTCTAAAAAGGTATATGAAAATGGCAAAGATACTGGAGAAACACTTGTTCATATTAGTAGAAAAGAAATGGAAAGCAATTATGGAGATCAGCCTGATATCATACTGGAGAAGGTAAGATATTTATTTCTAACTATAAGCAATTTTTAATGTGTGATTTATTTTATAGTATCCAACTGTATCCTTATAGTTATTCTTTGTATAAATATGTTATCTGATTCAAATTCTTATATTCTCTGCATTTGGTTATACCAGTTCACTAATATTAATTTAATAACTGACATTTGAGCTATACACAATATACTGCAAACATCTTGCCTCCATTGTGAGCAGCTTGTGCAGTTCTTTGTGGATAAAATCATTTGAATTTGTGTTGGGCTTAAGGCCATTTGGGGCAATGCCATCTCTGAGGTATCCAACCTACCATCTAATAACATCTGTCTGAGTCAGTTTCATTTCCTCTTGCTGAAAAAAATGTATCAAATTCTTGAATTTGTTCATCTCATATTTTACCTACTAGATTTCTTACCTGCTTGACTTACAATGCTACCAGTGACTTTTAAAGTCCATCTAGAGTGAACTTAAAATATATCTCTTTATCAAAATCTTTTTGGTTTAGAATTTTTAATGCTACTGGAGTTTTAATAGTTAGATTGAGTTTTAAGTGCTTCTGTTTGGAGAGTATGTAAAGCCATAACATTGGACTGAGTTGCATATATATTTTAAATAGTTACCTGAATGAATCTGCTATGTCTATCATTATTCTTATTCTCAAGATGGTTCATTGCTTTGAAGGAATTTCCTCATTACAGTGATAGCTTGATCCTGTTTAGCTATCACAACATACATAAGATAAATATTTTTAATTTATTTATTGTATAATAGAATGCTATAGATTAATTTATATATACAAACTTTAAATTCAAATGTTTGCTTAGATATTCACTGGGTGATCTTAAGAAATCAATTTATCTCAAATGCTTGCTGGGAAGATAACAGGTTGTTTTTTTGCTTTTAAATGAGTAAGAATCCATTCTTGCAAGTAAAGCTGGTTGTACTCTGGGAATTTTCTCTATTCCCACTCCTTCACCTGTACTCTCCTCAAAATAAACTTAGTGGACATACATGGGGCTGCAGTTGATGGAGGATTAACTCTACTTTGTTTCAACTGATAAAATTTGTTTCATTTGCAAGTGTTTTTATTGAACCACATAATAAATCAAGTCTATTATTGATATGCACAATTCAAGTTTTCACAGCATTTCACATTCATTACTCTGTGGTCAGATATACCCCTTTATGTCTTTTGGAAAAATGGTGGAGATAGATCTCTTCAGGGCACATTGGATAAGATATTCTTAATGGTAGCAGTAGGTTGGCTGTAGTAGTTTTTTAATGAACAGCACCTAATGGTTTAACTGATTTAACTTTATTTATAGAAAGCTACCTAAACATGTTAGAGGTTAACAAATTAATGTAAATATATACTTTGTTAAATAGTAGATAGTTTAGAGGGATCAATCTGGAATCATAGTATTTAGTGTCTAGAATGATAGTAGAATAAAAAAATCTTGATAATATTGTCTGCCAAATTTTCCTTTATTGATATAATACATGAAGTGTAAAGCAGGAGATTTATAATTATACTAAGACATTGCCTGTCATTTTACATAAAAAATATAACCGTAGTTAACGCTATCGACATATTTCCAAGAAATGAAATAGTACTAGATGGCAATTCATGTGTTTATTGTATTTATTATGTTTAAATATAGTGTAATGTTCCTTCAAGAGAATCAAGGGAGCATAGAATATTGTTTTCTTCCAAATTCAGTGTTTTATCTACTATGGGATTTCACTAGGAATAGATTAGAGTGTTATTCTTCTATCTAAATCAGCAGTGGAATGAATGCCTATATTAAAGAAGGGGTCATTAAGATTTTTATGCCAAATCAAAACACCAACCTCCTCTTCAAAGTAATCTGAACATTAAATATAAAAGTTGTACTTACATGGAAAAAAAAACTGGTTTTTTGTTTTTGTATCATTTATATCAACACCTATATGATTTCAGTAGATATGTATTAACCTATGTATTCTAACAAAATAAATAGTTTATTTTTAAAATTCACAGAAAAATCTAATACAACAGACAGAATTTGTAAAAATAATTCCTGAATCTTCAATTCCCACAATTCTGTGAGTTAGAGTAAGCTAAAAAATAATGCCTTACCCAGAATTAGCCTATTAGCTTTCGGAATATGCTAATGGGAGTAATATCACTAATTTGTTTTGATTAGTGTATTTCCCTAACTGCTATGGACATCTCCGGTTACTGAAAGATTTCATTTTGCATTAATGCAGTTAAAACTACAGGAAATATTACTGCATTGCTTTTTGTCATGTTTATATTTCTGTAATACTGGGGTAACATCTCTGTTGTAAATACTGTCACAATAAGGTCATGGATATGAGGCCTTTGTGATATGCTCAGTTGCAGAAGGTGGCAAAGGAGAAGGGAAGATGAACTAATATGTTAGCGCCTGGTAAGCAGAAAAGGGTAACAAATAGGAGGAGGGAGTAGAACAAAGTGCCTCTGTTTAGAGCTATTATTGCAATGCCATGAAATGGCAAATTGACCACAGTATAGGCACTCTAGTAACATGACGGATCTCTGTCAACAATTCTTTAAAAAGGAAATGAAATTTTGAACAGCTATACCAACTAAAATTAGAGCTGTAAACTGCATCATAAATAAACCATGATGTTTGGATGTTCAATTGAATTATCTTGCTTGGTCCTATTTTCTTTGGGTCGCAGTACAGGATTTGAATAGTTTCTGTCATGTCTCAATAATATTTCCTTAAGAGTCCTGATATTGTTAAATGAGTCCTGCTTTATTCTTGTTCACACATTGATCATCTAACGCCTGGCAGGAGAGTGCAGGAAAGCAGTCCTTGTCAAACCTCAACAAGCTCAGTTAAAAACACTAATAAAATGTAACTCCAAATATGGACTGGGAAAACATAACCTTTATCCAGAGCTGTTACTGTTAGTAGATGCTAACTGTTCTGTAGAACTGTCACATCTGCTTTCAGTCTGTGTGCCAAAGAGGTCAGAGCTCAACCATAATCCTGTTGCACCCCCTGCTGGTTAAAAGCCTGTGCTCATTTTGTTACTTTACACTGAGATAAACATTGCAGGGATTTCACACTTCTTTTAACATTCTGCAGGAATTTAATTATCGTTTGGACATTGCTGGTTACAGAATACAAACAATTTAATACAGATGTTTTCATTTTGTGTTTTATCTTCCATGGCTAGGTACGGCACATGATTCATCAGAGGCTACAGCTTTCAGCAGTTTTCAAACCATCAGGCCTTAGTCATTTTCCTACGCATCTGTTCGATGAGACTGGGCAAGAAATTAAAAACCCTCTTTTACTGCAGAATGAGCAAAAAATTTGGGTTTCTTATGGCGAAGATTACAGGTAGGAGCATGGAGTTTAGCGTTATGACTGTCAGCAATGTTGGTGTTATCAAATTGCTATAAAAGGAAGTTGAATAGTTTCCCCCCCCCCCCAAAAAAATCCTTTTATTTTATTGTAAATTCCAGTGAAATTTCAGAGGTCTTGTTTTAGGCAATCTTTTTGGGGAATATGACATCTCTGTCTCTGACTTACTATCTTAATGCCTTGTCATCGTTCTTGATGTCTGCCTGTCAGCACAGCAAGAGGGATTTTTTCATGTCTGAATAGTCACCTTAATGATAGCAGATGGAAACACCACAGGGGTCCAAGCCCATCACCCTGTCATTGTCACTGGCTGCCCTGACCTGTTTCCACTCCTCTGTTTTTTTTTTCCTTTGGTCCCTTTTTAAAAGAGAAATGGGTGGTAATTGAAAAGGAACTTAAGCAAGATTTATGAAGCTGTAGACAACACAATTCCCTGTTATCGCTCTATGTTTTCAAAAATAAAGTCTTAACCTTTCAAGCACCAGTGAGAGAAGAAAAATAAATAAATTGGTAAAACTCGTAAAGTCTGAATGACTGAATCTAAAAATAGAAGAGAGCTAGGCTATATAATAGCTTGTTTACAATACTTCAAGAAATGTGGTTATAGTCATGGAATCATTACTATTTCCTCAGATGATAATCCATGCATTTTAGAATTACTCTGATCCCAGCCTGGTTTGACTGAGATAAATTATTGAACAAAGTCTGCAGAGATATCAAGGAAACTTTCTTGTTTATCTTAGTGTCATGAGTGTATTCATAAAATACTTTTTTGGCCGTAAATATGGAAAACTTTTATAGTTCTCATATGATAGTCACAATGATTATATTTTTGTAAAAAAATGTTTAATCAATTTATACACAGATTCCTATCTTTGGGATATTGCTGGTCACAGAATACAATCTATATTTCCTAATTTTATATACAGATTGCCATTATATATAGATTATATATAAATTGCCATTTAATATAAAACACCATCAGTATGCTTTCATTAAATTTTCTGTTTTGTTAGTGTTGTAAATATTTTCATAAGATATTTTTTCAGCTGTAATTATGGGACATTTTTATAGTTCTTATATGATAGGTAAATTATTACTTTATATGTATGTAAACTTATGTAATCAATTTATATATTAATTCCCATATATTTTGCCATTTACTATAAAAATACATCTGTATGCTTTCATAAAAACTTAATTTTCTAGAAGTGTTTTTTTACACTTTTGTTTGTAAATATTTTATTTGTAAATAAAAACAATTTTACATGCAGTTATAGAAATATTATGTTGCCTCAAATAAGTGTTTTCTTTTTTTTTTTAAAAAAATCAATATGCAGTTCTCTACATATTTATTAAATTTTAAGTTCCATAATATTCAAAGAGTCTAGGTGAGCACAGGTGATGGAATACAAACAATTTAGTGCACAAGTGGAGTAGAATTAGATTTATGACTAAAATGAAAATAAAATGCTATAATATATATAACATTTAAAATAAAATGTTAAATATCTAATAGTAGGCACATAAATATTCTACAGCTACTTCCCATTTTTTCTTATTTCAGAACAGAAAGTCAATTAACCAAATACCTTAAAATGTAATCATTTTATAAATAAACATATCTCTCTGTAATATACCAACAAAATTTATCTTCTATAGAAACCAGGCTTGTTTTGCTTTCGATAATGGTCTTGTTATGGAACAAGACCAATGTTATGATTGGATTCTTCCTGTATACTTTGACTGTGATTGCTCGTAAAATGAGGGTAGTTCTCAAAAAATGTGTCTTACATAATTATTTTGAAAAGGGCTATCCTAAAAAAGAAGAAGCTGCCATTTATTCTCAAACTTAATTATATAGTTATTGTAATGAATCATGAAGATGAAAGACAATGAAGTCTGGGCCACCAGAGTTGTCAGAATAAAAATTCTATGGTAAATTTATGAAAATTAAAAGTTTCTGATTTTCAGCCGATAGATTTTAATTGTTAACACTGATCTTTTGTGGTATTCATGAAATGGCCACCAATTGAAGAAATTAGTATTTGAAAAAATCAATATGAAATGCAGGCTATGTTTCTAAAATGCTGGTTTCTTCATTTCTAAAAAGTTTTCAGTTTAAAAACTGTATATAAGTAGTTATATACATAATCTTTGTGTTGACATTGATATTGTTTTTCTATGGGATTATTTATTTCTTTTAAAGAATAGTGTACCTCTTTAGCAATATTTTTTCCAAGCAAATAATTTTCTGAATGGCAATCCCTGCAGTTTAAATGATAGCATGTAGTGGACTTTATTCACTCAAATGAACTTGAAAGCACTTTCCTGAAGCTGCTTCATTATTTGACCTCAAATACAATATGTAATTATGATTGCTGCTCTATTAATAATTAATTACACAGGCATAAGAGAAAAAAAGATGTAGTTTCCCAAAAGAGTAAAAGTGCTGATCAATGCCGGAAGCATTCAAACTAATAAAAACACATTTAAGCTTCATTCAAATAGAAATGGAAAGAAAAGAAATATAAGCTTTGAAAGAATCAAAGAGGAGATAATAAAAGCTTCTTGAGGTTTTTTTTTTACAATCAGTAATAATTTATGTTCATCACTGGAATGCATATATATATATATATATAAATTTGCGAATTGTATATGGCGTGCACCTTGTAATTTAATAAGAAAAACATCATAAATGCTCCTTGCACTAATTTATGGATACAACAGCTCGCACTTCATATTTCCTTTTACCATCAACCTGTGACATATTTCCAATATGTCTGTCTTTTCTTTTCCCCCATCCTTATCAACAAGTGAATGGCTTGGGACTTGCTCTGATGGAACATGAAGCTTGTGAAGAAAAATAGTATTTTATGGCACTCTGCAGAAAGCATTTCAAAATAATTCTTCTGAAGGGTTTGGTTTTATTGAAACAACTTTTCTATTATTCCTTTCAAGTCATGATCTCTTTCCCCCCACAAATTCCTGGGTCATTGGTTGCTTCCAGACAGAGGGCTCCTAGTGCTACCAATCAAGCTACATTGTGCAGCTATTCTATTTTCCGCCCTCCTTAATAGATTTTCTTCTATACTAAGAAAAATGGAAGCATTGGGGGAAAAAACCAGCAGATTTCAAATGGTAGATTGTCATCTGAATCATCTGTAAAATCTGTGAATGAGGCAGAATAATTGTACAATTAAGAGCATTATTTCATTTTGGTATAGGTTGGCATGTCAAATTGCCATTATTATTTCACCATGTTCAAATATTTGAGATCAGCAGGAAGCAATGTGCTACTGTACATAGAACAGCTACATTACCTGTCCCTAAGAAGTACTAATGTTTTAATATTTTTAATACTCATAACTTTAAGACCCATAATTTTGTTTAAAAAATGATTAAAGAAATGCTGTAAAGTAAAGTGATCAACTGCACCTGCAAGGAGGTGAAATAAAGTCTTTTAAAAAAAATAGAGATTTTAGGCAGATGGAAATGCCAGTAACAAAAATAATGGAAAGATGTGAGAAAAGATTCCATTGGAGCTGATTGTCGGGTATTTTGAGGACAATTTGCATTTGGATGGGCTTAGGCAATGGCATTTGGCTTGTTAGAAATGTAAAATGTATAACAAACAAAGACTGCAAGTATGGCAGGATCATGAATGAGTAATTTTGTTTATTTATTCAAAACCTGCAATTTTATCTCTGAATTTGCTTTCTAATGAAGCAGAAAACTATAGTTTCAAAGGAATAGTCATTGTTACACATTCTTCCCGCATAACAGAAATTGTAGAAATTGTTTGTGTATTTTGTACTTGTATTCATCCCTGAACATTCAATTATTCAAATACAGCTGTTCTGTAATTCTCTCCCATTTATCAGGTAACTTCTAGCTTATTGGAAATTTACTGTAAACCTGCAAACAGGATTTAGATGACAGTAAATCTATATTCAAAAATGACTTTCTTTTCTTTACCATGCTGGATTGCTTAAGATCTGCTAAGAGTTGGGAGGCTTTCCAGATATGATTTTGAGTGGATGTAATGATTTCAGGAGGAGAACTGTACCGTTCTGTTCGGCCAGCATAAACACCTTTTAGATATAATTGTAAATGTTTAGGATTCCTAAATAGCCAGAAATTTATTGGCCTAGTCAGGATTTTGCCCTCCTAGCTATTGATTAGAATTGGTGATTGCAGAGCTGGAAGGTATAACATTCAATCCACTTTGCCATTAACATTAATATAAGCACTGGCAACATCTGTGACTAAAGACTACTTTCTGTTGTAGCAAGCATATATGGATATGTAATGGAATGTAGGGATGGATGACCTTGGGGGACAAGGGAAAGAAAAAGACCTGTTCTGACCCAAACCCTTTTCCAATTAAAAAAACACGAACCAAAGGGAACGGAAACCTTTTAATGATTCTTACGACTCCCTCGCTAAAAGGTTGCTGCAAACTAATTAACTTTGATAAGCACAAGCCTCGCCAAAACTTTGCGAGGCTGCCAAGAATAACAGAAAAGGTTACCTAGAGATATTTTACAACACAAGAGTCTTCAAAAACCAACTTAAGATACTGCAACGTCCATGAGGATTGAGTTTCAAAACGTCTTTGCTTCAGACAAAGAACATCCGCTTCACAGCTGGCTTTTATCTTCTTGAAGGAGGGGCCATTATCTTGCAGCCTTACTCCCGAGTCGCCCGTGCTGCTGCAGCTGCTCTTTCCTGCGAGCAGCCCTGCACGCACACATACTTGGCACAGGCTCCTCGGGAACCTCCTCATCGCTGCTGCCAGCCCCCACAATCTCTGAAGGCAGCAGTCTACTCCATAATGGTCCTGGCCCCTCATCTGAGTCCTCGTTCTACTCAGCTGTCCACACCTGCTGCCAGCTAACCACAACAAGACCAGGAAACAATTGGACAAGAGAGGCAAGGCAGGCTTAACAGTCAGAGAAAGAAACTTAGGATGGATCTCTCCTCCCAATTGATGGTTAAAAGTGGCGGCAGGAAATCTGTCCTTTTAGACTTGTAAGGATTCTCTTAATATAGATTTACAATACAGTAGATTTAGCTCATCTAGTTGTGTTTCCCATCTGCTTTATCCAGGAGGACAAATAGGATGCATGTGGTATAGAAGTTTTGTATTATGAATGCAAATGCACCCAGATTATTAAAAGTTCCTCCCTTTAATAAACCCTGAAAATGAAAGGAAGCATTTGTAAAAAAAATGTATACTTTTATGACAATGCTGAATTGTAATGCAATTTCATAAGCATCATAAAACAACCTTCTTCCCACCCAGTTTTCCAATATCCCAGCTTGCTACATAGGACATGACTTCAACTTGCTTGTTACATCAATTCTAAAAATATAGAAATGTTCTACACTACTTACCTCTCCAATAATCTTTTTCTCCTGCTTCCCCCACTATAGCCTTTTCTCCAACATTACAACTCAACAAATCATGGAGAATATATTCAGCAGAAATATTACATGCTTCAAATTCTATGAAATCCCCTATTTCCCATTCCTTGAATAGTTCATATTTATAATGCGAGAAAAGAAGGATCAGAGGCCAGAATATCTGCATGGTTTCTCAATTTCTCAGTTAAGTTTTAAATATGAATTTATGAATACACTGTACAGAAAATTGGCAGTAATTACTGCTATGTTTCAAATAAGCCATATGCAATTATTGCTTCTGAAGCACATGAGATGTTACCAATCAAAGGCAACAGAGTAATTGAAGAATGTTGCACACTTATAAATTTACATTCAGAGGGATGTCTGCAGTATCATACAAACCTTTTGTAGTAAATTAATAGGCTCTTTTAAAATGACCTAAATATATAATATGGAAAAAAGAACTTAGAACTTCTTATAATATAAAATTTCTTTTGTGTTTTATAAAAAAATGTTGAATTTCAACAAGATATCACTATTTGAATATGAAAGTCACTCACAGGTGGACACATCTTAAAATTGTGTAAATTTTGTTGAAGGGTTGCAATCAATTGATTTTTTTTAACTCAGAATTGTTTTGGAGAGTGATAGGTGGCAAATAAATTTAATAAATAATTTGTCCTTTCTTGTCTCTCATTAAGTGCCAGAATCCAGCTGAAAATAGATAATCCCCAAAAACTAGGCAGGGGCTGAACTAAATTAATATTTGGATGATATACTAGAAAAATCCATAGTGTAACAATCAGCACTTCCGTGAGACCCAGTTAGGAAACAGAAATGCTGAAAATTTCCTGGTAGCCTAAGACTTGAAAATCTGACTATGTTTTCTCTTCTCTGTCTCTTATATCACAGGGAGTTAAGATGGAAACAGTTTGAGTTTCTTTTTAATGCTTTGTTTATTTCACAGACTTAATGTTTTTATAACTACTTTTTCTTGGGGAGGGGATGTGGCTTGTTGGCTCAGTAGTTAAAGATGCTGAACTTGTTAGCTGGAAAGCTGACAGCCTGTGTTTGACACCTGAGCACCGCTCAATGTGGTGAACTCCTGTTTCTTGCCCCAGCTTCTACCCATCTAGCACTTCGAAAGCATGCAAATGTGAGTAGATAAATAGGTGCCACTTTGGTGGGAAGGTAAAGTGTTCTATGTGCCTTTGGCATATAGCCACCATGTTGGCCACATGACCATGGAAATGGCTTCAGACAATGCTGGTTCCCTCGGCCAAGAAATGGAGATGAGCCTAGAGACATGACTGCACAGGGAAACTTTTACCTTTACCTTTCTCCATGGTCATCTCTATTGCTGCCCATAATAGTTAAGACTACATTTAAGCATTAATTTCAAATATTTTAGTGGATGTTGAAAAAAGTTACACAACAGGTTTTAATAATGAATGCTAGAATTAGTATTCATTTGTCCTAAGATCCTATAAAAGCACAATAAATACATTCCATTTTATCATTATCTTCAGATTTACTATAATACCAGAAAATTAAATTACATATATTTTCAGTTAATGAGATTTAAAGTATGGGCAATATGTTGCTAGAAAAGTAATTCAGCACTAAAAGATCATGTAAAACCTTTTAATTACTTTATTTGTCTTAATATTTATTTCTTTTAGTTTAATCAATAAATTAATTCCTAATAAATTGCTTTAATCTATACAATTTTTCTTTGGGATAAAAACATTGAATATGAATATTTATATACAGTAAATATATCTGCAATATAAAATTTTAAAATGTTTGTGCTTTTATTGATTATTTGTTTTCCTTTTCCAATTTTTTGTTGATCTTAATTTAAAAAATATTATCAATGGTTTCTTTTTAAGTTACTGTGTGTTTCATTATTTTTAAAACAATACTATCTCTGAGATGTATAAGCCCTTCTAAAAAAATATCCTATGGATGACTCTTTCAAATTGAAAATGATTTCTTAACATTATTTTATAATTCTTGATTACCCATACTAATGTTTATATTCTAAAACATTAACACGCAGTTTAGCATATTTGAAGAAACATGTATGAAGGAATAATGTTGGATCTGCTTTGATACCTCCAATTGCTAACATTTGCATAATCCACATGATATTTTCCTATTTTAGCTTTATCTGTTACAGTGCAAGAAAATCATCAACGTCAACATAACCTTAGTATTGCATTATTAATTGGAAAGTAGATTTGTTCTTTTGCAGATGACCACCTGATAGTTGGTTATTGTTTTAATTTCCAACCAGCTATTTCTGCTTGGAGATGGAATAATTCAATTTCCTTGCTGTCCATAATCTATAGGTTAATAAAGATGACAAGCTTGCTGTGGTGAAATTAATTTCAAAGGTAAAAGTGTCTGAACAGTTAACAAGGTTTTATCTGAGAGGTTACTTCCTATCAAATCAAAAGTTGAGTAGATTTGTATACTTTGTTCTGAATTCATTCTTAGCTTCAGGTCTGGCATTCACACCTTTAGCTACCTATAATTGCTGGTTTTGAAACTGTTTGATTTCCTTTCCACAAATGGTCATTTTGTATGATGTTTCCATTTTCAGGTCTCCTTTAAATCCTGTTCTGAGTTTGACCTTTGACAAAATGACAGCAACAAAAAAGAATGGCATCACAATTATTTATAAAACGCTTTTGGATCCCTGTGTTGATTTGCTGCCTAGATACGACAGGTACAATCGTTTCTGTTTATTTGAGTGTTCTCAATTGATATACGAAAAATCAGAGAAGGAAAACCAGGGATGAGATTTAACTGTTAGGATAATTTTTGCTTTTGCTATCACAAAGAAATGACCAGAGTTTGCTATAAATCATTAAAAAAATATTGTCTTCAGAGAATTTGAAGAATAACTCAGAAAACTTCCAGCTTCCATTAGAATATAGGTAGATTAAATATGAGGACTTTTTCTCTTTCAATGTTGTGGTAAAATTAAATAATAAATTATGTTTTATGAACTCAGAATTGAAATCCTATAACTGTTCACTTGGTAGTCAGGTCCTTTGATGTTAGCAGAATGAAATGCAATGATAGTTCTCAGTCACAGAATGGAAGAAGCTGATTTTTATTTCTATTTATTTCCTGATTAGATAGAGACTGCAGAAGACAAACACAAACACACACACACACACACATATAAACACACACACACATATACACACACAGATACACATACATTTGTAATGCCTTTGGCAAAGAACTCAGTATGAAATGGGAGCCACCTTGTCCTTTTTTGTTATTAACATGTGTCCTTCAACATGTGATGCATGAAGAATGGAAAATAACAAATAATCCATTGACACTTGGAATAACCTGAAAACACAAATGAGAAGAGCAACCACTACATATAGGAATCAGGAATCAATCATGGGATTAGACTTGCATAGGATTATACAGTTTTAATTGTAGCCCTCTAAAGAATAGTTACACCAAAAACACACTTGTATAATAGCAGGAATGTGGTTAGAAACTGCACTGATCACTGGGTGATAATATATAATGGATATTAAAAGTATATCACTGTGCAAACAGTAGAATGATACATATCACTTCAGGTTACTATCGGTCAATACTTGTACAATATCAGAATAGACAGTAGTGTTTATAGATATAAAAGTATGTTTCCCCCCCATCATTTATGAGAAATAAAATGTAGGGTATATTTAGATTACTAGGAGGGAACACTTTTCTGCATAGTAATCATAAACTATTAATAAGAGATAGCATGTAGCACATAGAGTTTTGGGTGCCTTGAAGTATACCTCAGTAAAACTACATGAGAACTTTGAATTCCAGGTGCAGTTCAGGGTTCTGATTATCACCTTTAAAGCCTTACATGGCACAGGGCCAGGTTATTTGTAGGAGGCTTTCTCTCTGAGGGTATCTGTCTATCCTACTAAGTTAGGGTGAGCATGCTCCAGATCCCCTCCCTTAATGTCACCTGATGGAACCTTGGAGATCCCTGATAAGGTCTCTGGGACTGCTCCAACCCTTTGAAATATCCTCCTACCTGAGGCCCAAGGAATCCCTATCCTTTTTGCTTTCCAGAGAGCTATAAAGACCTGGCTCTTCCCCCAAGCAGTGGGAAAGAGAGGGATTGAGCTGGGAGTTGTTTGATCTCATGCCTGGGGAAAAGAGTACGTATCGATAGTTATGAGCTACCTGGAATCATTGCATGAGATAGGTGGCCACATAAGTCCTATAAATTAACATTCAAAATTTACCCGATTCCTCTGTGCCACAGCTGAATTTTTCCCTTTTTTGTTATCCCTCTTTTTAAAAATATTCTAGTTCCTTATTATTTTTATTTTTAAATAAAGAGGAATTGAAGAAGCAAATAGTACATCCCTTTGCTGGGAGGGAAGAGGAAAAAACAACAGCTCCAGTATAGACTTGGACTTCTGCTACTAGAACAATCATACTAATAAAACACTTGTGATGATATATTAATGTAACTATCAAAAAAAGTTACTTCTGGTTTCTTGTTTTTAGTTGGGAAGCTTGTGATGGATTTCCAGAGAACTTTCAATTCATTAAGGCTTCAGAACATCAGGTCTTGGAGACTGTGGAACCAGACAATCTGTTTTTCCAAAATAAGGTAAATAATGATGATAATTATATGCCATCCTATATTCTTGGGAAGAACTCAAAGCATCTGAAGGCCAACCTCCTACTAAAAAACTGGCAGTTGGGATTTCACATTGTGGTGTATATTATAATAGCAATGATTATTTCACATATAAATTAAATTTTTCAGGCCTTCAAGAGTTGTTTTCAATTACACCTGTTTGGGGTTAGCTTCTCCATGTTGAGGATGAGATTTTGAATTCAGAAAAGCTTGGTAGGGGCATCTTATCAATGAAGTTAGAAAACATCAACATTCAGAGTAAATAGTTACCTGTCAACAACAGAAATAAGTCGGCCTCTATCAGTCCCATGTTAGCTAGAGATTGTGGAAATTGTGGTAATTGTAACCCAGCACTTCAGAAGAAGAGATACATCCACTGAGATATCAAAAAACTAAACAAAACTAAATAAATAAAATAAAGATAAAAATAGAGATATTTTAAATGTTGGACCGGTCCAACCTTGTTCCATTAAATATTAAGCGCTGAACCCTAACACCAGGGTAAACAAGCCATAGGACATATGAAGCTTCTCAAATGCCCAAGGTGACAGTACTGAAATTTGATGGCATGATAAATAAACTTCAGCATTATTTTTTCTTGCACAAAATTGATTCCCCAGATGATGAATTCAGTCTATTTCGGAAGAAAATGGAAAAAAGGTTTTGAAGTTGGAATGGGAGACATTTGCTGCCCAGAATTTTTCCATTCCTAATCTTACCCTTTTGATTTTATTAAAATAGTTTAGTTTGATTACACCCAGAGTAACTGAGAGTTGGGTGACATACAAATTTAATAAATTACAACATTATTATTAATATTAGTGTTTATCCCTTCCTGGCTAATAGATATGATTCCCTTCTAGTGATATTACATTGCTTGATTGACTCTTGCAGCTCTTGGTTGAATGGTTGCCCCCAGTCTCTTCAGTGTTTGTCCATTATTACATTAAACTTTGACCATAACTGTCCATGATTCTGGACTCTTGATGAAGAATTACATTTGTTAAAACAATCAGCTATCTATCATTGAGCTTATAACTTATTTTTCCATCATCTCCATTTATTGTATGATGCAGAGAACATGTTTGGCACATAACTGTCCTAGAGATTGCTAGCTTTTGTACCAGAGAGTAAGTAGTAGTGCTATTCCTCTGGAATGCTTTTCTACTCGTACTTAAGCTGGCACCAACTTTGATTGCCTTCTGGAAGCAGTGGAAAACAGCTTTTTGAAAAGAGTTTGAGTCTCAATGCATGGTTTGGAAAGATTCTGTGAATCTAGTATATTTTTGGGTTTGTATTAAAACATTTTAACTTGTCTATAAATGTTTTAATGATTGTATTTGTCTAAAACCACTGACTATACTGCAGGATTATCGCAGGGTATAAATATAATAAATAAATAATATTCCAGTGCATCTATTAATGTACCTGGCCCATGTCCCTTTTAGCCAATCTTTAACTTATTGCTGGTAGAGTGATAAGACATTTTCTTCACCTACTTTAATATGGAAAATTTTCCAACAGGAAAAGGGGACTTGAGTATACAAAGAACTAATTAAACTGATGACTTAAGAGACACAGTGATCGTTTGAAATAGCAGCCTCAGAATAAATTAAAACTATTGATCCCGAGTTACTTTACTTCTTGACAAAATGGAGTATAAGATTTTCTTCAATTCACATTCCAACTATTCTCAAGGAACCAAAACTATTTAGACCAGATTTGGTTCAGAGGAATGCAGTAAAAGGAGAAATGAGGGGAAATTTATTTCCTTTTCATATAATCATTGCTGTTTATTATCACTATGAATTGATCATGTGTTTTGAAATTTAGCATATTTACACTCCTAATTATAGTGAACAGAAAGAAATAATTGCTCCTAATAATTTTTGATGAAGAGAAAAAAATTAAAAAAAAGCAACAATATGAATTTTTCTTACTCTAATTAAACTTAAAAATGAAAATATGCATAATAGTTGAGACATCAACACATTTATATGAAAGCACTTTTCTGAGAACTAATTTCATAATTCAAGGGCAACTTTATAAAAATTAATTTCAAGGAGAAGGTCAGATGTTGATAGTTTTCTTTAATACTTTTGAAAGTTAAAGCTCACTGGGAACTACACAACACTAAAAGGATTATACGTTAAAGAGGCAAAAGTCTTGTGTTCTGGATACTTACACATTATGATTGTAATTGGGCCTAGATAATAATGCTCAACTATGTGACTGTTCCTTTTCATTCTTTATTGACAGTCAAACCCTTTCCAACAGTGTAAAATGTGATACATAATCCATGTTCATAAATCTGAGGATAGAGGTAACCCAGGCAATTATAGCTTGTTGCTTTTTTATCTCCATTGAGAAAGTCTGACAACGTATCAGTGATTTGAGATAGATTATAGTACAAGCATTTTGTCTGATAAGTACAACCCTTGAAAATAATATCCTTACAGGTGTTTGATATTTTCCCCAGGCAGTTACTTATTAAATTTAAATTTTTAAATTTATTTATCCCACCCTTATTATTTTTATAATGAGTCAAGGCCCTGAACATATCCAGTACTCTTTCCTCCCATTTTCATAATCACAACCCTGTGAGATGAGTTGGGTTAAGAGAGACTGCCCCAAATTTTAAATCACAAACTAGTAAGCCAGTGTATACAATATGATAATTTTTTGTTTTATAGCACAGTGTTTGTATTAATAGATATCTTTAACATAAAAGTTTTATTTCCCTACTCTAGTTTTTTTTTAAAAAAATATATGAAGTATTAAGTGGGGATCAGAGACACCTTTTAAAATGGGGATTGTTTTGCAGTATGTCAATTAATTCATTTTTTAAAAAAGAAAAGAAAATAGATTAAATAAATAAAGCCTTATAAACCCAGTGGCTTTAAGGAAGGGCTGATGGACATCTTGATAGCTGTAGTTACTAAATTATCTATTCTGGGATAGGATTAGACTATATTTTCCCAAAGCTATGGCTCATAGAATTTCCTGTAGAGTAAATAGTAATCAAAGGATGTTAATTACTGATTACTGAATCAGATGGACCATTTCACTTATGACATAACCCTTTCCTTTACTGTGCAATGATAGAATACATTTAAGCACAAGATGGAAGGACTTATGCAGCCAAAGAAATGATACTTAATATAATTATTTATACTATCTGTTACATCCTTGTTCCACACTCCTGGGAACCATAATATCATTTGAAGCTGAGTTAGAAGGATATGGTGTTGCTTTCTTATGTGGTTTTTTTTCCAGGTAATATCCAGCATTGTATCTCTTAAAGCACAGCATGGTATTAGTGCTGGGTACCAACCTCAAATAAATACAAAGGAACAAGATTTCCTCCCCAGTGCACCACAAAATCAAACAGAATAAGATTAAAGCCAGTGGTGTGACTAAGAGGACATGGGGACTTTCAGCAGGAGTTATGCACATCATAATACTATCCCTCACTAATTCCAACTATAACCATCTTCCACACAGTTGTGTTGCCTCTGATAGCAACATAAAATGGAAAGGGCAAATACATGTATTGCTTTAAGCCCCTCGTCCTTTTGTTGGGGATTAGTTCCCATTGTATAAGAACCATGGGGTTTCTTGTCTCAATATTATTGCAGCTGGCTAACAGGTAATATCAAATTGAGCATTCTTTTCCCATAGTGTGTGTCTTTGATACCTTGAATATGCCTCTGTGAAATGATTGCTAGCTCTGAAAATAAAATGTAGCTTTCATACATGACTTTCAATGCAATCAGAAGATCTTTGAATAGTGTGTCCATTACCACAGTTATAAACCTGTAATGTAGCTCAATGATTTTTTTTTTGAAAAAGATTTTATTAATTTTCTACAGACAAACAAGACAAACAAAACATAAAAACATCAACTCTTATATGTACACCCAGTGTGTCAGTTGGTTCATCGTTTTTGTGCATTCATTCTGTAGTCTCAATTACAATTATGTTACATAACAACTTATATTGTCAATCCAAACTTATATATCCTAATATCACTTAAAAAAAAAGTTTTTGACTATATTTTTAATCATTCATGCTTCATGAGCTAACAACACTTTAAACCAGTTTACTCTATAACAAATCATATAATCATATCAAATCAATCCTAAAAAACCCTTTATAAATATAATGTCGAATAACAAGATAATAGCAAAATAAAGATATTCCTTACTGTTTAGCATTCTAAATATTCTATTATCGTATTTTATCATCTAACCATTGATAAAAAAGATCCCAAATTTCATAAAATTGTTTATCCTCTTGCTCTCTAATTTCAAATGTCAATCTACTCATCTCAGCACATTCCAATATTTTCTTAATAATTTCTTCCTGTAATGGTATTTTCTCATTCTTCCAATTTTTAGCAAATACAATCCTAGCCGCTGTTAATACATTCACAATCAGGTATTTCAAATCTTTACTATATATATCAGGTAAAATTCCCAATAAGAAGATCTCTGGTTTCAAGTCTATATGTTTCTTTGTCATTTTTTCCAACCACATGCGAATTATAGTCCAATATTTTCTAGCGTCCTCACAAGTCCACCACATATGGTAAAACGAGCCGGGTATCTGATGACATTTCCAGCATTTTTCAGATTTGTTCTTAAACAGTCTTGCTATTCTTGTCGGGGGGAAATGCCACCTGTAAAACATCTTATACAAATTTTCTTTATATGCTGTTGACATTGTCATTTTATAATTTTGAGACCACAATTTCTGCCATTTCTCTAGATCAAACCCATATCCAAAATTCTTCCCCCAAACAATCATAGTTTCTTTGACTTGTTCTTCCTCTAATTTCATTCCCAGTAAATAACCATATAATTTTTTAATCACCTTCTCATCAGTACCCATCAAGATCTTATCTAAATCAGTCTGCTTATCATAGAATCCCTCCGTTTTAGAATCTTCATCATACCTTGAATGTATTTGCGCATATGAAAACCAATTCATCCTTATACCTTGTTCCTCTAAGTTTTGTATCGATTTAAGTTCACCCTTTTCATCCAAAAGTTCCCCATATCTAACTGTTTGTTCCTTCTTACAAATTATAGGATAGGAAAATGCTTCAATAGTCGATAACCAAACTGGAATTTTCAAATAACATTGTCTTTTTATCTTCTCCCAGTTTAACCACAAAGACTCCCGCATATAATGTCTTCTAAAATAACCCTGTGTTTTAGTTCCCTTATACCATAAAAAAGCATGCCAGCCCAACAGCAAATCATGCCCTTCTAATGTCAACAACCTATGCTTTCTTAATGTTATCCATTCTTTGACCCACATCAAATTTGCAGCTTGATAATACAATTCCCAATTAGGCAGGCCAAAACCTCCTCTAATTCTAGCGTCTTGCAAAAGCTTTAGCTTTATTCTCGCTTTCTTACCTTGCAATGTAGCTCAATGATTTTACTATTGTAAAGTCACCTGATTTGGCTGATTTTCCAGTCATATGTAAGTAGATACAGTTAATTCTCTGCATACTTTTAGGCTTTAATCTAGGAATAATCCCATGAATTGTAGAACAATTTACTTTTGAGTAGCCAAATATAAAAATTATTATTTTTATAGAATTATTTTACAGAAGTATGTCGAATTTAAACTGGTAAACATTAACAAAGTGACATCCAACTGTTTGCAGCATACAGTATGTACAGTATAAAAATGCTTTGTTTAGGTTGTTGTGGGATGATACCTCATTGTAATAAATAAATATGTTAAATCTGATCTGTTGTTAGCTTTACTGCTATCAAAGAAAAAAATTAACATCAGATTCTCTTATGGTATGCAGACTGATCCCCAGATGGTTCTTCTCATGTCAGTTACCATAGAAAATATCAGGAAAGGTACTGCCAGAAGAAATCACTGTCAAAATCCAATAGACACAGAACATTGGCCTCTTTCAAATATATGGCTCATCACAAAGGTATTCCAGAATTTTTTTTAAATAGTGCTCATAATTCAAATGTTTGTTATACCTGAATGTCTGGAGGAGGGCAACTCATGCATCAGAATGTCACTATGCAAATAATATAGGTTATGTTTTGTACTATTTGTATAGTGATGTTATTGTGGCTTGCACCAAATATCTATAGTGTTTTTTTAATTGTTTCAACAATTTGGTATTTCAGTCATCTTTTATAGAGTTGCTATTCAAATATATTTCACTACAGAGAAGTGAATCAACTAGAAATCAGATTTTAAAATCTGAAACAATGTACATGCGAGTGTACATGTGAATTTTATAAAGAATTCTATATAAATTATTAATTATTAAGATTATAAAGTTACTAATTTAAAAATCAATTTATTAAAATAATTATTATTTTAATAATTATTTTAATAATTATTAAAAATTTTAATTTATATGGAACAGTGGTGGCTAACCTTCTTGGGCTCCTGTGATGAAAATTTTAGTGTGCCATCACCCAGAAGGCAATGTGTGCGCCCCCCATGCCCCCTGCGCATGTGCACATGATACCCCCTGCCACCCCCTGACCTGCACTGCGCATGCACAACGCCTCCCAGCTGATTTTTGGCCTGTTTGAGGCCTTTTTTGGCCTCCCAGAGGCTCAAGCAGCCTTTGGAGATATTTTCTGAAATACCGAAAATGACAAAACAGGCCCATTTTTCGGCCTCCAAGAGCTGCAGAGGCTTCCCTCAAGCCTCTGGGAGGCTGAAAAAGGCCTCAAATGGGCCAAAAATCAGCTGGGAGGCACACGTGTGTGCAGTGCAGGTAAATTTGACTGGGGTTCGCGTGCCCGCACAAATGGCTCTGTGTGCCACCTGTGGCACGCGTGCCATAGGTTCGCCATCACAGAATTAGAAGAATTAAAACTACTGACATTAAATGATTTATGGTAATTCCTTGATTTAATATTCCTTGATTTAATATTTTAATAAAATAAATACTATTTTAATAAATAGTAAAAAGGTAGTAGATTTTGATGGAACTCAAACTCATCACTAGATCCAACGTAATCTTGTCTTTGCGATATCCTGCATAAGGATGCAGTTGTCATTGATTGTGGATTGGTTCCACTCACCTACTACTCACCTACTATTATAGACAGAATTTTAACAGAAATCTTAATTATAGTAATATAAAAATGGTTCTTTACAGGATACATCAGGTTAATGTAATGGTAAGATGAGCAATTGCTGCGTAAAATGATGAAATTGAATACCAGCATCATATGACATCATTGCAAAATACTTAAGCATAATCCTGTGTATCATAGGAGAGAGAATGTAAACCATAACAGAAAATTGAGCTATTAACAGGAGAAGATGTGACAGAAATGACAGCTTTTCTATATAAAGGGCAACACCTAAAATAAATTGTGAGAAGAAATTCAGATAATCCACCTATATAATTTTAGTAGCCCATATCCACTTGTTACACAAATGTTATAATCTGTGCTATATGCCAAAGTAGTTATTTTTACCTAAGGGCAAATCCTAATCATATTGGTGGAAGTTGCTGCAACTTAAGGTTGCAGCCTTAATTCCTAAAAGGGAAACAAAAAACCTCAATAAAATGATTGCACAGTTGTCTTACTGCAGAACTACTGCTGTTATTTATTTAAACAGATGTGGTTATGGATGTTTAACCAACATTCTTTTAGACTTGAGGTAAAACTTTAAATTGACTCAATGACTATAGATGTGTTGCAGTCTTTGCAGTTCACTGAACTTTTTTCCCTGTGCATACATATTTCAAGTAAACGCAGTAGTTATAGGTATGGCAAGTGACACGTTATGGACCCTAAATCACTGCACTGTGAAATATGCAGAGGGAAAAGACAAATGAAGATATCAAGGGTCTCTTCTATTTTGCACTGAACTGTAAAATGCCACCCTTGTCGTACAGAAGATCACTGATTCTGAGCAAGGCTCATTGACTGCTAAGTTGTGGATAGTGTTTCAGTTTTTCCAACTGTTAATATCCCGAGTTATCCAGGCATAATGACCTCTCTATTTGTAACACATTGTTGAATTTTCTGGTTCTTTTCACTTATTTATACCCCCTTTCCCCCATTCATTGAAAGGCTGGGAAGATTGTAAATCGAGCTATGGCACAAGGCAGTCTGTCTGTTGGTCATCCAATCAGAGCTATGATGCAGGATGGCAGACCTCTTGAGGGCTATAAGTTAACCCTGCAGAAAAGGTACTGATACAATATATTCTAAAGGTACAATTATTGAGATGAAATGAAATATTATCAGATGATCTGCTTTCAGATGTTACAATTTAGTGGAAAATATACGCGATCTAAATTATATTTAAATAGCCTCCAAATTATATACCCTTATTAGATGTTAATTTCTTTAAACATTTTAACCATCTTTGAAAGTTCTTCCTGAAATAATTGGGAAATAGTTATAGATTTGCTTCCTTTCTGCACAAAACAGAATAAGAACTCAATATATTAACAATGAATCTGAAATATGCATGGTATGGAACTAGGTATCTTAGTGAATAATCTAGAGTTCAGTCATAGATAATTTATATGCTTTTGTTTCATTTACACCTCAATTTCCTCCAGGGGGTTCAAGAGGGAATAATAGTTTCTTTCTATTTTCACAAAAAAATTGTATGATCAGGGTTAAATGACTTTTTTAGTACCATCCAGGCAGCTTTATAATGTCTTGCCTTCTTATTTAGAATATAGTTCACTAATTGGAACACTACAACCAAGTCTGATATATTTTCTAAATAAAGTAAATTTAAGGCATATGATGTGAATTGTGCTATAAATAGAGTATCTTTGTGTTTAGAGATTTCTTAACTTTAGAAGCATTTTTTTTTTTCAGAGACAAAAACAATATATGTCAGTACTGGGAATTTGAAAATGATGGTTCTATCCATTCTAAGGTGTGTATGTGTAAATATATATTTAAAAACCATATTAATATAAGCTACTTATTATTGCCTGGAATCCATTAATGTATCAATATATGGCATTATTGAAAGTTTGTTTCATGAATAATAACTGAAATATTATTTTTACTTTTGCATTTATTATGTTGGCTTCTAAGAATATCATAAAAGCATTTTATTAAAATACTCCTCATAATCTTTTAAAGCTTGAAATTTTCACTTTATTGATAATGTTTGCAGTGATGGATTTTATGATGTTATTTTAATCTGCTTAAGATATCTATTTAATTTTCAAAATCTGATTTTATTTAAAATTATGCAATTTGATATTTATTATTATTTTTATTCCTAATCAAATTATGTATAATTTTGTAAGATTATGTAAGATACAAGAAAAAAAAAAGAGGAATAGAAATCATGTGCAATGTCCCCATTTCTTAACTCCAGCTGAAATCACTTTCCATGAGGATGATACTAATAAAGGAAGAAACACCCTACTTCCAGGAAAAAAACTTTAAAAAAAAAGTACTATATTAGAGGATTAGATACCTCACTGAGTACTGTAGTGTTTTCCTTTATCTAAAACAAACACCACATGAACTACAGTGGAGGAGTGAGGTGTATCATGGAAGTACAGCAATAATTTGGCCTCCTGTGGCAAACCATTGCAGACAGGAATAAAAAACCAAAAGAATTTAAGCTTGAGTTCACAAAATGCCAAAGAAATGGGAAAAGTCTAAGCTATAGCTGAAAGGAAAAGGAAAGACATTGTAATTCTTGCTGAAACAAAGCTAGATTTTTTAAAAATGTTTCCTGCCTCAGCAGACAGAGAAATTTTATAAGATGGTAATATTCATATATACACATGCACTAAAGGAAAGCACCTTTGCATAGGCATCACTTCACTTAAGAATATAAAAAAATAATCTTTCCTCTGAAGCTTGGAAACTCAATTGAGTTGCAGAATAACAAAACTACCTTAACAAAAACTACCAAAAACAAATTAAAAATTAAACAAAACTTGATCGAAAAGCTGGATGCTTGTTGCTTTAAATGACTTAGTACGAATTCATAGTTCTAGAAACATTAATTTAGAGAATTGTTCTTTGTTAATTCTGTCACCAAGACCCAGCAATCAGTAATGTAAAAGGGAAGAGTTGAGCAAGACGTCTGTGTAATACAGGTAGTCCTCAACTTAGAACAGTTCATTTAGTGACCATTCAAGCACTGAAAAAAGGTGATTATGACCATTTTTCACACTTACAACTCTTGCAGCATCCCCATGGCCATGTAATCAAAATTCAGATACTTGTCAACTGATTCATGTTTATGAGTAATGTTTATGACGGTTGCAGTGTCCTGGGGTCATATGATCACCTCTTGTGACCTTCTGATAAGCAAAGTCAATGGGGAAGTCAGATTCACTGAACAAGGGTGGCAAGAAAGGTTGTAAAATGGGGCAAAACTCGCTGAACAAATGTCTCACTTGGCCACATACATTTGGGACTCAATTGTGGTTGTAAGCCCATAGTGCTTTTTTTCTTTTTTCAAACTCACATTCATATAGATAAACAGTATAAAGCCAGGGTGGGATTCTACCAGTTCACACCTATTCGCTAGAACCAGTTGTTAACATTCTAAGCAGTTCAGACAACCAGATGCTAGAAGAAATTACTGGCCTTATCCTGTAAGGAAGGCAGGAAGACAACATTCTGGTGCTGCTTATAGAAACTGCCTCTCCATTAACCCTTATTACATTCTTGGCAGGACTAGACTTCCTGTCTCAGGAACGTCTCTGGAGTTTTTTTCCCCTTCCTTGCTCCACTTTGCTTATGTGGAGTGACCATTTAAAGTTACAATGGCACTGAAAAAAGTGATTTATGACCATTTTTTAAACTTACGACTATTGCAGCATCCCCACAGTCATGAGAGGCCAGGCGAGGACATGCGTGCCTTGATGTGAGTGATATTGAGTTGGCCACACCCAGCCAATAACATGACCACCAAGCCATGTCCACCCAGTCACATGACCACCAAGCCACGCTCACCACCTAAACCCCACCCACAGAACCAGTTGTTAAAAATTTTGAATCCCACCCCTGTATAAAGCCATTCATCTAGAATGCTATATATGTTAACATTCAAGAAAAAAATGATGACAATAAAGTTGAAAATGTTAACAGTGTTGATAAATTGTAAGAACATAGATAAAGAGGATACTAGGAGAAATGCTAACTGTGGACATGTTTGCATATGGAGGCTTTCTTGCTTAATATGTATATGAAGACTGCATCTGCACCTGATTGAAAGATTGCCCTCATTGTTCCTCCATACAAATAAAAAAATAGAAAGAGTAACTACAAGAACTGCCAACGATTATTTAATATTAAATGAATATGGATTGAATATGAAAATGAGCAATCAATACAAAAGAATTGTGTTTAGGTGGTTTAGTTATTTACACTGAATAAATAATAGTTTCAAAGTAAATATATGAAGGAAAAATGAACAGATTAATAAAAGGGAGGTGACCAGTAAATCATGGCTCAATGAAGCTGATGCTATCCCAAAAAGAGACTGATGACATGTTTAAAGGACAATGAACAAGATATGAATTGATGCAGAGACAGTGTAAATTGTGATGGTTTGCAATGATAAAAAATAAAAACATGTATAATGAAAGGTGTTTAACCATATTTCCTTTTTTCTTATATCTAATTTCTTTTGCTTATAAGTTCTTTAAGAAATCTGATTCAGATATTAATGAAATATGCTGTCTCAGGTAGGTTTAAGCAGCAAGTGTTATTTTCTCAGGAGTTTTTTTGAAGGCTGGTAAATATCAAGCAGACCTCAAAGCTCTCACCCATTAGAGTTGTTCACATCTTACAGATGACACCTGGCTTCTGTGGAGAAGCTACTTCAATACAATAGTAGCACTCCAGGAAGAAATGGCTTCTTCCTGGATGCTGGCAATTGAGGTATCATCTCTTGACCAATGGATTTCAGGGAATCAGCTTCACTTCTCCCTGATTTTTCTCATCTGAAAAAATATCTTCAAGTGCCAGTTTCAAGAGAAGTGATGTGTTTAACCTGATGCTAAATCATATCCAATGAATGCCAACAAGTGGAGAGGATCCAAACTCTCATTTTGTTTTTTTTAAAACTAGTGGGTTACAGTCAGTTACTGGTGTCTTATACCCAGTTGAGCCAACAGCAAAGAGCCACAAAGTTACATAGGATTTATATAGAATTTTTGATGAAAGGTGATTTGAACATATGTACATATTAATAGGACACCCCTATTTTATAACTTTTTAACTGGTAAAGAAACAAGATAAATAGAAAAAAGACATATATATATGTTATGTCTCACCTATATCCACAAGTGAGAACAAGGAGTTCAAAATATTCACACAAAACAGAGCCAGACTAAAAGAGGGTTAACAGTATTATATTACAGTCCTTGGCAGACTTCCCGGAATCTGTCTGGTAATTCAGAATGTCCATAAATTACAAAGGCCGCTCCACACGTATCCTTTCGACACATCAAACACTTTGCTTCCAAGCAAAGTTTGAGAATCAGCAATCCTCCTTAAATCACCTGGATGGGTGTGTCAGTCTCTCTAATCAATGTCTGGCTTGACGTTTCATTCTTCTGGTTCTAGCGTCAGTCCACGATCTGTCAGTTTCCCCATTAGAAGCTTCTGACTCATTTTGTAGATCAGTTGCTGGCATGAATGAAGTCGAAGGTTCTGGCGAGGACTGTCTGTCTGACAATCTCTCATCCTCCTGGCCCACATCTGTGTCCTCTGATAATTCAGACTCCACATTCACAGCAGGCTCCACCCTTTCATCTTCAGAGTCATCAGAGTCAAAACTCACAGCAGGATCGATCCTTTCAGTCACAACACACACACACACACACACACACATATATATTTGTTTTCTTAAGTTTTCGCGGGTACTTACATGTATGGCATTCAGCTTTGTTCGGGTATTTTCCCATGTCATTGTGCTTTTAAAGTTGTAGCAACATTTCAGCAGAATTTCATCTGCCATCATCAGGCTTCTGTATAGTGTTCATCTGTGAGTCAGACTTTTACAGTGGTTTCAGATTTAAATTTGGGGCAGTCTATTGTTGTGCCAGAATTGTTTTTTCTTCATCCTGATTGGTTGGGAGTCTTGGTCTGTGTTTATTAGTCTTGGAGTTTGCTGTGTTCTGCTTGATTGATGTTTCTAATATCTTCTGTCTGTTTTTTGGCTCTTTTTGTATCTTGATTGGTTGGCAACATTGTGTTACTTTATTGGAGGCCTTTAGTGCAGCTTGGCTCTGGGTAAATGGACGGCTATCATTAGTTAGGAAGCTAGGTTTCATCTGGATGCCTGGTTGGGGTGTGTTTGAGCTGGAGGTATCAGGGGGGATCTGTTTTTGCCCAGGTGTTTGCCTGGCTTGTGGTGTGGAAATTTTTATATATATATGTGTGTGTGTGTGTGTGTGTGTGTGTGTGTGTGTGTGTGTATCTATATCTATATATCTATATATCTATATATCTATATATCTATATATCTATATATCTATATCTATATCTATATCTATATCTATATCTATATCTATATCTATATCTATATCTATATCTATATCTATATCTATATCTATATCTATATCTATCTATCTATCTAACTATCTATCTATCTATCTATCTATCTATCTATCTATCTATCTATCTATCTATCTATCTATGGCATTCAGCTTTGTTCGGGTATTTTCCCACGTCATTGTAGTTGTGCTTTTAAAGTTGTAGCAACGTTTCGGCAGAATCTCATCTGCCATCATCAGGCTTCTGTATAGTGTTCATCTGTGAGTCAGACTATGAGTCTGTGAGTCTGACTCACAGACGAACACTATACAGAAGCCTGATAATGGCAGATGAGATTCTGCCGAAACGTTGCTACAACTTTAAAAGCACAACTACAATGACGTGGGAAAATACCCGAACAAAGCTGAATGCCAGACATGTAAGTACCCGTGAAAACTTAAGAAAACACACACACACACACACATATGTTTTCTGAGGTTCTCGCGGGTATTTGTATATGGATCTTTGGTTATTCGGGTTTTCTCCCACGTAAGATTGGAAGTATCTAGGCAACGTTTCAATGAAGTTTCGACTTCATCGAAACATTGCCTAGATACTTCCAATCTTACGCGGGAGAAAACCCGAATAACCAAAGATCCACAGGCAGGACTATCAAAGAAGGTTTGAAATAGAGGAAAGGTGCCAGAGGGTTGCCCAACTGTGCTATAGCTAGCATATTGTGAATTTGAGATAAATTCATAATTTCCCTCTTCTCATAATGAGGGAGGGGCAAATATGAAATATATCCTTCGATATTGTATGTGTACCAATTTAGTATTCTATCTGAAATAAATACATAAATAATTAAAAACTCTCAGTAATATAAATGAAATTTACTCTAACTTTCGCATATGACACTGATATAAGAAAGAAGCCTAAAACAGGATTTAAAGATGGAAAATGGAAATATGAAAAAACAAAAGAAAAATGGGATGGAAACATTATTAGGTAAATAAGATAACACAGAAGCAGATTTGTGCATAAAGAAACCAAAGGAATAAATTAGGTCAAAAAAGCAGGATAGATTCATAGATTGAAGAAAATAATTTCAAACTGTGGAATATGAGATGTAAACCATGAATATGTTTGTAATACTGATTAAACAAAGGACATTTAGCAAATCATATTTTGGTTATATTTAGTGTGCTGCAGCCATAATAATCTCATTATTGGCTCATGAGATTCAAATCTTCATGAATTTTGTGAGCTAGCTGAGAGCAGAGTTGAGCTGTACCATGTCGCATATTGATCAGCTGTTTGGTGACTCGTAGCAGAGCCTGTCCATGGCAATAAATTATGCATTTACTAGGATATCACTGGTTGGTTGTTTACAAACTGAAGACATGCAACTACTCTATTTCTCACTACAGGCTTACCCTGAGTTTGTCCTAACTTACTTAGAAGAGTTAAATGTAAAAGAGATGGTCCAGATCAAATGCTCCACACATGAGGTCCAGTCTGTACTTCATCAAAAGATAGATGACAATTCAGAAGACATCCCTATTCCACACCAGAACCAGAACGAGGTCAGAGCAAGTGGCTTTTTTTCCAGAGGAAAATCATTTGAAGGGAGATATTACAATTTCACATACATGGCTCCAGAAAAGAGAGCAACAATACAAAAGAGAATACTCAATATACAAATATCCTACTTTTTTTAAAAAAAGTATTTTCCTCATGTTTTATATTAAAATTCTCTGATTGCTGAGTTTTATTCAACATAAGCATTATGATTCCTTATATGTTAATTCCACAGGTTTTAGAAAATAGTGACCGCAACAGCAAGGAGAAACAACTTTCCAGACCTTTGGACGCCCATTTAATGCCTAAAGGTACCTCAGGCGAGAATTGCCAGCTGACAGTAGCATTGGTGAGGAAATTGGAAGAGAAACATCCTAAGGCCTCAGCTCAAAGGTAAGCTAGTGACAGAGTTGATATTTATTGTTCAATGACATTAGAAATTTTCCTTCAGTTTTATGTAAGATTGATTTCCTGGATCTTAGTGAAATATCTCAAAAGCCCTCTGGCTTGCAAGGAGAAATGGAGTTTTAACCAAATCTAATGAAAGGGGGAGGAAGGAGGTGACATTTATGCAGGTTTTTTTAAAAAAAGATTGATGTTTACACTTATCACTGAGGACAAAGTATCATTACGTATTATGCATGAATTGTAGCATAACCCCATAAAGTGTATAATTTATGGTATTTAATTATCATTTATTAATTCTACATATGCGAAATAAGTTTCCTAGATTCATATAAATAAATTGTTGTAAATTCCCTGGATGTCTTAAACCGATGTTATGTTGACTATTGTAGGAAGATAACACTTATACATTTGCAATGAAATTACTGAAGTGCTTTAAAAAGTAAAATAAAAGAACTTTACAATTATTAAACAAAAACATGTACATCTTTCAATTCTCATTTTAGCTATATAAAATAATATAAATGCTTCTATTCTATTCTTTCTTTAAATATGCATTTCTTACAGTTTTCATAATAAAAGTATGGAGCCTATTTAAGGGTTGTTAGTTTTATATTACATAAATATGAGCTTTGCTGAAATAAGCCCAGTGTTAAAATCAGTACTGTTATATCAGTTTTCAGAGGGATCTTGTATTATGGCATTTCTATTTCTTTTCAGCTATCTATCAGCTTTTAAACATGCTTTGTGGAATAATGTCCTGAATACCTGCTAGTTTACACTATGGTATTTGTGGCTGGATTATTGCAATGTACATTATGTAGAACTGCTCTTGAAGACTATCAGAAACTGCAGCTGGCCAGAATGCAGCAGCATGGGCAATTCTGATACTCACAGTTTGCCCAAGTTGCATCATTATTATGTGAGATGCAGAGTCTTCCATTTGGTTCCTAGGTGCAGTTCAAGGAGTGGTTATCACCTTTAAAATTCTACATGGCAGAGGGCCAAGATTATTTGTGGGACTGCATTTGCCCAAGTCTTTGGAATAGCTTTCCATCTGCGATCTGAGACATCTACCCTTTTAGCCATTCAGAAGGGCATGAAGATCTGGCTGTTCACCCAAGCGCTGGTCTAGGATGGGGCTAGTGCCTGGTTTTATTGCTCTTTAATTTGTCTTATTCATCTTTTTATTGGTTGTTGTGAGCCACCTAGAATTGCTTTGTGAGGTAAAAATAAAAATCATTTTAATAAATAAAAATATATATTTAATATCTAAATAAATTTAGATTTAATAGTGCATTTTTTAAATGGGCCAACATTATGTCAAATTTAATTCTAGTCTTAAAGGCAGACACAGGCTATATATACTGTGTTACATGTACTTCAATGATTGTGGAGTTAGATCACCTTCAATTCTGGGAAAAACCTTCTTGATAGGTAGAGTTTGCCAACCTTTGATCTATACTTCTTACCCTTTTCTCCAGGTCAATTGCACTATTAGATACTATATATTAAGAGATTCAGAGATTAGATACTATATATTAAGTATTATGTATGACTGAGGCCAGCTGTGGTTAAAACAGTTCTGGGATGTTTGGGGCCTGTATTTAGAATTCTGATTAGAACCAGATTTTGAGAGTGTGTTTTTGAGCATGTTTGGCTTTAATGCAGGGCTGAAATCCAGCCAGTGGTAATAGATTAAAAGTTACAGAGCTAAGTGATATGTAACAGAAGAAGAAACTCTTATTATCTCAGGAGCCACTTCTGATTCATTAGCTCCAATCAGTATTTCTGTAACTTCTTAAATTTTTCATTTAAAAAAATCAGTGGATTCTCTAAGTTTTGTAGAATAAGGATCCTCAACCCCTGGGCTACTGTGTTGTGGCCTACTTGGAATTGGGCCATGCGAGTGGCTGGCCAGACCATATGCATGCGTGCAGCTCAAGTTTTATGAGCAGTGAACTGGCAGGAACTCACACAAGTCGAGCTGCATGCTCATATGAGCGCTGCTCATACAGCTTAGTTCCCCCCTCTCACCCTCAACTAGGACACCAAGCTGCAAAGGTTGGGAACCACTGTTTTAGAAGATGCATTTTATATTATTTTTCTGTATTTTAATATGATCCAGATTGACAATATGATTCACTCTAAAATATTTTTTTTAATCTCTGAGTAAATATAATGAATGAAAAATAAGATCCAAAATGAATTAGCATGGTGAAGGAAAATATTTTCCTATCATATTATTTCTTCTGAAATGGCTAAAAATGAAGATCTCTAATACTAAATATGAATATGAAAATATTCTGTTTGTTTTTGTTTCTAAGGTGATGGGAGGCAATATAAGCTTTTTCTTATTATTCCAATTTTACACTAGTAAGAATTCTGCCATAAAGGAGGACTTAAAGAATGGAACACATTTTTTTCATGACTTTGTCAGCATTTTGTCTTCAATCAAAATGACCTTATATGGTATGCTGTTAAGTGCAACTGTTCTTAAACAACTCCCACGCCTTTCGTTTTCAGCCCCTGGTGTCAATAAAAGGCACAATCAAGGAACTTTTTGAAAGGGGGATTCTAATGTGAGGAAACAAACAACAGAAAACTTTTTAGAGGTGTTTCATGCCAAATCATTCAATATTTCAAAATGTTCCTTGATCTTCAAGAACTGTTTTTAGGTTCCAAGAAGATGCAATAGAAATTGCATTATGCCCACCGATTTTAATCTATAAAGTATATTCATCCAATGCGTAGTTATTTGTTGTACTTGTTGCAATTCTACTTAAAACGAGCACAGGAGATGATTCCAAGTAATTTAAAGCATATTAGGAACAAGGCATAAGATTTTAGGTTATCTTTTTTGCTTAAAATAAAGACTTTGTTATTCTTTTTTAATTATGTTATCACAGATTGGAGATGAACACTATTTTCTAACATTAATTGTTTAAAAATTATTATTTTTTACTTCATTGAGTTGCCTCAGTATCAGTCACATTTTTTGTTTCATTGATTTTGGTAAAATTGGACACCTATCTACTGTATTCCCATTGGGTAAACAAATTCCTGTAATTTAAATTTAACTAAAAGCAAATGATTTGCAGTGTTGCTTTGCTTTTTAAACTATAGCATACAAATGTTTATGTTTCAATATATTTTTTTCAATATTTCCCTTTATTTTACTCTGTGAGGAATTTATGACAGATTCTTTTGATTGAAAATCCAAGGTTTTCCTCATGATTTATTTGCCATCTAAATGTTCTAAAGGTTAAAGCTTTGAATTGGGGATAAATTAGCTTTCATTACATGCATTTTGACAAAATTACTTAGTTCTCTGTTTGAGGTAGATAATTCAAATCCATTTTTCCTCTCCCTTTCTCAGGACCACAGAAAAACTAATTCAAGATGGTACAAAACTGGGTATCATTTGTTTTCTCCTGACAATGTGAGGATGCACTTGTTTGCATTATTATATTAAATTGAGCAACTTACTTTTATTTAAATTGAATAAATATTGTGGAGGGACAACTGTAGCAGCCAACAAAGCATGGTGACCCAGCTTGTCACCCAGTGACCTGTGAGAAGGAAATAATCAACTGTGAGTAGCTGTCATCTTAACTGATTCTGACAGTTTGGCTCTGGGCACATCTGTGCTAGTTGCATGGAAAGGCCTTTGTTGTTTTCCCACTAGTGACTTTCCTGACTGCTGTAGGGGTTGCTTGCTGCCCTACTCTTACTCTTCCCTCCCCTTCAGGAGGGAAAGCAGCTGCCAGTTATGGGATTGACATTTCTTTCAATGATTTACGTGGCATTTATTTAATTATAAAGTACAAGTTCACATTGGATATTAGACCTTTGCAGGGCATTCTAAGTGAAATTAAGATCCTTCTTGGATTGTACTTTTTCAGTCAAAAAATTGTACATTTTTCAATTTGTATGGAAAATAGTGAACTGATGGTCTCTCCATTTTATAAAAATATATCAAATGTTTATTTTACGATTTTAATAGTGCTAACCATTTGCAATGCTTAATATTCCCAAGTTCCCTTTAGCCAGCTAAAGTTACAGTTGTGAATGCATAAGGTTTAATAAAGAGAACTTGAGCTTGGAGTAAAGTGCAGAGTTCTGGCCGTGCACTTCTGATTGGCTGTTAACGGCAGGATCGGATTGGCCCATTCCGGGGAATCTGA
Source organism: Hydrophis major (assembly GCA_033807585.1). Taxonomy (NCBI): domain Eukaryota; kingdom Metazoa; phylum Chordata; class Lepidosauria; order Squamata; family Elapidae; genus Hydrophis; species Hydrophis major. Next base: position 111,263,798 of record CM066328.1, on the reverse strand, counting down.
TTGGCCATTAACAGAGAGTTCCTATTGGTTAAGGGAGCTAGCGCTCCTCGATTGTTATTGGTTAATAGTTATTGGGGTTGCCTATATAAGGAGGGTTATAACTGCCATTGAGTTGAGAAGTCACTATGTAAATAAAGAGCTGAAGTTCACCGTTCCCGAGGCTTGTCTCCATTCTTTCTCGCCCATGCTCCAAACATAACACTGGCGACGAGGATGGGATATGGAGACGTCTGAACTGACGGAACCAAGAAGAAACACCGAGCACGTGGCTGGCGGCGCCACACAACGGAACCATGTCTGGTGTCGTCGTACCACCCGCTCCGTTCGATCCAGTGCAGGAAGACTGGGAGTCCGACATGGATCGCTTCCAAATGTTCTTAGAAACTAACAACTTAAAGGACGCCACAGCTGGGAAGAAACGGGCGGTGTTCCTAACGCATTGCGGTCCAACCGTATTTAAGATGGCTAAAGCACTAGCAAAACCTAGAGAAGTGAAGGCGATGGATTGGGACAACCTCGAACCTCTACTAAGAGATCACTACGCACCAACCGTGCCTACGCTTGTGAGACGGCACGAGTTCTATCAGAGAAACCAGCGAAAAGGAGAAAGCGTTGCCGACTTCATAGCAGACCTCCGAAACCTGGGACGCCTCTGCGGATTCGCCGACTTGGAAGAGACACTGAGAGATCGAATAGTTCTGGGATTAGATGCACCAGGCATGCAGAGCAAGCTGATGGCGAAAGGCGACATCAGCCTTGCCGATGCCATCGCCGATGCTACTGCAGCAGAAGCAACCAGGAAGTCGGCTGCACAATTACGCCGCAACCGCGCTCCGGTACACCAACTGACAAGTGAAATTTTACCCAAGTCAGAAGGGCAGCTTTCAATGACACACCACGAGGACCTCTCTTCGTCGTCAGACAGCGACGAAGAAGAGGTCCATCGACTGCGGTCCGACCGGGACCACCACCCAAAGTCCCTACGCCCTTGCGCTGGCTGTGGAGCCAACCATGCCAGGTCCGAATGCAAATTCCGTGACGCGCTCTGCCATGAGTGCGGGAAGAGAGGCCACATTGGACGGGTCTGCCAAAGTTTACAAGGACCCGGCCAGGCCTCAAAAGGGGCTAACTATCGCCAATCGACAGGAAACCGTCCTGTACGGCGAGAATCAGTAAACCACTCCTACAGAAACCGAGCTTTACAGCAAGAAGAGGCTCACCATACTATCACTATCGGTCACGCCTCTGCCTTGGATGCCAAGAAAATCCGAATAACAGTAGCCATCGAGAACCAGCCTTGCCATATGGAAGTCGACGGGATCGTCCCTCTCGATGGTGTCCTGGAAGACCCTCAAGCAACTCATCCCCACGATTCAGCGCCAAGACCTCTGTTTCCAAAAACTCATTCTTAAGGACTATCAAGGGAATCGAATCCCTGTCATTGGTTCCTGCTGAGTCCGGGTCTCCTTCAAGAAGCACACAGCGTACTTACCGCTAACTGTGATTGACAAAGATCGGCCTAGTCTGCTAGGTCTCCAATGGTTCACGCCACTTGGCATTGAAGTGGCAGGTATAAACCGAATCAACGGAAGTGACTGGGAGGAGGACCTCATCCATGAGTTCAAGGACGTCTTCACGGAAAGTTTAGGTGAGTACAAGGGGACCCCAATTTCGTTCAGCCTTAATCCAAAGATAGCTCCCATCCGCCTTAAGCCCCGTCGAGTTCCGTTTGCCTTAAAGCCGAAAATCGACAAACAACTCGACAAACTAATAGCTCAGGGGGTGCTAGAACCTACCGATCACTCTCCCTGGGAAACCCCAATCGTAACACCCATTAAGCCAGACGGGTCGATCCGAATTTGTGGGGACTACCGGGCCACCCTGAACCACACCCTACAGCAGAATGCATATCCGGTGCCGGTGGTACAGCATCTCCTCCACTCCCTGGGGGGCGGAAAGGTCTTCGCTAAATTAGACTTAGCTCAGGCATATCAGCAACTACCTGTTGATGAAAAGACGGCACAGGCACAAACGATTGTGACGCACCGAGGTGCCTTTAAATGCACCCGGCTCCAATTCGGAGTCAGTGTAGCCCCAGGAATTTTTCAGAGCCTGATGGAGAGGCTCCTACAAGGGATTAAAGGCGTGGTCCCCTACTTTGACGATGTATTAATTGCTGCACCTACAAAAAAATCTTATGGGATCGTTTAAAGTTCGTCCTACAAAAATTTCAAGACGCCGGTCTTAAGGAAAAAAGAACAAGTGTAAATTGTGTACAGACAGTGTTGAGTTTTTAGGGTACCTAATTGACAGTCAGGTTATTCACCCTACCGACAGTAAACTAAGAGCAATAAAAAACACTCCCAGGCCTCGGAACAAGGCCGATCTCCAGCCATTCCTAGGCCTCATCATCTAGGCCACATAAAGCAATGGTCGCTGAACTGTTACACCGGTTGTTAGACAAGAAAGCAAACTGGTTATGGGGTCATAGAGAAGAACAGGCGTTCCGTAATGTGAAAAAACTACTGACTTCTGACTCTGTACTCATGCAATACAATGTGCCGTTAAATATCACATGCGATGCTTCGCCTTTCGGAGTGGGTGCCATTCTGAGCCATGTACTGCCTAATGGTAACGAAGCCCCTGTTGCATATTTTTCAAAGACACTTTCAAAAACTGAGCGAAATTATGGCCAAATCAATAAAGAAGCCCTCGCAATTGTATCGGCCGTTAAAAGATTCCACCAGTACGTGTATGGCCGGGCTTTTACTATCGTGACTGACCACAAACCGTTATTGGGGATAATAGCTGGAGATAAGCCGACTCCCTACATATTATCCCCCAGGATGACTCGCTGGTCAGAATTCTTGGCTGCTTATAATTATCGGCTGCAATATCGCCCGGGGAAAGCCATTCCCCATGCCGACGCATTGAGCCGAGCACCGCTTCCAGAGACTCTCGACGATCCTGCACCAACGGTAACCACGTTGCAAATTGAAACACTCAACTCGCCGCCATTGACTGCCCGAGATATCGCGAGAGAAACCAAATGTGACCCCACCTTAGTGCGAGTTCTAGGCTGGGTAGAACGCGGATGGCCATTGGACCAATTATCAGATGACTTCACACCATTCAAGACTCGACAAATGGAGTTGTTCTCTCAAAAAGGCTGTGTCATCTGGGGCGATAGAGTCATTATCCCAGAACGACTCCAAAAAGTGCTGCTAAGAACCTTGCACGATGGCCACCCTGGTATCGTGCGAATGAAAGCCCTCACACGAAGCTACGCATGGTGGCCGGGCATCGACAAGCAAATCGAAAATTGGGTTAAAGCTTGTCATAAATGCCAGGAAGTGAGCAACGCCCTACCTAAAACCATCCCTACCGAATGGGAGACACCACGGGGACCCTGGTCCCGTATTCACTTGGACTTTGCGGGGCCGACCAAAGGCCACACCTTTCTGCTAACTGTTGATGCCTACTCGAATTGGCTCGAGATTCACCGCATGATGAACACAACCACTGAAGCGATTATCAAAAACTTGGAAAGACTATTTGCAACCCACGGATTACCAGATGTCCTGGTATCTGACAGCGGGCCCCAATTTACAGCGCTGTTGTTCGAGCAGTATCTGGCTGACCGCGGCATCCGACATGCGCACACCTTGCCTATGCACCCTGTGACCAATGGCAAAGCAGAGCGCATGGTCCAATTTGTTAAGAAAACCTTGCAGAAGGTAGACTACAATAACATTGACAACAAGATCAATCAAATCCTTTTTCTACAACACATCACACCTCATAGCGTCACCAACAAAACTCCCGCCGAACTGCTAATGGGACGAAAACTCCGCTCCCACCTCGACCGGTTTCACCCAGCTTATGAACCGGAAAAACCACTAGGATCCAGCAACCGCTGTCGTGCCTTCCAGGTAGGTGATTTGGTATACGCTAAAAACCTATCGGCTGATCCGCTGTGGGTGGAGGCGACAATAGTTCGTGTAACCGGCCCGAGTTCCTACCTTGTACAATGCCTTGACGATAGACTATGGAAACGCCATATCGATCAATTACGATCGCGGCTCCCATTGGGCATTCCTGAACTCCCTTATGACCAAACTGAGGGGGGCGGGAGATACGGAAGAAGATGAATTCCAAGTAGAAGAAAACCCGTTCGAAGGGAACGACGGCGTAATAGAGACACAGGAAGTGGAACCAGAGAGGGAAACAGATGCACCTCAGGGAATTACCAAGAATAATGGCAACGACGAAGAAATGAACTCTGAACCAGAGGTGACCCCGTTGCCAAACAACGATCTACCTCAGCGTGATTGCAGCCAAATGACACTGCGAAAATCAAAAAGACTAATAAAGCAACCATCCTACCTAAAGGACTATGTAACTGCGCCCTGCAAACAGAAGCCAGGGGGAAGGGGTGTTGTGAATGCATAAGGTTTAATCAAGAGAACTTGAGGTTGGAGTCAAGTGCAGGGTTCTGGCCCTGCACTTCTGATTGGTTGTTAACGGCAGGATCGGATTGGCCCATTCCGGGGAATCCGATTGGCCATTAACAGAGAGTTCCTATTGGTTAAGGGAGCTAGCGCTTCTCGATTGTTATTGGTTAATAGTTATTGGGTTTGCCTATATAAGGAGGGTTATAACTGCCATTGAGTTGAGAAGTCACTATGTAAATAAAGAGCTGAAGTTCACCATCTCCATTCGTTCTCACCCATGCTCCAAACATAACAGTTACCATTTTGTGTAATTGCTTTAAATTACAACTGCCTTTTCTTTTTTCAGTATCATAGTAAATCAATTATAAATAAGTGTTTTCCTTTTCCTTCAGGACTCTTATATGCTAAGACTTTTTACCTGAATGTACAAAGTTCTTTTAACCTCTTTTGATTAAAAGCACATAATAAAATGGAAGAGCAAAAGAAAATAAATGCATAATTTGCCATGCAAACTTTTTATGTTCACTTTTCTTTATAGGAACACAAACTGATGTTTACAATGGTTAAAACTGGATTACACTCATTAGTTAAGGAGATTTGCACTCATGTGATCTACTTATTACCACATATGCTTCCTAGATCTGCTATAGAGATCCTCCAAGCTTTCAGAACAGATTGGGGGGGGGGGGAGAGGACTGAAAGGGAAAGGAAATCTGTTAGACCACCATTTTATTTTTTTATTGGCAGATAGTCAGTATTGGATACAACCCAGTCTTAATTGCTCTTCCTTAGTAATAATTTGTTCTGGAATAAAGCAGATGTTTTTCTTCCTTCATGGAATAAAATAAATCTGGAGCTGTAATGAGAGAAAAAGTACAGTCATGATTCTTTGTTTGCAGACATACTGCAGACCTAGTCTTCATGCCAATTTGACTCCTAAAACTAATAAGACTCATTGGAGTTTTTGCTGGCTTACAAAGTTCCATTTTAGACATTTTTAGCAATTGGTAAATTTTATCTTCTTGTGATATCTTATAGCCACTATTGGTTTTGTTTATTGTCAATCCTAGATATTGTCTTATTTCTCCTAATTGCTTTAATTTTATCCTCTTACCTAATAATGATATTATTTCAGTAGCTTCATTATTAGTCTTTGTAATTAAAGCAATATCATCTGTAAACAACAATAATAATGACACCATTCCATTTGTCTCTCTTTTAAATAAACATGGATCAGCTAAACCTGCTTTAATCCCTATATTGTTTAACTCTTTTACAATATATTGGTTCCATTCATAACCAGATTGTTTTAATCCATAGAGACTCTTTTTAAGTTTCCAACAGTCATTATTATTTTTATCATCCTTTATACCTACTGGTTTTCTTTAAATATATAGTGTGCTGCAATGGTGCATGCAGATAGGCAGTTTCTACATCTAAATGATTTATGATATAGTTCTTCTTAGCTGCCCACACTAAAGGTGCTCTCAAGGTTGTTGCCTTTAAATTTGGTGCAAATACTTCATCATAATCACATGCAGTTTGATTAAATCCTTGAGCTACCAACCTAGCTTTATGGGTAACAGTCCCATTTTTACCTGTTTTTAACTTAAATATCCATTTGCAGCCAATGGACTTTTCACCTGGAGGTAATTTGGCATTTTCATAAACTTTCATTTCTTTCAATGAATTTAATTCTTTCTCCATTGCTCCATGCCAATTTTCTTGATCCTTTGCAGGATACATTCTAAGTTCTTCAACAGTAGCTGGAACTTTACTAACTTGGCAAACTACACTTGCTTGGTACCTGTCAGGTGGTCTGGTTACACGTGTAGAACGTCTGGTTACACGTGTAGAACGTCTAGGTACAGGACTTACAGGTGGACTTTCATGTTCTACCTGTTCCTGATTATCTATTTCTTCCAGTGTTAGGGATACACACCCTAGCAGAACGTGCAACTGCAGTCTAGCAGGCAGGCAAATATGTGAGATAAACGTTGTTGTAGCTTACACTCAGTAAAACAGATACAATGTGCCAGTTAAATAGTTTTTTTTTAATTTCAGCAAGAGTTATAGCATAGTCAAACAGTCCATATGTCATACACTAGTTCAGTCCATCCGGGGATTAATCAGTTGCAAAGTCCAGTGTTGAAAAAGAGGTCAATAAACTTATAAATAATCAGTCCAGTAATAAATCTCTTCTTCAGTAGAGATATGAAGAAAATCAAACCTCTTTTCTTCTCTCAGAAATAGCAGGGAAAAACACGCAGTTATCACCATCAATCTATCATTGTCAGAAATCCAGTAAAAGCCAGCAAACAGTGAGCTCTCTTGCTCCCTCTTATGGTGATTTTACAACTGCACCCAAAATACATGTTTTAACAGTTGAAGTGATACACACACTTAAACTCACTAACATAGTTTATATATATTATTTTACCCAAACTAAGTTAGGTAACCAATGTTATTCCTAACATCATGCATAACAGACATTATACTAAATCTAGATTGTTGAATACCAAATAACCTGATAAAGTGGGAAGAATGCATGGACCGCTAAAGTTAGGGATATAACTTTATAAGAAATTTTCTAAAATGAAATTAAATTTCATCATGGAAAGACTCAAGTGAAATTCACTCAATGACTTTATGCTTCTCAGTCTCTCAGCCCAGCCCATTGCCCTGACTTCTTTTTGGTGGGTAAAATTGAAGAGATTAAAAACGATCTATATGTTTGCAGGGTTGGAAGTGTTTATCAAAACAAATAAAAGCATTGTGCCATTGTGTCACAAGCTTTATCGTTTTGTACATATGTGTGACACCACCTAACAAATAGCTTGCTTCATAGTTGTACAACACTAATCTTATAATTTGACCTCTCTTCACTACCCTTTTATATGCCTCAGATTATATACTTCATTGAACACCTGGAGGAAAATAGGAAATAAATATAATTAATAAAAATAAATGGCCTTTCTTTAATAATTTGTAGCAGAAATATGTACATTTGTGAAGATGTATCTTATTGGCCTTTGTCCCAGATTTATGAGTATTTGTTAACTTAAGTTTAATGTTGTTGCTGCATGCCAGCTTGCACTCAGCATGTGACTATGTTTGCACAGGCATGTGCACTGGTGGATGTGTGCACGCTCAGCAAACATACCTGCAACCTTGATGGCTCACAGTGGAAAGGTTCTAACCTGCAGTGACGCTATTTGGAGAGAACAAGATACATTTACATACAAGCAGACATTAACAAGTTCAGAACAAATTTAGCCATCTTTTTTTCTGATTTGCAGGGATGATAATAATAAGGTAACTGATGTATATGTTTCTAAAAAAAGTAACATTTTAAGAAGCATATTGTTAGTTCTGGCTACATTTATATTAATGAAATGGAGAGGAAATTTTTTATTAATCCCTACAGTCCTTGGATTCTTTCCAACTGGGTTAGAGTTTTATAGCAATGAAAATCTAACCAATGAATTGAAGAAGGAATACAGGAGTCCATCTTAGCAATAAATAACAAATATGGAATTAGAAACTGAATATTTCTGATAAATGACTTTGGTCTTTAAAGGTCTATTAAAATACTAATTTTAATAGTTATTAAATTAATAATATTTTTCTTAGCCATCTTAAATGTACATGCTGTTAGCTTAATATTATTAAATTTAAAATTACTATATTTCATTCTGCTTTTCTGCTGACCTAAATACCATGAAAAAAGTTCTGCAAAACATAACTGAACAAATGTAAAGCAAGATGTATATAAAACCATTAAAAGGGAATGGTTCTACCAGTCCTGAAGAAGAAATGGTCCAGCACCTTTTCAAAAAGCCATTGTTAGGTTCAATGGAGTTGGACAATTTTCACCCACATTTCTAACATTAGCAATAGCAATAGCACTTAGACTTGTATACCACTTTACAGACCCCTCTAAGTGGTTTACAGCATATTGCTCCCAACAATCTGTTTAACGTGGTTAAAGCTGCTATGTGAGGTCATCCATCAACACAGAATTAAGTACCATTAGTAGGATAATGAATCAGCCGACTGATTCAGTATATCTCTGTCCCTGGCCAGGAAGGTGATGCTTCTCTCTGTCTTTTCTCGGTGTCTGGAGGCTTTAGATGTAAAAGAAGCCTTCAGCTTAAAGAAACTATGGCAAGACCAGGTAGCTTTGAGATTCGTACTTCCAAGGATCCAAATCTGGATAATTTCTATTTTTGGCTCTCAGTGAGGTTGCACTTCCATATTCAAAATCTTTGTGCAATTTGATGGTCCTCCTGCTTGAGAAGTTGACAAGCAACTAGAACCTGGAAGGCTTTTGCACAGTTCCATCTTCTGTGCCATTGTACTATTTTCTGAATAGGTAGACAGACCAGGAAATCAACACAGGAAGGCTAAAGCTATTTTTATGAGATTGGGTATTATCATAGAATGCAGGTAGTCCTTGACTTACAAATATTCATTTAGTTCAGTTACAATGGCACTGAAAAAAGTGACATAACTGTTTTTCAACTTATGACAGCATTCCCACAGTCATGTGATCAAAATTTGGGTGCTTGGCCATACTTATGGTGGTTGTAGTGCCCTGTGATTATGTGATCATCTTTTGTGTCCTCCAGATAAAGTCAGTGGGGAAGCTAGATTCACCTAACAACTGCGTTACTAACTTAACAACTTCAATGACTGACTTAACAATTGTGGCAAGTAAAGTCATAAAATGGAGCAGAATTCATTCAACAACTGTCTTGCTTAGTAGTGGAAATTTTGGGCTCAATTGTGGTCATAAGATGACAACTTATTTTGATTGTACTATGCTTCCTTCTCTTTTTTATATTTCATATATATGAAATTTTATATTTCATATATATATGAAATATATGTGAAATATATATGCTTCCAAATGCGATCTTGTTGTTTTGAACTTTAAAAAAAGTTTAACCTGGGTAGTGGTACCTGCTTATATCCATCAAGGTCATCTTTCTAACTCTTGACAATAGGTTGTGGTCACAGTCATTCATACCTTCATCACCTCCTAATTGGATTCTGCAATGCTTGCTACACGTGGTTGCCACTGATGAATCTGGAAATGGCAACGCTTGTCTAGAATGCCGGCTACAGGTAGTAATGGGTGCATCTTGTGCAACACCCAGTAAGATAACTACTTCCCAAGTTGTGAACAATCCCAGTAGGCTTCTTGTTGCAATTCAATGTGCTGGTTATCACTCAAAGCTCTACATAGTATAGAGCTGAGTTACTTTGGGGATGACCTATCCCTGACTATATTTGCTTATCTTACTAAGGTGGCATTCTCAGATCCTCTTTCTAAATCAGTATCATCTAATGGACCTAAGAAATGGGCTTTCGGTATTGCTGCTCTTGCCTGTTAGAATGAGCTCTTTTGAAGGTTTGGATAGTGCTGACTTCTTTGCCAAAAAGACCTGACTTTTCTTCCGTGAATTGGTCCAGCTGAGTGAGTGAATACTTGTTCTGCCTACTTGGCTATACATATTTATATCATTATGGTTTGTTATATTTTATTTTTGTTCAGTGTTACCTGTTCTTAATTGCTGCCCAAAATAACTAATTAGAAATTCGGAAGTATTACAATTTTTTAAAATTAAATTAAATATTGTAAAAAGAACACATAACCTTAATCTGTAACACATGGTAACAACATTAAAATTGAGACCCAAAAGCCAAATAAAAGATTATTTTAACTTCCCTAGTTAATGGTGAAAGAAACATTTTTCCACCAAAAGGCAAAGTTTTTCATAAGAGGGGGGATCTTCAATAAGCCATTGTGTATTTGACATGTAGGGTGGGCATAGTCTACTGGGAGCAGATAGTCCCAAAGGACATCTGGTCTCAAGCCATGAAGGACATTCTAGGTAATATCCAACACTTTAATTTTTTAAAATAGAATTTAGAATTTTGATTTCATATTCAGGAGATGCACACCACTCAAAATGAGTAGATAGGAGTGGTCTGCAAACCTGAAAATAAAATAAAAATAAAATATAAAAAGAAGTTGGAAATTTATAGAAAAATTGGGCAAATATCAATGAAGAGAAACAATTCTGCTTAATCAGATTTAGCCTGTCAGCACATGGGCCAATATATTGAATTGATGTTTTTGAATAATCTTTGAAGGCAGCCACAGCAACAGGATACTGTAATAATCAAATTGTGAAGTGATTAGAGCCCAAATTACCATAGCCAGACTATCTGATGCCAAGAACAACTGTATCTGGTGCACCATCTGAATCTGGGCAAAGGTTTTCCTAGTCACCATGGTCAGCTTCTAGTTCAAATAATTAAATTTTTAAATTTGAAATAATATCCTGTGCCACCTCTAATATGAAATAAAAATTAATTACTGAACCATATCTAATTATGAATTTAATTAAATATTATTTCTCAATTAAATATAACATTGAATCAAAATAAATATCAGTCAGCCCTCTCAGGTAAACCAGACAGGAAACCATGACCTGGTGTGCTAATTGTACTTTATTGTAAGGCTATATTAATGTATTTTTTTCAGTCTTAATATAGAAATGTCCTGCCATCATTTTTAGTAGCCTGATCCATTATGGAAGGTCCTTCCTAAATTTCTTTCTCTAATTATTAAGCCAAAGAGAGTATCCTCTCTCTTGCCTGATTGCAAGCAGCATCTTTCCCCCCATCTCTTCAGTTCATTTTCACATACCATTACAGTGTGCTAATACTTTTTTAAAAATTATATGAGATATACTAGGATATTGAATAGATTTGATGATGCAGAGAAATCTAACTTTCACACTTAATTTTTAAGTAGTACCTGTTTCCTTATACTCAGCTATAATCTTGTTTTCTTAAGCTTATAAAACCCCTGGTAAAAAAAATAACTACATTTGGTACAGTTTCCTTTCTCAGAGGGGGAAATTTCTAGATTAGAAATTGTTTCACCTCCTTGTAAATATCTAATAAGTTGGCCTTTGAGCAATATTTATATGAGGGCTTGATGGGAGTTAAATATCTCTAAACTCTATGAATTGATCCGTAGGAGCCGTTTTCCACATGAGTGGCAGCTTCACTGAGGCATACATCCGCAAAGAGAGGAGGTCAGGGTGCGAAGGAGGAGCAGGCTTGGCACTATCTTCCTGCACTCTCTTACTGACAGTATTTTGCTTTGGCAAAGGAAGTGAAGCACATAGACCATGCTCAGTGGCATTTCCAAATGCATCTCAGCTGGGGACTTGTGCTTTATTGCATCAGCAGCACACACTGAAGGGGTGGGGGTAGGGAGGAAAGACATAATTTTGTCAAAGTAGTAGATCACAATCTCCCCTCCTCCTTCAAAATCACCAGCACCACACACTAATAGATTCAGATTTTTATGCATATTTCAGTCACAGCAGTATTTCTAATGCATATGTGAAAGGGTTCTAATTTATGTCCACCAACTGTGTAGTGCCCTTCTTTTGGGTAATGTCATCATCCTAATGGTGTTTCTATTATACTCAAAGGTAGTAAATGAGGCTTATTGCAGGAAGGTAATTGATTTTCACAGAATGAAAATGTAAATAGCCATAAGAAATCCTGTGAAAGACAAGCAGTCTGAAATTGTCAAAGAAATGAGCCACATACATAAGTTATTTGTCCTTATATTTGTGAAAATGCCAGCTCTTCCCTCTCCAGTCAGCAAAAAACTAACAATAACATAATTCATTTCATTTCCATTTTAAAAAGCAATATAATGGGAGGATATAGATGATTTTGTGCCGTGTTCACAGTTTGATTTTATAAATCAAAATTATATTAATTGTGTTAATTGTAAAAGAGTAACACATTTTGTTGGGTTCCTCTCATGTTGGAAAGTCTGTAAATAATATTTTTGAAAGAAAGGTAGAATTTTTTTTCTTCTCTGACATCTCTATACTGTAATAAAATAATCTAATAAATCTGTCCCCTGATTTGAGAAGCTGGGACTTTCTTGCTTTAGAATGATCACTGAGCATGAGAAGATTTGTTCAAACATCAGAACTGATGTGGAAAGGATGAGTTACTGTTAATAGAACACATGCATTTCTCATGCTAAACTGCAGGAATCATCCATCCATTTGTAGAACTGTTTTAGATCAGGAACTAGAAACAGCTGTGATTCACAACTGTACTTTTACAAGTTTTTAGTATTTTGCCTAATTTATTAGCATTCCTAGAGTATACTTCATCTTAATATTATGATGTTTTTATGCATATGCTTTGTGCAGTGATCTCCAGAAGTTTCGAAAGTTGCTTTTGCTTTGTATGGGAAGGTGAGTTATGTATCCACAAATTAACATGGAAATTCAAATGCAATCTCTATAAATAATCTGCACTTCAGTCATGCAGAATTAACCAATAAGGACAGTTTTAAGATCATAGTTGAGAGCAGAAGCGAGAGTTGTGCTGGTACAACCAACCCAAAAATGTAGCATTCTTTTAACCCAAGAGAAAGCAAAGTTGAGAGCTGATAAAGTATTTGGGGACCAAATATTGTCATAACTAAAGAATTATGATAAATGCAGAGTTTAGTCACAGATTGGATTGAAAGGCACTTTAGACACCATCTAGTGCAAACCATCTAGTCCAAATCAGTGCAGCAATATTTTACTGCATCATCTCTTACAGGTGGCCAACCAACCTTTGTTTAAGCATTTCCAGGAAAGTTGATTTCCACCTCAGTCCTTTCCACTGATAAATAACTCTTACTATTAACATTTTTAATATCCAATCAAAATCTACTTCATTGTTATATACAGTAAAACCTATTGTGAAAACAGCTACTGTGTGTCTTACTGCTGTTTTCTCTGTTGTAGATTAAGCATCTCCAGTTCCTCCAACTACTTTTTACACATGAAAGTATAAGAGCCAGTTGGCACAGTAGTTAGAATGCAATAATGCAGGCTAACTCTGCCCACAACCAGGAGTTCGATCCTGACCAGCTCGAGGTTGACTCAGCCTTCCATCCTTCTGAAGTTGGTAAAATGGGGACCCAGAACGTTGGGAGAAATATGCTCACTTCTAAACCTCTCAGAGAGTGCTGCAAAGGAGCGGTATATAAGTTTAAGTCCTATTGTATATGTTTCATTCTGAGCTGTTTCTCATTTGGTTCTTCTTCTTAGGGCAAACTCATTTTTAAAGTTTGCCCTAAAATGTGGTGCTCAAAATCAAATACTAGGAATTGTTCTCTTAAATACTTCAGTCAGACAAGATAGATTAGAGATTCAGGATTTATAGGTCAGGATAAAGATAAATTTAACCTGTTTGATAAAGAATTGGGCCCCTCTTCTTTGAATATCAGTCTACAGTTTGGAATCCATTCTTAGAGTTTGGGAGTCATTCTTAGAACTGAATATTCAGGTACTAATGATTGATGAGAGTACTTTCAGTTATGTTTGTTTATTTGTTTATAAAATTTGTTTTACTACTATGCCAGTAAAATATTAATAAAATTGATACATTTGAAAATGAATGTTTTAAAATGTTAATACATAGGCAGTTGTAGTTAGACAGAAAATGAAAAAAGTGCATCATCACATCATGACATATTTTTCATTAGCCCCCTATTCTTTTATGAATATTTGCAATAAATCTGCCAGAAAATATTCACTGTACTGCAAACTGATGAGATTTCAGTATTGACGTACCATTATTTGTGCAAAATATACCAATTTTAAAAATATTTTATGTGAATATTTCAAGTGTATGCTGGTAATATTTTTATTTCAATGAATAGTAGTATATTAGAACTAAGTGATCAATTATATACTGTATTTTTTTCTTTGTAATATACTTGCTTTAAAGTCTATAAAATTAGCTCACATTAATTTACTTTTAGTTCTTTATCTGCTGTTTTATTATCAAGACAGCTTGTGGATTAATATATTTATCTGGAAAGAATTGGTACACAAATATTTCAGTACTAATATTGTCTCTTGCTTTGAATTCAAGCATTAAAGCATTACAATGTTTTTATAATGATATTGTGCAGCTTTCAAGAACAAAGTTTTTCACATCTGCACCTTTATTAGAGAAAGGAATTATTGGGAAGAGGATAAAGGCTCTGTTTGACCTTTTCCTCCATTCTCCGCCCCTTATATAGAAGACCCATAATATTGACTCATTAGTATTCATAAGAAGTCATCAAAGTGAGATGATTTTCCTTAGAATAAATATGAATCAGAAATGCACAGTATTGATACTATGACCCCAAGTAAATGAGTTTCTTTTTGCTTTAAAATATGTAAGTTGCTATGTTTGAAGTTCTTCATTACTACAGAATTATGATTATATTTTTCAGACAAAAGTCTGTTTTAGTTTCCACATATAATTTTAAAAAGTAAATAAAGGTTACACTGAGGATGTTAGAGGACCTGCATATATTATAAAAGATAAAGTAGAAAGTAGAGAAAATTGATGCATACTTTAACACATAAATAAGGAATTTGCAAATATTTTTGTATTTCTTAAAAATATGGTGATTATAACTTGTTCTGTTTAAAAAATAAATACAAAATATGAAAACATTTTTATGCTGATATAATCTTCTGCTGTGAATACATATAGACTCTAACAACAGTGAAAGTAGTTGAAGTGAGTAAATAAGTAATAAAAAGCACATCAATGTACTTAAAATGAGACAGCCAGATGGCAGAGAATTGCAGTTCTTGCTGTAATTTTATCAAAATTACTATTGTCATGGCATGTTAGTTTTCATAAGAATTTGTACAGTCACTGATCTTATACAGACAAATTAATTTCAGGTTCTCTCATGTGTAGTCACATAACAGCTACACTTGAGCACGCACAAAAGAAAATTAAATAATCATAGTCGCATAAACTTGAAATGCAGCACAATTTTTAAGTTTATTATTCCATAACATCTCACTAGAAATGCTCAGTTCTCTTGTACAAAACTCAGTTTGATCTATAAAGGTATTCCCATTATATGAATTCTGCTGCATTTGATCTTCCTTATGAAACTATAAAGTATTGTTTAATATAGTAGAGTTTTTGGAAACTATATTATTTTAAAGACTGCTTAAGAGTTGTAAAACTCTTCATAACCCTTCGTAAAATTTAACACTTACCTTCTGTCACACAATTGAAATGAGTTATCTGAATCTAAGCCAGTTGGACCATTTAAATTTCTGACATATATTATTATTATTACATATCTTTTGATGTAAAGATCATTTGACAGTGTGAAATTAAAAAAAATTGACAGGAAATATACATTTCCTCCTCCATCATCACTTTTACTAGTCCTTCTCTTCTACTACTTTTGATTCTCTGAAGCTGATATTGGAATTCTTCACATCTTATTTTAGAATGCGGCAATCTTAGTCAATATGATGGATAACTTAAAATAGGAAGTAGATAATAGTGCAAATCAATGGTTCTGCTTAAACTTTATGTGCTATTCAGTTCTACCTATGAGTAATCCTTTTGATACTTTTCATGTACAGGATTTAAAACCAGTCTTATTTGATCTGATAGTCACGGATAGTGGCTCATGTTTAACATCTTGGCGCTAAAGTATATTTACATTTATTTATTCAGCATTCTATTTTATATGCATGCTTCTTAATTTCTACATGAATCTGTTGGCAAATGCCACAAGAATTTGGGGGTTGGTTATATTCTAATTTTCCAGGTATAAGAAAAAGTTGTCACTATCATAAAACTAAATACCCATTACTAAGCTGGCTTTGTAGGCTACATCTCATTCTCTGGAAATAAACTGCCCCACATCATGTGAACTAGGAATATACTATTCTGAGCTTTCCATAATTCTGGGGAAAATACCCTTTTTACTGGGAGGATTTCTCCTATAGAAACATTGCCTATTGTATGCAATATCTATTATATGAGAAAGTAACCAGGGTTTAACATTTCCCTTCCAGGCAGTTAACTCTCAGAAAAAATTCTAGAGGAATTCTGTACAAGCAGGTTCAACAAGCTCCCTCCACAAAATAAGGGTAGGGCGCTGTGTAAAACTTATTCTTTTATTCAGTCACTTCAGGATCAATTCTGTGTCTAAAATATTGAAGCCATTGATTCATTATTAGTTCTTCCAGTGAAATGTCTGGAAATTTTTTTCCCGTAATGAATGATTTGTACTTGTAAAATTGTGTACTGAACAATTTTCTCCTATTTAATGGCATGAAGTTTTCATCATTTGAAATCTTTGAGGGTTTAGTTTTAAAGATATATGGGAAAACCTTGACCTCGAAATACATATCTTTGTGATCAGTATGAGCCTCCCAAGTATCAGGAATCTCTTCATTTCAAGTCTATCATCCCCATTCCTGTGAATTTTTCAGCTTATCCCCATAAAATGTGCTGTGTTTCAAATTCTTTTTCACCTATTTGCATGGCTGGCATTGCCTATTGGCACAGTTTTTAAATATCAAGCATCAGATCTGTTAAGTACTGAGCATGGGTCGGAATAAATGGAGACAGCCTCTGAACAGTGAACTTTCAGCTCTTTATTTAATAGTGACTTCTCAACCAACAACAGTGAACTCTGCCTTATATAGGCAACCCTTATAAGATTTGTCCAATAACGAGCTATGAACGCTAGCTCTTTCAACCAATAAGAATTCCCTGTTAAGGGCCAATCGGATTCCTCAGAACTAACCAATCCGATCTGGCCGCCTAACAGCCAATCAGAAGTGCAGGGCCAGAACCCTGCACTTTACCTCAAGCTCATACTTTATTAACTATAGTGCATACACAACAAGATCAGCTTTTGCATTTTCCCTTTTCATCTTCAGCAAGAACACTGTTAAATCTTTCTTGTTTCCAGCTTTCCAACCATAATCATACATATACCAGAAGTTGCTGGTGTTAATTCCAATTTCTATTTCATCTAGTCCAACATTTCTTATTCTGCAGATAATTTAAATAGGTGCAGTGAGAATTTACCAACTTAGCACATTTCTTTCCCAATTTTGAATCATTCACTTGTTCAATATTATATTCGAACTGTTTGGTAATGCCATGAGTGAATCTTCTGAAAAAAAATGTAGATGAAAGAAAAGGAGTAAAATAAGAGTAAAAGCAGAATAATTTGAGTCTTAAGAATGTTGAGTCCCATATTGTAAAGTATTAGAAGACAAAATAATCAGCCAATGGAATGAATGGAATTTGGATTTAAGGAAAGAGGATTTTGAAGTTTCTGGAAACAATGAAAATAGATATGTTATAGATTATGACTGAAGAGTGCAGATTTATGCTAATAGGAATGATGAGAAAGGATCTTTGGTAAAATGATAAAATAGAAAACATGGATTTTTAAAAATATACAATTGACAACATTCATTGCAAAAGAATGATCAGAGATGCATATTGTATAATGTGTATATGAAGAAAAATATCATAATGTAATTAAGGAAAATAAGGAACTATTAAGATGGAGAAGGAAAAGAGATTTTGATGGAAGGAAAAATGGAAGTACCGTATATACTCGAGTATAAGTCGACCCGAATATAAGCCGAGGCACCTAATTTAACCACAAAAAACTGGGAAAACTTATTGACTCGAGTATAAGTCGAGGGTGGGAAATGCAGCAGCTACTGGTAAATTTCAAAAATAAAAATAGATGCCAATAAAAACTTTCACTAGGACAGTTGAGAATAAGTTTGATGTTCATAATTTCCTCTTTGAAAGAGACCAGTAAATAGGAAACAAGAAGATGAAGAAAAAGAAGTGTGTTTTTGCACACTTTTCACACTGAAGTGAACAAAAATGGCATCATAGGAACAAGCTTATTCTCAGCCCAAAGGTTTGTTTCTGATTTCTTCCCTGATTTAAGGGAAATTTGGGAAACGATCTCACTATCATGAAAGGTTTGATTGATTCACAAACCCAAAAGATGATGATGATGACAGTGATAGGCAGGAGTCACTCTCTCCCTTGTAAGAAAAAACCAAGAGCCG
This sequence comes from Hydrophis major, assembly GCA_033807585.1. Taxonomy (NCBI): domain Eukaryota; kingdom Metazoa; phylum Chordata; class Lepidosauria; order Squamata; family Elapidae; genus Hydrophis; species Hydrophis major. The sequence continues at coordinate 111,245,365 of CM066328.1, read as the reverse complement.
TTCTTATGATCTGTCTCTCTCTCTCTCTCCCCCTCCTCCCCCTCCTCCCGAGTGGACTGAAAGCAGCTGGAGCTGAGGAAATGAAACTGAGTGGAGCGACCTCAGCTCGCGTTGCTTTCTCAGCCTAGAGCTCAGAAAAGCCTCCCCCTCCTCCTCCCCCTCCTCCCCCTCCTCCCAAGTAGACTGAAAGCAGCTGGAGCTGAGGAAATGAAACTGAGTGGAGTGACCTCAGCTCGCGTTGCTTTCTCAGCCTAGAGCTCAGAAAAGCCTCCCCCTCCCATGCTTAAAAGTTGCAAAGGAAACACGGAAGCAGGGAAGCGGCTGCCCAGCTTCGGAGCTCCACACCATTTTTTTTTCAGAGGGGAATCTTACTCGAGTTTAAGCCGAGGGGGTGTTCTTTAGCACAAAAAATGTGCTGAAAAACTCGGCTTATATTCGAGTATATACGGTATGTAAAAAGGGCCAAACAAGGAGTCCCCAACAAAGTAAAGAGAATTAAAAATATATAATAAAATGATCTGGAATGCAACTGAATTGGAAGGAGTACCTGAAAGATTTTATAAGAATCATATTAATATGAAAATATTCTCCTGAAAAAAGGACAAAACTAAATGCAGTGGGGTTCATTTGTAAAGTGTGCATTGGAAGTTGTTCGGCATAAGAAAAGACAGTAACCAAAACTTTGGAAATGGTTTAGTTTTATATAAGGCAGGAGGTATGAAGGCCTGATTTTTTTCCTTTTAAACAGTTAATTGAGGAATATAGGGGAAAAAGTTCTTTGTGAGTAAAACATCTGTGGTGGTCTCTCATGGAAAGAAGACACAACGCAAGGTTGTCTCGAGATGAGAGCTCAGAGCAAACTCTGAAACTCTCTTTTATTAGAAGCAATCTTTGTTAACATAGCAATTTTTGTTAGTGTCCTATCACAAACGCATTACATCACACAAAATGCACTGATCATTCGCATAAGCATATAAGGCTGCAAAGCTTAAGTTTGCTACAGTTCTGGTTAAGAAATGGCAACAATTTGTCCTTGCTCCTTGCTCTGTTTTCCAGCCAACCACCAGAATGCCCGTTGTCCTAGCATGTACACAAAGAACAAAGAATCATAGTTCCCACATCTCCCCTGTTTTTGTTTTTTCATACCGATGCAGTCCTCGGTAGGTTTTTGCAGATAATAGGAACTGATCCCTTGAGGGTTTTGTCACGTCTCTACATGTCATTAGCAGTCCAGGGAGATTGAAAACAGCAACAAAGGAAAATGAAACATACAGCAACAATTATAATGCCTATAATCATAGATCAAAGCCAAGCAGAGTTAGGAAGCCAGGATCATAAGAATGACCAAAAATCAGAAGGGACCCCATAATTCAGCAAAGGATTCTCTCTAATGGATTCCTCCATGTGTTGTACAGTGGCCGTGATGTTAGGGGATGAATCAGTAATATACATGCAGCAGTGTGCATGTATCACAGCACAAACCCCTCCTTGCACAGCCAGAACCACATCCACCGCATACCGGGTTTGTAACACAAATTCCCTGATATTGGCCTGTTCAGCTTCCAAAAGTTTCAAGGCTTCTATTGTATTATTAAACATTGAAATTGTCCAATTATTTAGCTTATGCAGATCTCTATAATTCATCATAACTCCCAAGGGAGGAATTATTCCCCGAGAAATCATAGCCCAATAGTTATGATTTAATGGTGAAATTACCGGATTGGCAGCTCTAGCATTCCGTATGCGAGCTTTTCCGAGAGATGTTGTGGTGACGTGAGAAAGAATTACATATCCAAATGTACATGCCCCCTTCCATCGCGGTGGAAGCCTATTATATGCCCTCCTCCCACACAGCAGCCACAAATCCTGAACGATGATATTTACAGTCTTGTTGTCCTGGGAGAAAATAAGCTGAGCAAGTCCCGAAATCATGTTGCAGAGAAACTTTTTGCCTCCCATGGTTACACTTGTCGGACAGTCATTCTGTATCCGAGGGCAATTTCCAGTGACTAGCGCAACACAGTAATATCCAGTAAAGTTGTGCACAAATACATTAAGAGTGTTATTTAAAAATGTGTTATTGCGCGTTGTATTCTGTATTGTCAATGTGTAATTACAATGGGGATAACGACCAAGATCTGTTAAATTTCCATGGCTGATTTTATGAGTGCAACATACCACAGCAGTTTCTTGTATACAGCTGACCAATGGAATCATGGTCATGTTCTCATCCGCAGCTTTTAACAATCAATGTTCTTCCATTGCGACTCATTCAAAGGAACAGCTACCAATGGCAATCCTGCGATTTTATGTGTAGGTATATGCATACATACCCAGCAATCAGTTTTGTTCTCCAATTGAGCAATTCGAGACACATCCTTAATATAGGAGTTTTTTCCCCACATCCCATGGTTCTTCCCTTTACACCTCTGGCTTGTGATAAAGGCGGACATGACGACCAGGAACCCAAACGACTTCATTCTTGTCTTCAATTGCTGCATAGCCACGACCCCACATTATCAAGGAAGCTGGCCCCCTCCAAGTGGGGTCAGGTAGTTTTCTGTATAACACCAGTGGCCTCGCGCCTCCTGCAGAAGGGAAAGAAGAAAAATGCCTGCTGGCCGCCGTAGTGGCTTGTGTACCAGTCAAGTTGAGAAAATTTAAAGTATATAATGCAATATTTAAGGTATTTTGTAACCCTGGCAATCCGTGCCCCATGTCCCCTATTTTTGTTTTTTGATTGTCCAATGCACGCTTGAGAGTCTGATTAGCGCGCTCCACAATAGCTTGACCTGTGGAATTATAAGGAATGCCAAATTTATGCACTATGTTCCAGGTGGAACAAAAGGTCCAAAAGCCGAAATAGTGTATGCAGACCCATTATCAGTCTTCAGCTCCTGAGGGGAGCCCAAAATAGTAAAGGTACGCAAACAATGATTAATAACATGCTTTGTGGCTTCGCCCCTTTGAGGGGTAGGCATTATGAAACCTGAATAAGTGTCAATTGAGACATGTAAATATTTCCAAGGGGAAAACCCAGGATACTGGGTGAAATCCATTTGTCACAGCTGGCAGCATTGCCTCCCTCTAGGGTTGACACCCTGAGGGAGAGCAGCTGCTTGTAAGCTGCATGTAGGACATTGTTGTATAATAGCTGCAACCTCCCCCGCAGGAAGGCGAAACTGTTTGATAAGGGCCTTTTTATTCTGATGAAAGTAACTATGACTTTCCCATGGGGTTAAGATTGCCATGGTTAAGCAGGGATTTTGCGAGGTTGCAGCGGCATCAGCTGCATTATTTCCCTCTTGGATAATACCCGGAAAAGGCTGATGACTTTGAATATGAGCAACAAAAAGACACGTCATTGCATAAGCTGCTGCAAAGTAAGAAATAAGCTAAGCAGGTTGTTGTCAGTAGAAGGAGAGAGATAGGCAAACTCTATGTTAATTAAGGTTTGGTAAACATGCAAGCTAACAACTATAAGATTAAATTTTTGTGAAGAAAAGTGCTGCAACGCCAAGATAGCCACAGCCAATTCAGCACACTGTGGAGAGGTTTGAAGGGGTGTACTTTTTGTGACCCATTTACCATCCTGCTGCCAAACACAAGCTCTATAATGCTTCCCACCATCAGCATACAATTTCTCAGTGGTTAAAGGCCATTGGTCCACCCACACAGGAACCTCAGACAATAAAGTTAATTTTAGCATCTCAATCCTGCAAAGTTATGATCGCTCCAAATTGAGAAAGCAAATCATGGCCCCATAAATTGACATGCAAAGGCATTACCAGTGGCTGAATTACAGCTTGAATTGCCCCTGGCCTCCTGTATTCATGGGTAACCACAAGCCATTTAACACTACTTTTAGCAAATTGCATACCTCCTACCCCCCTTACAGCCAGAGAATCTTCCGTAGGCCACTCTTTGGGCCATTTTTCTTGCCGAATTACTGAAACATCTGCTCCGGGAATCTACAACACCGGAAAACAATTTCCCTTCTATAAGAAAATTCAACTTGGACTGAGATGGCTTAATGTTTTTCACTAAAGCCAATAGCTCTGAACAACATTCTGTAGAGCCATAACCCCCTATCCGAGGCTTCTCTACCAATGGATTAATTGGAGTATAAGGTAACACTATCAATTGCACAATGGAGTCTCCAGCTGCAAGATTAGCAGGTACATCTGAATAAAATTGAATTTTTATAATATCTGTATAATCCTGATCAATAACCCCTGGAATCACAAAAAACCCTTTCTTAGAAGCTGAGGAATGAGGCAAGACCAATCCTACCGTTTGTGGAGGAAGGGGGCCCTTTAAATGGGTGTCCTCAATGTAAACTTGATTTGGAAAAGTTATAATGATATCTTTTAACATTTGTAAGTCCAAACCAGCACTTCCTGTAGTCGCTGGTGATGCATTGAGCACAGGTGCAACCTTTGGAGCAGGGTTAGCTGCGTACCCCCTTATCAGTTTCCCGAAGGCGCAGCCTGAGAGCGGCACTGATTCGCCCAGTGGAAACCCTTTTTACACTTGGGACATACTGTTTTTGGACTTGCCCCAGGATTTGAGTTCTGCTGTGGAAGTTTCTTCCGAAAAAAAGCAGCACCTCCCCCTGGGGCCTGGCATTGTGCTTTGAAATGCCCAGGCTTCCCTCAATTGAAACAATTCTCAGTAGGTTTAAAACCCTTTTGCAAAGCTACAGCCAAGGTCTCCATGTTATAAGATTGCAAACTTACTGCAGCACAAGCTTTAATCAAATCTGCCAAGGTTGCCTCCCCCCGCGTGACCAAAGGCTGCAAAACCCGCTTACAATCTGTATTTGCATTTTCCACTGCCAATTTCATCAAGAGTTCTTTCGCAGCTTCTGGATTAGAAATTTGTCGCTGAATGGCATTTTGGAGTTTCTCAAGGAAATCTGTGTATGGCTCTGTAGCTGCTTGTTTGATTTGTGAAAAGGATTTAGTTGGCACTCTTGCCTCCTCCACTCGCCTTAGCGCTCCCATAACAGCGGCCATAACAATGGGGAAGCAATGATCCAGCAGATTTGTTGCCTGTTGCTCCACAGTTGCAAATTGCCCTGCCCCATAGATTTTATGAGGTATATACAAACCCCCTGAATTATTTCCTCTGTTAATTGCTTCTCTTTGATATTTTGCATCAAATACCACGTATTGTGTCCCATTCAGAATCATTCTCATTAAGTCTTTCCAATCTTGTGGAATCATCTTTTGAGCTTGCCCCAAACTGTGAAGCAAACCCTGGACATATGGACTTTGTATGCCAAACTCCTTCACAAATTTCTTTACTTCCTGTAAAAGAGATAAAGGCAGTGGATTCCAGACAGCCTGTAAATTTCCTGCATTATCAACTTGCCTCTGAACGGGAAACAATTGCATGGAGTCAATCTCCTCCCCCTCCAGCTGTCCTGCTTGAAAAGCTGCTTGTTGTGGCTCACCTGCCTGCCCGGGCTCTTACCTGACCTTTAGTTCCTGCTTTTTCAACTGCAGCTGCTTTGCGCGACACAGCTGCAGTTGAAAAAGCAGGAAGAAAGGGCTTTTCCAACCACTGCGCACTTGCATGGAGCACTGCTCAGCTGTCCGGGCAGCTCAGCAGGTCGTCAATTGCACTTGTCCGACTCATGCGACTCGTGCAACTTGCGCATGCACGAGTGACACTAATAGACAGAACCGGTAGTTATACCAGCCAGATCCCATCCCTGCTGTAATGTATATGCTGTGAACAAAACTGTTAAATTTATAGTTAAGGCCGATGAACTAAGAACCCATTACATCAAACTGATTGGGATAATTAGTAAAAGTAATGTATTTATTTGAATGTTGCTTCTTTGTATTTACCATGTATACATGTATTACTGTATTCTCTTTTATCTATTTTATCCCAGAATTAGATCCTGTATTTTATTTTTGTTTTATTTTTTAATATGGTCATGAGACAAATCAATTAATAAATTATCTTTGTCTCGCCAAATTTCACACACAAAAGTGGTAAATTTAGTCTTTATGGGGATTCTCAGTCACTCTGGTCATGGTTGTCCCAAAAGTGCTTTTTCGGGAGGCGACTGGATTTTCTTGTTTTTCTTTGAAGATGTTTTGCTTCTTCGGCTCTGACTAGATGGTGGGGAATGGAAGGATTTATATTCAGCACCAATAGACTGTGTCTGACTTCAATAGTGAAGGGACATAGGGCAGAAAACATCCTGCAGCCAAGAAAGCTCCACATACGTTTGCACAGGTGACCCTGATGACACCGATAAACCTCCAAGTGGCCTCAGTGACTCTCAAAAAGAATGCAAATGACCAGCTGTCTGTAAGGAATATAAATCCTTCCATTCCCCACCATCCAGCCAGAGCTGAAGAAGCTTCTTGGATTAGAAGTGAAATGTTTTCAAAGGCAAACAAAAAAAATCCAGTTGCCTCCTGAAAAAGCACCTTTGAGATAAATCTAATCTTGCTGCATACCCAATTCCTCAAACCTGACTGAGAAGGATGCAAATAATCTGTTTCTTCCAGGGTGTTCACCTACTCCAGGGTTTTACATCGCTACTTTCTCAAAAAAAAAAAAAAAATGATAAGGAGAAAGTTAGAGATTGAAAGATATTTATCCAAAGTGCAGATCAAGCAAAGGCGTCTTGAGGAGGAACACCACTATCTAATTCAGAACTGGTAGCACCAACTTATCGTTAGGATACATTAAATACTACCTGAACCCAGATTTCTGTTACCTTTCTAAAAGAATTCACCAACTAGGATGAAGTAAAGTTTTGAACACATAGGTTAATCTTATGGAGGATACAGATCAATTTCAGCAGATCAATTTATTTCTGGAGCTCTAGATCAGCCCTTAGAGTGGATCTGGCCAACCCTACTTAACAGCATCATTACACTGATATTTTAGAAGTATTTATTAATGTATACTATTAATAAATAAAGTAATGACTTGTAGTTGTGATTAGAAACTATCAAAGTGCGTTTTCTGAGATTGGAGAGGGATTATAAGCACATTTTAATTATTAAGTAAGAATTACAATTAGGTTAGTAAAGCCTGTTATTTTGACTTCAAAACACGATAACTTTGTTATGTTTGCAAATGAACAATGATGAATAGTGATGGTACCCCAACTTCCCCCCTACCCTGTAATTGTGTTTTGCCATTAATGGATTTTTCAAGAATAGATTTTACTAGTTCAGTATATGAAAGGGCTATGTTGGTGGGGAGGAAAAGTTGACAAATGAAAAATATTCAGCATGGCATGCATTTAAGAGATTGGATGAAGTAAAAAGTAGAAATGTTATCTTTTAACTTGTATCAGTAAGAGTTTTTAAAAGACTGTATTCAGAATGGAATATATATTTGCTGTTTCTTCCTCATGTCTATCTTTTCAGTCAATTCTCATTGGAGTATTTTGGACTTCCAAACTCTTGGTATTTTTAAAGCACACTTTTCAAAAAGTCTTGTCCTAATCTTCTAATGAACATTATACCATTTTACTTTCATAGAATCTACTATAGCTCATCTCTGAACTTCAAATATAAATAATCTCTGAGATAACTTTTTTAACAAAAAGTACAATAACAATTGATTGCAAGCTATATTTTGTGGTGGAAAACTAGTTTAAGAACTTTAAAAGATAAGGAAATTCTCTACTAGGATTTCCTTCTCCCAAGATGAATTGTTGGAAAAAGTATAACAAACACCTGGAGAGGAGGAAAGATTGGCAAAGGAAAAGAAAAATAAAGTAAATAATAACATGAGCAGCTGGAAGCAAAAAGGAAAAAGAAAAAAGAAACATACCAGCATACCAGATGTATGAGAGGGAAAAAATGAAGACTTACACTGACAACCTGTTATTAGCAGAATCAATTTCTAAATATGGCTTTATAAAGGATGTTTAACATCAAATATGGCTTACTTTATTAAAAATATACATCTTCTGCTTGAGAATTAGGGAAGCTTTTTGTTTTATTTTTCTTTATCCATCTGAAATAAAGATGATTTCATATAAAAGCTGAAATATAATGTCAGTTTAGTAAGAAAAAAGTGGGAAATAATTCTTGGTCATAGGGACAGCTTTTGAGTGCATGAAAGTCAACTAAAATTTACTTTTGAAATCTTACCTAGAATCTGTTAAGCATATTTAGTAAACTAACATTTTGGGCACTTTTCATTAGGCAGTGAAACAATACAGGTAGTCCTCGACTAGTCAAAGTTACAACCGCATTGAAAAAGTGATTTACGACCATTTTTCACACTTATGACCATTGCAGCATTCCCATGGTCATGTGATTTACACTCAGATACTTGACGAATTGTCCTGGCATCTGGGGGTCATATGTTCACCTTTTGTAACCTTCTGATAAGCAAAATCAATGGGAAAGCCATTTAACAAAGGTATTACGTATTTAACAATGGCAGTGATTCACTTAAATGTGCAAAAAAAAAAAATGTAAAAATGGAGCAAAACTCACTTAACAAATTTCTTACTTAGGAACATAAATTGGGGTTGTAAGTAGAGGACTATCTATAGACAGGAATCAGCAGGTGAAGCTAGGCAGAATCACATCTGGTAACTGTACAATTAGCACAGGGTCCCCCAAGGCTGTGTGCTTTCTCCACCTCTCTTCTCCCTATATACCAGTCGTGGCTAACCTTTTTCAGCTCCTGTACCGATAATTGCATGCTTGCTCACTTGCACACGCTCATGTGCCAGCACCCAGAAGACAATGCATGCTGGCATCCCCCACACCCCCTGTGCATGCATGTGTGACCCCCCTTTGCGCACCGCACATCAACTCCCTCCTCGCGCAACATGCGTCTTTGCATGTGTGTGCAATTCCCCCCTCTCACACTGCATGTCTGTGCATGCACGTGCTATTCCCCCTCTCATGCTGTGCATCTTTGTGCATGTGCGCATGACTCTTTCCTTGCATGTCGTGCATCTGCACATGCATGCACATTTCCCGTAAACCCCTCCTTGCCCCCTGCACATGCATGCCAGACACCCGACAATCAGCTGTCGGGAGGTGGCACGCATGCATGCGCAGTGGGGTTCTTCTGGATGACCTCTTGCTTGCCAAGGGAAATAGCTCTGCATGCCACTTCCAGCACACGTGGCAACACAGCTATATACCAATGACGACATCTCAAACAATCAATCTGTTAAAATACGTTAAAATCTGTTAAAATCTAAAATCCAGCTGTTAAAATCTAAGTTTTCAGATGACACAACAGTGATGGGCCTCGTTCGAGACAACAACGAATCCTCATACAGACAGGAGGTTGTACAACTTGCCTCATGGTGTAACCAGAACAAACTGGAACTGTACACACTAAAACCATAGAAATGGTGGTAGTCTTTAGAAGAAACCCTCCTATACTACCACCTCTTACAAAACTAGACAACATATTATCAACAGTAGAGACCTTCAAATTTCTAGGTTCTATTATATCACATGACCTAAAATGGACATCTAACATCAAAAACGTCATCAAAAAAGCACAACAAAGAATGTTCTTTCTGCGCCAACTCAGAAAGCTCAAACTGCCCAAGAAGCTGCTGATACAGTTCCACAGAGGAATTATTGAGTCTATCATCTGCACCTCTATAACTGTCTGGTTTGGTTCTGCAACCCAACAGGACAGACACAGACTTCAGAGAATAATTTGGACCAAGGAAAAAACAATTGCTACCAACCTGCCTTCAATCGAGGACCTGTATACTGCATGAGTCAAAAAGAGGGCTGTAAAAATATTTACAGACCTCTCACATCCCGGACATAAGCTGTTTCAACTCCTTCCCTCAAAATGACGCTGCACACCAGAACACTGCACACCAGAACAACTAGACACAAGAACAGTTTTTCCCCGAAAGCCATCACTCTGCTAAACAAATAATTTTCTCAACACTGTTTAACTATTACAAAGTCTGCACTACTATTACTGTTAATCTTCTCATCATTCCTTATCACCCATCCCCTCCCACTTGTGACTGTATGGCTGTAACTTTGTCATTTGTATCCTTACGATTTATATTGACTGTTTCCTAGTATGATTTGATTGCTTATTGTACTCTATGACTATCATTAAGTGTTGTACTTTATGATTCTTGACTCTTGACGAATGTATCTTTTTTAATGTATATTTGAGAGCATTTGCACCAAGACAAATTCCTTGTGTGTCCAATCACACTTGGCCAATAAAGTATTCTATTCTGTTCTGTTCTGTTCTGTTCTGTTCTGTTCTGTTCTATTCTATTCATTAAGGGAAAGGATATTATTTTATGCTTCTTGATTAACTTTTATACTTGCACTCAGATTTATCTGGTATATCTTTGTTCAATTTAAATGGTTGTCCAACTAACAAATATAACCTTGAGCAGCATTTAATGCTTATAATTTTATACAATTAGCTCCCAGATATATGGCACATAACTGTTACACAATGTTTTATCATATCAAGAACTCTATGTGTTTTGTCTCACTTGCAAGACTAAATGCACCTTACAATTACACTCCAATTTTACTTTCCACTTGACTTAGCTAAATAGACCACAGTTAATCCCACAATTAATGAACTATATCATCCAGTTTGCAGTAAAAGAGTGTGTTGGAGACAGCTGAAACATTTGGTCAATTCACATCTGTTTGATCTTAACATCGAAAACAATTCTGAGTGAAATGAAGAATAAATCAATTGTATAGTTGAATGAAACAAACTTTAGTGCATCGATTATCACAATTAAAAATATTAACTAAATTGTTTTGAGTTCTCTCAAAGACATCCAATGTTTCTTAAATAAAGAGCCATTGGATATATCTAAGCTGTTTTGAATAAATGCCTATATAATAATCATTTAAATATAGACACTGACTGGCATGATCACAGCTGCAGTCATCTAGAGTTAATTTCCACTAAGTTATTAGAAGGTTATCTTCATATAAGACATGATTACTTTCATCCCTGTTTTGGCTAAAATTGATTGTATTTCTGTTAAGGCGGCATACCTTTTGGCTCAGACATGTTTTCACTGATGGCATTATGATGTTACATCCTAAAAATGGTTTTTAACTGTAGATAACATTTTGATTAAGGCATTATTGAAGTAGGTAGATATATTGGGGAAGAAGGAATAACTTTGAGCAGCAGGAGGAAGAGCCGCTACTAAGACAATGGTCAGATAAAAGAAGTCTGAGTCCAAACCAGAACTTTAATCTGAGAAGGCATCACAGATAAGATCCTCCATACTTCTCATGAAGATATTCATCTTCCAAGATTCATATTCATCTTGCAAGGTTCTTTTATAATAGCACTATAATAAAAGCAGTATTAGCCTGCATGATTTTATTTTCCTAGTCTGGTTTACCTTGAAGGGCTGACACTGTGCTTGGATAGCATTCAGATTATCTTGGCATGATTAAAGGATTATGGATTCATTGTTAATATGCAAAGGTATTTGTAGATTTTCTATTAATTGTTGCCTGCATTCATAGGTATTGTTCTATGTTGCCATGAGGAAATGATTTTTAAGAAGGGTACTACGTTTGCTTGATTTGTTGGGTGTTGTAGGTTTGTGGAATCTTATGTTTTGTTGCACTGCAGTTAGCCCTGATTAGGTTCATCTTTGGGATCTCTGTGAAGAATATTCTAACTATCTGGCTGATAAAATATTCTCTGTGAAGAATATTCTAACTATCTTCTAGGAGATGCATGCTGACAGACCAAGTCTAACTAAGACTAAACTCAATCTTGTTGGCAGCCCTGCTAGGTACTTGAGTAGTTTCACTGACAAACCACGGTACTCACGAGTGGAGATTTAAAATAAGCAGGGTTTATTTCTTCAGTTCATCTCACAATAGTCCCAAAAGGCAACACTGGATCAATTCCAAGTAAAGTTAGCATTGAGAGCTACTGCCTCTCAGTGCCTATTATAGCTACCTGTCAGCCCGACCCTTCTAACTTACATCTGCCCATCTCCACCTGTGCCTCCACCCTGGACCTACCTATTACTAAACTATCCAAACCCTACCAGTTTTCCCTCACATATTTTAGCTGTAGCGCAGACAGAACACCCTCTGATATATTTCTCAATGTCATTTCTCATTGAAGGCCACCAGAACTGTCTCTTAACAAAATATAAGGTCTTCAGAAACCCATAATGCTCAGCCTGTTTAATGACATGTCATCATTTTAACACTAATGTTCTTAATTTGATGGGTATGTACAGTTTGCTTCCATGCCAAGCTATTCCATCTCACATGTCCACTTGAGTTCTGCTGTCAGTTAACCATTTATATTTCGCTATTGCCACTGGAAGATCAGTCGTCATTTTTGTCGACTTAATGAATGAATCAATGTTTTCACAACTTGGTATGAGAGGCTGCACAACCATGTCCCTTAGGCTGTCAAACTGGGGCAATCGCGATAGAGCATCCACCATGAAATTCTTCTCAGATGGCACATATTTTAAAATAAAATTAAAAGGTCTAAAATATAGTGCCCAACGAATTTGTTTTGGAGACAATTTACATGGGGTTTGGAGGGCCTCCAAGTTCTTACGATCTGTCCACACCTCAAACGGATGTGGACCTCCCTCCAACAAATGCCTCCAGGTAAGTAAAGCCCAACAACTGCATACGCTTCCTTTTCCCATATGGTCCAGTTTCTCTTTGTGTGGTTGAATTTCTTTGATGTGTAAGCTCATGACTGTAACTCTTCTTTATCGTTCTTCTGCAGTAATACAGCTCTGGCAGCCACATCACTTGCATCTGCTTGGATAACAAAAGGATCATTGGGATTTGGATGCTGTAACATTGATTTTTTTTAAAATAATTTTTTTAATCTATCAAATGCTTCCTGGCTATCAGATGACCATGGCAATATCCTATTAGGTTTTGATTTATCAACACCTAGATGTTTAGTTCAAGGGAGGTTAGTCAAAGGTAATGCAATATATGCAAACCATGGAATAAATTGCTGATAAAAATTGGCAAAGCCTAAGAAGCTTTGAAGCTGTTTCCTTGTGGTTGGAGGTTTCCATTCTAAAACTGCTTTTACTTTATTTGGATCCATCTCTATGCTGTTTGCGGAGATACTATACCCCAAATAATCCAACTGTGTAGTATGAAAATCACATTTGGACAACTTCACATTTAGCTGTGCTTCCAATAATTTTGTCAACAGTTGTTGTACTAATTGTATATGCTCCTCCTTATTTTGTGAATATATCAAAATATCATCAAAATAAACTAATACTCCTTTATATAAATGTTCATGTAATACGCCATTTATTAACTGCATTAAAAACAGCTGGTGCTCCTTGCAACCCAAAAGGCATCATATTAAAATGGTAACTCCCCAGAGGACAATTAAAGGTGGTCTTCCACTTGTCTCCATGGTGGATTATCACACAGTAATATGCCTCTTGTAAATCCAGCTTAGTAAAAATCTTCCCATTTCCCCAAGGTGGCCAACAGATCCTTTATTAGAGATAGAGGATAAAGGGGTTTCACACATATCACATTAAGACCACGAAAATCAACACAGAGATGTAATCCTCTATCTTTCTTTTCACAGAAGAGAACTGGGGCAGCTACATGTGACCTTCCAAGTGTGATTAAACCCCATTTCAAAGTTTTTGTCTATATAGTTTCTCATTTCCTTCATTTCTGTAGAAGTCATTGCATACATTTTCGGTTTAAGCAACTTTGCTCCAGGAACCAACTCAATAGTGCAGCCTGTTGTTTGGTGTGGAGGTAGTGAGTCAGTCCCTTTTTCATTAAAAACTTCTGCTAAATCATCATATTCAGATGGATAGGCTAGTCTTACTAAATCCGCTACATTATCTTCAAAGATGTTATGGATTGGAGTAGACAATTGATCCGACTTATTTAATGGATTTGTCCAATTGCTAGATGTATTTTATGATACCCACCTTCCCATGTTATAATTGGCTCCCACTTATCAAACTAACCCCAAAATCAAAGTCTCAGTGATGTGGGACACCATTACGAATGATACCAATGCTCTCCCATCATCAGTTTAACATATTCTGAATCAATTAAAGCCCCAAGTTTCACCCTTTGATTCATACATATATTCCACACCATAATTGGAATTACAAAAGGACATATGGGATTACTTACCATCAGATCTTTTCCCCTAGTCTCATCTGGTCCACATTCTTCTTCTGAAATGAAGACTCTCTTGATCTATCTGCATCACTGTTGCTGTTTTGCAATTGGGTCAGTCCTCTTGAATCATCATGAGGTTTCCAAATCCAAGGTTCTGTACTACCTCTGCTGGTAACCATTCTTGCCTGTGGTACTCGGGGCATGGAGACTGGTGGTATGTGACAATCCAACGCCCTGTGGCCAGGCATGTTACAATGAAAACATCTGAAACTCCGTCGCCCACTTTGGCTCAGCATATAAGAATAGTTCCTCTCTCCCGGTTGATGTAAAAGGACAATTGTCTTCCTTGTCCCTGTGGTTCCACCCCTCTGAAGGTTTAACCTTCTTAATCCTGCATCTAATTCAATAAATATTTGATATCAGTCCGTCAATGTTTTTGCCAAACCCCTACATAAATGTGCCTGTCCCAAGTCATGATCCAAACCTTCTTTAAACAGATGTATAAGCAATCTCTCAGGCCAGGCAGATAGTTTACCAGCAACCCTTCAGAAATCCTGTACATAATCATGTGCTGTTCTTCCTTTCTATTTAATAGTCAATATTTCTTCCTCTGCTTGTTGTCCGCTTGTTGTGTCTTCAAATCTAACTCGCAAAACAGCAAGGAAAAGATCAACATCACCCAACTCAGCAGATCATTGCTGGTGTAAGTCAGCTGCCCATTCATTAGCATTACCTACTAGCACACTCATTATTGCCACCACCATGGCAATAAGGACCTCATTGTGGCATAAACTACCATGGACCATGAAAATCTGCTCAGTGTAGCCTGAGTATCCTGTAGCTCAAAAAAGCTCATGCACTTTATTGAATCAATATTATGTGTTTTATATATGTAGTGCTCCTTTCTCCCATTTTTCACCTTAAGATAGGTTGGAGCGAATTAGTTGAATATCTAATGAGATTTCCATGGCTCAGGGAAAACTAGTCCAACACCCCATACTTTACAGCACATTGGTTGTTAGTGTTAGTCTTTAAGGACTTTGATGACTCTGATTTGTCCAGGAAAATAATCTAAACTGATGGTAGTGAAAGCTACTGATTGCTTAAGAAGTAGGATAGATACACTATCCCATCCTGTTTGTGCTGTCCCAGCCAGTTTATGGGAATTGGATAGTTACTTAGGAATTATGAGCTGTCCCCTTAAGGGAATGCATCATGGTAAATGTAGTTAAAGGTATCCTGGGAAATGTAGTTCATGTCACATGGCCACATCTGTAATCCTGATTGGTCACTAAATTGACCCTTGAGGGGTTGGGAGAGGCTTCCCTCCATTATTTGTCTGAACTCTCTTACTCATGGCACCTTCTTTCAATCACTACAAGATGGAGATAACCATTTTTTACTTTTCTGTATCTTGTACAGAGGTGGATTCATAAACTGTAAAGATGCAGAGAGATAACTCAACAAGATGTCCATAACAAAGAACATTTATTGGTTCATCAGGTATCCTCATAACTCACGTTTGTGATGAAGTTGTTCTTTTATGACCAATCCTTTGTATATCTGCCTTGTAGATAAAAAATGGTTATCTCCTAACCCATCTCATAGTGGTAGAAAAGCTGCTATCAGTTCATGAGTCCAGGCAAGAATGGAGGGAAGCCTCCCCCAACCCCTCAAGGGTCAATTTAGTGACCAATCAGGATTACAGATGTGGCCATGTGACATGAACTACATTTCCCAGGATACCTTTAACTACATTTACCATGATGCATTCCCTTAAGGGGACAGCTCATAATTCCTAAGTAACTATCCAATTCCCATAGACTGGCTGGAACAGCACAAACAGGATGGGATAGTGTGTCTATCCTACTTTTTAAGCTATCAGTAGCTTTCACTACCATCAGTTTAGACTATTTTCCTGGACAAATCAGAGTCATCAAAGTCCTTAAAGACTAACACTAACAACCAATGTGCTGTAAAGTATGGGGTGTTGGACTAGTTTTCCCTGAGCCATAGAAATGTCGTTAGATATTCAACTAATTCGCTCCAACCTATCTTAAGGTGAAAAATGGGAGAAAGGAGCACTACGTATATAAAACACATAATATTGATTCAGTAAAGTGCATGAGCTTTTTTGAGCTACAAGATACTCAGGCTACACTGAGCAGATTTTCATGGTCCATGATATTTTATGCCACAATGAGGTCCTTAATGCCTATAGCACTGCACAATTCAAGATTTTTTATTTTATTTTAGGGCAATAATAAGGCTAACCACTTGGAGAGTATTGTTACAAACCTATAAATCAGAAGTGGTGTTCAGCAGGTTCTGACCAGTTCTGGAGAACCAGTAGCAAAAATTTTGATTAGTTTGAAGAACCGGCGAATACCACCTCTGACTTGAGATTTTACAGTATCCTCCCTCTGCCATGCCCACCAAACCGCGTTCACAGAACCGATAGTAAAAAATCCCACCACTGCTACAAATAAAACAGACATTACAATTTCTGCTTTCCACACTCAGACAGGCATTATTGCCTTGAGAACATTATGTACATTATACTGCAGCATTCATTAACTGGAAATAGCACTTTTAAATGTTTTCTTTTTTTGTAATAACTTCCATTGGAAGTTATGTGTTTTAATCTTACTTTTTCTGTGTCTGCTCCATTATTAAAATAAATTGAAAGCTGAGACTTCCGGTTTGAGCTTCTTCAGCGACAGACCAAAACCACGTCTCTGCGCAGTTTCGATCTGTGCTTGCCACTGGAACGCCCCGAGCCAGTTGGTTTCGGGGCTAAGCCATCCCGTAGAGGTGGTGAAGAAGGGGGAGACTGCCTGCAGGGTTGAGGAGAGCCTCCCCAGCTGGCCATTACTCCGTTTCCCGAAGGCGGTTGTAGCAGTGGTCAGAAATGGCCACCAGAAAGAAGAACTCGACCAGAAAAGAATGTGCAGGAGGAAGATAAGAAGAGAAAGTTTTGGTTGATTGGGTCAAACAGCAAAAGCAACAAATAATGTACCCTGGAATTGAAACTATTAAAAAAACCCAATAACATTGTTCCCTAAGGAGATTTCTAAGCTGCGAAGGAGAGAGAAAAGGGAAAGAATTTGGTTTTTTTTTCTCCTCTTCCTATACTGACAGCTAAGAGACTTAAGCAAGAAATTGGAAAAAATCCACTTTGACATTAATAGGCATTTAATGCTGAAAATAAAAAGTCAAAGGGATAATAAAGATTTCTGGATAATTAAAAGCTTTTGAAAACAGGAAAGGAGAGAAAAAGAATAAAAGGACAGGATCTGGAAGGGAGGAGACTGCCTGGAATTAAAAAGAACTTACAGAAAAATCTCAACAAGACTTCCAAAAGATACATCTTAACTGAAACACCGCAACAAAATAGTAAAACCCCAGGGAGAGAAAGTAGAAAAAGAAATAAGAAGAAATAGATTGGGACTATTTGGATTACTTGGTGATCTCCGGATTCTTGGTTATTGCATTTGAATGACTAAAATCAACCGGGTGGTTGTTTAAAACTGTTTAAAATGGCTCTACTTTTGGAAGAACTGAAAATGGAACTTAAAAAGTACAAAGAAGATGTACAAGAAAGGAGAGGTTCTTTTGGCTTTGTATTTCAGTTCTTAGAAATGGAGATTTGGAACTATGAGAAACAACAAGAAATGCCTGCAGAGCAAGAAGATTGTGGCAAAGAAGAAGCCATCTTTAATGAACAAGTAATCTTAGGTGGGGGGGAGGAAAGGGGGGAAAGAGAATGGAAAGTTTAAGATTGGGAAAAACAACTCCAAAAAAAAAAAAATAGAGTGAAAAATAAGTATAAAATCAGAAAGCAACAGAAGAGGGAAATGCAGAAGAGAGAATTAGAAGTAGAGAGACAAGGGGGTAAAAAGGGGAGGGAGAAGAAGAGAGGGAAGAAAGAAAGGAAAAGAAGTTATAAAGGACAGAAACAAAATATAGAAAAACAGGGCCTATTTAGAGATATTGGGTGAAAATCTAATGGAACAGGGAATTCTGCAAAGGTACATAAGATAGTATTGTTATATTAGAAATAGAAATAATTTCAGAAAATATGAAACAATGTATAATTAAAATGTTTGATAAAACAGTTATCGTAACTTAGTGGAATGCTTGTCAATAAATAAATGCAAAAATATGAACATTTAATGATTTATAAAACATATGTGAAGAGAAATAAGGTAAAAAAATTAATTATGGAGATTATATGTGTCTTTAAGGAAGTATGATATTTAATTGAAAAGAAATGTTAAAGATGTTAAGATGTTAATGATTATTAGTAATAGAACTGAATTGGAATGGAATGAGGGTTTATAATTACATATATTTATAATCCTTTTTTAAAAAGAATATAATGTGTATTATAAGAATGTACCAAGCAGAACTCAATTGGAAGTTATGTATTATGTATTATATTGAAAGTCATAACCTTAAGTTGTGTATTATGTGTTATATTGACGGTCATAACCTTAAGGTATATATTGAAGTTTAAATAAGAGTTGAATGGATATAATTAAAAAAATATAAAGATGTCATACTCCAATTAGTAACTACAGGAGAAAAAATTTTTAATGAGAAAAAATAATATGAAATTGAAACAGAACAGACAAAAGTATAAATATAATGATTTGAATTGAGATGAGATAATCAAAATAAAATTGAGAAAATTAAAAGAGGGGAAAAACGATATAGAAAATGTAGAATAGTATAAGATATGGAACACAAAAATGAGCATGAAATTAAGTTTGTGTCTGTATAAAGAAGTTCAACCCGGGACCATGCTATTTTCAAAAAAGGTGTTTTACTTGTATTTTGTGTGTGTGAAAACCCAAATAAAACTTTATTAAAAATAAATAAATAAATAAATTGAAAGCTCAAGAAGCAAACTGCTTGTCAGAAAGCAGAAAAGCGGTACTGTAGGTGGCCTAGATTTTGATGCTCCTGTATAGTTTGTGATCAAATGAGACAAGATA
The DNA here is from genome assembly GCA_033807585.1 of Hydrophis major. NCBI lineage: Eukaryota > Metazoa > Chordata > Lepidosauria > Squamata > Elapidae > Hydrophis > Hydrophis major. The sequence goes on along the minus strand of CM066328.1, from coordinate 111,226,215 downwards.
ATCTTCGCACTTTTCAGACCTTTGATGTGAAATCTATCAGATATATCTCTGCTTAAATTCCACCAATTTGTTTGATAATAGATTTGCAATACAAAAGGGTAGGTTTTAACTTCTTGAATCTTCTGTAAATGTGTTCTTTTTCTGCAGTGAAACATACATGTAAGTATTCTATATTTGGAAAAGTGAGCATTTTGTGTGGTAAAAATGGAACAACCACCTACAGCTAAATAAAGAAAATGGACAATTTAATGACTCCAAAAGCAAAGGGAAAGAAAACTCCCCCTACTTATAATAACTTGCTAACTATTTGTGCATTCAGCTGTCACTTCAATATACCTTTGAAACACCAATCTTTCTTAAAGGGAAAGATGGGAAACAGAGAGTGTATAGTTTCATTCACACAGACTTAGTAACAAAATGCCATTGTAATATGATGTCACAAACAATCTGTTTGATTTTTTTTTTGTCTTTATTTGAAATATGGAGATGCTTGTCTGTTTTCTAACCCTAGGTGATGAGTTCTGCTGTCTTGTCAGATAGGATTTGGGTTCACTCACTACCTGCTTGTTGACTCAGTCATAGTACTTACCATGGTGGGAAGAAAAGCCTCTAGGCCACTGAGCATCTGTCTTTTTTTTTTAATTAGTTGGAGCCTTGGATAGAAAAGAAAACAGAGGTTTTATGCACTGAGGGAGGAATGTACAAGGACAGAATTTCAAAAGAAGTTATTGTTTGTTGCTCTTCTTGCTTAAGATTAAACATTTTCTTACTGTAGGATAAATGTGTTAAGTACTCTTGTCAAATTTCTCAAAGGTGTAAGGAGGTCTTTCACAGCTATAATTAAGTACCATGATTAATTCCTAGTGGAATTATCAAACATTTAATGTCATGCCTTTCTTAATTTTTGTATAATCGTTGATATTTAGGGTGGTCGGATTTTGATTAGGCCAAGTTTTGAAGATTTGATGTACATATTGTTAGAAGTATACTTGGAGAAAGGGCCCTTCCTTTTTGTTTTTTATCACAGAGCTTTTTTAAGCACAATTGGGCTTCAAAGTTGCTGAGAAATTGATAAGCAAGTGAAAGATTCAGCTTCTGCCTTCCTTTTTCTTTTTGGATTGCTTCCTTTTATTTCTGACTTGATCGAGTTAGGAATGAAGTTGAAGAGTTGTATCCAGCAACATCAAACAAAAGAAAATAAAAATAAATTATATGCCAAGGGAACTGGTCACAGGAACTAGTTGACAAAGTTGCATAAATACAAATATTAAGAAAAATTCAAAATGAATACACATGCTTATGCAGACTTTAAAAAAACAACCTTGGAGAAATAAGATGAGCTGATGCTGTATTTGGACCAAATAATATGAGCTAAAGGTCTTCTACCAGTACATTTATGAGTTAAAATATTTTGAACAGAAAAAGTACAGTGACTGTCATTTTTGCTTCTGTTCTGTGTGAGAGTTCCTTCCTTCCTTCCTCCCTCCCTTCCTACCTCCCTCCCTCCTTTCCTTCCTTCCCTCCTTCCCTCCCTCCTCACTATTCCAGATAAGGAAATCAAACTGAAATTAATACATGTTTTGTTTATTTCTCTTTTTCTTTGACATGGAAGAGCTTGTATGCAAACACGAGGCTACTATTTTCTCTCTCTTTTGTGTAGAGATTTTAGCTGTTGCTAAATTTACAACTATTCACAGCAATGTAGTGATTTTTGTTGCTCAACATTTCAGATTAGAAGAAGTAAAAATAATCAGGATTATCTTTCTGAAGCTTCTGAGAATTTGACAAATGAAAAAAAGCACCAGCATAAAAAAATCCCTTAAATCAAAACAATTAAAATACTAAAAACACTTTTCATGATGTGATAAGTGATGTGATGTGGTTTTGTAGCAAGTCATATTGTATCTAAGTCTTACTATATTGGTAAGGGAAATTTTCAATATTATGGCAGTCTTGTCTTGAAGCAATCGTTTTTGTATCTATTATGTTTATGTCCTATTTTCCCTTTAACAATATGCACACACATACTTTGTTCTATGTGTATATAATATAGCAGGAGTGCGCAGTGGACCCCTTAATGCTTCATCTGCCTACCTCAAATATAACAGAACTAGGAGAATCATGCTGGTTTGGACACCAGGATTAATAAGGTCTGTGTCAGATGTTGGAGAACCAGGACAATTTAATGATAAGAGGGTTACTGGAACAAACCATACATAGATGACACTAGAGAACTTGGAATTGATGGAATGCTACTGCAACAGCAAATCTAATGAAAGGAGATATATGAAATATATATCATATGATATATGAAACTGATGAGGGAACTATAGATGGACAGAAGAACTGCATCCATACTAATTGAGAAACAGTTAGCCAATGATTCAACATAGTGAAGAGAAAGTTGTTGTCACAATTTGATATAGAGGAACTCCATTGTTGCAACTATGTATCATTCATGTATTTGCAACTGTGTATCATTGCAACTATGTATCATTCAAGCGTTTTGCAACATTGTATCATTCACGTGTAAACATTAGACTTCTGTCTCTTCAGTGATCTTTGCCAGGCACGTACAAGGGACGGGGAGATAAACATCTGTCAATAAATCACGCATAGCCTGTTTAACCTGGTATCCTAACTGACCTGAACTGTTGTAAATCACGCACATCCTGTTAACCTGGTATCCTAACTGACCTGAACTATTGTAAATCACGTGCATTCTGTTTAACCTGGTATCTTAACTGACCTGAACTATTGTAAATCTTGCATATCCTGTTTGACTTGGGCTCTGAAAAATTTCACCCCCCTTGTGAAAAAGCATAATAAAAGAGCGTGTACCAAGACATTCTGGGCGCGCTCATCCCGAGGAAACCTTGTCTCGTGTCGTTTCTCTCTCCCTCACTCCCTTTCATGAGCTGCCCATCAGATGCGGGATGGCAGATACCGCACTCCATATTATATCCCATACTCAAGAAGACCCAGGAGAACAACCATCTGTGCAGTGAACACCTGAAGTTGGAATATCACTACCACCCTCTCTGTTATGGAACACAGTTGCTGATGTGAGGCACAAGATCATACAGTCAACCCTCAAGACTGGTTATCAAGACTCAGAAGTACCATAAGATAATATGCTAGAAGATGCTAATAGAAGATGCTCCTCGCATCAATTCCTATTACTACTATAACTCAAACCAGTTACATGGTATATGCTATAGCTGATGTAATCCTGGTGATGCTTAGCTATACAGCCAAGAAAGATAGCAGTACATATCAGCACCACCCCACCACCCCAGAAAATGAGGTTCTAAGACTCAGAGAGAGATTGATCAGATGGTAGAGTTACAGAAAGCTGAGAAGATTAGGGATAAGGTTCAGTTACTGAAAAAAATACAAGAGCCTGACTCCATCAGAAGCCCTAGAGATGCTAAACAAAGGCTCATAGTACTGGCTACCAGGCTAAGGAGATACACTAGAGAAGCAGGGACCAAAACATCAGTGCTCTGTTCTCCCAAGAGCCACCCAATTCTCAATTGCAGTGTAACAACATAGTAACAGTGACCAATAGCAAAGTAAGAGCCACCAATACCAAAAATTGAACATTACTGGCAGTGGTGGGATTCAATTTTTTTTTTACTACTGGTTCTCTGGGCATGGCATGGTGGGTGTGGCAGAGGAAGGATACTGTAACATTTCCAGTCAGAAGTGGTATTTGCCAGTTCTCCGAATGACTAAAAATTTCCACTACTGGTTCTCCAAAACTGGTCAGAACTTGCTGAATACCACCTCTGATTATTGGAAGAACATATGGGAGAAAAAGAACACATATAACATCAATGCAAAGTGGCAGCAGGACCAGAAAGTAGACCACAGCACTCTCCTAGAACAGGAACCTGTCACCATCACAATGGCAGATATTCAACAACAGATCAAGAGAATGAAGAGCTGGACAAATCTTCAAAGTTACTGGCTAAAGTAACTAACAACAGTGCATGAATGCCTAGAAGCACAGATGAACCAACTGCTAGCATCTAGACTAGCTAATGCAAGGAAGGCCAGTGCTTATCATGAACGACCTTCACAAAAGAACCGCACCATCCAATCAGAGTCACTTTTCAAAGTGAGATGTGCACCATACAAATTTAATAAATAAACAAACTACTGACCAATAACCTGCCTTCTCTATAAAATGGAACATCCTATCAGGCTTCATAGCCTTAATCTACATAGCCTTAATCTGGGCCAGTACATGAGCACTGCTCAAAAGGACATTGGAAACAACACCTGAGGGTCAAAACACCAACTGCACATAGAATAATTATCCAAGGCTCAAAGTCTAGACAGATCAATCTAAGCGTATCCTGGATTGAGTACAGGAAAACCTAAGTGTCACACACATGGAAATGGGAATATCCACACTGTATAAAGTTGACAGGACACAAAGGACCTTCCTCAATAACTCAATGGGACTGTGGAAGACAACACTTCAACTCAAGACAGCTCAGATAAATGGCCATTAAATGAGTCATATACCAAGGTGATGCATTGCCCCTACTGCTGTTCTGCATAGGCTTGAACCCTCTCAGATACACAGATGATAGAGATAATAGATAGAAATAAAATTACTTCCATTTTTTTATTCAACTGCTCTGTAAGATAGTCTGTTCAAAGGGAATTCACCAGTCATTCTCTGTGATCAAGCTATCTCACACAGTAGATGTATGAAAAGAAATTATCTCGGGGGCTTTCGTGTCTATAAATGCAATTGCAACAAAATCTCCTAGGCCATAGATAATTACTATGTATTACACTGGTGAACAGCATATCTTTACTATTGAGATTCATCTCTTTAAAGTTTCTCAGATTTTTTTAGTTTAAAAATATTAAACTTATTTCTGTTTATCCATATCAATGGAAGTTGTATTTCATTATGTTGGACAGATTTTGCTTCCTGAATCTCTTCAGGTGTACCTAGGCCTGTTTAGATTGGAATTTCATGCTGTCTGGAAAGACTATAAAAACATTTCACAATATACAGATGCTACACAGTTCATTGATATCAGTTTCCATGTATTTAAATGTGATTGTTTCAAATAATTGGCTGGTGATGTCTGTTCCTCAGCACAATAATGTTAAAGTGATGAATGTCTATGTCATGAGTTCATGATACAAGTTGTACCTTTCATAATGGTGTTGCAATGTCTTTGAAATGATGATATTTACTTAATACTTTATACATTCAACAATTGTTTTCTTGCCTCTCCCTTCTCTCCCCCACTGGCCCAGTCCTGGGGATGGTTGTGCTGATACTGTAATTAATGTTATCCCTAGTTTTTAAAAAGTTATGGAACAGAAGTGCTTCTTAATAAATTCATATTTATATTCATTAAGCAGTTCACATAAAACTATTTTCAGATAATTTTAAGCCATATGTTGCACCTTACAGGTGTTAAAATTTCAGAAAATCTACATTTTGCTGCCTGAAAATTTCAGTAGACCACTGTGATTAAGTAAAAATAAAGGCAAAATGTCATTTCTAATGCTTTAGTTTAAATGCATACAATTTTTTTGTGTGAAATCCCATGTGTGAAGTAATTATTTTGGAGTCTTCATCCTTCAGTCATAACCTCTAAAAGGTACTGAATAATTGCCATTCACTCCTGTTGTGTTAGAATCCAACTGAAGTGGAACCAAATCAGGTATTGTAGTCATTAAAAATATCTTATTTCCCATTTTCTTCAAACATAATAATTTACTTATAGACTGACATGTATTGCCATAAATGGAATTAATTGCCAATGACCTGTCACTTTTGCTTGTTTGTTTCCTTTTCATGCTTTTCATGTGTGTATGTGGTATGTGGGTGTGGTATGATGTGGTGTGTGTGTGTTTGTGTTTTTGAAGAGATGGATTGAATTGTTTTGCAATTTTAAAATGTCTTTGTTCTTTAAAGAAAAAATAGAATCTTGTACCATATTTCGTAAGTCCCACATTGTTTTTTAAAGTATAATATGTATATTGGAAATCTCTATAAATGTTTTTACACTTTGTGAAGAAAAAATGCATGCTTTTGTGCAACGTATACTGCTAATACCAATTAAAATATAATCATAGATCTGTCCATGATAACCTCATGACAACAAAACTGCAGCTGTTTCTGAAACTGCTATAATTCTTCCTTATGATAACCCATCCTCATGAATCTACCCCCACCTCTTTTCTATAAATATCAGCTAAAATAGCAAAAGACATACTGTGGTTCACAGTGGCATTGTATGAATATACTTAGGGGTGGTTCACATTTATATCCTATGAGCAGGCAAATTTGCTGATTTTAGTTGCTTTGTTTTTGTTTGTTAAGGAGATGTTTATTTTTATGAGGAAAAAGCAAATATCTTTCACAAATTTCCCTCCTTTGGTTTTTGTATTGGGAAGTCACTCTGGATCCTGGCTAGAAATGTTCTTAAGACAAAAGGTTTAGTTAATTAAAATCTGGAGAGAAATCTTCTAAATCCAATATATAATACAAGTTAAATACATTGAATATTGTTGTGTCTTACAAGATATAAAGCCAGTTTAAAACTAGGTTTGCCAGAGATGGGTTTTAAAAGTTGCAGCATAATTCTGTGTATGCAACCATTAAACTAATAATGGCCTCTGGATAGAATAATGTTTGTCTTAATAACTGTAGATAATATTAAATCGGTACAGTTGATTATTTACATACATATACACATATACGCATATGCATACATACATAAACATATACTGTATGTATGCATATGCATATGTATGTATATGTATGTTAGGAAGGCAGATATAAATGTTATTCTTACTACTCTGAGCAATTAAGAATGTGTGGAAAAAAATTGTTTTAATTGACCCATTCTGTCCAGTGAGCAGGACTGCTGTGGAGAAGGAGCATTCTTAATCTCAGCTCCCTCTAAATAGCTGAATCCCTTGGACACGGATGAAATTAAATGAAATTATAATCTTTTCCCCTTCTGACTAATTCTTGATTAAAAATTTCTTTCCTCAGTAGTAAGGAAAGCTATGTAAAGAACAAATAAAGGCAAATATATGTGTCCCAGGATAATGTCACAGGATCTAATCTGGGTTGGTCTTCTGAACTTTTGGATTCGTTCCAAAAGCCCATCCTCAAGGAACTTTTCTGAGAAATCTGTCTCTCTGTGAAGTTCCTGAGGCTCCTGCATGAAACTGAAAGCTGAGAAGACTAAATCCCTGGTCCTGGGGACCAACCCAGATCGGATCCTACCTAAAGGACATTTGGGCAATGAAACTGAAAAGTGGATGTTGAAAATGTAGCCCATTCCAGAATCACAGTTCTGCTAGAAAAATCAGGCACATTCTTTTCCTCTTATTCAGGATACCAAGTTAACGTTTGTCCTTTTGCCTTCCAAATAATCTTGTAATTAACAAGGTTGTGAAAATAGAATTCCCAGAGCAGAGTTTCTTTTCCCTCCCACTGTAAACGTTAGTGATGGGGACTGTAGCTCAATGCATCTTATTGACATTTTAGAAAGATTGTAAAAGAAAGGACAGCAATTATGTATTTTATTTCAGAGAAGCTTGAAGCTTTTGAACGACACAGTGGAGAAACATTGTTTTACATTCATCTGAATTCCAATGCTGTAACCATATAACCATTCTCATAGATTTTAATTTTAAGGTAATACACACACACACACACACACACACCTAAATGCTTAAAATACCTAATACCTGATACATAAAGAAACTGTTAAGTCAATTCTAATAATGAATGCGTCTGAAAGAAAGGCAAGGTATATATCTAGCCATAAAAGGATAAAACTGCAAAAATTGTACAAATTTCCCAATCTTTACTCAGATTATTAAGGATTATGTATGCGTGATATCTGTTATTTTCCTATATCAATCTTGTGAGCTAATTAGGTTTTGAATCAATGCTTAATGACAGTAATAGCTTAGAAGACAACAACAAATTGAAATTTAAGGCTGAAGGCAAACATTCACTTGCTTAGTAATATGGTGATGAGGGGAAGAATTGGGGAATCAGGCAAGATATAAATCTAATCAAAGATAATAATTATGATGAAGAAGAGGAAAAATTAAACATTTGTGTTACTTCCATTGATTCTTTAATATATGTCATATTTCATCTCATCTCAATCACTATGAAACACACTTTAAATGCATCATTTGGAGCCTTGCTTCTATCTGTGAAAATTGCACAGAAACTTTAGGTGGCTCCCAATATTGCTGTTTTACTCTTACAACAATATATCTGATTATTTATGTTAATTATTCACCCTTGCTTGTGTAAGCCTAGTAAAGAAATAATATCATCATTATACATCCAAAACAGTGTTAATACAAGCTGCTCTTATTTTCATCCACATTGCAACAACACTCTTAATACAGTAGTTTCATTGTGGATATTTACAAGGTGCACAAATGTTCATGAATATTCAGATTAATCACATTATTAAAAAAATGTTTGAAATGCATAATGGAGAATTCTTTACCATAACCTAAATATTCATGGGATGATCTCTTAACTGAGCTCCCAAGTTTGCCTTAGAATTCTAGAGAGTTGTGAAGTACAAGCAATAGATTTTAGTTTGAGGTGTCAAATTGCTTTATAGGTTGCCAAACCACATTTGCTTTTTTTAATAAATTAATCCCTATGAAACAATAGCCCAAACTTTGGCCGTCTGCAGCTGTGGTGTTGAAACATAGCAAGCCAACATCTTCATTCTCTAACAAATTATGGGGACTACAGAATCTTGCTAGCGGGTTCACTAATCTGAGATCTCTGTTACTTTATCTCAAAGCTGAATCTAGAGAGAGGAGAGGGAGGGAGAGGGAGAGAGAGAGATACCATGCAACTCACATTTGAAAATCATTGTATCTACATGTTTATTTGTTTTTATAGACCCAAACTAGCATAGATGAATAGTACAATTAGAGACAAAATTATTTGCAGTCTATTCCACTATGTTCCAATTCCACATTAGTCAGGTATGTTCCTCATCTTTTCAAACCACCTTTAAATGCATATTGTTTTAAGTATCTATTTTAATGCACATTCTTCTCAAAATGTATTTATATAAATATTTTTATTTCTTTAACTTTTATATGTACATTGGGATTATCAAAAAATGTACTCCATTGGTTTTAAGTATGAAGTCTCTTGATTTGCTGTATATATTAGTCTAGATATATGAATTAATTAATTTTACAGGAATTTTCAAAGATGAGATTTATTTTAATTTCAAAGCATATTCAACTAACAATTCATTTTTTTTAAAAAAAAAGGTACTTTAAAAATTGATCAAATAGAGATGTTACGGAATATCTAATTAAATTGTATCTGTAAAAATATTAAAACAATCATAAGATTTTTAAAAAGATGACATTACTGTGTTCATTCTTGAACTTGTAAAATAAATGTGTACTACTATCTGTTTAATTTGGCTTTGTAATACATGTAAAAACACAGCCACAGCTTACTTTCACAACATGTGTTTAAGTACATGACATACAGCTGCATAAATAGACTTTTTTTCTCAATATTTTCATTCAGAAGGAAACATTAATTGATTATATTTTAGCACTCATGACATATAGAATGCATCTATTTCATATTTGTGTGTTTAGTCTGTTTGTATCTATGATATATTTGTAATAAGAGTATATAAAAGAAAAATAAAGAAAAAATAAAGAAAATAAAAGAAAAATATTTATCAAATAATTTTTAAAAACAGTTTTAGATGTAAGGTTTTGGAAAGCTTATTTCCAGACAGTTTTGTTTGTGCAAAACCTTCTGATTAGATATTGGGAGAGAATCTCCTCCCACTAATTTCTGGCTGTTAAATATTTACAGAGCTACAAGCACTTCTACAATTTTTGTTATGATTTACATTTGGAATACCGCAGACATTGAAAAGGGGGGGGGGGAAGACATTTTCTTATCTATCCCCAATACATTAGAAAAGTTCATGCCCTGCTCTCAGCATTTTCCAACACAGCTGTAGAGTAGTTTAAAGCCTATTTTTTAAATAAGCGATGCTCAATTTGTCTTTGATGATCCGCATGATTCAGGTGAGATGGGAGCACGGTCAGGCTCTTATTTGCATAAAAATTAATCACAGAAAAATGTAAATTGATAAAATTTGTGTCTTGCTTTTCCCCTCTATCCAAGAACCCATGGATGGCTCCCAGAAGCAATCATCTCAGTATGGGGTTGCATTGGATGCTGTACAAATGATCACATTTGTGTTGAATACTCACTCATTTAAATGTCAGCACTGATGGGGAGGTAGGAAAAAAAAAAGAGTGGGAAAAACGCACAGCAGCTGAAGACTATCAAATCCATGGGCACTTTTTAAAGATATATGATCTAATGTGAAAAAAATTGTGGATTAATTATCCTTTTTTCAAAATGGTAATTGTTTTAGTATTACAACAGGAAAAAACGGCAATTTATTTGGAATCAAACAAAAATCAGTAATGTTAAATACATCATTACATCACTGTGTTTATGAGAAGGCTGCAATTAATTCCAAAGTCTCCTATATCAGATGAAACAAAGAATGTCTCTGCTGCTTTTCAAGCAGCATATTTCTTACATATATTACCAAAGAAACTAAATTTTGTAAAATGTTGTATTACCTGGGTTTTATACAAAACAATTTGCACTTTAAAATGTTATATGATGCCAAAGAACTAAATATACATTTTAAAGGTGTTAAACAATAAATACTGCAACAATGAGTCTGATAGTATTATTAAATTTTGATAAAGCATATCAGAATGTATCATATTGTCCATTTTGCATGAACACTACCAGGGCAAATATCAATTAATACATGATAATTCTGATTTTCAGTTTCTCTAATCTGAGGCAGACTAGCAAAACAAGGATCAGGAATAAAGTGTTAAGACATCTTTGTGTTTCATAAAATTTGAATTGTATTAACAATGATTTAATTTATCCTATGCACTATAAAGATTGTGACAAAAGCTAAATATTTTGCAAAAGTTTATTTGCAATTAATATTTTTGTGGTTGTTTCAGCAAGAAAAGTGAGATATTTTTTAAAAATTGTCATCATTTTCTCGTACTAAAAATTGCAATGTGTTGTTGTCAAAAATGCTAAAATGATATACAGCAAGATTTATATATATTTTTTTCTGTGTGTGCATATTTATATATTTACACACACACAAACATATCTTACACAAAGTGCTAAGGCATTCTAGGTGTAGCCTTTCTAATTAATTGGCTTGCTCAGAAAGAATGCTGAAGTTGAAAATGGCCTAATTCAGTTATTTTTTCCAGGAAAATGGCTGATTGGCATGACAAATGTATAGTTTATGGAAGATGAGTTTGATGGAAATATGCAAAATCTGTTACATAGACAGGTATTCTTACAATTTTTATCTGTAAAAAAACAAATAAGGAGATTCTTTGAGAATCCTGGTTTATGGCTAAAGCTATCAGTAAATGTAATAAGATAACTGTATAGCTATTAAACAGCTTAAGGTCTTATCAGGAATCAGATGAAAAGCCAATTCTAAAGCAAGTGGTTGAAAAACTGAAAAACTGGTCAAATTCACTCCTCGGGTCAAGGGCTTTTATAACCCAGAAGGTCCAGAGAAGACATTTCCGAAGAGTCAAGATCCATTAGAGTTCACATTGGGTTGGACAGCATGACATCACTGATTTTTTCCCAGCATTTGAGAGCTACAAATTAAGTATTTAAGTACTTAAGATTTCATGCAAGTTCTTGACTCTGTAAATAATTTATTTCAAGAGGTATTATATCTCATTGCCTGCACTTACAAACATTTCTTTTACTCAAGTATTGGAAGTTGCTCAACCAATTGACATAAATTAGCTGCTGAGTTCTCAGACTTAGGCATGGGACGGAAATAATTGCTTCTGGTAGAAGACCTGTGTAACAGCTAGACTGGTGGAATGTGCCCCTCTTGGTCTTCTCAGTTGTATTTGATGCTATTGAACACAGTATCTTTCCAAATATCTACAAGGGATAGTGATGAGATCTATTTTTTAAATTAAAAATAAAACACAGATAGCTGGTTTTCCTCCTACCTGAGTAGACAATGTCAATCAGCGTGTATGAAGAGAAAGTGGTTGAGCCTTTGCGTCTTTTAAGGTGGATTTGTGCATAGTTCAGTGTTTTCTATTATGTTTTTTAAAGATCTATATGAAATTGCAGAAACAGCTTAATTGCTAATGATACTCTGTGATATATCACAACATCCAGAAAGGGGGTGCTATGGAACTCTTAATCCAATGTTTAAAATACTAAGTGTTGGGTAGATCAAAATCAACTCAAATGAAATCTGTAAGATGAGATTACTGTTTGTAAGTATCATGTGGCATTCCAATCCCTAAAATGGCTCTAAGAGATCCCAGAGATGTATCTTTCTGCAATTTGGAGGATGCACTTGGACCTGAGATTACTGTTCAAAGAGGTAGAAGCCAAGAGGCATGGGCAACTTTGGATGCTGTGCCAGCATAAACCTTTCTGGATCAGGTGACTCTTTGAACATGTCCTCACCCATTCATCACTTTATCACAATACTACAATTGCTTTCCATGGGACTTTTGAAGATCACTCAGAAACTACAATTGGTTCAAAATTTAGTAGGTCAACTGCAGACAGATTTATTTGTTTGGCACTTACGTGGAAGTTGCTGCACTCTATGCTTTCATTGCAAAGACTGCTGCTCTGGGTTTTGCCATGAGTTTAAAGATATAGTATATGGACATGGGCATGTAGTGATGATGTAATATACTTATTCACATGTTGCCAGTTCACATGATGAAATGCCTTTTCCTGTTAGCTAAGGTTAGACCTCAGTAAAGAAGTTATTCGTAGCACCACATGGCCTAGATTCCTCTCTGTCCGGTGCTTTGAGCCTACTGTGTTTACCTAGAAATATTTTCTCCATATATTCCTATTCCCCCACCCTGATGGTTATGAAAACAACCCATAAGCCCAATTAGTTCCTGTCTTTTGGCACTTCTGATACATTTTAGATGTTCAAGCAACTGTTTATAACAGCTGAACTAGGCTTTGAACATCCAGTTCAAAGTACTCAAAAGACCTTGTTGTAGAATGAATAGAAATCTGAAAACTATAGCTATCTAATGCTATTCATCCATTGGTCTTTAGATAGACAATGCTCTGCCCAAACTTAAGTAAATTTATTAATTTTCCTTGAATAATTATAATTACTCAATATTCTTTTAAAACTTATTTATATAATTATAAATACATTTACTTTGGTTATTATACCCCAAACTGTCATTGGTATTCTTGTACTAAGCATTATTTTAGTAACTTGAAATATTATTCTTATTACCACTGAGTCTTTTATTATGCTTTGTGTTAATATATCATTCCTTAAAGTCTTCAACTACTCCCTATTTATATAATATTTTTTCTTAGGACATACAAACACAAAAACTGAACTACTAGATTAATTACTACAGTTAACTGTAATAATTCAGAATTTGTTATATTTCCTCCAGAGATTTTACAAAATAGCAATAGTTCTCATAGAAACCATTAATACTTCCAGGCTAATTACTTTTTCAGTCTTCACTGGCATTAAATGATATTCTGAACATGCATTATTTATTTATTTATTTTATTTTTATGTTTCACTTTTAAAATTAAAGGCTTCATGTTGAAAATGTAGTATATCATATTTATTGTTACACTAGATGTAGCATTCTGGATACTTTAAATAAAATTTATGTTTCCAACACTAGGAAGTTTGATCTTCCTCCATGCCAAAAGGTTAAATTAAGAATATTCAGACTATAGGCTGGTATGTGATTTGACGTATAAGACATAAAACAGCTTTTGTGAAAATACTTTCACTCATATATTACAGATATAGGGAAATACTGCAAAGGAATTACATTAATATACTGTACATAGTGAAACAGCTATTAATTTTAAGTCCAACACTAGACTTAGTTACACGATTAGTTTACTATTATGAAATGCATTCCTATAACAGGGTTAGTCAGTGGGGCCTTAGAATGTTTGTGCCCCAGATAATGTTTCCAGCTGTACCACTGTTGGCGTGATAAGTGTATCTGTCTCTCTTTGGATGGTCACTTGTATCTTCACTTGGTTGTAGAACTGTATAATTTTGATCTGGAGCTAGACTTCAGTATAATTCTAAATAAAATAGATCAAATGAAGAAATTATGTGGTTGGACTCAGGGATGGGATCCGACTGGTGTAACTACCAGTTTGGTGATTGCATGCATGTATATCGTCGTCATCTAGCTGCCTGGACAGCTGAGCAGCGCTGCATGCAGGTGCGCAGCAGTTGAAAAAGCACTTTTTCCTGCTTTTTCAACCACATCTGTGTCGTGCAAAGCAGCTGAGGTTGAAAAAGCAGGAAATAAAGGTCAGGTAAGAGCCCGGGCGGACGGGTGGGCCAAAACAGCAGCAGGCATAGAACCGGTTCTATTTATGCTCTCTTTTTGCTGCTTTTCATAGCAACCGGTTCTACAGAAGTGGACAGAACCGGTAGAATCCCATCCCTGGTTGGACTGAAGCTCCAGAGCTGGATCTTTTTTTAGTCAGATTCCAGGTCAAGATATAATACTGAGACAGCACTGATTAGACTTGTGGATGATCTCTTCTAAAATTGGGACTTGGCTGATATAGCTGTCTTGATCCTAGTTGGCTTCTCAAGATTTTTGATACCATTAATAGATTGGAAGGGAAAAAACATGAGTTTTACAAGATTCTGTTACTATAACTATCTCAATAAACTGTATTCTAGTCTTTCTATATAATCAGGTTCCAAAACTGGTATATATCATAAGATTTATAACTCTAGCTGGTTCAGAATGTGCTGTGCTAGCAATTATGGGTGTACTCTGCAATATCTCTGCTCCACCAGCTGCATTGTTCATCAGTGGATTTCTAAGTGAAATTCAAGGTCCTGGTTGTCCTCTACAAAGCCCTATGTGGCTCAACTGGCCACTTATAGGCCATCTTTCTCCAATTTTCTCTCCCATCCTAAAAGATCTAACAAGGTGGATATGATCCAGGTCCCATTGATTTAACAGTGCCATATCATAGGAAATCACAGCCTTGTATACTCAGTTCTGTGCTTGATCTCTGCAATACCATTTCTGTAGAGCAGGGGTGTCAAACTGATGGCCCGTGGGATGGATGCATCATGCGCAGGCCACCCCAACTCCGCGAATAGGAAATATGTCACGAAACGTCATGTGACAGCAATGTGATGCAGTGAGTTTGATATCCGTGCTGTAGAAATTTCTGATATTTTGTGATTTTTTTTTTACTTCCTTGAATTTTTAATTTGATGGCCTATAAGTTCAATAATATAAATGTCAAGAACAAGTGACTTGAGTCAGTGTGTTGTATGGCTGGCAATAGTTCCACAGAATTTCATTTTAGCATTTACTCAACCCTTCTTGGAAATGCCAAGATTCCAAGCTAGTGCTCTTCTATGCTGGCAACCCCTTAAATAAGCTGGAGATGGGCATTACACTTAATTATGAGATTGAATATTTACCAGACTGAAAATTTCATGAAGACTGTTGCTGTTAGGAAGGATGTTATGATCCATACAAGAGTTAATAAAAGGACTAAGAAAAAGTGTGACTCTTTCATCTACTGATAGAAGATAGAAGCTCATCTCCATTCTCTTTACTTGCCAGCCCTCCATGAATTCTGCTAAATAGAAGACAGTCAATGGTGACCAAAGAAGACTAAGACATGGCAAGAAATGCTGTTGTAATAATGCTATACTTGTACGGACACCGTATTGTTTTTCTTTCTGGAACTGTACTTAAGAACAAGAAGCAATGGGTAGAAACTAATGAAGGAGAAAAGCAGCTTAGAACTAAGGAGAAATTTCCTAAGGAGAAATTTCCTGAATTGTTATGACTAACAGTTATAACAATTAATCAATGGAACAACTTGCCTCCAGAAGTTGTGAATGCTCCAACACTGGAAGTTTTTAAAAAGATGTTGGATAACCATTTGTCTGAAGTGGTGTAGGATTTCCTGCCTAGACAGGGGGTCCCTTCCAACTCTGTTATTCTATGTTATATGTTCTAAGTCCACAAATCTTTTAACAACGTCTCTTCAATATATATTATTACTTGCATCTTTGTGTGAATGCAATAATTTTCTGGGATAATTCCTAGTCAATGCAACATGCAGATTGCATTCCTCTATCTGTTGGTGCATTGTAGGTTGGAGTATTTAATCTGGTAAAATTATTGGATCATTCATTATTCCTATGTGGGTTTTAAAAAATAATAGCAGGAAAAAGTTAATTTTTCTGCTACCCAGCTGTGATAGCGGCTAATTTTTGTGGAGCTCTATAACTTTCTTCAAAAGTTTGATTTTATCATGCTTTGTAGTTCTAGTGAGGCAACATCATAACAATAAAAGCAAAATTTGTGTGTTCTATAGACAGATACTGCTTTGATTGTTGAGTGCTGAAATCTTGGAATGAAAGTCTGTCAAAATATTATGGTTAGGCAAACCAAATGAAAGCTTATTCATTTTTTCATTAGGGACATCCCAAAATATCATGTTAAGGAATGGACCAGCCCTACTGAAATTCTTGTATCTAGCTTTATAATGAATCCCATTTGTCTTGTACAATTGTTCACATTGCCATAAAGCACTGAGTCCTGATACACTTCAACCCATTTGATCTGCAGTGCAAGCCCAAGGCATTGTAAAATCTAATTCAATCTCCTGTACTTCAACTGATCTCACTTCCTAGAATCAGAGAGTAGCTGAAATGGAACAGGAGTGGAAACACAGCTCTGTAATTAGCAAACAAAACTAAACTACCTTGTACACATAAACACACACTTTTGTTCATCTTTTAGTGGAGAGTTTGGAAAACCTTGGGGTGGTGGGGTGCAGACTACTGCTCAAACTGTAGTACTTCCCTTTGCTTTTTTCCATTGGACCTATTGTTCGGTCTGACTCAGATTTGGTTTCATGTGTAAATGGCAAGACTGAACATACTTCCTACTGATAAAAATTGATGTACTTGGTTTCAATCTGTCCTTTGCTTTTTTAAAAAAAGAAAGAAAGAAAAGGATTTAAATCATACCCATTGATTATGGAGTTAGAAAGTCTATCATAATTGTTTTTAGACTAGTATTGAACTTTGCATGTATTCTTGAAAAACAGAGATTTGATAGCTGTTGGGGACATTATAAAATCTACATTACATTTTTGAATGCGGTAAAGGTAAAAGCAATTGTATTAGAAACTGCCTGCAATAAAAAGAAAATGAAATAAAGTAGGTAGGAATAAATGTTAAGCTTTGAAAATACATGGTTCACAACTCAGCTTTCATGAACCGCTGTTTCCACCTAGTGGCTGCAAATGAGAAATATTGTAATTTAAATCAGAGATATAGTATTGAAAGCTGAGGCAGCCCTCCCCCCCATCCCAAATGAAATGCTGTAAGGGCAGAATGCATTTAGGCACTTATACAGTCATTATTTTGCTACCTATTAGTGCCAATGCAGTTCAGAGATTGTCAGCTTTTCATTTATAAAACACAGTTTTCAGAAGGCTTGAACTTGGTTGTTAAAAATCATACTGTGGTTGAAACCTGGCAGCTTAATAGCACTTTCAGGGAAAACCATGTGGTGTATACTGCAGATTTTCATTACCAATAATGCACAAGACCTGGCAGAATCTTGACAGGCTTCACATATGCAACTGGATCCCAAAGTGCCTCCTGCTCAAGTGTATAGCAATCAAACTTTTTCTCTCAAATAGGATTTGCAAATTTCTGAAAAAAGAAAAAAATATTTAAAAGATTAAACTAAAGTAGGCACCTTTTAGATAGACTGAATGCATCAGGAAATATTGTTAGAACGCCTGTGGCTTATCTATCTCGTTACCCCATTCACTGATGTCTATATTTAAAAAAAAAAAATATTTTTTAAAAATCATTTGGTATTATCAGTTTCTAAAAGGAAATTATAAAGAACTGAACAGGAATCCAAGTGATGTGAATTAAGCTGATTTAAGATAATGTAATTGTAAGAATATTGATTTCCAGTGCTCTAGATAAATTAATTTCCTTGTTCTTGTTAAATGGACAGTAAATAGAATGACTATTCCAGAATAGGAATATGTTAATAGTTAAGAAACTAAATGTCATCTTTTTCTTGTATCAATAATTTATATAAACAGTTTCCCTGTTTACATTTAGTATCTTGCTGTGTATATTTTTTGTGCATATTTTGTCTATATTTTTGCATGTTATGTATGATTGCATATAATAAAAAAGATGCAATATTCTATGTTATATTATATTGTATTTCATTGTCATATAGGCCATATTCTTTTAAAAAAATAATTTTGAAGTTTTATATGCAGTTAATTCCTTTGTTATAAGATGCATATCATGCATGACTTCATATAGTTTGTCTATAGCTTAATTTCTTTATTAAGTTCAATTGGCCTATACTTCATTACACTGTATTATAACATATGCACAAGCCATTTAAACAATAAAATGTTGGAAAAGAACAATCCAAATATATAGAAAATGCTAAGAAGAGATACATGAAAATCATATTTATATAAGTTGAAATTAAATTCACAGAGCAGCAATAACAAACTGAAAGCCAGCAAGGGGGAAGAAGCAGATAAATGGTGCACAAATATGCATATGTACAGTGTTTGAGAAGTTTTTTAAAATAACTATTTGCCAAAGGGAAGATAATTTAGCTTCCCAAGTTACTGCCAACCAGAAACATATTAGTTAAAAAAACAAGTGAACCTTCTCATACGAAAATAGACCTTTCTCTTTCAGATGGGCAATTAAACATGAAGGAACAAATAAGCCTGGTCAATGGAAACAATCAAAAGTGGATAATCCTTTATGGAATAAGTTGACCTATATGTGGCCTGTACTTCCAAATGGAGAATTAAACCAGGTAATTTCTTGGGGGGAGGAGGGTAGACAAATAGACAAACGCGCATGCGCATGTGATCTCTACATATTTATCCAAGATATTTAAAATAAGTAGATACATACATAGACACTAACCCTAACCATATAGGCAATGAGAAGATGTTTAAAAAGTATGAAATATAAATAAAGTAAATCATCATTATATGCAATGTAAAAAAATGTTCCATATGGTTAATATAAATTGCTGTCCATCAAAATACAACAATGGCCATTCGTCTTTCATTATTTGTACTCACAAAAAGCAATCTAGATGATACCAATTCATATTTTATGACACAGAACTCAATTATTTCATTCATACAGAGGTGGTATTCAGCCAGTTTGGACCAGTTCTGGTGGACCAGTAGTGGAAATTATGATCAGTTTGAAGAACTGGCAAATACCACCTCTGACTGGCCCTGCCCACCTGCCCGTGCCCCTTCCAGAAGTCCCATGCGCACTGATTTGGCTCCCAGGTAAGTGCAGGGACGCCTAACCTGTAAGGCTGGGGAACCCAATCGATCTATTCACTGCCTCCCAACCAGGATGGGATTATACAAGTTCGCACCTATTCGCTAGAACCGGTTGTTAACATTCTAAGCAGTTCGGAGAACCGGTTGTTAGAAGAAATTACTGGCCTAATCCTGTAAGGAAGGCAGGAAGGAAACATTCTGGTGTTGCTTACAGAAACTGCCTCTCTGTTAACCCTTATTACATTCTTGGCAGGACTAGACTTCCTATTTCTGGAACTTCTCTGGAATTTTTTTCCACTCCTTTGTTGGTACTTTGCTTGTGTGGAGTGACCATTCAAAGTTACAATGGCACTGAAAAAAGTGATTTATGACCATTTTTCACACTTAGGACTGTTGCAGCATCCCCATAGTCATGAGAGGCCAGACGAGAAGATGCATACCTCGATATGAGTGATGTTGAGTTGGCCATGCCCAGCAACTAAGCCACGCCCACAGAACCAGTTGTTAAAATTTTTTAATCCCACCCCTGCTCCCAGCCTCTCAGCTGATCTGCTGGGTCTTCTTTTGTTGCCCTGTACAGGACAACGGAGCTGGAAAGCAGGTTAGTGGAGTGGAGAGGGAATAGGGATTTTGCAGTATCCTTCCCCTGATACCCCTACCAAGCCACACCCACCAAGCCACGCCCAAAGAACCAGTAGTAAAATTTTTTGAATCCCATCACTGGGATAGTTAAAGCTATACCTTAATTCCCTATGAATGTTTTCATCATCTCTACTCCACAATACTAGATTATGTTTATTCATATCTATTAAATTCTCTCCTATTGTCTTAATTTCATAGACATACATTTCTAATTTTTTTCCATTAGTTAATTCTGGCTCTTTACCATTTAATCCTTTTACATTCCAAGTCAAAATCTTTTATTTGTTATGATCCACAGCAGAAGGCCCATAGGTATTGACCCCTGTCAAAATCAACACTTTGTTCAATCAGACTTTGATATACTGTTTTACAGCAATGTATTGATTTTTCATTCTTAGTTATACCTATGCTACATGCAGGATTCCCTACTAATCCTATGTTACATGCAGGATTCCCTACTACTGTAACATTAAGAGAAACTTTGATCAATTTTGGCATATTTAGTCAGCAAGTCATGCACAGAATTAAATTCCATTTTCCCAGGTGACCTGGATTTAGCTTTATCTTATTTGTGAAGACAGTATCATTCTCCTGATAAAGATAAGGAGGAAGCAAGATTTGCCTCAATGAAGTTCTTCCTGTTGTAAAAGCCTCAGCTAGCTGTTCCAATATCCAGAAAGAGGTTTCTCCTATATATACAACACAACATGGCAGCTTCACTTTGTTGTCAGAAAGGGGCATGTTGCCTCACCAGAAACATTACTGAAGCAAAGCATTTCTTCAAGGCTTTTCATAAACTTAGTAACTTCTGTTGATTAGTTTTGGAGAAAAAGGATCTTATATGTCTGAAGTTGTTTAATGCTTTTGGTTTTCTTTTCTCTAACCATTCAAGCACTGAGGATATAGGATTCAGTAGTTTCATCTGTTGCTTTCAAATGTACATGTGAGGAACCATGATAATATTTTGCCTCACAGTGTCTCTCCTAGGCAGATAGCAATCTACGTAACTGTTCAACTATCTGTGAATTTTAAAAGAACTATGAAATGTTTGAACTTTTAATTATTCGTGGCTGGGTCCTATCTGCAGAAGATTTGCTGGCATTGTTACTTTTGCTATTTTGGCCCTCTCAACCCATATTCTAATTCCGTGTGTGGAGCTCTTTGTCTCCAAGAAGTTGAATTATTAACATTGTTATAATACATGGCCTTACAATACCTCAATATTTATTTTTGTGTTGAAAGGCTTTTGACTGGCCGATTGAAGGTCTGCTGATTCCAAACAGCCCTCCACTAAAGAAGCCTGCTGGTAGGAAGCCAGAGATCAACATGCCTTTGAGACTGAAGGTTTTGAGAAATGGCGAGCCAGACAAAAACAAGGCCCTCTCTGTTCTTGGACTTGATTCTGCATTTGTGATAAGAAAACAGTAAGAACACAGTGTTTCTTTATTTCATATACAGTACATGTAAATGCATGTACAAATGTGTACAAATTAAAATCATTGTTATATGAATTTAACGAGTAACTCTACCTTCTCATTTACCTCCTTTTTTTTTAAAAAAAGGTGAAATCTCTGAAATATTTTTCAAAAAACCTATTTTGTTTTGCAACAATGAGGAGGATTAAATTAAACAATTAGCTATCCCTCTTGATCAGAATATAATATGATAATTTATATGCAATGCTGTTACTGTTTAAGGCAAATTATGGAAACTTCGTGCCCACATATATTTATATCTCTATTTTAATAGACTGGTTTAGAAATGCACAGTAACTCTTTTCCCAATGGCCAAAGAAGCTGTGGTGGCGCAGTGGTTAGAATGCAGTACCGCATGCTATTTCTGCTGACTGCCGGCTGCCAGCAGTTTGGCAGTTCAATTCTATATCAGTTCAAGGTTGACTCAGCCTTCCATTCTTCTGAGGTCAGAAAAAGGAAGACCCAGATTGCTGGGACCAATATGCTGACCCTATAAACCACTTAGAGAGGGCTGTAAAGCACTATTAAGCAGTATATAAGTCTAAGTGCTATTGTTATTGCTACGTCTCTGGAGATATGTTGAATAATATTGAACAGAGTTTTGTTCATTCTGATTAATCTTGTCCATCATTCTTTTAATTCAGTAAAGGAGAATATTTGTAGCTTAGGGTTGACATGAGGGGGTCCTTGATGTTCTCTGAAATTGGTTGTTTTCTTGCAGATGTTTCCTTAGCCAGACTAGATAGTCATCATCAGCGCTTTAATTCAGCAAGAGAAATCTCTGCGTAAAACCAGGATCTAACATGTTTCCAGAGTTTGCTATTACTGCTTACATTGTATCAGTCAGAGGCTAATGTATTAAATGTATATATATTGCAATTTTATTCTTCCTATTCTATAGAGCAGTGGGGGCTAACCTTTTTGGGCTCCTGTGCCAAAAATTGCGCGCACGCTTGCATGCTCACACTCGCGTGCCAGCACTTAGAAGGCAATGCCCCCCCACACCCGCTACGCATGCGCGCACAATCCCCACCCACCCCTTTACCTGCACTAGGCCTCACAGCTGATTTTTGGTGGGTTTGAGGTCTTTTTTAGCCTCCCAAAGGCTTCTGCAGGCTTCTGCAGGCTTCTGCAGGCTTTGCAGCCTGAAAACTAGCCCCCTTTTGTCATTTCCAGTATTTTCAGGAAAACAGGAGTGATGAAATGGGACTAGTTTTTGGCCTGCAAAGCCTGCAGAAGCCTGCAGAAGCCTTTCTCAAGCCTTTGGGAGGCCAAAAAAGGCCTCAAACCTGCCAAAAATCAGTTGTGAAGCATGCATATGTGCAGTGAGGTAAGTTTGCCTGCAGCTTGCGTGCCGGCACAAATGGCTCTGCGTGCCACCTGTGGCACGTGTGCCATAAGTTTGCCATCACAGCTATAGAGGCTCATGGCAGTGTATATAGTATTCCCATTGATCATGGGCCTGACCTTAACATGGTCTTAACAAGCAGTGGACATAAGACACCTAAGATGTCTGCATAGTAAAACAAGAAAATGTAAAATTAGGAATAAAAATGGGCTGAGTCAGAGGTAGTATTCAGCAGGTTCTGATCAGTTCTGGAGAACCCATAGCGGAATTTTGGAGTAGTTCGGAGAACAGGCAAATACCACCTTTGACTGGAGATTTTACAGTATCCTTCCCCTGCCACGCCCACCAAGCCACGTCCACAGAACCGGTAGTAAAAAATTTTGAATCCCACCACTGGGCTGAGTGAATGTGGATTAGATATCGAAGGGAGTAACTGGCATGGAAGAAATATATTGAGTTGCTTTGCTATAAAGAGAAAATAAATGAAGATAGCACTAAAATAAATATAGATGAAATGAATTAATGAGTCAAGAAGAAACAAACACTGAAAAGGTTGGGGTTGAATGATATCCATGAAATTTTAACTAAACTTTTTTAAAGAATAAAAATCAATATATGTACTGCAGGCAAGAATGGTTTGCAAAAAAAATTGTGGTATTGTTGTAAACTAGTTCTAGCTATGTTTCCCTTCTCTTATTTTATGACTTAAATTTATTTAGGTTATGATTTTATCCTTATTTTAGTAATTTCAGCTACACTACAAGTTAAATACCAGAAACTATAGTTATATAGCTATAGTGAACAAACCCTTATGTTTCCTGAAACAAAACGATAATAAATATATATATATAGTGCTCAATAGTGGCCTCCAGCAGTGAAGCACAAATGCTTATTTCTCTGTGCTTAATTTTATAGCGTTTATTTCAGTTTCATTCCTCATCATTATCACTATAATTCTGATAAAAAAATTCATCATTTTTAGAACTTCATCATTTCATTGCTTGAATTTTTATTCCATTTATTCTGCTAAAGTCATCTCTTGAAAAATTAAAAAATAGTTTAAAACAGCATAATAATAGATAAATTAATGTTCATTTTAAGTCTTTTAAACTTAACCATGACTTGTTCTCTTTGACTTCAATTTTTCAACTATCTTTTTCCTATATACACATTATTGCTATTTTGTTCTTATAGCTACCAACTATCTACAGTTTGTGAATAGGTGACATACATGTTTAACCAAAATCATTCTCTTACATGCATTTTTCTCATCTCCTGCTCCTTTGACTTCATTATTCTACCATGGAGCTTTTTTCGTATCCTCTGCTGTTGTGAATTAATAAAAGTGCTTGAATAAAGATTGTTGAAACCTTAAAGTAAAGTGCAGGGTTCTGGCCCTGCACTTCTGATTGGCCGATAATAGCGCTATCGGATTGGTCCATTCAGGAGAATCTGATTGGCTATTAATGAGCCCTTCTCATTGGTAAAAAGAGCTAACGTTCCTGTGTTTTCATTGGCTAAATACCCAAGAGCTTGCCTATATAAAGGGGGCTGTTGTGGCCATTAGGAGAGCTGTTGCACCATGTTAAATAAAGAGTTGAAGTTCACTGTTCATCGATTCGTCTCCACTTCTTGCGCCACGCACAGAACATAACACTGGCGACGAGGGTGGGATGTGGAGACGTCAGAGCTGACTGAACACTATAGAGCGATAACTGAGCACGTGGCTGAAACGCACCAATGGCGGAACCATGTCCGGCAGCGTCATACCACCCACTCCATTCGACCCGGCACAAGAAGACTGGGACTCATATATGGATCACTTCCAGATGTTTCTGGAAACCAACAATTTGAAGGATGCCACTACCGGAAAGAAACGGGTGGTATTCCTAACTCATTGCAGACCGACCGTATTCAAGATGGCCAAGGCACTAGCGAAACCGGCAGAAGTGAAGTCCATGGACTGGGATGTCCTCGAACCCCTGCAAAGGGCCCACTATGCACCGACTGTACCAACGCTCATGAGAAGGCATGAATTTTACCAGAAAGATCAGTGGAAGGGTGAAAGAGTTGCAGATTTCATAGCTGATCTCCGGAATCTGGGAGGCCTATGCGGGTTTGCCGACCTCGAAGAAGCCCTGAGAGACCAAATTGTTCTGGAATTAGATTCACCAGGCATGCAGAGTAAGCTGATGGCGAAAGGCGACATTAGCCTTACAGATGCCATCGCTGACGCTACTGCAGCAGAAGCAACCAGGAAGTCGGCTGCCCGAATGCGCCGCACCCACGCTCCACTTCGCCAATTCCCCAGCGAAGTTTCACCTCACTTAGAAGAACCGGCAACGACAGCCCACCATGAGGACCTCGAATCTTCATCGGAAAGCGATGAAGAAGAGGTCAACAGGCTCCAGTCTGAACGAGACCAACACCACAGATCGCAGTACCAATGCTCTGGTTGTGGGGCAAACCACCCCCGATCAGACTGTAAATTCCTTGACGCACTCTGCCATGTGTGCGGGAAAAGAGGCCACATCGGACGGGTCTGTAGAAGCAAACAAGGACCCAGCCAGCCCCCAAGGGGGGCTAACTATCGCCAATCTACAGGAAGCCATCCTGTAAAGCGAGAACCCTTGAACCACCAATGGAACAACCACTCCTACAGAAACAAACCCCTAAACCACTCAACGAAGCGAGAAGAGGTGCATCAAACCATTACGATTGGTCACGCCTCATCACTGGACGCCAAGAAGATCTGGGTGAAGGTGGCTATCAAAAACCAGCCTTGTATGATGGAAGTCGATTCAGGATCGTCCCTCTCGATGGTTTCCTGGAAGACCCTCAAGCAACTCATCCCTACCGTCCGGTGACAAGACCTCCGATTCCAAAGAGTCATACTCAAAGATTACCAGGGAAATCGAATTCCAGTCGTTGGATCCAGCCAAGTCCGTGTCTCATTTAAAAATTGTACCGCATCTCTACCCTTGACTGTAGTCGACAGGGATCGGCCTAGCTTGTTAGGCCTCCAATGGTTCGCTCCACTTGGAATTGAAGTAGCCGGCATTCACCGAACCAGCAGCAACGACTGGGAAGAGGCTCTCGTCCAAGAATTCCAGGACGTCTTTGCAGATAAACTAGGCGAGTACAAGGGGACCCCGATATCATTTAACCTCAACCCCGAAATAGCTCCCATCCGCCTCAAGCCTCATCAAGTTCCATTTGCCCTTAAACCAAAGATTGATGAGCAGCTTGATAAATTAATAGTCCAGGGGGTGTTAGAACCAACCGACCATTCTCCCTGGGAAACCCCAATTGTGACACCCATCAAGCCGGATGGATCGTTAAGAATTTGCGGGGACTACCGAGCCACCCTGAATCATGCCCTGCAGCAAAACGCTTACCCGGTACGGGTGGTGCAACACCTTCTCCATTCCCTGGGGGGCGGAAAAGTCTTCGCTAAACTAGATCTAGCCCAGGCATACCAACAACTGCCTGTAGACAAAAAAATGGCAGAGGCCCAAACGATCATTACGCACCAAGGTGTGTTTAAATGTAACCAACTCCAATTTGGAGTAAGCGTGGCCCCGGGAATCTTTCAAAGTTTGATGGAAAGACTATTACAAGGGATAAAAGGCGTTGTCCCCTATTTCAATGACGTTTTAATTGCTGTTCCGACTCAAGAAATATTAAGGGAGGCCTGGGGTTGGTTCTTCAGAGATTTAAAGACTCGGATCTCAAAGTTAAAAAAACAAGTGTCAACTATGTACGGATCGAGTAGAATTTTTAGGATATTTAATAGATAAACAAGGCATTCATCCCACCGATAGCAAACTTAGGGCAATCAAAAATGCTCCAAAACCCCGCAATAAGGCTGATCTCCAAGCTTTCCAAGGCCTTATCAATTTTTATAATGTCTTTCTGCCTCACAAAGCAACCATAGCCGAACCCCTACATCGTTTATTGGACAAAAAAGCAACCTAGGTTTGGGGGCACCGGGAGGAACATGTGTTTCGACAAGTAAAAAACTTATTGACCTCTGACGCTGTTTTGATGCAGTATAATGAGACTTTGCCTTTAACGGTTACATGTGATGCATCACCATTCGGAGTGGGCGCCATTTTGAGCCACATTTTACCAAATGGAAATGAAGCCCCTGTTGCCTATTTTTCAAAAACGCTATCAAAAGCAGAACACAATTACAGTCAAATCGATAAGGAAGCTCTTGCTATTGTATCTGCTGTTAAACGATTTCATGAATATATTTATGGGAGAGCTTTCACTATAATAACTGACCACAAACCTTTACTGGGAATAATAGCAGGAGATAAACCAACCCCTTGTATATTATCTCCCAGAATGACTCGCTAGTCAGAATTCTTGGCTGCCTATAATTATAAGTTGCAACACTGCCTGGGGAAAGCCATTCCCCACGCTGACGCATTGAGCCGTGCACCACTTCCAGAAACCGTTAACGACCCTGCTCTGACTATCACAACACTGCAGATCGAGACACTCCCAAAACTGCCGCTGACAGCTCGCGATATCGCGATTGAAACTAAACGCGATTCCATTTTAGCACGTGTCCTCAGCTGGGTAGAGCGTGGATGGCCATTGGACCAAATCCTTGACAACTACGTTCCCTTCAAAAGTCGACAGACGGAACTGTTTTCCCAGAAGGGCTGCATCATTTGGGGCGATAGAGTCATTGTCCCAGAGCAGTTACAGCGAGTGGTACTGAGAACCTTGCACGATGGCCACCCCGGCATCATGCGCATGAAAGCACTCGCACGAAGCTATGCGTGGTGGCCGGGCATAGACAAGCAGATTGAAGCCTGGGTAAAGACTTGTCCCAAATGCCAGGAAGTCAGCAATGCCCCACCGAAAGCAACCCCAACAGAGTGGGAAACACCCAGGGGACCATGGTCCCATATTCATCTGGACTTTGCGGGACCTATGAATGGACACACATTTTTATTAACAGTGGATGCCTACTCGAACTGGCTTGAAA
This sequence comes from Hydrophis major, assembly GCA_033807585.1. Taxonomy (NCBI): domain Eukaryota; kingdom Metazoa; phylum Chordata; class Lepidosauria; order Squamata; family Elapidae; genus Hydrophis; species Hydrophis major. The sequence goes on along the minus strand of CM066328.1, from coordinate 111,198,229 downwards.
TCCATGAGATGAAAAATACAACAACCGAATCAATCATCAGGAAATTGGACAGGTTATTTGCAACAAACGGACTACCGGACATTCTGGTATCCGACAACGGGCCCCAGTTTACCGTGCTTTCTTTTGAACAGTATCTGGCGGACCACGGTATTCGCCATGCGCTAACTTCACCGGCTCATCCTGCGGCCAATGGAAGGGCTGAGAGCATGGTACAATTCGTCAAAAGAACTCTACATAAAATTGACTATGGCAATATTGAAGACAAGATTAACCGGATACTCCTTTTGCAACACATCACTCCACACAACGTCACCAACAAAACTCCCGCTGAGTTACTGATGGGACGAAAACTCCATTCCCACCTCGACCGACTACACCCATCGTACGAACCTGAAAAACCACACAGATCCAACGGGAAATGCCGTAACTTCCAGGTAGGTGACTTGGTTTTCGCGAGAAACTTTTATGGCGAACCATTGTGGGTCGAGGCAACTGTAATCCAAGTAACCGGACCCAGATCGTACCGAGTGAAATGTCACGACGATAGAATATGGAAGTGCCATATTGATCAGCTGCATTCAAGGCTAAGGTCTGGGGTCTGCAATTCCAGTGATTTCCAAACTGAGGGGGGAGGAGACGCCGAGAAGGCTGAGTTTGGAACGGCGGAAAGCACAAGCGGAAGAAATGACCGCTCAGACACAACAGGTGAAGAAGGATCGGGGACAGGGGTAAATTTGCCTCAAAGGGATACCGAGGACATTAGTGGTAACGGAAGTTTAGATACAGAACCAGAGGCACCCTGTTCACCAGATAACGTCCTATCCCAACAAGACTCTAGACAAATACCGGGAGGACAACGTAAATCAAATAGACAATCAAAACAACCGGCCTACCTCAAAGACTACGTGACCGCACCCCTTAAACAGAACCCGGGGGGAAGGGGTGTTGTGAATTAATAAAAGTGCTTGAATAAAGATTGTTGAAACCTTAAAGTAAAGTGCAGGGTTCTGGCCCTGCACTTCTGATTGGCTGATAATAGCGATATCGGATTGGTCCGTTCAGGAGAATCTGATTGGCTATTAACGAGCCCTTCTTATTGGTTAAAAGAGCTAACGTTCCTGTGTTTTCATTGGCTAAATACCCAAGAGCTTGCTTATATAAAGGGGGCTGTTGTGGCCGTTAGGAGACCTGTTGCACCATGTTAAATAAAGAGTTGAAGTTCACTGTTCATCGATTCGTCTCCACTTCTTGCGCCACGCACAGAACATAACATCTGCAATACTTCTTTTCTCTTTTTCCATTCTGTTCATCTTCTACTCATTATGTTGGGAGATCAATCAATTCCCTAATTCTTTTTCTACCTGGGACTCATATTTTCTCTTTCTTTAGTTATTCTATTAGAAAATGGTTCTGGGTTTGTTAGTTTGTACCCAACACACTCCCAATTAATACCAACACCCTGTGTCAGCATGCCAGAAAAACCAAACTCCAAATTCTGAGACAGGCATTTTCTCAAAGCTCCATTTTATTAGAGTTGTCATACCGGCACATCTGGGAAAACCTGAATCTGAGAGTTCCAGGTTTCAGTAATTAAAAATACAAAATCCATCCCCTGCACCCATCACTCCATCACATGGCCCAATCACCACCTGTTCCAACTTGAGACATCTTTTTAACCACTCCTCAACCAGGTGCAGGGGATGACCTTGACTGTAAAGAAAACCAGGTGCAGGGGATGACCTTGACTGTAAAGAAAAATGCTATTATGTCTACCCACTTACGCTCCATGAAATCTCCCATCCCAATTTCCAAAGCACAAGAATGTGGCAGCCTGGAAGCTTCTAGTGCTCCTATAGCTTCCAAAGCTGACATCTTGAATCAGATTAAGCACACACACCATTCCTTTCAACTGACTAATATAGCCTAATGTTGATTATTAAATATTAGCAAACTTTTGTAAGAAAAATAAACTGACAGAAAACAGGTAAAAAGACAAGCAAAAGCAGGGAAAGAAAGCAAATTTTACAGAACTTTCCAGAGCTACTGGAAACAATACAGTGGGTACAGTCCCAAGGGAATGGCATTTAAGAGATGGTGCAGTGGTCAGAATACAGTACTGCAGGCTACTTCTGCTGACTGCCAGCTGCCTGCAATTTGGCAGTTTGAATCTCACCAGCTCAAGGTTGATTCAGCCTTCCATCCTTATGATGGTGGTAAAAATGAGGACCCAGATTGTTGGAGGCAATATGCTGATTCTGTAAACCACTTAGAGAGGGCTGTAAAGCACTGTGAAGCAATATATAAATCTAAGTGCTATTGCTATTTAATCATGCTAATCTTCATTCTTCTACAAGGAACAGTAGAAGTGAAAAGTAGGATATCAGGTGATCTCCAGTTTGATGGAGATGAGGTAGCTAACCATTTTACTTTCACTTTTGTTTCTTTCAATTCTTTTTTCCATTGATCATTTTTTCCCAAAGTACACCCTTGACAGTGCAAAATTCTGGACTATCTCACATTTACAACTGCTCATGTCCTCTGTATCCTTTAGCACTTATTTGATTTTCATCATAAAAATCAACTCAACCATACACTTAGATGTATATCATTTCCTTTGCTATATGTAAATATTAATAGACTTATGTTTAAGCTACAGTATGTATTTGAAACAGACTTTTTTATGTGGATATTCACCAATCACCATTTTCATCATGCTTGAATCTCAAAATGGCTGAATTGTTTTTTCTAGTGAAAAAAGTCATTTTTTTTCTTATGAGCACATACACACACATATATACTAAAAAAAACACCCTTCCTTTTTACTGTTTTTCTATAAACAGTAAAGTGATTATTATTATTACAGAACTTTTCATGTTAAAAAAATGTTTGTACTAACGTCTACTGTATACAGTGGCCTTAGAAAACTTTGAAAAATTTATCTATATACATGTCTGGAGATTTTTTCAATTTGTTCACTATCCCCTTCCTCGACTCATAAAGATTCTCCTTATTATGATTTTAATATACTTACTAATTATTCACCTCTCACCTTGCTTTAGCCTAGAGAGGAAAACGTAGCAGAGTAAAATAATTATTTCCTGAGCCTTTTGGAATTCCTGTTGATTATATTAATTATGTTGAAGACTATGTCTCTGTTTTTCCAAAAATGGCAATTAGAAGATTTTAATTAAAACCTGAACAGTTAAAAATACTTTTCTTGATAAATTTTTAAAAACTGATCAGTGATAATTATTTTGTATTTATATAGGCATATATAGATGAGATTATATAAAAAGAAACAGCTTTCCATCATAGTTTACTTTTAAAACTAAATAGTAATAAAAGAACAATAAGATATTTAATGATAAGTTATTTAAAATGAAACACTTTAAACTTTAACTGCAGTAATAATGTATTGAAATCTCTGAAATATAACTTAGCTGACCTAGTTCAAGAATATCATACTGTAGTGCTTATTTCACACTTTTTTGACCCAATGGCTGCACATTTTTCTTTTCTTTTATTAAAATAGGAATGAAGGATACTGGGGATAAAATGTTCAAGCCTTCCAGAAATATTTGGGAATTATATTTCTAAAAGTTGGTCTAGACAAAAAGAACTTAAAATCATTTTGTTTGCCTTTTTGCTCAATAATATCTGTAATCCTTTATTGAACCCATTTCTGTATGAAATCTTTAATTTCTAGTGGGACAAAATACTGTATAACTTCATACATATAATATACTTTTATATTGTCTAATATTGCTTTTACATCTTTATAATAGAGAACGGTGAATATTCATATATCAGTGAAAAGCTTTGATGTAAAGAATAAGTTAAATACCTCATTTCTCACATTGTTAGCAAAGATGTCACCTCTTAACCTTTCTTTTAAGCTTTTTAGAACATCAGATGCTTTTTTATAATAGTTTAATATTATTTTTTCAGATTGATTAAATACACTTCATACATTGCTGAACAATGAGTAGCATTCAGATAGGCTGTCTGCTGAGCTGCCTGCAAAAGTGATACAGTTAAAAAAATAATCTTCAAAGTAAAGTCAAGCCTGAAATTGAAATCTTTGACGCATACATCTCATAATTAGTTCTCTCTCTGCCATATCTAAAATGTGAATATGCTGTTCTTAAATTTATTCAGATCTTTTTACATAGAAATTTAATGAATGGTATAAGCTTTTAAAGTTTTCTTCTATAGATCTGAGGCAAGATCTAAAGTTTTCCAAACTACCTTTTATAACATTTTTGAATTTCCATGTTTGGTCATCTAAAACCCACCCACCCCATGACTGATGAAATGAAGAAAACTGTTCCTGCAGTTGGCTTTAATAGTTACATACATGAAACCATTGTGAAGCTACAATGAGACCTTTTCCCTACTGTCACTATAGCCACACCTAAGAAGCTGTTAATATTGCTACTATTTCTCTGCTCTTGGTTAATTTGATCTTGAGTTTGAAGAGAATTGTGATAGAAAAATGTTCCTCTGCCTTATTCACAACATTCCAATAAGTTTCTTTTAAATGTAAAAAGTTTCCCATCTCTTTGATGGATGTAAATGTCATAAGTATGGAATATCATTTATGTATACGTTTGATTTATTTAGTGTGCATGCAGAATCTGGGATTCAAACAGCTGCTTAGGCAATTAAAGCTCTTGAGCAATGCAGTTGGTGTGTTTATCATTTTTCCAGCTGATTTCTGCACCATTTCACAAAGCCCTTTTGGATGATTTACAATATGGAGAACTGTTTGGTGAGAACCACAAGTTCAAATTCCTCTTCAGCAGAAGGAAGGAGGAGTCTGATTCCTTGGATTCCAGTTGATAATATAGATTAGTATTTCTCAACATTGGCAACTTTAGAATGTGTGGATGTCACCTTCCAGAACTAGTCCCCAACAAGTCTTGCTGGCTGGGGCATTCTGAGAATTCTAGTCCGCACAAGTTGTTAAGGCTAAGAAACAGATATAGATACAAATAATGAGTCTATATGGTACATGTTTCTGTGAGCAGTTGATTAAAATTAGGCTAATGAAGTTTCAATAATGAAGTGAGTGCACAAAAGGGAAGGAATTGTATGATGCCATTCTTCTAATGGTCTGTTTGAAAGCATGTTTAGTAGACTGTGACAGTAATTGATGATCTATTTTCTCTTCTATTTAACATAAAAAATACTCTTGTTGATAATGGTAAAAACAGAAATAACAGACTTCTTAATAGGTTTCAGCCAAGTTACCAAGTTTTTACCTGAAGATGCAATTTCTGAAATGATTTTGGATGGGGAAACTTGATTGGTTGCTTTTAGAAAAAGCTCAGTTGCTGCATCAGCTATCACACCTTGATGTCTTGTTATCAGGACTATATTTTCCCACTTGTAAAGAATGTGATTGAAAGCCATTGCTATAGTAATTTAGTTATATATGACAATTGAAAAGACTTCCTGACTCAATTCATCCTTATGAATCAATTTGTTTTAATCTAAAACAGTGCTTAGACTATATTTTTCAGGTTTTCAGATATTCCTAGAGGCATCATTCATTGGAATGTGTAAGTGCCTGATATTTTGTTGTTTGAATTTCTATTAATTTCAGATGCTGCTTGTGCAGCTCCCATGGGTGAAAGTGAATGGAGCTCATATTGCAATGTCAATTCTTTTCTAATAAAAAAAGTATCAGTCTCAAGTAATTCCAGTGATGCTAACAACATGACCTGCACTAGAATCAAGAATGAAAAGTGATCTTTTTCTAGGCTGCAAAATTGTATAATTGTATAATTTTGTTTTTATATTTTTATATATTTATTCACAATACATTTTAAAAGTTATTTGGATCTCCTGTTTATATAAGATACATTGATTTACTTTAGAAATGTTGACACAGAAAAAAACCAGAAACCAAAGGGACATTTTCAGAAGATGTACACTGATACAAATTCAGAAAAGGAATCACATAACATAGTATTTCAGCAGTTTCTTGAAAGGTAAATATGTCTATATTAAAATCTGTTTTTTCCCCATTTGATTGTGACGTGTATGGTTTTTAGTGGCCTGGCATGACTGTTGTTCTGTTGGTGTAAGTCAGTAAATGGAATGAGAAAAGGGGAGAAGTAGCTCAATTCTGGTCTTGAAAGGCAGTTGTGTTGTCACCAGGACTGATGAGTTGACCTGACTGCTAGACAGGCCATGTTGGGGGAAGATGTAGAGAATGCAGTCCCATTAGCCCAGCCCAGTATATACTATAGTTGTTGAGGGTCTAAAGTCCAGAGGAAACACCCACCTCCTCAGATGCTGTGTATCTGACCTAAAATTAGAAAAAGAGAAACAGAGGAGAAAAAGTCTGTACATGGTAAACAGGGTAGATTGAGAGAAAAGTTGGAGAGAGAAATTAAGCACGAAGAGCAATTGTTGATTCCTGATCTGGAAGGGAGAAGCAAGGTCCTTGAGTGGCTTCTCTGGAAAAAGGGAAGTGAAGTCCCAGAGGAACAAAGCTCCACCCAAATGGTAAGGATGAACCTGGATGGCTGCAGGTAGCATATTTACATAAGACCCAAAATGGGAAGGAGATTGACAGACATTGGCAAAGCCATGGTCTTTGAGAAAGGACTGGGCAAAAGACCCTAAGAGAGGTTCTTCCTTAAGTGGAAAAGCACTAAATGTTTAGTGGAGCAGATCAAGAAGCAAGTCAATCTGTGGTAAGTGCACTACAGTATAACTCCAATCCATTCCTTTCTTTTCACTCTCTTTCTTCTTCATAAGCCCCCCAAAAGAGGAAGGAAGCAGGATTGTTAGAAGGAGATATTTCTAGGAGGAGATTTAGAAAGAAATATAACACCAGGATTGTGTTGTATATTCCTGTTGTAAATAGTTTCACCATAAATAGTAAAAAGCATAAAAACCTCCACTGTCTTGTTTCTGTCTGTTGTCATCCTTGCGAAGCAAAATATACCTCCACTTCAAAAAGAATCCTGTGACATTGTGCAATTGATATACACCATTGATACATCAGAACAATGAGGGACCATTACAATTGTTTAATTTCATTCACTGAATAGGTTATTAAGTTTTTAACTTTGTTGCTTGTCATTTATTCAATCTGATCAGCTTTCATTGCAAATTTAAAGAGAGTTAGTCAATGATCTCTGAAATATAAGCTTAGGTTGTCCCAAAGGTGCTTTTTCAAGAGGCAGCAGGACTTTCTTTGTTTTTCCTTAAAGACGTTTGATTCTCATCCAAGGAGCTTATTCACTTCTGAAGAAGCTTCTTGGATGAGAAGTGAAACGTGAACCATAACCTGGATGACTGAGAATCTACATGGACATAAACCTAGGTCACTTCTACACATAGCCATTTTTTTAATGTTCTCTCCAACTGACCAAAATAAAAATGCTAAAAAAACCCTCCGAAAACAAAACAAACATTCAGTCAATGACCCATACTCTTTTTTTTAAATAAAGTTTTATTGAATCTTAACAAAACAAATAAAACATGTTATTTGAGTACAGCATGGTTCTGGGTTATCACATTTTCATACAGACACAATTTCATATGCATATTCATCTTATGTATTCAACTTCATATCTTATTACTCTTTTTCCAACTTCTCACTATTTCTCCCTTTACTTCTCTTAATTTTCTTTTATGGTAATCTCATTTTCTTTTTATTCAATTGTATTTCTTTTACCTAAATTTCTATATCTTTTTATTCATTGTACTTATACTTTGGTCTGTCTTGTTTACAATTTCATATGCTCTCTTCCAACATTCTTAAGAAGCAAAATTCCCCCTATGATTGTCAATCAAAGTGCAACACCTTTAAATCTTATTGTTATTATCATATGAAATCTCATTTAACATTTAATTTGTGCATTCTAAAATTATAATATTCAAATTTCTAATATCTATTTTATATCATGTAGATCTCATCATTCAGACTCTGCTTGGTACTTCCCCTTGAAAATGTAATTTATATATATATATATATATATATATATATATATATATATATATATATATATATATATATATATATATATATATATTTTCTGAGGTTCTCGCGGGTACTTGTATGTGGATCTTTGGTTATTCGGGTTTTCTCCCGCGTAAGATTGGAAGTATCTAGGCAACGTTTCGATGAAGTCTCATTCATCATCTTCAGGCTTGGTCTTCAGCTCTGTGCTTCTCAGAGTGATGTGAGCTTGCAGCTGCTTCTTCCTTTTAACTGCTCCTGGGGGTGTGACTTGATTGGCTGGGGGCTTGGCTGTGTTCTGATTGGATGGGGGGGTGTTCTCATTGGTTGGGGGTTTGGCTGTTTTCTGATTGGTTGGGGGGTTGGCTGTGTTCTGATTGGCTGGAGGCGTGTTCTGTTCAGGTGGGGGCTTGATTGTGCTCAGGTTAGTCTTAGTTGCTGGAAGGTTTGAGCTGGTGAGCTGTGATCTTGCTGTTTGGCTTCGAGTTCGTGGTCGTGCTGCATCTTCATGGTGGGGGTCAGTTCGCTTCATGTATGGCTCAGAGGGGTTTGAGGTGGGTAGTGATGCAACTGCAGTGCAGCTTCTGGTCCGTGGTCATGTTTCATCTTCTGTGTGGGTGTGAGTCTGCTTTCTACGTGGAAGTGTGGTGGTGGCATCTTGTGTGGCTCTCAGGGGTGTGGGTCTGGTGTCATTCTTCATGTTAGGTACGCGTCTGTTCATGAGGGCGGGTTTCCAAATGGCTGGTAGGCGGGAGGCATCATCTCGTTTATTCATGCTGTGTGGGCGTTTTTCTATCTCTATGGCTTCTCTGATGATTCTGCTGCTGAAGTGTTCGGTTTTGGCGATAGTTCTGGTATTTTTAAAGTCAATCTCATGTCCTGTGGCTTTGAGGTGTTGGACCAGGGAAGAGGTCGGTTCTTCCTTTTTGATTGAGTTCTTATGTTCTTCAATGCGTGCACCTATTCTTCTGTTAGTCTGTCCAATGTATGTGGTGGGGCAGGCAGTGCAAGGGATTTCGTATACTCCTTGATTTTCTAACTCGATTCTGTCCTTAGGGTTTCTTAGGATGGTGGATATCTTTCTGTTTGTGCAGAATGCTGTCTTAATGTTGTGTTTTTGGAGGATCTTGCTGATTTTGTCCGTAGTGCCTTTTATATATGGGAGGAGGGCTTTGCCATTCTCTTGTTCTTTGTCTTGGATTTTGGCTGGGGTTTCTTTTTGGATTAGGTGGGTGATCTTCTTTCTTTGGAATCCATTGGCTGTCAGCACGCCGGTGAGAGTGTGTAGTTCGGTCTCTAGGTGTTGTTCATCGGCTAAGCATTTTGTTCTGGAGATGAGTGTCTCAGCTACGGAATTGATCTGTGCTGGGTGGTGGTGTGAGAGTGCGTGTAGATAGCAGTTAGTATGTGTTTTCTTCTGGTAGATGGTGTGTCCTAGGGAGCCATTGGATTTTTTGTATACCAAGACATCTAGGAAGGGAAGTTGGTTGTTAGCTTCTGTTTCCATGGTGAATTGTATTTTGGGGTGTTGGCTGTTGAGGTGTGTGAGGAAGTTGTTCAGTTTTTCTTTCCCGTGTGGCCAGATTATGAAGGTGTCATCTACGTATCTGAGCCAGAGTTTGGGTTTGTGATCATATTTTTCTAGAGCTTGTGTTTCAAAGTGTTCCATGTAGAGGTTAGCGATGACAGGTGAGAGGGGTGATCCCATGGGTGCTCCTTCTATTTGTTTGTATTTTTGTCCGTTGTAGGTGAAGTATGTATTGGATAGGCAGTGGTTGGTCAGATCTAGGATGTGCTTGGGGGGGTTGTATTTGTTTTGGATGGCTGTCAAGGCTTCTTTTATTGGCACTTGGCTGAAGAGGGATATGACATCGAAGCTCACTAGTAGGTCACTGGGTTGTAAGTTTTGTTTCTTTATGATCTCGATGAACTGGAATGAGTTTCTTACGTGTGAGTTGATGGATTCTGCATAGGTCTGCAGTTGTTTGGTGAGAAATTTGGCTAGGTTTTGTAGAGGTGAGCCTATGGAGCTGACTATTGGTCTAAGTGGGGTTCCTTCTTTGTGTATCTTGGGGAGACCATAAAGTTTAGGGCATCTGGATGATTTCTCTCTGGGTATGATTCTTTGCTGGATTTCTTCACCGATGGGGGAGGCTTTTATTTTGGATCTGGTGGTTTTTTTCTAGGTAGGTGGTGGGGTCTGTCTTTAGGGGTTTGTATGTGGGGTCTTGGAGTAGGTTGGTTAACTTGGATTGGTAGTCAGATGTGTTCATAACCACTGTCGCGTTTCCCTTGTCTGCTGGTAGGATTATTATGCTGGTGTCTTCTTTCAGGTTAAGTAGTGCAGTTTGTTCTTCTTTGGATAAGTTGCTTTTGGGTGGTTTGCTAGTGCAGAGGATGTTGGTGATTTCGAGTCTGATTCTATTAGCATCATCAGGGTTGGTTTTGGTCAGACCCCACCACCTACCTCGAAAAAACCACCAGATCCAAAATAAAAGCCTCCCCCAGCAGTGAAGAAATCCAGCAAAGAATCATACCCAGAGAGAAATCATCCAGATGCCCTAAACTTTATGGTCTCCCCAAGATACACAAAGAAGGAACCTCACTTAGACCAATAGTCAGCTCCATAGGCTCACCTCTACAAAACCTAGCCAAATTTCTCGCCAAACAACTACAGACCTATGCAGAATCCATCAACTCACACGTAAGAAACTCATTCCAGTTCATCGAGATCATAAAGAAACAAAACTTACAACCCAGTGACCTACTAGTGAGCTTCGATGTCATATCCCTCTTCAGCCAAGTGCCAATAAAAGAAGCCTTGACAGCCATCCAAAACAAATACAACCCCCCCAAGCACATCCTAGATCTGACCAACCACTGCCTATCCAATACATACTTCACCTACAACGGACAAAAATACAAACAAATAGAAGGAGCACCCATGGGATCACCCCTCTCACCTGTCATCGCTAACCTCTACATGGAACACTTTGAAACACAAGCTCTAGAAAAATATGATCACAAACCCAAACTCTGGCTCAGATACGTAGATGACACCTTCATAATCTGGCCACACGGGAAAGAAAAACTGAACAACTTCCTCACACACCTCAACAGCCAACACCCCAAAATACAATTCACCATGGAAACAGAAGCTAACAACCAACTTCCCTTCCTAGATGTCTTGGTATACAAAAAATCCAATGGCTCCCTAGGACACACCATCTACCAGAAGAAAACACATACTAACCGCTATCTACACGCACTCTCACACCACCACCCAGCACAGATCAATTCCGTAGCTGAGACACTCATCTCCAGAACAAAATGCTTAGCCGATGAACAACACCTAGAGACCGAACTACACACTCTCACCGGCGTGCTGACAGCCAATGGATTCCAAAGAAAGAAGATCACCCACCTAATCCAAAAAGAAACCCCAGCCAAAATCCAAGACAAAGAACAAGAGAATGGCAAAGCCCTCCTCCCATATATAAAAGGCACTACGGACAAAATCAGCAAGATCCTCCAAAAACACAACATTAAGACAGCATTCTGCACAAACAGAAAGATATCCACCATCCTAAGAAACCCTAAGGACAGAATCGAGTTAGAAAATCAAGGAGTATACGAAATCCCTTGCACTGCCTGCCCCACCACATACATTGGACAGACTAACAGAAGAATAGGTGCACGCATTGAAGAACATAAGAACTCAATCAAAAAGGAAGAACCGACCTCTTCCCTGGTCCAACACCTCAAAGCCACAGGACATGAGATTGACTTTAAAAATACCAGAACTATCGCCAAAACCGAACACTTCAGCAGCAGAATCATCAGAGAAGCCATAGAGATAGAAAAACGCCCACACAGCATGAATAAACGAGATGATGCCTCCCGCCTACCAGCCATTTGGAAACCCGCCCTCATGAACAGACGCGTACCTAACATGAAGAATGACACCAGACCCACACCCCTGAGAGCCACACAAGATGCCACCACCACACTTCCACGTAGAAAGCAGACTCACACCCACACAGAAGATGAAACATGACCACGGACCAGAAGCTGCACTGCAGTTGCATCACTACCCACCTCAAACCCCTCTGAGCCATACATGAAGCGAACTGACCCCCACCATGAAGATGCAGCACGACCACGAACTCGAAGCCAAACAGCAAGATCACAGCTCACCAGCTCAAACCTTCCAGCAACTAAGACTAACCTGAGCACAATCAAGCCCCCACCTGAACAGAACACGCCTCCAGCCAATCAGAACACAGCCAACCCCCCAACCAATCAGAAAACAGCCAAACCCCCAACCAATGAGAACACCCCCCCATCCAATCAGAACACAGCCAAGCCCCCAGCCAATCAAGTCACACCCCCAGGAGCAGTTAAAAGGAAGAAGCAGCTGCAAGCTCACATCACTCTGAGAAGCACAGAGCTGAAGACCAAGCCTGAAGATGATGAATGTGACTTCATCGAAATATATATATATATATATATATATATATATATATATATATATATATATATATATATATATATATATATATGTTTTCTTAAGTTTTCGCGGGTACTTACATGTCTGGCATTCAGCTTTGTTCGGGTATTTTCCCACGTGGTGCTTTTAAAGTTGTAGCAACGTTTCAGCAGAATCTCATCTGCCATCATCAGGCTTCTGTATGGTGTTTGTGAGTCAGACTTTTACAGTGGTTTCAGATTTAAATTTGGGGCAGCCTATTGCTGTGTCAGAATGGTTTTTTCTTCCTCCTGATTGGTTGAGAGTCTTGGTCTGTGTTTATTGGTCTTGGAGTTTGCTGTGTTCTGCTACTAGTATCTTCTGTCTGTTTTTTTTTTTGGGGGGGGCTCTTTTTGTATCTTGATTGGCTGGCAACATTGTGTTACTTTATTGGAGGCCTTTAGTGCAGCTTGGCTTTGGGTAAATGGACGGCTATCATTCGTTAGGAAGCTGGGTTTCATCTAGGTGCCTGGTTGGGGTGTGTTTGAGCTGGAGGTATCAGGGGGGATCTGTTTGTGCCCAGGTGTTTGCCTGGCTTGTGGTGTGGAGATTTTTTTGTTTGTGAGTGCAGGCTTCCAAATGATTGACAGCCTGGTGGAATCATCTCTTCTGTTCATGCTTTCTGGTCTTTTTTCAATCTCTATGGCTTCTCTGATGATTCTGTGGCTGGGATTTTCTATGGTGGCTAGGGTTTTGGTGCCATTGAAGTTGATGTTATGACCTGTGGCTTCCATGTGTTGGACAAGTGAGGAAGTGTGTTCCAGCTTTTTGACTGCATTTTTGTGTTCATCTAGGCGGGTGCTTATTCTTCTATTGGTCTGTCCAATGTATGTGGCCGGGCATGATGCACAGGGGACTTCATATATGCCTTGGTTTTCCAGGTCAATTTTGTCTTTGGGGTTCCTGAGGATGGCTGCTATTTTTCTGTCTGTTTTGAAGGCAGTCTTGATGTGGTGTCTGTATAGAATCTTACTAATTTTGTCTGTAGTGCCTCTTATGTCGGGCAGGACAGCTATTCCATAGGTCTGTTCATCATCTCTATTATGTCTCAGTGTGTTTTTGTGGATCAAGTTGGTGATTTTGCTTTTGTGGAAGCCATTGGCTGTCAATATTTTGGTCAGGGTGCATAGTTCAGTCTTAATGTGTGTCTTGTCTGCCAGGCGTTTGGTTCTAGTAATTAGTGTTTTAGCCACGGAGTTTATCTGTGCTGGGTGGTGGTGGGATTGGGCGTTGAGGTAGCGGTTGGTGTGTGTTTTCTTCTGGTATATGGTGTGTCCTAGTGTGCCATCTGTTTTTTTGTAGATTAGTACATCTAGGAATGGTAGTTGTTTGTTTGTTTCTGTTTCCATGGTGAACTTGATTTTGGGGTGTGCGCTGTTTAGGTGTGTTAGGAAGTTGTTTAGGTTTAAAATCAAGTTCAATCAATTTTAAAATCAAGTTCACCATGGAAACAGAAACAAACAAACAACTACCATTCCTAGATGTACTAATCTACAAGAAAACAGATGGCACACTAGGACACACCATATACCAGAAGAAAACACACACCAACCGCTACCTCAATGCCCAATCCCACCACCACCCAGCACAGATAAACTCTGTGGCTAAAACACTAATTACTAGAACCAAACGCCTGGCAGACAAGACACACATTAAGACTGAACTATGCACCCTGACTAAAATATTGACAGCCAACGGCTTCCACAAAAGCAAAATCACCAACTTGATCCACAAAAACACACTGAGACATAATAGAGACCCAGAAGATGAACAGACCCATGGAACAGCTGTCCTGCCCTACATAAGAGGCACTACAGACAAAATTAGTAAGATACTATACAGACACCACATCAAGACTGCCTTCAAAACAGACAGAAAAATAGCAGCCATCCTCAGGAACCCCAAGGACAAAATTGACCTGGAAAACCAAGGCATATATGAAGTCCCCTGTGCATCATGCCCGGCCACATACATTGGACAGACCAATAGAAGAATAAGCACCCGCCTAGATGAACACAAAAATGTAGTCAAAAAGCTGGAACACACTTCCTCACTTGTCCAACACATGGAAGCCACAGGTCATAACATCAACTTCAATGGCACCAAAACCCTAGCCACCATAGAAAATCCCAGCCACAGAATCATCAGAGAAGCCATAGAGATTGAAAAAAGACCAGAAAGCATGAACAGAAGAGATGATTCCACCAGGCTGTCAATCATTTGGAAGCCTGCACTCACAAACAAAAAAATCTCCACACCACAAGCCAGGCAAACACCTGGGCACAAACAGATCCCCCCTGATACCTCCAGCTCAAACACACCCCAACCAGGCACCCAGATGAAACCCAGCTTCCTAACTAATGATAGCCATCCATTTACCCAAAGCCAAGCTGCACTAAAGGCCTCCAATAAAGTAACACAATGTTGCCAGCCAATCAAGATACAACCCCCCCCCCAAAAAAAAACAGACAGAAGATACTAGTAGCAGAACACAGCAAACTCCAAGACCAATAAACACAGACCAAGACTCTCAACCAATCAGGAGGAAGAAAAAACCATTCTGACACAGCAATAGGCTGCCCCAAATTTAAATCTGAAACCACTGTAAAAGTCTGACTCACAAACACCATACAGAAGCCTGATGATGGCAGATGAGATTCTGCTGAAACGTTGCTACAACTTTAAAAGCACCACGTGGGAAAATACCCGAACAAAGCTGAATGCCAGACATATATATATATATATATATATATATATATATATATATATATATATATATATACATATATATATATATATATATATATATATGTGTGTGTGTGTGTGTGTGTGTGTGTGTGTGTGTGTGTGTGTGTGTGTGTGTATCTTTGGTTATTCGGGTTTTCTCCCGCGTAAGATTGGAAGTATCTAGGCAACGTTTCGATGAAGTCTCATTCATCATCTTCAGGCTTGGTCTTCAGCTCTGTGCTTCTCAGAGTGATGTGAGCTTGCAGCTGCTTCTTCCTTTTAACTGCTCCTGGGGGTGTGACTTGATTGGCTGGGGGCTTGGCTGTGTTCTGATTGGATGGGGGGGTGTTCTCATTGGTTGGGGGTTTGGCTGTTTTCTGATTGGTTGGGGGGTTGGCTGTGTTCTGATTGGCTGGAGGCGTGTTCTGTTCAGGTGGGGGCTTGATTGTGCTCAGGTTAGTCTTAGTTGCTGGAAGGTTTGAGCTGGTGAGCTGTGATCTTGCTGTTTGGCTTCGAGTTCGTGGTCGTGCTGCATCTTCATGGTGGGGGTCAGTTCGCTTCATGTATGGCTCAGAGGGGTTTGAGGTGGGTAGTGATGCAACTGCAGTGCAGCTTCTGGTCCGTGGTCATGTTTCATCTTCTGTGTGGGTGTGAGTCTGCTTTCTACGTGGAAGTGTGGTGGTGGCATCTTGTGTGGCTCTCAGGGGTGTGGGTCTGGTGTCATTCTTCATGTTAGGTACGCGTCTGTTCATGAGGGCGGGTTTCCAAATGGCTGGTAGGCGGGAGGCATCATCTCGTTTATTCATGCTGTGTGGGCGTTTTTCTATCTCTATGGCTTCTCTGATGATTCTGCTGCTGAAGTGTTCGGTTTTGGCGATAGTTCTGGTATTTTTAAAGTCAATCTCATGTCCTGTGGCTTTGAGGTGTTGGACCAGGGAAGAGGTCGGTTCTTCCTTTTTGATTGAGTTCTTATGTTCTTCAATGCGTGCACCTATTCTTCTGTTAGTCTGTCCAATGTATGTGGTGGGGCAGGCAGTGCAAGGGATTTCGTATACTCCTTGATTTTCTAACTCGATTCTGTCCTTAGGGTTTCTTAGGATGGTGGATATCTTTCTGTTTGTGCAGAATGCTGTCTTAATGTTGTGTTTTTGGAGGATCTTGCTGATTTTGTCCGTAGTGCCTTTTATATATGGGAGGAGGGCTTTGCCATTCTCTTGTTCTTTGTCTTGGATTTTGGCTGGGGTTTCTTTTTGGATTAGGTGGGTGATCTTCTTTCTTTGGAATCCATTGGCTGTCAGCATGCCGGTGAGAGTGTGTAGTTCGGTCTCTAGGTGTTGTTCATCGGCTAAGCATTTTGTTCTGGAGATGAGTGTCTCAGCTACGGAATTGATCTGTGCTGGGTGGTGGTGTGAGAGTGCGTGTAGATAGCGGTTAGTATGTGTTTTCTTCTGGTAGATGGTGTGTCCTAGGGAGCCATTGGATTTTTTGTATACCAAGACATCTAGGAAGGGAAGTTGGTTGTTAGCTTCTGTTTCCATGGTGAACTGTATTTTGGGGTGTAGGCTGTTGAGGTGTGTGAGGAAGTTGTTCAGTTTTTCTTTCCCGTGTGGCCAGATTATGAAGGTGTCATCTACGTATCTGAGCCAGAGTTTGGGTTTGTGATCATATTTTTCTAGAGCTTGTGTTTCAAAGTGTTTTATGTAGAGGTTAGCGATGACAGGTGAGAGGGGTGATCCCATGGGTGCTCCTTCTATTTGTTTGTATTTTTGTCCGTTGTAGGTGAAGTATGTATTGGATAGGCAGTGGTTGGTCAGATCTAGGATGTGCTTGGGGGGGTTGTATTTGTTTTGGATGGCTGTCAAGGCTTCTTTTATTGGCACTTGGCTGAAGAGGGATATGACATCGAAGCTCACTAGTAGGTCACTGGGTTGTAAGTTTTGTTTCTTTATGATCTCGATGAACTGGAATGAGTTTCTTACGTGTGAGTTGATGGATTCTGCATAGGTCTGCAGTTGTTTGGCGAGAAATTTGGCTAGGTTTTGTAGAGGTGAGCCTATGGAGCTGACTATTGGTCTAAGTGGGGTTCCTTCTTTGTGTATCTTGGGGAGACCATAAAGTTTAGGGCATCTGGATGATTTCTCTCTGGGTATGATTCTTTGCTGGATTTCTTCACTGATGGGGGAGGCTTTTATTTTGGATCTGGTGGTTTTTTCTAGGTAGGTGGTGGGGTCTGTCTTTAGGGGTTTGTATGTGGGGTCTTGGAGTAGGTTGGTTAACTTGGATTGGTAGTCAGATGTGTTCATAACCACTGTCGCGTTTCCCTTGTCTGCTGGTAGGATTATTATGCTGGTGTCTTCTTTCAGGTTAAGTAGTGCAGTTTGTTCTTCTTTGGATAAGTTGCTTTTGGGTGGTTTGCTAGTGCAGAGGATGTTGGTGATTTCGAGTCTGATTCTATTAGCATCATCAGGGTTGATTTTGGTCAGGCTGGTTTCAACTCCACATATGATGGTTTCTGTGGGGATGTGTTTGGGAACGACAGCAAAGTTGAATCCTTTGGAAAAGACCTTGGTTTCAGCTTCGGTGAGGATCTTGTCTGAGATGTTGTGCACTGTTTGTTTCATGTGTGGCTATGAGGGGGGAGGAGTTGGTTTCTGGCATTGTTGTAGTTTTCTGAGTTTGTTGGTGTGTGTGTCTGTCTTGAGGGTGGTCTGTGTTTCGGCTCTCCAGACAGCGAGCTGTTTGGATTTGTCCCAAAGTAAGGGGTGAATCTTGTTGCTGAGTCTGAGGTGAAGTGTGAGGAGATCTTTGTTGACTTGGTCTAGGAGAAATCTTTTTGTGTGAAGTTCATTTCTAATTAGGGCCAATTCTGTTCTTTTTAGGATGCGTTTGATGGCTGCTGTGTTGGTGTGGAATTTCAATTGGAAGCTTGTGGGAATTAAATTTTGATCTCGGCAGTTGCATAGGAATGCGAGGTCACATAAAATGGAAGCTCTTTGGACTTCAAGTTTTTCATAAGTCCTGGTCAGATGGTGGGTTTCCTCCCCGTAGAGGTGCAATATTTGTTTTCTGAGGTTCTCGCGGGTATTTGTATGTGGATCTTTGGTTATTCGGGTTTTCTCCCGCGTAAGATTGGAAGTATCTAGGCAACGAGACTTCATCGAAACGTTGCCTAGATACTTCCAATCTTACGCGGGAGAAAACCCGAATAACCAAAGATCCACATATATATTTATATATATATATTCTTAAGTTTTCGCGGGTACTTACATGTGTGGCATTCAGCTTTGTTCGGGTATTTTCCCACGTCATAATAGTTGTGCTTTTAAAGTTGTAGCAACGTTTCAGCAGAATCTCATCTGCCATCATCAGGCTTCTGTATAGTGTTCATCTGTGAGTCAGACTTTCACAGTGGTTTCAGATTTAAATTTGGGGCAGCTTATTGCTGTGCCAGAATGGTTTTTTTCTTCATCCTGATTGGTTGGGGGTCTTGATCTGTGTTTATTGGTCTTGGAGTTTGCTGTGTTCTGCTTGATTGGTATTTCTGATATCTTCTCTCTGTTTTTTGGCTCTTTTTGTATCTTGATTGGCTGGCAGCATTGTGTTATTTTATTGGAGGCCTTTAGTGCAGCTTGGCTTTGGGTAAATGGACGGCTATCATTAGTTAGGAAGCTGGGTTTCATCTGGGTGCCTGGTTGGGGTGTGTTTGAGCTGGAGGTATTAAGGGGGATCTGTTTGTGCCCAGGTGTTTGCCTGGCTTGTGGTTTGGAGATTTTTTTGTTTGTGAGTGCAGGCTTCCAAATGATTGATAGCCTGGTGGAATCATCTCTTCTGTTCATGCTTTCTGGTCTTTTTTCAATCTCTATGGCTTCTCTGATGGTTCTGTGGCTAGGGTTTTCTATAGTGGCTAGGGTTTTGGTGCCATTGATGCTATGACCTGTGGCTTCCATGTGTTGGACTAGTGAGGAAGTGTGTTCCAGCTTTTTGACTGCATTTTTGTGTTCATCCAGGCGGGTGCTTATTCTTCTATTGGTCTGTCCAATGTATGTGGCCGGGCATGATGCACAGGGGACTTTGTATATGCCTTGGTTTTCCAGGTCAATTTTATCTTTGGAGTTTCTAAGGATGGCTGCTATTTTTCTGTCTGTTTTGAAGGCAGTCTTGATGTGATGTCTGTGTAGTACCTTACTAATTTTGTCTGTAGTACGTCTTATGTAGGGCAGGACAGCTGTTCCATAGATCTGTTCATCTTCTGGGTGTCTATTATGTTTCAGTGTGTTTTTGTGGATCAAGCTGGTGATTTTGCTTCTGTGGAAGCCGTTGGCTGTCAGTACTTTAGTCAGGGTGCATAGTTCAGTCTTAATGTGTGTCTTGTCTGCCAGGCGTTTGGTTCTAGTAATTAGTGTTTTTGCCATGGAGTTTATCTGTGCTGGGTGGTGGTGGGATTGGGCGTTGAGGTCGCGGTTAGTGTGTGTTTTCTTCTGGTATTTTATATATATATACTTATTTCATTTCTAACTCATTACAGTATTCTACTGTCACAACACTATCTTTTGTACCTTTGCAGAATCCTCACTTTTAACTTAATTTAACCATTGTCTCTGTGTTTTCTAGCTGAGCAAATATCTTTAATCCTAGTATGTTTCCCCTGTTTCTTTATTTCCTGTTTTTGTCCCTCATAAGTTCTTTCCCTTTCTATCTTTCCCTGCTTTTTCTCATCCCTTTTTTATACCCTTCTCTCTCTAATTTTCCCTTCTGTAGTTTTCTTTTCTGCTTCTCGTTGCTGTTATACTTCTTTTTCAGACTATTTTTCTTTTTGGCTGTTCCCTTTGATATCAAACTTTTAACTCATTTCCCCCTTTCCCCCCTTATTACCACACTTTGCATTATTTGAATGGCTTCTTCTTTGTCCCACCCTTCTTCTTGCTCTTGAAGCTTTTCCTTTTCATAGTTCAGGATCTCCATTTCAAAAAATTCAAATATGAAGCCAAAGGATCTTCCTCCCCTTTCTGCATCTTCTTTCTGTTTTTTAAGACTCATCTTCAATTCCTGCAGGAGTGATGGCATTTTAAACACTTTTGAACAACCACCCAATTGACTTTAAGTAAAAACAGAAAAAGAAAGAAAAAACCAGTGCCCAAAACTTTTTTTCAAAATCACCAAATGATCCCAGATTGTTCCTTCTTGTTTCTTTCCTTTACTTTTCCTTTCTGTGGGTTATTGTATCTTTTAATAAAATTTCAATTACAATGGGAGTCTTTTCAAAGTTTCACTGTTAATCATCTTTATTTTTCCAGGTGGCACTCCATTTTTCCATTATTTCAAGTCCCACCCTTTTGCCTCCACTTTTCTCCTTTTTAGGCCTTTAAAATGACCAAGAAAAAATCTTTATTCTGCTTTTGACACTTAAATTTCAGCTTAAGGTTGCCTATTAGTGTCAAAATAGATTATATAAATTTCTTTCCATACCATTTGTAATTGTCAATATAAAGGTTAAAAAAGGGTTTTTAACCTCCTTTTCTCTCTCCTTCGCCGCTTAAAGATCTTCTTTCAGAAGTATTCCTCTAGGTACTTTTAGATTCAGAGTACCTTGCTTAGATGTTCTCTGTTGTTTTGCCCAGTCTGTCCTGCTCTCCTCTTTGTCTTCCTCCTGCACAATCTTATCCAGTCAGGTTCTTCTTTGAGGTGGCCATTTCTGACCACCATTGCAACCGCCTTCGGGGAAGGGAGTTTAGACCAGCCAAGGAGGAGAGATGCAGCTCCCCTTCACTTGGCTAGCAATCTCCCCCCTCTTCACCACCTCTACGGGGTGGCTTCAGCCCTGAATCTAAAGGATCGGGCACGCCAGTAGCAAGCACAGATCGAAACCGTGCACGATTGCGGATTTTGGTCTGTCACTGAAGAGACCCAAACCGGAGGTCCAATGACCCATATTCTTGTTCATATTTATATAGTTTATATTTAAATTTATTAATATACAGTGCAATATTTAATTGCACAGGCTGAGTTAGTTACATATCCTTACTTAGGAATTTTCTGAAATATCCCAGCAATTGCAGTAAGTGTGACCAACAAAGCCATTATAAAGGCATTATACCTTTAAAAAAAATGTGTAAAAGCATGGAAGATAAACCCTTAAAGGGAGAAAGGGGAGTCTGGCCTAAGTCCTGGGAAATAAGATAAGGTGAGGCAGACGTTCCTACCAATAGGAACTGGCAGTCTCACTCTGCTTTAAGATGATTGTAATTTCCCATCATATTCAAATACAGCTCCAAAGAAATGAATCAGTTTAGGTGTAAACAAAGGTGATCATGTGGGATTACTCAAGTAATTTGGGCGTATCCTATGTGTATTCATAGTCTTCCTAAGCTTTTATGCCATCCATTAAGATATTATGCAAATGCTACCTATTTTTACCTCTACTTGCTAGAGGTGCCAACAATGGCAAGTTCTTATTAATTGACAAGCCACAGTAAGATGTCTGCACAAATACAGAATAGAAAAATAGACTTGTATTAAAATGCTGCTGTTAAATATGGCAATGCAGCTGTTAAATATGGCAATGCAGCTTTAAAAGCAAGAGTTACATAGCAAATATCAACATCTTCACTGTTTTATTCAAAAATAAATGGTACTATTTGGTGGAAGAGCAAATGTTCTTGGAAACTGTGTTTCTCATTCTGCAAGCATTGTACAGTTGAAGGATTACTAGTCTTGAAATTGCTCCCTGTGGATGAGAGGTCTGTTCCCAGACCTGGAACTATTTTCATTTTAACAGAATAAAGACTCCCTTGAAATATTTGAACTTTTGGAAAAGGGTGAGTTACACTTTAGATATAACAGTGATAGGTTAATTGATATTTCTAATGAGGAGTACAGTTTTATCCTGATGAAATATTCCATTGCTATTCCATCAAGTATTGAAGACTTAATGCAAATATTACATGCATGCTTTCCTTTGTTAAAAAGGTGTACCACAGCATTGAATTTGCCCTTTGCTGCAAGGAGGTTGTTCACTGAAAAAGGAGTGGAACTCTTTGTTTTGAAAGACTTGGAGAAGGGTCAGCTGGTAAGAAATATAAAAATGTATTTGCCAATACTTTCTCCAAAAAATATGTTTCCAATAAAATTAGTGTGGTTTAAGTAGTATTTCCTGTCTTTCATTCAATCCATCCATTGGAATGTTTAGGTTTACTTCCTTCTATTTGGTTCCCATAATTCAGACAAAATTACAGGCCGACAAGCCAGCAAAATCTAGTTATATTATGCCAGCAGATGGACATTACAATGGACTTTTTAAAATAATACCAAGTTTTCTACATTAAATCAACATCAGATCAGAAGCATTACAGAATAATCTGGCATAGATCTACAAAAAGGAATTAGGTGGTGCAAGGATGTGTACTTTTTTAACTTTAAGCAATGTAATGGATCTCAGGTTGTGGTTTGGAACCTTTAATGAAGTACAACACACATTAAAATGGGATGCTTGTAAAGGTCTACCTACTATCTTGATATATTTTTTCTTGATATCCATTCCATGATTGCCTCAGTACCTCTACAAATTAATTTTGGTCTTTATTATATTAAAATTTAGCTCAGGCATTGTTATATTATTATCCACAATACCCGAACAAAGCTGAATGCCAGACATGTAAGTACCCACGAAAACTTAAGAAAACATATATATATATATATATTTTCTTAAGTTTTCGCGGGTACTTACATATATATATATATATGGTATTCAGCTTTGTTCGGGTATTTTCCCATGTGCTTTTAAAGTTGTAGCAACGTTTTGCCAGAATCTCATCTGCCATTATCAGGTTTCTGTATTGTGTTTATCTGTGATGAACACTATACAGAAGCCTGATGATGGCAGATGAGATTCTGCCAAAACGATGCTGTTGTGAATTAATAAAAGTGCTTGAATAAAGTTTGTTGAAACCTTAAAGCAAAGTGCAGGGTTCTGGCCCTGCACTTCTGATTGGCCGATAATAGCGATATCGGATTGGTCCATTCAGGAGAATCTGATTGGCTATTAACAAACCCTTCTCATTGGTTAAAAAGAGCTAACATTCCGGTGTTTTCATTGGCTAAATACCCAAGAGCTTGCCTATATAAAGGGGGCTGTGGTGGCCATTCTGAGAGCTGTTGCACCATGTTAAATAAAGAGTTGAAGTTCACTGTTCGTCGACTCGTCTCCACTTCTTGCGCCACGCACAGAACATAACACTGGCGACGAGGATGGGATGTGGAGACATCAGAGCTGACTGAACACTATAGAGCGATAACTGAGCACGTGGCTGAAACGCACCAACGGCAGAACCATGTCCAGCAGAATCATACCACCCGCTCCATTCGACCCGGCGCAAGAAGACTGGGACTCATATATGGATCGCTTCCAGATGTTTCTGGAGACCAACAATTTGAAGGATGCCACTACCGGAAAGAAACGGGCAGTATTCCAAACTCATTGCGGGCCGACCGTATTCAAGATGGCCAAAGCACTAGCGAAACCGGCAGAAGTGAAGTCCATGGACTGGGACGTCCTCGAAACCCTGCTAAGGGCCCACTATGCACCAACCATACCAACGCTCGTGAGAAGGCATGAATTTTACCAGAGAGATCAGCGGAAGGGTGAAAGCGTTGCAGATTTCATTGCAGATCTCCGGAATCTAGGAGGCCGATGCGGGTTTGCCGACCTTGAAGAAGCCTTGAGAGACCGAATAGTTCTGGGATTAGATTCACCAGGTGTGCAGAGTAAGCTGATGGCGAAAGGTGACATTAGCCTTACAGATGCCATCGCTGACGCTACTGCAGCAGAAGCAACCAGGAAGTCGGCTGCCTGAATGCGCCGCACCCACGCTTCACTTCACAAACTCGCAAGCGAAGTTTCACCTCACTTAGAAGAACCGGCAATGACAGCCCACCACAAGGACCTTGAATCGTCATCAGAAAGCCATGAAGAAGAGGTCAACCAGCTCCGGTCTGAACGAGACCAACGCCAGAAATCACAGTACCAATGAGCTGGTTGTGAGGCAAGCCACCCCCGATCAGACTGCAAATTCCTTGGCGCGCTCTGCCATGTGTGCGGGAAAAGAGGCCACATTGGATGGGTTTGTAGAAGCAAGCAAGGACCCAGCCAAACCCCGAGGGAGGCTAACTATCGCCATTCTACAAGAAGCCATCCTGCAAAGTGAGAACCCTTGAACCACCAATGGAACAACCACTCCTACAGAAACAAACCCCTAAACCACTCAATGAAGCGAGAAGAGGCACACCAAACTATTACGATTGGTCACGCCTCATCACTGGATGCCAAGAAGATCTGGGTGAAGGTGGCTATCGAAAACCAGCCTTGTATGATGGAAGTCGATTCAGGATCGTCCCTCTCGATGGTTTCCTGGAAGACCCTCAAGCAACTCATCCCTACCATCCGGCGACAAGACCTCCGATTCCAAAGAGTCATACTCAAATAATATCAAGGAAATCGAATTCCAGTCGTTGGATCCAGCCAAGTCCGTGTCTCATTTAAAAATCGTACTGCATCTCTACCCTTGACTGTAGTCGACAAGGATTGGCCTAGCTTGTTAGGCCTCCAATGGTTCGCTCCACTTGGAATTGAAGTAGCCGGCATTCACCGAACCAGCAGCAACGACTGGGAAGAGGCTCTCCTCCAAGAATTCCAGGACGTCTTTGCAGATAAACTAGGCGAGTACAAGGGGACCCCGATATCATTTAACCTCAACCCCGAAATAGCTCCCATCCGCCTTAAGCCTCGTCGAGTCCCATTCGCCCTTAAACTAAAGATTGACAAGCAGCTTGATAAATTAATAGCCCAGGGGGTGTTAGAACCAACCGACCATTCTCCCTGGGAAGCCCCAATTGTGACACCCATCAAGCCGGATGGATCATTAAGAATTTGTGGGGACTACCGAGCCACCCTGAATCATGCCCTGCAGCAAAACGCTCACCCGGTACGGGTGGTACAACACCTTCTCCATTCCCTGGGGGGCGGAAAAGTCTTCGCTAAACTAGATCTAGCCCAGGCATACCAACAACTGCCTGTAGACAGAAAAACGGCAGAGGCCCAAACGATCGTTACGCACCGAGATGCATTTAAATGTAACCAACTCCAATTCGGAGTAAGCGTGGCCCCGGGAATCTTTCAAAGTTTGATGGAAAGACTATTACAAGGGATAAAAGACGTTGTCCCCTATTTTGATGATGTTTTAATTGCTGCTCTGACTCAAGAAATACTAAGGGAGCGCCTGGGGTTGGTTCTTCAGAGATTTAAAGACTCGGGTCTCAAAGTTAAGAAAAACAAGTGTCAACTATGTACTGATCGAGAAGAATTTTTAGGATATTTAATAGATAAATAGAAAAGAGTTTGGAATGGCGGAAAGCACAAGTGGTAGAAATGACCGCTCAGAAGAAGGATCAGGGACAGGGGTTAACTCGCCTCAAAGGGATATCGAGGACATTAGTGGTAATGGAAGTTTAGATACAGAATCAGAGGCACCCTGCTCACCAGATAACATCCTACTCCAACAAGACTCTAGACAAATACCGGGAGGACAGCGTAAATCAAATAGACAATCAAAACAACCTGCCTACCTCAAAGACTACGTTACCGCACCCCTTAAACAGAACCCGGGGGGAAGGGGTGTTGTGAATTAATAAAAGTGCTTGAATAAAGTTTGTTGAAACCTTAAAGCAAAGTGCAGGGTTCTGGCCCTGCACTTCTGATTGGCCGATAATAGCGATATCGGATTGGTCCGTTCAGGAGAATCTGATTGGCTATTAACGAGCCCTTCTCATTGGTTAAAAAGAGCTAACCTTCCTGCGTTTTCATTGGCTTAATACCTAAGAGCTTGCCTATATAAAGGGGGCTGTTGTGGCCGTTCTGAGAGCTGTTGCACCATGTTAAATAAAGAGTTGAAGTTCACTGTTCATCGACTCGTCTCCACTTCTTGCGCCACGCACAGAACATAACAATTGCTACAACTTTAAAAGAACAACTACAATGACGTAGGAAAATACCCGAACAAAGCTGAATGCCATATATAGATATAGATATAGATATAGATATAGATATAGATATAGATATAGATATAGATATAGATATAGATATAGATATAGATATAGATATAGATATAGATATAGATGATATAGATATAGATATAGATGTTTTCTTAAGTTTTCGAGGGTACTTACATGTATGGCATTCAGCTTTGTTCGGGTATTTTCCCATGTGGTGCTTTTAAAGTTGTAGCAACGTTTTAGCAGAATCTCATCTGCCATCATCAGGCTTCTGTACAGTGTTTGTCTGTGAGTCAGACTTTTACAGTGGTTTCAGATTTAAATTTGGGGCAGCCTATTGCTGTGACAGAATGGTTTTTTCTTCATCCTGATTGGTTGAGAGTCTTGCTCTGTGTTTATTGGTCTTGGGGTTTGCTGTGTTCTGCTTCTAATATCTTCTGTCTGTTTTTTTGGCTCTTTTTGTATCTTGATTGGCTGGCAACATTGTGGTACTTTATTGGAGGCCTTTAGTGCAGCTTGGCTTCAGGTAAATGGACGGTTATCATTGGTTAGGAAGCTGGGTTTCATCTGGGTGCCTGGTTGGCGTGTGTTTGAGCTGGAGGTATCAGGGGGGATCCCTTTGTGCCCAGGTGTTTGCCTGGCTTGTGGTTTGGAGATTTATTTGTTTGTGAGTGCAGGCTTCCAAATGATTGACAGCCTGGTGGAATCATCTCTTCTGTTCATGCTTTCTGGTCTTTTTTCAATCTCTATGGCTTCTCTGATGATTCTGTGGCTGGGATTTTCTATAGTGGCTAGGGTTTTGGTGCCATTGAAGTTGATGTTATGACCTGTGGCTTCCATGTGTTGGACTAGTGAGGAAGTGTGTTCCAGCTTTTTGACTGTATTTTTGTGTTCATCCAGGCGGGTGCTTATTCTTCTATTGGTCTGTCCAATGTATGTGGCCGGACATGATGCACAGGGGACTTCATATATGCCTTGGTTTTCCAGGTTAATTTTGTCTTTGGGGTTCCTGAGGATGGCTGCTATTTTTCTGTCTGTTTTGAAGACAGTCTTGATGTGGTGTCTGTATAGAATCTTACTAATTTTGTCTGTAGTGCCTCTTATGTCGGGCAGGACAGCTGTTCCATAGGTCTGTTCATCATCTCTATTATGTCTCAGTGTGTTTTTGTGGATCAAGTTGGTGATTTTGCTTTTGTGGAAGCCATTGGCTGTCAATATTTTGGTCAGGGTGCATAGTTCAGTCTTAATGTGTGTCTTGTCTGCCAGGCGTTTGGTTCTAGTAATTAGTGTTTTAGCCACGGAGTTTATCTGTGCTGGGTGGTGGTGGGATTGGTTGTTGAGGTAGCGGTTGGTGTGTGTTTTCTTCTGGTATATGGTGTGTCCTAGTGTGCCATCTGTTTTTTTGTAGATTAGTACATCTAGGAATGGTAGTTGTTTGTTTGTTTCTGTTTCCATGGTGAACTTGATTTTGGGGTGTGCGCTGTTTAGGTGTGTTAGGAAATTGTTTAGGTTTTCTTGTCCATGGGGCCAAATCACGAATGTGTCATCGATATATCTTAACCATAGTTTGGGTTTGAGGATGGCATTGGCCAGGGCTCTGGATTCGAATTCTTCCATGAACAGGTTTTCAATGACAGGTGACAGTGGTGATCCCATGGGGGCTCCTTCAATTTGTTTGTATCTTTGTCCTTTGTATATGAAATATATGTTGGTTAAGCAGTGTTCTGTTAGTTCCATGAGGTGTTTAGCTGGTTGGTATTTTTTTTGATGATTTCGAGGGTCTCTTTTATCGGGACTTGTGTGAATAGTGAAACCACGTCAAAACTTACAAGCAGATCTTCTTGCTCCACGTGTAGATCTTTGATCATTTCCAAGAAGTGGTATGAGTTTTGTACATGAGAAGCTGCTGTTTCAGCATGGGGCTGTAGCTCTTTTGCTAGGTGTTTAGCTAGGTTTTGTAGTGGTGCTCCTCTGGAGCTGACTATGGGTCTGAGAGGTATGCCTTCTTTGTGTATTTTTGGGAGGCCGTATAGTTTGGGGCATCTGGAAGATTTCTCTCTGGGTATGATCGTGTGTTGGATCTCTTTGCTCATGTGGCTGGTTATAATTTTCTTCTTGGTTAATTTTTCCAGATATGTGGTTGGGTCTGTGTTTATGGGTTTATATGTGGAGTCTTGGAGTAGGTCTGTCAATTTAGTTTCATAGTCTTTTCTGTCCATTACTACAATGGCATTCCCTTTATCTGCTGGGAGGATGATTATGCTGCTGTCTCTTTTCAGGGTTTGTAGCGCTTTAATTTCATTTTGCTGTAAGTTGCTTTTGGGTGGTTTGCTTGTGCATAGAATGTTGGTAACTTGGTGTCTTATTTTATCAGCTTCATCTGTATTTAATTTAGTTAGGCTGGATTCTACTGCACATATGATGGATTCTGTGGGGATTTTTTGGGGTGCTATAGCATAATTGAATCCTTTGGTTAGGACTTCTGTTTCTGTTTTGGTGAGTTCTCTGTTGGAAACATTGTACACTAATTGTTTCAGGTGTTGTTGTGAGTTGTTGGGGGTTTTCTTGTCATGTTCTAATTTCTTTAATTTTTTCAAGAGCCTTTCCTGTTTGTAAATGTTTGCAGATTCAGCTCTCCAAGTTGTAAGTTGTTTTATCTTGTCCCAAAGTAGAGGGTGGATTTTGCTGCTCAATTCCAGGTGTAGTGCTAGCAAATCTTTGTTTAACTGATCTAATTGGAATCTCTTACTGTGGAGCTCGTTCCTTAGTAGAGCCATTTCAGTTCTTTTCAGGATACGTTTAGTGGCTGCTGTGCTTTGATGAAATGTTAATTTGAAGCAGGTTGGTGTAATATTGTTGTCTCTGCAGCTGCATAGGAATTGGAGGTCACATAGTATTACTGCTCTTTTAATTTCCAGTTTCTCGTAGGTTTTGATCTGGTTGTTTATTCCCTCCCCGTAGAGGTTTGATATTTGTTTTCTTAAGTTTTCACGGGTACTTACATGTATGGCGTTCAGCTTTGTTCGGGTATATTCTCTAGCCACTATAGAAAATCCCAGCCACAGAATCATCAGAGAAGTCATAGAGATTGAAAAAAGACCAGAAAGCATGAACAGAAGAGATGATTCCACCAGGCTGTCAATCATTTGGAAGCCTGCACTCACAAACAAAAAAATCTCCACACCACAAGCCAGGCAAACCCCTGGGCACAAACAGATCCCCCCTGATACCTCCAGCTCAAACACACGCCAACCAGGCACCCAGATGAAACCCAGCTTCCTAACTAATGATAGCCGTCCATTTACCCGAAGCCAAGCTGCACTAAAGGCCTCCAATAAAGTACCACAATGTTGCCAGCCAATCAAGATACAAAAAGAGCCAAAAAAACAGACAGAAGATATTAGAAGCAGAACACAGCAAACTCCAAGACCAATAAACACAGACCAAGACTCTCAACCAATCAGGATGAAGAAAAAACCATTCTGTCACAGCAATAGGCTGCCCCAAATTTAAATCTGAAACCACTGTAAAAGTCTGACTCACAGACAAACACTATACAGAAGCCTGATGATGGCAGATGAGATTCTGCTGAAACGTTGCTACAACTTTAAAAGCACCACTACTATGACGTGGGAAAATACCCGAACAAAGCTGAATGCCATAGTTCGGGTATTTTCCCACGTCATAGTAGTGGTGCTTTTAAAGTTGTAGTAACGTTTCAACTTTAAAAGCACAACTACTATGACGTGAGAAAATACCCGAACTAGACTGAATGCCATACATGTAAGTACCCGTGAAAACTTAAGAAAACACACACACACACACACACACACACACACATATACATATACATATACATATACATATACATATACATATACATATACATATACATACATACATACATACATACATATATATATATATATATATATATATATATATATATATATATATAACTATAGTTTCAGGTATTTTCATGCCTTCTAATGCAAATAAAATTTTGCTGATCTATATAACTGTCTGGGAAATTTATTTTACTTTTTCCTGAGGAGTTAGAATATTTTTTTGCAAATTTCTTATTTGGGAAGGCAAGCTTATTTTTCATTTTCATTTGCATTATGGTCAGCTACCAATAGACTTTCCATGTGGATCTTCTGCAGAAGACTTAGAGAAAGCTGTAAAAGCACCGTGAAGCGGCATATAAGTCTAAGTACTATTGCTATTGTAAACCATTTAGTTTTAAAATATTGTCAATACAGTAAGATAATTGTGGCACAGCTGGAATTTCATAAAGAACTTGGATTCGTGTTAAATAATTTACAAATATAATTTTGAGAAAGGCACTTTTACATAGTTCTGCAATATTAATAATAACAACAACAATGACTATGTTATAGAAATTCTGTAAAATATATCTTGAATTTGTGAGCAGATTTGAATTCATGCATCAGAAAAGAAAATGCATGGTTTTATTTTTTAAAATGAAGTAATGAAATATAAATGTGACCTACATTCAGTTCTCATTTTTTACAAACAGCTTTACATATCATGTGGAGAGCAATGGATTGATCCTCTGTGGACTACAGCTCAGTATAAGAAACATCTCCAATGTTACAATTTAGCATCTGATGTAATGGCTATGCGTGCCTATTGTGCCATGAGGAACCCAAAAAGTGAGCAGATTGCTTTCTATGTGTTTTTTAAATGTTGTACATAATGACATAAAGCTAATATTAGGCATTTACATCTGAATGGAAATCACTGGCAGACCCCTTTGTCCCATGTTGGGTTTTATGTGAGTCATGCTTGGAATCTGGAAATTATGATTCAAAGAATAATGCATAAAGCAATCCCTCCAGAAAACATGAGAAATTCAAATGTTTCCTTCAATTTGTCCATGAAAACCTGGTATCCTATAACTTTTGTTCCAGACTTTTTCACTATCTTTCCTCAAGTGGGCTCTGTCTGGGAGATATGGTCTATGCTTCCAGATTCTGTTATGGAAAGCCTTACTTTTTAAACTACTTTTTCACTATTGATTCTTTTCCTATGGAAAGAAAACAAGATGGCAAACTCACTGGTGTTTTCATGACCCATTTGACTAGGTGGAATTAGAATAAACCTTTTGAAAAATGGGTCCTGTTCTGTCCTCATTAACATACTTGAAATCCCCGCGCTTTGATTGGCTAAAGTGCGGGGCTTTCTAATTGGTCAGGCGAGCCGCGCCGATTGGCTCGTTAAGAATCTCCCGCGATTGGCTCGTTCAGAGCACGGGAGATTCGAAGTGTTGCCATTGGCCGCGGCCGCCGCGGCGAAAGGAATAAAAGCCGCGGGCTTTTTTCCTTTCGCCGGTTCGGTTCCAGTTTTTCAAATAAAGAGCATTGCAAGAAATCACCGACTCCTGGCGTCATTTCGCGGACACGACACTGGCGACGAAGGTGGTATCCAGACCCTGAACCGAACCCCGTGCCCGACGGAAGCCAGACAAAGCACCGAGATGGCGAAAATCGCACCGCCCGCCCCCTTCAACCCCGCCACCGAAGACTGGGAATCGTTCTCCGACCGATTCCGCATGTATCTCGAGATGGCGAAAATCGCACCGCCCGCCCCCTTCAACCCCGCCACCGAAGACTGGGAATCGTTCTCCGACCGATTCCGCATGTATCTCGAGGGCACCGGCATGAAGGACGCCTCGGGCCCGCTAAAACGCGCCGTCTTCCTCACCCACTGCGGGACCGAAGTCTTCCAGATGGCCAAAGCGTTGGCCAAACCCGCCGACGCAACCGCCATGGACTGGGACGTCCTTGAACCCATCCTTCGGCGACATTACGCTCCCGAGGTTCCCATCCTGATCCGGCGCAACGAATTCTACCGGCGGGACCAGAGATCGGGTGAGAAATTAAGCGACTTCGTCGCCGAGCTGCGGCGCCTAGGGGGGCTCTGCGCATTTGATAACCTAAACAACATCCTGAGAGACCGAATCGTGCTCGGTCTGTGGGACCCCGCCCTCCAGAGCCGGCTGATGGCTTAGGGCGACATCAGCTTAGCAGACACCCTCACCGCAGCCGCAGCCGCAGAAGCAACCCGAACTTCTGCCGATAGCATGCGCAGACCTGACACGAAGGACCGCAGCAGAAACAACAACCCGGCGAGGTCGACCGATCAAAAAACCGAGACAACTACACACCAGGGCGATTTCCACTCTGCATCCAGCACGTCCGAAGACGAAGAAGACATCCATCGACTTCAGACTGGGCGCGACCAACGGAACCGGAGAGGTCGTAAGTCAAGGACCAACTGTGCCGGTTGCGGCGGCGACCACCCCAGGTCGGAATGCCGGTTTTTCGATTCCATCTGCTGGCATTGCGACAAAAAGGGGCACATCGCCCGGGTTTGCCGTCTAAAGAAAAACCGCAGTCCAGCTCGATGGGACCAGAACGACCGGAGAAGGGAGAGCACACCACCCCGGCCCAGAGATCGCCACTCGGACAGCCGATGGGACCGGATCGGATGATCCTCGCGAGGCGGCAACAACCAGCGGAGAGAGGAGACCCACCAGACGGTCACCATAGGCTACGCCATCACCAACGACGCCCGGAAAATCCATGTCGAGGTACGCATCGAGGGCCAGCTGTGCAAAATGGAGGTAGACTCTGGGTCCTACCTCTCCATGATTGCATGGCACGAGATAAAGCGGTTGGTGCCTACCCTCCAAAGGAGAAATGTAGACAGCCAAAGACTCATTGTAAAGGACTACCAGGGAAACCGCATCCCGGTAGTTGGCACCAAAAACTTTAACATAACATATAAGGGGCGCACCGAACGACTCCCCCTAACGATCGTCGACCGCGACCGCCCAAGCCTACTGGGACTGCAATGGTTCGCCCCGCTCGACATCACCCTCACGGGAGTCAACCACGTCACCGACGACGGCTGGGAACAGCGACTAGCCCAGGAGTTCCAAGAGGTCTTCGACGGAAACCTGGACAAGTACCAAGGGCCCCTTATATCGTTCGACCTAGACCCTAAAGTCCCCCCCAGACGCCTGAAACCTAGGCGGGTGCCATTCGCACTGAAGCCCAAAATAGACGAGCAAATTGATAAGCTCGTCAAACAGGGGGTATTGCAGCCCATAGATCACGCCCGGTGGGAGACCCCCATAGTCACCCCAATCAAGCCAGACAGGTCGGTGAGAATCTGTGGGGACTATAAGGCCACCCTAAATGGCGCACTGCAACAAAGTGCCTACCCCGTCCCAATAGTGCAACACCTACTGCACTCACTGGGAGGGGGCAAGATTTTCGCCAAGCTCGATCTCGCCTAGGCATACCAACAGTTGCCGGTCGACGAGCAAACGGCAGAAGCTCAGACCATCGTCACCCACCGGGGAGCTTTCAAATGCAACCGACTCCAATTCGGAGTCAGCGTGGCACCGGGCATATTTCAGAGCCTGATGGAGAGGTTATTGCAAGGTATCAAGGGGGTGGTACCTTATTTCGATGACGTTCTAGTGTCGGCGCCCAACCAAGCCAAACTAGAAAGTCGACTAAGAGAGGTCCTAAATTTAAATTTAAAGAGACAGGACTTAAAGTAAAAAGGGAGAAATGCCAACTGTGCACGGAACGAGTGGAATTCTTGGGCTACCTCCTAGACCGGCACGGCATTCACCCCACAAGCAAAAAAATCAAGGCCATCAAAGAGGCCCCCACCCCTAAATCAAAGACTGAACTACAAGCATTCTTGGGGTTACTGAACTTTTACAATGTTTTCCTACCCCAAAAGGCGACGGCGGCGGAGCCCTTGCATAGGCTTCTGGACAAGGCGGCGACCTGGACTTGGGGGAAACGGGAGCAAGCCGCCTTCCAAAAAACAAAGGACCTCCTCACCTCCGACGCAGTCCTCATACAATTCAACGAAACCCTGCCTCTGGCCGTCACTTGCGACGCATCACCCTTCGGCGTCGGCGCCGTCCTCAGCCATACCCTTCCCGACAGAAAAGAAGCACCCATCGCGTTCTTTTCAAGGACCCTCACCAAACCGGAGCGGAACTATAGCCAACTGGACAAAGAGGCTCTGGCTATAGTTGCCGCCATAAAACGCTTCCACGAATATCTCTACGGCCGGCCTTTCACCATTATAATGGACCACAAGCCGTTGCTGGGAATCCTTGCAGGAAACCGGGCCACCCCGAACATTCTGTCTCCCCGAATGACAAGGTGGTCCGAGTTCCTGGCGGCCTACAACTACGAACTCATACACAGGCCGGGTAAGACGATCTCACATGCAGACGCATTAAGCCGCTCGCCGCTACCGGAATCCAACTCTGACCCAGCACCCACGACGACCACCCTCAGCATCGAGACTCTACCCAACCTGCCCATAACCGCGTCAGACATTGCCCGGGAAACTAATAAAGACAGGTGTCTGGCGCGGGTTTTGCATTGGGTGGAAAAAGGGTGGCCAGAAAGGGACAACGACGAGTCCGTCAAGACGTTTCGAAACCGCCAAACGGAACTCTCGTTGTTAAAAGGGTGCATTTTATGGGGCGACAGGGTGGTCATTCCGGACAAACTACAGGGGAAGGTTTTGGAAATGTTGCACGAGGGGCACCCTGGCATCGTAAGAACTAAAGCCCTGGCCAGAAGTTACGCTTGGTGGCCAGGGATGGACAAACAAATAGAGGCCTGGGTAGCTAGGTACCAGCGATGCCAGGAGACTAGGCCCAGCCCACCCACAGCACCCGTCCTAGAGTGGGAAACCCCAAGGGGACCTTGGTCCAGAATCCATATAGACTTTGCCGGACCCACAAATGGACACACCTTCCTCATAACAGTCGACGCTTACTCCAACTGGCTGGAGGTAAGCAACATGAAGACAACAACCACGGAGGCCGTGACCAAAGAACTCTGCAAACTCTTTGCAACACACAGCCTCCCAGACGTCGTCGTCTCCGACAACGGGCCCCAGTTTACCTCACTGGAGTTCGAGAAATTCCTGGCGGAAAGGGGCATCCGCCACGCACTAACAGCACCGGCGCACCCGGCGGCGAACGGTAGGGCGGAACGGATGGTTCAATTTACCAAAAAAACCATCCGGAAA
Source organism: Hydrophis major (assembly GCA_033807585.1). Taxonomy (NCBI): domain Eukaryota; kingdom Metazoa; phylum Chordata; class Lepidosauria; order Squamata; family Elapidae; genus Hydrophis; species Hydrophis major. The sequence continues at coordinate 111,162,848 of CM066328.1, read as the reverse complement.
ATGGACCACGGGGAGATCCAAGAAAAAATCAACAGACTTCTCTTTACACAACACATAACCCCGAATACCACTACCAACAAAAGCCCAGCCGAACTACTAATGGGTAGAAAGCTAAGGTCCCCACTCGACAGGTTACACCCTACGTATAACCCGGAGCGGCTCCCAGACTCAAGCACAAAACACCGAACGTTCGCACCCGGGGACCCCGTATATGCGAAAAACCTGACGGGAGACCCCCTATGGATCCCAGCCGTCATCACCCAAGCAACAGGCCCACGCTCGTACCGGCTACTAACGGCAGACGGACGAGCGTGGAAACAACACATCGACCAACTTAGGTCGAGGACCACAAACGAACCCACCTCCCAAATCGCAAACCAAGGGGGGAGGGAATACCCAGGTGACCGATTACAAGAAAAAATAAACCAGCAGTACTTACCGAAACGCAGCCAGCACGACCCCTCGCCAAAGACGAACAGCCAAGCCAGCTCAACCGACCCGGAAAGACCGAGCGGGAGCGGCGAAACCCGTGGCTCAACCAACCCGGAAGGTCCAGGAGGGAACCACGGAGAAAGAACCGGCCCGATCGACCAGCCGGTTCTCACAGAAGCAAGAGCGACCAAAAACCCGACCGAACCGGCCGGGAACCCGCTTACAACTGAGTTGCGCAGGTCAAGTAGGACCAGACGGAGCCCCGCCTACCTACGTGACTACGCAACATAAGGACTGAACCAAGAGGGAAGGGGTGTTCTGTCCTCATTAACATACTTGAAATCCCCGCGCTTTGATTGGCCAAAGCGCGGGGCTTTCTAATTGGTCAGGCGAGCCGCGCCGATTGGCTCGTTAAGAATCTCCCGCGATTGGCTCGTTCAGAGCGCGGGAGATTCGAAGCGCTGCCATTGGCCGCGGCTGCCGCGGCGAAAGGAATAAAAGCCGCGGGCTTTTTTCCTTTCGCCGGTTCGGTTCCAGTTTTTCAAATAAAGAGCATTGCATGAAATCACCGACTCCTGGCGTCATTTCGCGGACACGACAGGTCCGTTGTAGGCAAAATCTAACTTCCATGGTAATTTGATCAATGGTTCAGTTTACAGTACTCTGTTTAGGTATTTAATGATCCAGAAAATTGGTATGGGTGTTTATAGGCTAAATGTCTTAAAATGTTCTTTGATTTTTGCTGGAAATCTGACATTAGATGATATTCTTATATTAATTATAGATGAGAAAACTCATCTGCAACTTGTTTTAAAGCAAATACGTTTGATTTCATTCTCCAGATTTTGTTTTGCAAGTCAAGAATGACGTTGTTGTTGGTGCTAAACTTTCTGTTGCAAGAGCTATAGTGGAATTTGAAGAAAAAAAAGCTGTTGAAGAACCAGAGAAAGAAAAATGTGAAAAAAGCATTGAAAAAATAAAAGATGACACAGATAAATATCTGTAAGTGGTCCAAAGTAATAATTAGTACAATACTATGAATGGTTACTAATACACTTTTTCAGGCCATTGACATTTTATAATTCTTTTATAAAAAATTAGTTGTATTTGTGATAAATACAAATACACTTTCCAATCAGTTCTACACTACATGATATATTATTCCATTATTTCCTCCTTATAATTTGAAAGCACTTAAATTAATTTTGCTTCTTTTCATGATAAATAAGATAAAGTCACACTAAAAAATATAGTCCTATTATTTTTAGTGGTTCAAGCATAAATGAGATTTCATGTACCTTTTTTACTATCTGGTAATTTTACTTTGTTCTTTATATCTTGCATGGCTCAAATAAAAAGGTAGCCAAAGTTGAAAAATGTATTTTTAATAATATGCAAAGAAATGAAAATCTAAAATATTTGTAGCAATTATACTGTACTTCAGTACAAACACTTCAGAAGTTTAAAGAACTGATTTCTAAGTTGTTCAAATTCCCTTCACATCTAGCTCAAGAACCTGTACTACACATTAGTGTAGTACAAATAGTGGATAACTCTACTAAATTGTGGGATATAATCAAGTTTTTCTTTCTTCTTATACACATCACCCCATAGCAATTATTCCCATGTGGTGGGACTTTGGATTAACTTCCAACTCCAATAAAGCACTGCAAAGATAGTTTGCAGCTTTTCTTCTGTAGGTACAGCTGAAACTCAAAAAATTAGAATATCGTGCAAAAGTTCATTTATTTCAGGAATGCAAATTAAAAGGTGAAACTAATAATGAGATAGACTCATTACATGCAAAGCAAGATAGTTCAAGCTTATGGAGAGTGTCAATGATGGTTTTCTGCACAACTGTCAGGTCAGCGGTCTTTCCCATGATTGTGATTCCTACTGAACCAGACTGAGAGACCATTTAAAGGCTCAGGAACCCTTTGCAGGTATTATGGCTTAATTAGCTGATTAGACTGGATACTTTGAGCCTAGAATATTGACCCTTTTCACAATATTCTAATTTTCTGAGATTGTGGATTTGGGGTTTTCATGAGCTGTAAACCATAATCTTCTCAATTATGACAAATCACGGCTTGAACTATCTTGCTTTGCATGTAATGAGTCTATCTCATATATTTTAAGTTGCATTACTGAAATAAATGAACTTTTGCATGATATTCTAATTTTTTGAGTTTCACCTGTATTTCTGGATGGGGTGGAAAGAAGAAGTTTTCCTTTGAGAGAAATTCCTACTTCTTCAAAGGTCCCTAAAGGTACCTGCTATTTCTGATTGTTCTAAAGAGCAGCTTCTTTGCTGCCTCTCACACAATAGTTGCTTTGTTTTTGTTTATTTTCTATTTTAAGCAAATAAGCAGAAAACAGAAAAATAACTAATAAGTAGAAGAACAAAGTCTGTCACAGAAAACCAACATAGCTCAGCACTTGCAAAAGTACTCTGAATCCTGCCTCACAAAGCTTCTAGAATTATTTCATCAGCAGGCTTATGGGTAGAACCAATCCTGTTGGACTTTTAAAAAGTTCTGAATAAGTTCTTCAAGACATTTGAATAAACTTAGCAGTCATGGGATTAAGAAGATCTATCCTTCTATGGACTGTTGTCTGGTGGAAAAAGGGAATAAATGGGCAGATTTTTTTTCAGCAAAGAATAATAAGTGATGTTCTTCAGCAATCATGCTGGGATCAATGTTTGTAAGTTGTTTGTAACTTGATTTAGGGGACAGCAATGAGATGGCAAGTTTGTAGATGGTACCAAAGTATTCTGGATTATGGAAACTAAAATTCATTGGGAAGAGGTGAAAAAAAAAGCATGTTTTAAACAGGGTGAGCCTAACCAAATTCAAATTTAAATAAGTATAAATTGATGCATTTTGGAGTAAAAGTGCAACAACAGTATGATCAGATGGACTGTCTATACATAACCAGGAACAAGTTCTTTCAGTTTATAATGCTTCATTCCTGGACTAGCCCAAGATTACCCAGCTGGCTTGGTGCCTCAGCAGGACTAGAATTCAAGGTCTCTTGATCTCTAGGCAGATGTGTGTGTGTATGCGCACATGTGCCTGCACCCATAATGCAATGCACGTGTGACCTCCCCGCCCCCTGCACATGCGCATGCAACTCCCATGCACCACATGCCTCTATGCATGCATGCACGTCTCCCACGCATGACCTGTGTATGCGCGGCAGATACCCAACAATCAGCTGGCTGGCGGGAGGCACACGTGCATGCCCAGTGGACCTGATTCAGGGCAGCGGCTTGTGTACTGGCAGAGATGGCCCTGTGTCCCACTTCCGGCATGTGTGCCATAGGTTCGCCATCACGGCCTTAACCATTACGCCAAACTGACCTCATAATAGTGAATATCTCTACTAAATATAATCAAGATATATGAAATCAATGTTTTTTTCTTCTTCTGATCAAGCTGGCTGGAAAAAGGAATTTGAATACACAGAATTAGAATATACCTCATGTGTCCTCATGTGATGCAAAATTAACTTCTGGAATTTATAATGATGGCCACCAACTTGCATAGCTCTAAAATGGATGAGATAAATTAATTAAGAATATGTTTATTGGTTATTATTAGCCTCAAAGTTCCTAGCATTGGTATACTTCAGAATACCAGAGAAACACTAGCAAAGAGAGATATAGGTCTATTTCCTGCCTGCTGAGACCCCAGAGGCATTTGGTTAGCGATTTAAGAAACAAAATTCTGGTTTAAGATGGGCATTAATAGGACTATTATGTTCTTAATGAGATTTTAAATAGCCTCATCTCAGCACTGTTCAATGTTATAAATTATCTCCCACTTATATTTACCGTACCCACATTTTTTTTTAAAAAAGTAAGATTGCTCAAAGTCAAAAGCTACCAGTGAAAGTAGAATAATTCTAACTAAAATAAAAATAAATGGAATGGAATGGATTGAACTTTTGGACCTGTGTGCTGGAAGGAGTTCTGAAGTGAAAACATATCATTTTTATGTGCTGAGAGAATATTTTCTTAGAATGCAAGCATATCTGCAGTGTTGACTATGTATTTCCATATTCGGAGAAATATTCTGATCCAACAGTATATAATTAATTTCACTTTCTTGTTAATTTTTGTGTAAAACTGTTTTGTGACCCTTCTGCTAGGAACTAGAATGCCTCTTAACACATACCTTAGAAACATTTTGTTCTTTATTCAACAATGAAATTACCTTCTTTTTCAAAAGATATTTGTATTTTATAGATAACTGCATAAATGTTCATAAATGCTCCATGTATTCATTTTTATTATGACTACATGAAAGAAATGCATTTCATATGGTGGAATTTTTGTTGCTCATCAATGATACAAAAACCTACAATCTGTTTGGCTAAAGTTCACAAAAGGAATGAAAACTAGGATGTATATAATTTGAAAAATGATCAATTAACCTATCAACATCTCCCTGCCCATTTTCTGCTATTTGAGCACTGCCACAGTGGAAGAATGCTGAAGACAGAAAGTAGAATACCAATGAAAATGCCAGTTTATAGTCATATTGCATTAATTCTGTTGCACAATAGATGGCACTGTTGTTTTCTGTAATATTAAAAAAGTTCCCCGGTATTAAAAATAAGTCTTCTAGAAATAATATGTCATTTCTATCTTATAGAGAATAGTTGCTATCTTAGAGATATTAAGACCAGGTTAACACATGATACTGACCTCATAAAACTTAAAGATTGATTATTGCACTGTGGAGGTTATAAGTGGGCATTTTTCTCCAAAGCTCTGGATTTATTTATTTATTTATTTCTCCTCTGCTCATCTCACCTAATGGATGGTCCCTACTGCTTTAACATGCTCTGTTGGGGTGCTTTTAAAAACAACTTGGAAGCTGCAAATAGTGCAGAGTACAACTATCCACGTACACACTAAAACCTGGCCTTAGGAGCACATTATAATTATACTATAGGTCCTGCACTGGCTATCAATAAGATACTGGGCACAATTTTAAGTACTAATTTTAACCTATAAAGCCTTCTATGGCTTGGCACCAGTTACCTTCAGGACTGTACTTTCCACCTAGAATAGGCCTACTTACATAATTTTTGGGGAGAAGCAGTTTGGGAGAGGAGGGGGTCAAGGCCAGGAAGCACTGCTTATGGGTGGTTCTTTGGAATGTTCTCCCAGTTGAAATGAGATTGGCTTCCTCACTGCCTTCTGAAATCAGCTTCTTATCCAGAACTATTGCCATTGTTTTCTTTGCCTTTTTGCAATGGCAGCTATCATTCCAAGAGGGTTATTTTAGAACAGATTTTGGAGCACATAGATAGGGGAAGGAAGAATGAATAAAGATTTCCTTCTACATTTCAGTTATGGAACCAACTAGTTCATACAACTCCATATCCAATCAATGAAACGAACACAGTTTAAAAGACACAAGAAGTAAGATGTGGCTTTTAGAAATACTATTTCCATAATGAAGCTTCAGTGTTTTTTTTCAAGCCATCAGGTTTGGAAGATAGGACACATTCATTTAAATTGAAGAAAAGAAGAAAAGGTGTTCTTTTAAATATATAGATTGCAAATCTGTGAATAAAACCACTACAGCTAAGTTGAATAATGTACTGCCTTGCTGGTCAAAAATCCATATCCTAATATTTTGGGAAGGAAAAACACTTATAGCATATTGAAGGCATCTATTGTAATTTGCAGATCGAATGATATTGAGACCACTCATCTCTAATTTATTTTTGTGGAGCAAAAAGAATTGACTACAGAAAGATATTTGGGCACAAATAAGAAAATGCTATTCCTGAATAATGGTACTTGAAATGGATTTATTACAATTAGACTAATTTGTTCTTGTTTTTAATACAGTAATCTGCCTCCAAAGATGAAGGAACATTTAAGTGCAGAAATAAATAAACTATATATTTCAATTTTTTAGCATTATGGTTTTAAATGTTGTTTTTAATTCTCTTATGGAGACCTTGGGGCTCTCCGAGCTTGGTTGCTTGCAGATCTTTCATTGCCCAACTAAGTGACATCGCTAGTGTTAATAAGAGTGGGATTTGCTGCTTAATCATCTTCTTTAATTTTCAGAGCCACTTTGAGTATTCTTTTAAATTGACAATTAAAGATTTAAATCTTTTATATTTAATATATACTTAATATGTTTAATGTAATAAATATTTAAATATCAAGTGTTTTAAATCAACAATAAAATATGTATTAATGCACAATTAATACAATCAATACATTAATACATCTAGAGATATGTTTATAATATATCTCATGTATATATACCCATACATTTAACAATACATAACTCCTGAAAGAAATGTTCCATACTTATTTCTAGTTGGCATAGTTCATATGTGCTTACAATTAATGTTAGAAAAACATTTTGTGCTACAAGAAGCATCCCACTTTCTGTCTATTCTCCCAACAAATCCCAGGTTTTCTTTATTTGTGCTTGGATATAGGTTGCAAAATATCCCTTTCCCCTACTTGTCTAAAGCCTGATTCTGTTCTTTCGAGCAGAAACCTTGATACATTTTAACTAAGAATTTTTTTTGTGTGTGAGTTAATCAGAGATATACTTTTTTGGGGAGAGGGGCTTGTCATCTTCAACAGATACCAGTCTGAAGAATAATTCAAATCACATAGATTTGCACATAGTTGTAAACCATCATTGTATTTATTTGCACTATTATTACTGATTCAATTTCACTTCACCCTATTGTTTTTAGCACTCCTTTCCTCTCATCTGTCTTGTGTTATGGGAATAACATTTAACCCTTCTATGAAGTAAAAATAGTACATGATGGTACATACATTACAAAGTTTTGTTATTTTAACATGCAACACCATTATTTTTAATTGGGTTTACTAAAGATAGAAGTGTCCTAGAACTTTTCTAGGGCTCCTTCCCTTCCCTTCCCTTCCCTTCCCTTCCCTTCCCTTTCTTTCCTTTTTTCAATCCTACTTTTATTGTCTCTCTAAACTATAGGAGTAAGATCTAGTGCTAATCTAAATGTTCAAGACAAATAATGTAGATACATGATCATAGTCTTACAATCTTGTTTGCTGAATTCCATCACTGATAGTCTTAGAAACTATATATAAATAAGTCTTGACTATTAAACTCTTCTTAGATCTATTATCCAAACCACATTGACCATTGTCTCCCATAGAGTTTATTTGTCATTCATTTCAATGAATTTAAGGTATTTAATTAAATATTTCAATCCAAGTGTTTATGAAATTCAAATCCTCATTAATAGAATAAATAGTATAATGTTTTATGTTGTTATGCTCTTTTGGGAACTCCGTTTTAATCATTGGCTGAAATCTGTATGAAAAAAAATTCACGGGTAATAAGTAAGCCTTGGTGGGCCTCTATATCTTTCCAGAAATTCACATATAAAGTCACATTTTAAAACAGAAGCATTTCATAAGACTACAAAATATGCCTGGCAGCAAATTTCCTGTGATGAGGACAACAACATTCAGAAGGAAAAAGATGAGCAGTTTTTTGAAGATGCAGAGTTATACAAAAAATACAGGTCAGTTATAGTGAATTAATTGTATTCCTTTTTGTTGTGGAGTGGCGGTTACAGAGAGAGACGGAGCCAGGCTGAGGCTAACAAGCTTTATTCTTAACGAATAAAGGGTCGCCGTAGCTGCCGAGGCTATCTGACAGCTAGCTGGCAGCGACAGCTGATGCCGTTTGACAGCTCCCTTTTATAGCCGGCTGTCAAACAGCATCAGCCAATGGGAGCTATCGGCACTCCCGCATGGGCGGCAGACCAGAGGGAGGACTGCTGCTAATCTTTGAACACAGCACTCCTTCCTCCTGGCCACGAGCATGCGTAGTCCTGTAGCCAGGATGGCCACTTTCACTCGCGGCCTGATCTTTGGAGTTCCAGGGGCTTGTTGGCTGCTACCGAGTCCTGTTCTTCCCGGGCGGCGACAGGAGCCTGTAGAGGATTGTCGGCCATCCTAGACTGCTGTCCGGCTGCTGCTCGGGTGAGTCCTCTCACGGCAGTTGGTTGGTTGGGTTGTCGGGCGGCGAGTAGACCATAAACACTTGGGCCTTCTGGAGGCTTTGGAAGGCTGGAAATGGACCTGTTTCTGGCCTCCAGAGGGTCTCTGGAGCCCGGGGAGGCCATTTTCATCCTCTCAGAGGCTCAAGGAAAGCCTCCAGAGCTTGGGGAGGGCAAAAATGCCCCCTCCCCACTGTGGTGCAGGAAGCCAACTAGGCCATGCTCACCATGGCCATGCTGACCCAGCAACTGGGTAGAGAACTGGTTGCTAATTTTTTTAAGCCCATCCCTGCGCTGGGGAAGGCAAAAACAGGATGTGCGCAGGCAAAAAAACTATTTTTTCTTGTTTTCCTCTGCTAAACCTAGGTGTGTCTTATAGTCCAAAAAATACGGTAAGTCAAGTTGAATTATTAGAATGCTGAGATAGAGATTAGTCATATTTCTGACAAGTGTTAAATTCAGCAAAAGGGAAAAGTCCATCTCTCACCCCACTCCCTGTTTATTAAATGCAATGAGCAAGTGAATCAGCTTTCTCTTATTTTGAAGGAGATAGGTAGATATCTCAACTTCAGATTCTAAACAATTTTAAAACATATGTTGACACCAGGTTCGGATGCACTATGAAAAGGTAGACTTTATAATATCTCAAAATGAAAAAAAAATGCTCCTAAGATATAGTCCTGTAAAAAACAATAAGGAAAAGAAAATTGCATGAACATCCAATAATTATCTAAAGGAATAATAAACATGTAATGTGATATAATCTCTTTAGAGTTCCATTATTTCATGTTTCGCAAGAGTTTGAGGAAGTCTTTATTTCTTTGCCAGTTCACTCTCACATATATTAGAGTTTTATTTACTTTGTTCTTGGTATACTGTACTAGTGTAATTACTTTTAAAAATAATCAAAGCAAGCTACAAAGATTTTGCGCCTGTATTCACATGTCTTTGTTAGTTGGCACATTTCATATACAGTAAATATGGTGGAACATAATATCAACCCCAGAAAAGTGGCACTTACTACTACTGCCAGCTGTACAGAAAATTGTTTTATAAGTTTCAATAAATGTATACCTTTCTCAGGATCATAGAGTTAGAAAAAGCCATTTGGGTCATTCAGCTCGATGCAGAAATCCAAATTACAGTAAAGAGAGAGTCAGTCTGTTTCATTTTAGGCTTTTCATTCCACATCCTCATATAACCACCTATCCAGCTTTTTCCAACATCTGTGCCCAGTTCCTTTGAATTGTGATTTAGTTTTGATTTCACACATTTGTTGCTGTTAGCATGTAATGAAGTATGCACAAGGCATTTATTTTTGTTGGTTTTAGGCATCAGCCAAAATTGGCTAAAGAATTCCAGAAAGCACACCATCAACTCTTTGAGTTTAAAAATGGGAAGATCATCAACTGCAGTTGTCCAAATCTTGTATTGGGTGTGGAGAATACTGACCTTCGTTCTGGTACTGAAGTGGTTTTGTTGGAAAAGAAGTATGATGATGTCAAGCAACACTGGGTATGGAAAGAGGAAAGCAGGTACATTTCTATGTATTAGAAATGAGATGGAACATTCAGCCTTACAGTATCCACAGAAGGACCTTCAGTCAAGTTTTCCATTTGACTTATTCTTGACTAATACTCATGGTCTGTTTCGTTTTCAGTTTAATTGTGATGTTATCAGAAGTCTCTCAAAATGAAAGCTCAGATAAGAGGATTTTTTTTTTTTTAAAAAGTCACAATTATAATCTATCTAAATCTCACATTTTCATTTTAAATAATTACTTTTTGTCAAAATTTTGGCAAAAACTCCTATTTACACATGCTATAGTAATATAAGGTTAGATATCGAGAATGGCCATATATTTTTTTCCTTCTTTAATGTCTGTCCTTTTCCTGTTGTCCCCTTGCATCATTATTGATTAGGGGCAAAGCCTCCATTGTGCTATTGTCATCCCTTCCCATGCAATAGAGATAATATAAACCTCTGAGATGTGTTTAAAACATCCTGTGATAAAATAAAAGCCTATGTCATGATTTTAAGACATTTCAGACGCAAGACTTTTTGTTTCTAGGTCCTTTCATCTTGCAATTGATCCAGATCTAGTGCTCACAGTATCAATGCCCACTGTACTGAATGGATGTCCAAAATTTCCACTGGAAATACAAGGGTATCCTATTATCCTTCAGGTTAGTATCATAACAAGAGAGCATTGTCAAATATAGCAAATTATTCTCTTAAATCCACAAATGGCAATTCTATATCAACTATCTGTAAAAATATTAATATTTCTATATTCTTATAATTCAGTAACTGGGTTAAGTAACTTTGTCTTCTCCAAATGTTTTGCACTACAGAGTTACTAAATATAAAAAAAAAAAATCTGTCCCCTAAGTTGTTTAATAAATAGCATGTTTAATTATTCTCATTACTCTGAGCTCAAATGAGAAATTAGTTTTAGCTTTCTTTTAACATGGCTGTGAAGTCATTGTATCCCTGCAGATTAGCTTCTATAACTTCTATTTACTTTTTTGTTCCCTTTTTGTCTGGACCTTCCTTGTCTTCTGCCACCTAGCTGACTCTTCATTCTTTTTACATCAGTGACAACTCCTACAATAGAGGCTCCTTGTCCTGCTAATGGATCGGATAGACTATGGCAGAACATTACCCTTATATAATTTTAGATAGTTTTCTGTCATCCAATCACATACCAATTATGGTAATGGATGAGAAATATTCTAGGGCATATTTTGAAAACCTCTTTTTCTGAATTTATATACAGTTAAAAATTCAGAGTTTATCTATGTATTCTAAGTTTGATAGAAAGGCCATCTTTCTAATATTTCGGTCCTTTTATTTTATTTTTGTATACGGTTTCCCTCTGTTATAAAAAATCATATTTGTTATGTATGGAGCATGGGTGCGAATAATGGAGACGAGCCGATGGAAACAGTGAACTTCAAACTGTTTATTTACATGGTGTGACAGCTCGAACTGGATGGCTGCTATAGCCTTCCTTATATAGGCCACTTATTAACTATTCAACCAATAGCAACCTGGGAGCACTAGCTCCATTAGCCAATGAGAACGGCCTGTTAATGGCCAATCAGATTCTCCTGAACGGACCAATCTGATCTCGCCATTTAACAGCCAATCAGAAGTGCAGGGCCAGAACCCTGCACTTGACTTTAAGCTCAAGATAACTTTATTAAACATTTATTCATTCACAACACCCCTTCCCCCCGGGTTCCGCTTAAGGGGTGCGGTCACATAGTTGTTGAGGTAGGACGGTTGTTTTGTTAGTCTTTTTGATTTTCGCTGTGCACCCGATATTTGGCTACACTCTTGTTGAGGTAGGGCGTTGTTTGGCGAAAGGGGTGCCTCTGATTCAGAGTTCGCGTTTTCGTTGTCACCAACATTTTCGGCATCACCCTGAGGTGAACTCACTCCCATCCCTGGTTCCTGTTCTCGCATTTCTGATCCGGTATCATTTCCTTCAAAAAGGTTTTCCTCAAGTTGAAATTCGTCTTCCTCTGTATCTCCCCCCCCTCAGTTTGGTTATTAGGGAGCTCGGAATTGCCTGACTGCAGCCTTGATCGTAGTTGATCAATATGGCACTTCCAAAGTCTATCATCAGGGCATTGTACAAGGTAGGATCTTGGGCCGGTTACACGGACCACAGTCGCTTCTACCCACATCGGATCGCCCGATAAGTTTTTAGCGAACACCAAATCGCCTACCTGGAAGGTACGGCATCGGCCGCTGGATCTGAGTGGTTTCTCCGGTTTGTACACTGGGTGTAACCAGTCGAGGTGGGAGCGGAGCTTTTGTCCCATTAGCAGCTCGGCGGGAGTTTTGTTGGTGACGCTGTGAGGTGTAATGTGCTGTAAAAAGAGGATTCGGTTTATCTTCTCTTCGATGTTGTCATAGTCCACTTTCTGTAGCGTTTTCTTGACGAATTGTACCATGCGCTCAGCCCTACCATTGGCCGCAGGGTACGCAGGCGAAGTGAGCGCATGTCGGATACCGCGATCAGCCAGGTACTGCTCAAAGGACAGCGTGGTAAATTGGGGCCCGTTGTCGGATACCAGAACGTCTGGTAATCTGTGGGTTGCAAACAGTCTTTCTAGTTTTTTGATGACCGCTTTGGCGGTCGTGTTCCTCATTCGGTGGATTTCGAGCCAGTTCGAGTAGGCATCTATGGTTAACAAGAAGGTGTGGCCTTTGGTTGGCCCAGCAAAATCTAGATGGATACGGGACCAGGGTCCCCGCGGCGTCTCCCATTTGGTTGGGATTGCCTTTGGTGGAGCGTTGCTTACTTCTTGGCATCTATGACAAGTTTTGACCCACAATTCGATTTGCTTGTCGATGACTGGCCACCACGCATAGCTTCGTGAGAGGGCCTTCATGCGCACGATGCCAGGGTGGCCATCGTGCAAGGTTCTTAGTAGTGCCTATTGGAGTCGTTCTGGGATAACGACTTATCACCCCAGATGATACAGCCCTTTTGAGAAAACAACTCTGTTTGTCGACTTTTGAATGGTGCGAAGTCGTCTGATACTTGGTCCAATGGCCATCCGCGTTCCATCCACATGAGGACTCGTGCCAAGGTGGGGTCGCGTTTTGTTTCTCTCGCGATATCACAGGCATTTAATGGCGGTGTACGAAGTGTCTCGATCTGCAACATTGTCATTGTTGGCATGGGATCGTTGATAGTCTCTGGAAGTGGTGCACGGCTCAAAGCGTCGGCGTGGGGAATAGCTTTTCTGGGGCGGTATTGCAGCTGATAATTATAAGCAGCCAAGAATTCTGACCAACGAGTCATCCTGGGAGATAATATATAGGGGGTCGGCTTATCCCCAGCTATTATTCCCAGCAAAGGTTTGTGGTCAGTCACTATAGTAAAAGCCCAGCCATACACGTACTCATGAAATCTTTTGACAGCTGATACAATTGCAAGGGCTTCTTTATCAATCTGGCTATAATTTCGCTCAGTTTTCGAGAGTGTCTTTGAAAAATAGGCAACAGGGGCTTCGCTACCGTTAGGCAATACATGGCTCAAAATGGCGCCCACTCCGAAAGGCGATGCATCACACGTGATATTTAACGGTAAGGTTTCATTGTACTGCATTAGTACAGCATCAGAAGTCAGTAGCTCTTTTACATTACGGAACGCCTGCTCTTCTCTATGACCCCATACCCAATTTGCTTTTTTGTCCAGTAGGCGATGTAAAGGTTCAGCGACAGTCGCCTTGTGCGGCAAAAATATGTTATAAAAATTGATGAGGCCTAGAAATGCCTGGAGGTTGGCCTTATTCCAGGGTCTGGGAGCATTTTTTATTGCTCTCAATTTGCTTTCTGTAGGGTGAATACCCTGACTGTCAATTAAGTACCCTAAAAATTCGGCACGATCTGTACACAGCTTACACTTATTTTTCTTCACCTTAAGGCCTGCGTCTTGGAATTTTGGAGAACTAGTCTTAGACGATCCCGTAAAATTTTTGGAGTGGGGGCAGCAATTAACACATCATCAAAGTAGGGGACAATGCCTTTAATCCCTTGTAAGAGTCTTTCTATTAGGCTCTGAAAGATCCCTGGGGCTACACTCACTCCGAATTGGAGCCACGTACATTTAAAGGCACCTCGGTGCGTTACGATTGTCTGTGCCTGTGCCATTTTTTCATCAACTGGCAGTTGCTGATCAGCCTGAGCTAAGTCTAGTTTAGTGAAGACTTTTCCACCCCCAGGGAATGGAGGAGGTGTTGCACCACTGGCACCGGATATGGGTTTTGCTGCAGAGCGTGGTTCAGGGTGGCTCGGTAGTCCCCAGAAATTCTAATTGAGCCATCTGGCTTAATTGGTGTCACGATTGGGGTCTCCCAGGGAGAGTTGGCTTTAACACTCCCTGGGCTATCAACTTATCAAGCTGTTCATCGATTTTCAGCTTTAGTGGGAATGGAACTCAACGAGGCTTAAGGTGGATGGGAGCTATTTTTGGATTAAGGCTAAAAGATATCAGGGTCCCCTTGTACTCGCCTAGCTTTTCCGCGAAGACGTCCTTGAATTCATGGGCAAGGTCCTCCTCTCAGTCACTGCCGCCAATTCGGTTAATGACTGCCACTTCAATGCCGAGTGGTGCGAACCATTGGAGGCCCAACAGGCTAGGCCGGTCCTTGTCGATCACCGTCAGGGGTAAGTACGCTGTGCGGCTTTTGAACGAAACCCGGACTCAACTGGATCCCACGACTGGAATCCTGTTCCTCTGATAATCTTTTAGTACGAATCTTTGGAATTGAAGGTCTTGGCACTGGATAGTAGGGATGAGTTGCTTGAGGGTCTTCCAGGAAACCATCGAAAGGGATGATCCTGAGTCGACTTCCATTTGGCAAGGCTGATTTTCGATGGCCACTTTAATTTGGATTTTCTTGGCATCCAATGAAGAGGCATGACCGATAGTGATAGTTTGGTGAGCCTCTTCTCGCCTTGTTAGGCGATTCATGGGTCGGTTTCTGTAGGAGTGGTTTGCTGGTTCTCGCCTTACAGGACAGTTTCCTGTTGATTGGCGATAGTTGGCCCCCTTTGAGGTCTGGCTGGGTCATAGGAGACTTCTGCAGACCCTTCCGATATGGCCACGTTTCCCGCACTCATGGCAGAGAGCGTCGCGGAATTTGCAATCGGACCGGTAATGGTTGGCCCTGCAGCCAGCGCATGGTTGCTGGGACTTCGGGTAATGGTCCGATCGGACCGCAGTCGATGGACCTCTTCTTCGTCGCTATCTACGACGAAGAGAGGTCCTCATGGTGGGCTGTCGGAAGCTGTCCTTCTGACTTAGGTGAAAGTTCGCAGGCTGGTTGGTGTGTCGGAGTGCGATTTCGGCGCAGTTGGGTAGCCGACTTATTGGTTGCTTCCGCTGCCGTGGCCTCAGCGATGGCATCGGCAAGGCTAATGTCGCCCTTTGCCATTATTTTGCTCTGCACATTTAGTGCATCTAATCCTAGAACTACTCGGTCTCTCAAAGCCTCTTCTAGGTTGGCGAAATCGCAGAGGCCTCCCAAGTTTCGGAGGTCCGCAACGAAATCGGCAACGCTCTCTCCTTTCCGCTGGTTTCTTTGGTAGAACTCGTGCCGTCCTACAAGCGTTGGTACGGTCGGTGCATAGTGGGCCCTTAGTAGCGGTTCGAGGACGTCCCAGTCCATAGCCTTCACTTCAGCCGGTCTTGCTAGCGCCTTGGCCATCTTGAATACGGTCGGCCCGCAATGCATCAGGAATACCGCCCGTTTCTTCCCGGTTGTGGCATCCTTCAGATTATTTGTTTCCAAGAACATTTGGAAATGGTCCATGTAGGACTCCCAGTCCTCGTGCGCTGGGTCGAATGGAGCAGGTGGTACTACGCTGTTGGACATGGTTCCGCTGTTGTGCATTTCAGCCATGTGCTTGGTTGTCTTTTTCGTCATTTTAGTCAGCTCTGACGTCTCCACATCCCACCTTCGTCGCCAGTGTTATGTATGGAGCATGGATGCAAATAATGGAGACGAGCCGGTGGAAACAGTGAACTTCAAACTCTTTATTTACATGGTGTGACAGCTCGAACTGGATGGCTGCTATAGTCTTCCTTATATAGGCAACTTATTAACTATTCAACCAATAGCAACCTGGGAGCGCTAGCTCCGTTAGCCAATGAGAACGGCCTGTTAATGGCCAATCAGATTCTCCTGAACGGACCAATCTGATCTCGCCATTTAACAGCCAATCAGAAGTGCAGGGTCAGAACCCTGCACTTGACTTCAAGCTCAAGATTACTTTATTAAACATTTATTCATTCACAACAATATTGTTTCCTGGATCTAGTTTGAGCCATAAAATGCTTGATAGTCCAAGTGCTTAAAAAGTAGATAGCCACACTGAATACATTCAATGTGTTATCAGATGTCTATAGAACTCTAAAAATTTCAAAAATCTAGATCCATCATTTAATATATTGAAGCAGTCTTTATAGTATTCACTAGATATAAATATATCATATTTATCTGTATCCCATTAAAGTGTGAGACAAAATTCATAAAAAATGACGCCTACTACACGGGTCCCCAATCCCCAAGCTACAGACCAGTTTGTGCAAGCCCCTTTATCCCACGTAACCGAGCCCCCATCCATGAAACCAGTCCCTGGTGCCCAAAAGCTTCGGGATCACTGATCTATAACTGGTTTCATATCCTAGTCCTGTAATTCAGTCCTGACAGAGGATAAAATACAGAGGGGAAGAAAGAGACACCTAGCAGAGGTGTGTCTGGGAATCACTTTTTTCTCTGCTTATCATTTCTGTATTATGATATTTTAGGATTTAGGCATAATGGAACCAGAGATGATGGAACAGTATTCAGCAAGTTCTGTTTTCCCCTTTTCCTAGACACATGCCACAAATTTTGTTCTGAAAGTTTGGGGAACTCTTCATATATTTTTTTAAAAAAATAGCATCTGGTTGTGATTGCTTTCTTGATGGGCTTGTTTTATGCATCATCTTCTAAAGATGATGATTTGGAGAAGTGGGAAGAAGTGACATGACAGATGTTTTTCTTATATTTTGAGTTATTCTGTGCCTGGTTCCTTAGAGCTGAAGGTTAAATAAGTTGGATTAACTGGAATTCAAATGGATGGTGGAGAGTACAGAACAGGAGTTTTCACAATGATTAATAATGGCTTCATTGTGAGCATTCCATTTGTTTTCACCTTGAGATACAATTTAATGAATAAATGTAGTATACTGGAAAGAGAAATGTAAGAGTAATTCCATATCACAAATAGATTGCTGCATAATGATCATGTAACCCAATATAATTAAATTGTTGCTCAAGGAGCATCTTAGTTTTTTAATACATTGCAGGGGCTTAATTAGTGATATCTCTCTTCAAAAATAGTGTTAGTGATCTGTTTGTTTTGTAAAATTGGTTTTCTGAGCTTTGTTTTAGAGAAATCCTATTTTGGACCAGGGATGAGTAATATATTCCTCTGTGCTAGCTGCTACAACATCAAAAAGCAAAATGGCTGCACTCATGTAGGCAATATCATTGTATTAAATGAGTATATTGGGTATTTCACTGTGTAAGCCTTACTTTCTGATAGTTCTAGAAGAGAAATGAAAAAGCAATGGAAATGTTGATTTAAAAAAAAAATTATTTTTTTTATTAAGAATGTTAATTACAGCAGTAAAAAGTAATGGAAACTTTAGAGGGGAAAAAAGAAAATTAAAAAATAGAAAATACATGGGAAAAAAAGAAAGAAGAAAAGGAATATAATAAAGAAAAAGAAAAGAAGTATGTTAATTTCTTCATAATTCATCTCTTATTTGTAAGCAAATCTGTAAAACATCAATTTTCAATCCTGGTGTTAGCAAAAAGACTATAAAGGGATGCTGGAACATTACAAAAAACAATTTTTTTTTAAAAAAATCCTATTTTACCCTTGATCAGATAAACCAACTTCATATACCTTCTTTTTACTTTTAACAGTTTTAATCTTTAATTCAATCAAATACTGTCATAGGATTACATTTCTCTTCAGTCCTTTAGTTCAGATTTCTTGAAGGTTCTAGAAAGCTTCTTTTGTAAATCTAATAAGAAAACATTTTCCAGGTAATTCTTTTAGTTTATCATTTGTATTTCCCTTTTAATTTTTGAAACTTCAGACAGTTTCTTTTGTATATCTGGTAAAACATCCTTTTATGACATTTTCTATTTTGTAAGTATCAGTATTAGCATGGTTTCTTTTAGTTTTGCTTAAAATCCTTAGTCCCTTCTTGTGTCCCATTTATAAAATCATCACTTATATTTTGTTATGACTTGCAATAACCTGAACAGCAAACAGTAAAAAGTTTTTCATTTTTATAATTAAGTTCACAATTTTATTATAGTAAAAGTCAATATTCCAAATTTATCTGAATCCTTAACCCATTTTGTTTCTTTAGAACAAAATCCCATTTACCTTTTTGCTATTTATTTCAATTTTTTAAAGTCCATAAACATGTAATTAATTTGTACAAGTTTGATATGCCAATATTGTTAAATACCAGAAGTATACCAAAAAAGATAAAAGAGACATGCACAATATTGTCTGATTATCTAGGTTATCTTAATTTTAAAATTATAATTAAATGAAGAGTCAACTATCAGCTGAAAATTATTGAAAATGAAAGGAGCACCAATATTTTATGTTTTGACAGAAATACAGACCACATAATTATGGAGTTGCCAACCAAAAATGGAACTTCACCGAAACAAAAGTTTTTAGTGCCTTTTATAGCACAATATTGGATATGGAAATCACAGCAGCAAACTATGCTTCTATTTGCACCTTTACCATAACCAAGACAGAAAAAATAGACCAACCAGTAAGTATTACTTGTTCTCTGGAGGGAAAAGAAAAATATAACTCCACTACGATGGATAGTAAAGACATAACTTATGAAGTATTTTAATATTCTTTTAGAAGTACCATAATTCATGCCTATTTGTTTATAATGATGAAACATTATTTATAGTCCATTCTAATTCTGCATTAAAATGCTTTTCTTCAAAATATTTTAAAGTATAAAAATGTTTAAACAGAAATTCAAATGTAAATGACCCTTGAAAGCACTTTCAAACAAAGTAGTCATTTCTAAAAATTCTTTTAAAATTCACTTTTGTAATTATCTTTAATCTTCTAATATACCTTTTAAGATGCATTATATTTTTAACCAAAAAGACAACACAAAATTCAAAGAAGTGGCTTGTTATGTTTTCCAATTAAGCTATCATGAAAATCCAAAAGTTACAGCATACTTTGTTTCAAAACTATGTAGTTTAAAAATAAATGTTCTAGTTTTAGCTCAGATTATAGAATTTTACTGATACATATACACACAATTAAAAAAAGAGAAATTGTGAAAACTAAATTTGAAATAGTTGACATTTAAATAACCATGCAAAAAATAGAAAAAATGTTCTGCAGTATTTAATTTAAAGTTTTTTGACCATTTTTTAAAAAATAGGGCTACTATTTTCTTTCACCTTGTGGAAAGAAAAAAATAATGGTATGTTTGGCTTGTGGAAGGACCATCAGAGGAAAGAAAGAACTGAAAAAGTTGCTTCCTGGTACTATATTTTCCTGTGCTTCTGGATTCCAGGACAGAAATAATTTACCCTTTTGTCCTTTTAAATGCCTTGATGTTAATAAGGTGAGTTAAGACATTTGTACAATATTAGCATACTCCAAAACCCTCACACCCTATTGGTCCGGACCAGCGGAGACCTGATTGGTCAACAAGTCGGCCGTGATTGGAGCGCTGGGAATCTACCGCGATTGGCTGTGCTGATCGCGGGAGATTCAAAGTGCTGCCATTGGCTGCTGAGCTGCGAGCCAGCCCTATATGAAGGGCTGCCGTGGCTCGCATTCTCAGACCTTTTACCTTTACCAATAAAGAGCTGAACTCACACAAATGGTCTCGCGTCTCTGTCGAACCAATCTGCCTCCGATCTAACACTGGCAACGAGGGTGGGATCGTGAGACAAAGAGACCATCCAGCACGTGGCGAGGCGGCACGCAGCAACCAGCAACATGGCCGGCATCAACTCGCCACCCGCTCCCTTCAACCCTGCTACTGAGGACTGGGAATCCTATACCGATAGGTTCCAAATGTTCCTCGAGAGTAGCAACCTCAAGGACGCCACCGGCCACAAGAAACGAGCCGTTTTCCTCACACACTGTGGGGCCGCAGTCTTCAAAATGGCCAAAGCCTTGGCCAAACCGATGGACGTCAAGATGATGGAGTGGGACGATCTTGAGCCACTGCTGCGGAGCCACTATGCCCCCGTCGTGCCCATCCTCATCTGGCAGCATGAATTCTACAGGCGGGATCAACGCGAGGGCAAAGGACTGGCCAACTTCATAGCACACTCAGGCGCCTGGTCCCCACCATCCGCCGCCAAGAACTGGAAGACCAAACATTAACCCTCAAAGACTATCAGGGAAACTGAATCCCTGTAGTCGGTAGAGGCCACTTTAAAGTCACCTTCAAGGGCCACACAGAAGTGCTACCCCTGACAATCGTCGATCGAAATCGGCCGAGCCTGTTGGGACTGCAGTGGTTCGCACCTCTGGGCATCGAAGTAACAGGCATACACCACATTGGAGAAGCAGACTGGGAAGCGGTGCTCATGAGGGACTTCCGGGAAGTCTTCGACGACCGTTTAGGCAAGTACCGGGGTCCCCTATTTCATTTAACATAGACCCAAACATCGCGCCAATCCGCCTTAAGCCCAGGCGAGTGCCATTTGCACTCAAGCCCAAGATCGATGAGCAACTCGATAAGCTCATCGCGCAAGGGGTACTGGAACCGATCGATCATGCCCGGTGGGAGACCCCAATTGTCACCCCCATCAAGCCAGATGGGTCAGTGAGAATTTGTGGTGACTACAAGGCCACACTAAACCATGCGCTCCAACAAAGCGCATACCCCGTCCCAGTAGTCCAGCATCTCCTGCACTCAATGGGGGGGAGGCCGGATCTTCGCAAAGCTCAACCTGGCGCAAGCCTACCAGCAACTGCCGGTCGACGCCACAACAGCAGAAGCCCAAACCATCGTAATGCACCGAGGGGCCTTCCGCTGCAACTGGCTCCGGTTTGGAGTCAGCGTGGTACCTGGGGTCTTCCAAAGCCTTATGGAAAGACTCCTCCAGGGAATAGTAGGGGTAATGCCCTACTTTGATGACGTCTTGGTGGCCGCGAAAAATGAGAAACAACTAGAAGCCAGGTTGAGGGAGGTACTGCAGAAGTTCAGAGACTCGGGACTTAAAGTCAAAAAAGAGAAGTGCCAGCTACGGGCTGAAAGGGTCGAATTTCTGGGGTACCTCCTAGACAGACAAGGGATTCACCCCACAGAAAAGAAACTGAGAGCCATAAGGGAAGCACTGCGACCAAGAAACAAAACGGAATTACAGGCTTTCTTGGGACTATTAAACTTTTACAATGTCTTCCTACCTCAAAAGGCGACCCTGGCGGAACCGCTACATAGGCTGTTAGATAAAACAGCCACCTGGACCTGGGGAGCATGGGAGGAGAGCACCTTCAATAGCACAAAGAACCTGCTAATATCCGACGCGGTACTAATCCAGTACAGTGAGACTCTGCCATTGACGGTAACTTGCGATGTGTCACCATTTGGAATCGGCGCCATCCTCAGCCACCAGCTACCAGATGGGAGGGAAGCACCCATCGCCTTCTCATCAAGGACACTCTCAAAGCCAGAGCGGAACTACAGCCAGCTCGACAAAGAGGCCCTAGCAGTCGGCACCGGCGTCAAGAAATTTCACGAATACCTCTATGGTAGGACTTTTACAATCATCACGGATCAAAAGCTGCTGCTAGGAATCCTGGTGGGAAACCGGGCCACACCGAACATTCTATCACCAAGAATGACGAGGTGGTCCGAATTCCTAGCAGCATACAACTACCAGCTGATACACCGACCCGGCAAGGACATTGCACATGCAGACGCCCTAAGCCGGTCACCCTTACCGGACTGGGAAGACGACTCGGCACCCACAACAGAGGTACTCCAAATAGAGACAATAGCCAACCCACTCGTCACCGCACCAGACTTTGCCAGAGAAACAAATAAAGACAAATGGCTGGCGCGGGTCTTGAGCTGGGTGGGAAAAGGGTGGCCAGAAGGGGACATAGACGAACTATTCAGACCCTTCCGGAACAGACAAACCGAACTCTTTACTGAAAAGGGCTGCATACTTTGGGAGGACAGAGTGGTAATTCCTGAAAAATTACAGGAAAAGGTATTGGGAATGTTGCATGAGGGGCACCCGGGGATGGTTAAGATGAAAAGCCTGGCCAGAAGCTACTCATGGTGGCCAGGAATGGACAAACAGATCGAAACCTGGGTTGCCAAATGTAAAAAATGCCAAGAGTCCAGATCCAATCCACCCGCCGCCCCAACCCAAGAATGGGAAAAACCAAGAGGTCCGTGGTCCAGAATTCATATAGATTTCGTGGGGCCAACCAAGGGACATATGTACCTTATCACAGTAGATGCTTACTCCAACTGGCTGGAGGTAAGCACTATGAAGTCAACCACGACGGAGGCGGTGATAAGGAAACTGAGCAAACTTTTCGCTACGCACAGCCTGCCAGATGTAATAGTGTCAGACAACAGGCCCCAATTTACTGCACTAGCATTTGAACAATTTCTGGCAGGCCAAGGGATACGTCATGCATTAACCGCACCGGCAAACCCGGCGGCGAACGGGCGAGCGGAACGCATGGTCCAATACACCAAGAAAGCGGTCCAAAAAATAGAAACTGCCAATATACAGGACAAAATCAATAAAATGCTCCTCATTCAACACATTACACCTAGCGCAACCACAAATAAAAGCCCGGCGGAACTAATGATGGGCCGGAAACTACGCTTCACACTAGACAGAATGCACCCGACATATAACCCAGACAAACCCCCAGGTTCCTCCAGCAAACACAGAACATTTAACATAGGGGACCCAGTATATGCAAAAAATCTCACTGGAGAACCACTCTGGGTGCCAGCAACAATCATCCAGATAACTGGGCCCCAATCATACCGATTGGAAACCAGCGACGGAAAAAACTGGAAAAGGCACATAAACCAACTGAGGTCAAGAATAGCCACCACAACCAGCCAAACACCCGAACAAGAAACTAGAAAGGAGGGGGAATCGGTAAGCGATAGAGAATGAACCGAAGAAAACCAGCTAACGCAAGCAGAACACCCCCCCCCTAGAATAAATGAACCAATAAACTGATGCTACTCACCTGTAGATGCAGGACAAATGGAGCACAAAATCACCTGGAAGGAGCAGCCAAACCAGCTCACCGGCCAGGAAAAACCAAGCGGGAGCAGAAGCGGCAGCTCAACCAGCCCAGGAGAACCGGGAGGGAGCAACCAGGAAAGGCCCAGCTCAACGTTCCAGGCGGTTCCATCCCAAGGAACCGGAGCAACAAAGAAGGCATCCGAACCGGTCGACGACCACACCAGAACTGAGCCGCGCAGGTCAAGAAGGCAGGGAAAAAGCCCCGCCTACCTATGCGACTACATCACTACGCATCGCAGGACGAAACCAAGAGGGGAGGGGTGTACAATATTAGCATACTCAAAAACCCTCGCACCCTATTGGTCCGGACCAGCGGAGACCTGATTGGTCAACAAGTCGGCCGTGATTGGAGCGCTGGGAATCTACCGCGATTGGCTGTGCTGATCATGGGAGATTCAAAGTGCTGCCATTGGCTACTGAGCCGCGAGCCAGCCCTATATGAAGGGCTGCCGCAGCTCGCATTCTCAGACCTTTTACCTTTACCAATAAAGAGCTGAACTCACACAAATGGTCTCGCGTCTCTGTCGAACCGATCCGCCTCCGATCTAACACCATTCACAGTTATACATTGGACATAACCAAATAACTGCCCATATTATAACTTTTAGATGGTTTTCAAATAGTGGACTATTCATATTTAAACAACGTTATATAAAAAAAATAAAATTGAATACTATTTCTTTCTGACTTTATTAGTGACTATTTGCTTTGGGCTAGCTTTGAACCCAGACCATTGTCACGTATTTTGACTTTATTTTTAAAGGAAATATAATGCTATTTATGCTGATGTTAAGCAGTATTTTAAAGATTGTTTAATCTTTAAAAGAGTGCTTAACTCTGATTTTGAAAATGCTGAAATAAGTTGAAATCATGCTTGGATTAATTCTGACCTTAACCATGGCTTTCCACCTATGAATTGAGAACAATTCCAACTGCCTCACAATTATTATCAATTAATCTTCATGTAGAAGAACAGGAAGTGTGACTAATTATCTTTTAGCTTGTACTTACATATGTATATCTGTTAAATGACTGTTGTTTATTGTAGCATGATTCAGAAGGGAACTGGGTTAAGCAAAAAAATAACCCCTCCCACTGCAGCTTACCATTCCATTACATTTTTTAAAAAGACTTATAAGTTAAAAGTATAACCCCTTGGGAAGCAGAAAATCCTGATTGCCACTACAGTAGATACTAATATACTAGCTACAAACTTAGTCCATTCAGCAGCTATAAGAAATAATCGAACTGGGATATAATTATATACCTTGAGAAATTGCCATGGGTATGTTCACTAGGTACATGGTAGAAAAGTCAGCAGTTTTTCCTAGCTGTACATTTTATTTGGGAAAGAAGGATTTGAAATCTGAGTACTATAATGTACAAGCAATTTTCTTTTGAAAGAAAATGTGTAAAAGAGTGGGTGAGTAATCTTAAACATCAGGGGAGATTAGCAATTAACATTAGTTCAGGAATTTCTATTGAATTAAAAAACCAGTCCATTCACTTCCTGTTTTACTTAATGGCATTTGGGAAAATATCAGCTAAAATGTATTTTCTACTACTTTCTTGGATGCGTATAGTATGTCTTAACTTATATTATTTAATTATATCATTTTTGGAAGTAATCTATCATGTAGTTACATATCAAGGGTGGTTAATCTAACCATATTAAATATATAATTTCTGGCAATGTTTTTATAAAAATTCACTTCTGAATCCTCTGTAATTGGTATGTGTTTATTGGGATAGCTGCCTGTTCATTTTGTCTATCTTGTATTTTTTCTAGTTTGTCATAAAAGTATAATATTTGAAATTCAAATTTTATTCAGTTTGGTTACCTTTTAAAAAGTAACTTCACTAAAATTATAATAAAACTGAAGTAATGCTAACATTTTGTTTTGTTTTATTGTGGAGATTGATTTATTCTCTGATAAAGCTGAATCCACCCTGCATTATTTTGAAGATGTTCTAGCATCCTTAAAAAATGAAACCTCCTTACAAGTCATCTCAGAAAAGATATCTGCAGCTCTAGACCAAAAAACAGTAAAAATAATTGCATACAAAAATGGAGATGGATATCGAAATGGGCAACTAATTGTTGCTCACACATTCCCGAGGGTAAGTAACAATAATCGAAAGAGAATCTTATAATTGAATTGATAAGGACAAACAGTATGCCTAAGACAGTAAGGTAAAAACAATATATTACCTCAACATACATGCTGGGGGAGGGGAATTTTAATATTGTAAATCTACAAGTGTCTGCCCTGAAGATCAAATCAGGTCAAATCCAAGGTGTATAAGAACTACTATGGATCTAGTGTAAGCAAACAGCATTGGGAGGAGGAAGAACCGTCTCATTGCAGGCATCACATTAAAAGTAATATTTCTACAATTTACTAAAAAAATCATTATTAGTGAATTATAATCTCAAATTTATACATTTCCAAATGTTTCCCTGAATAGCAGTAGGAGGCTTGTTTCTCTTAATAAAAAAAAAGGTGCTGAAGGCTTATGACATTGCTAGAATGTATAAATTGAATTATAAATATGGAGAGTGACCACCTAGTGAACTTGCAAGCATTTGCAGACAATACATGTCTTGAAAATCAGAGATTTATATGTTAAGTGGGAAATCCAGTGAACATTTAGGAAAGGAAGATTTAGATTTACATAATGCACCACAATGTTTTACAGCCCTTTCTAAGCGGTTTACAGAGTCAGCATATTGCTCCCAACATTTTGAGTCCTCATTTTACTGACCTTGGAAGAATGGAAGGCTGAGTCAACCTTGGTCTATAGAATCTTAAAGAAAGAGCGGAAGAGCAGTGGGATCCTCCCTGTTCCACTACCGGTTTGGTGATCAAGCGTGCATGCACGTGCACCTAATGTGTGCACACGCAGCTTTCCCCATACCAGCTGAGGCCTGCAATGTCAATCAGCAGATGATAAAGAAAAGAAAAGTGCAGGGGTGGGTGGGAGGTCCAATCCTGCACTTTTCTCTTCTTTCTCCTCTCAGCTAAGTGGATTTTTTTCCTCCTCTCAGCTGATCATCGGAGGCTTTTTTACTACTGGTTTGGCTGAACTGATCCAATCTGAACTGGTACCATACCACCATTGGAGAGGAATACAAATGTAATATAGCAAACTTGTTAGAAAAATAACAAAATAAGAATTACAATATGATAATTTATTTTTATATGTTGTTAATTATGTGTTTGAAATATATACATATACATACATATATTTTCGTTTATGTAGTTGCTTTCATTATGTACAAGACGTCTTGAACTTAGCAGGACAGCTTGCAAGCTGTATAACAGTGAAGGGACCCTGATCCTCACACTGCAGGATTTAGTCTTGTGTGCAGTAAATGATTACCTCAAAAAGCAAGAAACTGAAGAAAGAGATGAAGAAGCCATTTCTGATAATGGCCTTAAACAAATTGCATCTGTGTTTTCAAGGAAAGGTAAAAATGTGACTTTCCATATCTTGCCTATTAAAAGTATATACACTTGATTAACCAGCAAAATGAATCTTTTTTGGAGAAAAGATACATGGATCCGTTTTCTGACATACTATTCAAAAGTCTCTGATTTTATTTTATTTTTTTATTTTTTAAAAAAACTTATTGTTGGTTTGTTTTGGTTTAGTTTTAATGGTTTATGAGTTTTCACAATGTATCTTTAGTCTTTTATTTTTAGATGCATCGTGCACAGTTTTGTGAGCATTAAACAAAAAGGATAGTGTATGCAAATAAATGGACCAAAAAGTTTGTCTAGATTTCAGCTTATATATAAGCAGACTTTGACTTGATTCTTTGAAGTCTATTTCCATTAGATGTGTGGGTTCTTTAGTTGCTCAGAGTCCTGTTCAATAATTCTCTAGAGCAGAATGATATTGGTGGGTGCAATTTTTTTGCTGTTTTATTACTCTGATTTTATTTTGTTGGTTTAGGCAAATAGCTCATTTAATTCCATATTCTGTATACAATGGTAGTGAAATATGCATTCACAGGAATCCTCTTGTACTGTTGCTTCTCAGAAGCTCATATTTAAGATATACAGTCCATAATTTCAGCCTAGTAATTACTCACCAACACAAGTTTATATCTTGCTCTTCCATGTCTTTTTCCCTTCCCCTTTTAAAACAACTGAATTGGTCGCACAGATGGGATTCCGCCGGTTCTCACCATTTTGCCTGAACAGTTAGTTAATTGCTTATGCAGTTCAGAGAACCAGTTAAAAATAAAGTGCAAGAGAAGTTTTTTTTTCTCTCTCTCTCTCCCTTCAGTTAATAGCTCTGGGTAGACCAAGCCAAGAACCATTTAACAGTTGAAGCTGGAATACAGCCTATACATGCTGAATCAAGTCAATAAACAACAGAAACTGACAGGATTAGGGCAGGGAAACCCATCAATCACCCATCTAGGGATGGGATTAACCTCTTCCCTTCAGGAAGAAGGCAAAGATAACAAACATTTTCATTATAAAGAGTATTAAGTAATTTCTGTGATTAGCTGATACTCCTGGAATTCCCCAAGACCTTTTATAGCTGCTGCAGTATTGGCTACTTCTTGTTTCTTTTTTTCTTTTTTGGGGGGCGGGGGGAGATACAGGAGGGAACAATGATGCAACTTGATCATACAGGCTATGAATTTAATGCATGTGTGGTCTAGCCAACTGTATTGGTTCTGCTGTGAAGCACCAATTTAAAACATAGAGTACATAATAGAGTTGGAAGGGTTAATGGCTTTTGGCAACACGCCCAGGCTTTCAATTAGCATGAGCAGTTGCTCTTAGTTTCTCTCTCAGCTGTTGCATTTGCTTTGGGGTTGACTTTTTTTAAAAAGGGGGAATGGCTGTTTCCTGCATTGCTTTAGTGGTTCCTGGCACTGTCCTTTTGGGGTGTACCTCCCTCACTCTTTTTGAAAGCTTCCAGTGATGGAGCACCCACAATTTCTGAAGACAAGCTATTCCATTGGTTGATTGGTCTCACCCTTAGGAAATTTCTCCTTAGTCCGAGGTTGCTTCTCTCTTTGATTAGTTTCCATCCATTGTGTCTTGTGCCTTTTGGTGCTTTGGAAAATAGATTGACTCTCTCATTTTTTTTAAAAACAAACTTTATTAATTTTTTTTAACACACACAGTCAGACTTAAACAAACATTACACAAAACATAAATACATAAAACTTCTTTTTGGAAGGCGGCTTACCCCGAGTTAACTCCCTCATTTTTGTAGGAGCACCTCAAATTTCCTGACAGAACAATTAATCAGTGGAACAACTTGCCTCCAGAAGTTGTAAATGCTCCAACGCTGGAGATTTTAAAGAAGAGATTGGATAATCATTTGTCTGAAGTGGTGTGGGGTTTCCTGCCTAAGCAGGGGGTTGGAGTAGAAGACTTCCAAGGTCCTTTCCAACTCTGATATTGTATTCTGTTCTAAATATTGGAACAGTGCTATTTTATTGTAAGTTGGACTAAGGAGAAATGTCCAAAGAGTGACACAATCAAGTTGACCATGCCCACCCAGTCACATGCCCACCCAGCCATACCCACCCAGTCATTAGGGCAGAGAACCAGTTGTTAAATTATTTGAATCCCACCACTGATTTTGGTAGCCTTTGTCACATTTGATGGTAGCAAATTCCACATTAGCTATCTGCTATGCAAAAGTATTCCTCCTTTTAATTGATTTGAATCATCTAGTTTTTAATGTATGGTTTCATATGTCTATTAGGACTTTCCTCACTTATTTCTCATTTATGCTAAATGGAAAAAAGTCAAAGATGTAGTAGTCTTTATTCACAGAAAATATTATAGGCCTCTAATTATTTTGAGTCATCTTTTCTGTACCTTCTCTACTTCTTTACAGTAACATCATTTTTGAAATGTGGTGGCCAGAACTATATGTGATACATCAGAGCATTACTCAACTGGTAGTTTTATTTTAAATTCCATTCCTAATTATCCTAAGCATGGACTTTGCCCTTTTGTAATAGGTCAAAACTGAACTGTCCATAAAAATGCCAAGATTCAGGTTTCATGAAAGCTTTGCTTATGTGAAGTTCTGTTCGCTGTTTTGTACCAATGCACATCCTGCTGCACTTTCTTTATTGAAATATATTTGTCATTTGCAGTTCATTTTGGAAGCCTTTGCAATCCATTTTAAAAAATGTTCGTATGTATCTCAATACATTTGATGACATTAGCAAATTAGAACACCTTACCCCTAAACTGAGATTGTTTATTAATCAATTAAAAGTATCACTCTTTTTTACTTAAATTAACCTGTGGCATACTTTGCTTTAATAGCTCTTCTGTTTACAAATTATTGAATTATTCATTTTTTTTTCTTTCTTTCTTAGCCAATTACCATTCCACAACATGACAAGTGCTTGTCCTCTAAGTTGATTTTTAAAAATGGTGAGGTCGTTTGTGAAAGAAGTAGAGTTTTTAGATTTTAAAAAAAGGTAGAAGATCACTGAAAAAAAATGTATTGTTGCAGAAATCTTACTAGTTTTTTTTCAGAAAGTTATTTGTATGTTTTATCATATTCTTTAATAAAATATTGTACCATTTGATATAGTTTCAGGCATGGGTAAAATGACTGGAGACAATCTTAGTTGGTGAACTTTCAGCTCTTTATTACATAGTGACTTGAGAGCTTGAACAACAACAACTCTGCCTGACATAGGTAACCTTAATGTGAAATAACCAATAGGGAGCTGTAAGACGCTAGCTCCAGAACCAATAAGAGTCCTTCGTTAAGGGCCAATTGGATTCTCTGAACTCAACCAATTCAATCGAGCCGCTTAACAACCAATCAGAAGTGCAAGGCCAGAACCCTGCACTTTACCCCAAGCTTGCTTTTATTTAAACTATTTACATACATAACACCCCTTCCCCCTGGCTCCTCAATTATGGTGTGGTTAAATAGTCCTTCAAATAGGACGGTTTTCTTTTGGGTCTATTAGATTTTCTTTGGACTGGCTGTGTGCAGTCCTGTTGAGGTAAAATGTTGTTTGGCAGTGGCTCAGCTTCTCGTTCTGGTGTGATTTCCCTTGGAGTTTACAATTCTTCCTCCTGCTCCATTTCCTGAGTTTCACTAGATTCATCGCTCTCTTGGAACAGGTTCCCTGGAATGTCGTCTTCTTCCATTCCTTCCCCCCCCTCAGTTTGGTCGTAGGGGAGTTGCTGGCTGGCTGAAGGGAGTCGTGACCATAATTGGTCAATATGTCGTTTCCACAGTCTTTCATCATTACATCTTACAATATAGGATTTGGGCCCAGTCTCGCGTATTATCGTTGCTTCAATCCAAACTGGGTCGCCCGATAAATTTCTTGCATAAACGGGGTCGCCTACCTTGAAGGTATGGTAGCGTCCGCTAGATCCTGCAGGCTTTTCTGGCTTGTAAGCAGGGTGCAGTCGGTCGAGGCGGGAACGGAGTTTTCACCCCATGAGAAGTTCTGCAGGAGTTCTGCCGGTTACGCTGTGCGGAGTGATGTGTTGTAGAAGTAGAATGCGGTTTATTTTTTCATCAATATTATCATAGTCCACTTTTTGCAAAGTCTTTTTTACAAATTGGACCATGCGTTCCGCTCGGCCGTTGGTAGCAGGATGCGCAGGCGAGGTGAGCGCATGGCGGATGCCATTATCAGCAAGGTACTGTTCAAACATCAGCGCTGTAAACTGTGGTCCGTTGTCGGACACCAGGACGTCCGGCAATCCATGAGTTGCAAAGAGTCTATTGAGGACTTTAATGACACCTTCAGAGGTTGTATGGGTCATTCGATGAATTTCCAACCAATTAGAGTATGCATTGACAGTCAATAGTAATGTATGTCCTTTAATCGGCCCTGCGAAATCCAGGTGGATTCTGGACCAGGGCCCGCGTGGCGTCTCCCATTCAGTTGGTGCAGCTTTTGGCGGTGCGTTGCTGTTTTGTTGGCACTTGGTGCAGGCCTTGACCCATTGCTCGATGTGTCGGTCCATGCCTGGCCACCAAGCGTAGCTCCGTGCGAGTGCTTTCATCCGCACGATCCCGGGATATCCTTCGTGCAAAATTTGTAACAGCAAGTTTTGGAGTCGTTCTGGAACGACGACTCTATCGCCCCAGATGACACAACCTTTTTGCGAAAAAAGTTCAGTCTGTCTTGTTTTAAATGGCGCGAAGTCATCTGGGACCTGGTCCAATGGCCATCCACGTTCTACCCAGCCTAGGACTCGAGTTAGGGTGTGATCTCGTCTGGTCTCTCTCGCGATATCTCGAGCGGTCATAGGAGGCGAGTTGAGCATCTCGATTTGTAACGCCGATACTGTTGGTGCCGGATCGTCGAGAGTTTCTGGTAGCGGTGCTCTGCTGAGTGCGTCGGCATAGGGAATGGCTTTCCCCGGGCAATGTAACAATTGATAATTATAAGCAGCTAGGAACTCTGACCATCGAGTCATTCTTGGGGACAATATATAAGGGGTTGGTTTGTCCCCAGCGATTATCCCCAGTAAAGGTTTGTGGTCAGTTACAATGGTAAATGTCCTTCCATATACATACTCATGGAATTTTTTTACGGCTGCTACAATTGCAAGAGCTTCCTTATCTATTTGTCCATAGTTACGTTCTGCCTGAGAAAGAGTCTTCGAAAAGTATGCAACAGGGGCCTCGTTTCCATTAGGCAGCACATGGCTCAAAACAGCGCCCACCCTAAACAGTGAGGCATCACAAGTTATAACCAATGGTAATGTTTCATTATATTGCATAAGTACAGAATCAGATGTAAGTAAATCTTTTACATTTCGAAACGCTTTTTCCTCCCGGTAACCCCAAACCCACAATGCTTTCTTATCTAATAACCGGTGTAACGGTTCAGCCACAGTCGCCTTATGTGGTAAAAACACATTATAGAAATTAATAAGGCCTAAAAATGCCTGGAGATCTGTTTTGTTACGGGGTCTGGGAGCATTTTTTATCGCCCTTAATTTACTCTCAGTAGGGTGGATACCCTGACTATCAATGCGATAACCTAGAAATTCAACATTGTCGGTATACAGATGACATTTATCCTTTTTTACTTTCAATCCCGCTTCTTGGAATTTCTTAAGAACACATTTTAAATGATTCTGTAGAATTTTTTTTACTAGGAGCTGCAATTAACACGTCATCAAAATACGGAACCACGCCCTTGATTCCCTGCAATAATCGTTCCATTAAACTTTGGAATATTCCCGGGGCTACACTTACCCCGAATTGCAATCGGGTACATTTAAAAGCACCTCTGTGCGTTACTATTGTTTGAGCTTGGGCTGTTTTATCGTCCATGGGCAATTGTTGATAGGCTTGAGCTAAATCTAACTTAGCAAAAACCTTTCCGCCTCCCAGGGAATGAAGGTGGTGCTGTACCACCGGCACTGGATATGCGTTCTGCTGGAGGGCGTGGTTTAGAGTGGCCCAGTAGTCCCCACAGATTCGGATTGACCCATCTGGTTTAATGGGGGTTACAATAGGAGTTTCCCATGGAGAATGATCAATGGCTTGCAGCACCCCTTGTTTAATTAGTTTGTCAAGTTGTTCATCTATCTTGGCCTTAAGGGCGAACGGAACTCGATGGGGCTTTAAACGGATCGGGGCGACCTTAGGGTCGAGGCTAAATGAAATTGGGGTCCCCTTATACTCGCCCAGATGATCTGCGAAGACATCCCTGAATTCAGTAATAAGGTCCTCCTCCCACTCGCAATCACCGACTCGGTTCACGCCGGCTACTTCGATGCTGAGTGGCGCGAACCATTGGAGGCCCAACAAACTAGGCCTGTCCCTATTGATGATCGTTAGAGATAAGTATGGCATATGCTTTTTAAACGAGACGCGGACTCGACAAGACCCAACCACAGGGATCCGATTCCCTTGGTAGTCTTTAAGGATGAGATGTTGCATTTGAAGGTCTTGGCGTTGGATGGTAGGAATGAGTTGCTTTAATGTCTTCCACGACACCATCGAGAGGGACGATCCGGAATCGACCTCCATGTGGCAAGGTTGGTTCTCTATGGCTACTGTGACTCGAATCTTCTTAGCGTCCATGGCTGAGGCGTGACCTATAGTGATAGTATGGTGGGCCTCTTCTTTCTGCAACGCTCGATATCTGTAGGAGTGGTTTGCTGGATCTCGCCTTACAGGACGGTTTCCTGCCGATTGGTGAGAGCTGGTTCCCCTTGAGGCCTGACTTGGTCCCGGTAAACTGCGACAGACTCGACTGATGTGGCCTCGTTTTCCGCATTCATTACAGATCGCATTACGGAATTTGCAGTCTGCCCCTGGGGTGGTTTGCCCTGCAACCAGCGCAAGGGCGTGAGGGTTTAGAGCGAGGGACCCGGTCGAACCGCAGTCGATGGACCCCTTCTTCGTCGCTGTCTGACGACGAAGAGAGGTCCTCGTGGTGCATCGTAACAAGCTGCTCTTCTGACTTGGATAAAAGGTCGCCTGTCTGTGGGGTCGTTGGGTTTCGGTTTCGCCGTAGTTGCACCGCGGACTTTTTGGTCGCCTCAGCAGCAGTGGCTTCGGCGATGGCGTCAGCAAGGTCGATGTCGCCTTTCGCCATCAGCTTGCTTTGCACACCCAGCGCATCTAATCCCAGAATTAAGCGGTCTCTCAGTGCTTCATCTAAGTCTGTGAATCCGCAGAGGCCTCCCAAGTGTCGGAGGTCTGCCACGAAGTCAGCCACACTCTCTCCTTTTCGCTGGCTTCTTTGATAGAATTCGTGACGTCTCACGAGTGTAGGTATGGTTGGCGCATAATGGTCTCTCAGGAGAGGTTCGAGGTCGTCCCATCTCATTGCTTTAACTTCTCGAGGTTTCGCGAGTGCCTTTGCCATTTTAAAGACAGCCGGGCCGCAGTACGTCAGGAACAGCGCCCGCTTCTTGGCTGGTGTGGCGTCCTTCAGGTTGTTTGTTTCAAGGAACATTTGGAAGTGATCCATGTAGGATTCCCAATCCTCTTGGTTCGGATCGAACGGAGCGGGTGGTACGATGCCGCTGGACATGGTTTCCGTTGTTGGCGTCGTCTTGGCACGTGCTCTGTTTTTCTTCCCGGTTCCTTAAGATCAGATGTCTCCAAATCCCATCCTCGTCGCCAGTGATATAGTTTCAGGCATGGGTGAAATGACTGGAGACAATCTTAGTTGGTGAACTTTCAGCTCTTTATTACATAGTGACTTGAGAGCTTGAACAACAACAACTCTGCCTTATATAGGTAACCTTAATGTGAAATAACCAATAGGGAGCTGTAAGACGCTAGCTCCAGAACCAATAAGAGTCCTTCGTTAAGGGCCAATCGGATTCTCTGAACTCAACCAATCCAATCGAGCCGCTTAACAAACAATCAGAAGTGCAGGGCCAGAACCCTGCACTTTACCCCAAGCTTGCTTTTATTTAAACTATTTACATACATTACACCATTTAACTCAGAAAGGACATTAAACTAATGGGACATAAATTCCTATATATTCTAGAACCTGAAGCAACTCTAGTTACATTAATCATTTTCAGATATTCTCAGGAACAGATGCTGATTTTAAAATTTAGGTGCATATTTTTCTTGGAAGATCAGCAGCCTCACATCTGATGATTCATAATCATCAGATGTATACCATCTGGGTCCAGATACTGTATTTGTTTATTTTTAATTCATCCGTTTCATAATCTTGCTCCTTCTGTCTGTTTATTGAACCCTTCTGGGGAAAAAAAACCTAAGGCATAGACTTATCTTATCAATGAAGACAGAAGCAACAAATTAAGCTTCTCCTCAGTTTTCCTTTCCTCCTTTATGTCAACCAGTACCTGTTTGCAACTTCTTTATGTGAGGATGCTCTTTCTGTTTACTTGGGTGAGGCCATCTTGCTATCATTTTTGCTCTATTGCTAGCACTTTTTAAAGCAGACTTAAGAAAAGGACTGTGAAAGTACTTTATAATAGATTTTGCAGCAGATTCTATGTCTGCAGAGGCCTTTATCTGGACTGACAGCTACTGTTTAATTCAGTTTTTGCAGAACTCTTCAGATGATCAATTCAGACTAATTCCATATCCTCTCATGTAATACATTGACTCTGGAGGTGGTATGCGATTCCCATCTCAATCAGAACGTTGTTTGGCTCCTATTTTTTCTGGCCATTTCTACTGTTAGAACATTTTCTTAACACTCTAGATGTAAATAGAATCTTGGCCATGTATATTGCTGTGGCAGCCTTTGTTAATCAAGATGTATACGGAACAAGGGCTATCTACCAAATATATTTCTCAGCAATAGGAGTGTGCCAAAGTGGATTCTGTATACACAGAAAACTGTTTCTGTGTATATACAAATACGTAATTGACAACTTGAACAACCATGATTGCAGATTAGCATCCTGTAGTAGATGAAGATCAGTTAGTTGCTAATATGTATAGATTGTCTGAATGCACTTAATTGTAGGGCAACAGACAAATTCTGAAAAAAATCTGTTCTCTCTCTCTCACACATCTATTGTAGGGAGTAATACTTATAACAATTACTGAAGTTCACAGTTGTACCATTTATTTTTAATGAAAAAATACAGTCAGACATTTATAACGATGGAGAAAAGCAGCTTTGTTAATTTGTCGAATTCTTGATAGTTAGACAGTTAGAACAATTAATCAGTGGAACAACTTGCCTCCAGAAGTTGTGAATGCTCCAACACTGCAAGTTTTTAAGAAGAGATTGGACAGTCATTTGTCTGAAATGGAATAGGGTTTCCTGCCTAGGCAGGGGGTTGGAACAGAAGACCACCAAAGTCCCTTCCAACTCTGTTTGTCAAGCATCCAGAAAGTATCTATGATATCAATCACTCTGAGACGTTATCTCTCCAATTGATTTATTAGGAACAGATCTGGCATGTCAAAAGCAATTTCCCAAGTGAAAGTTTTTTCGCGCATTACACAGAACCCACTTTCTCTCCTCCCTTCTCTCCTCCCACTTCTACACTTCATAAATCACAAGAACCAATTTACTGCAACTGGAAATCCTTAATACAACACACAGAATAACCTTGAACTTTTCAACTCCTCTAACTCTCTAAAACAAAATGTGGCAGCTGAATTTCAAAGCTGACACTGTTATTCTGTTCTGCCCTTTGCTTGGACAATGCTGAAGTACTATGTGAAGGTGCTTAGAATGAAATAGTGCAACCTAGTGCAATGAAATAGTCCAAAAAGCTTCTTGGATGAGAAGTGAAACATTTTCTTCTATTTCCTGAAGGAAAACTTTCCTTTTGAAGGAAAAAACAACCCACCTTTGAGACTTCAGTCAGTCAGGATCCAACTATTGGCTATGGCCAAGTCAGCCTGAAATACTGCATTCTAACTACTATACCATCACTGCTCCTAATTCCTTAGCATTTTGTTTTTAGTATTTGAAAGCCTCATATTGTGAGAACTCAGTATATTTCTGGGTATATATCTTTAGTGCCCAAATGGCATGGTCATGGACAATCAGATGGGCAGGCTTTGGGTGTCCCATTCACTTATGAGAAGAAAAGGATGGGCTTCTTAGAGTAGTGTTTTTCCATGGTGGCCCCCACATCATGGAATAGTCTCCTCCCCCTCCCCGATTCATATTGCTCCCACATTGGAATCTTTCATAAAAACTTTAAAGGTGGAGTTCTTCCTCTGGATATTTGACCCCTAATAATTTTATTAATAATTTGGATTACTGCCATGAATTTATTAGTATATTTTACCTATTGTTTTATTTTTATTTCTGTATTTGGCTATATTGCAAACCTCTGAAAGTCAACTTGATGCCAGCAGTAAATCAATAACTTAATAAGTATAAGATTAGAAAATTGTACAATTTAAGAAAACTGTAAAATAAAAGAGAATTATGAGAAAAGAATTTTTGTAAAATCTTTCTTTTCTCTCTTTACCAAGATAAGGATAAGAACATCAACTTTACATCATCAGTGATAACACCAGATATTGATCATTTGGTGCTTAGCAACATTCTTAGAAATCCAGTTGAGGTCTGGGTTTCCAGCGGAGAACCTTTTCTACCTTTGGATAGTAAGTCATTAAACAAAAAAGGAAATATTATAAGAGGTTGACAATTCTATCTGTTTTCCTTTAGAATATGGCTGATATCATGTACTTCAAATTACAAATTCATGTTCATAATTCAGTGAAGAATGTAAATGTTTAAAAATTTGTACATAATTCATTTCTAGAGTATAAAAAATAGTAAAAGTATACTTTGCAAAATAATAGATTATTATCAAGGGAAAAATTACAGAATATTTTTATTTATTTATTTTTGTCATTACATTCCAGAACATTCTTCAACTGTTTCCCAGATTTATTCAATTGGAAGATGAGTGTTGATTTTAAGACAAACCCCGTACAAAAAAGGAAGTTGGGCAGAAAAGAATTTATGAAACGCAAACATTAGGTTACTGCCTTGCTTCTCTACCTCGCTCACAAGGGTGGCTAAATCTCAGTTGAAGATTTTCCTCAAACATGTATCTGTGATATGATTGAATAAATCGTATTTTATATAGTATATGTACATATGTGTGTTTGTGTGTACATATATGCATGTATATATGCACAGTCACATGTATTCATACACATACACATATATCACACACAATCAAGAAGCATCAGAAAAAGACTGGGCTTAGAAAAAATATAAATTAATAAGTACTCATTCAATTTATTAACTGTACACACAAAAACAATCAACTATTGTCTTACATGTATACTGAAATATACAGACTTACACTGAAGAAATCTGGGCTCTGCAAATATAAACCTATAAATTCTGATTGTTTAGGATCTATTTAATGTTACTGTCCCCTAAGTATGGATATGCTTTTATATTGGAGCATGTAAATTGCTTTGGACAGTAGGAAAGATTACTTGCCCTTCTTTTTTTTTTATACATATGTATGCGTAAGAGAGAGAGAGATAAAGCATTAGACTATATTTAATAGCAAGTCCTATTGATGTCTGTAGCCCCTACCCCCAGGTAAGTCTGCTTAGGACCTCTGGTTTACTTCAGTCCACATGCACTCCCAAGGGCCTTCTTCTCTTCATTTTAGTACCAGAACCTCTATCTATCAACCAAAAATATTGATTTTCTAGCCTTCCCATTTGTAGAGAGAATCCTTGGATAGATGTTTAATACTGTGCATTCTCATTCTCTGCTCACAGAAGGTAATAGAGGAAGCATGTTTTAACTGCCTTGCAGCCACTTTAACAAACTACTGTCTGTCCTTCCCAATTCACAAGTGTGTATGTGTGTGTTTGGGGGGAGGGGGAGGATGGTGTGGAGAGCAACACTCTTTTTTGCATAAATTATTATTTTAAAAGGTCCTGTTTTTCACGTACAGTTGCAATACTAAATGGTATTGAATTTGTAACTTTCCAAATTTTCTTTATTCTGTACATGTTTGACTAAGGGAAGATTTAAGTACTTGAGCATTTTCACAGAATTTTTTCTTGGGCCATTCAATACTTTTTAATTACATGTTTTAAGACCTTTAGAAGCAAAATCTAAGAGGTCTGTAGGGGGCGTCCATAAGCGCACCAACGTGCCTACCATCCCTGTCCTATTGTTTCTTTTATTTTTTTAATTTTTCTTATATGTATCCATGTATTCATAATTATGTTTTTACTTATGCCTATTATCTTGTAAGCAATTGACAAAAATAAATAAATAAAAATAAAAATCATTTTTTTTAAAAAAAGGAACTGTACCAAAAAATGTATATATATATTCCTAACAGCTTTGGAAAACATAGAAAGGCAAGAAAAACAGAAGTGGCTAGAAAAAGATAGAATTCTGGCAGACCTTAATGCAATGAAACATAAAATGAGACAACTGCAAGGTCAGTATTATAGTGAAAGTTGATTTCATTGTAATTACATTATTTTTAATAATATAATATTAACATGAGATAACAACTTTTAATATTAGTCCATGTATCAAAACCTTCTTTTTGAGATTTTTTAAGCTGACATACTTTTGTAATAACAATGCCAAAGTTCTAAGTTTACGGTATTATATTAACATTATTGAAAACACATCCTTTTTTACACAAGGACTATTCAATATGACTGGTATGCAAGATTTTTTTAAACTATATTTTTAGCTCCAGCATCTCAGAGCAAATGTGGATCTCAAAATTGCAACCACAGATCCTCCAGAGAATAGTTAGATTTTATTAAGGAATAATACAGTGCGAACATATTAATGTGTATTGGATTATTTCCATTTGTTCCAATGAATTAAAATTCTTCTACATTAAAAAAGTGCTCTAAAACCATTCTTATTTTAGGACGTCGTATAACAAAATATAAAGCTGCCGATTTGGTGCCCACTCAGAGCCCTTTCCAGCCTGTGGTAGTAGAAGGAGGCTGGACAGAAGAAACTCAAGAAGAGATGAAACTCATGGAAACTATACAACATACAGAGGTGTGAATATATATTTTATGCTACCCAATTTCCTGAGAAATGAAATCTTTAGATCTAAATGCTTTCGGAAAAGATTTGTGACCTGCTAACTCAATAAATTGTCTGAACTATGACTTCTTTTCCTAGTGAGAGAGAAATATGTTTAATTTACATTATGTAGGATTGATCTCTGAAGCAAAACTCGTTTCTTATCTAAACATTTTAGCTACATGTTTCACATTCCCTTAATCCACATATTATTCTTGAGAAAAAGGAATCTGGTAGTCTCCCCCAAGACTGCCGTTTTATCATCCTGGAATAAATTTTAATTTATAAATAGAAGCACTGCATTTCAAACAACTATTTTCATTAAAGTTTTTAATAAATAATCACTATGAAGAAATTGGGAAAAGAGCAGTACAGTATGTTATATTTTTAGAAGCACAGAACTACAAAGATAACTTCATTTTGTTTAATTAGAATCCTTTGGGTCAATAAGTATACTTGAAAGTTGTGGGTGGTCTCACAAAATGATTGCACAAAGGAGGCTGTCTTTGTGGGCATGACCAATTACCAAACATGGGTTGCTGCTTGTCGTGTTTTCTTGCTCTCAGGCAGTTCTTGCCAAATACGGGGACATAAATCCAATAGATCACATGGACAAGGTTGTGCTAAATACTGCCCTCCCCCTCATTTCCAAGGTGTGAAGATAAGGACCCAGATCTCACTGAGCCATCAGATTCAGAAAGAATTTAATGGTTGAAGTCATTGAGAGCTCCTTGATGCTTTCTGAGCTTGTTTGTTTTCTTGAAGACGTTTCATTACCCTAACTAGGTAACATCATCAGTGCCAGTAAGGAGTGCTGATTACTGTCAGTTTATATTCTGGTGTCTTGTCTGTCTGTGTGGGTAGGGGTGGTCATCTAAACATAATATTGCTAATAATCTCTAGTGAACTATATAAATACACAGTATCAAAATCATATAATGTCTTATCTATGTCTTATAGCAATATAAAACATTTTTTAAAAAAAATCAGAAAGAATGGAAGGTATTACAGTCCAGAACCCTGCATAATCCACAAATGTGGCTGTTCAGACGCTCACTAGATGTTCTAAAGAATGTATAGGATAACTTTAATGAGCTGTTGTTTACTGGAACCACCAAATGTGCACACCATAATAGCTTCCATATGTTGATGCCTGAAGGAAGGCAAAGGTGATATACATAATACATACACATGTAATGGTGTCATGATGAAAACCCCACATTTTTTGTATTTGTGTTGCATTGTTGCAGGCACATATTTTGACATTTTGATGAATTCTTGGTTTACTGTAGATGTCATGGCTCCAGATTTCTTTTCCCTGACCCATATTTGCCTTCAGGTCTTCCCTGAAAGATTCAATTCCTCTTTGGCTTCAGTGAATAAAAAGTATTCAGGGCTATTTCTTACCCCAAAATTGACATAATGCCTTAAAACGCTTTTGCTTAAATAGAAGAATCAATAGTTTTCATAATTCTAATGTAACATACTTTTTGTTGCATTACATTCATTCCTTGTGACTTTGCAAAATGTAAACTACCACACAGAGGCAGCCATTGATTTTAACTCCATGACTTGTATTATGTTTGACTCTAGATGCACCTTTCAGAACTTCAAGCACTGCAGTTCCAAAGAAGTTCTCCCTTTTCTCCTAAATTACTTGCCAAAAATGACAAGGGTCTCTACAAGCAGCCCACAACCAAAAGAGTGTGGGCTTACCCAAATGGAAATATACCTGACAAGGGAGCACATGCGTGGGGAAAATCTATGACAGAGGTAAAGAGGATAACTTTTCTTTCAATAAATTAAGTAAATAAATAAATATCTTTTAAATAAAATTTCAAAAAAAACAACCTAAAAACATCTTAACTGCTACTTCATAGTGGCGAATATACAACAGTCGCTTACAAGATAACCTTATCATGCGCACTGCATTGTTTTTCTTTTGCTTAAAACAAAAGTTGGAGATATATGGCACTCCACTGGTTGCGGAACAACAAAATCCTCACCTTGATCGTTCTGGTTAAACACTGAGATATGTATTTCATCAACTTATGAAATTTCTGTACTGATTTCTGTCCTTATACGATTGTATACAGGTAGTCCTCAATTTAGACTCATTTGGTTAGTAACCATTCAAAGTACAATGGCACTGAACAAGATAGCGTATGACTGAATGTCAATGGAGATTCTCAATCATCCAGATCATGGTTGTCCCAAAGTTGCTTTTCAAAAGGCAAATGGACTTGCTTGACAAGAAAGTCCAATTGCCTTTTGAAAAGCACCTTTGCAAGACTTATAGTCATTTTTCAGACTTACAACTATTGCAGCATCCCCATGGTCATGTGGTCAAAATTCGGATTCTTGGCAACTAGCATGAATTGATGATGGTTGCATTGTGTCAGGGTCATGTGATCACCTTTTGCAACCCACTGACAAGCAAAGTCAATGGGGAAGCCAGATTCATTTCCAACCATGTTACTAACTTAACTGCAGCAATTCACTTAACAGCTGTGGCAAGAAAGGTCATAAAATGGGGCAAAAACTCACTTACTGTAACTGTTTTGCTTTGCAGTGGAAATTTTGGGCTCAGTTGGGGTCATAAGAAAAGGAATGCCTACACAACTTGTTGTATAAGTTCTAAAATTATATACTGTACTTGAAATTACTCTGTGTCAGTTTAGATAATTCTCTGTATTTTTTACACTCCCCACATGAATACAATCTAATGTCTCCTTAAGACAGAAAAAAAATCAAACATTTGATCAGCCTTTGATTATATTGTATGAACAAAAGAGTAGTTTAAAAAGATTTTGGAGTAACAAAATTAATTTTGATTGTGGACAATTCCAGGTTAATTGTTCCTTGCAGTATAAATTTTGTGGCATGAGATTCTGACAATAGACACGGTTGCTTTAATGGCTTGCAAACAAGCACTGTTTGCTTGTCTGTATTTTAATCAGAAGCACTGCATGGTCCCAAAATAAATAAAACACACATATACACACTGATATGCAAATACATAAATGCTTATATTCTCATTTTTTTTTCATGTAAACAAAAGCATCGCATTGCACCTGTGTCAGAAGCACCAAAGTGCTTCTGGGTTGAAAGGATTAACCGGTGACATCACCATTGCCCAGGGAATAACCACTTGGGAGCTCATTTCAGTTCCTGACAGGAAGCAGTGGTGGGATTCAAATTTTTTTACTACCTGTTCTGTGGGTGTGGCTTGGTGGGTGTGGCAGGGGAAGGATACTGTAAAATCTCCACTCAGAGGTGGTATTTGCTGGTTCTCCGAACTGCTCAAAATTTCCACTACCAGTTCTCCAGAACTGGTCAGAACCTGCTGAATACCACCTCTGGAGTTGAGCAAAGAATGGGAGCTTACTCCGCCCCATGGCAGCACTCATGTCTCAAACATGGGCTTGTTAACCCATGCTCCTTTAAGCAAAAGCATAATATTATGCAAAGCAAAATATTAAGTATTAAAGAGAAAAATTTAAACAAAGGAGATAAGAGAAAGGAAAGCTGTCCATAACTAGTTAACACTAATACCATTCATTACAGGTTGTCCTCAACTGACAACAATTCATTTAGTGACTGTTCAAATTTACAACGACCCTGAACAAAGTGACTTATGACAATTTTTCATATTTACAACTGTTGCAGCATCCCCATGATCACATAATCAAGATTTGGATGCTTGGCAACTGACTCATACTTATGACAGTTGCGTGTCCTGGGGTCATGTAATCACCTTTTGCGACCTTCTGACAAGCAAAATCAAAAGGGAAGCCAGATTCACGTAGCGACCATGTTACTAACTTAATAATTGCAGTGATTTGATTAACAACTGTAACAAGAAAAGTCATAAAATTGGGCAAAATTCACTTAACAAATCTTTCACTTAGCAACATAAATTTTGGGCTCAATTTTGGTCATAAGTCAAGGACTACCTGTATGCTTCTCCATCCTTGTTTGTGCAAGCAGTCCTCTTTTTTTCTGTCACTTTACTATAATGTCCAAGTATAATCTTGACAGCTTTGTACAAATGTATTTATTTTTAACTTAGTTGTAAGTTACGGCTGAAAAAAACACCAATTGTGCAACTAATTCTGTATAAAATGTCCTATAGCAGGGTGTCTCTGCTTTGGCTGATAGTTTGAAAACTGTACATTCTGACTTACTGTCAAAGAGACTTCTGAATAGTAATGCAGTTTTAATATTTCAGCTACTTGACAGTTGTACAACTCATCTAAAAATGTCACAGCCTGCAAAGATACTATATACACCTGATGGATACCACCTGCAGTCATGGGAAGAAATAGAGAGGGACATGATGGTTTGTGTTTCCACAGGACATGTCTTTATGAGCCAAAAAGGTAACATTTAAATAACATTATTTAAATGTTAAAAGGACCTTTTAAATTTTTTAGCAATCCTCTACATAATTAAAGTGTC
The DNA here is from genome assembly GCA_033807585.1 of Hydrophis major. Classification (NCBI taxonomy): domain Eukaryota; kingdom Metazoa; phylum Chordata; class Lepidosauria; order Squamata; family Elapidae; genus Hydrophis; species Hydrophis major. The sequence goes on along the minus strand of CM066328.1, from coordinate 111,118,517 downwards.
TTAATCATGAGGTGGCTTGTAATTTTTAAATGTGGGTTTGCACATCATACTTATGGGTAGGAGTACTGCCCATAATGTGGTCCTTCTCCTTCTGATCTAAGAACCATGTCTGAATCTGGTTTGGTTTCTGGAAATTTAAGTGGCAGGTTTCTGAATAATGCTCAAGTTTTCAGGAAACAAACAAATGGACTTATCATTCTATAAAACAACCCTAAATTAAAATCAACTATACTTTTTCATGTTTTAAGACAGAATTAGATAAATCAGTTTCATTCCTGAAATATAATTCTGTTTTTTCAGCTGTACAGCATGAAATAGAAATTAGAGCTCATTATGCAAGAATTCGGAAGCAGCAAGGTCCAGAATCAACCAGCATTGTTGTTTCACCATCAACTAAAGTTATAGACAAGGTTGTATCACAATGCATTGTATAACAGTAATATTATATGCTATATCATTAGTTCTAAATTTTTTTTTTGCTGCAGCTCTTGTGAGGTAAGATTTTATTGAATTAGATGGCTTCTGTTAGGGCTCAGAATCCATAGCCATCATTATGACAAGGAAACTTTTGGCAAGAGCATTTCAGATTCAAAAGTACCCGAACTTAATTCAGCATAAAATTGATTTAAGCAAGGAATGCTGGCTGGTGGCGCTCCAAAAGAAGATCATTTTCTGCCATGGACCTTGTCCTCTGGAACATCCTGCATCCTGAGATTACATCGACCCCCCCCCCATCCTGCTAGCCTTCTGTAAGCCTTTGAGTCTGGGACCCCAGTGTGGGATGGAGCCCATTTCTTGGCTATGCTATGATTCACCATCATAAATAATTTAGCATTTTATATATTTCCATTTGTTTTAATGTTGTGAGCTGCATAGAATCATGTACTTGAGATGTGTGGCCATATCATTTGAATAAATAAATAAATGAATTTCCTTAAATTTATCTTTTTATAATTCCTTCAGTAATACTTAACAATATGTAACATCTTGATATATGAGGGGATATGAGCTAGTGCCATTTCTGGATCCAGGCTTTTTACAAATTGATTACCCATGGAAGCAAGCTTCGGGTGCTTTAAAAACAAAGCCTATTTGGGAGAAGGCGGAGCTTCGTTCCGGCGATACAGCTGCGATCTCGGGGCTCTGAGATCGCAGCTGATATTTTCGCCCCTGGTCAGTCTTAACGGACCTAAACCGTCCCGTAGAGACGGTGATCGTGAAGGGCATTGTTCCAGGATCCCAGAGATATCGCAAAATCTCTGGTTTGATCCGGAAGAAGCCCTTTCGCTGGCGGCGGAGAGGCAGCCTCCATAGCTGCTGAAGTCGGGACAGCTCCGGAAAGAAAGTGATTGGAGTGAAGTGTGTCGGCTGGGTGAGAAAAACTCTTTTGTGTTGTAAATTCGCTGAGGTTGGAAAGTTCATCCGGGATAAAGAAGAAAGCTGTGAGATTTTTTTTTGACTGAAATTGTTTTGAGCGGCGTTTTTTAAAGTGATGTCAAATTGAGGCTTGGGTTTTTTTTTTTTCTTTTCTTTATACTTTTTGGGAAAGATTTTACTGTGACTTTGTAGGTAACCGGATTGAATTTTCTCTTATATATATTTTTATGCTCCCTTTGATTTTTTAACTTTCTTTAGGATAGAGGCTCCCTTTGGCTATTTTTTCTTTTTTTTCTGTATATATTATTCCTTTTTTCTGGCTGGGGGGGAGAAAGAGCATTAAGAAACTTTGTAACACTGCCAACTAGAGGCTTGAAAGTATCTTTATTTGAATTGGAGAGAATTGCAAAAAGACCTCATCTCAAGGACTTTTTAATGTGATAAGATAGAGGGAGAGCACAGCAAAATATTATTGCAGGTGCTTTCCTGGACTGTTATCAACAACACTTGAGGTTTGGCTTTGAAGCTGCTGGAGAAGAGAGTCATAACAAGAGCCTTGGATAAATAACAAAGTGCAGTGTGTCTTCTTATATATACCCCATTCGCTAGCCTCTTTCTAAATTTTAATTTTAGTAATATTTTTATTTTTGCCTTTTATTTTAAAGGGAAAGCCTCAGAGTTTTTTCTTTTTTCTTCTTTATTTTTCTTTTCTTTTTTATTGGGACTTTTTTGCTTTTCATATTTATGTTTTTGGACTATTTTGTTGTTGTGGTTGTTGTTGTTGTTGTTGTTTTTGGATTATTGAGCAGCGGTAATGATAGAAATTTTGGCAGATGCTTTGGAAATTACAGAGGAAAAGATGATGGATGGAATAGATGAGATATATCGAGTCTATACAAGATATGCGATGAGAAATAAATTACCCAAGGAAGTCCATATTAGATTTACCAAAAAATCCATTAAAACACAAATATTACAAGTAGTAAGAGAGAAAACACTGAAATACAAGGGTAAAGAGGTTGTGGTTTTAAAACAAATACCCAGAAGAGTGAGAGAGATGAGAAGAGAATATCGATTTCTGACCAAAATACTATTGGAAAACGAAGTAAATTATAGATGGCTGATTCCAGAAGGACTAGTGTTTAGGTGGCAAGAGCAGAGATATAGAATTGATTCAATTGAGAAAGCAGAACTTTTCCATGCAGAATTCTTTGGAGGAAGAAGAGAGGAAGCAGAGAAAGAGGCTTTATCAATTGAGTTTCAAGATGAACAACTGGAGACTGAAAAAGAGAAAGGAGCAGCAGGGGGACAGATGGATAATAAAGAACAGCGTGAAGTGAGATCCACGAGAGCTGTTAGACCTAAATATAAAGCATAATCATGGAGGAAAAAAAACTGATTACAATGAATATAAATGGACTTAATTCAGCTGTTAAAAGAAGGAAAACTTTTCATAAATTAGAGAAATTAAAATTTGATATAATTTGTTTACAAGAAGTTCACATTAAAAAACAACATGAACAATTGTTATTACAGCCAAAATTGGGGAAAATATTTACTACTTTGACTCAATGTAAGAAAAGAGGTGTGGTTTTATACATTAAAGAGGCTATTCCAGCAAAATTGATTTACACGGATGAAGATGGAAGAGTATTAATGGTAGAAATAATGGACAATAATATAAAAATACTCTTGATTGCAATTTATGCTCCGAACGATAAACAAGAAGAGTTTTATAAAAAGCTACACATGAAAATAATTGGACTGGACTATGTTAATATAATTATGATGGGAGATTTTAATGGAATTGTGGACAATAAACTGGACTATATAGCAACAACAACAAAGCAAAATAGAAAGGCTCTCCCAAGGTCTTTTTTTAAAATGACAGATGAATTAACTTTAAAAGATATTTGGAGAGAAAGAAATGTTAAAGCTAAACAATATACTTTTTATTCAAATAGACATTTATCATGGTCCAGATTAGATATGATTTGGATCTCAACAGAACTAATATCTAATATTAAAGAAACAAATATTGAAACAAGTACTTGGGCAGATCATAGCCCAATGACAATTAAATGGAAGGGACAAAAAAAAAGATCGAGATGGACATTAAATAATACTATTTTAAAGGAGAAAGATTTTACACAATGGATGGAGAAGGAATTGGCTTTTTTCTTCAGAGAAAATAAAAAAGAAGATACTTCAACGCAAAATGTGTGGGATACAATGAAGGCATACGCTAGAGGTTTGATAATAGATTATACAAGAAAAAAGAATATTAGGAAAAGGCAAGCTTCTAAGGCCTTGGAAGATGAGTATAAAATTCTTGAAAAAGAATTACAGAAAATGCCACAGAAAAAGGATATTAAATTGAAGCTGGATGTAATCAAACATAAAATGGAATTAATAGAGAAAGAAGAACTGGCACAGAAAATTAGAAACTCTAAACAGAATTATTTTGAAGATGCAAATAAACCAGGTAGATGGCTAGCATATAAATTGAGAAAAGAGAAGGAATCAAGAAAAATATTGAAGTTAATAGATGAACAAGGCCAAGTTTGTTATGGGAATAAGGAGAAAAAAGAAATTATTCGAGATTTTTATGGGCAACGATATAAACAAGAGAATATTGATGAAGAAAAAGTCAAACAGTATTTACAGGAAGCTAATTTACCAAAGATACCTAAAGAGACTGAAGAAATGCTAGAAAGCAATATAACAATGATGGAACTAAATGAAGCATTTAAGAGACAAAATAATGGGAAAGCTCCGGGCCCAGATGGGCTTCCAGTAGAATTTTATAAAACATTTCAAGAATTATTGAGCATCCCATTGTTAGAAGTTATGAATGAAGTTATGTTAAAAAAGATGATACCTAAAACATGGTCAGAGGCTTATATTACACTCATACCAAAGGAAGAGACTGACCCATTGCAAATTAAGAATTATAGACCTATTTCTTTATTGAATGCAGACTATAAAATCTTTGCTTCAATCTTAGCAGAAAGACTTAAAAAATATTTAAATAATTTTATTCACTCAGACCAAAATGGATTTCTGCCAAAGAGACAAATTAGAGACAATATGAGAGTAATCTTGGACACTTTGGAATACTATGAGGCTCATCCTGAAAAGCAAATGGCTTTGATATTCCTAGATGCTCAAAAAGCATTTGACAACGTGAACTGGAGATTTATGTTATTATTATTGGAGCAGATGGGTTTCGCTAAAAAATTTATTCAAGCAATAGAAGCTATATATAATAAACAGACAGCAAGGGTAATGATGGAGGGGGAACTTACAGATTTTATTAATATAAGGAAAGGCACAAGACAAGGATGCCCCCTATCTCCTTTGCTATTTGTGTTGACCTTGGAAGTGTTGAATAGAAATATTAGGGATGATAAAAGCATAAAAGGAATGAAAATTAAGAAGGAAGAATTGGACTACTTTGTTGTTGTGGTTGTTGTTGTTGTTTTTTGGATTATTGAGACTTTTTTTTTTTTTGAAAAAGTTTTTATTAATTTTCTACAAACAAACAAGACAAACAAAACATAAAAACATCAACTCTTATATGTACATCCAGTGTGTCAGTTGGTTCATCATTTTTGTGCATTCATTCTGTAGTCTCAATTGCAATTATGTTACATAACAACTCATATTGTCAATCCAAACTTATATATCCTAATATCACTAAAAAAAGAAGTTTTTGACTATATTTTTAATCATTCATGCTTTATGAGCTAACAATACTTTAAACCAGTTTACTCTATAACAAATCATCTAGTCATATCAAATCAATCCTAAAAAATCCTTTATAAATATGATAGCAAATAGCAAAATAATAGCAAAATAAAGATATTCCTTACTATCTAGCATTCTAAATATTCTATTATCGTATTTTATCATCTAGCCATTTATAAAAAAGATCCCAAATTTCGTAAAATTGTTTATCCTCTTGCTCTCTAATTTCAAATGTCAATCTGCTCATCTCAGCACATTCCAATATTTTCTTAATAATTTCTTCCTGTAATGGTATTTTCTCATTCTTCCAATTTTTAGCAAATACAATCCTGGCCGCTGTTAATACATTTACAATCAGGTATTTCAAATCTTTACTATATATATCAGGTAAAATTCCCAATAAGAAAATCTCAGGTTTCAAGTCTATATGTTTCTTTGTCATTTTTTCCAACCACATGCGAATTATAGTCCAATATTTTCTAGCATCCTCACAAGTCCACCACATATGGTAATATGAGCCTGGTATCTGATGACATTTCCAGCATTTTTCAGATTTATTCTTAAACATTCTTGCTATTCTTGTCGGAGGAAAGTGCCACCTGTAAAACATCTTATACAAGTTTTCTTTATATGCTGTTGACATTGTCATTTTATAATTTTGAGACCACAATTTCTGCCATTTCTCTAAATCAATCCCATATCCAAAATTCTTCCCCCAAACAATCATAGTTTCTTTGACTTGTTCTTCCTCTAATTTCATTCCCAGTAAATAACCATATAATTTTTTAATCACCTTCTCATCAGTACCCATCAAAATCTTATCTAAATCAGTCTGTTTATCATAAAATCCCTCCGTTTTGGAATCTTCATCATACCTTGAATGTATTTGTGCATATGAAAACCAATTCATCCTTATACCTTGTTCCTCTAAGTTTTGGATCGATTTAAGTTCACCCTTTTCATCCAAAAGTTCCCCATATCTAACTGTTTGTTCCTTCTTGTAGATTATAGGATAGGAAAATGCTTCAATGGTCGATAACCAGACTGGAATTTTCAAATAACATTGTCTTTTTATCTTCTCCCAATTTAACCACAAAGACTCCCGTACATAATGTCTTCTAAAATAACCCTGTGTTTTAGTTCCCTTATACCATAAAAAAGCATGCCAACCCAACAGCAAGTCATGCCCTTCTAATGTCAACAACCTATGTTTCCTTAATGTTATCCATTCTTTGACCCACATCAAACTTGCAGCTTGATAATACAATTCCCAATTAGGCAGACCAAAACCTCCTCTAATTCTAGCATCTTGCAAAAGCTTTAGCTTTATTCTCACTTTTTTACCTTGCCATATAAACTTCAACATAATTTTATTTAAATCTTCAAAATAGTCTTTTCCAAGCCTAATTGGTATTGTTTGGAACAAAAATAAAATTCTAGGTAAGATATTCATCTTAATTGTTGAAATTCTCCCTATTAATGACAATTGCAAGTTTTCCCACTTCTTCAAATCTGTAGTTATCTGTTGTTTAAGTTTAATATAATTATTCTCCTTTAATGTGCTACATCTTGTTGTCAAATGTATCCCCAGATACTTAACCTTATTTGTAACTTGAATTTTCAAAAGATCTGCCAATTCTTCTCTCTGTCTCAATAGCATATTCTTTGTCAAAATCTTTGTTTTGTCTTTATTTATTTTCAAACCAGCCACCTCTCCATATGCCTCTATCCTTTCCAGTAACTTTGGAGCTGTTTCTAGCGGATCTTCCAAAATAAAAGCTAAGTCATCAGCAAAAGCTTGTAGCTTAAATTCTTCCTTCTTAATTTTCATTCCTTTTATGCTTTTATCATCCCTAATATTTCTATTCAACACTTCCAAGGTCAACACAAATAGCAAAGGAGATAGGGGGCATCCTTGTCTTGTGCCTTTCCTTATATTAATAAAATCTGTAAGTTCCCCCTCCATCATTACCCTTGCTGTCTGTTTATTATATATAGCTTCTATTGCTTGAATAAATTTTTTAGCGAAACCCATCTGCTCCAATAATAATAACATAAATCTCCAGTTCACGTTGTCAAATGCTTTTTGAGCATCTAGGAATATCAAAGCCATTTGCTTTTCAGGATGAGCCTCATAGTATTCCAAAGTGTCCAAGATTACTCTCATATTGTCTCTAATTTGTCTCTTTGGCAGAAATCCATTTTGGTCTGAGTGAATAAAATTATTTAAATATTTTTTAAGTCTTTCTGCTAAGATTGAAGCAAAGATTTTATAGTCTGCATTCAATAAAGAAATAGGTCTATAATTCTTAATTTGCAATGGGTCAGTCTCTTCCTTTGGTATGAGTGTAATATAAGCCTCTGACCATGTTTTAGGTATCATCTTTTTTAACATAACTTCATTCATAACTTCTAACAATGGGATGCTCAATAATTCTTGAAATGTTTTATAAAATTCTACTGGAAGCCCATCTGGACCCGGAGCTTTCCCATTATTTTGTCTCTTAAATGCTTCATTTAGTTCCATCATTGTTATATTGCTTTCTAGCATTTCTTCAGTCTCTTTAGGTATCTTTGGTAAATTAGCTTCCTGTAAATACTGTTTGACTTTTTCTTCATCAATATTCTCTTGTTTATATCGTTGCCCATAAAAATCTCGAATAATTTCTTTTTTCTCCTTATTCCCATAACAAACTTGGCCTTGTTCATCTATTAACTTCAATATTTTTCTTGATTCCTTCTCTTTTCTCAATTTATATGCTAGCCATCTACCTGGTTTATTTGCATCTTCAAAATAATTCTGTTTAGAGTTTCTAATTTTCTGTGCCAGTTCTTCTTTCTCTATTAATTCCATTTTATGTTTGATTACATCCAGCTTCAATTTAATATCCTTTTTCTGTGGCATTTTCTGTAATTCTTTTTCAAGAATTTTATACTCATCTTCCAAGGCCTTAGAAGCTTGCCTTTTCCTAATATTCTTTTTTCTTGTATAATCTATTATCAAACCTCTAGCGTATGCCTTCATTGTATCCCACACATTTTGCGTTGAAGTATCTTCTTTTTTATTTTCTCTGAAGAAAAAAGCCAATTCCTTCTCCATCCATTGTGTAAAATCTTTCTCCTTTAAAATAGTATTATTTAATGTCCATCTCGATCTTTTTTTTTGTCCCTTCCATTTAATTGTCATTGGGCTATGATCTGCCCAAGTACTTGTTTCAATATTTGTTTCTTTAATATTAGATATTAGTTCTGTTGAGATCCAAATCATATCTAATCTGGACCATGATAAATGTCTATTTGAATAAAAAGTATATTGTTTAGCTTTAACATTTCTTTCTCTCCAAATATCTTTTAAAGTTAATTCATCTGTCATTTTAAAAAAAGACCTTGGGAGAGCCTTTCTATTTTGCTTTGTTGTTGTTGCTATATAGTCCAGTTTATTGTCCACAATTCCATTAAAATCTCCCATCATAATTATATTAACATAGTCCAGTCCAATTATTTTCATGTGTAGCTTTTTATAAAACTCTTCTTGTTTATCGTTCGGAGCATAAATTGCAATCAAGAGTATTTTTATATTATTGTCCATTATTTCTACCATTAATACTCTTCCATCTTCATCCGTGTAAATCAATTTTGCTGGAATAGCCTCTTTAATGTATAAAACCACACCTCTTTTCTTACATTGAGTCAAAGTAGTAAATATTTTCCCCAATTTTGGCTGTAATAACAATTGTTCATGTTGTTTTTTAATGTGAACTTCTTGTAAACAAATTATATCAAATTTTAATTTCTCTAATTTATGAAAAGTTTTCCTTCTTTTAACAGCTGAATTAAGTCCATTTATATTCATTGTAATCAGTTTTTTTTCCTCCATGATTATGCTTTATATTTAGGTCTAACAGCTCTCGTGGATCTCACTTCACGCTGTTCTTTATTATCCATCTGTCCCCCTGCTGCTCCTTTCTCTTTTTCAGTCTCCAGTTGTTCATCTTGAAACTCAATTGATAAAGCCTCTTTCTCTGCTTCCTCTCTTCTTCCTCCAAAGAATTCTGCATGGAAAAGTTTTGCTTTCTCAATTGAATCAATTCTATATCTCTGCTCTTGCCACCTAAACACTAGTCCTTCTGGAATCAGCCATCTATAATTTACTTCGTTTTCCAATAGTATTTTGGTCAGAAATCGATATTCTCTTCTCATCTCTCTCACTCTTCTGGGTATTTGTTTTAAAACCACAACCTCTTTACCCTTGTATTTCAGTGTTTTCTCTCTTACTACTTGTAATATTTGTGTTTTAATGGATTTTTTGGTAAATCTAATATGGACTTCCTTGGGTAATTTATTTCTCATCGCATATCTTGTATAGACTCGATATATCTCATCTATTCCATCCATCATCTTTTCCTCTGTAATTTCCAAAGCATCTGCCAAAATTTCTATCATTACCGCTGCTCAATAATCCAAAAACAACAACAACAACAACAACCACAACAACAAAATAGTCCAAAAACATAAATATGAAAAGCAAAAAAGTCCCAATAAAAAAGAAAAGAAAAATAAAGAAGAAAAAAGAAAAAACTCTGAGGCTTATTGAGACTTTTTAATTGGATTATGGTGTGAAGAATCTGAAGGAACTTTTTGTTTTTTTTCTCTTTTTGCTTTTTCTTTTTTCTTTTTTCTTTTGCTCTTAATCAATATTATTATTTTTGGATTTGTTTGTTTTTTCCTTTCTATTTTTTCCTTTTTTATGGTGGACTATCTCGTAATTGGATTAGGGTCTAGAAGAACCTGAAGTTCTTTCTTCTTCCTTTTTTCCTGTTTCTTCTTTGGTTTCGTGTTTTTTACTATTGGAGTTCTCCATTTTGGATTATAATTGGCTGCTCTACCAGTTGGATTAAAAGTCAAGAAGAATTTGAAGTTTTGGAAACATTGAAATGAGCAGGAAACCAATACCATCTGGCATTTCTGCTTCTACCTCTGCTTCCCCACCAGCTGGAGGACAACGTTTAATTCAGACAATGTTGAAGCAAGATAAGGAACAAGAAAAAGTAACTTTACAGATGATTATGCAAGGAATCCAAGATCTCAAGACAAAATCAGATATCATTGAACAAAGAACAGGAAATATTGAACAAAGAACAGAAAATATTGAACAAAGAATAGAAAATATTGAACAAAGAGCAGAAAATATTGAACAAAGAATAGAGAAGACTGATGAAAAAGTGGAAAATATTAAACAAATGATGGTTAAGTATGAGGAGAGATTCCAAAAAATTGAGGAAGAAGGAAAACAAAGAGAGAAGAAGATTGGAAATATTGACAGCAGACTAACAGCGGTTGAACAAGAAAAAGGTGGGATATTGAGGTGGGAGATGGAAAGGTCAGAATTTTACCTCAGATTTCAAAATATAGAAGAGGAAAAAAGAGAAAATTTGGCAGCGGTAATGATAGAAATTATGGCAGATGCTTTGGAAATTACAGAGGAAAAGATGATGGATGGAATAGATGAGATATATCGAGTCTATACAAGATATGCGTTGAGAAATAAATTACCCAAGGAAGTCCATATTAGATTTACCAAAAAATCCATTAAAACGCAAATATTACAAGTAGTAAGAGAGAAAACACTGAAATACAAGGGTAAAGAGGTTGTGGTTTTAAAACAAATACCCAGAAGAGTGAGAGAGATGAGAAGAGAATATCGATTTCTGACCAAAATACTATTGGAAAACGAAGTAAATTATAGATGGCTGATTCCAGAAGGACTAGTGTTTAGGTGGCAAGAGCAGAGATATAGAATTGATTCAATTGAGAAAGCAGAACTTTTCCATGCAGAATTCTTTGGAGGAAGAAGAGAGGAAGCAGAGAAAGAGGCTTTATCAATTGAGTTTCAAGATGAACAACTGGAGACTGAAAAAGAGAAAGGAGCAGCAGGGGGACAGATGGATAATAAAGAACAGCGTGAAGTGAGATCCACGAGAGCTGTTAGACCTAAATATAAAGCATAATCATGGAGGAAAAAAAACTGATTACAATGAATATAAATGGACTTAATTCAGCTGTTAAAAGAAGGAAAACTTTTCATAAATTAGAGAAATTAAAATTTGATATAATTTGTTTACAAGAAGTTCACATTAAAAAACAACATGAACAATTGTTATTACAGCCAAAATTGGGGAAAATATTTACTACTTTGACTCAATGTAAGAAAAGAGGTGTGGTTTTATACATTAAAGAGGCTATTCCAGCAAAATTGATTTACACGGATGAAGATGGAAGAGTATTAATGGTAGAAATAATGGACAATAATATAAAAATACTCTTGATTGCAATTTATGCTCCGAACGATAAACAAGAAGAGTTTTATAAAAAGCTACACATGAAAATAATTGGACTGGACTATGTTAATATAATTATGATGGGAGATTTTAATGGAATTGTGGACAATAAACTGGACTATATAGCAACAACAACAAAGCAAAATAGAAAGGCTCTCCCAAGGTCTTTTTTTAAAATGACAGATGAATTAACTTTAAAAGATATTTGGAGAGAAAGAAATGTTAAAGCTAAACAATATACTTTTTATTCAAATAGACATTTATCATGGTCCAGATTAGATATGATTTGGATCTCAACAGAACTAATATCTAATATTAAAGAAACAAATATTGAAACAAGTACTTGGGCAGATCATAGCCCAATGACAATTAAATGGAAGGGACAAAAAAAAAGATCGAGATGGACATTAAATAATACTATTTTAAAGGAGAAAGATTTTACACAATGGATGGAGAAGGAATTGGCTTTTTTCTTCAGAGAAAATAAAAAAGAAGATACTTCAACGCAAAATGTGTGGGATACAATGAAGGCATACGCTAGAGGTTTGATAATAGATTATACAAGAAAAAAGAATATTAGGAAAAGGCAAGCTTCTAAGGCCTTGGAAGATGAGTATAAAATTCTTGAAAAAGAATTACAGAAAATGCCACAGAAAAAGGATATTAAATTGAAGCTGGATGTAATCAAACATAAAATGGAATTAATAGAGAAAGAAGAACTGGCACAGAAAATTAGAAACTCTAAACAGAATTATTTTGAAGATGCAAATAAACCAGGTAGATGGCTAGCATATAAATTGAGAAAAGAGAAGGAATCAAGAAAAATATTGAAGTTAATAGATGAACAAGGCCAAGTTTGTTATGGGAATAAGGAGAAAAAAGAAATTATTCGAGATTTTTATGGGCAACGATATAAACAAGAGAATATTGATGAAGAAAAAGTCAAACAGTATTTACAGGAAGCTAATTTACCAAAGATACCTAAAGAGACTGAAGAAATGCTAGAAAGCAATATAACAATGATGGAACTAAATGAAGCATTTAAGAGACAAAATAATGGGAAAGCTCCGGGCCCAGATGGGCTTCCAGTAGAATTTTATAAAACATTTCAAGAATTATTGAGCATCCCATTGTTAGAAGTTATGAATGAAGTTATGTTAAAAAAGATGATACCTAAAACATGGTCAGAGGCTTATATTACACTCATACCAAAGGAAGAGACTGACCCATTGCAAATTAAGAATTATAGACCTATTTCTTTATTGAATGCAGACTATAAAATCTTTGCTTCAATCTTAGCAGAAAGACTTAAAAAATATTTAAATAATTTTATTCACTCAGACCAAAATGGATTTCTGCCAAAGAGACAAATTAGAGACAATATGAGAGTAATCTTGGACACTTTGGAATACTATGAGGCTCATCCTGAAAAGCAAATGGCTTTGATATTCCTAGATGCTCAAAAAGCATTTGACAACGTGAACTGGAGATTTATGTTATTATTATTGGAGCAGATGGGTTTCGCTAAAAAATTTATTCAAGCAATAGAAGCTATATATAATAAACAGACAGCAAGGGTAATGATGGAGGGGGAACTTACAGATTTTATTAATATAAGGAAAGGCACAAGACAAGGATGCCCCCTATCTCCTTTGCTATTTGTGTTGACCTTGGAAGTGTTGAATAGAAATATTAGGGATGATAAAAGCATAAAAGGAATGAAAATTAAGAAGGAAGAATTTAAGCTACAAGCTTTTGCTGATGACTTAGCTTTTATTTTGGAAGATCCGCTAGAAACAGCTCCAAAGTTACTGGAAAGGATAGAGGCATATGGAGAGGTGGCTGGTTTGAAAATAAATAAAGACAAAACAAAGATTTTGACAAAGAATATGCTATTGAGACAGAGAGAAGAATTGGCAGATCTTTTGAAAATTCAAGTTACAAATAAGGTTAAGTATCTGGGGATACATTTGACAACAAGATGTAGCACATTAAAGGAGAATAATTATATTAAACTTAAACAACAGATAACTACAGATTTGAAGAAGTGGGAAAACTTGCAATTGTCATTAATAGGGAGAATTTCAACAATTAAGATGAATATCTTACCTAGAATTTTATTTTTGTTCCAAACAATACCAATTAGGCTTGGAAAAGACTATTTTGAAGATTTAAATAAAATTATGTTGAAGTTTATATGGCAAGGTAAAAAAGTGAGAATAAAGCTAAAGCTTTTGCAAGATGCTAGAATTAGAGGAGGTTTTGGTCTGCCTAATTGGGAATTGTATTATCAAGCTGCAAGTTTGATGTGGGTCAAAGAATGGATAACATTAAGGAAACATAGGTTGTTGACATTAGAAGGGCATGACTTGCTGTTGGGTTGGCATGCTTTTTTATGGTATAAGGGAACTAAAACACAGGGTTATTTTAGAAGACATTATGTACGGGAGTCTTTGTGGTTAAATTGGGAGAAGATAAAAAGACAATGTTATTTGAAAATTCCAGTCTGGTTATCGACCATTGAAGCATTTTCCTATCCTATAATCTACAAGAAGGAACAAACAGTTAGATATGGGGAACTTTTGGATGAAAAGGGTGAACTTAAATCGATCCAAAACTTAGAGGAACAAGGTATAAGGATGAATTGGTTTTCATATGCACAAATACATTCAAGGTATGATGAAGATTCCAAAACGGAGGGATTTTATGATAAACAGACTGATTTAGATAAGATCTTGATGGGTACTGATGAGAAGGTGATTAAAAAATTATATGGTTATTTACTGGGAATGAAATTAGAGGAAGAACAAGTCAAAGAAACTATGATTGTTTGGGGGAAGAATTTTGGATATGGGATTGATTTAGAGAAATGGCAGAAATTGTGGTCTCAAAATTATAAAATGACAATGTCAACAGCATATAAAGAAAACTTGTATAAGATGTTTTACAGGTGGCACTTTCCTCCGACAAGAATAGCAAGAATGTTTAAGAATAAATCTGAAAAATGCTGGAAATGTCATCAGATACCCGGCTCATATTACCATATGTGGTGGACTTGTGAGGATGCTAGAAAATATTGGACTATAATTCGCATGTGGTTGGAAAAAATGACAAAGAAACATATAGACTTGAAACCTGAGATCTTCTTATTGGGAATTTTACCTGATATATATAGTAAAGATTTGAAATACCTGATTGTAAATGTATTAACAGCGGCCAGGATTGTATTTGCTAAAAATTGGAAGAATGAGAAAATACCATTACAGGAAGAAATTATTAAGAAAATATTGGAATGTGCTGAGATGAGCAGATTGACATTTGAAATTAGAGAGCAAGAGGATAAACAATTTTACGAAATTTGGGATCTTTTTTATAAATGGCTAGATGATAAAATACGATAATAGAATATTTAGAATGCTAGATAGTAAGGAATATCTTTATTTTGCTATTATTTTGCTATTTGCTTTCATATTTATAAAGGATTTTTTAGGATTGATTTGATATGACTAGATGATTTGTTATAGAGTAAACTGGTTTAAAGTATTGTTAGCTCATAAAGCATGAATGATTAAAAATATAGTCAAAAACTTCTTTTTTTAGTGATATTAGGATATATAAGTTTGGATTGACAATATGAGTTGTTATGTAACATAATTGCAATTGAGACTACAGAATGAATGCACAAAAATGATGAACCAACTGACACACTGGATGTACATATAAGAGTTGATGTTTTTATGTTTTGTTTGTCTTGTTTGTTTGTAGAAAATTAATAAAAACTTTTTCAAAACAAAAAACAAAAACAAAGCCTATTTGTGCTCTACAATTTTATTGGAATTATTTAATCCAGATTTTTTTTCCCCCAACCAAAGGCGGCCTGTAGTTATGGACAATGCCCCACTAAAATGGTTTGGGTAGCTGTACATTGTGCGTACACATGAACATCAAATATACTTTCCATGTTAATCATATGCCAGTAATATATGCTGACTGTTTCCACATTTCTCACTGCCCATATGCCACTGCAACTGTTTTGTTGAACCAAGAGACCAGTTATATTAAATGCCTATACTGTGTGCATAAATTTGGAAGCAGGGAAAGCTTACTTAAACGGAATATCCCATTAATTCTCCTGCTTGCCTCCTGTTGTAGAAAAGCCATAAAAGAAACATTGCTTAGAACAGTTGCTGCAGGCAGCTCTGTGATGACCTGATTAAAGATTCCCATTATGTGTTTTGGGTGAGAGCGAAATCTCAGCAGGAATGATTCAGCAGTAGGGACTTAATTTCTAGAATACCTTTAAGATACACTTACATATATGTATATGCACGCGCACAGAGAAAGAGAGAGAAAAAGAGAGAGAAAAAGAGAGAGAAAAAGAGAGAGAGATGATAGTACCTATAGGTAAATATAACTTCAGTCACTATAATGCAATCAGAAGATATACTTAAAAGTTAACTCTTCCTAAACTGATGCCAGGAGATAGCAGTTTCATCATTGTATTTAGTTTGGTTCTCATTTTAAAAGAAAATTGATTATGGTGATATAAACTCTTTGGACAGAAAGAAAAATCTCAGTTATTTGTTGTAACTGTATTTAATTTATAACAAATGTACAGTTAATAATCTATGAGTAGCAGAACAATATTTGCTAATCTTTAATTATTTATATCCCAAACTTTATTATTTTTACAAATAATTCAAGACAGCAAATGTGTCCAGCAATCTTCTTCCCCCTATTTTTCCCACAACAATAGCCTTGGGAAGGTTAAAGTTGACAGAGAGAGATTGACTGGTCCCAAATCACCCAGCTGGCTTTCATGCTAAGGTGTGACTTGAATTCACAATCTCCCACTTTGTAGTCTGCTGTCTTAACCACTAGACCAAAATGGCTCTTACTTTTTAAATTTTATTCATTTCCTTCTTTTGCAGTTGACTCAAACCCAAAAGTTAAATAATATTTTGTTATAACTCTCTACCGTATAAAATATATCTGAATTCAGTCTATAGTATTCTTCCTTGAAAGGTATATTAAACTTGCTTTTCTATAAGCTGAATAGTTTATCAATAGTATAATCAAAATAATTTAAATAGATAGATAAGGGGCCAAATTCAGTGATTTTGCTGCTCTGTGAGTCATAAATAAATATATTGTAGGATATCTTAACAGATGTGAATGATGATATATTTTATATTCATTTTAAAAAGTTCTGATAGATATTGGTAAAACAAACCATTAACGCTTTGAAAAATGTTGTAAGGGCAAATGAAGCATGAGTTTAATATTAAAGATTTGTAATATTTACATCACTGCTATATATACTCCTAACAAATTTGTTCAATTCAAAAATTATTTTGGAATTCAAAATTGGAGCCTGTGAAACTGAATGAACTTCACAGTAGACATACTAGAAGTTGCATTGCTAGTTAAAATTCAGTGCTGTCAGATACATTGAATATCTATTTTTACTGATGCCCACAATTAAGTGAAAAAAACTTCTGCTTTTGTATTTGTGTATGTGTGCCTTTGAGTGAGTGGTTTCTCTTATCTGAATTTTTCAAAATGGGTTTTTCTTTAAATATTGTTATTATCTTTCACCAAAATGTTGAAATAACAACCCAGGAAAGTTTCCTTCTAAAATATAGTATATATATCTGTATCTTCCTCTTTTCTAGTCGTCTCTGTAGAAAGTGATTGGAAAACTTTAAGATCCTTTCTCGCACTATTGTTTTAAAATTCTAGCTGAAAACATGCTTATATTTAATTCATCTCCCCTTTTGAAATATTCTGTCCTTCTCTAGGAATCCTACCAATTAACCTGTTGTGTAAAAATTACTAATGAAACAGATGAAAAGGGAATGGATCCAGAGGTGGTATTCAGCAGGTTCTGATTAGTTCTGGAGAACCGGTAGTGGAAATTTTGAGTTGTTCTGAGAACTGGCAAATACCACCTCTGACTGGAGATTTTACAGTATCCTTCCCCTACCATGCCCACCAAGCCACGCCCACAGAACCGGTAGTTAAAAAAAAAATCCCACCACCGAATGGATCCATAATTTAGAGCTGAAATCCACATCTTTACTTTTCAGCTTCTGCAGCGTCTCATTGATTAGGGAAGGATGGGCCAGGGAAAACAAATGGTTTTAAAATCAGAAAGAAATTTGACAACAGCAAAGCTTTGTCCATTATTTAAACAGTCCAAGATAGCTTGGACTCCTTATATCTATCCTGTTTCTCCAACAATACGGCCTCCCCCAATAGGAAATCCCAGCATGCTTTATAGGCATGAAATGAAATTAAGCCCCTCCCCCCAAATTAAGGCCTATATTAAAACATGCGAAATGGTGGGGGATGGTGGGGGGGGCCTTGCTGTTAGGAAGTACTTTTGTTGCACATCTGGATATGGTGTTGCCTGCGTTGACCTCGATACTAAGTGCCTCACCAACACCAAGGTCAACATCCAAGCTGTCGCTGCCCACCCGGCCAAAGATGCAAGGGGGGGGGGAATTAAGTCACCCCCAAAAAGATGGCCTAGCCATTTTTTCAGGACTCAAAAAAAAAATAAGACCCAGCCTTATTATATGAGAAACACTGTCAGCCTCAAGATAGATAGCCTCAAGATATCTTCCACTGTTGCTTTTCTGCTATTACTTCTTTTGGCTGTCATGACAACGGTGGGAGGGGGGACTTTGGAGGGGAAGAAGGCTGGAGGTGTTTTGCATTCCTTTGCTGGGCTAGCAAGGGGAGGGGGGATTCTTTTCTTTAACTTTCCGTCTCTTGGCTATCTTCTGTCCTCTTTTGCGCAACTACGAACTTTTATCAAAATGTGTCAAGGCCATTTGACAAGAAACCTCATCACCACCTGGAGATGACCACATGAGCTTATTCAGAAGTTTTAATTGGAAGAATCATTTGAACTTTGGATGGGGTGGGAGCAATTCTATTTCTTTGTATGTGTGTTCTACCCGCCAATTTCTCAGTTTCGGAATTGATTTGTAGCTTCCACTTTACTTTCCAGTAAAAGGATAACTTTGCTCTACACCATGGAGTCTGAGTATTTCTTT
The DNA here is from genome assembly GCA_033807585.1 of Hydrophis major. Taxonomy (NCBI): domain Eukaryota; kingdom Metazoa; phylum Chordata; class Lepidosauria; order Squamata; family Elapidae; genus Hydrophis; species Hydrophis major. Next base: position 111,099,988 of record CM066328.1, on the reverse strand, counting down.
CTTGGGATCTAAAGGGAGCACAGACTGACAAACACGGTATTTCCCTTATGCCTAAATATCAGGTTGAATTTTGAGGTGTTGGGTTTTTGCTTATGTTTCTTATCACAGAATAAGAAGCACATAGACTGTGCTCAGGATAAACTGTGATATTAGCCAGTATGAAAAACTGAAGTTTCTTATGGTTATTAACCTAATACAGGCAATTTATGATACATTTATTATTGTAACTGTCAAACTGGGATTTTTAAAATGGTTCAAGAACATCAAGTTTCTTTTTTTTTTAAAAATCTAATTTATTGTACTTTGTAAGTAATATTAAGGACTCTTTTAGAGAAAAGGACAACATCTTTGAAACAAATAATTAAATAAGGTAACCAAATATAGTTTTTCCCATAAACTTTTTAAATATTTTTCCCATATAAATTTGATTGAGATACATTTTGTCCAAAAAAAAAATGTTAGAAAAAAAATAAGAAAAAATTATAGTCAAAAAATTGTTTTGAATATTTTTATTTTGAAGTCTTAACAAAATATATGAATATATGAAGTCACGTAAGAAATACAATAAAATTAATTATTTCTACATATTTTTATACACAGCTCAACATGAATAGCTCTCTTTTGGCTCTTACTGGCAGACCTCATGAAGATGTCAATGACTAGGTAAGTGTTTTCCTGAAGTTAAAAAAAAAAAGATAAAGAAATCTAATGTTTCTAACTCACTTCAGCAACAAAATCATGAACAAAACCACACATAAAGCACTACTACAGGAAAAGAGAATCCACTAAACAAAAGTATCTATTTCCCTTCCCACAGAACATAAAATGGTAGTAGTGACTGACAACAGAATTCCATAATTAGGGGGGAACATCTATAATTTTTGTCATTAAATCACAAGTGAATATTTCCAGGAGAGAAACATTCTGTCCTAGATGAATGTTTTTCCTACTGCATCCTTTATTTGGCAGATAATTGGACTTATTTTATCATGTAGACATTAACTATATATTTCCTCGATACAATATACAGAATCAAGATACCATTAAGCCAGTGGTGGGATTCAAATTTTTTTACTACTGGTTCTGTGGGCATGGCTTGGTGGGTGTGACAGGGGAAGGAGACTGTAAAATCTCCAGTCAGAGGTGGTATTTGCCAGTTCTCCGAACTACTCAAAATTTCCGCTCCAGATCCGGTCAGAACCTGCTGAATACCACCTCTGCATTAAGCCCTCTTCCTCCCTAGCAATTTATGATATTTTCTTGCATCATCCAACAATTTGAAGCCTGTCCTCATTACTGTTTTATTGGCACAATAGTTGAACAAAACTAGATGACAAAAATTACTAGCAAGGAAATTTCTTTAAATTAATAAACAACTGTAAATCATATAGAAATGGGATGGAACTGTCAGGTACTATGCCAAATATTGTTGTATCAATAAGAAAGCCATATCTCAATCATTGTTGAATGCCAACTATGGCTACATGTTGCCTATCAAGACTATCAGTACATATTGCCGCCTATAAAATGCTTTAAAATGCTGCAGAATACCTAATTCCTAATGGTGTTCATTAGATCATTTATCCAATCAGACAAAAAATCATTTAATCTAGAAGCTTGCCTACCTTAATGGCTTTCAGGTGTTCCAGGAAATGAAGAAACAGAGAAGAAAGACAAATGTTTTCTCACTGTATTTGCCTTTAATCTGTATTGAAAACCATATGCTTCTGAAGACTGAGTCTCCTTCTACATATCAAGACTAATCACCATTGATAAGTTTTTTTTATGAATGTGCCTAATCCATTTTAAAGCTATGTTTTCTGAGAAATGAATTTCATTCAGTTCAGTGAAGCATGTTCCCATGGAAGTGAATAGTACTGGAACTGAAGTGAATATATGTTTATTACATTCCATCTGTCAGACTCGGATATACCAACCATGATGTGAAATTTCAAATGCTGTAGTGAAAGTGGATATGAATGTAAAATATAGATATGGAACATGCATAATATCTTCTCATGCTGAAGATATTTGGATATTATTTTACTTCAAAACTTGTGGGTAAGAAATTTGGAGGACAATTTGGATATAAATTTATTTCAGGTCTACCTTTTTTGTTGCTGTTTCCAACCATGATAATATCAAGCTCCATATTATCCATAGAATGGGAAAGAAGCAAGAATGTCTCCAGTTGAGCTGTAATCAGTTTACAGTGTGCCTTCATTATTGTGCTAACTGCTGAATATCTACAGTGTCCTATCAAAAAGTTTAAGAATATTGTATATATTGGATTCGCATAAAGTAGATATCTATGTTAGGATTAAGTGCAAAAAAGTTACTACTAAGGAAAAGAATAAGTCAATGTTCTAGTAATATATATATATATATTATATAAATAGATAGATAGACAGACAGACAGACAGACAGATATAGATATAGATATATAGATATATAGCTATAGCTATAGCTATAGCTATAGATATAGATATAGATATAGATATGGATATGGATATAGATATAGATATAATATATATGCCTGGGTGCACATGTATCATAGTATATAATGCCTAGCCAAGAAAAATGTTTTGAGTAAAATGTTTTGCTCTGTTCTATGGTTGAGCATTTCTTTATTTCTTCTTGTTATTAATGCTTGTTTTTCATTAAGTTTAAAACTAATAAATTCATACTTTATTCAAAAATACTGCAGTTGTGTCATGTTTTTGTTTTTACTTTTCTAATTAGACATCTTTGGGAACTTTTAAAGTAATTAACAAACCAAAGCTGAAAGTCAAGCATTTATTTAAAAAAGTCAGTAAACAGTTCCAAGTTCATTCATTGAACAAAGACAGACTCTGGATCTAAATCATATTCCAAGCTCAATCCTTGGATCAGAAGTCAAGATATCGGTAAGAAATAAAGGTAAACAGCAAGCTAAGTCCAGTTCCATCAATTCCTTAAGCAGAACCTAAAATTATTCCAAGAGTCAGGAGTGGAGAACCAGCAGTAAAGTGAATAGGAATTCGGAAACAGACATTCTGAACAAAATCCATGTTCCAGTGGCAATATAAGATTGTTAACAGGAAACAGCCTCATGAATACATCCTTGCATTTTTGCCACTGCTTACCACAGAATTCTCTCCTTGGACTCTCTCATTCTGCATGGTGTTTTGGCTTCTATATCGAACTGAGGCCTAGAGTAGTCAGTAAATCATATGACTCGCCAAACTCCACTTGCTTCCAGTAAAAACTTCAGATAACAGTTAATCAGAATTGGAAGGGACCTTACAGGTCATCTAGTCCAACTCGCTGCCCAAATGGGAGACCCTACACCATTTCTGACAATTCTGAATGTCTCAAGTGATGGCGCTCCCACAACTTCCGAGGGCAAGCTGTTCCATTGGTTGATTGTTCTCACTATCAGAATGTTTCTCCTTATTTTCTGATTGACTCTCTCCTTGTTCAGTTTCCATCCATTATTCCTTGTCTGGCCTACAGGTGCTTTAGACTTGATTTCTGAAGGTTCCATTGATTTGCCTAACTGAATCTGTCCTCTGATAGATCCCCTACGAAGAGACTTCCTGACTTGCAAGGCAAGAATAAGCATAGTTGATTAATTTTGATCAAATCGTAAATCATGCTTTGCCTCACAATATGGAGAATTGCTTATTTGATCTTTATTCACATAATATCAACCACAATACTTGTATTCTTTCTGGTCCCCGAGAAGGCTTTGTTTGAAGTACAAAGTCTGGGTGCTGAATGAATGTGGATTGAATACCAAAGTGAGTGACTAGTATCAAATAAAAACTGAGATGATTTGGTTATAAAAAGAGAATGAATAACAAGGAAAAGTCAAATAAAGCCATGTTGGTAAAAGCTGACAAGCTGTAGATAGCAAAATAGCTGGAGATGAGTAGATGAAAGATTTATCAGTGATTGAATCATAATTCAGACAGTTGCCTGTCTGCCAAAGATATCCTTTGGCATTTCACAGCTCATCTTTCCTTCAGCAAATGCCTGATTAGAAGTATATGTTGCTCTTCTGATAATTAATATTGTTGTAAAATAGATAAGATTATACAATAAGCTATCTGTGAAACTCGCTAAGTAATTATTTCTAAGTCTACATATATCATATATACAAAGAGAAAAAAATGAGTCATGTAATTAAACCTCCTTGTTGTTTTTTCTCTAATGACATTACACCTACTGTATGTATTCCTACTAAAAATAAATGATCCTTGAATTGATTGGTCCTTTGATTTCCTGGAAATTCTAGCGATTTATCAGAAATTTTGTCTGGAGATATTCAACCTCATTCTTTTTTAGCCTCACTTCTTTCCTCAAATTCCCCCTTGAGTGCTGTTTTCAAAAAGGACTCAAATTTTCTAACTCCAGTTGAGGGAGGGACTGGAATAAGATGACCTGGTATGAGACCAAACACCGCATTTCACTCATAGATATGAACTCTATGTCTGGTCTATCTGGTATGTGAGTTGGCAGACTATGAAACAATGACACTTTGTCTGCATTTTGTTTTTACTTTGCTGCTCAGATTACTTTTATTTACTCTGCTGGTATCCATTATTATTATGATTGACATATATACATGTAACCAAGGTGGCTATGTTTGCACAAAACTGTCACCAGCCCCATTTCAGCCATGAATGTTCTTGGGCACTCTTTCACCTCAGCAGCATGGGGTGACATCCACTGTTTATTTTCAATCAATGGTATCATGCCAATCAACCTGATAATTATGTTTGTTCAGATTTAGTGAGAGAGAAAAACCTATCAACAAACTATGATTTATTCCAAGTGAAAATAATCATGCCGCTGAAAATGCTTCTGCAAATGGAATCACAACGAGTCTGTTTCTAACCACGTGAGGGAGGAATCCCTGGATGCATTCATGGACCAATTGGGAGTGATAAGTGGATGCATTGTACTCATAGGCTCATAGGCTCATCACTGACTGGCTAAACTATGGAACATTCACAATTTTAATTTTTCAGAATACATTTGAAGAACAGGAAAAATGACAAACTGCAATTAGCATGAAGAAGTGATACAGAATAAGCTTGACATAGAACCATTGGAAAAGATTCAGTGGGATGGAAAAGACTAAACTGGCTAAGACTGAAGGATCTGTGTGAATTAGTCAAAAAATAAACCTTGAAACATCTAAGTAGGTAGATGAAGAAACTGAAACTTAGGAAAGAAACACGAGTAAGAGACAAGTGAAAGGGTAACCTTGCATCATTGGACAGAATTGTGCCTTGACATAGTTTTCTTTTATATGCAAAAAAGCAGCAATTGGACAAAATTGAAATTGCTTGTATACATGAATTTACTACTATTGTAAATCCACATTACCAATTATTTTCATCCATTTTGCCACAGGACAAGTTCTATATATATGTGGAGAAGTCTGCTACTGTTAAACCTACACTGAGCTTTACTCATGAAGACTGTGGGAGCTGACGCAAACCTGTACATGTTATTTATTAATGGCCTCCATTAAAAGAGAAAAAGCTTCAGCTAAATTGTTCAAATGGCTGCCCTGTTTTAAAGCTGAAATAAATTTAATTCCATTTGCTGCACATAAAATGAAATAGGTCACTACCTTCCCTTCAGAAAGCTTCTCCCCCCTCCCCCCATGGAGGACTCTTCCTTCGTACCAATTTGCAACATCTGAGTATATAAAATTCTACACCTTTCCATTTGGGATTTTAATTATTTTGAAGTAAGCAGAAAATAAACTGAAATGTGCTTACGCGTTGCTAGGTTTCAACAAAATGCCTTTGACTTGGAACTGAAATGGTACACTTGCACAGAGTCCCAACATATAAAATGACATTTCTTTTCTCTGCAAGGCTGAGTGACCCACTTATTTCTGTCCCACGCTCCTGCTGAGAGATTTAATATTGAATGGAGACAGAAATATACTCAAGCTCCATTCAAAGATTTCTTCCCCCCGTCTCTCTTAGAAGATGCTGTCCTAGTTGAATCTTGCACAATTATACAACCTGAAGTTTTGCTTGAAACACCAGAATGCATTTCTTCTCGACATAAAGATTTTTTTTTAAACAACAACAATTGCAGATTAGAAGAGTTTACTTAATGGTTGTCTGGGCTCTACCACAGCAGAACAGCTGGGTTCTTGCAGTCTTAAATGGCTATAAGGATTATTGGTTGCTTTGCAGAATATAATCCTGTGCAGAGAAAGATTAGGAAGGCTGTAGCCTTTTGCTTTTGGATGTCTCTTTCAACATTTTTTTTCAGTGTCAGAATTTATTTTTTTATTTTTATTTGTCAATTGCTGACAAGATAATAGGTATAAGTAAAAACATAGTTATTGTTAAGTCTGGAGCAAGGGTGCGAATGATGGAGACGAGCCAGTAGAAACAGTGAACTTCAAACTCTTTATGTACATATTGTGACAGCTCAACTGGAGGGCTGCTATAGCCTTCCTTATATAGGCAACTTATTAACTATTCAACCAATAGCAAACCTGGAGCGCTAGCTCTGTTAACCAATGGGAATGGCCTGTTAATGGCCAATCAGATGCTCCTGAACAGACCAATCCGATCCTGCCATTAACAGCCAATCAGAAGTGCAGGGCCAGAACCCTGCACTTGACTTCAAGCTCAAGATAACTTTATTGGTATTATTCATTCACAACACCCCTTTCTCCCGGCTTCTGCCCACGGTGCGCGGTTACGTAGTCCTTAAGGTAGGACGGCTGTTTTGTTAGTCTTTTCGATTTTCACAAAGTGCCTGGCAGTTGGCTGCACTTCTGCTGAGGTAGATCATTTAACGGTAGGGGTGCCTCTGCTTCCGAGTTTGCGTTCCCGTCGTAACCAATATCACTGGCCACTCCCTGAGGTGAACTCACTCCAGTCCCTGGTTCCTGTTCCTGCATTTCAGTTCCATTATCAGTCTCTTCAAAAAGGTTTCCCTCTAATTGCAATTCGCTTTCCTCTGTATCTCCCCCTCCTCAGTTTGGTCATAAGGGAGTTCGGAAGTGCGAGACGGTAGCCGTGATTGTAGTTGATCTATGTGGTGCTTCCAAAGTCTGTCATCAGGGCACTGAACGAGGTATGATCTTGGGCCAGTTATGCGGATTATGGTCGCCTCTACCCACAGCGGATCGCCCGATAAGTTTTTAGCAAGTACTAAATCACCTACCTAGAAGGTACGGCATCGGCCACTGGAGCCGAGTGGCTTTTCCGGTTCGTAGGCTGGGTGTAACCGATCGAGGTGGGAGCGGAGCTTTCGTCCCATTAGCAGCTCAGTGGGAGTTTTGTTGGTGACTCTGTGAGGTGTGATGTGCTGTAGGAAAAGGATCCGGTTGATTTTCTCATCGATGTTGTCGTAGTCTATCTTTTGGAGAGTCTTTTTGACGAATTGTACCATGCGCTCAGCCCTACCTTTGGCAGCAGGGTGCGCAGGTGAAGTGAGCACATGTCGAATACTGCGGTCAGCCAGGTACTGCTCAAAAGACAGTGCGGTAAATTGGGGCCCATTGTCGGATACCAGAACATCTGGTAATCTGTGGGTTGCAAAAAGTCTTTCCAGTCTTTTGATGACTGTGTCAGTGGTCGTGTTGCTCATTCGGTGAATCTTGAGCCAATTCAAGTAGGCATCGACGGTGAGCAAAAATGTGTGGCCTTTGGTTGGCCCAGCAAAGTCCAGATGGATGCGGGACCAGGGTCCCCACGGTGTGTCCCATTCGGTTGGAGTTGCCTTTGGTGGAGCGTTGCTTACTTCTTGGCATCTCTTGCAAGTTTTAACCCACGATTCGATTTGTCTGTCGAAGCCTGGCCACCACGCATCGCTTCGTGCGAGGCCCTTAATGCGCACGGTGCCAGGGTGGCCATCGTGCAAGGTTCTTAGCAGTGTCTGTTGGATTCGTTCTGGAATAATGACTCTATCGCCCCAGATGACACAGCCCTTCTGCGAGAACAACTCTGTTTGACGACTTTTGAATGGTGCAAAGTCGTCTGGTACTGGGTCCAATGGCCATCTGCGTTCCACCCATGTGAGGACTCGTGCTAAGATGGGGTCGCGCTTTGTTTCTCTCACGATGTCACGGGCAGTTAATGGCGGCGTGTGGAGTGTCTCAATCTGCAACGCTGTCATCGTTGTTGCAGGATCGTTGATAGTTTCAGGGAGTGGTGTACGGCTCAGCACGTCAGCGTGGGTAATGGCTTTACCGGGACAATATTGTAGCGGATAATTGTAGGCAGCCAAGAATTCTGACCAGCAGGTCATTCTGGGAGAAATTATGTAGGGAGTTGGCTTGTCCCCAGCGATGATCCCCAGCAATGGTTTGTGGTCAGTTACAATGGTGAAAACCCGGCTGTACACGTACTCATGAAATCTTTTAACAGCTGATACAATCGCCAGGGCTTCTTTATCGATCTGGCTGTAATTTCGCTCGGTTTTTGAGAGTGTCTTTGAGAAGTAAGCAGCAGGGGCTTCGTTACCTTTAGGTAACACATGGCTCAAAATGGCGCCCACTCCAAAAGGTGATGCATCACATGTAATGTTTATTGGCAAAGTCTCATTGTACTGCATTAGTACGGCGTCCGAAGTCAGTAGTTTTTTCACATTACGGAACGCCTGCTCTTCTTTGTGACCCCATACCCAAATTGCTTTTTTATCTAATAGACGATGTAAAGGTTCAGCGACAGTCGCCTTGTGCGGCAAGAATACATTATAGAAATTGATGAGGCCTAAGAACGCCTAGAGGTCAGTCTTGTTCTGGGGTCTGGGAGCGTTTTTTATTGCTCTCAATTTGCTATTGGTAGGGTGAATACCCTGACTGTCAATTAAGTACCCTAAGAATTCAACACAATCTGTACACAGTTTGCACTTATTTTTTTTGACTTTCAGGCCTGCTTCCTGGAATTTTCGTAATACCAGTCTTAAACGCTCCCGTAAGATTTTTGAAGTGGGAGCAGCAATGAGCACATCATCAAAATAGGGGACAATGCCCTGGATCCCATTAGGCTCTGAAAGATCCCTGGGGCTACACTGACTCCGAATTGAAGCCGTGTACACTTAAAGGCACCTCGGTGTGTTACGATAGTCTGTGCCTGTGCTGTTTTTTCGTCAACCGGCAGTTGCTGATAAGCCTGAGCTAAGTCTAGTTTAGCGAAGACTTTTCTGCCCCCCAGAGAATGGAGGAGGTGTTGTACCACCGGCACCGGATATGGGTTCTGTTGCAGGGCGTGGTTTAGGGTGGCTCGGTAGTCCCCACAAATTCTAATGGAGCCGTCCGGCTTAATTGGTATCACAATCGGCGTTTCCCATGGGGAGTGGTCAGTTGGCTTTAAAACTCCCTGGGCAATCAACTTATCAAGCTGCTTGTCGATTTTCGGTTTTAGAGCGAACGGAACTCGACGAGGCTTAAGGCAGATGGGAGCTATCTTTGGATTAAGGCTAAAGGATATCGGGGTCCCCTTGTACTCGCCTAGCTTTTCCTCGAAGATGTCCCTGAATTCGTGGGCGAGGTCTTCCTCCCAGTCACTGCCGCCGATTCGGTAAATGCCTGCCACTTCAATGCCGAGTGGTGCGAACCATTGCAGGCCTAACAGACTAGGCCAGTCCTTATCGATCACTGTCATGGGTAAGTACGCCGTGCGGTTCTTGAATGCAACCCGGACTCGACTGGATCCTGTGACTGGAATTTGGTTCCCCTGGTAGTCCTTTAACACGAGCCGTTGGAATTGAAGGTCTTGGCGCCGGATAGTAGGGATGAGTTGCTTGAGGGTCTTCCATGAGACCATTGAAAGAGACGATCCCGAGTCAACTTCCATTTGGCAAGGCCGATTTTCAATGTTCACGTTGACCCGAATTTTCTTAGCGTCTAGTGAAGAGGCATGGCCAATAGTGAGTGTTTGGTGGGCCTCTTCCCGTCTCGCTGGACGACTCACGGGTCGGTTTCTGTAGGAGTGGGTCGAGGTGCTTCCCTTATGGCTCTCAGTTTCTTTTCTGTGGGGTGGATCCCTTGTTTGTCTAGGAGGTACCCTAGAAATTCAACCCTCTCGGCCCATAGTTGGCACTTCCCTTTCTTGACTTTAAGTCCCGAGTCTCTGAATTTCTGCAGTACCTCCCTCAACCTGGCTTCTAGTTGTTTTTCATTTTTTGCAGCCACCAAGACATCATCAAAGTAGGGCACAACTCCTTCTATGCCCTGGAGGAGTCTTTCCATAAGGCTTTGGTTGACCCTGGGTGCCACGCTGACTCCAAATTGGAGCCGGTTGCAGCGGAAAGCCCCTCGGTACGTTACGATGGTTTGGGCTTCTGCTGTTGTGGCGTCGACTGGCAGCTGCTGGTAGGCTTGCGCCAGGTCGAGCTTTGCTAAAATTCGGCTTCCCCCCAGTGAGTGCAGAAGATGCTGGACTACTGAGACGGGATATGCGCTTTGTTGGAGCGCATGGTTTAGGATGGCCTTGTAGTCACCACAAATTCTCACAGACCCATCTGGCTTGATGGGGGTGACAATTGGGGTCTCCCACCGGGCATGATTGATCGGTTCCAGCACCTCTTGCGCAATGAGCTTATCAAGCTGCTCATCGATCTTGGGCTTGAGTGCAAATGGCACTCGCCTGGGCTTAAGGCAGATTGGTGTGATGCTCGGGTCTATGTTAAAGGAGATAGGGGAACCCCGGTACTTGCCTAGGCTGTCATCGAAGACTTCCCGGACGTCCCTCACGAGTGCCGCTTCCCAGTCCGCCTCTCCGATGTGGTGTATGCCGGTTACTTCGATGCTCAGGGGTGCGAACCACTGTCGTCCCAATAGACTCGGTCGATCTCGGTCAACGATCGTCAGGGGTAGCACTTCTGTGTGGCCCTTAAATGTGACCTTAGTGGCCTCTGCCGACTACAGGGATTCCATTCCCCTGATAGTCTTTGAGAGTTAGTGTTTGGTCCTCCAGTTCGTGGCGGTGGATGGTGGGAACCAGGCGCTTGAGTGTGTGCCAGGAGACCATTGAGAGGAAGGACCCGGAGTCCACCTCCATGTTGCATGGCTGATCTTCTATCCCCACCATCACATATACCTTCCTGGCATCGCTAGTGGAGGAGTGGCCGATGACGACAGTCTGGTGTGTTTCCTCTCTTTGTTTCATCTCCTGGAGTCGCCTGTTCCGACCTTCTCGGCTCCAGCGGTTCTCCGTCCAGCGATCGTGGTTTCTGGTGGGGGTGCTTTCTCGCCATCAGGGGCTGCCATCTTGTCGTCGTGGGCTGTTGTGTTTTTTATTCTGGCATGCTTTGGCGATGTGCCCCCGTTTCTCGCAATGCCTGCAAATGGCGTCGAAAAAACAGCAGTCCGCTCGGGGGTGATTGCTGCCACAGCTGGCACACTGGAACCTTGACTTACGACCTCGTGGTTCCCGCCACTCCCGTGCTGATTGTAGGCAGTGGATCTCCTCCTCCTTTGTTTCCGAGAAGGAGTCGATGTCGCCGTGGTGTGTGATTGTGTGGTCTGTCTCTTGTCGCCTCTCGGGGGTCAACGTTGTCTCTCCGGCCGCTGGTCGTGGCATGATGCTCGATTGTCGCATCCAAGCCGCTGATTTCTTGGCCGCTTCAGCTGCATCGGCCTCAGTGAGGGCATCGGTGAGAGAGATGTCCCCCTTTGCCATGATGTGGCTCTGGAGGACGGGGTCTCAGAGTCCTAGGATGACGCGGTCTTGCAGGGCCTCGTCCAGGTCGACGAACTCGCACAGACCGCCCAGGTCCTGTAGTGCTGCCATGAAGTTGCCTAGCCCCTCGCCCTCACGTTGATCCTGCCTGTAGAAGTCGTGCTGCCGGATAAGGATGGGCACGATGGGGGCGTAGTGGCTTTGCAGCAGGGGCTCGAGGTCATCCCACTCTATTGCCTTGACGTCCTCCAGTTTGGCCAAGGCTTTGGCCATCTTAAATACTGTGGGCCCGCAGTGTGTGAGAAACACGGCTCGTTTCTTGTGGCCGTTGGCGTCCTTGAGGTTGCTACTCTCAAGGAACATTTGAACCAATCGGTATAGGCTTCCCAGTCCTCAGTAGCAGGGTTGAAGGGTGCGGGTGGTGAGTTGATGCCGGCCATCCTGCCTCTTCAGTGTGTTGCTTCGCCACGTGCTGGGGGTCTCCTTGTTCACGATCCCACCTTCGTCGCCAGTGTTAGATCGGGGGTGGATCGGTTTGAAGGAGACGCGAGACCATTCAGTGAGTTCAGCTTTTTATTTTAGATAAGAATAGTCTGAAGAATGTGAGCCACGGCAGCCCTTCATATAGGGCTGGCTCGCGGCTCGGCGGCCAATGGCAGCGCTCTCCCGCGATCGGCACAGCCAATCGCGGTAGATTCCTAGCGCTCCAATCACTGCCGAGCCTTCGACCAATCAGGTCGCTGTCCGTCTGGACCAATCAGTTAAAGGGTTTGGAGTATGCTAATATCGTACAGCAACATTATGACACCAACTTTGTTTCTTGCAAAGTCATAGGTGACATCACAATAGTAGTACAAAATGGCAAATTTTCTAAGATGCATGTCTCATTATTTTAGTGTCAATGTGATAGGAATACATATCCATGTTTATTCATTCCATTCATCTAAGAATAAAGACTGAAGTAAGACTCCAAGACTGAACTGTAAAAAAATGAATAGCCATTTTAGAGTTATATATCTCTGCTGTAATCTAGTCTGTGATCATCTAGATTTTTGCAGTCCAGATCTATTGGTCCTAATTTAAAAACATGAAGCTTAAAAGTATTGGAAATAACTGCTTTAGTTATAAATAAAGAGTGCTTGCCCTTTTACTACTATATAAGCCCCTGCTTTCTGATAATTTAAAGACTGCCATTTTCTCTGTTTTTATTATTTCAAACCTATTCTTGTGATCTATTTTACAACCTCCTCCTCCAGTTTATTTCCACCTATGCTCTCTAAAAGGATTAAATCTAGTGGGAAATGTCTAGAATGTATGCAACAAAAATGAGGTAGTACATATAGTAAAGCAATATTTTTTTCTTTTAATTCTCACTTAGTGGTACAAGAATAACTTTGACTCAGCAATGCAGCTATTTATATCCATAATAGATGATCTGACTCAAACCTATGTGATTTTAGCTAGTGACATAGTGAGAATCCCCAATTCAAAACTTTTCTATAAACATCATTTAGATCAGTGACTCCCAAACTTTTGTGTCCCAGGAACAGGTTCCGTGGAGGGTGGTTTTTCCATGGACACTGTCTGGATCCCACATGTGCACGGATGGTGCTTCATTCACTTGCGTGGCCTAATTTGTGCCAGGCTGCAAACTGATGCTGGTCAATGATCTGTAGATTGGGGACCCTGATTTAGATCCTACTGGTACTATTCTTAGGTTATTATGCAACCATAAATTTAGCATATATACTTCATTCATCCAAGCATGAATAGCTTATTGCCTCTCTAAATGCACTACTAAGCAAACAGAACTCATGATCCATGTGAAACAGAGGTTATCCTGGTCAGCCAAAAGGCAGGCCTTAAGGACTTGTTAGTTATCTTGAGGCGGGTGTGAGAGCAAAAACTAGGATGTTGATGTAATGCATCTGTTTTTCCTGGCCTCCTTCTATTGGGTAATGCCTCTGATTCATAGCCTCTTTTCTAATTATGATCTTCAGGTAACACAGAGAACAATGGGTTATCTTCACAACTGACTTCTATCATGGCTGCCAACTCTCACGCAATAAGCGTGAGACTCACGCAATTCAACCAATTTTGACTGTCTCACTCTGATAAACGAAATCTCACGCTAAACCCCCAAAATGGAATGTACAAAAATAAATATATCTCTACATTCTCTGATATTCCGAATATCGATATGCCCAAGCCCAAAGTTTCGAGAAGTGAAGCCTCCGATCCTGGGTGGCTTCAGAGGGCGAACAGAGCATGTGCGAGAGGACGTTACCCTCATTGATTTCTGTACTGGGGTGAGGAGAGAATTCCACGCTGCAGGAAGCGGTTGCTCCTTTCCGCTCTAGGATGTCACAACTCTCTGGGCTTAACCCTTGCGCTGCACTCTGTTCTGGCAGGCGGAGATGAGAGAGACGAACTCTCTATCCCCCATGAAGTATGACTACAGGGCATCCCTGGGCCTTTCTCGAGAGCTGAGCTCCCATCATCCCCTCCCCGCACCCGTCTGGTCTCAAGGCCGCTGGGATTGGGGCGCAAAGGCGCGTCCCTCTCTGGCCTCCCTCTCGCAAGGGGAGCTGCCATGGCTGGCCTCTTGCGCGCCTCGGCTTCTCTCGCTCCCCAGCCTGATGGGAAGTCCCTGGAGAGGGAGGGGGAAGAAGGGGGGAGGGCTCCTTCCCGGGTACATCGTGTCCCTCCCCCCGCCCTTTGCACCTAGATATGCGCCCCCCCAGCCTCCCCTGGGTCCAAGAGGCTGCAAGAGGGACTGGCAGGGAGGAGCCTCTCCAGGAAGGTGGTCCCGCCAGAGGGCAGGCTGGAGCGAGGCGGGGGGGCTCGCAAGGAGGGGGGGTTCCTGTCCCCTCCGAGCCCCAATCGCAGCCGGTGCAGGAGTTTCTCTCTTTTTAGGCTTCTTTCCCCACTTGATGCCAGGAACGTTTGGATGCTCTTTGGGAGCCCCTGGGAAGGAATCTCGCCTTGAGGGGTCTCCCCACAAATGCCAAGCAAAGGGGTGGGAGTGGCCACTGTCCTCTCCTCTCCTCCCCCAGACAATCCAGGACTTCCCTGCAGGGGAGCAGCTGATGGCAGCATTGCTGGGGGTCCCATGCACAGACTGGGAGGGGGGCATTTGGGGAGTGAAGGACACCAGCCTCCCCCTCCCATTCTGTGTGTGTGTGTGTGTGTGTGTGTCCATCTGCCTGCCTGGCCCTTTCCGACCCTTCAGCTGGACTGTGAGGCTGGTGGGTCCAAGACTCAGCCTGGATCCCCCTCCCCTCCGCAGGTGGGAGGCCCAGAGGGTGGGAGAGGGCTGGGAAGGGCCGTTTCTGCCCAGCTCCAAGGCCGGGAACCCTGGCAAGGCCCCCTCCACCCCCGGGGCCATGTGAGGGAGGCTTCTGTGGCCCTGAAGAGGCAGCCTGGAGGGGCCGGATCCCAGGCACTTGGGACGCCCCTCTCAGCCAGGGACCCTGGAGGAGGAGGAGAGCCGGAGCAGCCCAAAAGGACGGAGCAGATGGGCAGAGGCCCAAGAATATGGACCCTTTCCGGCCAAGATGGTCAGTGAACTGCATTATTAATATCTTACAAATCCGGTTCAAGTACATTGGTGTTGCTTGCATGTATGTATGTATGTATATGTCCAAATCATGACTAAAGTATGCATCAGATTGCACCATTTAAAATGTAAAATTGTCAAAGCTCCCTACCGTGGAAGGGGGGGCACCCCCCTTCCACACCATCCCCCCCTCGGTCGCTTCGCTCCCTTGCAGTGTCTCACTCCGAACTATCACTCAAGGTTGCCAGCCCTGCTTCTATTCAGCACATAAGAAAGCAATATTTCTCAGCAGGAGCAGGTAGCACTAAAGCCAACTCTAAGACAGAGTATTATGAATTTGGAGGAAGAATAACTTAAACTTCACTGGAGGATCTTTTTTTTCTATCAGGCTAAAACTCCTGATCCAACTCCATCTGTCTAGCTGAGAAGTTCTCCGCCTTCTATCAAAGTCCATTCCCTTCATCAAATTCTAGCAAAAATAAAAAGAAAGATACTTTAGATGGTCTTTTCCAATAGTACAAATATAAAACTGTACTAGTTCTGAAGCAAAAGGGGTTGCTGGGTAACTATGTAGTCTAGTACGTGGGGAACATTTGAAGGAGAAAGTCCCTTATTAAGCTAATCAAATAACATTGTTGACATAAAAAGTTTCTTAGGAAAAAGGGAAAACAAGGAGAACTAAGTATCATACCTCCAAATAAATCAGTATAATCAACTTAACTAAATTAGTCATTAACTGCTTGAGTATGAGTTCAGATTTCTGCAGGCAATCAGAGTTCATTACAGTGAAGCACACTGGAGAAAGGGCACTTAGGTTTCTTACTTGGATTTTACTAAGCAGGCATGATTTTTTCACACTCTATTTTTTATTTTATAAAATATGTTATACAGTGGGGGAAAATAGCTTTGATTAAAGTAACCATCAACAATAAATATGACCAAAAAAAGAGGAGAGATTAAAAAAGGGGAAATCCATTCATTGGTATTATTGGTATTATTCTTAAGTTTTTCATTAAACCTATATTATATGGAAATATATTGCTTCACATTTTATTGTTGGAGATCAGAGACTTTTCAAAAACAGTTAACATATGGATATCCTGAATCTGTTTGTTTAATATCAGGAGAATAAGTTTTTTTCTGTTTATGGAAAATTAGCCTCTTTGCCCTGCCCCAGGCACAATACAGCAAAATTTGTCTTCATAATGACAATTTCCACATTTTAGGAACATAATTGAACATCATATTAAGCTATCTAATTATAATATTTCTTGCTAATATTGTATTTTTATTTTTTATTTATTTTAAATATTTTAAATAATATTTATTATAATATTTAAATTATAATAAATAATTTTTATTTATTTTTTATTTACTTATTTTAAGTTTCATATATTTAAAACATTTAAAAAGAAACAAACAAACATATAAACAAATATATATAATCAGAGAAGCCATAGAGATAGAAAAACGCCCACACAACATGAATAAATAAGATGATACCTCCCGCCTACCAGCCACTTGGAAACCCGCCCTCATTAACAAATGAGTACCTAACATGAAGAATGACACCAGACCCACACCCACGAGGGCCACACAAGATGCTACCACCATACTTCCACGTAGAAAGCAGACTCACACCCACACAGAAGATGAGACACGACTACGGAGCAGAAGCCATACAACAGCTGCATCACTACCCACTTCAAACCCCTCCAACCCATACATGAAGCGAACTGACACCCACCATGAAGATGTGGCATGACCACGAACGTGAAGCCAAACAACAGGATCACAGCTCACCAGCTCAAATCCCCCAGCAACTAAGACTAACCTAAGCACAACCAAACCCCCACCTGAACAGAACACCCCCCCAGCCAATCAGAACACAGCCAACCCCCCAACCAATCAGAACACAGCCAACCCCCCAACCAATCAGAACACAACCAAACCCCCAACCAATCATCACACCCCCACTAGCAGTTAAAAGGAAGAAGCAGCTGCAAGCTCACATTACTCCGAGAAGCACAAAGCTGAAGACACATGCCTGAAGATGATGAATGAGACTTCATTGAAACGTCGCCTAGATACTTCCAATTTTATGCAGGAGAAAATCCGAATAACCAAAGATCCAAATATATATGCATATATACATTTTGCAGCAGGTATTGAACATTGGTAACACTTTTCTTTTTTTTTCTTTTGCCCTATAACATTGATGTGGTCTACCTTGTTACAACACCTTCCTCATTCTTTTAATGTTTTATTCTCCCATGAGCTGTTCAGAGCATCCAGTAGTGAGAGGTGCTTCAGTCTCTGCATGTCTAGGCTGGGCTTAATTTGTGGAACGCTCCTCCTCCTCCATGGGACTTCTTCCCAGCATTCCCCAGTTTTGGCTCAGCCTCATGAGAGATAGGCAGTGCTTGTGATTTTTCCTTGGCCGAAACAGGAAAAATTCGTTTCCTTGCTAGCAGGTTTGAAAATTAATCAGCTTGTCTTTAGAATCCTTTAGCCTTCGAATCACATTGCTATCTCTCAATCTTGGCTCCTTATCAGGCAGTCGGAGATCGCTCACATTACAGTAAAGCACCAATTCACACCCCAAAGTGGCAGGAGGCTTCAGCGCTGCTCCGCGCCCCCTCCCCACAACTGTTCTTTCTACCCCTGCCATTCCAACAGATAGCCGCAGAGTTTCTTTTACCCGAACAGCGGCGTGAGCTCTTTGCTCACTACGGAATTGTATCACTTTCCTTCCCCCTCTGAACGCCACTTGGGGTGGAGGATTCAAATGCTTAGTGCCTTCCACCCTTCCCCGCCATTTAGCCTTATAGGAAGAGCCATCAGAGGCTATTCCTTCAAATGACGGGAGTTTGCTGCTGGGGAGTGCGCCAAAAGATTAACGGCCGGAGGCCATCTTTTCTTACAAAGACCTCATGGCAGTGCTGACTGTATTCCATTTTGTTCTGTGTGAGGTAACTCTGTCCCGAGTAGAGGTTCCCTTCAGGAACATTGGGGATCATTATACCCTTGGTCTTGGTTTTTTTCTACATTCGAGGCTATTCCTGCAGTTAATTTGTTGGCTTAACCTTCACAGCCCAATCAACCCAGTGGCACAACAGCGAGCACCTAGGCCTGTGTCCACCTGTGCAGGGAAGCTGTTGAAGGCCTCTACTTTTATCAATCTGGCCCTTTAGGCATTCTCAATTTGGCTGTTTGGTTTCTCATCGTGCCATTTAATTAATATTCATATACATATACATCATATACATCTACATCTACATCTACATCTACATATATGTTTTCTGAGGTTCTCGGGGTTATTCTCCTGAATAACCAAAGGTATGTATGTATGTGTATATATATATATATGTGTATATATATATATATATATATATATATATATATATATATATTTTTCTTAAGTTTTCGCGGGTACTTACATGTATGGCATTCAGCTTTGTTCAGGTATTTTCCCACGTCATAGCAGTGGTGCTTTTAAAGTTGTAGCAACGTTTCAGCAGAATCTCATCTGCCATCATCAGGCTTCTGTATAGTGTTCGTCTGGAACACACTTCCTCACTAGTCCAACACATGGAAGCCACAGGTCATAACATCAACTTTAATGGCACCAAAACCCTAGCCACTATAGAAAATCCCAGCCACAGAATCATCAGAGAAGCCAACAGACGAACACTATACAGAAGCCTGATGATGGCAGTTGAGATTCTGCTGAAACATTGCTACAACTTTAAAAGCACCACTGCTATGACGTGGGAAAATACCCGAACAAAGCTGAATGCCATATATATATATATATATATATATATATATATATATATATATATATATATATATATATATGTGTGTGTGTGTGTGTGTGTGTGTGTGTGTGTGTGCGCAAAATTAATCTATGCTGAGTCAGATAAGGTTGGTCATCTCCTGGGAGCAAATTTATGGTTGCTGTGTGGACGGATGGCCTATGATCGCATGCCAGCACGATGGAAAAGAGTCTGCACCTTTGGGAAAGTAATCCCATCTCATTTCATTCAAAAATCTTTGGGGACTGCTCATATCCGCAATGCGCATTCTGCAATGGAAGTAAACTCTGTTTTGACTCATGAATACTGGACACAGATATCAAGGGGAGTTATTCCTCCTTTAGGAGTCATGATGAACTATAGAGATTTGCATCGTTTAAACAATTGGACAGTTACTATGTTTAAAGACACCATTAAAACGCTAAGGCTGCTTGAAGAAGAACAAGGCAAAAATAGTAACTTTGTCCTTCAAACCAGATATGCAGTGGATACTATTCTGGCTGTGCAAGGGGGAGTTTGCGCTGTGATTCATACGCATTGTTGCATGTATATCTCTGATTATTCTCCAAACATTACAGCTACTATACAGTATATGGAACAAACCCTGAAGGAGAATCCATTACAATCGGAGGGTGAGGGACTGGACGTGTGGTCTGCACTTTGGTCCTGGTTGCCAAATGGTTCATGGATTCGTCACCTAATTGTTGGAGTGATATTGCTTTTTATACTTTTCTTTGTGCATGCTGTATTATCCAATGTCTCCCTGGACTTTTAGGAATGTGTTGGGTGAAGCCTACAGAGGGAGAATTGCTGTTGCAGATGGCGAAAAGCTACTGAGGCATCCGCGATCATCAAAAAACTAAAACAGGGGAGATGTGGGAATAATAAACTTTGGCATTGGGCTCAAGTAATGATTAATCTAATGCTTTATACATACATGTCTGCCTAAAGATCACTGAGATAATGCATAGAAATTAAAAGCAAACACCAGAAACAATTAAGCAGCTCAGACAACTGCAAACAAGTCTGTACTATTACTAATTATTGTAATCCACAATGTAATTTTGCTTACTATGTACTAAAATCTCAATAAAAGGAAGCACTGGAATTTATTCTGGGCTCCCATCCCGAGTACACACGCTTGTGTCTCATTCTTTCCATGGGACACCACACAGTAAGACAAGGATGCCCCTTGGCTCCCCTACTTTATATATTAGTAGAAGAGATGCTACTGGTACAAATCCAACAAAATCAAGAGATCAGGGGGTTAAAAGTTAAAAAAGAGGAGGATAAACTTCAAGCATTTGCTGACGATATGGCATTTATAGTGGAAGATCCCCTGGAAATGACACCCATTTTGATGAATGAAATAAAAAAATATGGAAAGGTGGCAGGGTTAAAAATTAATAAAGAAAAAACAAAACAAAAATAACTGGGCTAAATTACAAATATCTCTATCAGGCCGTATTGCAATAGTAAAAATGAATATTTTGCCAAAATTGTTGTTCTTATTTCAGATGGTGCCAGTCAAGTTGGAAAAAAGCTTTTTCGAAGAACTAAATAAACATATATCCAAATTTATATGGCAGGGGAAAAAACCCAGAATAAAATATAAATTATTACAGAACGATAGAAAAAAAGGAGGCTTTGGTCTTCCAGATTTCGAAACATACTACTATGCTGCGATAGCAACCTGGCTCAAAGACTGGGTTAATTTGATAAATAAAAGGATCTTAACATTAGAGGGCTTTGATCTCCAACTTGGGTGGCATGCATTTATGTGGGATGGAAAGAGTAAACACCACTTGTACTTTCAAAGGCACTATATAAGGAGTGTGTTATCAACTATTTGGGAAAAGATAAAAAAAGGATATTACTATAAAGTCCCACTGTGATTATCTACAATGGAGGCAGTTACACATCCAAATATTTTAGATTTTGATAATATTGCAAGGTATAAAGATCTATTACATGAAACCAGAGAGTTAAAGGGTAGGAATCAAATACAAATTCAAGGAAAAGAGATAGCATGGTGGCCCTATGTGCAGATACAAACGCATTACAAAAAAGATAAAGAACAATTTGGTTTTAATATGACCTACCAAGAATTAGATAAGATTTGGCATGGAGAGGAAAGGAAGTTGATTAGTAAAATATATAAATATCTATTGGATTATAATTTAAAAGAAGAAATAGTCAAGGAATGTATGATCATTTGGGAAAAAAATGTGGGTATTGAATTAGACAAGTGGGAACATATTTGGGAAATAAATTACAAACTAACTATGTCAGTCTCCATACAAAGAGAATCTCCATAAAATGGTGTATTGTTGGCACTTGCCACCCGCGATGTTCCCGAACCTCCCCCCAAACTGTTGGAAGTATAACTGTGTCCAGGGAACATACTTTCATATGTGGTGGATATGTCCATATGCCCAGAAGTTTTGGAAAAATATCAAAAATTGGATTCTAAATATAACTAAATAAGATGTAAAACTTGAACCCGAAACCTTTTTGCTGGATATGATATGTTAGGAATATGAGTCACCTAACAGCTATTTGGGTTAGAAATATATAAACCAGGATAGACAGTTTAATACTGTCTCTTTAAGGGAATGCAAGAGCATGCAATTGGGTGTGGTTTCTCAAACGGCCATAAGATGGAGCCCGAAACCTGGTTTGTTTAGTCTGAGTCTCTGAGTTTGTTTAGAAGAGTGTGTCTAAGTGAGTATCTCTGTTTCCTTCTGTTGGAAAGTATTGCCGTTGCTCCATTTCTTCCTAATTGACTGATATTACTGGATTTAATGTAAGTCTGATACTGAACTGTTTTTGACACTGGAATTTGATATTTGGATTATCCCTGGATGAAAACTGACTGATTTAATTTTGAATGACTTTTGGGATTGCTTATTTTGGACTTTGCTAAAAACTTTCTGGAAGTAAAAACCTACATTTACTGTACAGTGTATCTGTGTACTGTGTGTGTATTATTCAAACACTTCTCTCAAATACGTCTCCCTGTGTGCGCTCATTCTCCTAACGGGGAATTACCTCAACATGATAGACTCAAAAATTGAAAAAAAAAAATCAATATTTAATCTTGCACATTATAACGGCAGCCAGAATAAGCTACGCTCAAAATTGGAAACTGTCTATTGTCCCTTCAGAGAAGATGGTCATTAAAAATATTCACGAGTGTGCAGAGATGGATAGGCTAACCAAATTACTAAAAAACAACAAAGATAGTGAATATTACAAAGTTTGGAACTGTTGGTATGAATGGTTAAAGAAAAACAACATTTGGCAACTGAATAAGTTATAAAACTATGAAGGATGTATGTTTAATCATAAAGTATTCTGTGAAAAAGGGCGTTGGTACTTACCTGACACTCCCGTTCTCTTTGAGCTGTGAAGAGCATCCAGTAGTGGGGTGTGCTTCAGTCTCTGCATGTCTAGGCTGGGCTTCATTTGTGGAATGCTCCTCCTCCTCCATGGGACTCCTCCCCAGCATTCCCCAGTTTTGGCGAAGACAAGAGAAATAAATGCCCTCATCCTCAATGCCCTAACAATTCGTTGGCCAAAACAGGATCCCACCAGATGGAAAAAGGGTGGGGCTGGATGCTCTTCACAGCTCAAAGAGAACGGGCGTGTCA
Organism: Hydrophis major; assembly: GCA_033807585.1. NCBI lineage: Eukaryota > Metazoa > Chordata > Lepidosauria > Squamata > Elapidae > Hydrophis > Hydrophis major. The sequence goes on along the minus strand of CM066328.1, from coordinate 111,077,304 downwards.
GGTAAGTACCAATGCCCTTTCTCGCATGAGCTGTTCAGAACATCCAGTAGTGGGACATACCAAAGCTTGGCCTGTCCTACAGAGGGACTCTGTCTAGCTTGGAATCCCCTCCTGGTCCCTGTGGACCTGTTGCAGAGCTCTTCTGCCAAAGGAGGCCTCAGCAGATGCAAATACATCTATTTTATAATGCCTAATGAATGGTGATGGAGAGGCCCAGGTTGCGGCTTGACAAATTTCAGTTATTGGTGCCTGTGTGGCCCACGCTGCTGGTGTTGCAGCGCTCCTTGCTGAATGTGCTGTTATGCCCCTGGGCACCTGCAGGGATTGAGACTGATACGTTTTTGCTATCGCGGCCCATAGCCAGTGGCCTGTTGTAGAAGGCGAGACCTTGCATCCCTGAGTGTTGGTCTGAAATGACACAAAAAAGGCTTCCATGTTTCTGAAAGCCGCTGTGCGGTTAATATATATTTGCAATGCTTGCCTCACATCAAGCCTATGCCATTGTAGTTCCAACCCTTGGGATGGTCTGGGACAAAAATTAGGAAGTATCAGCTCTTGTGCCCTATGAAAAACCAAGTTAATTTTGGGTGTAAATGTAGGATCAGGGCGAAGGACCACCTGGTCAGAATGGAAAACACAAAGATCTTGTCTGATAGACAAAGTTGAAATCTCCGAAATACGATGAGCAGAAGTGACCACTACAAGGAAAACTACTTTATATGTCAGAAATTGGAGACTTGATGATTTCAAGGGTTCAAAAGGGCCCTTAGTGAGTGCAACAAGGACATTGTTAAGGTCCCAGGTGGGATAACAGTGTACCTCTGGAGGGCGTAAATTTGTGGCTCCTTGAAGGAAACTCCGTATGCATGGATGATGGGAAAGAGATAGTAGGCCTTCACAAGTGAGAACTGGTGCCAAGGCTGCCACTTGTCTTTTCAACGTATTAGGTGATAATCCCTTGTCAAGTCCCTCTTGCAAGAACTCTAGGATTTGAGCCACAGATGGAGAGATGGGATCAATTCGAGACTTGGTACACCATTTGCAGAAACTGGACCATGTGGCATTGTAAATGCGAGTTGTTGAGGGGTGTCTGGCGGCTTGGATAATGGCGATAACTCTGTTTGAAAACTTTTCATTCTTCAGATGACTCTGCTCAACCTCCAGATGGTCAGGTGCAACCATTGAGGGTCCGGATGTTGAAGGGGTCCCTGGGTTAGTGAGACGCTGGCTGGCAGAATTCTCCATGATGTTGATACGGATAGACTGGGGAGGTCTGCAAATCATGGCCATCTGGGCCAGTAAGGAGCTACTAAAAGCAGCTCCACCCTCTCATCTAGCAGCTTCTGGATGACCTTGGGAAGCAGTGGAAGTGGCGGGAATGCATACAGAAGTCCCGGGGGCCAATGACAGTGGAGTGAATTGAAGTTCTCTGCTCCTTGTGAGGGGTACCTGGAAAAAAATCTCGGGAGCTGAGCGTTGAGGGGGCAAGCGAACAGGTCCACCACCAGCTGTCCAAATGTCCTGACCATCTCTTGAAACAGGGTCAGATGGAAGCGCCACTCCAATTGATCGATCATGGCCCTGCTCAGGCAGTCTGCCTGTGTATTCAACAGGCCTGAAATGTGCTCTGCTTTGATGGAAAGTAGGTCGCTCTCCACCCAACGACATAAGCGTTCCGCTTCCCACATGAGATGTTTCGACTGTGTGTCCCCCTGTTTGTTTATGTGAGCTTTGGCTGTTACACTGTCGGTCAATATTAGTACGTGCTGATTGCATACCTGTGGAAGGAAGCTGCGGAGAGCTAAGTGTACTGCTTGAAGCTCCAGCCAGTTTATGCTGCATGACTGTTCTATGGCAGATCAGCACCCTTGGGTTGTGAGCAATTGAACGTGCACTCCCCATCCAAACAGGCTGGCATCGGTGGTGATAGTAAGTCTGTGTGGCTCTTTGAAGAAGCAGCCTCTGTTGATGACTGGTCTGGTCCACCAGAGGAGAGATATGAGGACCTTTGATGGTACCTTGACCTTGTATTTGGAGTTGCTTTGGCCAGAGTGCTGGTACAGGAGCAGGAACCACTGGAGGGATCTAGTGTGGAGTCGGGCCCAAGGAATAATCGATATACATGAGATCATCTTGCCTAACAATTTTGATAGTTCCGCTAGGGACACCCTCTTAAGACCCCTGATCTCCTTAACTAATTGCTGAATGCTATTTAGTCTATCTGGTGAAAGGTAAACGTTGCCTTCCACCATATCTATGACTGTCCCCAGATGGGTTAACCGAGTCAATGGTATTAAATGACTCTTTTTTCAATTTATTGAGAACCTGTGCTGTTGTAGGGATTGTAATGTGTTCTGAGTATCTCTGACTGCTTGATGAGCAGAAGATGACAAAATCAAGATGTCATCAAGATAACACTGGAGTCGTATGGGGATATCACAGAGATGAGCAGCTAGCACTGCAAGGACCTTTGTGAAGGTCGTGGGGGCAGAAGCTAGGCCAAAAGGAAGGGCCACATATTTGAAATGGTGGTTATTCTAACAGAATCTCAGAAATTTATAGTGGGAAGGCCAAATAGCAATATGTAGGTACACCTCCGGCAGGTCTATGGATGTGAGGACATCATCCTTTCTGATGCAAAGTAAGATAGATTGCAGGGTGTACATTTTAAACTTGCGATATACTAAGAAACGGTTGAGACGTTTCAGATCCAATATTGCTTTCCACCCCCCATCTCCCTGAACTTTTGGAAACAACAAAAAGATGTGAATAGAAACCTCACCATCATTGATTGGTGGCTACTAGTTGGATGGCTCGTATGTCCAGTAGGTGTTGGATAGCTGTTTCCATGAGATTACGTTTAACCAGATCTCTGGAGAGAGGGCATGACATGAAAAAATCTGGGGGAATGGATTGAAACTCCAGCACAAGGCCAAATCTGATCGTGTCTCTGACCCAGGAATCAGAGGTTGAGGAGTCCATTTGGTCCGCGAATAATTTAAGGCATCCGCCAATGGGGTCAGGTCCAGGGAGTTATCTTGGATGCCGAAAGGACCTGTTTCCTGCTCCCCAAAAGGATCTCTTGGATTGACCACCCCATCTGCTCCTATCCCCGAAGTTGGACCTGTCTGGCTGCTGCCCTGGTCTGAATGATGGGGGTCTCTGGTATCTGGGTGAAAAGAGTCCCTGGTAAAAGGACCAAAAGGATCCCCTCTGAGAGGACTGAGGGTTTCTAGAATCTGACTTCTGAAAAAGGGAAGGAAGAATTTTCTTTTTGTTTCGGGTTTCAATTAGTAGCGGATCAAGGGAAGGGATGTCTGTCTCCCACAATAGGAGATGAAGCCAGCTTGCATTTGTGCTTAAAGTCCGCTTGTCAATGTTTTAACCATAGTAAGTGGCTTGCTGTGAAATGTGAAGTAATGGCCCTGGCTGAAAACTTGACTGCACGATAAATTGCATCAGCTGAGAATTCAGCGTCTGCTATAAGTTTAGCAATATCTTGGTGCGCTCTAAGGTTGGAATTAGGGACATGTTCCCGTAAGAGGCGGAGCCATCTGAGAGAAGAACAGGTGAAGAAGGAGGCGGCCGTGGCTGCTCTGATGGCCCATGCATCAGACTGATGGGCTCTGCATAGAGCTAGCTTGGCCCGTTTTTCCTCTGGCTTTAATGCCTCCAGCGCATCCTGGGAATGGAGGAGGACGCTAATCCCACTATAGGTTCATCTACCTTGGGAATATTCAATAATTTTGAGAAATCAGGGGCCAAATTGAAATATTTCCTGTCATATCCAGTGAGGGCTGGGTACAGCACTGCAGAGGCCCACTGTTTCTGTACCAGGTCCGAAAACATGGGAGGAACTGGGATCACCTCTGCTTTGACTACTGGTTGGTTGAAAATTAGATCCTCTGATCCCTCTTCCGAAAGAGTTGGAGTGGTAGAAGGGGTCGACTTGGTTAGGCGTGCAATGTTTTTTGCCTTAAACAAGAGAGATCTGAAAAGTTATGGGCGGAATAAGCCTGTAAAAACAGATTGGTCAGGAACAAGGCCCTCATCTCAGACATTCCCCTTTCTAAGGGGACTGCTTCTGACAGGGGCTCGCTGTCATGTATTGATCCTGATTCAATCTCTTCCATTTGATCCATTTGATCCACTTCTTCCTCCTCCTCCTCCTCAGTCGGCCCTTGGAGGGGGACTTCCCCTTGTAAAAGTACCTGGGTATAGTGTTACTCCAACCTGGTCAATGACCTCAGTGATTGGGAATCATAATCAGTGATCACAGGATGTTCCCTGGTCAGAACTGCGTGTTGAAGACCTGCTGCAATTCCCTGGCAGATTGCCAGCTCCATCCAGGCCTTCATCCTCTCTGGAACTTCCTCTGGAAGAATGTCATCCTGACAAAGACCGGCAGCCATCGGAGTGAATGTAACTTTGGGAGCCCTTCATGTGGGCAGTGTCCCAGGTACTTGGGCCTGCTGGCTTTAGGGAGCCAAGCTGCACCTGTATGAGAGGGAGAGATCTAGAGGAGGAGGAGGGTGGGAAGAGGTAGACAGACCTGGCCTGTGAGACTTTGTGCGCCTCCCGTGTGCACTTATCTATCTGTCTTTGTAAGGCTTTAGGCCCCTGGTGGCATCCCTTTCTGAAGTTTTAGAATTCCCTTTAGCCTGCTTCAGTTTGTGCTGAGATTTGGCTTTGACCTTCAATGATGAGGTCTGAGAGCTGCTACCGTCTGCCATTTTAATTAAAGTTGGAATTGCAGTATACTTGTTATACAATGCAATACTGTGAAGGGGCCTGATCTGAGGACAGACCGGTTGCCCTGATGATGTTCTTATTGCCCCCTTTCCTTTTTTTAAATAATACCTATCTATAATGAGTCGTATCTCAGTAATAATATTTTATTGATATTAAAATATTATAAGGCATAGATTATTATTATTATTATTGTTGTTGTTGTTGTTGTATTATATAACCACTAATATATGTATATATATGTTCTGTCTCACCTGTATCTACAGGTGAGAATCCCAAGTTCAAATATTCAAGCAAACAAAGAGTTAACTGCCTTGTTTTCACAGTTCTTGGCACACACACGCACACATTTATACATACACACACACACACACACACACACACGCACCAAAACCCTAGCCACTATAGAAAATCCCAGCCACAGAATCATCAGAGAAGCCAACAGACGAACACTATACAGAAGCCTGATGATGGCAGATGAGAATCTGCTGAAACGTTGCTACAACTTTAAAAGCACCACTGCTATGACGTGGGAAAATACCCGAACAAAGCTGAATGCCATATATATATATATATATATATATATATATATATATATATATATATATATATATATGTGTGTGTGTGTGTGTGTGTGTGTGTGTGTATAAATGTGTGTGTGTGTGTGTGTTTTGTGCCTCCGAGGTTTGAACCTGGTCTGTCAGCAGATGTAGGCTCGAGTGATGAAGAAGATCTGGCATTGAGATTCGAGCCTGCATTATTGAGTGACGTTGAGAGGAGTCTGGGGGAGGAGGAGGAGTTGAATCTGAGAGATGAGCCTGATTTATTAGAAGTTTCAGAGGTGTCTTCCTCTTCTGGAACTCCCTCCCTGATTGCACCTCAGGTGTTAACTGTCAATCAGGAAAATGTGCCAGAGGCTTTAAGTGATGATGAGACTGCCGGATGCTGGCTTGATGCTAGGACGAGGAGAAGATTGAGATGTCAATCTCAATTAGAAAAGAGACGTCAAGCCAATGATTAATTAAAGAGACTGACACGCCCCTTCAGGGGATATATAAGGAGCGTCTTAACGCCTCTCCCCCGCTCGAAGCAAAGTGTATTTTTGGTGTGAAAGAACTGCGTATGGCTGCAGCTTTGTGATTTATGGACAGTTCCGACTTGCCAGACGGATTCCAGGAAGACTGCCAAGAACTGTGAAAACAAGGCAGTTAACTCTTTTGGGTCTGGTTTTGTTTGCTTGAATATTTGAACTTGGGATTCTCACCTGTAGATACAGGTGAGACAGAACATATATATACATATATTAGTGGTTATATAATACAACAACAACAACAACAATAATAATAATAATAATAATCTATGCGTTATAATATTTTAATATCAATAAAATATTATTACTGAGATACGACTCATTATAGATAGGTATTATTTAAAAAAAGGAAAGGGGGCAATAAGAACATCATCAGGGCAACCGGTCTGTCCTCAGATCAGGCCCCTTCACAGTATTGCATTGTATAACAAGTATACTGCAATTCCAACTTTAATTAAAATGGCAGACGGTAGCAGCTCTCAGACCTCATCATTGAAGGTCAAAGCCAAATCTCAGCACAAACTGAAGCAGGCTAAAGGGAATTCTAAAACTTCAGAAAGGGATGCCACCAGGGGCCTAAAGCCTTACAAAGACAGATAGATAAGTGCACACGGGAGGCGCACAAAGTCTCACAGGCCAGGTCTGTCTACCTCTTCCCACCCTCCTCCTCCTCTAGATCTCTCCCTCTCATACAGGTGCAGCTTGGCTCCCTAAAGCCAGCAGGCCCAAGTACCTGGGACACTGCCCACATGAAGGGCTCCCAAAGTTACATTCACTCTGATGGCTGCCGGTCTTTGTCAGGATGACATTCTTCCAGAGGAAGTTCCAGAGAGGATGAAGGCCTGGATGGAGCTGGCAATCTGCCAGGGAATTGCAGCAGGTCTTCAACACGCAGTTCTGACCAGGGAACATCCTGTGATCACTGATTATGATTCCCAATCACTGAGGTCATTGACCAGGTTGGAGTAACACTATACCCAGGTACTTTTACAAGGGGAAGTCCCCCTCCAAGGGCCGACTGAGGAGGAGGAGGAGGAAGAAGTGGATCAAATGGATCAAATGGAAGAGATTGAATCAGGATCAATACATGACAGCGAGCCCCTGTCAGAAGCAGTCCCCTTAGAAAGGGGAATGTCTGAGATGAGGGCCTTGTTCCTGACCAATCTGTTTTTACAGGCTTATTCCGCCCATAACTTTTCAGATCTCTCTTGTTTAAGGCAAAAAACATTGCACGCCTAACCAAGTCGACCCCTTCTACCACTCCAACTCTTTCGGAAGAGGGATCAGAGGATCTAATTTTCAACCAACCAGTAGTCAAAGCAGAGGTGATCCCAGTTCCTCCCATGTTTTCGGACCTGGTACAGAAACAGTGGGCCTCTGCAGTGCTGTACCCAGCCCTCACTGGATATGACAGGAAATATTTCAATTTGGCCCCTGATTTCTCAAAATTATTGAATACTCCCAAGGTAGATGAACCTATAGTGGGATTAGCGTCCTCCTCCATTCCCAGTGATGCGCTGGAGGCATTAAAGCCAGAGGAAAAACGGGCCAAGCTAGCTCTATGCAGAGCCCATCAGTCTGATGCATGGGCCATCAGAGCAGCCACGGCCGCCTCCTTCTTCACCTGTTCTTCTCTCAGATGGCTCCGCCTCTTACGGGAACATGTCCCTAATTCCAACCTTAGAGCGCACCAAGATATTGCTAAACTTATAGCAGACGCTGAATTCTCAGCTGATGCAATTTATCATGCAGTCAAGTTTTCAGCCAGGGCCATTACTTCACATTTCACAGCAAGCCACTTACTATGGTTAAAACATTGACAAGCGGACTTTAAGCACAAATGCAAGCTGGCTTCATCTCCTATTGTGGGAGACAGACATCCCTTCCCTTGATCCGCTACTAATTGAAACCCGAAACAAAAAGAAAATTCTTCCTTCCCTTTTTCAGAAGTCAGATTCTAGAAACCCTCAGTCCTCTCAGAGGGGATCCTTTTGGTCCTTTTACCAGGGACTCTTTTCACCCAGATACCAGAGACCCCCATCATTCAGACCAGGGCAGCAGCCAGACAGGTCCAACTTCGGGGATAGGAGCAGATGGGGTGGTCAATCCAAGAGATCCTTTTGGGGAGCAGGAAACAGGTCCTTTCGGCATCCAAGATAACTCCCTGGACCTGACCCCATTGGCGGATGCCTTAAATTATTCGCGGACCAAATGGACTCCTCAACCTCTGATTCCTGGGTCAGAGACACGATCAGATTTGGCCTTGTGCTGGAGTTTCAATCCATTCCCCCAGATTTTTTCATGTCATGCCCTCTCTCCAGAGATCTGGTTAAACGTAATCTCATGGAAACAGCTATCCAACACCTACTGGACATACGAGCCATCCAACTAGTAGCCACCAATCAATGATGGTGAGGTTTCTATTCACATCTTTTTGTTGTTTCCAAAAGTTCAGGGAGATGGGGGGTGGAAAGCAATATTGGATCTGAAACGTCTCAACCGTTTCTTAGTATATCGCAAGTTTAAAATGTACACCCTGCAATCTATCTTACTTTGCATCAGAAAGGATGATGTCCTCACATCCATAGACCTGCCGGAGGTGTACCTACATATTGCTATTTGGCCTTCCCACTATAAATTTCTGAGATTCTGTTAGAATAACCACCATTTCAAATATGTGGCCCTTCCTTTTGGCCTAGCTTCTGCCCCCACGACCTTCACAAAGGTCCTTGCAGTGCTAGCTGCTCATCTCTGTGATATCCCCATACGACTCCAGTGTTATCTTGATGACATCTTGATTTTGTCATCTTCTGCTCATCAAGCAGTCAGAGATACTCAGAACACATTACAATCCCTACAACAGCACAGGTTCTCAATAAATTGAAAAAAGAGTCATTTAATACCATTGACTCGGTTAACCCATCTGGGGACAGTCATAGATATGGTGGAAGGCAACGTTTACCTTTCACCAGATAGACTAAATAGCATTCAGCAATTAGTTAAGGAGATCAGGGGTCTTAAGAGGGTGTCCCTAGCGGAACTATCAAAATTGTTAGGCAAGATGATCTCATGTATATCGATTATTCCTTGGGCCCGACTCCACACTAGATCCCTCCAGTGGTTCCTGCTCCTGTACCAGCACTCTGGCCAAAGCAACTCCAAATACAAGGTCAAGGTACCATCAAAGGTCCTCATATCTCTCCTCTGGTGGACCAGATCAGTCATCAACAGAGGCTGCTTCTTCAAAGAGCCACACAGACTTACTATCACCACCGATGCCAGCCTGTTTGGATGGGGAGTGCACGTTCAATTGCTCACAACCCAAGGGTGCTGATCTGCCATAGAACAGTCATGCAGCATAAACTGGCTGGAGCTTCAAGCAGTACACTTAGCTCTCCGCAGCTTCTTTCCACAGGTATGCAATCAGCACGTACTAATATTGACCGACAGTGTAACAGCCAAAGCTCACATAAACAAACAGGGGGACACACAGTCGAAACATCTCATGTGGGAAGCGGAACGCTTATGTCGTTGGGTGGAGAGCGACCTACTTTCCATCAAAGCAGAGCACATTTCAGGCCTGTTGAATACACAGGCAGACTGCCTGAGCAGGGCCATGATCGATCAATTGGAGTGGCGCTTCCATCTGACCCTGTTTCAAGAGATGGTCAGGACATTTGGACAGCTGGTGGTGGACCTGTTCGCTTGCCCCCTCAACGCTCAGCTCCCGAGATTTTTTTCCAGGTACCCCTCACAAGGAGCAGAGAACTTCAATTCACTCCACTGTCATTGGCCCCCGGGACTTCTGTATGCATTCCCGCCACTTCCACTGCTTCCCAAGGTCATCCAGAAGCTGCTAGATGAGAGGGTGGAGCTGCTTTTAGTAGCTCCTTACTGGCCCAGATGGCCATGATTTGCAGACCTCCCCAGTCTATCTGTATCAACATCATGGAGAATTCTGCCAGCCAGCGTCTCACTAACCCAGGGACCCCTTCAACATCCGGACCCTCAATGGTTGCACCTGACCATCTGGAGGTTGAGCAGAGTCATCTGAAGAATGAAAAGTTTTCAAACGAGTTATCGCCATTATCCAAGCCGCCAGACACCCCTCAACAACTCGCATTTACAATGCCACATGGTCCAGTTTCTGCAAATGGTGTACCAAGTCTCGAATTGATCCCATCTCTCCATCTGTGGCTCAAATCCTAGAGTTCTTGCAAGAGGGACTTGACAAGGGATTATCACCTAATACGTTGAAAAGACAAGTGGCAGCCTTGGCACCAGTTCTCACTTGTGAAGGCCTACTATCTCTTTCCCATCATCCATGCATACGGAGTTTCCTTCAAGGAGCCACAAATTTACACCCTCCAGAGGTACACTGTTATCCCACCTGGGACCTTAACAATGTCCTTGTTGCACTCACTAAGGGCCCTTTTGAACCCTTGAAATCATCAAGTCTCCAATTTCTGACATATAAAGTAGTTTTCCTTGTAGTGGTCACTTCTGCTCATCGTATTTCGGAGATTTCAACTTTGTCTATCAGACAAGATCTTTGTGTTTTCCATTCTGACCAGGTGGTCCTTCGCCCTGATCCTACATTTACACCCAAAATTAACTTGGTTTTTCATAGGGCACAAGAGCTGATACTTCCTAATTTTTGTCCCAGACCATCCCAAGGGTTGGAACTACAATGGCATAGGCTTGATGTGAGGCAAGCATTGCAAATATATATTAACCGCACAGCGGCTTTCAGAAACATGGAAGCCTTTTTTGTGTCATTTCAGCCCAACACTCAGGGATGCAAGGTCTCGCCTTCTACAACAGGCCACTGGCTATGGGCCGCGATAGCAAAAACGTATCAGTCTCAATCCCTGCAGGTGCCCAGGGGCATAACAGCACATTCAGCAAGGAGCGCTGCAACACCAGCAGCGTGGGCCACACAGGTACCAATAACTGAAATTTGTCAAGCCGCAACCTGGGCCTCTCCATCACCATTCATTAGGCATTATAAAATAGATGTATTTGCATCTGCTGAGGCCTCCTTTGGCAGAAGAGCTCTGCAACAGGTCCACAGGGACCAGGAGGGGATTCCAAGCTAGACAGAGTCCCTCTGTAGGACAGGCCAAGCTTTGGTATGTCCCACTACTGGATGTTCTGAACAGCTCATGCGAGAAAGGGCATTGGTACTTACCTGACACGCCCGTTCTCTTTGAGCTGTGAAGAGCATCCAGCCCCACCCTTTTTCCATCTGGTGGGATCCTGTTTTGGCCAACGAATTGTTAGGGCATTGAGGATGAGGGCATTTATTTCTCTTGTCTTCGCCAAAACTGGGGAATGCTGGGGAGGAGTCCCATGGAGGAGGAGGAGCATTCCACAAATGAAGCCCAGCCTAGACATGCAGAGACTGAAGCACACCCCACTACTGGATGCTCTTCACAGCTCAAAGAGAACGGGAGTGTCAGGTAAGTACCAACGCCCTTTTTCACAGAATACTTTATGATTAAACATACATCCTTCATAGTTTTATAACTTATTCAGTTGCCAAATGTTGTTTTTCTTTAACCATTCATACCAACAGTTCCAAACTTTGTAATATTCACTATCTTTGTTGTTTTTTAGTAATTTGGTTAGCCTATCCATCTCTGCACACTCGTGAATATTTTTAATGACCATCTTCTCTGAAGGGACAATAGACAGTTTCCAATTTTGAGCGTAGCTTATTCTGGCTGCCGTTATAATGTGCAAGATTAAATATTGATTTTTTTTTTTCAATTTTTGAGTCTATCATGTTGAGGTAATTCCCCGTTAGGAGAATGAGCGCACACAGGGAGACGTATTTGAGAGAAGTGTTTGAATAATACACACACAGTACACAGATACACTGTACAGTAAATGTAGGTTTTTACTTCCAGAAAGTTTTTAGCAAAGTCCAAAATAAGCAATCCCAAAAGTCATTCAAAATTAAATCAGTCAGTTTTCATCCAGGGATAATCCAAATATCAAATTCCAGTGTCAAAAACAGTTCAGTATCAGACTTACATTAAATCCAGTAATATCAGTCAATTAGGAAGAAATGGAGCAACGGCAATACTTTCCAACAGAAGGAAACAGAGATACTCACTTAGACACACTCTTCTAAACAAACTCAGAGACTCAGACTAAACAAACCAGGTTTCGGGCTCCATCTTATGGCCGTTTGAGAAACCACACCCAATTGCATGCTCTTGCATTCCCTTAAAGAGACAGTATTAAACTGTCTATCCTGGTTTATATATTTCTAACCCAAATAGCTGTTAGGTGACTCATATTCCTAACATATCATATCCAGCAAAAAGGTTTCGGGTTCAAGTTTTACATCTTATTTAGTTATATTTAGAATCCAATTTTTGATATTTTTCCAAAACTTCTGGGCATATGGACATATCCACCACATATGAAAGTATGTTCCCTGGACACAGTTATACTTCCAACAGTTTGGGGGGAGGTTCGGGAACATCGCGGGTGGCAAGTGCCAACAATACACCATTTTATGGAGATTCTCTTTGTATGGAGACTGACATAGTTAGTTTGTAATTTATTTCCCAAATATGTTCCCACTTGTCTAATTCAATACCCACATTTTTTTCCCAAATGATCATACATTCCTTGACTATTTCTTCTTTTAAATTATAATCCAATAGATATTTATATATTTTACTAATCAACTTCCTTTCCTCTCCATGCCAAATCTTATCTAATTCTTGGTAGGTCATATTAAAACCAAATTGTTCTTTATCTTTTTTGTAATGCGTTTGTATCTGCACATAGGGCCACCATGCTATCTCTTTTCCTTGAATTTGTATTTGATTCCTACCCTTTAACTCTCTGGTTTCATGTAATAGATCTTTATATCTTGCAATATTATCAAAATCTAAAATATTTGGATGTGTAACTGCCTCCATTGTAGATAATCACAGTGGGACTTTATAGTAATATCCTTTTTTTATCTTTTCCCAAATAGTTGATAACACACTCCTTATATAGTGCCTTTGAAAGTACAAGTGGTGTTTACTCTTTCCATCCCACATAAATGCATGCCACCCAAGTTGGAGATCAAAGCCCTCTAATGTTAAGATCCTTTTATTTATCAAATTAACCCAGTCTTTGAGCCAGGTTGCTATCGCAGCATAGTAGTATGTTTCGAAATCTGGAAGACCAAAGCCTCCTTTTTTTCTATCGTTCTGTAATAATTTATATTTTATTCTGGGTTTTTTCCCCTGCCATATAAATTTGGATATATGTTTATTTAGTTCTTCGAAAAAGCTTTTTTCCAACTTGACTGGCACCATCTGAAATAAGAACAACAATTTTGGCAAAATATTCATTTTTACTATTGCAATACGGCCTGATAGAGATATTTGTAATTTAGCCCAGTTATTTTTGTTTTGTTTTTTCTTTATTAATTTTTAACCCTGCCACCTTTCCATATTTTTTTATTTCATTCATCAAAATGGGTGTCGTTTCCAGGGGATCTTCCACTATAAATGCCATATCGTCAGCAAATGCTTGAAGTTTGTCCTCCTCTTTTTTAACTTTTAACCCCCTGATCTCTTGATTTTGTTGGATTTGTACCAGTAGCATCTCTTCTACTAATATATAAAGTAGGGGAGCCAAGGGGCATCCTTGTCTTACTGTGTGGTGTCCCATGGAAAGAATGAGACACAAGCGTGTGTACTCGGGATGGGAGCCCAGAATAAATTCCAGTGCTTCCTTTTATTGAGATTTTAGTACATAATAAGCAAAATTACATTGTGGATTACAATAATTAGTAATAGTACAGACTTGTTTGCAGTTGTCTGAGCTGCTTAATTGTTTCTGGTGTTTGCTTTTAATTTCTATGCATTATCTCAGTGATCTTTAGGCAGACATGTATGTATAAAGCATTAGATTAATCATTACTTGAGCCCAATGCCAAAGTTTATTATTCCCACATCTCCCCTGTTTTAGTTTTTTGATGATCGCGGATGCCTCAGTAGCTTTTCGCCATCTGCAACAGCAATTCTCCCTCTGTAGGCTTCACCCAACACATTCCTAAAAGTCCAGGGAGACATTGGATAATACAGCATGCACAAAGAGAAAGTATAAAAAGCAATATCACTCCAACAATTAGGTGACGAATCCATGAACTATTTGGCAACCAGGACCAAAGTGCAGACCACACGTCCAGTCCCTCACCCTCCGATTGTAATGGATTCTCCTTCAGGGTTTGTTCCATATACTGTATAGTAGCTGTAATGTTTGGAGAATAATCAGAGATATACATGCAACAATGCGTATGAATCACAGCGCAAACTCCCCCTTGCACAGCCAGAATAGTATCCACTGCATATCTGGTTTGAAGGACAAAGTTACTATTTTTGCCTTGTTCTTCTTCAAGCAGCCTTAGCGTTTTAATGGTGTCTTTAAACATAGTAACTGTCCAATTGTTTAAACGATGCAAATCTCTATAGTTCATCATGACTCCTAAAGGAGGAATAACTCCCCTTGATATCTGTGTCCAGTATTCATGAGTCAAAACAAAGTTTACTTCCATTGCAGAATGCGCATTGCGGATATGAGCAGTCCCCAAAGATTTTTGAATGAAATGAGATGGGATTACTTTCCCAAAGGTGCAGACTCTTTTCCATCATGCTGGCATGCGATCATAGGCCATCCGTCCACACAGCAACCATAAATTTGCTCCCAGGAGATGACCAACCTTATTTGACTCAGCATAGATTAATTTTGCAAAGGATTCCATTAACATAGTCAAATAAGTGGACAATGGTGCGTATTTCCCATTCGCACATTTGGGCCACCGGTTGCTGTCCTCTGTGGTGGGACAACATGTAGCAGGAATATATGGACACCCATTTTCATTGATCAAAGACGTGATAGAAAATTTAGTGATGTTGTGCACAAAGTAAGTGAGATTTTTAGTTTTTATGTCATCCGGATAAACCCGACTTCCATTGCTAATAACAATTGTTTTGTTTCAAAATGGATATGTCCCCAAGTAAGTCATATTCTCTACCATCTCATTGTGGGTCCAACAGATACCCACCACCTCTTGGATCCGGCTTCCAAGGTGTAAGGTATTTATGTTACTTGTAGTCCAACTGCTAGACCACGTTCCGAACAACCATAGCATTGTCCCTTATACCAGTCACCTTTGGACACAGGTACTGCAACCATTGGAAGCCCTGATGTTTTGTGAGTTGGCATGTGCATACATATCCAACAATCAGTTTTATTATGAAGGTTTGCTAGCTTTCCCATGTCCTGGATCAACGTGTTTCTTTTCCATTCCCCCAAATCCTTCTCCTTGCCCCTTTTGCTGATGATAAGGACGCACACAGTGAGCAGGAACCCAAACAACTGTCCCCTCATCTTCAACAGCAGCATATCCTCAGCCCCAAGTTATCAGCAAGACAGGTCCTTTCCACATTGGATCTGGCAGTCTCCTATACCGAACTTTTGGTCTTGGTGTACCTGCAGAAAGGGAGGAAGCAAAATGCCTACTGGCTGCCATAGCAGCGGGAGATCCTGTCATGTTTAGAAAATGTGTATAAGGTAATATTAAGAATGTTTTGTATGTAAGGCAAGCCATATCCATCCACTTCCCCCCTGTTTGTTTTTATGTGAAGGAGTGCTTGTTTTAGTGTCTGATGAACTCATTCCACAATGGCCTGACCAGTGGAGTTGTAGGGAATACCAAATTTATGTATTATTGACCATCGATAGTAAAATTCCGCAAAGGCAGTGCTGATGTAAGGAGGGCCATTGGTCAATCCAAACTGGCTGAGAGGTTAACAATTGTAATTTTTCCATTTTCCAAAAACAATTTTTGTGCGGAACTGTGACAGTAAATCTCTACCCCACAAATTTATATGCAGGGGCAACAAAAGAGGTTGAATCCTCGCAGTCTCACCAGTTTCTCTATGCAATGCCTTCAACCAATGTACACTACTTCTTGCAAACTGCATACCACCCACTCCACGAACAGCTGGAGAGTCCTCAAGCGCCCATTCATTTGGCCATTCCTTTTGGTGTATCACAGAGACATCTGCTCTGGAATCTATAAGGCCAGAAAATGATTTTTCTTGAATTTCAATTGTCATTTTAGGTTGGTCTGTAGTCAAATTTTTTGTCAGTGCTAGCAATTCTGCAGCAACTGAAGAACTGGCCATTTCAGTGGACCCAAAACTGCCAGTTCATGAGATCCCAATTAACGGATTCATAGGGATGTATGGAAGCAATAATAACTGGGCAATAGAGTCACCGGCCATTAATGATGCAGGAGTAGCAGTGTACAATTGTACCTTAATAATCCCTTTATAATCTTGATCAATAACCCCTGGAATAACAAAAAACCCTTGTTTTTTCTGGCAGTGGCCCATGCAAATGAGTGTCCTCAATGTACACTTGATTAGGAAAAGTCACATCAATTGAGTTCAACATTTTTAAACCCAAACCTGCACTCCCAGTAATTGCAGGCAATGCTTTTGTGACAGCCTTGGGAGCGGGGCTAGCTTCACGCCCCAAATTTAGTTTCCCAAATTTTGGTTCTGACCAGAGTGACATTGATTTGCCCAATGAAACCCTTTTTTGCATTTCGGACAGACTGACTTAGGGCGGACGTCCTTATTTTTGCTTTTGTTAAATGCCATTCCCCCCCCCCCAGGGGCACGGCACTGGGCTTTAAAATGGCCAGGCTTCCCACAATTAAAACAATTCCCTGTAGGTTTCATCCCTTTTTGTAATGCCATAGCCAAAGTCTCCATGTTGTAAGCCTGAGAACCCACCACTGCACATGCCTTTAACAGATCAGCCAGAGTAACCTCACCTCTAGCCACCAAAGGCTGTAAGATACGCTTGCAATCAGCGTTTGCATTTTCAATTGCCAATTTTAGCAAAAGTTCCTTTGCTGCTTCCTCATTAGAGATTTGCCGGTAATAGCCAATTTATAGACCTTTCCACAAAATCGTTTTAAGACTCAGATGCTGTTTGCTTAATTTGAGAAAAAGACTGTGCCGGGGTTCCCACATCCTGGATGCGGGACAATGCCCCAAGGACAGCTGCCATAACTACGGGAAATACATGATCAGGCAAATTAGCAGCTTGATCAGCAGTGGATTCAAACAAGCCTGCCCCATAGATTTGGTCTGGCATATATAGCCCTCCTGAATTCCGTCCCCTAGTGATAGCTTCGCTTTGATATTCTGAATCAAAAACCACATGCTGAGTAGAGCTCAATATCATTCTCATTAAATCTTTCCAGTCACTAGGAATCATGCGTGAGGTAGCCAAACTTGTCAGGAGATCCTTTAACTGCTTTCTTAATTTCCCTAAGTAATCTTTAACTGCTTTCTTAATTTCCCTAAGTACTGCCAAAGGAACCCATTCAGTCTTCAGATTGCCTTGAGCATCCACTTGCCTATTAACTGGAAACAAATTCATCTGGGGAATCTCATCAGGCTCTAATTTCCCCTCATTGAAAACCTGATGCATCATTGCTTGAACTTTCCCCATTTGTGGTTGGATTTTATCATCCACAGGCATAGGCACTGTTGGAGATGAGAAAGCATACTCCAGTTTTGGGGTTGGAGGGTGCAACACAACTCCTTTATAAGGAGGAGGTTCTACTAAAGTTTTTAAAAGAGGTTGTTGCTGGGTCTCTAAAGCAGTCATAACAACATTTCAATATATCAAAATTTCAGCTGTTGCCCATGGCTCTTCATGAAGGATAGTTCCAATTCTCCTCCATGTGTCTAACTTTAAAGAGCCTCTCTCTGAGTACCAGGGGCATTGCCGCCAGATCTCTTGCAGCAGCTGTTTCACATTACCTTTTGAAAGAACTATTTGCCCCCCCTCCCAGAGGATTTAAGGATTAAGAAATTTGTCCTGACTAACTTCAGCAGCTCACTAACATGAGGTTCCTGTGGCTGAGAAAGTTTTCCCCCCATGTTCCCTGAAAAATCCTATTGTCCAGCAATAGTTAAGTACGTACGTTACCTATTCCAGGCGAGGAAACACGGAGGTCCGGACACGTACCACTTGCAGTGGATCACATCGGGGTCACCACTTGTGGTGGTCTCCCAGGGAAAGAATGAGACACAAGCGTGTGTGCTCGGGATGGGAGCCCAGAATAAATTCCAGTGCTTCCTTTTATTGAGATTTTAGTACATAGTAAGCAAAATTACATTGTGGATTACAAGTTACATTGTGGATTACAATAATTAGTAATAGTAAAGACTTGTTTGCAGTTGTCTGAGCTGCTTAATTGTTTCTGGTGTTTGCTTTTAATTTCCTTGCATTAACTCAATGACCTTTAGGCAGACATGTATGTATAAAGCATTAGATTAATCATTACTTGAGCCCAATGCCAAAGTTTATTATTCCCACATTTTGCACCCTTACTTATTCTTATATTATCTGTACTTTCCTCATTTATTTATATTTTTGCAGTTTGGGTATTATATATTGTTTTAATAAATCCTAAAAAATTTCGCCAAATTTCATGCCTGTCAATTGTTTAATAGGAAAATTCCAATTCAAATTGTGAAAAGCCTTCTGAGCATCTAAAAACATCAGTGCCATTGTTTTAGTTGTGTGTACTTCATAGATTTCTAAAACATCCATAATTATTCTTGTATTTGTCTTCATTTGTCTATATGGCAGGAACCCATTCTGGTCAGTATGAATTATCCTACTTAATATTTTCTTTAATCTTTCCACCAATATTGTGGCCAAAATCTTGTAATCTACATTTAAAAGTGATATTGGCCTGTAATTTTGAAATTTTTGTGGGTCTGATTGCTCTTTATGAATAAGGGTTATATATGCTTCGATCCATGACTTTGGTATATTAGCACTATCCAAGGTTTCATTATATAAGTCTGTCATTAACTCATCCAATAATTTTTTGTTAACTGTCTTACAACAACTCTTAATTTAAAATGTCCTTATTCCAAGTTGCACAGTCCCTTTTTTGGTTTCGTTTCTTCTTTCTATTTGTGTATTTTCTTCTTACTCTTTTGTTCTTTTACTCCCACACAGTCACAGTTCCACTTATAAACCTTAAATAGATCTTCCTTGTTTTGTTGTCAGAGTTGTCTATTCATATTTATCAAATTAAAGTTTCTTTTCCCCAGTCCTTTCTTCCGATCTTTCAAGGCATCAAAAGTTCTTTTCCAAGTTTTACACTCTTAACTGTCCTTTCATTTTCCTATGCCACTTAACCACTTTCATTTCTTTTTCTTTCTTTCCCCACTTCTCAGATAAACGGACAATAAGGTTCGATAGTTCACTCCTCCGCTCGCAAAACAAATGTTATTATCTCAACCTTTGTCTCCTTAGGTTTCACGATTCCATTAGTCAGCATAAATCTCTGCCGTTGTTTCAGTCAGCGCTCCTGTCAATAGTTCCACCGCTTCACCACACCACTCAATTCAGAGCTTCTTTTACAACATACACCAATATTCTGAACATCTTCTTTAAATATGCCTTTCCAGTGCTCAGCCTGCTGTTTCCCTCTTTTCGCTTCTTTTAATCAGCTGGGCTGCTGCATCTCTGGTTCCGATTGTCACAATTGTCATGATCTCCCTCTTCTGCTGTTGGTTTTCAGGGGGTTCTTCTTCCAGTATCCGGGAACACAGTACCTTCCCAAGAACTTTCTTTGGCCTACCCCTCCAGGGTCCAACATGCTCCAAAAAGCCACCAACTAGAGAAAATCGGAATCTTTCAGAGTGGTGATCTGTTCCTCAGCTCTGCACCAACACAACCAGAAGTCCTTGCTAATATTGTATTAAAATATGTAATGATTTTAAACTAGAACAAAAGTTCCAGCTGGACAAATTCAGATCATCTGAATTAAAAAAAAACTTGAAATGTTTTATAATTCCAGAACAAAAAATGTAATATCTACTAAACATTTTTGATGGGTCCAAAAAAGATGAAATAATATTTTCTGCTTAATTATTTTCATTCTTCATTCATATGAAATATGCTTAACATTTCTTAATACCGGGTTTCCAGTTCCGTGTGGCTTCGGTGACAGCAGGAATTCACGACCGTTCGCGATTCCTGCTGTGCTTGCCACCGAGGTACCCCCAATCCAAATGGGTCAGGGGGATATGGCTGCCCTGTAGGGACAGCCAAAGAGAGAGGGGAGCCGGACAGGGGGTTGGGGGTGTCGCAGACCCCCTCCTCATCTGGAAAAACCCCTTTTTCCCAAGGTGGTGGAGCGGCGGTCAGCAATGGCCGCCATGAAGAAGCCTGCAACCGGGTAAGATTGTGCTGGAGGAAGCAAGAAAAGTGAAAGTACTGGCTGAGCCGGGTCAATCAACATCTTTTAAATTCTCTGGAACTGAGCTGACTGAATTGCTGGAGGATACATTGTATCCCTAAGAAGATCGAAAGCGGCAGAGAAGCTGTTAAAGGGAACTTTTTTTTCTTCACTCTCCCACCCCATGGAAACAGCAGATGAAGATTTGAAATTTGTTTGGGCACTGAAGGTGAACTATTCTGAAAGTTGAAATTAAGGGACAAAAGAGTTTTTGGACATTGGACTCAAAAATTTAAGAAATTGGAAAACCCTTATTAGAGGTATGGATTTCTGATCATTTAAAAATTGATGTTGCACGTGGGAAGGGAGAGGAAAAAAATTGGAGCGGAAGTGGAAAAAGGAGGAGATTGCCTAGAATCTCAAAGAAAGATATATGGTAATTGGACCTCTTTGATTAAACAGTAACCCCAGAAAGAGAAATAGAAGAAGGAAGAAAAGTATTAACTTTTGGAACTTTTTTTGAATTATTTTTGATTAAAAATACTTGGTTGGTTGTTTTGGGGAAAGTTTCTCTTTTCAGGATGGCATCGCTTGTGGATGAACTAAAGACTGAATATCAAAAATATAAAAAGGAAGAACAAGATGGAAAAGATACTTTGGGCACCTTATTTCAATTTTTAGAAATGGCGTTATGTACTTATGAAAAGTTGATTACGCAGCAGAATGACTGGGACAAAGAAGAAGAGGAACAAGAAGCCATCCTTGATGAACAATGGGTTTTTTCCGGGGAGGAGGAGAAAGAGGATAAGAAAAAGGGGATTTTAAGGTTTGAAAAAACAACCAAAAAAGAGAAAAATGAGAGGAAAGGTGGATGCAAGGTTAGAAAGCAAAGGAAAGGGAGTAAGAAAAGGGAGGAGGAGAGACAAAGGGGTAAAAAGGGCAAGGAGAAGAATAAGCAAGAGAGAAAGGGGGAGAAGAGAAGCCTCAATGGTGGGAAGCAAGATCTAAAGAAAAAAAGTTTATTTAGAGACAATGGATGAATCTAATTAAGGATAAAAGGGGGATTCTGGAAGGTACATAAGATTGTGTTTTTATATGTGTATTTAGAGTATAAAATTTATTGTGTAATTTTAGAATCTACTAAACAGAATCCCAAGATAAATTAAGTGTTATATGAAGTACTTTTAAGTTAGGGTAATGAGTTAAAGGCGTCACTCCAATTAGTGTATAGGAGAAGTATAGTAAAAGAAAAAAGATGAATGGATAGTTGGAAATAGAACAGACAAAGAATGTTATTGAAAATGGTAATAAGATATGGAAGGATATATAAAGGTTTTGTTATGTTTTTTTGGGTTTTGTATGTTGATAAAAGGCAATAAAATTTTAATTAACAAGAAATAATTTGGATGAAAAGGAGAAGTTGGGATAAGATATGAAGTTAAATAGATAAAGTAAATATTGATATTATAATTGGGAATCATTGTGTTCTATTGATTTTGTTCTTTAATTATCACTATTTTTTTTTAGAAAAGAATTTATAAGCTGTTATGCCTTGATTGTTTGTGCACTGTTTTTGTAAAATTAATAAAATTGATTTATAAAAAAGAAAAGAAAATGATAATAAGATATGGAAGGATATATAAAGTGAATATAATGTTTGAATTTGTGTCTGTGAGAAGAGTTTCAACATGGGATCAGGCAGCCTTCAGAAAAGATGTTTTAGTTTTTTTTTCCTTCTATGTTCTGTGTTTTGGATGTTTATGAAAGGCAATAAAATTTTAATAAGCAAGAAATATAATTTGGATAAAAGGAGAAGTCTGGATTAGATATGAAGTTAAATAGATACTGTAAATATTGATATTATAATTTGGAATTATTTTGTATGTTCTATTGGCTCTCTTCTTTAATTATTATTATTTTTTTTTAGAAAATATTTTTCAAGTTGTTATGCCTGGATTGTGTATTGTTTTTGTAAAATTAATAAAATTTGTTATAAAAAAACCCAAAACATTTCTTAATACCTGAATCTGTTGATTCTCCAAAAATGTTCTTCATTCCACAAGTCAGATTTGATTTAATTTATTTGATTTGTCAATCACTTGCAAGATAATAGGTGTAAGTATAAACATAGTTATGAATACATGAAATGGATACATATAAGAAAAATAAAAGAAACAATAGGACAGGGACAGTAGGCATGTTGGTGTGCTTATACAGACCTTTTAGGAAAGGGATGAGATCAATAGTAGACAGTCTAAGGTTAAAGTTTTTGGGGTTTGGGGAAGAAACCACAGAGTCAGGTAGAGTATTCCAGACATTGACCACTCTGTTGCTGAAGTCGTATTTCCTGCAATCAAATTTGGTGCAGTTAACCTTGAGTTTGTATCTATTATGTGCTCTTGTGTTGTTACGGTTGAAGCTGAAGTATCCATTGACAGGTAAGTCACTGCAATGTATACTTTTATATGCCATACTTAGATCAGACCGAAGATGGCGT
This sequence comes from Hydrophis major, assembly GCA_033807585.1. Taxonomy (NCBI): domain Eukaryota; kingdom Metazoa; phylum Chordata; class Lepidosauria; order Squamata; family Elapidae; genus Hydrophis; species Hydrophis major. The sequence goes on along the minus strand of CM066328.1, from coordinate 111,054,663 downwards.
AGTTCTAGGTTTTCTAGGTCTAGAATTTCAAGTCTGGTGGCATAAGATATTCTGCAATGAGTGGAGGAGTGGAGAACTCTTCTTGTGAAATATTTCTGGACTTTCTCTACTGTGTTAATATCAGATACATAATGTGGGTTCCAGACTGATGAGCTGTATTCTTATTATTAGTTATCTGAGTGAAGGGTCTGGATACTTATGCCAATGTGGTATTTCAATTTTTTAAAATGAATTTACTGATATTTCTAAAATTCTGTTTTTGCTTTGTCATTATGGGATACTATATGGAGATTAATGAGGGAAAAATGATTTTCCTCAACTGTAGAATCAGGCTGCAGCATAACAAAATAGACAAAAGTGAAGGGAGCCTGAATACTTTATAAATGCATTGTACATTAGTCTCAATGTAATATTCATTTTCATAGCATTAATCTTACCCTAGAGACTTAGTGGAAGTTTTAACCATTTACTTATAACTACTATGAAGCATACTAGAAATCACTTCTTTGTATCTTCTTTCTTTCTTTTCTGTTTTTTCAACCTTTTTTCTTTTCATTCTTTTCTTTCTTTTTATTTTTTCTTCTTTTATGTTATATTAGTTTCTATTCATTTATAAATAAATAAATAAAATGGGCATTGATTTGGAGGAGAGTTGGGTTTGTCACAGAGCAGATACCACAGCAGTATCTAGTTCACCTTTTTCTTTTTGTTTTCTTTTTTGTACTCAGAAATTAAGGACTGTTGGACTTAATTTATATCAGGGTTCTAAACTAGGATAGGGAATTGAACATTTTGGAAGAGACATAATTTATTTTGTCAAAATAAACATGTTGATGCATTCATGAGAGCATTAGAAGTTGAGTTTGACTGAATTTTTCCCTTTTAGGTAGCATTATATTACCTGATTTCAAAAAAATAAGCAGAGACCTGATTAGCACTTGGATGGGAAAATGTCTTAAGTTCTTAATTATATATAATTTATATACATACTGTGTGTGTGTATCAATGGTGGGATTCAAATTTTTTTTACTACTGGTTCTGTGGGTGTGGCTTGGTGGGCGTGGCAGGAGAAGGATACTGTAAAATCTCCAGTCAGAGATGATATTTGTCGGTTCTATGAACTACTCAAATTTTCTTCTACTGATTCTCCAGAACTGGTCAGAACCTGCTGAATACCACCTCTGGTGTGTATGTGTGTGTGTGTTTGAGACTTGAGCACTAAACAACAGGGTGAGCTCTCATTACTTGGCCGAGTTCCTGCAAACCTTGTAATTCAAAAGCATGCAAATACGAATAGATAAATGAGTACCACTTTGGTGGGAAAGTAACAATGTTTTGTGATATTATACTGGCCACAGAAACAACTTCGGACAGTGCTGGCTCAATGGTCTTAATACTGAGATGAGCACCACCTCCTATAGTCAGCTACAACTAGTGGAATAAAATCTTCAGGAGTCCTTTACCTTTACACATACACACACACACACACATGATGTACAAGCAAAATAACTGTTTAAAATATTGAAATCTCAGAAAAATAACCATTTTGAAAAGATACAAGTTTCTATTTTGCTCATTTTCCAAAAGCATGGATTGCTGATGAATCTTTTATGAGACTGCAATCACTTCCCACCAGAGAAGGTTTATGAACTCCCCGGAACTTCTTAAGGCAGTGTTTATATCATTCATTACTAGAATTGTTCATTCATTCATTAAAATACAGGAAAGCTGCTTTCTTATAAAATGACCAGAAGAGATTGCCTCATATGTTTGCTCCAAGAAGAGCTAAAAACTATCTTAAAAAAAGAAAAGAAAACTGATATTCTGGGAATCTTAACATAATTGTCTGAGGTGGGAAGGCATTTTCCTTTTTCCATTCTTTGAAAAAATTCATGAACATAAAGTGGGTTTTGAAATAAGAAAAGTTGATGTTATTAAGGACTTTTATAAATTAAAAAACATTTAGATAAATGTATTATTGATGTACTTAGTTCTTTATAGCAAACGTTGTGGGTACAGTACCTCTATAGTTATGTTTGCAATGCACATAGACAGTGTGGTATTCTGCTTACATAAATTATGGGAAAAGATTAGGCTCTAGAGTACTGATCCTTGCCCACTAAAATGCAAAGTCTGTAAAGGTGATGTGAATCCTCTCTAAATACAAATGTAGCCTTATCTTGATTGTTGGCATTTTATCTATTTACATTTCATTGTTTGTTTAGATGTTCCCACAGAAATATTACAATGAGAAAATCTGCCTCCAGTCTTATAGGCAGAAGAGGATTGTCAAAATATGACATCCTTGGCATTTTAATTCTATTGTGAAGGAAACTAACATAAAGTATTGTATCTCTCTTTGTCAAGATGAGCTATTTCTCTAAGGTCATTATCTCATCTGGCAGTTTCCTGAATGATCAGCTGCTATGATCAGCATAAAGGGGATTACAGTCTATTCTCACCACAAACTCCATTGTGCTACATTTGGGTATGTGTAACAATTTGTCAAGTTAAAGATGAACAAGCTTCTTTGCTTTTAACTCTACTGAAGTTTTTATTCATACTTTTATGACCTTTAGTCTACCTCTCTGCCATTATTGAAGTCTTTACAGGAGAAAAAATTGGAAAATTTATTCTTCCTGTTGATACAAAGATGATTTTAAGTCAGGTAAATAAACAGGTGAAACAAAAAATGCAGAAAAAGAAGAGAGATTTAAGTCTTATTATAATAAATAGTCAGCAATTACAGTTAAATTATCCAGTTTTCAGCTTCACTGGATCACTCAAGTTAAGAGTGGTTTATATTTAGTTTAAGTTTGTCATAGGTCCTGCTGACCTTTAGAAGACTTTAAAATTGTAATCTTTTTTTATTGACCTGCTGCCAGTCAGGTTTTTACAAGACTTCCTTTGTTTAATCTCTATCTTTAATACTTTGACATTGGGGAGTTTTCCTCTACTATAGATTGGAAAGACTGATGATTGAGCAAAAAATTGGCTCTGGAGCAATTTTTTAGTTTCTCCCTGGTTTAAATTTACTTTTCATGCAGAAGGAAGGAAGGAAGAAAGGAAGGAAGGAAGGAAAGAAGGAAGGAAGGAAGGAAGGAAGGAAGGAAGGCTTCACCTTCATAGTACTAATAATCAGTTTCAAAACATTCAATTAAGTGAAAGCTGAGATAGTTTTAATGAGGATTTTTGACTGACCTTATATTTGACAGTAGGGGATTCTGGAACTTTGTCAATGTTAGTTCTGATCTTTTTTTGGACATCCGTTACTGTGGAGATCACAGGCTTCCCTTGTCAAGTTTCTGCCAAGCTCTCAATCTCTGGATCATTTTCTGAAAAACATTGTTTCGTTAGTGTGGCCTCAGTCATGCTAATTTATCATAATAAATAAATGTCTTCTGATATTGCTTCTGTGAATTACAGATTTCCGGGGGTTGTGAATGAGGTGAATACTTTTCTTCTTTCTATGAATACTCCCACTGTGCTTGTATCTCTAATTCTAGGTATGCAAATTGAATCTAACCAATAAACTGATTTGGGTTGAACACCTCCAAGAAAAGCCTAACAAGTGTTATATGGCCAACTGTGTGATGCTGGGCAGTTTCAAGAGGTTATGAAAGCAACAGCTGTTCCCTTATTCACATAATCAGTTATTAAAAAAATGTTTCAGCACTGATTAAAATAATGTCATAGAAACTTGTACAATGTTTTCTGTGAATCAGCTAATGAATGACTCCTCAAAGTTCTCTTCTAAAAATACTCAACAGGAAATGTCTGACGGGAAGAAGCACTGACCAGTCAGAGACAGGATTCTATTAGACTCACTGGGCAAATCTGGAATGTTAAGAGCATTTTGTGGTTTTTTTTTTTATTAAATGTTGGTTCAAGAGCCCTATCTTTTGATAAATTATTGCCTACTAAGGATGGTCAGTCAAAAAATACTCATTTGTCACATGGCAACCTGCTGAAATTATATCCTGGATCTGTACGAACACAGTCTTTATTTTTGTAATATCTTGTGGGGCTATATGGTAAGAGTGGGCAGGAGCATTATTTTAAAGAGGAAAGAAAAGGAAGCAAGGAAGTAAGGAATAAGCAAAAAGTCTGAAGCATAACAATTTTCCATTTATTTTAAAGAAAATGAATACTAATGGAAAGAATCATATACTGCATGAAGATCGGAAGTACCAAAAGAGGTATTCAAGGACACAGTGGGGTTAATTAACAGTAATTGTTTATCTTTATTCTGTATCCTACTGATAATTTTCAGCTCTGAAATCTATGGAATGTATTTTCATGGAATAAATCCAGTCTTCCATGAATTCAGATGTTGGCAAACTATGTTGGTATATCTTAGAGACAAAAATTGGGGTGGGAGGACAGCAAGCTTAGAAATAGCTGCATTTGATGGTCTCTCAGCTTGAAGTGTTGATCACTTTTTCTGCATATATTTTAATCCTAATTTTTTTAGACAGTTGTGAAAGCTGTCCTAAGTGCTGAAATCTTGGACAACATTTTCACATCTCGCTGTTTGAGGAAGTTGCACAACATTCTCAGAGACTCTTCCCATCCTGCTTACAATCTTTGTGAACTGTTGCCTTCTGGCAGAAGATACAGAACAATTAAAACTCAGACCACACGTTTTCTGAACAGTGTTTATCCCAGAGCTATAATTGCACTTAACAATGAACTTAAGAACCACCATCAGTGAGCTGTTGGACAGTACTTGGTCTCTTGTGTGGATGCTTGTGTGTGTTTAGGAGGTGGGGAGTTTTGTGTTTGGAGATTGTCATGTATGTGTGTGTGTGTGTGTGTGTGTGTGTGTTGGGTCTGGTCTCTGGGTGTATGTGAATTTCCTTGTATGTGTATATTGTGTATTTATGTACAATGACAAATTATTATTATTATTATTATTATTATTATTATTATTATTATCATTATTATTATTATTATTATTATTATTATTATTATTATTATTATTATTATTATTATATTGTTTACGGAGCAATTACCTCTGAGAATTGCAAAGTGTTCTCAGAAGATGCCAAATTGGTACACGAAGACGTCTTTGAAGGAAATGCACAGAAGAAGGCTTTTTTTTTGAGGAGGACAATACAAGCAAATATTCTGTGCCCACCCTTTAAGGAGGCTCCAAGCAGCCCATCTTTGAGAGAGTGGGGCAGTTAAGAAATATGAAATAAAAACAAACAAATAAATAAATCAGCATTTGAAATAGATGGGTGCTTTTTATTAAAAAGAGTAGAACTAAAAATAGTAGAAGTAAGAGCATGATCCCAAGAGTATTTCATTATTTTGTATTTCCCCATTCACTCCAATTTACTGGGCCATTGACTTCAATGGACAATGGTAGTCCTATTCTTTGAACTGCAAATTTAATAATCATATGGCCCATTAAGTTATTGTATTTTCCTAGCTTGGTTGAGGTATTGGCAATTGAAGCAATTTTCTTCTACCAACAAGGAACATTTATTGGGTGGCTTCATGCTAACAGTGAGAAGTAAAATTAATAAGTATCAGTTATTCCTATAATGGAGCAATCAGTTGTAAAATAAAATAAAAACTTTTTTGTCTTTCTAAAGAAAATGCTATTCATTTATTTTAGAAAATGCTAACAATTTTAAGAGGGACATAAGCCAGAATACAGCACTAAATTGTTTTTGTATATTCTTAATAAGGATTAGGCTGATTTACTACCTAATCAAAATTGCAATCTGTAAATGTAATTTAATTTTGATTTTTAGCACCTGATGAATACGTCTTAACTAACTGGTTAAGGAGAAGCATTGGCAGAATTGCTTGTTATCTCATTTAGATAACACTCCCTGACCTAAGGCTTGAAAAGGTTGCCAAATAATATTTTGGGGTGATTGTTGTTGTTTTGTTTTTCCTTTTAAGATTATATGTCCTTCTAGCACTCTATCACTATAAGCCATTTACATCTAATGTCCAGGTCTTACTATGAAACCCATTTTAATAATTACCCCAAATATTTATTAAGTGCAAAATAGCTTATAAGCCCTAGCTTCTTTATTTTCTTAGTTTGTGATTTCTATTCTGCATCCTTTTTCCTTACATCATGTTTGGGGAAGCTCATGATCACGCTTCTCAGAAATGAGAGAAATAAACTGTTCAAAGGATGCATTTTGCTACAAAAACATTGTTTAAAATAACACTAGCCCAAGATTGCTGCTGCCTTTCCTTTCTGAATTTCAGTTCAGGTCTACAAGGATGTGGATTAATGAGGCTTGATCCTCCTTGATTTGGGAAATTTTAGCAAAAAATAAATTCCACTTTCTGGTTAGTGTAGGATCTGCTCTCAGTCGATACAAACCACTAGAAAACAATATTGTATTTCATAGCAACAGCAGGTACACACTTTCTGTGAAATGTGAGGAGAAATAAATTCTCTTAAGGCCAAGCCAGCATTTGTAGCATTTTCTGGTTTCAGAAATGTACACATACATCACCCATGACTGGTCTCTTGTTTTAGAAAGTGATAGCTCTATCAATAAATATCTAGAGGGGGGGAAAGCATCCATTTTGGCTACCCTAGTATTTGATCAGGGCACTCTACTTAAGACAACCACTTTGGTCAATTGATGGACTTATATGAGAGGCCCAAGTATGACATACAATTGATGGATGGAGTTAAGCATCTCCTGTAAAGGGATCTAACAGGTTGAGTGCATTTCATTTTGTGCCAGTGCTGAAAATGGTAACAATGTGCAAATGCTTGTATATCATTCAGCTTCAGTGGAGGAAGATATATGTTTTGAAGGAAAATGGACAAGGAGCAATGGATAATATTTCACTGTAAATCATTTTGTCCAGATACTATCAAAATGGGTAAATTGAGCATGCTTTTTCCTTGAAATATATACCACCATATATGGTTTCATGAATTTGTCTGAAATTGCTTCACTGTTTTCTAGAATTTCACATGAGCTTTTGTCTGACAGTTGGTAAAACTGATACTTTTTAAATTCTAATTCACTGAACATGGTACTAATTAGTAATATTTATTTAAATAAATTGTTTAAATACATATAAGATAAACATAACATAAGCAGTTACATTTGGGTCATAAATCAACTTTATATTATATATACCTATGATTCTGAATACCCATTAAGCTTTGTAGGGAGAGAGAACTAAGACCCCTCCCCCAAATCATTCTTGTTCTGTTCAATAGTAATCAGCCTGAATTACATTTCTGTAGTCCTAGCTGATGGCTTGAGACAGAAAATGTTATGAATCAAATTTTCTGTTAAAAAGAATAAACAAAATCAGATCTGGCTAAAACAGATTCACAATCACCAAGACTATGTTTTATTTTTAATAATTAGCAAAAAAATAAAAATAAAAGGAAGTGCAAAACTTGCAATTCTGACCACAAAATATATCATCTTAAATTTCATTCATAGCAACAGGAATAAGTAGCATAGCTGTACAAAGAAATGGATCAGTGTTCTGTGGCAAGCAACTGTGAAACAGAAAATGCATATTTATGGCAGAGCCTACAATCAGTTGTCTTATAATTCTGAGGCCTATTCATACAATTTCCTTGACATTTATAAAAAGAAGATGTTAAAAATTCAGAAATATACTGATGTGACATGTCTTTTAATTTGACAGCAGACATGCTGTGTCTACAAAATGTCATGAGCCCTCTGACATTGTTCAGTGTTCTGATTTGTCCTCCTAAACCTAAAGTATGTAAATCACTTGAAGAAACAACTACCCACTATATCTAACTGGTGAAAAATGAAGTTGCAATACATCATAGCTAATTAGTATGTAGAACAGGGTTTGATTTCCATCAAGTTGATCTTGCAGTAATTTAGAAGTAGCCATGATTAAAAATAGCTTCAATAGTTCAATTAATTTTTGCCCTCTTTGTGCCTTGATTGCCCACTGCCATTGATTTTTTAAAAACTCTTTTCTTTTTGCAGAAATATTAGTTGTTGTTGACAGTGATATTGTTGTTGATATTGATATTGTGTTGATGTCATTCCATTTTACATCCATAAAATCCAGCCTTTCCAACTTAAATGCTCTGTCAGGATTGCACTTCTTGAATGCATGGTTAATATGGGATTTGAAAAGTCATGTGATTTGGAAAGTCTGGATATTAAATATCAATATATCTGGAAGTCAACTTGGGATCAGGGGTGGGTGGGCATCTGATGTTGAATATGCCATTCTGGAAGCCTTAGTTTTCTGCATCTTTAGCCTATTGGCCAGCAGAAACATTAGATGAAGGAGAAAAAAGCAAGGGTTTCTTTATTCTGATTGTCTTTGCTTTTCTTGCCACTCATTGATTCTCCAGCCAATTAATTAAGCAATCAAGTTTTCCAGCCAATAATTCTCTCAGTATTTTCCTTCCTTCCTTCCTTACCCCATAGATTTCTTTATAACTGGTACACTCATTTATATCCTGTTATACTATTATATGCCATGACTATGAGTGGCCAAAATCAACTATTCTGCAGAATTCATAGAAGCTGATTTTAATGAATTCACAATAGGAGCAGCACCTATAAATACTTCAGAAAACAGAGTGAGAAAATCAAAATATGGAATTTCTCTATAGCGGTAGAGAGGATGAAATAGGTTGATTGTCATCATTTTAAAGCACAGAAGTGAACCGAACAGATTAACATTTGTTTCAACAGAAATATAAGTATTTTACAAAGTGAAGTGCTATGAAGCAAACAGATTAAAAAAATAGTTAACAAAGTTAGATTGAGAGACAGCAATTGGGTTGGAGAGAGAGGCAAAGAAAGAATTATGCTATTTGGTGCAGAGAAATAATATTTTAAAACCTAATTAAAATATTAACAAAATTAGACTTTTCACTTAGCATGAACAAGAGTGTACTTGAGTAAATAAAATGTAATAGTATCTCTGCAATGACTTGAACTGCATGTACTTCATCTAAGGCCACTATTTTGATCAGTCATGAAGCTATTGATCAAAAAAGAGCTATCATTTGCTTTTTCATACCAACATTGGTTGCACTCAGGAATTTCACTGTTAGGAAACTTCTAGGATGCAGTTATATCACTGCATACTTTGAATTCATTCCATATATAAAGCTCCTTTGATGCCTGCAGAAATCCCACATGAAGAGCAGATGTAGCACCTAAAATAGAAATGGCTACTTAGAAGGATGACTTTGTTCATGTCCAGGACATCAGCTTTCTCAAGTTCCTGGAAAAATATATTGCAAATGCAGCATGGAAAAAATAGGATCTGTCACTTTAAATATTTATTAATAATCAAAATCCTAATTTTGCTTTGTTGAACACTGGAATTTTCCAAATATTGTAAAAAAACGCAATGATGCAATTTTAAAAACGTAACAATAAATGAGAAGCAGTGATGTTGATATTCAGCATAGTGTTTATTATTGATGGGCCATATGATTTTTCAGGAAGATGGACAATTACAATTATATATGTCAGGCTTCACACCAGGCATAGCAAGGCATCTTGACTCCTATGATCCTTAAACACATATTCAGGCATTTGCTATTCAGTTATATCAGCTTTTTTTTTTAACTCCAAATAAAAATGAATTCATGTACACATAATTATGCCTATTGCTATACACAACGATCAAAGCCAATAGATAACTCTATATTCCAGTATTTTAATTCTAGTCTTTTTCCTCTTAGCCTTCTAAGTCAATGGATATTTAGCCATTGTTTAGAAGGACAAGAGCTCTGTTGACATATTTCTTTCAAGATTGCAAACTAATAGTTTTATCCTTAACAGACTCCTCAGTAGATTCTCCTCTGGAGGTGTCAAGTGTTTTTTATTAATTTATTTATTTATAAAAAAAATTCCTTTATTTATAAAATGTATTTGTTTAGAAAATTTATGTATTTATTGAGAAAAATATGTATTTATTGAGAAAAATATTTATTTATATATTTAGAAAAAATACTTATGTATATATTTAGAAAAAATATTTATATATTTAGAAAAAATATTTATTTATATATTTAGAATTTTTATTTATTTATTTAAAAAAATTATATGGCCATCCAACTCACTCTCAGTGATTCTGGGTAGCTTACAAACATAAAACCTTATTACAAAACCTCCACCTCCACCTCAAACCCTCGCCACAACAATCACAGCAGCCATTTGATGGATTTCCTATCACACTGGGATCCTCAAGCCCATTGGAAAAAACATGTCTTCAGAGTCTTGTGAAAGTGTATCAGCATGGGGGCCAATCTTATCTTTGCAAGGATGATGTTTGTTCTGTACATTCATTTATATTCTTGAAACCCCGCGTTTTGATTGGCCAAAATGCGGGGTGATCCAAATTGTCTAGCGAGCCGCGCTGATTGGCCCGCTGAGAATCTCCCGCAATTGGTGGAAACGAATCGCGGGAGATTCAAAGCGGTGCCACTGGCCGCAGCCGCCGCAGTTTGAGAATAAAAAGCCGCTGTTTTTCCCTCGGAGCGAGATCGGTTCCGGGGACCAATAAAAGAGCTAAAAACCAAGTCACTGATTCCGGGTCTCCTTACCGCAACAGACACGACACTGGCGACGAAGGTGGGATCCCGAGGCTGAACCCCATTGAGCATGTGTCCGGAGGAAGCAAGACCGACGAGATGGCCAGCATCGCTCCACCCGTGCCCTTTAATCCTGCTAGCGAGGACTGGGAATCATACACGGACAGATTCCTCATGTTCCTCGAATGCAGCAATGAAGGACGCCACCGGGCCGAAGAAATGAGCCGTCTTCCTGACACACTGCGGGCCCGCAGTGTTCAAGATGGCGAAAGCCCTAGCGAAACCCACTGACGTCAAAGAGATGGACTGGGCCAACCTCGAACCATTGGTCCGCAACCACTATGCCCCCGCCGTACCCACCCTCATCAGGCGGCATGATTTCTACCGGAGGGACCAGAGACCTGGCGAAAGCATCAGGGATTTTGTGGCAGAGCTGCAGAACCTAGGGGGCACGTGCGGGTTCTCCAACATGGGCGAGGCCCTATGGGACCGCGTCATGCTCTATGGGACCCAGTCCTACAGAGTCAGCTAATGGCCAAAGGTGACATCGCCCTTGCCGACGCCATCACTGAAGCCACCACAGCCGAGGCAACCCGGAAATCAGCGAACCGCATGCAGAGACCAGACGCCGGAGACCGCACCATGACCACCGACCCAGGACGGGTGACCGAGGCCCAACCGGAAGCAAGTTACCACGAGACCACCAACCACTATGGCAAATTCCACTCCACCTCTGACACCACCGACGAGGAGGAGGAAATCCACCGGCTCCAGGCGGGATGTGACCAGCGGAATCGGTGGGGTTGTAAGTCGGGGACCGCATGTGCCGGGTGTGGAGGCGACCACCCTCGAGCTGAGTGCCGTTTCTTCGATGCAGTCTGCTGGCACTGCGACAAAAAGGGTCACATCACCCACGTCTGCCGATTGAGGAAGGCCTACAGCCCCAGACGGCGGGACCACAGCGAGCGGAGATGGGACAGCACACCTCCCAGAGCCAGAGATCACCAAGCCGACAGCCAATGGGACCGGAGCAGGCGGAACCGATGAGGTGGCGAAAACCAATGGAAGGAGGAAACCCACCAGACAGTCATCATCGGCCACGCATCAACCATTGACACCCAAAAAGTCTACGTGGAGGTAGGCATCGAAGGTGAGCCATGCAAAATGGAGGTGGACTCCAGGTCCTACCTCTCCATGGTCGCCTGGCAAGAGATCAAATGCTTGGTGCCTACCATCCACAAGGAGGAACTGGAGAACCAGAGACTAATCATCAAAGACTACCAGGGAAACCGCATCCCGGTAGTTGGAACCGGACAATTCAAAGTGACATTCAAGGGCCGCACTGCAAAGCTTCCCCTGACGATCATGGACCGAGACCGACCCAGCCTCTTGGGGTTGCAATAGTTCGCACCGCTCAGTATCAAAGTCACGGGCATCAACCACATTGCCGAGACCAATTGGGAACAGCAACTGGCACGGGACTTCCAGGAAGTGTTCGACGGCACCCTAGGCAAGTACCGAGGGCCCCCCATCTCCTTCAGCCTAGACCCTAACATTCCCCCAGACGCCTAAAACCAAGGCCAGGCCCACCAAGGGACATACATTCCTAGTAACTGTAGATGCTTACTCCAATTGGTTGGAGGTAAGCAACATGAAAACCACCACCACAGAGGTTGTGACCAAGGAACTTAGCAAACTATTCGCAACCCACAGCCTCCTGGATGTCATCGTGTCAGACAACAGGCCCCAATTCACCTCGCTAGAATTTGAAAAATTCCTAGTGGAACGGAGCATATGACATGCACTGACAGCTCCGGCACATCTGGCGGCGAACGGAAGGGCGGCGAACGGATGGTTCAATTCATGAAAAAAACCATCCAGAAAATCGAACACAGGGAAATCCAAGAAAAAATAAATAAAATGCTTTTTATACAACATATAACCCCAAACACGATAACAAACAAAAGCCCGGCAGAGCTGCTAATGGGGAGAAAACTAAGGTCCCCACTCGACAGACTGCACCCCACATACAACCCGGAAAAACCCCCAAACTCCTCCAGCAAGCACCGGTCCTTTGCGCCAAGCGACGCCGTCTATGCAAAGAATCTAACCGGAGACCCACTATGGGTACCAGTGACCATAACCCAACTGACAGGCCCCCGTTCATACCGGCTGCAAACAACCGACGGACGAGTGTGGAAACACCACATCAACCAAATAAGATCGAGAACGGCCATAAGAAACACAACCGACATGCAACCAGACACAGACAAACCCCTTAATACAAGCCAAGAGGGGAGGGAATACCCTGAGAACCAAAACCCAAGAGAAAGAAACCAGCCATATTCACCGGCAAGCAGCCAGCCCGAAACGTCACCAGGGAGAAGCAGCCAGGCCAGCTCGACCAGCCCAGAAAGACCAGGCAGGAGCAGCAAAAACTGCAGCTCAACCAGCCCGGGTAGACTGGGAGGGAGCTGTGACAAGTGGCCCGGCAGGGCCTTCCAGATGGTTCCAACGACGAGACCAAGAGGAACAGAGAACCCGACTGAACCGGCCGGGAGCCATCCAACAACTGACCTGCGCAGGTCCAGTAGGCAAGTACGGAGCCCCGCCTACTTATGGGACTACATCATGTAGGATCAAACCAAGAGGGGAGGGGTGTTCTGTACATTCATTTACATTCTTGAAACCCCGTGTTTTGATTGGCCAAAGCGCGAGGTGATCCGATTGGTCTAGCGAGCCGCGCTGATTGGCCCGCTGAGAATCTCCCGCGATTGGTGGAAACGAATCATGGGAGATTCAAAGTGGTGCCATTGGCTGCGGCCGCCGTGGTTTGAGAATAAAAAGCCGCTCTTTTTCCCTCGGAGCGAGATCGGTTCCGGGGACTAATAAAAGAACTAAAAACCAAGTCACTGACTCCAGGTCTTCTTACCGCAATGGACACGACAATGTTCCACAGGGAAGGAGCTACCTCAGGGAAGGTTCTTCTTGATCCTTCCAGATGGATCAAGCTTGAGAGAACTTCCTCCTCCTTCTTCCTTCTAGCCATGAGTGACTAGAGAGCATCGTGTCTCATATTTCATCTCTATATCCTCATTGTCTGGAACTGAGAAGTTACTCTTCTCCTGCAGGCTCCTAAAGTTTATTTTAACCCTGGGAATTTTTGGCTCTTGTCATAATAGAAAGTATGGATGACTTTGGGAAATGAGGGGAAGAGATGCTTCCTAGGAAACAATTAGACAAGACAGGTAGGAGCCTCCAGTAGCTTAACTGTCAGAGAAAGAAATTTAGAAAGGCTCTGTCCTAATGGATCAAGCAGTTAAAAGTGGTGGCAGGAAGCCTGTGCCTTCTGACTAGTAAGATTCTGTTAATGTAGCCTCACAATAAAGTACAATTAGTTAATCTAGTTGTTATTGCGGTCTAGTTTACCTGTCTTGCCAGCTTCAGACCTAACAATGTGAGAGACTGAAATTATTTGTATATTCTACATCAAAGCCAATATCTTGAAGTGGACTGAAAAAGTGTATAATCCAATCCAGCTAGTGTTAAATGAGCCATAAACTACATGAGTTGGTATATTTTGCATTTAACAAGAACACCGTATTAGTTTAAAAGAGAGACAATCAGTATGGATTGTTGTAGGCAGAGCTATGTTCCCCATACAGTGTACTGGACATCTAGCAGTTCAACTGAAATTAAGGATACTCTTGGCCATAGTGGCAATCTTTTATTCTTCCTTCTTTGAGGCAATCCAGACAAGAAACACTGAGTACTAACACTATTTTATTGTAACATAACAAAAAGAGAATCCTGCAAGTTTAAAAGTCCCTGTCCCCCTCTTCTTAGTTTTATTCTTCCCCAAACTATGTAGTTCCCTTCTGAGACAATTTCTCCACACCCATCCCTCCTTTGGACTCAGATTTCATTTATCAGACAATTATTAAGGCTGTGGCACTTCCTCCTGTCTTCCAAGATATGTGTCACATTCCCACATACCATTTCAACAACCCATTCCCCAAGACAGAGCAATTGTGGCTCCAGAAGCAAATCCAACTAGCAGATTGTGTCACCTCCCCTACGGAACATCATCCCCGCAGAGATAAGATTGGCTCCCATTCTAACACTCTTTGGCAAGGCCCTGAAGAGATATGTTTTCTCTATGCTGAAGACTATGTAAGCAATGAGCTTAGGCCTTGGGTCCCAATCTTCACTGTAGAGAAAAATAATTGGCTGCCTTCTACATTTTCATTCCTGAAGCCAAACAGCAAGGTATATCCAGTTCTTCTAGGTCAAGCTGAGCCAAAGGCTTTGATGAGCCTGCAGGTCTTCCCCATGGGCACTTGTTCCATTCACTCAGATAACATTAACCCTGAAACTGCTTAATATAAAATTCCATCTGTGCCTGTCAGGTTTTTATTGTAGTCTGTTTTATTTGGTCCCTTATGTTCTCCGGTCTAATTTCTCTTCAAAACGGGAAAACATATAAAGCTTTGGATAATGTTTTTTAATACAGTAACCTGGACTATTTAAGGTTTTAGAAGAGGAAGTGGGATAATGCATTGACCATATAAAATTCTGCAATCAAGCCACTGCCAAACATTTTGTCCTAACTCTGATATTAACCCCAAAGAAAGCACCTAATCATCGTTTCCATTTCTTTCACTTACTCCAGCTGTTTAAAATTTTGCATCAAATCTTCTAATCTCATGTAATTATAACATGCTTAACAATGATAGGAACAGATCTTTTGATTGCCTTTTATTAAAAAAAAATCCCTCGTCTGAACTTTGGTTAAAAGCCAAAATAATTAATTATTTACAGTCAGCATTACTGAGTACCTGCCTGCCTCCATCTTAACAGAATTTCAATAGTATCTTCAAACTGCTAGCTGCCATCTGGACCATATTGCTGCTAAATCAAATTTGATAAACTTTACCCTTCTATTCTCAGAGGTTTATTCAAATGAAATGAAAGCTGGCATTAAATCCAATCTGTTTTCAAACTGTGCAGCTATCTTAGTTTCTGAACATTTTGATAATGAAAGGAGAGAGTAAAGGTGTGATATAATTATCTAATAATTACATTACACAGCTGAAGTGACTACCTTTCTTGCAAATTGCTAGATATTTGGCAAAAATCTATGTGAATGAAATCCACAAGAATTAGAGACATCTGTTTTGCAATCTGAGTTGTCTTCATATATGAGATTTTGGTATATGGTGAACTGTATTATGAATTCTCCCCAGGATGTAAGTTGAGGGTTTTGGGTTTCATTGAAAAGTATATTTTAGTTGGAAAGATATCACCTCTTTTCTGTGGTACAGAAAAAGTTGAGAAAATATTTTTTAAAGTTTGATTTTTAAAAGTTCAGGACACAGTGCAGTCACAAAATGACTCACAGAACACCATCAAGAAAACTCTTGGAGCAAAGCATGAGCAGGTTCAAGAAATTCCAACCCAATTTAACTACAGCTTTGGAAAAATATGTCAATCCTATGATTTAAGGGACAGAATATTGCACAATTATGTGAATATACCTGAATATTATTGATAATAATTCATTTGATTTAAGTGCAGCCCAACTCCAAAATGATTATGGGTAGCTCACAATAAACAAATAAGGAAGGTACAGCCTAAATTAGAAAAGAAACAAAATTAAAAGTTTAAGTTGTATGAAACTTTTTTAAAAAAATAAAAATAAATCCTAATTGGCTGCTAAAATGAATAGAGGATAAGGAGACACACAGAATAGGTATATCAAACCATATATGATGATTTTGGACAGAATTAATATTTTTCCCTTTCTCAAAAGGACAGAACTCACAGTCATCCCATTTAAAACATGCAGTAAAATTCAAAATTGACAGAAGGAAATACTTTTTATATTAAAAAAAAAACCATAGGGCTCATCCTCACATTTGTCATATGTAAATATGTCCTGGTAGGCATTTTTAAAAGACATGACCTCATGATGTTGCTGTCATCTTACACAGTGGAGGCAGCTTAAAGTAATCTTTACCTGTTTCAATTTAAATGAGTGCTTTCATTATTCTCTAACAGAGTTTTTGCCTTCAACCCAGCCTGGAAAGCATCATAACAATGTGATTAATGATGCAATTAGGACTGGGACCTGCCCATTTCTTACAGGCCACTTAAGTTGCTGAAGGCATGCTGTCCTCCATTCCAGTCATTGGACACTGTTTTTCATGGCTATTTTTTTTTTTTTTTTTAGCTTGGGCAACAGAAAAGGTTGTACATCTGGCTTCCACAAAGGCATCTGTGTTCTTTGAAGTGCTTGCCAAGTCTTACCCTTATACAAAAAGGTTTGGTGCTTTCTCTTTCCAACTTTATCCAATGCCTTGCCTCTATATATGTGACCTACTAGCCAGGCTATTTTTATATAGGTCATAGTGCTCTTTGAAAAAAAGTATGACACCTAGGGTCTAAAATAATCAGACTGACAGATCACAGGCTTATGAGAAAGCTATGATAATTTCACTGGTAGTTTTTGCCCTCCATACAAAGCTGCAACCTGTATATATACTATATAAATAATAGACATTTATAATAGACACTATAATAGACACTATAATAGACACTATAATAGACATTTACATGTTGTTGCTTTTTCCCAAGAGAAGGTGATTTTCACTTGGATAGGGAACAAAGCCAGGGAACGCATCAATCATGTTCTTTAACATTCATGTCACACATGAATACTGTAAGAACAGTTTCATTCAGCAGCCTTATTATTGAGACAGAACAGGACTCAGTCATTGAAGTAACATATCTTATGCTGAAATACTTTTTCAGTTGGGTCAAGAACTATGGATTGCATCTTAACAAACCAGGCAGATGGCTAGCATATAAACTGAGAAAGGAAAGAGACTTGAGAAGGCTAAATCAATTGATAAATGAACAAGGATATGTATGCTATGGAAATGTGGAGAATAAAAAAATTATTCAAGATTATTATGGAAAACTGTACCATCAAGAGAATGTTCAGGAAGAAAGAACTCAACAATACTTACAGGAAGCAAATTTGCCTCAGATACCCAAAGATATTAAAATAATGTTAGAAAGTAACATAACAATGATGGAATTAACAGATAAACATTGGGAAAGCACCAGGTCCGGATGGTTTGCCAGTGGAATTTTATAAGACATTCCAGGAAACATTGAATCTTCATTTATTAGAAGTTATGAATGAAGTTATAACAAAGAAGAGAATACCCAAAACAAGGTCAGAAGCATATATCACACTTGTACTGAAGGAGGACACAGACCCACAGCAAGTTAAAAACTACAGACCAATAGCACTATTAAATTCAGATTATAAAATTTTTGCTTCCATTCTGGCAGAAAGACTGAAAAGATACTTAAACAATTTTATTCACCCTGATCAAAATGGATTTCTGCTGAAGAGACAGATTAAAGATAATATGAGAATAATTTTAGATACACTGGAATACTATGAGGCACATCCTGAAAAACAAATGGCTCTGATGTTTTTAGATGCACAAAAAGCTTTTGATAATGTAAATTGGCGTTTTATGTTGCTACAATTGGACCAAATGGGCTTTGGTAAAAAATTTACTCAAGCCATAGAAATGATATATCATAAACAAACTGCAAAGGTTATAATAAACGGAGAGTTAACAGACTTTATAGATATAAGAAAAGGAACGAGACAAGGCTGTCCACTGTTGCTTCTGTTGTTTGTGTTAACACTGGAAGTGCTAAATAGGAACATCAGAGAAGAAAAAGAAATAAAAGGAATGAAAATTAAAAAAGAAGAGTATACATTACAAACTTTTGCAGATGACCTGGTATTTATATTAGAGGATCCATTGGAATTAGCACTTAAACTGATGGAAAAGATAGAAGAGTATGGGAAAGTAGCAGGTTTGAAAATAAATAAAGATAAAACAAAGATTTTAGCAAAAAACATGATAGTAAGACAAAAGAAAGAATTGGAGGAAGTTTTGGGGATCCAGGTCACAAATAAGGTTAAGTATTTAGGGATACACATAACACCAAGATGTAGCACACTTCAGGAGGATAATTATCTTAAACTTAAAAAACAGATTACGACAGACTTGATAAAATGGGAAAATTTACAATTATCACTGATTGGGAGAATATCTACAATTAAGATGAATGTATTGCCTAGAATCTTATACTTATTCCAGACAATTCCAATCAGATTAGGGAAAGAATTTTTTGAAGATTTAAACAAAATAGTGCTAAAATACATTTGGCAGGGGAAGAAAGTGAGAATAAAACTTAAATTGCTGCAAGATGCAAGAATAAGAGGAGGATTTGCTTTGCCCAATTGGGAATTATACTACCAAGCGACGAGTCTGATGTGGGTAAAGGAGTGGATAACACTAAGGAATACTAGACTTTTGAATTTAGAAGGACACAACTTGCTGCTAGGTGGCATGCCTTCCTCTGGTATAAGGGAACTAAAACACAGGGGTATTTTAGAAGACATTATATTTGAGAAGCATTGTTTCTAAACTGGGAGAAGATAAAAAAGCAATATTATTTAAAAATTTCACTATGGTTATCTACTATTGAAGCTTTTTCCTATCCAATAATATATAAAAAGGAACAGTTAGATATGGTGAGATATTGAATGAAAAGGGTGAACTTAAATCTATGCAAGCATTGGAAGAACAAGGTGTAAAATTGAATTGGTTTTCATATTTGCAAATACAATCTAGATTTGATAAAGACGTTAAAACAGAAGGTATCTATGATAAATTGACTGATTTAGATAAAATTTTGAAAGGTACTGATGAAAAAGTAATAAAAAAACATTTGCTAGAGTTTAAATTAGAGGAAGAACAAGTAAAAGAAACAATAATTGCATGGGAGAAAATTTTTGGATATGGGATTGACTTAGATTAATGGCAAAAATTGTGGTCTCAAAATTATAAAATGATAATATCAACTGCATATAAAGAAAATTTGTATAAGATGTTTAACAGGTGGCACTTACCCCTGACAAGAATTGCAAGGATGTTCAAGAATAAATCGGATAAATGTTGGAAATGTCATCAGATACCTGGTTCATATTACCATATGGAGTGGACATGCTTGGATGCAAAAAGATATTGGACTATAATCCACACATGGTTGGAAAAAATAACAAAACAATACATAGACTTTAAACCTGAGATATTTTTATTGGGAATTATACCAGAAATATATTGTAAAGAATTGAAATATTTGATTGTAAATGTTTTAACAGTGGCTAGAATTGTATTTGCTAAGAATTGGAAAAATGAAAAAATACCTATGCAGGAGGAAATTATTAAGAAAATCATGGACTGTGCCGAAATGAGTAAATTGACATTTGAAATCAGAGAACAAGAGGATAACCAATTTTATATGATATGGGATTTATTTTATCAATAGTTAAATAAAAAGACATGTTAAGAAATAGATTAGTAAGCCTTACAATAAAAGTTAATAGATTGATATAGAATACAATATAAAATATATAACCATTGGATGAATTGTTGTAATGACGAGGCAGTCGAGTTGTTTGATCATGAACAACTGAATCATGATGATCTTTATTGGAGTATAGTCTTGTATTTATATACATTTTTAGTTATCCTCCATCGTTGGTTAACTTTGGTTACTGCTTAACTTCCGTTACTGTTTAGTACAGTAATCCATACAATTTATTATCTCTAGTTAAAGTCTAACATATGTTTACTTCCCCCCTCTAATCCTCCTTTATTCATAGTTGCATGGAGTTGTATTTGCCTGAGTTGTATTTGCTTGGAAACATTCTTTATCTGAGGTTTGCCATCCAAGATTGGAACATTCCTGCAATTACAACTCTACAATTAATGCATAAGATTAAATCATAATGAAAATTAGAATATCTTGTATAAAATGATGGAAAAATAGTTTAGTCAAATGAATATTTAATAAATGATATTACATAAGCACAAGCTAGATTGATAAGGTGAGAATTTATATAACTTGTGAGTAATGGTAAAAAAAGGATAGCACAAAAGATTGTAACCAACTAACTCACTGCGTGTATATAATTGAAAGAGAGTTTTATGTTTTTATGTTTTGTTTGTATGTTTGTTGTAAAAAAATAAAAACTTTGTTTTAAAAAAAAAGAACTATGGATTGCATCTTAAAATGGCTATTTAGCTAAACCCATGATTAAACTGTAGGATTTGTTCTCAGCAGTAATAATGAGTTTGGATGGCTTTGAAAGAAGCCCAGATAACTCTACTGAAACCAAATTAACCAATGCTGCTAATATTGTTTGATGTTTGATAGATTGATTATGTGCCATCAAGTTGGTGTCAACTCCTAGCAACAACATAAACAGATTTTGTACAAGATAACATGTCCCAATTTGATCTTTTAATGGTGCACTCATCAGTTATGATGAAAACCACCCACTTGATGCTAATTGTCTTCTCCAAAACCATAGGCATTGGCACAATGTGTCCAACCTATGATCATTTGAGTCTGGTCATTTGTGCCTTGAAAGAAAACTGGGTACATTTATTCAATGATCCATTGGTAGTGCTGGTTGCTAGAAAGCAACAATGGAAGGAGGATATCGTTCTCTAGTTTTGTGAGCTTCCCAAATCCACCCAATGACACAGTCCTGGGCTAAATGGGCTTAATGTCTGGTCCAGAAGGATTCTTCTTATGTTCTTATACCACCTTTCTTCGTACTTCACTGTAAAAGGATATCCATACCAAAACTTGAGTACCAAGATAGATTGATTTACAGAAAGTTCATACACATGTATGCCAAGGGGAGGACCTTGTGCCAAAGTATCCCTTGATAGCACCATCAAAACTGACATCACCTAGAGCAGCGGTTGCCAACTGGTGGGCTATGAGAAAATTTTGGTGGGCCACAGAGAAATCTCATCTCCAGAGCATCCCCATAAAGCAATTAATCCAGGCTGCGCAGAAACACAAGGCTGCGCCACCCACATGGCCCGCGGGAACCCTCCCCGCCCACTCACTCCTTACCTGGTAAACTTGCTTGCTAAATTGCTATTTTTCCTTTTTCTGACCATCATCTGTTCTGCTGTGCCAGGAGATTTAGATTATCTAGGAAGCAGGAAATGGTTGGATTTCTTGCTTTCTAACTAGTCTTTAGATCTTCAGCTCAGCACAGCCAAACCTCCCTTAGGACTGAAGGTTTGCTTGCAAGCAAATTCAGTGCAGACTCACGGTAAGCAAATTTGAGAGACTGAGCTAGCCGATGGCAGATAGATAGATTGCTGAATGGTTCTGTGAGCAACTCAATCTGTCTATTTTGCCTGTTTTGGGTAAAAGTTGCTCTTTTTTAAAATAAAAAATTCAATATTTATATGCATGGTGTGTTGTGAACTAATTTTGTGAGTTTGCTTGCTAGCAAATTTATGAATTTGCTTGCAAGCAAATTTTATGTGACAGACTGAGCTAGCTAATGGCAGATAGATAGATCTCTGAATGAATCTGTGATTCTGTGAGAACTCAATCTGCCTGCCTGCTTTGCCTGATTTTGGATAAAAGTTGCTCTTTTTAAAAAAATAAATAAATCAATATTTATATAAATATTTATAATATTTACATACAAGCCATGCCCAGCCAATCACATGACCAAGCCACACCCACAAATTAGGCCATGCCTACAGAACCGGTTAGTGGTCCCTGGGATCTAAAATTATGAGTTTGGTGGTCTCTGAGGTCCAAAAGGTTGGCGACCCCGGACCTAGAGCACAGAAAAACTCAAAGAAGTAGTGCAAGATCAGAAGATATGGAGAGCCTATAGAATTGCCAAGAGTTGGACACGATTGAATGGATAACATTATTATCATCCCTTGATAGAAAAATAAATATAATATTCTGGACTATAGAAAGAAAGAGGAGTAAAGTATCATTTGAAAGCAAACCTTGCATTTAACAGAAAGTCTCAAGTGATGGCACTGCTACAACTTCCAAGGGAAAGCTATTCCATTGGTTGATTGTTCTCACTGTCAAAAAATTTCTCCTTATTTCCAGGTTAAATCTCTCCTTGTTCAGTTTCCATCCAGTATTCCTTGTCTGGCCTACAGGTGCTTTAGAAAATAGATTGACCCCTTACTCTCTGTGGCAGCCCCTCAAATATTGGAAGACTGCTATCATGTCTCCCCTGGTCCTTCTCTTCACTAGCCCAGTTCCTGTAACCATTCTTCATATGTTTTAGTCCCCTAATCATTCTGGTTGCTCTTCTCTGTGCTTTTTCTAGAGTCCCAACATCTTTTTTATAGTGTGATGACCAAAACTGGATGCAGTACTCTAGGTGTGGTCTTACTAAGGCTTTATAGAGTGGTATTAGTACATCACTTGATCTTGATTTCTTTTGAATGACTTCAGCTATGAATAGAGTTGGGGGAGGGGGAAGGAACAAGAACAAACTCATTTAAGACAGCCAAAACCTAGTCCTAAAATTAGCTTCAAGGTTGAAGTTCCAAAGAAGAAGCTGCCCTGAAGCAGAAACATCACCAGACAAGAGGTCTCTGCCTTGGAAAATTTGGGGGGCAAACAAAGAAGCAAAGAGGTGATCAAAACTATTTGCAGACTCCTTTGAGGTAACAAATGAAGTTTAAAGAAATAGCAGATGACTTGACAAGTTCATGCCCATTGCCTTGATAAACAGAAGAAAGAGCCCAGGAAGAGTTTGTGTGTCTGACAACCTGGTCTTCAGCAGATATACTCTGCTACAGATATACTCTGCGATCAAAACCCAACCATCAGCAGCACAAATATCAAGAACTGAGAGGGAGTAGAATTGCTGTCTATGCTGAAGGGAGTCTCAAATGCTTTTCTTTGAACTAGGGTTCTTTTCTGACTTTGAAATCTGCCTGCCAGACTCTATCTGACTAAAACTTTTGACCATATAGACCAGGAGTCTCTTTAACTTTAAGATTTTAAGAGCCACGCTGGCACTGTGGTTAGAATGCAGTACTGCAGGCTACTTCTGCTGATCACCGGCTGCCAGCAGTCTGGCAGTTCGGGTCTCACCGGCTCAAGGTTTATTCAGCCTTCTATCCTTCCGAGTTGTGTAAAATGAGGATCCAGATTGTTGGGAGCAATATGCTGACTCTGTAAACCGCTTAGAGAGGGCTGTAAAATACTGTGAAGCAGTATATATGTCTAAGTGCTATTGCTATTGTGGACTTCAACTCTTAAAATTTTTCAGCCAGCCATGCCAAGTTTGAAGACCCCTGATATAGAGGTATTGTTCCCTGCAAAGAAATAAGTTTTGCCCTCTTATGATTTGACCATAGTGTTAAATGTGCAAAAACCTGGAGTGAAATTAGGGGAGATGGGATTTAAAATGGAGCTAGCAAATCAGCTAACAAAAGGCAGTGCTTTTGTCCTAGGCCGTCAAAGCGTAGGGCCTTGGACCTTTAAAAGCACATTTAATAGTCAATAACAGTAGGCATTGCCATCCTTCTGGGCTGGATGAATTTTTATTTATTTTATTATGTCCTATTTTATGAATTATACCAGAATCCTTCAACAGGCAGAATTAAAAGCTGGTCGAATTTCAGAGAGGGAGAAGTAACGATTATTTTGTCACTTTCAAGACAAAACATATCCATTATAAAGAGATGTATATGTAACACAATATTCTTTGGAAGTGCTACAATATTTATGATTATACTATAAAAATATTTGAGTGCTACATTGCCCCATTTCCTTTCCCAAATGGCATTAATGAAATGCTCTTAAATTCATTATTGCATAGCAGAATGGTATCACAGATTGTTATAATTAAACTCTTCCTGTATTTGTTATAGAGAATTAATGTCTGCAATATCCTGAGATTCGGTTCCTGAATACAAATCCTGAAAAATGAAATGAAAAGCTTCTTCCTTTTTGTTTTTTAAATAATATATTTAACATTTATTTCACCTATGAAAAAGAAAAAATAGCATGTCTCTTTTAGTGGTGAATTGCTTGTTATTCTAAATGTGACATATAAAGTAAGTTAAAAGTTGTTTTTATTTTATTTTATTTATATAGCCACTTACTTTAGTCAAGTGAATTTAAACATTTCAGATATTATATGTTGCAAAAAATATTTTTTGCTGTTCAATCATGTCTGATTCTCAGAGACTGCCAAACACATCCCCACAATTTTTGGCAAGGTTTTTCAGAAGTGATTTGTCCTGCTTCCTAGGGCTGAGAGAAAGTGATTGGCCCAAGGTTCCCAGCTGATATAAGGCAGGACTAAAACTCACAGTCTCCTGATTCTAGCCAAATGGCTTAACCCTACACCAAACTGGTTCTTATCAAGACTATAGCTGAAAAGAAAAAAAAAAAGTTAAACTTTAATCATGGAGAACCATCCTGGTTAGTTTTTCTTTCATCAAGGACTACAGCTGTAGTTAAAAGTTTAACTTGTTTAAAAACTTTTTTTCTTTAGATATTTTTGTGTGTATATGTGTATGGGCATGTGTGTGTATTTGTGAGTGATGCATTTGTTTTCTTTCTCTGTATTTCATGAAAAGAAATAAAAAAAGCAAAAAGAGATATGTTTATTCTGCATCTTTGGAACAATGCTCAGTTAAGCAGAAAGCACAGGAATTTGCCTTAAAAATACCCAGTTTTAAAATATTTAAGACTTTGGGAGTTCAGGAAAAAATATTTGGGGTGAATGCATTTTTCAATATATTATTCTGCAAAACATTAAGTCTACATGTTAATTGCTGATTTATACCTGGCCACCTGGTATATCTATATAACTAGATATACCTCATTTCTTGCAAAAGCTATAGTGATGCTTCTCAAATAATCCAGAGCGTGGGGATTTTATCACTCATTCAAATATTTCAATGCCAGAAGCAGACCTCACATTTTCTACATGAGGAACATTCTGTGTAATTCAAGCATAGTTCATACCTAAACTAACTGAAGCCCATACAAACTACTTAGTAGAAATTGTTAATCCATGAACAGAATTAATATAGTAGATATTCTTATGAGAATCTTAAGCTTCCTTCCTTCTTCCCTCCCTCCTTTCTTTCTCTCTTTTCTCTTTCTTTCTTTTTTTCTTTCTTGATTAAAAGCAGTACTACAATTTTCTAAGTAATTATTGCTTGGTTTTGGTTGCTACTTTATCAAATTACTGGAAGTACTTCAGAGAAATAAAAAGAAAATAGTGATTGAAGTGACTTCAGATCAATATCTTTTTGCTGATCATCTATCTCCAAAGCAAAATCTTGTTCAATTAAATTCCCATGGGATAGCATGTTGAAGTAATAGCCAGAGGAAAATTAACCCTTAAAATGGTCAGAGGTGACAACGATCAATCAACTGTATACCGACTAGAAAATGTGTGATGTCACATTCAGTAACTCCATTATTAAAGTATAGAACAGTCCTTAAGAGTTTGGAGAGCTTTTTTTTTTTTTTTTTTAAAGAATTATTTCTCAATAATCTCTGGGTATGAGTTTCTGGTGCAGAAAAATCAATAGTTTCAATTCAAGAAAAAAAAAAGTAATGAGACAAATAATTGGAATAGTTGCCCCTGGAGATGGCTGTAATTCACAGCAGCTGATAGAAAGAAATGTTATGAAATATGCAGTGTTGTTTCTATAAACATATAGATAGACCCACATTATAAAATATTTCAGTACAACATGCTTCTATACTTCATACTATTCATAAAGTACTTTGTACTCTTACTACATACTGATTTTTTTCCCCATTTCCCCAATATTACTAAGGTTTGCATTCTAACTTTGTGCCAGATGAATCCTCATCTTTTGGTCATTATGAGTTCTTCCCTGAACGATTTTGTCACTCTTGAAGTTGTATGCAGTAGTATGTGCATGATTTTCTTCAAATCTTAGTTTTCCTCAAGTCTTGCTTATTTTTCATATATGGATGGCATCCTACTTGGATCACTGTCTTTATTACTGATAAATGGGGTATCTCAGAATTTAATTTTGCTGGTTTTATTATAATGTTGCTGGCTTTATTCTTTTTTTTTTTAAACAAATTTTATTGATTTTACAGAACACAAACAAAACTAAAAGATCTTTTCTGAAGGTTGTCTGATCCCGGGTTGAAACTCTTCGCACAGACACAAATTCAAACATCATATTCACTTTATATATCCTTCCATATCTTATTATCATTTTCTTTTTTATATTATATATATAAACCATTTTTATCAATTTTATATAAACAATGCACAAGGCATAACAGCTTATAAGTTCTTTTCTAAGAAAAAATAATAAAAGAAGAAAACCAATAGAACATAACAATCCCAAATTATAGTATCAATACTTTGTCTATTTAACTTCATATCTTATCCCTACTTCTCCTTTTCATCCAAATTATTTCTTATTAATTAAAAAAATTTTTTTTTGCCTTTTTTCAATATACAACATCCAAAAAAAAAAAAAAAACCATAACAAAACCTTTATATATCCTTTCATATCTTATTACCATTTTCAATAACATTCTTTGTCTGTTCAATTTCCAACTATCCATTCATCTTTTTTCTTTTACTATACTTCTCCTATCCACCAATTGGAGTAACGTCTATAACTCATTACCCTAACTTAAAAGTACTTCATATCACAATTTTTCTTGGGATTCTGTTTAAAAGATTCTAAAATTACACAATGAATTTTATACTCTAAATACACATATAAAAAACACAATCTTATGTACCCTCCAGAATCCCTCTTTTATCCTAAATTAAATTCACCCATTGTCTCTGAATAAACTTTTTTTCTTTAGATCTTGCTTCCCCCCATTGAGGCTCTTCCTCCCCCCCTTTCTCTCTTGCTTATTCTTCTCCTTGCCCTTTTTACCCCTTTGTCTTTCCTCCTCCCTTTTCTTACTCCTTTTCCTTTGCTTTCTAACCTTGCCTCCACCTTTCCGCTCATTTTTCTCTTCTTTGGTTGTTTTTATAATTCTTAAAATCCCCTTTTTCTTATCCTTTTTCTCCTCCTCCCCGGAAAGAACCCATTGTTCATCAAAGATGGCTTCTTCTTCCTCTTCTTCTTTGTCCCAGTCCTTCTGCTGCGTAGTCAACTTTTCATAAGTACATAACGCCATTTCTAAGAATTGAAACAAAGTGTCCAAAGTATCTTCCTTTTTATATTTTTGATATTCAGTCTTTAGTTCATCCACAAGTGATGCCATTATGAAAAGAGAAACTTTTCCCAAAACAACCACAAGTATTTTTAATCAAAAATAATTCAAAAAAAAGTTCCAAAAATTAATACTTTTCTTCCTTCTTCTCTTTCTCTTTCTGGGGTTAATGTTTAATCAAAGAGGTCCAATTACCATATACCTTTCTTTGGGATTCTAGGCAATCTCCTCCTTTTTCAGCTTCTGCTCCAATTTTTTTTCCTCTCCCTTCCCACTTGCAATATCAATTTTAAATAATCAGAAATCCATACCTCCAACAAGGGTTTTCCAATTTCTTAAGTTTTTCAATGTCCAAAAATCCTTTTGTCCCTTAGCTTCAACTCTCAAAACAATTCACTTTCAATGTCCAATATATCCAAACATTTCTGCTGTTTCCATGGGGTGGGAGAGTAAAGAAAAAAAAAAGTTCCCTTTAACAGCTTCTCCGCCGTTTTCGATCTTCTTAGGGATACAATGTATCCTCCAGCAATTCAAACAGCTCAGTTCCAACCAATTTGAAAGATGTTACTTGACCCGGCTCAGACAGCATTTTCACTCTTCTTACTTCCTCCAGCGCAATCTTACCCGGTTGCTGGCTTCTTTGTGGCGGCCATTGCTGACCGCCGCTCCACTGCCTTGGGAAAAAGGGGTTTTTCCGGAGAAGGAGGGGGTCTGCAACACCCCCAACCCCCTGTCCGACTCCCCTCTCTCTTCAGCTGTCCCTACAGGGCAGCCCTATCCCCCTGACCCATCTGGATCGGGGGTACCTCGGCGGCTAGCACAGCAGGAATCGCGAGCTGTCGCGAATTCCTGCTGCCCCGAAGCCACACAAAACCGGAAAACCGTTGCTGGCTTTATTCTTGAACTAAACAACTTGTGATCTATTATATAATTGTTTCTTATATTTTTTCTTATCTAAACAGAGAAACCAAGAACAGCAAAGCAGTAGAAGTGGGAGTGATTTCCTATTTCCAGCAGGCTTAACCAAAGCTGACTGTTCTCTGGCAGTTGATGTTGTGGCCAGACTACCCAGCCTCTGGAAGGGCAGGGCAGAACTGGTCCATTGAACCTCTGTTTTGCATCACTGAAGTGACCACAAATTTCCTAAATTTCAAAGCTATGGAAATCATGGGAATGGATTTGGGATCCATTCTGTAAATTAATCCATTTGAAGTACACTGATTAAAAAATGTTGCCTTATGTTGCAATTCTACCCAGGTAAAGGTTACAGACCTGTGAGTTTTATTAAACACAGTTAACAGAACTTTTGCCATTCATTTATGGAGCTCACAGCATGAGGTTATCATTTATTTTATACTTACCTGGTTTACATGTGAGATAGTGTGTGTGAAAATACTTGATTTGTTTCTATGTAATGGCAATGATTTTCATGATAGCAATAGCAATATATTTAGATACCACTCCAATACTTCATAGTGCTTTACACTACAGCACTCTCTGGACAGTTTACAATATCAGCATATTGCCCCCAACAATCTGTGTCCTCATTTTATCAACCTCAGAAGGATGGAAGACTCATCATCCATCGGCATTGCACTCCAGACTGTGGGCAGAGTTAGACTCCAGACTCAAACATATTTAGTTCTGAATGAAGGTAGACTTGCACACCAAGGCTGTCAAATGGAACACCCTCATTGTTTATCAAATATGCAAGCTACTAAGAGTGGGCTGCACTTTGGAAAATGTTCTCAAGAGCATAAATGTTCATCTGCAACCATGGGTGAGATTCTACTGATTCGGACTGGTTCCGGTGAAGCGCACACTCACCGAACTGGTTGTTACATCGGCTGAATCCCACCACTGCCTGCAACTCTTTAAAAGAGTCACATCTTTTCCCAGGTTCATACAGCAGCATCCAGCAACTGTCATATGATCCCAGGAAGAGTTAAAACTGTTTAAAGAGGTTATGTTTACCCAATAGAGTACCTTTTGGGAAGTGAATCCAGGGCATAGCAGATATTACAGACTAGACATGTTAAAGCTGGGACTAGTCCAACCCTGTTCAAGCAGGAGACCCTATATCATTTCAGACAAGTGGTTGTTCCAGTCTGTTCTTAAAACCTCCAGTGATGAAGCACTTACAACTTCTGAAGACAAGTTGTTCCACTATTTATTTTATTTTTATTTATTTTATTTGGTTTGTCAATTGCTTACAAGATAATAGATATAAGTAAAAACATAGTTATGAATATATGGATACATATAAGAAAAATAAAAGAAACAATAGGACAGGGACGGTAGGCATGTTGGTGCGCTTATGCATGCTCTCTACAGACCTCTTAGGAAAGGGGTGAAGTCAATAGTAGAAAGTCTAAGGTTAAAGCTTTTGGGGTTTGGGGAAGAAACCACAGAGTCAGGTAGAGTATTCAGACATTGACCACTCTGTTGCGGAATCATATTTCCTGCAATCAAGTTTAATGCGATTAACCTTGAGTTTGTATCTATTGTTTGCTTTTGTATTGTTATGGTTGAAGCTGAAGTATTCATTAATACAGGTAGGATATTGCAATGTATGATTTTATATATATATTTGTTTTCTTAAGTTTTCGCGGGTACTCACATGTATGGCATTCAGCTTTGTTCGGGTATTTTCCCACGTCATAGTAGTGATGCTTTTAAAGTTGTAGCAACGTTTCAGCAGAATCTCATCTGCCATCATCAGGCTTCTGTATAGTGTTCATCTGTGAGTTAGACTTTTACAGTGGTTCAGATTTAAATTTGGGGCAGCCTATTGCTGTGACAGAATGGTTTTTTCTTCATCTTGATTGGTTGAGAGTCTTGGTCTGTGTTTATTGGTCTTGGAGTTTGCTGTAGTTCTGCTTCTAATATCTTCTGTCTGCTTTTTGGCTCTTTTTGTATCTTGATTGGCTGGCAACATTGTGTTACTTTATTTGAGGCCTTTAGTGCAGCTTGGCTTCGGGTAAATGGACGGCTATCATTAGTTAGGAAGCTGGGTTTCATCTGGGTGCCTGGTTGGGGTGTGTTTGAGCTGGAGGTATCAGGGGATAATCTGTTTGTGCCCAGGTGTTTGCCTGGCTTGTGGTGTGTAGATTTTTTTGTTTGTGAATGCAGGCTTCCAAATGATTGACAGCCTGGTGGAATCATCTCTTCTGTTCATGCTTTCTGGTCTTTTTTCAATCTCTATGGCTTCTCTGATGATTCTGTGGCTGGGATTTTCTTTTGTGGCTAGGGTTTTGGTGCCATTGAAGTTGATGTTGATGACACACTAGGACACACCATATACCAGAAGAAAACACACACCAACCGCTACCTCAACGCCCAATCCCACCATCACCCAGCACAGATAAACTCCGTGGCTAAAACACTAATTACTAGAACCAAACGCCTGGCAGACAAGACACACATTAAGACT
The DNA here is from genome assembly GCA_033807585.1 of Hydrophis major. NCBI lineage: Eukaryota > Metazoa > Chordata > Lepidosauria > Squamata > Elapidae > Hydrophis > Hydrophis major. Next base: position 111,023,530 of record CM066328.1, on the reverse strand, counting down.
GAACTATGCACCCTGACTAAAATATTGACAGCCAATGGCTTCCACAAAAGCAAAATCACCAACTTGATCCACAAAAACACACTGAGACATAATAGAGACCCAGAAGATGAACAGACCCATGGAACAGCTGTCCTGCCCTAAATAAGAGGCACTACAGACAAAATTAGTAAGATTCTATGCAGACACCACATCAAGACTGCCTTCAAAACAGAAAAAAAAATAGCAGCCATCCTCAGGAACCCCAAAGACAAAATTGACCTGGAAAACCAAGGCATATATGAAGTCCCCTGTGCATCACGCCCGGTCACATACATTGGACAGACCAATAGAAGAATAAGCACCAGCCTGGATGAACACAAAAATGCAGTCAAAAAGCTGGAACACACTTCCTCACTAGTCCAACACATGGAAGCCACTGGTCATAACATCAACTTCAATGGCACCAAAACCCTAGCCACTATAGAAAATCCCAGCCACAGAATCATCAGAGAAGCCATAGAGATTGAAAAAAGACCAGAAAGCATGAACAGAAGAGATGATTCCACCAGGCTGTCAATCATTTGGAAGCCTGCACTCACAAACAAAAAAATCTCCACACCACAAGCCAGGCAAACACCTGGGCACAAACAGATCCCCCCTGATATCTCCAGCTCAAACACACCCCAACCAGGCACCCAGATGAAACCCAGCTTCCTAACTAATGATAGCCGTCCATTTACCCGAAGCCAAGCTGCACTAAAGGCCTCCAATAAAGTAACACAATGTTGCCAGCCAATCAAGATACAAAAAGAGCCAAAAAACAGACAGAAGATATTAGAAGCAGAACACAGCAAACTCCAAGACCAATAAACACAGACCAAGACTCTCAACCAATCAGGATGAAGAAAAAACCATTCTGTCACAGCAATAGGCTGCCCCAAATTTAAATCTGAACCACTGTAAAAGTCTAACTCACAGACGAACACTATACAGAAGCCTGATGATGGCAGATGAGATTCTGCTGAAACGTTGCTACAACTTTAAAAGCACCACTACTATGACGTGGGAAAATATCCGAACAAAGCTGAATGCCAGACATGTAAGTACCCGCGAAAACTTAAGAAAATATATATATATATATATATATAAAATGTGTTTTCTGAGGTTCTCGCGGGTATTTGTATGTGGATCTTTGGTTATTCGGGTTTTCTCCCGCATAAGATTGGAAGTATCTAGGCAACGTTTCGATGAAATCTCATTCATCATCTTCAGGCTTGGTCTTCAGCTCTGCGCTTCTCAGAGTGATGTGAGCTTGCAGCTGCTTCTTCCTTTTAACTGCTAGTGGGGTTCTGACTTGATTGGGTGGGGGCTTGGTTGTGTTCTGATTGGGTGGGGGTGTGTTCTAACTCGAGTTAGAAAATCAAGGAGTATACGAAATCCCTTGCACTGCCTGCCCCACCACATACATTGGACAAACTAACAGAAGAATAAGTGCACGCATTGAAGAACACAAGAACTCAATCAAAAAGGAAGAACCGACCTCTTCCCTGGTCCAACACCTCAAGGCCACAGGACATGAGATTGACTGTAAAAATACCAGAACTATCACCAAAACCGAACACTTCAGCAGCAGAATAATCAGAGAAGCCATAGAGATAGAAAAATGCCCACACAGCATGAATAAACAAGATGATACCTCCCGCCTACCAGCCATTTGGAAACCCGCCCTCATGAACAGACGAGTACCTAACATGAAGAATGACACCAGACCCACACCCCTGAGAGCCACACAAGATGCCGCCACCACACTTCCACGTAGAAAACAGACTCACACCCACACAGAAGAGGAGACACGACCATGGACCAAAAGCCGCACTGCAGCTGCATCACTACCCACTTCAAACCCTTCTGAGCCATACATAAGTGAACTGACCCCCACCATGAAGATGCAGCACGACCACGAACTCCAAGCCAAACAGCAAGATCACAGCTCACCAGCTCAAATCCCCCAGCAACTAAGACTAATCTGAGCACAACCAAGCCCCCACCTAAACAGAACATGCCTCCAGCCAATCAGAACACAGCCAAGCCCCCAACCAATCAGAACACAGCCAAACCCCCAACCAATCAAGTCACACCCCCACGAGCAGTTAAAAGGAAGAAGCAGTTGCAAGCTCACATCACTCTGAGAAGCACAGAGCTGAAGATCAAGCCTGAAGATGATGAATGAGACTTCATCGAAACGTTGCCTAGATACTTCCAATCTTACGCGGGAGAAAACCCGAATAACCAAAGATCCACATATATATATATATATTTTATATATATATATATATATATATATATATATATATATATATATATATATATATATATATATACACACACACACATATACATATACATATACATATACATATACATATACATATACATATACATATACATATACATATACATATACATATACATATATTTATATATATATATATATATATATATATATATATATATATATGTATGTATGTATATATATGTATGTATATATATATTGTATACATTTATATACATTTAGATCGGATTGAAGGTGGTGTAGTTCTAGGTTTTCTAGGTCTAGAATTTCAAGTCTGGAGGCATAAGGTATTCTGCAGCAAGCAGAGGAGTAGAGAACTCTTCTTGTGAAATATTTCTGGACTTTCTCAACTGTGTTAATATCAGATACGTAATGTGGGTTCCATATTGATGAGCTGTATTCAAGTATTGGTCTAGCAAATGTTTTGTATGCTCTAGTTAGTGGTGTAATATTACCCGAGAAAAAGCTACATAAGATTAGGTTAGCAACTTTTAATGCCTTTTTGGCTATGTAGTTACAGTGGGCTCTAGCACTTAGATCATTAGAGATGAGTATTCCAAGGTCCTTTACAGAGTTTGGATCATCAACAAGGTATTGACTATTCAGCCTGTATTTTATTTTTGATATTTTTTTGCCAATATGTAAAACAGAGCATTTATTTGTTGAGATTTGATTGCCATTTGTTTGACCATTCTGATACATAGTCAATGTCTTTTTGAAGGGTAGCAGTATTGTCTGTGGCATTGAACAGCTTTACATCATCAGCAAAGAGAATACAGTTGCTCTTAATATGATCACAGAAGTCATTTATGTAGAGTATGAAGAGAATTGGTCCTAGAACACTGTCTTGGGCGACACCACTATTGACAGGCACAGAATTTGATAGGACGCTCCCAATTTTGACCATTTGTTGTCTGTTTGACAGGAATGCTTCCATCCAGTTATGCAGTTGTCCAGAGATACCATAAGATTTTAGTTTTAGGAGTAGTTTGTTGTATACCACTGAATCAAAGGCTTTACAGAAGTCTATGTAGATTGTGTCTATTGATTTGCCCTGATCGAGTTGTGTAGTCCATATGTTTTTGCAGTGTAAGAGTTGCAGATTACAGGATAATTTTTTTCTGAAACCAAATTGCTTATTGGAGAGGAGGTTGTTTGTCTCTAAGTGGAGGATAATGGATTGGTTAATAATTGATCCCATGACTTTACACTGTTAGGAAGCTTCTCCTTAATTCCAGGTTGATTCTCTCCTTGATTAGTTTCCATCTATTGATTCTTGTCTTGCCTTCTGGTGCTTTGGAAAATAAGTTGACCCTCCCCCCTCTTCTTTGTGGCAGCCCCTCAAATACTAGAATGCTGCTATCATGTTACCCCAGTCCATCTTTACTCCAGACTAGCCATTCCCAGTTCCTGCAACTGTTCTTCATATGTCTTAGTCTTCAGATCTTTAATCATGTTAGCTGCTCTTCTTTGCACTTTTTCCAAAGTTTCAACATCTTTTTTGTGAAGTGATGCCTTAATTTATTCTTCATTTTTACTGCTTTTGCTCAACTTGCTATAAAATAATTACTTTTAACATTTTTAAAGTAAGAAAAATGAAAATGTTCATGCCTAGGACTGTGGTTCTTGCATAAGAGTTATGTACTATATGAATATCCTTTTTTTAAAAAAAAATCTGTCCAGCGGTATGCAAAGTCCCACATCTTTAATCACATCCCAAGGGAAGCAACACATTCATTTTCAGATGATACCATTCACTTTTTCACATAATAAATCAAGCCTAAAACACCCTAAAAATCAGGTACTCTTCATAGAGGGAAAAATACTCAGAGAACTGGATAATGTTATTAATCTCAATATAAATTCAGATTCTGGATAATAAGAATGCAATTATTACGGATTCTTTCTCCTTTATGTAGCATTTTAATTAAAGATATACATCTTACAACTGTTTCTCTAACAGGGGGATGTGTCCAAAGGAATGGTAGTGATGAAGCTAAATGACTATAATTAATGGAAGAATGAGGTAATGGCTTACAAGATGAGAGGAAACAGTATCAACAGTATGTCTTATTTTAAACCATTGTATTAAACCATTATCCGAATGAAAGTCATGAAGAATAAGAGTCTTAATTTAATGGAACCATTTAGTCTTGCCTTAATTTAAGAAAACAGATCACTGAGAAGAATTAAATTGTGCCCTACAATGTTCTTGCTATTGTCCTTTCTTACTGTGCTTCCATTCAATAACTTATTTTGAATATCCAAGTTTCTGAAGAGATTTTTAAAGCCATTTAACCCTGCACTACATCAGTTCTGAATTCTTGTTTCCCATGATTAGTAGTTCTGTGCCACAAGGGATCAGGAAGCCACTGAATATGTATATTTTACATTGCTTGAAATACACTCATTGCGCTGACCTGGGTCAAAGGTTGAATAGGTTTGGCCACTGGGGACTTCAGAGTCGGCCATATGCTGCGCATTCTAGTCAGTTGTTAAAAAAGGGATGAGTATGGCTGGAAAAGATCCAGGAAAAGGGAATCTAAAATGACTCACAATTACACAAATATTGCTAAATGTGATGTTATATGTGCTTATAACACAGGGTTCAATGTGCTAGTAAACCCTGGAAAAAGATATTTGAATGCTTCACTAAAATCATACTACTAATACAATAATATAATACTTTGCTCTAAAAATTAACCTATCAGTGACTAGTATGTTATCCTGATTCAGGCACGTTTCCAAAAACTGGGTGGCATCATTGGAACTTCACTGGCTAATAGTTATTTAAATATTTCCTTCTTAATCTGGCTAATGCCCCTGTAGTCCAAGAAACAGAAGCGTACAAGAAGACATGCCATTTATTCCAGATGGTCCCTACATCTTTTGACTAGAACATGTGGTCTCAAGCCATAACATCACCCTCAATATGATAATCCTAATATATTGTATGCACCAGCTTCATGTTAAGAAAAGAAAGGCAAAATATATGTTTTATTAAAGTATTTGTGTTCAGAAACAATGCTGTGTAGCCTCAGTAGTGTTTCACTTGCAAATTGGAAAGAGTGGGAGTAGAATGTCTTTTTTCATTCTTCATTTTCCATGTATGGTGGTATATTGATGATATTTATAAGAATCTCTTATCAAGAGTGTGCATTTTTAACTCCTAGTGGATCAATATGGAACATCAACTTTCTTTTATGGCTCCATCCCCCCACCCCAATCTCATCCCCCTTTGGATAGTGCCTGGGCAAATATGAAAGACATTGAACATACATTATTTTGCACAATACAATCTGGCTTAGTCACCAAGACCAGAGGTTAAATTTTCCAAGCTTTTGGAATCCTGCTGAAGGCCATCTTCAGAGAACTTTTCACCACCACACATTCTGGTAGAGAGAAGTTCCCTGAGGATGGGCTCCAGCATGAATCCAAAAGCTTGGAAGATTAAATTTTTGGTCTCAGTGACCAACCCTGTGGTGGTCTCCCATGGAAAGAATGAGACACAGAGGCTGGTACTTAGGATGGGAGTCTAGAGTAAATTCTAGTGCTTCCTTTTATTGAGAATTTCGTACATAGTAAGCATTCACATTGTGGATTACAATAATTAGATATAGTACACAGAATTGTTTACGATTGTCTGAGCTGCTTAATTATTCCTGGTGTTTGTTTTTAATTCCCTTGCTTATCTCAGTGACCCTTAGGCAGACATGTATGTATAAGGTCTTAGACTAATCATTACCCAATACTGAAGTCAAAATTTATTCCCACATCTCCCCTCTTTTAGTTTTTTGATGATCGCGGATGCCTCGGTAACTTTTCGCCATCTGCAACAACAGTTCTCCTTCTGTAGGCTTCACCCGACATATTCCTAAAAGTCCAGGGAGACATTGGATACAACAGCATACACAAAGAGAAAGTATAAAAAGCAATATCACTCCAACAATTAGGTGACGAATCCATGAACCATCTGGCAACCAGGACCAAAGTGCAGACCACACGTCCAGTCCCTCATCCTCCGATTGTAATGGATTCTCACTCAGGGTTTGTTCCATATGCTGTATAGTAGCTGTAATGTTTGGAGAATAATCAGATATATACATGCAACAATGTGTATGAATCACAGTGCAAACTCCCCCTTGCACAGCCAAAATAGTGTCCACTGCATATCTGGTTTGCAGGACAAAGTCAAGGATTTTTTCTTGCTCTTCTTCAAGCAGCTTTAGCGTTTTAATGGTGTCTTTAAACATAGTAATTGTCCAATTGTTTAAACGATGCAAATCTCTATAGTTCATCATGACTCCTAAAGGAAGAATAACTCCCCTTGATATCTGTGTCCAGTAGTCATGATTCAAAACAGAGTTTACTTCCGTTGCGAAACGTGCATTGCGGATATGAGCAGTCCCCAAAGATTTTAAAATGACATGAGATGGGATCACTTTTCCAAAGGTGCACACTCCTTTCCATTGTGCTGGCATGCGATCATAGGCCATCCGTCCACACAGCAACCATAGATTTGCTCCCAGGAGATGACCAACCGTATTTGGTTCAGCATAGATTAATCGTGCAAAAGATTCCATTAACATAGCCAAATAAGTGGGCGGTGGTGCGTATTTCCCATTTGCACATTTGGGCAGCTGGTTTTCTATCATGATGGGACAACATGTGGCAGGGATAATTGGACACCCATTTTCATTGATCAAAGATATGATATCAAATTTAGAAATATTATGTACAAAGTAAGTGAGATTTTTAGTTTTCATGTCATTTGGATAAACCTGACTTCCATTGCCAATAATAATTGTTTTGTTACAAAATGGATATGTTCCCAAGTAAGTCATATTCTCTACTGTCTCATTGTGAGTCCAGCAGATACCCGCCACCTCTTGGATTCGGCTTCCAAGATGCAATGTATTTATGTTACTTTTAGTCCAACTGTTAGACCACATCCCTGAACAACCATAGCATTGTCCCTTATACCAGTCACCTTCGGACACAGGTACTGCAACCATTGGAAGCCCTGATGTTTTGTGAGTTGGCATGTGCATACATGTCCAACAATCAGTTTTATTATGAAGGTTTGCTAGCTTCCCCATGTCCTGGATCAACGTGTTTCTTTTCCATTCCCCCAAATCCATCCCCTTGCCCCTTTGGCTGATGATAAGGATGCACACAGCGAGCAGGAATCCAAACAACTGTCCCCTCATCTTCAACAGCAGCATATCCTTGGCCCCAAGTTATCAGCAGGACAGGTCCTTTCCACATTGGATCTGGTAGTCTCTTATACTGAACTTTCGGTCTTGGCATACCTGCAGAAGGGGAGGAAGCAAAATGCCTACACCCCCTACCAGGGGCACGGCACTGGGCTTTAAAATGGCCAGGCTTTCCACAATTAAAACAATTCCCTGTAGGTTTCATCCCTTTTTGCAATGCCATAGCCAAAGTCTCCATGTTGTAAGCCTGAGAACCCACCACTGCACATGCCTTTAACAGATCAGCCAGAGTAACCTCACCTCTAGCCACCAAGGGCTGCAAAATAAGCTTGCAGTCAGCGTTTGCATTTTCAACTGCCAATTTCAGCAAAAGTTCTTTTGCAGCTTCCTCATTAGAGATTTGCCTGGTAATAGCCAATTGCCGCCTTTCCACAAAATCTTTATAAGACTCAGATGCTGTTTGCTTAATTTGAGAAAAAGACCGTGCTGGGGTTCCCACATCCTGAATGCGGGACAACGCCCCAAGGACATCTGCCATAACCACTGGAAATACGTGATCAGGCAAATTAGCAGCTCGATCAGCAGTGGATTCAAACAAGCCTGCCCCATAGATTTGGTCTGGTGTATTCAGCCCTCCCGAATTCCTTCCCCTAGTGACAGCCTCCCTTTGGTATTCTGAGTCAAAGACCACATACTGAGTAGAGCTCAATATCATTCTCATTAAATCTTTCCAGTCACTAGGAATCATGCGTGAGGTAGCCAAACTTGTCAGAAGCCCCTTTGTAAAAGGACTTTGAATACCATAATCTTTTACTGCTTTTTAAATTTCCCTAAGAACTGCTAAAGGAATCGGAACCCATTCAATCTGCAGATTGCCTTGAGCATCCACTTGCCTATTGACTGGAAACAAATTCATCTGGGTAATCTCATCAGACTCCAATTTCCCCTCATTGAAAGCCTGATGCATCATGGCTTGAACTTTTCCCATTTTTGATTGGATTTTCTCATCCACAGGCATAGGCGCTGTTGCAAATGATAAAGCACACTCCAATTCTGGGGTAGGTGGGTGCAATACAATTCCTTTATAAGGAAGAGGTTCTACTAAAGTTTTTAAAAGAGGTTGTTGCTGGGTCTCTAAAGCAGTCATAAGAATCTTCCAAAATATCAAAATTTCAGCTGTTGCCTGTGGCTCTTCATGAAGGATAGTTCCAATTCTCCTCCATGTGTCCAACTTTAAAGAGCCTTTCTCTGGATACCAGGGGCATTGCCGCCAGATCTCTTGCAGCAGCTCTCTCACATTATCTTTTGAAAGAACTATTTGCTCCCCCCAGAGAGTTTAAAGATAAAGAAGTTTGTCCTGACTAACTTCAGCAGCTCACTAACATGCCGTTCCTGTGGCTGAGAGAGTTTTCCCCCCATGTTCCCTGAAAAAATCCTATTGTCCAGCAATAGTTAAGTACGTACTTTACCTATTCCAGGCGAGGAAACACGGAGGTCCGGACACGTACCACCTGCAGTGGATCATGTCGGGGTCACCACTTGTGGTGGTCTCCCATGGAAAGAATGAGACACAGAGGCTGGTGTACTTAGGATGGGAGTCTAGAGCAAATTCTAGTGCTCCCTTTTATTGAGAATTTCGTACATAGTAAGCATTCACATTGTGGATTACAATAATTAGATATAGTACACAGAATTGTTTACGATTGTCTGAGCTGCTTAATTATTCCTGGTGTTTGTTTTTAATTCCCTTGCTTATCTCAGTGACCCTTAGGCAGACATGTATTTATAAGGTCTTAGACTAATCATTACCCAATACTGAAATCAAAGTTTATTCCCACACAACCCAGATTGGATCCTGCAACATTACCCTGGGACACGTATGGTACATACAATATCAAGATCTTCTATACATCCTAGAAGAAACAGATATGCTAATTACTTAAATGAGACAGAGAATTCTTCTGCAGTTTGCACTGCTATATTCCCACATTTGTACTGCATTTATTTATTTTCCTGCTATGGAGTTTGCAAATGAGCCTGCTTTGACAACCTGCTTATATTAACCCTTAATCAGAAATATTTAGCTGGGTTTTCACATGTTTATTTTTATTTCTTAAGAAAAGCAATCGATAATTATTTCTGCCAATAATTAGTTTTCTTTCAGATGAATGTTCACAAATTTAGAGTTTTTTGTTTTGTGGGTCTAGAACCATTCCTGGCAAAGAAAGCATAACTTTAGATCTTCAAATTAATTTGTGAAATCAAAATTTTCACTGTGCAATGCAAGCTGTCATTCAGAAAAGTGTCATACAATGCTTCTGTGAAAACTATGAAAAGAAGTCTAGGAATTCAGTTAATTAACCACTTCAGTTTCTTAACGTGATCAATTTTAATTAAACTGAATTTTAATAGAGATCTGTGTAGTCTGCAGAGAGCAATTGCTAATTCTACAAAGCATGTGCTGCTTTTCACTTCAGATTTGCTCCCATCTAATTAATATGGATAGGGCATTAAGCCTTTTTGGACTCTGGTGGTTTTCATTTCATGACTATTAATGATTTTAATGAACTGAACTAATTCAGTAGTTTTCATCCCAGTGTTTCAGAGCTTTGTTCATCACAAATTTCAAGTTTATAATTGGTTTCCAGGTCTTAACAGTGGTCATTGATCAGCTCCAGCAGTTCCTTTTACAACCCAGCAAAAACACAAGAAAAGCATTTAACGCTTTGCTAGTACAAGTCTTTGTTAATGTGGATCCTGCAGCAGTACCAAAAAGAAGCCGCATCAAGTGGATGGACAGAAGGCATTGCTGTGTGGTTTGTTCTGTCCAGTGAAGGGACAATGTTTGGAAATCTTTAGAGAAATTACACCATGGGCCAGAAAGCTATCAAAAGCAGCCTCATGAATATAAACATACATAAAAATTGTTTGAAATTACAGCAAGTTTTGCAGCTTCAAAAATCAAGACTGGCTTTTGTTTTATTTTTTAGTTTCAATGAAAATAAATTTGGACCAAAAGGCACTTCTTGAAATACAGCAAGTCTTGTAGCATCTGCAAGTCTTGTAGCATCTGCACACACACACACACACACACACACACCATGGATGCAAATGAGACCTAGCATTGAACAAAACAATACAGATCAAGTGCAGTTCTAATTCTGAAGAAATGTGTGTTCTATAGCTATCATATGTCTCTATGCACGATATCAGAAACCCCAAACTGTTCTTACTCTGTGTGGTTGAACTCAGAGAAGGTTGATATTCTTGTCTACCCTGCCATACCTTACTTAGCAGTCAGTGACATGAAAACAGGAATGTGAACAAAGTACACTGAGCTTAGTACATTATAGAAGAAGGAAGGGGAAAAAAAATTAAACTGCTTTTTTCATCAGTGAGTTTTGGTTTCCAAGACATTCGCATTCCTTTACTAGACATGGTTTGTAAAATCCATTCCTGTATTACTTGGATTCAAGTGGTTTATTTTTTTTTTTTCCAGAATTTCAGAAAGTTGAACAGGGGAAGAAAGCAATGAATTTCCCTCAACAAGTTAACCCAGTTCATTTTGGATTTAAGGACAAAATAATTAAAAACTCTTTACTTTTCAGACTCAGATCTTCCAGAATTTAATTTAAAATCTGGAGTTTATAATGCTGCAGCCAATTTAAAATTAATTACAAATGTTCAGAATTCATTGATTTAGTGCACACATATAAAATTATTATCATATTCTCAGAAATCACATATTATGTCGCTTTTATAATCTCATTTTGACAAGGGCTATGAATGAGTGAGGAGAAAAGTAACTGCTGAGGTTCTATTTCTGGAAAAAAATAATTTTTAAAACACATGGGGAAATTTGATTAATGAAATAAATGAAAATACCAGTATTAAGCCTAGATGAGTTCTTATGAATTAAATCCTGCAATAAATTGCTTCATTGCTATTTAAAAAATATAAAGCATATATTGATAGTGATCCAACATGATCTAAGCATTTATTTCAACAATAATGCCCCTGTTATCTTTGAAGGGAGAATGTTTTGGCTGAGCTGTTGAGATAAGTCTTGACGGAAACTTCTTAAACAGAGTTACATAGAGGAAAATACGACCCTAAGTACCATGATGTTCCTGGAGTTCTTATTCAACATTGACATCAGATTTCTGTCATACTTACTCATGGTGTTCTGTCAGCGACCTCTGGAAACATCTAGGAGATTAGTACTACTTTGCTCCGGTCTTCAGAATATCAACTTTTGGCATCAAGGACCTCTCCACTATGCAGTGCATACCTTTCATAGTAGCTTCCTCCAAGACAACCCAGAGTTCTGCCAATTTCCAAGATTATCTTTCCAAGAGAATGTATGAGTGGGATAAATCAAGAATGCAGGGTGAAGGGGAAGGACCCCTCCCCACTTGAACTCTAAACAACAGCCCATTATTTCTTCTAGAAACTATCTTTGACATCTTCTGAGCTTTTCTTAAATACAGTTCATTGGAAAAGTTCATTGGAAAATTCTGCTATGGAGGTTATAATTCTGAATTGTGGTTACAACATTAACCCTATTGAAGCATTTGGTTTAATGGAGTAATTCAAAATGGATGAGAACATGAAATCGTCCCATACTACTCTCCAGGTATTGCAGCATATCTAAATAAGATAAAATAAGATAAAAACCTGAGAACAACGAAATAACGTGCTCTTTCACAACATACAACTGAACAACACCAAAAAACATATACAAATAACAATGTAAAACAAATTAAAACAAATAACATTTAAAAAACTATGCATTTGGGTTTATCTGAACGCAAGCGCAGCTATGTGCACAATCCAGCAATGTGCTTTATTTAGGTTCTGAATTATGTAGAGAGTTGCATTTCTGTTTAACCAAACATGGGCATAGCTTCCGACCTCTTATACCCACGAAGGTTGAAAGTGTTCACTCTCTTTTTTGTAAAATCGGTGTTTTATTTGCAGACATATCAAAGGCTAACATGGATCATTGAACAAATCAAACCAGAGTTCTCACTAGAGGCCACGGCTCTACTTCTTCTACTTTAGACATCTTATGCAAAGACCTACAGCTCTTTGGAAAAGGCTCCAATGCTGGGAAAAGTAGAAGGAAAAGGAAGAGGATGACTAGCAGCAAGATGAATCGACTCAATTACACTGGCAATGAGTGCAGGGTTTCAAATGGGAGGTCTGAAAGGCCCGGTTAGAGACAGATCACCATATGGGAGTTACTAGAAACCAAAAATGACTTGATGGCACATAATGAGTCAAAATGGGACAATGAGGGAGAGAGGGAAGTAACAGTTGATTTGAGGGATTTCTAAAGAATTCAATAAAAAGTATCTAGTACTTCAAAAATTATTCTTAAATACATGTAAATATTCAGGTATGTGTATGAAGATGGAGGCTTACCTAAAAGTTTCATATTAGCAGAACACTGTTGAGAGAACCACCTGCTAGGGAACAAACCTGAAGGAGCCCAAGTTGTAGTTTAAACTTTGCAAAGTGGTAAAATGCCAAAGCAACAACAGGCAGCAGATCACACCAAAGTAGCAAGCTGTTTTTTCCTGTTGAGAAGCTGGTCCACATTACTTCAGAGGCTCGATTCGTTTTCTGTTGTAAATTTGCTCACTGTTATTTCTGTTTCACGGAAACCTGATCAGTTGGGTAGCAGTTTATTTTTCCTCTGGGTTTCTGTTAATGGGAAAACTGGCCTTGGGGAATAGGTATCCTCAACAATGCAACTCCACCCCCCTCAGTTCTGTAAATGTGGTGGAAATTCTTGCCTGGAAATTCTCCAATCCCAACTCCAGCTTCCAACTGTGAAAGGAAACATCACCTTCAACTGTTAAGGATTGTGAATCAAATTGGACAGTCATTCAAGTGCAGATGAAGTATCTCCATACTCTTAGATGTGCATGACCAGATTTCTGCTAGGTTGTCTTTTCTATTGAAAGCAATGCCATGTGCATAGTGGGTGTGCTTCTCCTTCCATTCAAATGTATGTTTGGTTCAAACAAGTAGTTTGTAATCCAGAAAATAATTAGTGGTAAGAGAAAGAAAAAAAGAAAGAAAAGGGAAGGAAGGAACAAAGGAAGAGAAGAAAGAAAGAAAGAAAGAAAGAAAGAAAGAAAGAAAGAAAGAAAGAAAGAAAGAAAGAAAGAAAGAAAGAAAGAAAGAAATCTCTTTCCAGGCATGCTGGATCTTTTTAGAAATGAAATATAATATATAAAATATATTCCTTAGAAGGAAGGAGAAAGGGATGCAATAAATAAGCAGGTGCCTACATTTGTGGGAATGAGGAAAATATATCTCCCATCCCCTTAATGTTTTCCCCATATGACCCAAGAACCTCTATTGATAAATGAGTGGATGGTGAAAATTGTCCAAGATAATGTACCAGAATGGCTGTAGAAGAGAGATTGAAAGCCCAACAGACTAATTTCTTTGCAAGCAAGGAATCCATGTAGGAAGTGTATTTTCTAAAAGAAAGAAGGAAGATATCTGAAAATACAAAACTGACATCAATATATCAATCCTTTATTTAAACTCTTGCACATAGCCATGCCATTCCTGTAATTATTGTATGAATTGCACAGAAGGAACGATCCATTTAACATTTCCATGAATCTCAAGCAATGCTGTTTGCTTTGTCTGGTACAGCTTACATTTCACAAAGAATGTTATTTTCTCTTATATAGCTTTCAATGTCATTGCAGTTCATTCTGCGATTTTGGACTGCACATTTTCCACTAGATGGCACTGAGGTAGTCTAAGATATTTTAGATATTTAGATATTTTAAAGAAATTACAGCAAAACGCTGATTTTTCTCCTTGCTTCCTTCTCCACAGGATATAATCAAGTCTCTTTTTCTGACTTGTCTGGCAGGATGGCCTGTCACAGTGTTCTTGTAATAAACAAAAGTCCAGCAGACACATGAAGTACACAGCAAAATCTTAGATGAAGGTTGTAATGGTATAAATGCTTACCTATCATTTGAATGTACAGATGTTGCTATTTTAGGTTTTAGTTTGTGATGTTGTAACTACAGTGGCTCTGACCAATGTTTTATCTTATGTTTGTACTGTTACTTATAAGTGCATGATAAATAAAGTATAATGGTGCTAATACTAGTGGCACTTAAAGAGTAGTCTGCTTATTTTAATGTTACTTTCACCCAGTTCAGTATTTATAGGACTGTAGGCTACCAACTCACATTTATACATATATTCAGAAGTCCCACAAACTTTAATAGAATGTAAAACTGAATCACAGCCCAAATAAGTGTGACATCAGTATCGTAAATGCATAAATGTGAATATACTTTGTGTTGTGTATGTACCATAGTTAATAAAGTATGAGCTTGAGGTAAAGTGCAGGGTTCTGGCCCTGCACTTCTGATTGGCTCTTAGGCGGCCAGATCGGATTGGTTAGTTCTTAGGAATCCGATTGGCCCTTAACAGAGGATTATTATTGGTTAAAAGAGCTAGCGTTCATAGCTCGCTATTGGACAATTCTCAAAAGGGTTGCCTGTATAAGGCAGAGTTCACTGTTGTTGTTTAGAGAAGTCACTATACAATAAAGAGCTGAAAGTTCACATTCAGAGGCTATCTCCATTTACTCCGACCCATGTCCAAGTACTTAACATTGGCGATGAGGGTGGGATGTGGAGACGTCTGAAACTAAGAAGCCAGGAAGCAATACTGAGCACGTGATAAGACGACGCCAACAATGGAACCATGTCTGGCGGCATCGTACCACCCACTCCGTTCGATCCAAACCAAGAGGATTGGGAATCCTACATGGATCGCTTCCAAATGTTTCTTGAGACGAATAACTTGAAGGACGCCACACCAGCAAAGAAGCGGGCACTGTTCCTGACGCATTGCGGCCCAGCTGTATTTAAGCTAAAGCACTCGCCAAACCTCGAGAAGTGAAAGCCATGAGCTGGGAAGACCTCGAACCCATCCTGAGAGACCATTACGCGCCAACCGTGCCTACACTCGTGAGACGCCACGAGTTCTATCAGAGAAACCAACGAAAGGGAGAGAGCGTGTCCGATTTCGTGGTGGACCTCCGAAATTTAGGGGGCCTCTGCGGGTTCGCCGATTTAGAAGAAGCACTAAGAGATCGAGTAATTCTGGGATTAGATGTGCTAGGCGTGCAAAGCAAGCTGATGGCGAAAGGCGACATTAGCCTTGCTGATGCCATCACCGAAGCCACAGCTGCGGAGGCGACCAAAAAGTCGGCTGCACAATTACGGCGAAGCCGCACTCCAGCAACACCACCGACCGGCAAAATCTTACCCAACTCAGAAGAGCAGCTCTCAACAACGCACCATGAGGACCTCTCTTCGTCATCAGACAGCGACGAAGAAGGGGTCCATCGACTGCGGTCCGACCGGGACCCTCGCCCTAAGCCCTTACGCCCTTGCGCTGGCTGTGGAGCCAACCATGCCAGGGCCAAATGCAAATTCCGCAACGCACTCTGCCATGAGTGCGGGAAACGAGGCCACATCAGCCGGGTCTGCCGCAGCTTACCAGGACCCAGCCAGGCCTCAAGAGGGGCCAACTATCGTCAATCGACAGGAAACCGTCCTGTAAGGCGAGAGCCAGTAAACCACTCCTACAGAAATCGAGCTTTGCAAAAAGAAGAGGCTCACCATACTATCACTATAGGTCACGCTTCAGTTTTGGACACTAAGAAAATCCGAGTCACAGTAGCCATCGAGAACCAGCCTTGCCACATGGAGGTCGACTCAGGATCGTCCCTCTCAATGGTGTCTTGGAAGACACTCAAGCAACTTATCCCCACAATCCAACGCCAAGACCTCCAATTTCAATGCCTCATCCTCAAGGACTACCAAGGAAATCGAATCCCCGTTGTCGGGTCCTGCCGAGTCCGAGTCTCCTTCAAAAAGCATACAGCGTACTTACCTCTAACGATCATCGATAGAGATAGGCCTAGTCTATTAGGCCTCCAATGGTTCATGCCACTCGTCATCGAAGTGGCCGGCATGAACCGAGTCGGTGGTTGTGAGTGGGAGGAAGACCTTATTTCTGAGTTCAGCGACGTCTTCGCGGACCATTTAGGTGAGTATAAGGGGACCCCAATCTCATTTAGTCTAGATCAAAAAGTAGCCCCTATTTGCTTGAAGCCCCGTCGAGTTCCATTCGCTCTTAAAGCAAAGATCGACGAACAACTCGACAAGCTAATTGCTCAAGGGGTGTTGAAGCCCATCGATCACTCTCCATGGGAAACCCCTATTGTAACACCTATTAAGCCAGACGGGTCAATCCGAATTTGTGGGGACTACCGGGCCACTTTAAACCACGCCCTACAGCAGAATGCGTATCCAGTTCCGGTGGTGCAGCACCTCCTTCATTCCTTGGGGGGCGGAAACGTTTTCGCTAAATTAGATTTAGCTCAAGCTTATCAACAACTACCAGTGGATGAAAAGATGGCCCAAGCCCAAACAATTGTAACACACAGAGGTGCCTATAAATGTACCCGATTGAAATTTGGGGTTAGTGTAGCCCCGGGGATATTCCAAAGCCTCATGGAAAGGTTGTTACAGGGAATCAAGGGCGTGGTTCTGTATTTTGATGACGTATTAATCGCAGCTCCTACCAAAAAAATCTTGCAGGATCGTTTGAAATCTGTTCTTAAAAAATTCCAAGAGGCAGGACTTTAGGTGAAAAAAAATAAATGTCACTTATATACTGACAGTGTTGAGTTTCTAGGTTATCGGATTGATAGCCAGGGCATTCATCCTACCGAAAGTAAATTAAAGGCTATAAAAAATGCTCCCAGGCCACGAAACAAGGCCGATCTCCAGGCGTTCTTAGGCCTCATTAATTTCTATAATGTATTTTTACTGCACAAGGCGACTGTTGCTGAACCGTTACACCGGTTATTAGATAAAAAAGCATTGTGGGTATGGGGTTACCGGGAAGAACAAGCGTTCCGGAATGTTAAAAAACTGCTCACATCTGACTCTATACTTATGCAGTATAACGAGACTTTACCATTAGTTATAACCTGCGATGCATCGCCCTTCGGGGTGGGCGCCATTTTGAGTCATGTACTGCCGAATGGGAATGAAGCCCCTGTTGCTTACTTTTCGAAGACTCTTTCACAAGCAGAGTGGAACTATGGACAAATTGATAAAAAAGCTCTCGCAATTGTTTCAGCTGTAAAGAAATTTCATGAATATATGTATGGAAGAACATTTACCATTATAACTGACCACAAACTGTTGCTTGGGATAATAGCTGGGGACAAGTCAACCCCCTACATATTATCCCCTAGAATGACCCGATGGTCAGAATTCCTAGCTGCTTATAATTATTGGCTGCAATATCGCCCGGGGAAAGCCATTCCTCACGCCGACGCATTAAGCCGAGCACCGCTTCCAGAGACTCTCGATGATCCGGCACCAACGGCAACCACGTTGCTGATCGAAACACTCAACTCGCTGCCTATGACCGCCCGAGACATCGCAAGAGAAACCAAATGAGACCACACCCTAGCTCAAGTCCTAGGCTGGGTAGAACGTGGATGGCCATTGGGCCAAGTACCAGATGACTTTGCGACATTCAAATCTCGACAGACTGAACTTTTTTCCCAAAAAGGCTGTATTATCTGGGGTGATAGAGTCGTTGACCCAGAACAACTCCGGAAGACACTGCTACAAATCCTGCACGAGGGCCATCCCGGCATCGTGCGGATGAAAGCGCTTGCTTGAAGCTACGCATGGTGGCCAGGCATGGACCGGCAAATCGAGCAGTGGGTCAAAGCGTGTACCAATTGCCAACAAGCCAGCAACGCCCCACCAAAAGCCATGCCTTCTGAATGGGAGATGCCACGTGGACCCTGGTCCAGAATCCACCTGGATTTCGCAGGGCCAACCAAAGGATATACCTTCCTGCTGACAGTTGACGCATACTCCAATTGGTTAGAAATTCATCATATGACGGCTACAACTTCCGAGGCAGTGATCAAGATCCTAAATAGACTCTTTGCAACCCACGGATTGCCTGACGTCCTGGTGTCCGATAACGGGCCACAGTTTACGGCACTAATGTTCGAGCAATACCTCGTTGACCGCGGCATCCGCCATGCTCTCACCTCGCCTGCGCACCCTGCGACCAATGGCCGAGTGGAACGCATGGTCCAATTTGTTAAAAAGACTTTGCAAAAAATGGACTATGACAATATCGATGACAAGGTCAACCAAATTCTCTTTTTGCAACACATAACTCCACATAGCGTTACCGGCAGAACTCCCGCAGAACTACTGATGGGACGAAGACTCCGTTCCCACCTCGACCGGTTGCACCCTGCTTACGAACCGGAAAAGCCAATAGGATCCAGTGGCCGCTATCGCACCTTCCAGGTAGGAGACTACGTTTATGCACGAAACTTATCAGGCGATCCGTTATGGATAGAGGCAACGGTAGTACGAGTGACCGGCCCCAAATCCTACGTAGTGAAATGTTGTGACAATAGACTGTGGAAACGGCATATCGACCAATTACGGTCACGACTCACAACGGCCAGTCAACAACTCCCCCATGACCAAACCGAGGGGGAGGAGGTACAGAAGAAGATGACGTTCCAGGGAACCTGCTCGAAGGGAGCGACGAATTAAGTGAGACTCAGGAAATGGAGCAGGAAGGAGAATTGTTTGCACCGCAAGAAATTGCACCTGAGCAAGAAGCAGAGCCACTGCCAAACAACAATCTACCTCAACAGGATTGCAATCAACCAGTCCAATGAAAATCCGAAAGACTTAAAAGACAACCGTCCTATTTAAAGGACTATATAACTACACTGTTATCAAGAAGCCAGGGGGAAGGGGTGTTGTGTATGTACCATAGTTAATAAAGTATGAGCTTGAGGTAAAGTGCAGGGTTCTGGCCCTGCACTTCTGATTGGCTGTTAGGTGGCCAGATCAGATTGGTTAGTTCTGAGGAATCCAATTGGCCCTTAACAGAGGATTATTATTGGTTAAAAGAGCTAGCGTTCATAGCTCGCTATTGGACAATTCTCACAAGGGTTGACTATATAAGGCAGAGTTCACTGTTGTT
Source organism: Hydrophis major (assembly GCA_033807585.1). NCBI lineage: Eukaryota > Metazoa > Chordata > Lepidosauria > Squamata > Elapidae > Hydrophis > Hydrophis major. The sequence goes on along the minus strand of CM066328.1, from coordinate 111,003,874 downwards.
GTTTAGAGAAGTCACTATGCAATAAAGAGCTGAAAGTTTACATTCAGAGGCTGTCTCCATTTACTCCGACCCATGTCCAAGTACTTAACCCTTTGGATTCTAAGCCTGATACAGTTGATCTGGCAATTTATTTGGGGAGGGTAATTTAGCTATTAAAACAATCATTGTTAAAACTTATGGTTTTTTTTTTTGTAGATTATTCTTGGCTTTGAGGATCACCATGCACCATGGTGATGCACCATGCACCATGGCACATACCAGAGGTCAGTGGTGGGATTCAGCATTTTTTACTACCAGTTCTGCAGGCGTGGCTAAGTGGGCATGGCAGGGGAAGGATACTGTAAAATCTCCACTCAGAGGTGGGATATCCTGGTTTTCCGAACTACTCAAAATTTCCACTACCGGTTCTCCAGAACTGGTCAGAACCTGCTGAATACCACCTCTGCCACAGGTGGTATTCAGCAGGTTCTAACCAGTTCTGGAGAACTGGTAGTGGAAATTTTGAGTAGTTCGGAGAACCGGCAAAAACCACCTCTGACTGGCCCTGCCCCCATCTATTCTCTGCCTCCCAAGTCCCAGCTGATTGGCTGGGTCTTCTTTTATTGCCCTGCACAGGAGAAAAGAGCTGGAAAGCAGGTTAGTGGGATGGGAAGGGAATGAGGATTTTACAGTATCCTTCCCCCTGCCATACCCACCAAGCCACATTCACAAGCCACACCACGCCCACCAAGCCATGCCTACAGAACCAGTAGTAATTTTTTTTTGAATCGCACTATTGGCACCCATGATTCTTTTATGTGGTTTCTCCAATCATTAATTTTTTAATTAAAATGCCCAGAATGTCATGAGATCACCAAGTCGCATAAGTGTTACCAAGTCTTACATGACATGCAAAAGACAACTTTTTAAACAATTTAATGTTGATTCCAGCAATGGAGACTACATTCTGTTCCCCTCATGATCTCTGAAGGAGATAAAGCTCTAGAAGAGCTTTGAGATTAAGCTCTGAAAATGTCCCTCCCCCCCATCTCAAATAGAAGCATAGAACAACTCCCCAAGAAAGGATACAAAGATCCAAAAGAACACAAGATGTTCCCTGCAGCAAAGGTGTCAGGAGATTCCAGCCCTGCTTGGATAAGATCTTCCATCTGATGTCAACCTTAACCATCGCCACAGCAATTCATGAATGTGTCCTGCACTGATTAACAAAGAGGCATCCAGCTTCATTCCCATCCATTTCTCAAGTCAAAACTATGTATAGTAAACTTGACCCTTATATTGTCTGGCAGGCATCCCTTCCCTTTCACACAAAGCAGAATCCCACTGATTTTCTGTTGCAGTTTGTTCAACAGTGCTAGAACATAAAAGACTAAGCTTGATTCCACAGAAGACTATAGTGTCCATGTCAGTCAGATATTCTTTATGAGCTGTGAGCTGCAGAAAGATAACAACACAGTCTAGTTCGGATGTATACATGTACATGGAGAGAAAAACAAATCTTTCAAGTTTGCCAGGCAGATGGCATAGGGAACAAAGCTGTTACAGAATCTGGAAGTTCTGTTAGAAATACTTCAAAACCTCCTCCCAGAGGGGAGCACAGAAACAGACCATAAAGTGGGTGTGTGGCAGGGTGGGATTCAAATTTTTAACAACCGGTTCTGTGGGCGTGGCTTAGGTGGTGAGTGTGGCTTGGTGGTCATGTTATTGGCTGGGCGTGGCCAACTCAATAGCACTTACATCGAGGCATCATCTCCTCCCCTGGCCTCTCATGACTGTGGGGATGCTGCAACAGTCGTAAGTGTGAAAAATGGTCATAAGTCACTTTTTTCAGTGCCACTGTAACTTTGAATGGTCACTCCACACAAGCAAAGCACCAGCAAAGGAAGGAAAAAAAACTCCAGAGAAGTTCCTGAGACAGGAAGTCTCGTCCTGCCAAGAATGTAATAAGGGTTAACAGAGAGGCAGTTTCTGTAAGCAACACCAGAATGTTTCCTTCCTACCTTCCTTACAGGATTAGGCCAGTAATTTCTTCTAACAACCAGTTCTCCGAACTGCTTAGAATGTTAACAATCGGTTCTAGTGAATTGGTGTGAACTGGTAGAATCCCACCCCTGGTGTGTGGGATCTCTAACAATGCTTTGAGCTCTAAGATTTAAGATTACTGCACTTATAAGCAGTATCCTGAATGACAGAAAGTGAGCTTCCTATAATTTCCTTGGCTGTCCTTGCCACTCTCTATATGGACTTTCTATCTGAGGTACTGCTACCACCAAACCAAAAAGTGATGCAGTTTGTTAAAACACTCTCAATCATGCCTCTGTAAAGACTGGCCAGGATAGAAGGAGACTCAGGAAATGCAGATGTTCGGGATGTTAGAATTCAACTACTGACAGATGGTAGTTGTTGATAAGGGCCTTTAAAAATATTATAATATATATTGTTCATATCATACCATTGTGGCAATGGTGAACAGTCAGATGACTGTTATGGCATCCATCCATACCCAGGGAGATTTGAAGGGAATGTTGTAGTTAAATCATTCTTATTTAAACTTGGTTAAATATTATTTATAAAATAAACTGGGATAGAACTGTATTTATACCCTGTTTTGAATTATTACAATTAGCAGTAGTAAGTTCTTTGTATTCAAACATTAGAAGGGGACCACTTAATGCTGAATCATCCTAAAATATTTTAACCTTTCAATTCTTGTGGAGAAGAAAATAGAAAACCAGGACAGTCCAAATATATGCAGATTCAGTCTTATGATACTCCAAACAAAACAGTCAATAAGGTTATTGGGCTGGTGATTTCTCAGATGGGATTGGTTAGCCTACAAAAAATAACACTCTTGGCTCTTTCGTATGTGTACTTCCTTGTATATTAAAAGCAATTCTCTTGATGAAAGAAAAAAAGGCATTCTGCACAAAGATGAGGGCAGCCTTTTTTCACTGAGCGGATTTCAGATTTTCTTAAGATAATTTCAGTTTAGAGATATGGAGCTGAAAAGTCTGACCACTATGACCTTTGTTGTTATGAATGGGATTTGTTTCATAGATTCTTTCTCTCTTTGCATTCTTTCTGGGTCACCATGCATGTATGCACACCGGCAAACAAAGTCATAGATACAAGGGAAAGATGATAGAATGATACAGACATGCATTTAAATATAGATCAAAGCTATAGCTATACATTTAAATATAGATCAAAGATTATTGTAAATCTCTTTTGAGATTAGGGTTGTGCAGTGTTTGGATTTTGTTCCAAAATGATGTTTGTAGATGACAAAAACCCAAACAAAGCACTGCCTGCTACTCTTTAAAGTAGCTGTATCTTTTCATGGAATGATTTCATAGCCCCATAATTCCAGAAACATGTCATTGCTTTAAAAAAATTCAAATGGGTACTATATTTGTGTTCCCAATACATTGAAACCCCTTTTCTTATTTATTTTTAAAATAGCATGCAACCTTCACAAACTACTTACAGAAAGACAAATGACAGATGTATAGATGATAGATAGATAGATAGATAGATAGATAGATAGATAGATAGATAGATAGACAGACATACAGACATGATAGATGATAGACAGGCACAGACAGACAGATAGGTAGATGAGAAAGAGAGAGAGAATAGATATAGAAGATATATGATACAGACAGACAAACAGATAGATAAATAGATATAATGAAAACAGTAGAAAGAGAAAGATCAATTGTTCTGGATGTCATTGTTAATATTTTTAAATAAGATGAAAGGTTTGATTTTTTTGTGGAGCAACAACATCACAATTTGCTGTTTTTCCTTCACCAAGTTATGAGACTAGAGTGGTTGGTCAACAAATCCTCAGCTGGAATGTTTTGCATGCCTGATCAAAGCATTTTGGGCCTTATGATGGAATTGCAAAAGCATCTGAATAGCTATTAGGCCATCACAAAACAGCTATCCCAGCATGTTATTCTCTGACATGCTTTTTATAGACTTTCTGAACTATGCAGCTTTAAAAAAAAAAGGTTTGCAACCCAATTATTGTACCACTGTAGACTGCAACAGGCAATCAGCTCCAAATGAAACACATTGCACAGCATGGAGAAAGAACACATTTAAAGATACCAAAATAAAACATTTCTGAACCACCAACTATATTTTTAAAAACATTTCCTCCCCCCAGTAGTAGCATCTGCATATATGGAACCCAGATATAATGGCAAACATGATTTGAAATGAATGCACACACATTCATACTCTATATAGTACAGCTAGACAGAAGCAGAACAAATGAATTCCCATTGTATTCAACTAATTTTCTTGTATGCACAGAAAATTGTAATATTTTTTTACATAACTAAAATAACGTAGATCAAAACTATATATCACAATGTGCATATTGCAGCAAGTAGTTGCCATATTGTTCTTCCCTGTTTCTTACTAATCAACATCGAGGGCAATTTTTTTTAACATATTAAAAGATGTCTTAGAATGGTGAGTATTCAATACTTACTGTCTCTTTTGACCATCCAAATGCCACAACCAAGAGAATTAACCATTATCATTTGCATCATTGGAAGGAATCTATCTGAGCAAAAATCTCTTTAAAGCAATTTTACTGGCATACTTTTTATTTAACTAAAGAAATGAAACTGAAACTAGTTATCCATTTTTCAGATTAGAACTTCCAATTATGTTGACTACTGACTTGATTTTAAGTTTGCTTGTGATTATGGCTAATTGAGAAGGTTGGTGTCTTTGAAATATCCATTTGAAATCATTTAGCCAGTCTGGCCATTTTAATATGATGCTGAACAAATAAGTTAGGAATACAATTATTTTTTGCCACTGAAAGCATCTAGCTGGAGAAGATTGCCAAGGGAGAAGCTGGGGATCATTCTGGCATTGAATCTCCTTCCATATGCATGCCCACAATATGTGCTGTTTAGTCAATCACTCATTGGCTGTTCACATTACAGTATGCCCTGCAACATATAGCTTCTGGTTTAATGATCTCATAACCATTGCTTCTAAGTTTCTAATAGTAAAACACAACAACATGATTGGCAGCCGAAGAATCATGTTGTTAGTAGGCTGGTAGAGCTGAGCCACTGCTTGTATTTCCCCTTCGAGCCCATTCTCTTATGCCCCAACTCTGTGAGCCTTTTGCAAAACTTTAAAAACCTGGCTATATTCTTGAGCCTAGGAATCTGAATGCACTAAAAGGCTATATTGCTAACAGGCCAAATATCTTATTCTTGAGCATATTGAATTGGATGTTTTTTTTTACTGGTTTTAATATATTTTTTACTAGTTTTATTGTTTTAAAATGCTTTCTAATTTTTAATTGTAATATATGTTCTGAATTGCAAGCCGCCCAGAGTCATTCACTGAAATGGGTGGCTATAGAAACTGGAATGAACAAATGAATGAACAAATGACAAACAAACAAATAAATAAAATTTTGCTTTTTGTTCTATGTCCAAATGTTTATCTTGCCTGGGCCTCATTGAATGAAGAGGACTTATCTTGGGCCAGATATTAAAAAATACAATTTAATTAATGTATATAAATAATCTAATACTGTTAAAAGTTTATGATCATGTGGGGCTGCATTATTAGCTGCCTAAGGCCATATTTCTGCTCTAAAGTCGATTGGGAAACAGTCAACATTGAGTAGAATGAATGCAAGGCTCTGTCCAGTAAATGGCTTTGAACTGCTGGGCTTCCTTAAAAGTTTGAGCAAATCCATTCCAAGCCATTTCCCCAGAAAAGTTTGCCTCCCCAAAAGATGCTGCAGTTACTCCTGAACTTTCTAAGTTATTACAAAGGGCCACGTAGTTAAGCACTTTTAAAATGCAGAGCTTAATTCCCCCCTCCCTGCTACATTGTAATTCATTGTTGGCCTTTTCCACAATGAATTGCTGGGATTAACCAATAAATCAGCAGAAAAGACATGCCAATTTTCTCAACAGTTGACAAATTGCAGTATGAGCAAGGCTCTTTATATGCTATTTGTATTTTGAATGTATTTTATGGGAAAATATAAGATTCAGATGCTCCTAAAGACTTAATTTTCTTCCCATAGTCAAATCATACATCGCATGCAATGATCACTTTTTTTTAAACCAATATTCAAAACACCAATGTATTTAAGCAGTATTCTTTCCTTTGATAATATTTACTTTCTTTAGAAAATGAATCCATGCAATGGGAGGTAATATAGAAATCTAATATTTTCCATAGAAGATCTCTATATTGTGTGCAGCTGCATAGATTCATTTTTGGGAGGTGTGGAATTGAACATTAGCAATGCAGTTGACTTCCATCAATGACTAAAAATAAATATAGATTCTATTTCTATAAAATTTGTTTTACAGAAAGTTTGCAGGAACATTTGCATGAGAAAAGGCAGTCTGGTGTAGTGGTTAAAGTGCTGAGCTAGAAACCAAAATACCGTGAGTTCTAGTTCTGCCTTAGGCAGGAAGACCACCTGGTAGCCTCTGGCAGTCATTCTCTCTCAACCCAACACACTTCACAGGGTTATTGTTGTGGAGGGAAGAAGAGAAAGACAAAGCCTGAGATATGTTCACTGCCTTTAATTATTTATAAATATAATAAAGGCAGAATTTAAAAAACCTTTTTAAAAAACTGCAATTCATGAGGGATTTTCTCCTATGCAACTTCCCTAATATAACATGGGAACTGTACAAGACAATTCCCACATTAGAATGGGTCATCTATAGGAGAATTTCCCCAATGTACTAGCAGCTCATTTGACAAAGTGAAGTAAACCACTTTTTATATCCCGTTACATTTGTAAGAGTATGTGGATTTTTAATTTTATTTTGTTCAAGTCTCTATACTCCAGAGAGTTCTTCTCTCTTGTTTTTCCCCTAATTGTTATTGATTAGCCATTGTCCTTTAATCAAAGGTATCACCTGTGTTTCCCAAGGATTTTGCCTCTTGATGGAGAATTTTTGCATGTTTTGACCCATGCATCATGCCTGCTCAGAAGTGTTTCTCTATAAAGAGAAAATAATGGGAAAATGGTGGGGGGAAAAGTTGGCAAATTGCAAGTAAAGTGACTTTTTCATAAATTAAAATACTGAAGTAAAATAATTGCAAATAAAAACTTCAACTGAGTGTATTCTTTTATTTGAGGCTGCAGTTTTACCTCCTTGGTAATTTAATTTACTTTACAGTAAAACCCTGTTGCTTTGATAACTAGATGTTCCACATTAAAACATCCAAATGATTGTAGAAACATACAAATGCTGATTAGCTGAAATTCATTTGAAATGGAATACGGTATACAATGTAATTCACCAGAGCAGCAATAGAAATAGAGCAAAGCCAAAAAACGAAATTCCACACAACAGAGTTCAAAGGGCTCAAATGCAAATTTTTGCATTGTTCAAAATATAAGTAATCCATTTGGTATACAAGAAGTAAAATATTTGATTCAGCCTCTTTTTATCTTATTTTTGCACTTAACTCATTTGAATCGCTTTTTGATTAAAATAAAACAAAACCTTTGAATGATGCAGCTGGAGTACAATCATTGTTTAGCCTGATTGTGGCACTGGATCCTTTGCCTTTGTACAATGTGTGGTTTGCATGTAGATGGTTCATTAACTGACCATGTGGGTACATCTTGACTAAATATATGGCAGGGCTGCAAGAACAAGATTTATCTACCGCCACATCTTCTGTAACAAGGAGATTTAACTGTGAGTTTCACCAATCCTGATGTTATCTTGTATCATATATATAGCAGCTTTAAATAATCATGTATATTCACCATTAAGCATGCCTCAGAGACCTTAATTCATGTAAGGGTTAAACCAATTAAAGGAAGGTGGCACGGGGCCTTTGCATCTTTCCCCTAACAAATGCATTGCTCAAGAGAAGCTATTGGTAAATGTGTTTGAAGAGTCAGTTCCTGACCTTGGCCATGTTCTTCACTTCCTGAAATTGTATTAGCCTTGTGCTGAATGGATGCATGAATAAAGGAGGAAGCTTTTAAAATCAGGAATCCAGAATATAATGGTCACACACACACACAAACAGAGATGCACCTACCCTTTGTGCAACTGGTACTGAAGAGACTTAATTCTGTACTTCAGGCTAACACACAAAAACAGACTAAAAAGGTTCAGAAGTTTGTATTAATTAAACACATTTTTTAATTGTGAGACTAATTTAGAAAAAAAACAATTGTTTGGGAAACCTGTGTGCCATATCTGGTTGCATGTATGTATATAGGAATGCTATCTCTACATCTACATCTGGATTATCATCTGCATCTGTTTCATGCATCTCAGAGGTGGTATTCAGCAGGTTCTGATCAGTTCTGGAGAACCGATAGTGGTAAATTTGAGTAGTTCGGAGAACTGGCAAATACCACCTCTGATTGGCTCTGCCCCCATCTATTCTCTGCGTCCCGAGTCCCAGCTGATGGGCTGGCTCTTCTTTTGTTGTCCTGCACAGGAGAATGGAGCTGGAAAACAGATTAGCGGGGTGGGGAGGGAATGGCCCATCAAGCCACGCCCACAGAACCAGTAGTAAAAAAAAATGAATCCCACCACTGATGCATCTATATCTGCATCTGCACTTGCATCTACAGCATTTGGTACATGGTACTGGCTACAGCCTGTTGGGAACCGGCCCATGCAAGCGGCGGGCATGTGTGTGAAGCTTCATTGGCATCTGTGCGGAATCTAGGTTGCGTGCATGAAACCATCTCCTGTTCCTCGCCATCTTTGCCGCTGCCGCCGCTACCATTCCATGGAACCATAACTACCATAACTAGATCTATCCAGATATAGCATCATGCATCCTGGGTTTTCTCTAATATTTAATCCTAACTTCACTATTCAAGCGGCAGATCATTTGATGGGAAACAATGGTATGATTCTTCAAGAATCATGGGAAATTCTCCTGCCTTGCATGAATAGTGTTAAGTACTGAACATGGGTCAGAGTAAATGGAGACAGCCTCTGACTAGTGAACTTTCAGCTCTTTATTTGCATAGTGACTTCTCAAAACAACAACAGTGAACTCATAGCTCGTTATTGGACAATTCTCACAGGGGTTGCCTATATAAATAGGCAACCCCTGTGAGAATTGTCCAATAACGAGCTATGAGCGCTAGCTCTTTTAACCAATAAGAATCCTCTGTTAAGGGCCAATCGGATTCCTCAGAACTAACCAATCCGATCTGGCCGCCTAAGAGCCAATCAGAAGTGCAGGGCCAGAACCCTGCACTTTACCTCAAGCTCATACTTTATTAACTATGGTACATACACAACACCCCTTTCCCCTGGCTTCTTAATTGCGGTGTAGTTATATAGTCCCTTAGATAGGACGGTTGTCTTTTAACTCTTTCGGATTTTCGTTGGATTGGTTGGTTGCAATCCTGTTGAGGTGGATTGTTGTTTGGCAGTGGTTCTGCTTCTTGCTCAGCTGCAATTTCTTGCGGTGCAAACGTTTCTCCTTCCTGCTCCATTTCCTGAGTCTCACTTAGTTCATCGCTCCCTTCGAGCAGGTTCCCTGGAACTTCATCTTCTTCTGTACCTCCCCCCCCTCGGTTTGGTCATGGGGGAGTTGTTGACTGGCCGTTGTGAGTCATGAACGTAATTGGTCGATATGCTGTTTCCACAGTTTATTGTCACAGCATTTCACTACGTAGGATTTGGTGCCGGTCACTCGTACTACTGTTGCCTCTATTCATAACAGCTCGCCCGATAAGTTTCGTGCGTAAACGAGGTCTCCTACCTGGAAGGTGCGACAGCGGCCGCTGGATCCTATTGGCTTTTCCGGTTTGAAAGCAGGGTGCAATCGGTTGAGGTGGGAGCGGAGTCTTCGCCCCATCAGTAGTTCGGCGGGAGTTCTGCCGGTGACGCTATGTGGAGTTATGTGTTGCAAAAAGAGAATTTGGTTGACCTTGTCATCGATATTGTCATAGTCCACTTTTTGCAAGGTCTTTTTAACAAATTGGACCATGCGTTCAGCTCGGCCATTGGTCGCAGGATACACAGGCGAGGTGAGCGCATGGCGGATGCTGCAGTCAGCGAGGTACTGCTCGAACATTAGTGCCGTAAACTGTGGCCCGTTATCGGACACCAGGACATCTGGCAATCCGTGGGTTGCAAAGAGTCTGTTTAAAATCTTGATCACCGCCTCGGAAGTTGTAGCCGTCATACGATGAATTTCTAACCAATTGGAGTATGTGTCGACTGTCAGCAGGAAGGTATAGCCCTTGGTTGGCCCCGCAAACTCCAACTGGATTCTGGAACAGGGTCCACGTGGCATCTCCAATTCAGTAGGCATGGCTTTTGGTGGGGCGTTGCTGACTTGTTGGCAATTGGAACACACTTTAACCCACTGTTCGATTTGCCGGTCCATACCCGGCCACCATGCGTAGCTTCGTGCAAGCGCCTTCATTCGCACGATGCCAGGGTGGCCCTCGTGCAGAATTCGCAGCAGCGTCTTCCGGAGTCGTTCTGGGACAACGACTCTATCGCCCCAGATGATACAGCCTTTTTGGGAAAAAAGTTCAGTCTGTCGAGATTTGAATGGTGCGAAGTCATCTGGTACTTGGTCCAATGGCCATCCACGTTCTACCCAGCCTAGGACTCGAGCTAGGGTGTGGTCTCATTTGGTTTCTCTTGCGATGTCTCGGGCGGTCATAGGCGGTGAGTTGAATGTTTCGATCTGCAACGTGGTTGCCGTTGGTGCCGGATCGTCGAGAGTCTCTGGAAGCGGTGCTCGGCTTAATGCGTCAGCGTGGGGAAAGCAGCTAGGAATTCTGACCATTGGGTCATTCTAGGGGATAATATGTAGGGGGTTGGCTTGTCCCCGGCTTTTATCCCTAGCAACGGTTTGTGGTCAGTTATAATGGTAAATGTCCTTCCATACACATATTCATGAAATTTTTTACAGCTGAAACGATTGCGAGGGCTTCTTTATCAATTTGTCCATAGTTCCGCTCTGCTTGTGAAAAAGTCTTCGAAAAGTATGCAACAGGAGCTTCGTTCCCATTAGGCAGTACATGGCTCAAAATGGCGCCCACCCCGAAAGGTGATGCATCGCAGGTTATAACTAATGGCAAAGTCTCGTTATACTGCATAAGTACAGAGTCAGATGTGAGCAATTTTTTAACATTCCGGAACACTTGCTCTTCCCGGTAACCCCATACCCACAATGCTTTTTTATCTAATAATTGGTGTAACGGTTCAGCGACAGTTGCCTTGTGCAGTAAAAATACATTATAGAAATTAATGAGGCCTAAGAACGCCTGGAGATCGGCCTTGTTTCGTGGCCTGGGAGTGTTTTTTATAGCCTTTAATTTACTCTCGGTAGGATGAATGCCCTGGCTATCAATCCAGTACCCTAGAAACTCAACATTGTCAGTATACAATTGACATTTATTTTTTTTCACCTTAAATCCGGCCTTTTGGAATTTTTTTAGAACGCATTTCAAACGGTCCTGTAAGATTTTTTGGGTAGGGGTTGCAATTAATACGTCATCAAAATAAGGGACCACGCCCTTGATTCCTTGTAATAACCTTTCCATAAGGCTCTGGAAGATCCCCGGGGCTACACTAACTCCGAATTGCAATCGGGTACATTTAAAGGCACCCCTGTGCGTTACAATTGTTTGGGCTTGAGCCGTTTTTTCATCCACTGGTAATTGTTGATAAGCTTGAGCTAAATCCAATTTAGCAAAAACCTTACCGCCCCCCAAGGAATGGAGGAGGTGCTGCACCACCAGAACTGGATACGCATTCTGCTGTAGGGCGTGGTTCAAAGTGGCCCGGTAGTCCCCACAAATTCGGATTGACCCATCTGGCTTAATGGGTGTTACAATAGGGGTTTCCCATGGAGAGTGATTGATGGGCTTCAACACCCCTTGAGCAATTAGCTTGTCGAGTTGTTCGTCAATTTTTGCTTTAAGAGCGAACGGAACTCAACTGGGCTTCAAGCGAATGGGAGCTACTTTTGGATCTAGACTGAATGAGATCGGGGTCCCCTTATACTCGCCTAAGCTGTCCGCGAAGACGTCACTGAACTCAGAGATAAGGTCTTCTTCCCACTCACAACCACTGACTCGGTTCACGCCGGCCACTTCATTGCCGAATGGCGCAAACCATTGGAGGCCTAGTAGGCTAGGCCTATCTCTATTGATGACCGTTAGAGGTAAGTACGCTGTATGCTTCTTGAAGGAGACTCGGACTCAGCAGGACCCGACAACAGGGATTCGATTTCCTTGGTAGTCCTTAAGGATGAGGCATTGAAATTGGAGGTCTTGGCGTTGAATTGTGGGGATGAGTTGCTTGAGTGTCTTCCAAGACACCATCGAGAGGGACGATCCCGAGTCGACCTCCATGTGGCAAGGCTGGTTCTCGATGGCTACTGTGACTCGGATTTTCTTAGTGTCCAAAGCTGAGGTGTGACCGATAGTGATAGTATGGTGAGCCTCTTCTCTTTGCAAAGCTCGATTTCTGTAGGAGTGGTTTACTGGCTCTCGCCTTACAGGACGGTTTCCTTTCGATTGGCGATAGTTGGCCCCTTTTGAGTCCTGGCTGAGTCCTGGTAAGCTGCGGCAGACCCGGCCGATGTGGCCTCGTTTCCCGCACTCATGGCAGAGTGCGTTGCGGAATTTGCATTTGGCCCTGGCATGGTTGGCTCCACAGCCAGCGCAAGGGCGTAAGGGCTTCGGGCAAGGGTCCCGGTCAGACCGCAGTTGATGGACCCCTTCTTCGTCGCTGTCTGATGATGAAGAAAGGTCCTCGTGGTGCGTTGTTGATAGCTGCCCTTCTGTGCTAGGTGAGATTTCGCTGGCCGGTGGTGGTACCGGAGTGCGGCTTCGCCGTAGTTGTGCAGCTGACTTTTTGGTCGCCTCCACAGCCATGGCTTCGGTGATGGCGTCAGCAAGGCTGATGTCGCCTTTCGCCATCAGCTTGCTTTGCACACCTAGTGCATCTAATCCCAGAACTATTCGATCTCTAAGTGTCTCTTCTAAATCGGTGAACCCGCAGAGGCCTGCTAAATTTTGGAGGTCCGCCACGAAATCGGCCACGCTTTCCCCTTTTCGTTGGTTTCTCTGATAAAACTAGTGGCGTCTCACGAGCGTAGGCACGGTTGGCGCGTAATGGTCTCTCAGGATGGGTTCGAGGTCGTCCCAGCTCATGGCCTTCACTTCTCGAGGTTTGGCGAGTGCTTTAGCCATCTTAAATATGGCTGGGCCACAATGCGTCAGGAACAATGCCCTTTTCTTTGCTGGCGTGGCGTCCTTCAAGTTGTTCATCTCGAGAAACATTTGGAAGCGATCCATGTAGGATTTCCGATCCTCTTGGTTTGGATCGAACGGAGCGGGTGGTACAATGCTGCCGGACATGGTTCCGTTGTTGGTGTCGTCTGTCACATGCTCGGTGTTGCTTCCTGGTTTCTTTGGTTCAGGACGTCTCCAAATCCCACCTTCGTCACCAGTGTTAAGTACTGAACATGGGTCGGAGTAAATGGAGACAGCCTCTGACTAGTGAACTTTCAGCTCTTTATTTGCATAGTGACTTCTCAAACCAACAACAGTGAACTCTGCCTTATATAGGCAACCCCTGTGAGAATTGTCCAATAACGAGCTATGAACCAATAACGAGCTCTTTTAACCAATAAGAATTCTCTGTTAAGGGCCAATCGGATTCCTCAGAACTAACCAATCCGATCTGGCCGCCTAACAGCCAATCAGAAGTGCAGGGCCAGAACTCTGCACTTTACCTCAAGCTCATACTTTATTAACTATGGTACATACACAACAAATAGCAAAACTTTTTTGCTTCCTCTTTAACAAAGGATTTATAATGTAACAGAAGCCAAGGTTGATATTCTGTAAATGGATCTGAAAAAGAAAACAACTTCTTTCTTTCACAGTCTCTTGTCTATCTCCAGAGTAGACAGTGGAAGGCTTTTCCAGTGGAAGAGAGAAGAAGGCAAAGCTAGTTTTTCAAAGTGATATAGATCTCATTCTTAATCTGCATGATGAAAGTACAGGGAGTCCTCAACTTACAATGATTCATTTATTGACCGTTCGAAGTTATAACAGCACTGAAAAAAACCTGAATTATGACCTGTTTTCACACCTATGACTGTTGCAGCATCCCCACAGTCGCATGATCAAAATTCAGATGCTTGGCAACTGGCCCATATTTATGACATGTCCCAGACTCATGTGGTCACCTTTTGCAAGGTGACCACAAGGTGACAAGGAAAGTCATTGGGGAAGCCACACTTGCTTAACAACTGTGTTACTAACCTAACAACAGCAGTGATTCACTTAACAACTGTGGCAAGAAAGGTCACAAAATGGGGCAAAACTCACTTAAACGAATGTCTCGCTTAGCAACTGATATGTTGGGTTCAATTGTGGTCATAAGTAAGGGGTTACCTGTATCATGCTTAGAAACGATGCAACTATTTTGGTCAATATATCTGTTCTATGCATAGTCTGGTTAATGCAATTAATTTCCATAAGTAAAAAAGGAAAGTCATACAATATATTGCCTTTTAGTTAAAAATTAAAATAAAATTATAATTGAAATTGAAATTGAAATTGAAAATTAAATAACAACAGAGAAGAGTAATTCATCAATAATGATAATTTAAATACAAATAATTAAGCAGAGAGCAAAAATGGATAACTGATATTTTGCCTTTATATTAAATTCTCCTTTTGGTTACATAAATTGTTTTATACTTTTATTACTAAATTCCCTTGTAGGTTTTTTTCCCCCTTCCTGTTGCCACCTGTGCAAGTCACAAATCTAAACAAAATTTTCACTGTTGGGACAACAAAAAGCGTTTAACATTAAAGAGTTTTTGCAGCTTTCATTGCTGTTAGATATTTGATACTGCATTTTATCTTTACAACTTTACTTAAATATTGATTAATTTCACACGGGCTTTATAGCTTTATCTGGAAATTTACATTTTCTATTGACAGCTGTCATAGAAAGAATAGGGTCTTGGGAGGCAGCTGAGAAACATTTGAATGCAGTTCCACATCCATCTATCTGGAAATAAGCTTTCACAATTCCCTTCCCAGCCATCCAGAGTAAAAAGAAGAGGCCAGAAAAAAATGAATAGCCCTGGGGCTCTTTCCTCATTTCATTTTGATTCCTGCGCCATCCACTCAGGTTTAAATTGTGGCCTTGCATATCCTGCAAAGATGAGGTCAGTGTCTTCTGTAAACAAACTGGATAGTTTGTAGATCTGTGTTCCTTGTGCTCATGATTTTTTTAAAATGAAAATAAATATACTAGAGATCAATTGTAACAGAAAGATTTGTATATTATTTGAAAACAAACAGTGGGCCCTAATTTTATAGGAGAAATAAACTGCTTTCCAAAAAGTCCATGACTTTTAAAATAATCCCACCTTAGGGTTTTATTTCTTTTAATAAAGGATCGGTTGCTATGCATAAGGAGAAATGAGAAGGGCTATACTTTATAATACATAATTGAAGAAGATGAGCTCAAGGTAATTTACTTCAGAATAATCACAGCAGAGAATTGATATTACCCAAGGGATGGATGTAATGTTTCCAAAGAGTTTTTAAAAGTAGAATCAGACAAAAGACATTGAACATTTTAGTGGAGGAATAGCAATGGGGTAGGGAAAAGAAGTAGGACGTCTTAAACGTTTCATTTATCTCTTCCTATGGAAGTTCTCCATTCCAAACTGTTCCTTTCCTTCTGGAGGCTTCTGAAAATCTGCTTTGTTTTAGATGGTTGTAGTTTTAAGATGCATATTCTGAGCTATATGCTTAGAGTTCTCTGCAATTGAATCAGTATATAAAATTGCATATGTAAATAAATAAATAAATAATATAGAAGCAAGATTTATGTCTAAAATGCAGTGGGGTAGACCAGAGAATGAAAATGTGTCTCCTTGAAGTCCAATAGTATTTAGTATTTATTTTAGTATTTATTTGATTTGTCAATCGCTTACAAGATACAGGTATAAGAATGAATATAGTTTTGAATACATGAGATAGATACTTATAAGAAAAATAAAAAACAATAGGACAGGGATAGTAGGCACAATTGGTGTGCTTATGCACGCCCCCTACAGGCCTCTTAGGAAGGGGGTGAGGTCAATAGTAGACTGTCTAAAGTTAACATTTTTGGGGTTTGGGGAAGAAACCACAGAGTCAGGTAGAGTATTCCAAACATTGACCACTCTGTTGCTGAAGTCATATTTTCTACAGTCAAGTTTGGTGTGGTTAACCTTGAGTTTGCATTTATTGTGTGCTCTTGTATTGTTATGATTGAAACTGAAGTATTCATTTGCAGGTAGAACATTGCAATGTATGATTGTATGTACTATATTTAGATCAGACTGGAGGTGACGTAGTTCTAGGTTTCCTAGGTCTAGAGTTTCAAGTCTGGTGCCATAAGGTATTCTGCAGTGAGTAGAGGAACGGAGAACTCTTCCTGTGAAATATTTCTGGACTTTTTCAGTTGTGTTAATATCAGATACATGATATGGGTTCCAGATTGATGAGCTGTATTCAAGTATAGGTCTAGCAAATGTTTTGTATGCTCTAATTAGTAGTGTGATATTATCAGAGAAGAAGCTACGTAGGATTAGATTAACAACTCTTAACGCCTTTTTGGCTATGTAGTTACAGTGGGCTCTAGCACTTAGATTATTTGAGATGAGTACTCCAAAGTCCTTGACAAAGTTTGGATCCTCAACAAGGTCTTGACTATTTAGCTTGTATTTTATTTTCTGATTTTTCTACCAATATGTAAGACAGAGCATTTATTTGTTGAGATTTAAAGTTGCCATTTGATTGGCAATTCTGATACATAGTCAAGGTCTTTTTGGAGGGTAGTAGTATTGTCTGTGGCATTGAACAGCTTTACAGCATCAGCTAATAAAACACAGTTGCTCTTGATATGATCACAGAGGTCATTTATGTAGAGTATGAAGAAAGTTGGTCCTAAAAAACTGCCTTGGGAGACACCACTGTTGACAGGTACAGAATTTGATAGGATGCTCCCAATTTTGACCATTTGTTGTCTGTTTGACAGGAATGCTTCTATCCAGTAATGTAGGTGTCCAGAGATACCATAAGATTTTAGTTTTAGTAGTATTTTGTCGTGTACCACTGAATCAAAGGCTTTAAAGAAGTCTATGTAGATTGCATCTATTGCTTTGCCCTGATCAAGTTGTGTAGTATAGATGCTTCCACGTTCACTTCATTTCCCATACATGAAGATAAATGTTTAAACATGCAAGATGCAATTTCATCCTTACATTCTTTCATTGCACAGGAGTACATAAGAAGCTGCTTTATGATACATTTTTCATCTCCTGACCTCCCTTGTAGATGCCTAAGGTCTTCATCCTTCTCCCTTCCCCATAATTTTAAGGGCAACCTTTGGTGACGAGAAAGTTGTCTTCACTTTGATGTATTTGCTCCAACCATTCTGGAACTAATTATCCCCCTGGCCTCCTGTATATATGACAGCTTATGACTGATTTAACTGTCTGTAATGACTTTGTGTTTCTTTGGGGAAAAAAAGTCTTGAAGACTAGAACAGAGTTATCTTTTCTGCAATCCAATCTGCAGACAACTTTATAAACAGAAGCAATTTGAGCACAACATTTTTGTTCTGATGGAAGGAATAAAATAAGATGCTAAAACAAAGGCCCCTGTTCTGCTTTCTTAACCCCATCATTAGCTGATCTTTTCTTATTCTTACAACAATCTGGCTTTTCTTCTTGCCCTGCATTTTTTAGAAAGTGTGGTTTTGGTTCAACCAGAAATTTTTATTCCTAAAAATAGCTTTATTTTTTTTAAAAAAAAACACACTCCTAAGAACAATTATATATTTCTTCAGGTGCTCTTGAGGAGAAGATGAGGCTAAAGCCAGGCATTGGCCTTGACCAGATTAAATCAGAATACATCCATATCAATTTGTTCATAATTCATAAAAGATGTACAATAGTTTTCCAACATGTACTAACTTACCATACTATTCCCCACAAAAGAATTTGCTTTTCCTGATCCACATACCTTAATAAAAAGTATGGTTTGTTTTTTTGAGATGGTTACATTTCTCCCAGATATAACTTATATCCTCATCTTCTACAACAGAGTCACCAACTTCAGCCAATACAAATCATTGTACAAGGATGCAAGGTCTACTCAGTCATAATTCTTGAACCCAGGGTCATCCAATTACATGAATAGCAAGAGTTCCCGGATATATAGAGGAGCATATTTTTCTCATAGTTAAACAATGGAATGCTCTGCTTCGTATTACATTGATGGCATTCAGAATGAACAGGTTTAAAAGAGGAAGGTAAAATTAAAGCTAACAATGAAAACCAATCGTTATCTATGGATGTCTTTTGATATTCAGGGAAACACAAATAGGAGGAAGATCCTGGGGAATTTATATCTGTTTGTGAGCTTCTTCTTTTTTTGTAAAAAATTTATTTGTGTTTTCACAATATATAATACAAATAAAATATCTCTTTTTGAGAATAGCATGGTCTCGGGTTGTCACTTCTCCATACAGACACAAACTTAATTTCATATTCATCTTTGTGCTCTATTCCATATCTTATTACTATTTTAACATTTTCTCAATAATTTTTCCCTTCCCTTAGTTTTCTCAACCTTGCTTTTAATTATCTCATTCCTTTCTAAATTCAATTATATATATCTTTTTCTAAGTTTCAATATCTTTCTAATCATTATATTTATACTTTTGTCTGTCCTGTTTCAATTTCATATTTTCTTTTCTCATTAAACAAAATTTTCCCCTGTAGTTACTGATTGGAGTATGACACCTTTTTATCTTTAAATTTTTCTCCATTCAACTCTTATTTAAACTTTAATTTATGCCTTTACAATTATAACATTCAATATAACACATAACTTCCAGTCAAATTCTGCTTGGTACATTCTTAAAATACATACTAAGTTCTTAAAGAGAAAGTATATATATATAAAACAATAATAAATAAAATACTTATTCTATTCTAATTCAGCTCTATCATTAATATTAGTTATAATCTTTAACATCTTTAACATTTCTTTTCAATGGGATATCATACTTCCTTAGGAACACTTATAATATTTCCATATTTTTTCATATTTCTCTTCACTTAAATTTTTATAACTCATTAATAATATTTAAAATGTTCCCCTCCTTTCCTAATTTCATTCTCTCGTTTTCTTTATTTCATTTATTTATTAACAAACATTCCATTAGATTACAATGAGTATTTTATCTATCATTTTAATCACACTTGTTTCATATTTTCTAAGTTCATTTCTATTTCTAATATAAAAATACTATCTTATGTACCTTTGCATAATCCCTTTTTCAATTAATTTTTCACCCATTATCTCTAAATAGGCTTATACTTTCAATCCTTATACATTTTCCCTGTTTCTCTATATCTTGTTTCTGTCTTTTATAACTTCTTTTCCTTTCCTTCTTCCCCCTCTTCTTCTCCCTTCCATTTTTATCCCCTTGTCTCTCTACTTCTAATTCTCTCTTCTGTAATCCTCTCTTCTGTTGCTTCCTAATATTATAATTATTTTTCAAACTATTCTTTTTTTTTTTGGTTGTTCTTTTGAAATCTTAAACTTTTCACTCTCTTCCCCCCCCTTTCCTCCCCCCCCACATAGAATTACTTGATCATTAAAGATGGCTTCTTCTTTGTCCCAACCTTCTTGTTCTACAAGCGTTTCTTGTTGTTTCTCATAGTTCCAAATCTCCATTTCTAAAAATTGGAATACGAAGCCAAAAGAGCCTCTTCCTTCTTGTGCATCTTCTTTCTGTTTTTTAAGTTCCATTTTCAGTTCTTCCAAAAGTGATGCCATTTTAAACACTTTTAAACAACCACCCGATTGATTTTAGTCATTTAAATCCAATAGCCCAAAATCCAAAAATCACCAAGTAATCCAAATAATCCAAAGCTTCCTTTTTCCACTTTCTCTTCCTGAGGTTCTATTATCTTGTTACAAAGTTTCAGTTAGAATGTATCTTTTAGGAATCTTATTAAAGTTTCACTGTTAATTCCTTTGACTTCCAGGTGGTCTTCTCCATTTTTCCAGATCCCACCCTTTTGTTTTTTCCTTTCTCTCCTTTCCTTCTTTTAAATTTTTTGAAAATCCAGAAATATTTATTATCCCTTTGACATTTTATTTTCAGCTTAAATGCCTGTTAATGTCAAAGTGGATTTTTGTCAGTTTCTTACTTAAATCTCTTAGTTGTCAATATGGGGAAGGAAAGAAAAAAACCAAATCCTTTCCCTTCCCTCTCTCATTTGCCACTTCAAAATCTTCTTGGGGAGCAATGTTATTCTTTATAGTTCAAATTCCAGGATACCTTATGTTGTTGCTTTTTCAGTTTGACCCAGTCAGCCAAAACTTTCTTTTCTTATCTTCCTCCTGCACATTCTTTTCTGGTTGAGTTCTTCTTTGAAGTGGCCATTTCTGACCACCACTGCAACCGCCTTTGACAAAGGGAGTAATGGCCAGCTGGGGAGGAGAGATGCAGCTCTCCTCGACCCTGCTGGCAGTCTTCCCCCTTTTCACCACCTCTACGGGGTGGCTTAGCCCCAAAACCAGACAGCTCAGGGTGCTCCAGTGGTGAGCACGGATTGAAACCTCACACAATTGTGGATTTCGGTCTATTGCCAAAGAAGCTCAAACCGGAAGTCCCTGTTTGTGAGCTTTTTATAGATGTGTGTCCACAGAATGCTGGAGTAGAGCATTTGATCTAATTCAGGATAGCTTTTATGCTACCATCCTGTGTGTTTCTGTGTATTTGTGTATGTACTGTATTATGAATACACATACACCTCAGAAACAGAGTCACTGAGTTCTATATTTGTGTTTTCCACAAGTATAAGAATATATTCTTAATTTCAGTGGGAATATGTAAGATCACTTTCTTTCACTAGACATGGAAATAACTGCAAAAACACATTAAAAACATTAAAATCACTCAAAAATTATTGTTTTAAATTTGATGGACAACTTACGGCTGTTTGATATATATGGTCATAAAAATGGTAGTTCAATAGAAGATACCTATTTTTCATAAAGATACAGATTTCCCAAGAATAGATATGATTTGGATTTCAAATAACTTAGCAGCCATGATCTTTAAAGTAGAGTTTTTACCAAACATTTTCTCCAATCATAATCCTATAAGTTTGATTTTTAAAAGGAAATCCATTTCCTTTAGATGGAGATGAAATAAAATGCTTTTACAGAAAGAAACAACAGTATAAAAAGAAACTAAAATAAGTTTTTGAAGATAACTTAGGCAAAGGCACTGATTTTAAAATAGTTAGCAAGCAAATCTTTTGTCAGATGTCATTTTATACAATATAATAATGGACTCAAAAAAAAGAATCAAGAGAAACACAAGTTATTTTGGATGAGATAAAGAAAAAAGAATAATTAAAGAAACCCCCAGAGAAGTTTGATATTTCCCAACAGATTAAACCATTACAATAACAGCTATGTATGTTAATAGAAGAGAAATAGCAATAACATTGGTTTATCAAAGAAAAGAAATGAGTTTGCAAATAATCCAGAAACGTGACTGGCATATAAATTATAAACAGAAAAAAAGAAAAGAAAATGATATTGAAATTATAAGAAAGAGATACTGCATTAATCGACAATGTAATTAAAATATTTTTTCCATTAACAGGATTTAAGATAAGTAAACAGAAGATGATGATATTAACAAAAGAATATGAAAATACAAGAACAGAACTTATGAATAAAAGAGATTTTAAGAGAATATGTTGCTTGAGTACTGCTATGACAAATACGAATTGTAGGTTATTTCTAAATAATTATTATAACACAGAGAATGGAGTTTTAAAAGGTATGTTAAGATAGGAGAAACTGCAACTGACTTTAATGGGAAAAAATTTCTGTGATTAAAATGAATGTTTTGCCTAGAATGTCAATTCCTCTTTTGATAACTAATGCACAATGGAAGACATATATGTCTAAATTTGTGTTGCAAGGGAAAAACGCACAAGCAAAGCATTTAGACTACCTTTGGAACAATTCCAATCTGAAATCTGAGCATAAGGGCAAACCTCCCAGCTTCTTCCTGCCCAGCTCTCCTGCAATGGGAAAGAAAGTTACACAATAATTTAGAATAAAGTGTTCAAAATATGCACGAGTTCTGTCAGATGTTTTTCTCCAAGTTGAGGTCATGTGAAGTCATGTGATAGACCAGTATGACTCAAGTCTGATAAGAGTCAAATTTGAAATCTGAGATTCAAAAGCAAACCAACTGATTAAATTTAAGTTTGCAACTTGAGACTCAAAGGAAGGCAGCTGAGTTCAAGCCACTTTGAAATTCAAGATCTGATTTGTAAAATATTCATCCATAGGCTACACTGGGGAAGCATCAAAATGCCTGCAGCTGCTTCGTATTTTGGCAAAGGGGGATGAAAATAGCAGAGCCGAACTCTTTGGAGGACATTAATCTTGGCAAATTTCATTTGGTTGCCTCTCACGTTTTTAAATCCCCAGGCTCTTTCTTTGAAGCAAGTAGTAATACAGATGAGGAAAGGACAGCACATTATCCAAACCACCTATCCTAAAAAATAATTTTCAAAACAGGTTAAAAGCTATATAAAAGACAAGGTCTTGCTTACCCATTTTGCTTGTCAGGGCTGTCCTGCTTTATCACTTGGTTTAGAGATGCCAGGAGGGTTAGACCATCATTCCTAGAAGAACTCAGCTGTATCACCTCATTGGAAATATTCTATGTTAATTATTAATTAATTACTTAGACAAAGATGCAGGTTTGCACACAGAGAGTACCATAGAGATAGGAAAGAATTATACAGCTGATGAAAAGAAGCATTTGTAGCCCTGACCAGTCCTTTTTTTAAAAAAGGTAAACTCCAAGCAACAGCCCTTTTAGCCTGCTTATAATTGAAGCTTATTCAAATAATGGTACCCCAAATATAATTTTGTGTTGTTCTCAAAGAGTATATGGATTTGACCCAAAGTTGCCAACTTTGCTGATCAGCATTGAATCCATATTCAGAGAGTTCTGATATGAACTCCCAGTTTCATCAACAGGACCAGCATGTCTCATTAAGACAAGAGAGCAAGCAAAGCTGAGGCCTCCTTTTTTTTTTTTTTTGGTAAAAGTTTTATTGATTTTAACAACAAAAAACATATAAGACATAAAACATGACATAAAAAAAATAAAAAATAAAAAAATTATAACATTCTTCATAAATTTACAGTGTATCGGTTGGTTTACCACTCCCTTTTGTGCATCCATTTCATAGTCATCAGAATAATTATATTACATAATAACTCACATTATCAATCATCAATAAAATATCCCAATATCATTATTGAACAATCATTTGACTATAATTTTACTAATTCATACTTAAGCGCGATAACTATAATTAAGTTAAATTATTTTATGACAAATCATGAAATCATACCAAATCTATCTTAATAAAATATTCTTAAAAATTATCAAAACCAAGAAAAATTATATATTCATTATTTCCTAAATTTCTAAATATTCTATCATCATATTGTATTATCTAACCATTGATAAAAAAGATCCCAAACTTCATAAAATTGTTTATCTTCTTGTTCTCTAATTTCAAATGTCAATCTACTCATTTCAGCACATTCCAATATTTTCTTAATAATTTCTTCCTCTAATGGTATTTTCTCACTCTTCCAATGTTTAGCAAATACAATCCTAGCTGCTGTCAATACATTTACAATCAGATACTTTAAATTTTTATTATATATATCAGGTACAATTCCCAATAAAAAAAATCTCTGGTTTCAAATCTATGTGTTTCTTTATCATTTTTTCCAGCCATATGCGAATTCTAGTCCAATATTTCCTGGCCTCCTCACAAGTCAACCACATATGGTAATATGAGCCAGGTATCGTTGAGCATTCCACTGTTAGAAGTCATGAATGAAGTTATGATAAATAAGAAAAAACCTGAAACATGGTCAGAAGCTTATATTACACTTATTCCAAAAGAAGGGGTTGACCCATTACAAATTAAGAACTATAGATCTATTTCTTTATTGAATGCAGACAATAAAATCTTTGCTTCAATCTTGGCAGAAAGGCTTTAAAAATACCTAAATAACTTTATTCACTCTGATCAGAATGGATTTTTACCAAAGAGACAGATTAAAGACAATATGAGGGTAATCCTGGACACATTGGAATATTATGAGGCGCACCCAGAAAAACAAATGGCTTTGATATTCTTAGATGCCCAAAAGGCATTTGATAATGTGAACTGGAGATTTATGTTATTACTATTGGAACAGATGGGCTTTGCTAGAAAATTTATCCAAGCAATAGAAGCCGTATATTATAAGCAAATGGCAAAAGTAATGATAGATGGAGAATTCACAGACTCTATTAATATTAAAAAAAGGTACAAGACAAGGATGCCCATTATCTCCTTTGTTATTTGTATTGACCTTGGAAGTCTTAAATAGAAATATTAGAGAGGATATAAACATAAAAGGAATGAAAGTCAAAAAGGAGGAAATCAAATTGCAAGCCTTTGCGGATGACTTGGTCTTTATTTTGGAAGACCCTTTAGAGACAGCTCTAAAACTATTGGAAAAGATAGAGTCGTATGGTGAGATGACTGGTTTAAAAATAAATAAAGACAAAACAAAGATTCTGACAAAGAATATGTTATTAAGACAAAGAGAAGAACTGGCAGATTTATTGAAAATTCAAGTTACGAACAAAGTTAAATATTTGGGGATATATTTGACGTCAAGATGTACTACATTGAAAGAGAATAATTATATTAAGCTTAAACAGCAGATAGCATCCAACCTGAAAAAATGGGAAAACCTACAATTGTCATTGATTGGTAGAATTTCAACAATCAAGATGAATATTTTACCCAGAATTTTATATTTGCTTCAAACAATACCAATTAGGTTAAGTAACGATTACTTCGAAGAACTAAATAAAATTGTGTTGAGGTATATATGGCAAGGCAAGAAAGCGAGAATAAAATTAAAACTTTTACAGGATGCTAGAATTAGAGGAGGATTTGGCCTTCCTAATTGGGAGTTGCATTATCAAGCTGCAAACTTAATGTGGGTTAAAGAATGGATAACGTTAAGAAAGACTAGATTGTTGGCATTAGAAGGTCATGATTTATTATTGGGTTGGCATGCTTTTTTATGGTATAAGGGAACTAAATCACAGGGTTATTTTAGAAGGCATTATATACGGGAATCGTTATGGTTGAATTGGGAGAAAACTAAGAAACAATGTTATTTGAAAATTCCAGTTTGGTTATTAACTATTGAAGCTTTTTCGTATCCTATAACTTATAAGAAGGAACAAACAGTTAGATATGGGGAAATATTGGATGAAAAGGGTGAACTTAAAACGATGCAAAATTTAGAAGAACAAGGTATAAAGATGAATTGGTTTTCATATGCGCAAATACATGCAAGGTATCTTAAAGATTCTAAAATAGAAGGATTTTATGATAAATTGACTGACAGATAGGATTTTGACAGGTACTGATGAAAAAGTGATTAAAAAATTATATAGTTATTTGTTGGAAATTAAATTAGAGGAAGAACAAGTTAAAGAAACAATGGTTGCTTGGGGGAAGAATTTTGGATATGGGATTGATTTAGAGAAATGGCAAAAATTGTGGTGACAAAATTATAAAATGACAATGTCAACAGCATATAAAGAAAATTTGTATAAGATGTTTTACAGGTGGCACTTTCCCCCGACAAGAATAGCAAGAATGTTCAAGAATAAATCTGAAAAGTGCTGGAAAGGTCATCAGATACCTGGCTCATATTACAAAGCTGAGGCCTCCTTGACCTCTGATAGGCAGAGTTTAAGGAAGAGACAGTAGTCATTGACTTGCTATTCAACCCACCTTCCCACACTCTCAGTATATGAAAATAAAGTTATCATAATCAGCAAAATTACCAGAACAGCAGAAAAACAAAAAACTTTAAGCCTGTTGTGAATGCAAAAGGTTTACTAAAGAGAACTTGAGCTTGGAGTAAAGTGCAGGGTTCTGGCCCTGCACTTCTGATTGGCTGTTAACAGCAGGATCGGATTGGCCCATTCCGGGGAATCCGATTGGCCATTAACAGAGAATTCCTATTGGTTAAGGGAGCAGCGCTCCTCGATTGTTATTGGTAAATAGTTATTGGGGTTGCATATATAAGGAGGGTTATAACTACCATTGAGTTGAGAAGTCACTATGTAAATAAAGAGTTGAAGTTCACCGTTCCAGAGGCTTGTCTCCATTCTTTCTCGCCCATGCTCCAAACATAACACTGGCGATGAGGGTGGGATTTGGAGATGTCTGAACCAACGGAACTAAGAAGAAACACTGAGCACGTGGCTGACGACGCTACACAGCGGAACCATGTCTGGCGTCGTCGTACCACCTGTTCCGTTCGATCCAGTGCAAGAAGACTGGGAGTCCTACATGGATCGCTTCCAAATGTTCTTAGAAACTAACAACTTAAAGGACACCACAGCCGGGAAGAAATGGGCGGTATTCCTAACGCATTGTGGTCCGACCGTATTTAAGATAGCTAAAGCACAAGCAAAACCAAGAGAAGTGAAGGCGATGGATTGGGACAACCTCAAACTTCTACTACGAGATCACTACGCGCTAACCATGCCTATGCTCGTGAGACGGCACGAGTTCTATCAGAGAAGCCAGTGAAAGGGAGAAAGCGTAGCCGACTTCATAGCAGACCCCCGAAATCTGGGAGGCCTCTGTGGATTCGCCGATTTGGAAGAGGCACTTAGAGATCGAATAGTTCTGGGTTTAGATGCACCAGGCGTGCAAAGCAAGCTGATGGCAAAAGGCGACATCAGCCTTGCCGACGCCATTGCCGATGCTACTGCAGCAGAAGCAACCAGGAAGTCAGACAGCAATGAAGAAGAGGTCCATCGACTGCGGTCTGACCAGGACCACCACCCGAAGCCCCTACGCCCTTGCACTGGCTGTGGAGCCAACCATGCCAGGTCCGAATGCAAATTCCGCGACGCGCTCTGCCATGAGTGTGGGAAGAGAGGCCACATCAGACGGGTCTGCCGAAGTTTACAAGGACCCGGCCAAGCCTCAAAAGGGGCTAACTATTGCCAATCGACAGGAAATCGTCCTGTAAGGCGAGAACCAGTAAGCCACTCCTATAGAAACCGAGCTTTACAGCGAGAAGAGGCTCACCATACTATCACTATCAGTCACACCTCTGCCTTGGATGCCAAGAAAATCCGAATCACAGTAGCCATCGAGAACCAGCCTTGCCACATGGAAGTCGACTTGGGATTGTCTCTCTTGATGGTGTCCTGGAAGACCCTCAAGCAACTCATCCCCACGATTCAGCACCAAGACCTCCGTTTCCAAAAACTTATTCTTAAAGACTATCAAGGGAATCGAATCCCCATCATTGGTTCCTGCCGAGTCCGGGTCTCCTTCAAGAAGCACACAGCGTACTTACCGCTAACTGTGATCAACAAAGATCGGTCTAGCCTGCTAGGTCTGCAATGGTTCGCGCCACTTGGCATTGAAGTGGCAGGCATAAACTGAATCAGCGGAAGTGACTGGGAGGAGGACCTCATCCATGAGTTCAAGGACATCTTCGCAGAAAGCTTAGATGAGTACAAGGGGACCCCAATTTCGTTCAGCCTTGATCCAAAGATAGCTCCCATCCGCCTTAAGCCCTGTTGAGTTCCGTTTGCCTAAAAGCCGAAAATTGACAAACAACTCAACAAACTAATAGCTCAGGGGGTGCTAGAACCTACCGATCACTCCCCCTGGGAAACCCCAATCGTAACACCCATTAAGCCAGATGGGTCGATCCGAATTTGTGGTGACTACTGGGCCACCCTGAACCACACCCTATAGCAGAATGCATATCCAGTGCCGGTGGTACAGCATCTCCTCCACTCCCTGGGGGGCAGAAAGGTCTTCGCTAAATTAGACTTAGCTCAGGCATATCAGCAAGTACTTGTTGATGAAAAGATGGCACAGGCACAAACGATTGTGACGCACCGAGGTGCCTTTAAATGTACCCGGCTCCAATTCGGAGTCAGTGTAGCCCCAGGGATTTTTCAGAGCCTGATGGAGAGGCTACTACAAGGGATTAAAGGCGTGGTCCCCTACTTTGACGATGTATTAATTGCTGCACCTACAAAAAAAATCTTACGGGATCGTTTAAAGTTAGTCCTACAAAAATTCCAAGATGCCGGTCTTAAGGTAAAAAAGAATAAGTGTAAATTGTGTACAGATAGTGTTGAGTTTTTAGGGTACCTAATTGACAGTCAGGGTATTCATCCTACCGACAGTAAATTAAGAGCAATAAAAAACACTTCCAGGCCTCGGAACAAGGCCAATCTCCAGGCGTTCCTAGGCCTCATCAACTTTTATAATGTATTTCTACCGCATAAAGTAACGGTCTCTGAACCGTTACACCGGTTGTTAGACAAGAAAGCAAACTGGTTGTGGGGTCATAGAGAAGAACAGGCGTTCCGTAATGTGAAAAAACTACTGACTCTGTACTCATGCAATACAATGAGACTTTGCCGTTAAATATCACATGTGATGCTTCGCCTTTCGGAGTGGGCGCCATTCTGAGCCATGTACTGCCTAATAGTAACGAAACCCCTGTTGCATATTTTTCAAAGACACTTTCAAAAACTGAGCAAAATTATGGACTAATCGATAAAGAAGCCCTCGCAATTGTATCGGCTGTTAAAAGATTCCACGAGTATGTGTATGACCGGGCTTTTACTATCGTGACTGACCACAAACTGTTATTGGGGATAATAGCTGGAGATAAGCCGACTCTCTACATATTATCCCCCAGGATGACTCGCTGGTCAGAATTCTTGGCTGCTTATAATTATTGGCTGCAATACCGCCCGGGGAAAGCCATTCCCCACGCCGATGCATTGAGCTGAGCACCGCTTCCAGAGACTCTCGACAATCTTGCACCAACGGTAACCACATTGCAAATTGAAACACTCAACTCGCCGCCATTGACTGCCCGAGATATTGCAAGAGAAACCAAATGTGACCCCACCTTAGCGCGAGTTCTAGGCTGGGTAGAACGCGGATGGCCATTGGACCAATTATCAGATGACTTCACACCATTCAAGACTCGACAAACGGAGTTGTTCTCTCAAAAAGGCTGTGTCATCTGGGGCGATAGAGTCGTTATCCCAGAACAATTCCAAAAAGCGCTGCTGAGAACCTTGCACGATGGCTACCCTGGTATCGTGCGAATGAAACCCCTCGCACGAAGCTACACATGGTGGCCGGGCATCGACAAGCAAATCGAAAATTGGGTTAAAGCTTGTCATAAATGCCAGGAAGTGAGCAACGCCCCACCTAAAGCCATCCCTACTGAATGGGAGACACCATGGGGACCCTGGTCCCGTATTCACTTGGACTTTGCGGGGCCGACCAAAGGCCACACCTTTCTGCTAACCGTCGATGCCTACTCGAATTGGCTCGAGATTCACCGTATGACGAACACAACCACTGAAGCGGTTATCAAAAACTTGGAAAGACTATTTGCAACCCACGGATTACCAGACGTCCTGGTATCCGACAACGGGCCCCAATTTACAGCGCTGTCGTTTGAGCAGTACCTGGCTGACCACGGCATCCGACATGCGCTCACCTCGCCTGCGCATCCTGCGACCAATGGCAAAGCAGAGCGCATGGTCCAATTTCTTAAGAAAACCTTGCAGAAGGTAGACTATGATAACATTGACGACAAGATCAATCGAATCCTTTTTCTATAACACATCACACCTCATAGCGTCACCAACAAAACTCCCGCCGAACTGCTAATGGGATGAAAACTCCGCTCCCACCTTGACCGGTTACACCCAGCTTATGAACCGGAAAAACCACTAGGATCCAGCGGCCACTGTCGTGCCTTCCAGATCGGCGATTTGGTATACGCTAAAAACCTATCGGGCGATCCACTGTGGGTGGAGGCGACAGTAGTTCGTGTAACCAGCCCAAGATCCTACCTTGTACAATGCCTTGACGATAGACTATGGAAACGCCATATCGATCAATTACAATCGTGGCTCCCGTCAGACATTCCTGAACTCCCTTATGACCAAACTGAGGGGGGGGGGGAGATATGGAAGAAGATGAATTCCAAGTAGAAGAAAACCCATTCGAAGGGAACGACGGCATAATAGAGACACAGGAAGTGGAACCAGAGAGGGAAACAGATGCACCTCAGGGAATTTCTGAGAATTATGGCAATGACGAAGAAATGAACTCTGAACCAGAGGCGACCCCGTTGCCAACCAACGATCTACCTCAGCGTGATTGCAGCCAAATGACACAGCGAAAATCAAAAAGACTAATAAAGCAACCGTCCTACCTAAAGGACTATGTAACTGCGCCCTGCAAACAGAAGCCAGGGGGAAGGGGTGTTGTGAATGCATAAGGTTTAATGAAGAGAACTTGAGCTTGGAGTAAAGTGCAGGGTTCTGGCCCTGCACTTCTGATTGGCTGTTAACGGCAGGATCAGATTGGCCTGTTCCGGGGAATCCGATTGGCCATTAACAGAGAGTTCCTATTGGTTAAGGGAGCTAGTGCTCCTCGATTGTTATTGGTTAATAGTTATTGGGGTTGCCTATATAAGGAGGGTTATAACTGCCATTGAGTTGAGAAGTCACTATGTAAATAAAGAGTTGAAGTTCACCGTTCCAGAGGCTTGTCTCCATTCTTTCTCGCCCATGCTCCAAACATAACAAAGCCCATGAAGGTTCTTGAATCCATTTGCTTGGACTCACTGTTTCCAAGTGAGTCTCTGCTTCAGTGGGTGATTAGTTCAACATTGAACCGAACTTCTTCTTTAAAGCTTGCCCAAATCTACAATTTGATTCTGGTTTCTAGCATCCAAATGCCATTTTTTATTTGTACTATTTTTGAATGGGCTAAGTTCATACTACAATACTGGGACTGCCTGATTGCAATTATGCCAACTTCTTTGCCAAGATTACATTTTTATATTTCTGAAAATATCTGAATATTAAAAATGGTACAGAAGGAATAATTACTTATTTCAATTTTTGACCATCCATTCAACAGGAACTAATAAAAAGGTGACTTCTATTAAATCAGTGGAGGTAAACACTTTGCATTGCAGTTTTCTGACAGCCTAATTACATGTTATTTATATGCAAATATATGTAAGAGAGGCCCCCTTCCTTCCTTCCTTCCTTCCTTCCTTCCTTCCTTCCTTCCTTCCTTCCTGCCTGCCTGCCTGCCTGCCTGCCTGCCTGCCTGCACCTTCAGGAATGGACTTATTATATTATGTATGTCTAATTTTTATTTAAAATATTATACAGCAAAAAAATAAGCCAACATTAAATCAGAAATAGTAAAAACAATTAAATTAAATTAAAATTCACAATTAATGCCTGTTTTTAGAGCTTTTAGAAGCAAAAACGAAAGTCTCTCAGTTCAATAGGAACACATTTCAGAGAACAGAGAGGAGGTTCTACCCCAGAGATGAGCAATCCTTATTTTGTCTCAGAAAGTGGAGGGGATGGAATTATAGATGTGTAAGTATTTGGGTCTGAATAAGGAAAATGTGGCTACACTTGCTGGACATGTCAGTGGCACCTGTAAAGAAGTTGTGCCTGGTTTTGGAGGACATGGTTTTAGGCAGACCATGTGTCACTCTCTTGTCAGTTCCTCCTTAGTATCTCCTGAACATGCCCACTCCAGACTGAGGCACCTTTTCTATCTTGATTAAAGTACTACTATATCTCCAGGAATAATCATGCAGAAAAACAGCCTCTGCCCCATCTGTGTGTAAGGATTTGCAGTTCACAACCAACCCTTTGTGCTGAGTCTCTATGCAAGGCAAGATATACATTGCATCTTGGAATTGCTAAATGTTCATTTAAAAATAATTTTTGTAAATAAAACCATGAAATTAGTGAGCTGGGCAACTGAAAATGCGTTCCTATTTTCTTTTTAAACAATTGTATTAGTATTTGGGAAAACAAGTAGAGGTGGGAAAACTGAATAGCAATTGATGCAGCCTTTAGAGATATAGTATGGCATTGGCTGGCTGCTAATGAAATTACATTTGTCCTTTTCCCATGAAATGGAAAAATCATTCTGCTCTGCAAAGTGCTATAATTATAAAGCCATTTGCCACCTCTAATGGGAGGACTTTTATTTCATAAAATATTAACAAAATATAATATCAGTGCCATAGGTTAGGAATAGTCTTATTTTCTCCATAAAAAGTCAATTTGTAACCACTGCAGAATGTCTTTCTTGGGAAGGCTATATCTGGTGAACTAATCTTTTCATACCAGGTTTGAAATATAATCATTAATCGTGTTAGATTTCTCACCTTTAAATGTATGGTTTCAAAATAATTTAACTATGTCCATATTTAAACTTAAATGTTGCTGCCTTATTTATCTTCAAATAAGGCATATTTTCAAGGCATATTTTATGACATTTTGATAGGTTTTTAAAAACTGTTTTCAAATAATCTGTGATGAAATACATCAATGATATCACATCAATGGACCAAGACACTAGATGCAGATGCTGATATTTTCATAGTCATCTACATATTTAATTTTCTACATAGTTGTTATTGTCTGAAGAACTTTCATTTATCTTAAAACTGGTCTGGAGATTGGGTTTAATGGTCTTAAGAACTTCAGAAAGTACCTGAAGTTCTTTTTTTTCTGAAATTCCTCAACAACTTCGCCCACCACACTCCTCAAAAGCTCCTTTCCTTATAAAATGCCCAGCAATGTGTCCATGTCAAAGTGGAGAAAGAGAGAGAGAAAAAGGGCCAGATTCCCAGAAGAGCAGAAACCCACTGTTTGGGTCCCACCTTGCCAGATGGGGAGGTCTTGGTCTGTATACCACAGATTCCCCACCCCTCCTGTATACATACAGGAGGTCTTCTCCTCAGCAATTTGGAATTTATCAATGATCAGAGATTGTAGCTCAAAAGAAGTTTACTAAGCCTTCTGATTTTGCTGTCTACATAGAACAATGCAACTGTAAAGGTATGTTGAAATGGCAGCCCATGCCAATAGCAATGGCAGTATTTTCTCTGGGGATTTGAGTATTGTGTGCTTTCATCAATATTTTATACTGATACTATTCTATTTTATACTCTTTATGCCCCATGCAATGTACTGATCGAGGTGTTACACTATCAAACTCCTGGCCCATGGGCCAGATGCATCACATGCTGGCCATGCCCACACCCAGTTTAGCAAAGGGGAAAAAAGTCCCAATACATTACGTGATGCCACCGTGATTATCATGTCCGTCAGCAAGGAGACCAGGAGG
Source organism: Hydrophis major (assembly GCA_033807585.1). Classification (NCBI taxonomy): domain Eukaryota; kingdom Metazoa; phylum Chordata; class Lepidosauria; order Squamata; family Elapidae; genus Hydrophis; species Hydrophis major. The sequence goes on along the minus strand of CM066328.1, from coordinate 110,970,418 downwards.
CAGTGACTAGGGTTTCAGCTCTTTATTTAGTCCCTGGAACCGAACTGGCTCCGAGGGAAAAACAGCGGCTTTTTATTCTCAAGCCATGGCGGCTGTGGCCAATGGCACTGCTTTGAATCTCCCGCGATTCGTTTCCACCAATCGTGGGAGATTCTCAGCGGGCCAATCAGCGCGGCTCGCTAAACCAATCAGATCGCCCCGTGCTTTGGCCAATCAAAGCGCGGGGTTTCAAGAATGCAAATGAGCATACAGAACAGCCCTCCCCTCTTGGTTTGGTCCTACGTAACATAGTCCCGTAAGTAGATGGGGCTCTGCACTTGCCTACTGGACCTGCGCAGGTCAGTCGTTGGTTGGCTCCTGGCCGGTTCGGTCGGGTTCTCTGTGTCTCTCAGCCTCGTCGATGGAACCGCCTGGTAGGCCTTGCCGGGCCGCTTGTCACAGCTCCCTCCCAGTCTACCCGGGCTGGTTGAGCTGCAGTTTTCGCCACTCCCACCTGGTCTTTCCGGGCTGGTCGAGCTGGCCTGGCTGCTTCTCCCTGGTGAGGTTCCGAGCTGGCTGCTTGCTGGTGAGTATGGCTGGTTCCTTTCTTCTGGGTTTTGTTTCCCGGGGTATTCCCTCCCCTCTTGGCTTGTGTTAAGGGGATTGTTTATGTCTGGTTGCGTGTCGGTTGTGTTTCTTGTGGCTGTTCTCGATCTTATTTGATCAATGTGGCGTTTCCACGCTCGTCCATTGGTTATTTGCAGCCGGTACGAGTGGGGACCTGTCAGTTGGGTTATGGTTGCTGGTACCCATAGTGGGTCTCCGGTTAGGTTTTTTGGTAGACGGCATCGCCTGGTGCAAAGGATCGATGCTTGCTGGAGGAGTTTGGGGTTTTTTCCAGGTTGTATGTGGGGTGCAGTCTATTGAGTGGGGACCTTATCTTCCTCCCCATTAGTAGCTCTGCCGGGCTTTTGTTTGTTGTCGTGTTCGGGGTTATATGTTGTATAAAAAGCATTTTATTTATTTTGTCTTGGATTTCCCCGTGTTCGATTTTCTGGATGGTTTTTTCATGAATTGAACCATCTGTTCCGCCCTTCCGTTCGCCGCCGGATGTGCCGGAGTTGTCAGTGCGTGTCGTATGCCCCGTTCCGTTTGGAATTTTTCAAATTCCAGCAAGGTGAATTGGGGCCCGTTGTCCGACATGATGACATCCAGGAGGCCGTGTGTTGCGAATAGCTTGCAAAGTTCCTTGGTCACGGTCTCTGTGGTGGTGGATTTCATGCTGCTTACCTCCAACCAGTTGGAGTAAGCATCTACGGTTACTAGGAATGTATGTCCCTTGGTGGGCCTGGCAAAGTCTATGTGGACCCTAGACCAAGGTCCCCTGGGAGTTTCCCATTCCAGGATCGGTGCCGTGGGACGGCTTGGTCTGGTTTCTTGGCAGCGTTGACACCTTGCCACCCAGGCCTCAATTTGTTTATCCATCCCTGGCCACCAAGCGTAACTCCTGGCCAGGGCTTTTGTTCTAACTATGCCCGGGTGCCCTTCATGTAACAATTCCAATACCTTCCCTTGCAGTTTTTCTGGGATAACCACCCTATCCCCCCACAGTACACACCCTTTTTGCAGAGAGAGTTCCGTTTGCCGGTTCCGGAATGTTTTGAATGCTTCGTCGTTGTCCTTTTCTGGCCACCCTTTCTCTATCCAATGTAACACCCGCGCCAGACGTTTGTCTTTATTGGTTTCTCGGGCAATGTCTGACGCGGTTATGGGTAGATCGGGCAGAGTCTCTATGCTGAGGGCGCTCGTCATGGGTGCTGGGTCAGTGTCTAGATCGGGTAGCGGCGAGCGGCTCAAAGCGTCTGCATGTGTGATAGTCTTACCAGGTCGGTGTGTGAGCCAGTAGCTGTAGGTGGCAAGGAATTCGGACCATCTAGTCATCCTGGGAGATAAAATGTTCGGGGTGGCCCGGTTCCCTGCCAGGATGCCCAGCAACGGCTTGTGGTCTGTGATGATTGTGAACGTGCAGCTGTAGAGGTACTCGTGGAACCTCTTCACTGCTGCGATGATGGCTAGGGCCTCCTTGTCCAGCTGGCTATAGTTCCGCTCTGGTTTGGTGAGTGTCCTGGAGAAGAAAGCGATGGATGCTTCTCTTCCATCCGGGATTGTGTGGCTGAGGACGCCGCCGACGCCAAAGGGTGAGGCGTCGCATGTGACGGCGAGTGGTAGGGTCTCATTGTATTGGATGAGGACGGCATCCGAGGTGATCAGGTCCTTGGTTTTCCTGAAGGCAGCTTCCTCACGTTTCCCCCAAGTCCAGGTAGCCGCCTTGTCCAAAAGCCAATGCAAAGGCTCTGCCGCGGTCACCTTTTGGGGCAGGAAAACATTGTAAAAATTAAGCAGTCTCAGGAACGCCTGCAGTTCCGTTTTATTCCTGGGTGTGGGGGCCTCCTTAATGGCTCTGATTTTGGTTGTGGTTGGGTGGATGCCGTGCCAGTCTAGGAGGTACCCCAGGAACTCGACCCGCTCTGTGTAAAATTGGCACTTTTCCCTCTTCACCTTTAGCCCGGTTTCCTTGAATTTGGTTAGCAGCTCCCTTAGCCGACCCTCTAGTTCTCGCTGGTTGGTTGCCGACACCAGCACATCGTCGAAGTAGGGCACCACCCCCTTGATGCCTTGCAAGAGTCTCTCCATGAGGTACTTGAAAATTCCAGGCGCCACGCTGACTCCAAGCTCTCTGATGGGTGACTATGGTTTGTGCCTCCGCGGTTTCTGCGTCGACCGGCAGCTGTTGGTATGCTTGGGCCAGGTCGAGTTTCGCAAAAACCTTGCCTCCCCCCAGTGAGTGTAGAAGATGCTGCATTACTGGGACGGGGTAGGCGCTTTGTTGCAAGGCACAATTTAGGGTGGCCTTATAGTCCGCGCAGATTCTCACCGACCCATCGGGCTTGACTGGGTGACTATTGGGGTCTCCCACCAGACATGGTCAATTGGTTGTAGGACCCCTTACTTGACGAGCTTGTCAATTTGCTCGTCAATTTTTGGCCTGAGTGCAAAAGGTACCCGCCTTGGTTTTAGGTGTCTCGGGGGAATGTTAGGGTCTAGGCTGAAGGAGATGGGAGGCCCTCAGTACTTGCCTAGGGTGCCGTCGAACACTTCCTGGAAGTCCCGTGTCAGTTGTTGCTCCCAATCAATCTCGGCGATGTGATTGATGCCCGTGACATCGATGCCGAGCGGTGCGAACCATTGCAGTCCCAAAAGGCTGGGTCGGTCTCGGTCCACGATCGTCAGGGGAAGCTTTGCAGTGCGGCCCTTAAATGTCACTTTGAATTGTCCAGTTCCAACTACCGGGATGCAGTTTCCCTGGTAGTCTTTGATGATTAGTCTCTGGTTCTCCAGTCCCTTCTTGTGGATGGTAGGCACCAAGCATTTGATCTCTTTCCAGGGGACCATGGAGAGGTAGGACCCGGAGTCCACCTCCATTTTGCATGGCTCCATTTTGCACCTCCATTTTGCATGGCTCGCCTTCAATGCCTACCTCCATGTAGACTTTTTGGGCATCGGTGGTTGATGCGTGGCCGATGATGACCGTCTGGTGGGTTTCCTCCTTCTGCCGGGTCTCGCCATCTCGTCGGGTTCGCCCGCTCCAGTCCCATCGGCTGTCAGCTTGGCGATCTCTGGTTCTGGGGGGGGTGCTGTCCCATCTCCACTCGCTGTGGTCCCACCGTCTGTAGGCTTTCTTTAATTGGCAGACGCGGGCAATGTGACCCTTTTTGTCGCAGTGCCGGCAGACTGCATCGAAGAAACGGCACTCAGATCTAGGGTGGTCACCTCCGCAACCAGCACACGCGGTCCCCGACTTACGACCCCACCAACTGCGCTGGTCGCGTCCTGCCTGGAGCTGGTGGATTTCCTTCTCCTCGTCCGAGGTGTCGGAGGCGGAGTGGAATTCGCCATGGTGGGTGGTGGTCTCGTGGTGACTTGCTTCCGGTTGGGCCTCGGTCACCCGTCCAGGGTTGGTGGTCACGGTACGGTCCCCTGTGTCCAATCTCCGCATGCAGTTCACCGACTGCCGGGTGGCCTCGGCTGCGGTGGCTTCAGCGATGGCGTTGGCGAGGGCGATGTCGCCTTTGGCTATCAGCCAACTGGATCCCGAAGTCTGAGCACAACTCGGTCCCATAGGGCCTCGTCCATGTCGGAGAATCCGCACATGCCTCCTAGGTTCCCTAGCTCTGCAACAAAGTCGCTGATGCTTTCGCCTGGTCTCTGGTCCCGCTGGTAGAAATCATGCCGCCTGATGAGGGTGGGTATGGCGGGGGCATAGTGGTTGCGGAGCAAAGGTTTGAGGTCGGCCCAGTCCATCCCTGTGATGTCAGCGGGTTTCGCTAGGGCTTTCGCCATCTTGAACACTGCTGGCCCGCAGTGTGTCAGGAAGACGGCTCGTTTTTTCAGCCCGGTGGCATCCTTCGTGTTGCTGCATTCGAGGAACATGAGGAATCTGTCCATGGAGGATTCCCAGTCCTCGCTAGCGGGATTAAAGGGCACGGGCGGAGCGATGCTGGCTTTCTCGTTGGCCTTGCTTCTGTCGGACACATGCTCGATGGGGTTCAGACTCGGGATCCCACCCTCGTCGCCAGTGTCGTGTCCGTCTGCAAGGAGACCAGGAGGTGGTGACTTTCAGCTCTTTATTTAGTCCCCAGAACCGAACTGGCTCCGAGGGAAAAACAGCGGCTTTTTATTCTCAAGCCGCGGCGGCTGCAGCCAATGGCACCACTTTGAATCTCCCACGATTCGTTTCCACCAATCGCGGGAGATTCTCAGTGAGCCAATCAGTGCAGCTCGCTTCACCAATCAGATTGCCCCGCGCTTTGGCCAATCAAAGCGCGGGGTTTCAAGAATGCAAATGAGCGTACAGAACAGTGATGACATGAGTTTGACACCCCTGCCTTAGACCATTCCTTATGTGATCATAGAACTTGCTGGATGACAATTTCAAGTCAGTCTTTCTTAACCCAAACTATGTTACAGTGATAATGAAATTAGGGGATGGTCTCATTTGTACCCCTTTAAGTTCTCAAAGAAAAGATAAGATATCCGTTTAATAATACATTCATTTGGATCCTAAAATCCTCCAATGTATATGATGATGGCTCCTAAAAATCCAGGCTTCAACTAGCTCTCAGGATGCCAATAAAAATGCAGCCTCTCTTAGTGTTCCTGAGACTTGTTTTTCTTACAGGGGCATTATTACAGTTCAGTGCTCCTCCAGACTTTCTTGAGTAACATAGAAGCAGTCTTGTATAATGTACCTGTCATCTTATTCCAGTGCAACTAATTAATTATCAGCCTGTTTTGATAATTAACAGATACTAAAATTTTAACTGCTGGTTTGTTAATAGATTTCAACAAGCAATGTCTTCAGTGTTTAAGAATGATCAACTGGGCTTTATTAAAATTAGATTTGAGAAATGTTCAGATAGTAGTAGTTTTGACTGAATAAAATCATAGACAAAGCTCCAGTTCTGTCATTAGATGCAGAAAAAGCATTTGATAAAATCCAGAGACAATATAGGCATGAGCTAGCCAAATGTGAATTTCCTAAAGAAATCATAAAATGTGGATCTAGATTCCCTGTGGGATTCTCCCAAACCAAAGAGAAGATTAATGGCATATTTTTCATCTACTTTTTCCTTTTGCCAGTCAAAGACTGTCTACTTTTTCCATTATATTTGATTGGAGCCCTTATTCTATGCTATAATATCCATGGATTTTGCATAATTCATTAGACTATAAATTGATATTATATGCTGATAATCTTTTATTGCTTATCTATGAACTTCATACTTTGATTCTGGTTTTCATTTATCTGAATAATGCTTTTGGCCAAATTGCAGGATGTACTGGATTGCAGGATGTACTGGATTTATTTCATTTGAGATGCTTAATCCAGGCAATATTTGTAAAATAATTACACTAATTATGAATGTTTCTCTGGATGTTGGTAAATGACAATTATTTACTGTTAGAATAGGATAAATACCCCTGAAATAAATGTAAGTTAATTTTGCTTGGAGTTCTTATATAAATATCTGGAAAACATTTTTTAAAATTTAGTACCATACATTTCTAGGAGGTTCTTCTGTTTCAAATATATATTAGAAAAAGATGTAATTATCAAATAAAGATGGAAAGTTTGGCTTCCTTGAACCATCAGTTATACTGTTATACATATTCTTTGACTGATTAAATTCTGGACATCTTCACTTAGCATAAATTATTCTTCTTGGATATAACTCCTTTAGCTGTGCGTTCTAAGTATAATAGATTTGTTTTGTCTTATTTAATATTATATTGATTAGAAACTGAGAGAGAGCATTTCTGGAAAAATGAATTTTAACTCTTTCTCATGCTAAATTGGTGTGGTATGATAATTCAATCAATGTTGATTTAAGAAAGATAAGTATGGATGCTGGAATTTTTAAAATAAATTTTTCTGTTCAAAGATAAAGGCCATTTGTCAGTTGCTAGTCACTGTCAGTAGTTATAATTATATTCATTGCTATTTCAATATTTATTTTTTTGGCTCTTTCTGAGATGGTGCGTTGTTGTTAGTTGTGAGTTTGTGTCTGACCCATCACGACCCCATGAACAATGTTCCTCCAGGCCTTCCTGTCCTCTACCATCTTCTGGACTCTATTTAAGCTCACACCGACTGCTTCAGTGACTCCATCCAGCCACCTCATTCTCTGTCGTCCCATTCTTCTATTGCCCTCAATCTTTCCCGGCATTAGGCTCTTCTCCAGTGAGTCATATGTTTTAATAATTATTAATATTATGTGTTCTTATTTTTAAACTTTGCTTGACACCCAGAGTGACTGTAGTGAGAGGGGCTTATGTGTTTGTCTAAATAAATAAATAAGGATTTGCAACATTTTCAGCAGAGACAATTACATTTTTAGAAGGAATCACTCATGTCATTAATAAATCAATTTTATATACAACATTTAAAGATTGAGTAGAATAAGGAGCTGGAGATTCCCATTTTGTCTAACAAATAAGAAAATATTTCAGCCTCAATACCAAAAACTGATTAGATCTTAGATTACAGTTTAAACAACAAACAACAAGAACAACATTATTGAACTCTATTGCATTTGTATAGAAAAGGAATCTGAAAACCCTGCTGATAATGATGCAAACAGAATTTTACATTTTACTAAAACACATGCTTGTGCAATGTTCTAAAATTATTATGAACTGTAAGAATTACATGTATGCAAATGCAAAATTTAATATTTTGGGTTCGCACATTCTTTTGAACTCTTTACCCATGACATGGAAATTGATAGTTGCACAAAAGAAATAGATACTCTGGACCGTATTATTTCTAAGAGATTAATTTTTCAACACTGGAAACACAAATTTATGGCCCAATTAAACAATGGATTAGAGATGTAATGCTACATGTGGCTGCTTATAGATATAGATTATGTATTGGTAATTACATTAGTAAATGATAAGGGATCCTCTGGGACTCTCAGCTCCTGTTTTTCATCCACTCATCCACTCATTTACTCATTCATTTTATTTGGCCATCTATCTCAAATGTACAGCATGACTGGCTTATTCAATTCAAAAGCTATTTAAAAGAATATGGAACAATACAAAACCACATAGAAAACGGAGAAGGAGAAAAGCAAGTGGAAGCTGTCACCAGAAGAGCCTTTGCAAAACTCCAACTTTTCTGTCAGGTTTGTTTATTCCAAGATTGGGAGACTTTGTTCATATTCACTCATGCTTTGATTACTTTTCAAGTGGACCTCTGCAGCACAACATGGGCCTACAGTGCTTGTGAAGTCCCAGTTGGTTGGTTGCTATAGTATAAATGTCCATATACACAGGTTCTCTTTTTTGTTTTATTTATTTATTAATTAAATTTATTGGCCACCCATCCAGTGGTGGGATTCAATTTTTTTTACTACCGGTTCTGTGGGTGTGGCTTGGTGGGTGTGGCAGGGGATGGATACTGTAAAATCTCCAGTCAGAGGTAGTAGTTGCCGGTTCTCTGAACTACTCAAAAATTCCGCTACTGGTTCTCCAGAACTGTTCAGAACCTGCTGAATACCACCTCTGCACACATCTTACCATGGGGTGAATCTGGGCAGTTTACAATATTTAAAAGGTAAAACTATACAATACCAATAGACCATTTTATTATTTCCTATTATTAGTAATAGTAATTATTATTTTCTATTCTTATGTATGGGCCATCCAGAGTCATTGTGGAATTGGGTGGCCTTTAATCTGGTGGAGGAGAAATGAAAGTGTCTTCATGCCCGATGAAGCAATGGAATATGGTCAAATTTTGAAATACACTGAGTTTCTCTAGCTTGTGTAGAGGAATAAATCAAAGGATAATGTGGCTTGACTTTACAGTATCTCTACCCAGAATTAAATCTACTGCAATTTTTGCCTGAAGATTTGAGATTTTTTCCCCAGAAATACAGAGCCAGTATGATGTAGTTGTTCGACTTGGAAGAGGGAACTTCAGTTTCTACTCTGCCATCAGCAACAAGTTCATTGGATGGGATAGAGTGGCTATTCCAAAATCATTGGATGATTTTGGAATAGTCACTCTATCCCAGCCTAATGTATTTTAAGAAGTGCTGTGGAAAAAAATAGCAAGGAGTATTGTGTATCTTTCTTTAAGCTTCTTGGAAAGAGATAGAGATGAGAGAGATAGAAAGATAGATGAGAGGAAGAGAGGAAAGAGATAAAAGAGGGATGAGGAGGAGAGGGAGAGGGAGAAGGAGAAGGGAGGGACAGGGAGAGAGGAGAGAGAGAGAGAGATATCCTCTGTTCCAATTTCCTGGACCTCCCAGCTTTTGGAAATTCCCAGATTTGATCAGTGACTGGTTGGGAAACAATGTTAGCCTTATCTTTTTCCCAGTTTTGCTTCATAGTTTCTAGAATTCTGCCCCAGTTTTAAAATGATCAAAATTTTTATATGTCCAAAAGAAGCAAAGGCTGAGATACCTTTATTCTATATAATATCAAGTGATGCACTATCAATCTTAACAGTAAGTTAATGGTCTTTGTAACACCTTTCAACAGTTATATTTATAGCACCAAACAAAATAAAATGAAAGCATATTTGGGATTGCAAACAAGTTCTCCTGTCACACATTAATTGTATATGTGAAAGGGTAACTGCGTCTGTGGCATTCTGATTCAGTCTAATAATTCTATTTTTGTGAAGCAAATTTCTTCAAAAACATATTTAAACAAACCTGTCGGTGCGTGAAACTTTTACTGCTCGCATAGCCTGGCTTTATTGTCTTATGCCTCTGTTTTATTTATTTATTTAGAACATTTATATGGCTTCCCACTCATTCTTAGTGACTCTGGACAGCTTATAAACAATAAAAACCCAATATGCAACAATTAAAAGTTCCAATTCTCTTTTTTTGGAAGGCAGGTTAACCAGCTTGAAACAACCAGTAAGATGGAGATGGATTTTCTTTGCCATGTTCATCGTATTGTCTATAGGATTAGGGTATTTCTCTCTTTCCCAGACTATAAATTTGGTTATGGTGGACAGAAAGGATGGGGGAGAAGTGAGTATGTACTGAAGCAAAATGAGACCGCAAAATCATTCCTTAGAGCACTGTATTAAACTCAGCAGCTTCTAACAACAGTAGTGAAATAGGCAATGACCCAGTAACCCAGTTGAAAATTAATAAGTGTTTCCCCAGTAGGCTCATCCTTAGGTAATTGACAGATCATGCCCAGGTCAATACTTTGGACAAGATAGTTGGAGAGAAGAACAGCTTGATGTGCTCTTCAACCTGTTTTTCACCTCTAATTGGCTTATTATCGCGGCCTGGCCTGCTTTGCCTGCAACTAAATTAAGTTGTAGTTAAGCCTTAATCCAAGCATAGAAGCTTCACTTCATGAGACTTCACTCCCCTTTTCTATAATATTAAATATTATAAATACACAGATCCAAAGTGATCAGATTTGGGAGAGGGGGGGAAATTAGAGGGATGGATAATTAAGGTCCACACAGGAAAAATTATGATATCAGCAGGATGGTGAGATTTTTTTCAACACTTCCTGACTTTTGAAGTTTTAGCATGCTGATGAAGCAAACAAAATGTTAAAAAGTGATGATATTTATGGTAGTGACTTACCAAACACAACTAAATTATATTAAAGTAACCAAAAATATCTTTATAATCCCCAAGGCATGTCACAATTTTTGAGCCTCCCTAATGTTCAGAAATGAAAAGTTGAAAAATTTGACCTGCCCTTGATTATTACACTTCTTTTTTTAAAGTAATAATAAAATATACCAGTGTGTGTTTTGGCAGATTTTCGATAGCACAGTTGTGAGGACAGGCAGGGAGAAGTGGAAGGTGCTCCTAGGATCTGTTTAAAGTTTCTTGGGAAGTAAAAGTGACCTGTGGTTGCTTACTCTTTGTGCAGAAAGAAATTTCTGGTCTTTATATTAAATACCACTTGTGACTGAAGGACAATTACCAACTGTTTTTGTTATGAACTAATAAAACGCTTAAATAAAGTTTTATCAAACCTTTAGAAAAAGCAAGGTTCTAATCCTGCACTTCTGATTGGCCGATAATAGCGATATCGGATTGGTCCATTCAGGAGAATCTGATTGGCTGTTAACGAGCCATTCTCATTGGTTCAAGGGGTTAACACTCCACGTTTCTCATTGGTTACTAGATCAGCAGCCTGCCCTATAAAAGGGCGGCTCCTGCCCTAGGCTTTTGCTCTGTTCAGAATGATTAATAAAGAGTTGAAGTTCACTGTTCACTGCCTCGTCTCCGTTCCTTGCACCCATGCGCAGAACGTAACACTGGCGACGAGGATAGGATGCGGAGACATCAGAGCTGACTGAACACTACACAGCGGAAACCATGTCTGGCAGCGCCATACCACCCGTTCCATTTGATCCGGCACAAGAAGACTGGGACTCGTACATGGACCGGTTCCAGATGTTTCTGGAGACCAACAACTTGAAGGATGCCACTATGGGAAGAAAGTGAGCGGTATTCCTGACTCACTGCGGACCTGCCATTTTTAAGATGGCCAAGGCACTGGCGAAACCAGCTGAGGTGAAATCCATGGACTGGGACGTCCTCGAGCCCCTCCTACGGGCCCACTATGCACCTACTGTACCAACGCTTGTCCGAAGACATGAATTTTACCAGAGAGACCAGCGGAAAGGAGAGAGCATTGCAGATTTCATTGCGGATCTCTGAAACCTGGGAGGCCTCTGTGGGTTCGCCAACCTCAAAGAAGTTCTGAGAGACCAAATAGTTCTGGGACTAGATGCACCACATGTGCAAAGTAAGCTGATGGCGAAAGGCGACAGCCTTGCAGATACCATCGCTGACGCTACTGCAGCAGAAGCAACCAGGAAGTTGGCTACCCGAATGCGCTGCACCAACGCACCGCTCCACCAACTCGCCAGCAAAACCTCGCCGTGCCTAGAGGGACACACAACGGCAACCCACCACGAGGACCTTGAATCATCATCAGAAAGTGTTGAGGAGGAGGTCAACCGGCTCCGGTCTGAATGTGACCAATGCCACCAGCGGAATCAAAGACTACAGCACCAATGCGCAGGTTGTGGGGCAAACCACCTGCAATCAGACTGCAAATTCCTTGACGCGCTTTGCCATTTTTGTGGGAAAAAGGCCACATCGGAAAGGTCTGTAGAAGCAAGCAAGGATCCAGCCCACTTCAGAGGGGGACCAACTACCGCCAAACCACAAGGAATCGTCCTGTGAGTCGGGAACATTTGAACCACCAATGGAACAACCACTCTTACAGAAATAAACCACTGGCCAATTAAACAAAATGAGAAGAGGCACACCAAACCATTACAATTGGTCATGCCTCATCACTAGATGCAAAGAAGATCCGAGTGAAGGTCACCATCGAAAACCAGCCCTGCGTGATGGAAGTCGATTCAGGATCATCCCTCTCGATGGTTTCCTGGAAGACCCTTAAACAATTAATCCCTGCCATCTGGCGGCAAGACCTCAGAACCCAAAGAATCATACTCAAGGATTATCAGGGAAACCGAATTCCGGTCGTTGGATCCAGCCTAGTCCAGGTCTCATTCAAAAATTGTACTGCATCTTTACCATTGACCGTCATCGACTGTGATCGGCCTAGCTTATTAGGCCTTCAATGGTTCGCCCCACTCGGGATCAAGGTAGCCGGCATTCACCAAACCAGCAGTGACGACTGGGAGGAGGCCCTCGTCCAGGAATTCCAGGACGTCTTTGCAGACAAACTAGGCAAATACAAGGGGACCCCGATATCATTTAACCTTAACCCTGAAGTAGCCCCCATCCGCTTTAAGCCTCGTGGGGTACCCTTTGCCCTTAAACCAAAGATTGACGAGCAGCTTGATAAATTAACAGCCCAGGGTGTTTTAGAACCAACAGACCACACTCGTTGGGAAACCCCAATTGTAACACCCATCAAACCGGATGGATCGTTAAGGATTTGTGGGGACTACCGAGCCACCCTAAATCACACCCTTCAACAGAACGCTTATCTGGTGCTGGTGGTACAACACCTTCTCCATTCCCTGGGGGGCGGAAAAGTCTTTGCTAAATTAGATTTAGCACAGGCGTACCAACAACTGCCTGTAGATAAAAAAACAGCAGAGGCACAAATGATTGTTACACACCGAGGCGCCTTTAAGTGCAACCGACTCCAATTCGGAGTTAGCATAGCCCCAGGGATTTTTCAAAGTTTGATGGAGAGACTCTTGCAGGGGATCAAAGGGGTCGTACCATACGTTTTAATTGCTGCCCTGAATAGAGAAGAGCGTCTTAAATTGGTTCTCCAGAAATTTAAAGACTCCGGCCTTTAGGTTAAAAAAAAATAAATGTCAACTGTGTACAGATAAAGTAGAGTTCCTGGGGTACCTAATCGATAAACAAGGCATTCACCCCACCAATAGCAAACTAAAAGCAATCAAGAACGCCCCAAGACCCAGAAATAAGACTGATCTCCAAGTTTTCCTGGGGCTCATTAATTTTTACAACATCTTCCTGCCACACAAAGTGACTGTAGCTGAGCCCCTACATAGACTTCTTGACAAAAAAGCAACCTGGGTTTGGGGGCACCGAGAGGAGCACGCGTTCCGACAAGTGAAAAACTTATTAACCTCAGATGCTGTTTTAATGCAGTATAATGAGACTTTGCCTTTAACAATTACATGTGACGCGTCACCGTTTGGAGTAGGAGCCATTTTGAGCCATGTGTTACCAAACGGTAGTGAGGCCCCTATTGCCTATTTTTCAAGGACCCTATCAAAGGCTGAACGTAACTATAGTCAAATCAATAAAGAGGCTCTTGCTGTTGTATCTGCTGTGAAACGCTTTCATGAATATGTATATGGACGAGTTTTTACTATTGTTACCGACCACAAACCTTTGCTGGGGATTATAGCGGGAGACAAGCCAACCCCCTATATATTATCACCTAGAATGACTCGCTGGTCGGAGTTTTTGGCTGCGTACAACTATAGACTGCAACACCGCCCAGGGAAAGCCATTCTCCACGCTGACGCACTGAGCCGTGCACCACTTCCGGAAACTGTCGACGACCCAGCTCCAACCCTTACGACACTCCAGATTGAAATGCCACATTCACCGCCTCTAACAGCTAGAGACATTGCGATCGAAACAAAACGCAATCCTGTCTTAGCGTGAGTTCTTAACTGGGTCGAACGGGGATGGCCAGTAGAACAAATCCCTGATGACTTCACCCCCTTCAAGAACCGGCAAACAGAACTTTTTTCACAAAAAGGCTGCATCCTATGGGAGGATAGAGTCATCATCCCAGAGCGGTTACAACGAGCAGTATTAAAAACACTGCATGAGGGTCACCTCGGCATCGTGCGTATGAAAGCGCTCGCACGAAGCTACGCGTGGTGACCGGACATCGACAAACAGATCGAAGCCTGGGTAAAGACTTGTTTAAAGTGCCAAGAAGTTAGCAGTGCCCCACCGAAAGCAACTCCAACAGAATGGGAAACAGCCTGGGGACCGTGGTCCCGCATCCACATTGACTTTGTGGGACCTACTAAGGGACATACGTTAATCCTAACAGTGGATGCCTATTCCAACTGGTTCAAGATCCACGAAATGAAGAGTACTACAACCGAGTCCATCATCCGGAAATTGAACAGGCTATTTGCGACGCATGGACTGCCAGACATTCTGGTCTCCGACAACGGACCCCAGTTTACCGCTCTACCCTTTGAACAATACTTAGCGGACCGGGGTATTCGCCATGTGCTAACTTCGCCAGCGCACCCTGCGGCTAACGGAAGGGCCGAGCACATGGTACAATTTGTTAAAAAAACCCTCTATAAAATGGACTATGGGGACATTGAAGATAAAATAAACAGAATACTCCTTCTCCAACACATCACTCCGTACAGTGTCACCAACAAGACTCCAGCTGAACTATTGATGGGACGCAAGCTCCGTTCCCACCTCGACCCGCTTCACCCGTCTTATGAACCAAAGAAACCCTGTGGATCTAGCGGAAAATGCCACGAGTTCAAGATAGAAGACTTAGTTTTTGCCAGAAACCTTTCCGGCGAACCGTTGTGGGTTGAGGCAACCGTAATTCAAGCCACCGGACCCAGGTCGTACCGTGTGAAAACCTGCGATGGAAAAATATGGAAATGCCATATAGATCAGCTTCGCTTGAGGCTACAACCCAGTTTCTGTGACTCCGGTAACTCCCAAACTGAGGGGGGAGGGGATGTCGAAGAAACCGAATTCGAGATGGTGGAAAGCAGGAGCAAAAGAAGTCAGCAATCGGGCATGACAAATGAAGAAGAATCAGGGAGGTGAATATCCTCGCCACAGAGGAACACCCCAACAGAAGCAAGCCCGCAAAGATCGGAGGACAACAACGAGAACATTAGCGGCACCGAGTCATCCAATGAGGATACGGAACCACCAGTACCTGATTTGCCCAAAAACGTCCCGCTGAAACCAGATTACAGAAAGGAACCGGTGGGATAGCATAAATCTAATAGACAGTCAAAACAACCTTCATACCTCAGGGATTACGTCACCGCACCCCTTAAATGGAACCCGGGGGGAAGGGGTGTTATGAACTAATAAAACGCTGAAATAAAGTTTTATCAAACCTTTAGAAAAAGCAGGGTTCTAATCCTGCACTTCTGATTGGCCAATAATAGCAATATCGGATAGGTCCATTCAGGAGAATCTGATTGGCTGTTAACGAGCCATTCTCATTGGTTCAAGGGGTTAACACTGCACGTTTCTCATTGGTTACTAGATAGCAGCCTGCCCTATAAAAGGGCTGCTGCTGCCCTAGGTTTTTGCTCTGTTCAGAATGATTAATAAAGAATTGAAGTTCATTGCCACGTCTCCGTTCCTTGCGCCCATGCGCAGAACTTAACAGTTTTCTCAGTACAAATTTGGGAAACCCACAGATAGTCTGTTGAAAATACACAGCAAAAACACCAGTTACCCATATTAGGCTTCTTTCAATACTGGGAGTTCAGAAACAATAATTAGTGTGGGTTGCTTTTAACATATTTTGAAGATAGAGAGAACAAAGGAAATGAATCAAAAAGGGACACATGTTCTGTTTTGATTGTAAAATGATGATATTATAATGAAACCACTTTGAAAGGAATGATAATGCCAGAGGTAAAAATATTTCACAGTTACCAAACTGCTCAGAAACTGTTAACACGGCTCATTCATTTTCAGCAGCAATTGCAAGCTGAACACATATTTTTTTGCTGGTCTGAAGCTGATTGATGTACATTACTCATATCAGGCTAATGGCACTTTATTTTCCAACAGAAGCAAGTAATGAGTGACCTTGGATTGTTCTGCTGAAAGGTTTTGTTGTTCTGCTTAGGTTATGAGCACCCCCAAGGAAATGAGGGTCCAGCATTGGGTGTATTTCAACAAATCTCATTTCTTTCATGACTCTGTGTAAGAGAATTTGATACAGGGATAGAAGCTAACTTCTGTGAGTGAATGAAATATTGATCTGTGCTACTCTGGCCTTGCCTTCACCTTGTCCCAGGGCTGTGAGTTACTGACTTTTCCATTTTGGGTGTAATAGGAATTATTACAACAGGCCTGTGTGAGTAATTACTTGGCATGGCAAAAAGGAGGGTCCATCATATATTTCTGGAGAGAGGCTTGTTTCCATCAACCCAGCAGTCTGGATTTTTTTGGCCCTGTCTTTCTGACTCTTGATTCAATTCTTTTAACCACCATTAATCAACCTCCTTGTCAGTAGAAGTTTATCAAAAGTATTAAGTGAACAAGGCTGCTTGGCCTCCTTAAGAGAGGAGGGAGGAGAGAGAGGCAAAGGGGAGGAGAAACCCAGCAAACAGAGAGCAGTAAATTTCAGAATACGGACGGCTAGTCCTATGATATATAAAAGTGTCTCTTCGGCTAGAATGAGCAGTTTGTTTTAGTGATAGATATTGTCGTTTGAGCCGTGATAGAATCTTTCTCAGGTTTCTCTGTTGTGGGCCATCCTTTATGAGAAACCATGTGTTTCTAAATGGTGAAGGTCAGGGCTGATGGCAAAAGTAAAAGCAGTGGTAATTCATTAAAAATAGTTAATAGGGCCTGCTGCTGACAGGGATAAATAGTGACTTGCCACTACTCAGCCCACAAGCTGCTGGCTGAAGTGATGTTTCTTCTGTGGCTTATTCCCTCCACTTGCCAGACAGCTGTGAACATATACTCAGACATCAGGAAGATTGCTTCCATCCCCTTAATAATAGATGGAGGATGGGCTTCCCGAGTGAATGACACTGCTACTAGGTGTACATTTTGTGCCAGCAGCTCAAACAGATTGGTTCTGAGTTTGCCTAGCTATGATCGGTTTAATGAACAAACAGGTTATTTTGATACAGCTGGCTGTGATGATCAGGGAGGCACAGAACGCTTTGCTTAGTAAATATACTGCAAAGGGTGGAGAGAATTCTCCTATAATCTTAGTTAGCTTTTCTACCATTAAGATAAAATCTTCGAAATGCTTCCTGTTATGTTCTGAGAATGGGTGCAAGGATGGAGACAAGCCAGTGAAATAGTGAACTTCAAACTCTTTATTTACATGTGAAACAGCTCAACCGATGGCCACGATGGGCCCCTTTATATAGGCAACTCTTAACTTATTTAACCAATGAAAACACAGGGAGCGCTAGCTCCATTAACCAATGGAAGAGACTCGTTAATAGCCAATCAGATTCTCCTGAACGGACCAATCTGATGTCGCTATTATCGGCCAATCAGAAGTGCAGGGCCTGAACCCTGCACCTTACTTCAAGCTCTTAATGATCTTTATTAAGCATTTATTGATTCACAACACCCCTTCCCCCCCGGGTTCCGTTTAAGGGGTGCGGTCACATAGTCTTTGAGATAGGCAGGTTGTTTCGATTGTCTACTAGATTTTCATTGTCCTCCCGGTATTTGGCTACAGTCTTGTTGGGGTAGGACGTTATCTGGTGAAAAAGATGCCACCCGTTCCGCATTTGAATTTTCGTCGTCGCTACTGCTTTCGGCATCTCTTTGAGGCGAGGCCACCCCCATTACGGTTCCATCATATGCTGCCTCTGAGCGGTCATTACTACCACTTAAACTTCCTGCCGCTTCAAATTCAGCTTCCTCGCTATCTCCTCCCCCCTCGGTTTGGAAATCAGGGGGCTCGGAGATCCCCGACTGTAGCTTTGAATGCAGCTGATCAATACGGCGTTTCCAAATTCTATCATTGCAACATTTTACACGGTACGATCTAGGAACAGTTACTTGTACTATAGTTGCCTTGACCCACAACGGATCGCCTGAAAAGTTCCTAGCAAAAACCAAATCGCCTACCTGGAAATTGCTACATTTCCCACTAGAACCGTGTGGCTTTTCAGGTTCATATGCTGGATGTAGGCGGTCAAGGTGGGAGTGGAGCTTCCGTCCCATTAATAACTCGGCGGGAGTTTTATTGGTGATGCTGTGAGGAGTGATATGCTATAAAAGGAGTATCCGGTTAATCTTGTCTTCTATGTCACCATAGTCCATCTTATGCAAGGTTTTCTTGACGAATTATACCATGCGCTCGGCCCTTCCATTGGCCGCAGGGTACGCCGGTGAAGTCAGCGCATGTCGGATACCGCGGTCCGCCAGGTACTGTTTGAAGGACAACGTGGTAAATTGAGGTCCGTTGTCGGATACCAGAATGTCTGGTAATCCATGTGTCGCAAAGAGTCTGTCCAGTTTTCTGATGACTGCTACAGTCATTGTATTCCTCATTTCATGGATTTCAAGCCAGTTCAAGTTGGCATCTACCGTCAGTAAGAATGTGTGTCCCTTAGTAGGACCCGCAAAGTCCAGATGAATGCGGGACCATGGTCCCCTCAGCGTTTCCCATTCGGTTGGGGTTGCTTTCGGAGGGACGTTGCTTACTTCCTGGCATTTGCAACAGGCTTTTACCCATGTCTTTATCTGTTTGTCAATACCCAGCCACCACGCATAGCTTTGTGCGAGGGCTTTCATACGCACGATGCCGCGGTGGCCATCGAGCAAGGTCCTTAGTATCGCTGGTCGCAACCACTCTGGAATGACAACTCTATCACCCCAGATAATGCAGCCCTTTTGAGAAAATAGTTCCATTTGCCGATTTTTGAATGGGGCATAGTCGTCAGATATTTGGTCTAACAGCCATCCCCGCTCGACCCAACTGAGGACTCGTGCTAAAATGGGGTCGCGTTTCATTTCCATCGTGATATCCCGGGCCATTAATGGCGGCGTTTGAAGTGTCTCGATCTGCAGCATTGTGACCGTTGGAGCGGGGTCATCAATAGTCTCTGGAAGAGGTGCACAGCTCAATGCGTCGGCATGGGGAATGGCCTTCCCTGGGTGATGTTGTAATTTGTAATTGTATGCCGCCAAAAATTCTGACCAGTGGGTCATTCTGGGAGATAATATATATGGTGTTGGCCTATCTCCCGCGATTATTCCCAGCAAAGGTTTGTGGTCAGTCACTATGGTAAATGCTCGGCCATACACATATTCATGAAATCTCTTAACCGCGGACACTATAGCAAGGGCCTCCTTGTCAATTTGACTATAGTTGCGTTCTGTTTTTGATAACGTCTTTGAGAAATAAGCAACAGGGGCTTCATTACCGTTTGGCAAAACGTGGCTTAAAATGGCACCCACCCCGAATGGGGATGCATCACATGTGATTGTTCAAGGCAAAGTCTCGTTATACTGCATCAGGACAGAATCAGAAGTCAATAAATTTTTTACAAGTTGAAACACCTGTTCTTCTCTACGTCCCCATACCCAGGTTGCTTTTTTGTCCAATAAACGATGTAGTGGCTCAGCTATGGTTGCTTTGTGAGGCAGGAAAACGTTATAAAAATTGATAAGGCCCAGAAAAGCCTGGAGGTCAGCCTTGTTCCGGGGTTTTGGGGCGTTCTTGATCGCCCTGAGTTTGTTATCGGTGGGGTGAATGCCTTGACTATCAAGTAAATATCCCAAAAATTCTACACGATCTGAACATAGATAACACTTGTTCTTTTTAACTTTGAGACCGGAGTTTTAAATCTCTGAAGAACCAACCTCAGGTGTTCCTTTAGTATTTTCTGGGTTGGGCCTGCGATTAAAACATCATCAAAATATGGAACAACACCTTTTATCCCTTGTAATAGCCTCTCCATTAAGTTTTGAAAGATTCCTGGGGCTATGCTCACTCCAAACTGGAGCCGGTTACATTTAAACGTGCTTCTGAGCATAACGATTGTTTGGGCCTCTGCTTTTCCGCCCCCCAGGGAATGGAGGAGGTGTTGTACCACCAGTACTGGGTAAGCATTTTGTTGAAGGGCGTGGTTCAGGGTGGCTCGGTAGTCCCCACAAATTCTTATTGATCCATCCGGCTTGATCGGCATTATGATTGGGGTTTCCCAGGGAGAGTGATCGGTTGGTTCTAGCACTCCCTGGGCTATTAATTTATCAAGCTGCTCATCAATCTTTGGTTTAAGGGCAAAGGGAACTCGAAGAGGCTTAAGGCGGATGGGAGCTATTTCGGGATTGAAGTTAAACGATATCGGGGTCCTCTTGTACTCGCCTAATTTTTCCGCGAAGACGTCCTGGAATTCATGGATGAGGTCTTCTTCCCGATCGCTGCTGTAAGTTTGGTGAATGCCAGCCACTTCAATTCCAAGTGGAGTGAACCATTGGAGGCCTAATAAACTAGGCCAATCCTTGTCGATTACAGTCAGGGGTAAAAATGCTGTACGGTTCTTAAACGATACCCGTACTCGGCTGGATCCAACAACTGGGATTCAATTTCCTTGATAGTCTTTAAGTATGAGTCTTTGGAACCGGAGGTCTTGCCTATGGATAGTGGGGATGACCTGCTTGTGGGTCTTCCAGGAATCCATCGAGAGGGACGAACCTGAATCGACTTCCATCAGGCAGGGCTGGTTTTCGATGGTCACTTTCACTCGGATCTTTTTGGCGTCCAGTGATGAGGCGTGACCGATCGTGATCGTTTGGTGAGCCTCTTCTCGCTTTGTTGGGTGGTTTAGGGTTTTGTTTCTGTAGGAGTGGTTGTTCCATTGGTGGTTCACGGGTTCTCGCTTCACGGGACAACTTCCCGTCGGTTGGTGATAGTTAGCCCCCCTTGAGGGCTGACTGAGTCCTGGCTTGCTTCTACAGACCCATCCTATATGGCCTCTTTTCCCGCACACATTGCAGAGTGTGTCGAAGAATTTGCATTCTGACCGGGGGTGGCTTGCTCCACACCCGGCGCATTGGTCCTGTGATTTCTGGCGTTGGTCCCATTTGGACCGGAGTCGATGGACCTCTTCCTCATCGCTGTCTGACGACGAGTCGAGGTCCTTGTGGTGGGCCATTTCTAGCTGTCCCTCTGACTGAGGTAAAATGTCGCTGGCTCGTTGGCGAACTGTGGCATGTGTGCGGCGCATTTGGGCAGCCGACTTCCTGGTTGCTTCTGCTGCAGTAGCTTCAGCTATGGCGTCTTTAAGGGTGATATCGCCCTTTGCCATTAATTTACTCTGAGTGCCTGGTGCATCTAATCCCAGAACGATTCGGTCTCTTAGGGCTTCTTCTAAGTCGGTAAACTCGCATAGGCCTCCCACATTCCGGAGATCCGCGATGAAATCAGCAACCCTTTCGCCCTTCCGCTGACTTCTCTGATAGAATTCATGCCTTCTCACTAGTGTTGGCAAGGTCGGTGCGTAGTGAGCCCTTAGCAGTGGTTCGAGGACGTCCCAGTCCATAGACTTTACTTCTGCCGGTTTTGCTAGTGCCTTGGCCATCTTGAATACGGTTGGCCCGCAATGAGTTAGGAATACCACTCGTTTCTTTCCAGTAGTGGCATCCTTTATATTGTTGGTTTCCAGAAACATCTGGAAGCGATCCATATATGAGTCCCAGTCTTCTTGTGCCGGGTCGAATGGAGCAGGTGGTATAACGCTGCCGGACATGGTTCTGCCATTGATGCGTTCAGCCACGTGCTCGATTATGGTTCTTCGTTGTTCAGCAAGCTCTGATGTCTCCACATTCCACCCTCGTCACCAGTGTTAAGTTCTGAGCATGGGTGCAAGGATGGAGACGAGCCAGTGAAACAGTGAACTTCAAACTCTTTATTTACATGTTAAACAGCTCAACCGATGGCCACGATGGGCCCCTTTATATAGGCAACTCTTAACTTATTTAACCAATGAAAACACAGGGAGCGCTAGCTCCATTAACCAATGGAAGAGGCTCGTTAATAGCCAGTCAGATTCTCCTGAATGGACTAATCTGATGTTGCTATTATCGGCCAATCAGAAGTGCAGGGCCTGAACCCTGCACTTTACTTCAAGCTCTTAATGATCTTTATTAAGCATTTATTTATTCACAACACTTCCAAATACCAGAATTTAACCATCCCTATTAAGAGGAGCATGTATAATATTAATAAAACATTTGTGCCAACCATCAATGCAGCAATTAGGAGGGTAAATTGAAGCATCTTATAGCACTGTTCGTACGGTAGATGAGATGAAACTTAAGGAAATGGCTGGCCATGGCTTCCTTTCATTGAACAAATCAGTCACTGGAAAAAGAATATCTGGCACCCCATTTCTCTCCAAATGCCTTTCCACTGGGGGAGATTCTTTTGTCATAATAATTCATAACTAGTCCCACATTAGCTCCCATCTCGCCTTAGAGTTTACAGCTTGATAATCATGCTGGCTAAGTAAATCAAAAGCTACTCCTTCGTATACTTATCCCACAGACATAATCTTAGCTACCTTATTTTAAACTCAATGTGATTGAAACAGTCAATGGAGATTTTTTTTATTTTAACTCCCTTGTAATCCTTTGCATTGGGCTGGAGTCATGGTGACTCAATGGAACTGAGCATTTACTGGGCAGATGGCCTTCCTGGTGCCTATACGGAGCTCTCAGCAGATATTTTCTCTTTGCACCCAGAGAGAGAAATATCTGCTGCTAGCTAGGATTGAACTCACAGTCTCCTGGTTGTGAGGCAAGAGCTCCACCTCTAGGCCACCCACTTCATCCCGTTTTCTAGAATGGAGAATGAAGTAGACTTATTGTGATGGTTAGAACTTAAGTTCTAAATTTCAATTCTGTAGCTCTAAATGCACGAAGTATGCATCAAAATACATTCTAATGTACTATCTGTTTTCATTTGTACTTGTGTTTCAAGGTTCATAAAAATTGCTATCTGTATTTGATGGGAGAGAAAGATAACTGTAATTTTGGGTGTGATTGAAGTTTGAACAGAATTTAATTTTGTCTGATGCAAGGAACTCTGTGTTTATTTGTTCAATGATACATTCCTGACAGTCCACAGTATACTCAGGAATCTTCTCCAACAGTAAAGTTGAAAAGCATCAATACTAGTCTGCTTCTTCCAAATCCAATTTTTGTTTCCATACAGTCTCACAGCAAAAATAATTGCTTGCACTATACTGATCTTTGTAGACACATCAAAATAGAGGCAGCTCTTATTTAGCAGTCGGAACCAGCAACTTGGTTGTTAGTTGATAAATAAAACCACAACTATGTTTATGATCTTCCTTTTCTTTGCTTACTTTTCTTTGCTGTAAAGATTATAAATATGAGGATTGGTCAAAAAACTTCTTTTTTGGCCACTGTATTATTCTCTAGATTTGCTGGCATAGCGTAGTTAAAACCTGTACTATTATTACTTCTTCTAGTGCCATACTCAGTGGGTATTCCATTAATTCCTGGAGCCTTCTGACTTGAGTGACCAGAGTGCTGATCTGACTTTATCTTCTAGTTCTACAGATACTTGTAAGTAGGGAATATATTTTAAGATATTTTGGAAGTTGTCATCTCTATTGTACAGTGTTTCTGAATACATTTTCCACCTTTGTTTTATCTCCTTTGAAGTGGTTACTATTATAGTAATCTTACTATTACAGGTATCCTTTAGGTTACTAATTCAAGGTTACCCACATGGCTATTGTTTATTATATCTCAAGTTATAGAAGACAAGCAATACTAATATTTTCTAAAGAGTAGGAAAATAGTAGAATAGGATGTGAGAAATGGAAGAATAAACCCTGAGGACAGGCCATCTATAGAGAAGGAACTAGAGCCATATAAATGAATTTCAGTATTCACATTCTTGAGATGCTTGATTTGTGCCTTTCACATACATTTAACTATATGAAAGATCTAGCATTACATTAGAACTGAAATTGCATGTTGTAGCAAAAATGACAAGAAATACTCTGTCATCCGTATTATAATTCAGGAAGAACAACAGTCATTAATGCATTAAAAATCAATTTCATTAAGAAGCAATTTCTCTAAATGGATGGAACTGAATTTAAAATTTATCTCTTTATGACTTTCCTGTTTCTGTGTTTTGATGAAGACATCTCAAATATTATTATCACAGAGCTTTGCTTTTGAACAATACATATGGTAGAACTTTGCTTTATTTGATGAGCATATTATACTGAATTTTTGCTGTTCTTGTTGTTGTTCTTGTTATAAGTTATATCATTTTTGATTTACTATTGCCTAGTCTGCGATTAGAGAGCCAGTTTGATGTAGTGGTTAAAGGTACCAAGCTAGAAATGGGAGAAATCTACTTTAGAGACTATTATAGACAGTCATCAGGAACCAATATTGATTCAAATGTGTCTCCAAAAGAGAGTATGGAATTAGAAATATATATCCTAATATCCAGGATAAGCTATTTTAAATATCTCTTCTGGGCATATTTAAGGTATTATGTGCATTATAACAATTGTCCTGATGGCGGCTACCTATTCTGCGTTTTTCAAGGCTGATAGCTTTCATATTTATTATAGGTTAATGTGGGCCAAAAGAGAGAGTTACTGTTCCAATCCCTACTTTACATGTAACTCTAGGTTGAGTTAGATTTTATTTGGACCATTTTAGACACTGTCCGCAATCACGTCAAGATAGAAACCACTGGCAAACAATTCTTATTAAACTGTAATAAAGCTCATGTACTTCCAGACAATATAATCTAGCAGAAAATTCAGTAGCTCTTCAGGAGTTTCTAATTCCTATTATGGAAGGAAAATATAAGCAGAGATCTTAGGTAGAAGATATTATGGAAGAAAACATTATGTGTGCTTAGATCTTCCTGTTCAATATATGAGCCTCTTCTTCTCTTCTCCATGACTAGCATTATAAAAGTGAATAGATTTGTATACATGGGTGTGCATGGGTGTGTGTGTGTGTGTGTGTGTGTGTGTAGTGCATGGGTGTGTATGTGACATAGAGAGACTATATGCACATTGAATTATATGCAGGACTAATTACTGAAAGAAGATAAACTAACTAGGATATTTCTGAGGGTACTTCCACATGAGGTCTTTGCACTACTTTAGAATCAGTTCCAGATCTGTCTGATATGACAAACAGAAACATCGGTTCCTAACCAGAATGTCAACATGGAGATATGAGTGCTGTGCTGTCATGATGTGATGCAAGTAACATGGTTTCGAATTGGCACTGCAATTTTGCACAATGGGTGGAATTTACATTGTGATAGCAGAATTGATTATTTCCTCTT
This sequence comes from Hydrophis major, assembly GCA_033807585.1. Classification (NCBI taxonomy): domain Eukaryota; kingdom Metazoa; phylum Chordata; class Lepidosauria; order Squamata; family Elapidae; genus Hydrophis; species Hydrophis major. The sequence continues at coordinate 110,945,260 of CM066328.1, read as the reverse complement.
TCGTGTTTCTCTCCTTTATAGGACACCACTGGGTCTAAGACAGGGATATCAAATTCACGTCATCATGGCGGCGTCATGTGATGTATTGGGACTTTTTCTTCCTTCACTAAACTGGGTGTGGGTGTGGCCAGTGCAGGACCCATCCAGTCTGTGGGCCAGAGTTTGACAACCCTGGTCTAGGAGCTGAATCAGAAACCACAGTCTATAAAGTCTTGTGTTTGATCATTTCTCACACCTGCAAGAACTCTTGCTTCATTCTATCTCTGGCTCTTTTCTAAGCTACTGTAGAGTTGTTCTTAAGGTTGCTAAAACTAAAAATGATCATGTTTTCATTTCAAGATCTCTTAGATCTCTTCAAGATCTCTTTTACTTGAATGGTGAATTGGGAATGGAAGGCTATGTTTACAAAGTTATACTTCCATCCAAATGAGCATTGAAAATGATCCTGTCAAGTATCATAGACTCATTTAGTTCAGTGGCAAAGTTTGTTCCAGCATACAGAACAGGAATTCTTTATTAAGATATACTAATGATTAAAGGCCAACTTTAAGTAAATAATTGAATTATAAATGCATACGTCTGTTGGATATTCCGAATGCTGAAAAATTAAACAAACAATGATGCCAGTAAACTCTATGTAACATTTTGTATCTAAAGGAAGATTTTTTACAGGTTTTCCTTTGATTTACATTGTATATTTGTATATATATTGTACATTTCAAATAAGGCAAAATAGTTTCAGGCCATGAAAATGCTATCATGAATTAAATGCTTTGAAGAACTGAGATTTAAGAGCTCATACAAAAAAGACAGAAGAATACATATTTTTAATCTTAAAATAAACATTTATTCAACGTTTCCAAAGGGATAATTTCAGCAGAAGAAAAAGAGAGTCAGAAGGTACCTTAAAGACTAAATGATGTGTTATTTACTCAGATATAGTGCTAAGATTATAAACTCTGATGGTTTAGATCTGTTGCAAGGAGCTGGAAATGAAGAAACAAATCCCCAGAGTTGACAGAATAAGTAAAATAAATAAAGCTTTTTACTGAACAGTCCTATTATGGCTATAATCCAGGGGTGGCCTGGATCTTCAATCCCATAGCCCTTCAGATGTTGAATTAGAATTCCCAGTAGCCCAACAAGGATAATCAGAGGTCAGAGATTCTGGGATAAGCAACATCTGGAGAGTCACAGCATCCTCATACTTGCTATAATTCTATGCACATACATTGGATAAATTTACTGAGCAAATATGCAGAGGATTAAATGTACAAAATTCATTTTGTAGAGATATAAAAAGTTAAACAGTAGAAATGCATGATTAATTAATAGGCCTATTTATTTCTGGGAGGGTTTTTTTTAATTTTGGTTCTACAAAAGCAGTAGCAGCAGCAGCCCAGACAGTTCCTTAAAGCTTTTCTTGCTCTTCTGTGCCCTTTATTTGATCATCTGCCAAGGCCTTTAAACTGTGCCAAAATCAAACAGCAAAGTATCTCTATAAGCTGGCCCTTGGGAGCTGTGGAATTCAGCTTCTGACCTGCAATGCAGGATGTAAGAGGTATACTGGACTTCCTGGATACTACATTGAAGGTGTTTTGTTTTTAAATTTATCCAAAGGGCATCTGAATTTGGGACCGGCTTAGATAAAAAGATCAGAATGCATTATTTGATATTAATCAAAGTCTTGCTTACAATTATAATTATCTCCACAGTTCTAAGTTATATGGAAACTAAAATGTTCAGCAGCCTAACCAAGACTTGCCACAAACATCTTTAGTGAGAAACTTTCTGTGCCAGATTAAAAATAACTAAAATAAAATCACATCCCTTATATACAATGACCATAAAATGTATTCACCACATTTTCTCATGTTTCACTTCACTTTGTTCCTGGTATTGTATGTATGTATGTATGTATGTATGTATGTTATTCAACTTTGTTTGGGTATTTTCCCATGTCATTGTAGTTGTGCTCTTTTTGTATCTTGATTGGCTGGCAACATTATGTTACTTTATTGGAGGCCTTTAGTACAGCTTGGCTCCAGGTAAATGGACGGCTATCATGAGTTAGGAAGATAGGTTTCATCTGGGTGCCTGGTTGGGGTGTGTTTGAGATGGAGGTATCAGGGGGGATCTGTTTTTGCCCAGGTGTTTGCCTGTTTTGTGGTGTGGAGATTTTTTGGTTTGTGAGTGCAGGCTTCCAAATGATTGACAGTCTGGTGGAATCATCTCTTCTATTCATGCTTTCTGGTCTTTTTTCAATCTCTATGGCTTCTCTGATGATTCTGTGGCTGGGGTTTTCTATAGTGGCTAGGGTTTTGGTGCCATTGAAGTTGATGCTTTGACCTGTGGCTTCCATGTGTTGGACAAGTGAGGAAGTGTGTTCCAGCTTTTTGACTGCATTTTTGTGTTCATCCAGGTGGGTACTTATTCTTCTATTGGTCTGTCCAATGTATGTGGCCAGGCATGATGCACAGGGGACTTCGTATATGCCTTGGTTTTCCAGGTCAATTTTATCTTTGGGGTTTCTAAGGATGCCTGCTATTTTTCTGTCTGTTTTGAAGGCAATCTTGATGTGATGTCTGTGTAGGATCTTACTAATTTTGTCTGTAGTACCTCTTATGTAGGGCAGGACAGCTGTTCCATAGGTCTGTTCATCTTCTGGGTCTCTATTATGTCTCAGTGTGTTTTTGTGGATCAAGCCAGTGATTTTGCTTTTGTGGAAGCCGTTGGCTGTCAGTACTTTAGTCAGGGTGCATAGTTCAGTCTTAATGTGTGTCTTGTCTGCCAGGCATTTCATTCTGGTAATTAGTGTTTTAGCCACAGAGTTTATCTGTGCTGGTTGGTGGTGGGATTGGGCGTTGAGGTAGCGGTTAGTGTGTGTTTTCTTCTGGTATAGGGTATGTCCTAGTGTGCCATCTGGTTTTTTTTTTTTTTGTAGATTAGTACATCTAGGAATGGTAGCTGTTTGTTTGTTTCCGTTTCCATGGTGAACTTGATTTTGGGGTGTGTGCTGTTTAGATGTGTTAGGAAATTGTTTAGGTTTTCTTTTCCATGGGGCCAAATCAAAAATGTGTCATCGATGTATCTTAACCATAGTTTGGGTGTGTGGATGGCATTGGCCAGGGCTCTGGATTCGAATTCTTCCATGAACAGGTTTGCAATGACGGGTGACAGTGGTGATCCCATAGGGGCTCCTTCAATTTGTTTGTATCTTTGTCCTTTGTATATGAAATATGTATTGGTTAAGCAGTGTTCTGTTAGTTCCATGAGGTGTTTAGCTGGTTGGTATTTATTTTTGATGATTTCAAGGGTCTCTTTTATCGGGACTTGAATGAATAGTGAAACCATGTTGAAACTTACAAGCAGATCTTCTTGCTCCACATGTAGATCTTTGATCATTTCCAAGAAGTGGTATGAGTTTTGTACATGTGAAGCTGCTGTTTCAGCATGGGGCTGTAGCTGTTTTGCTAAGTGTTTAGCTAAGTTTTGTAGTGGTGCTCCTCTGGAGCTGACTATGGGTCTGAGAGGTATGCCTTCTTTGTGTATTTTTGGGAGGCCGTATAGTTTGGGGCATCTGGAAGATTTTTCTCTTGGGATGATAGTCTGTTGGATCTCTTTGCTCATGTGGCTGGTTATAATTTTCTTCTTGGTTAATTTTTCCAGATATGTGGTTGGGTCTGTGTTTATGGATTTGTATGTGGGGTTTTGGAGTAGGTCTGTCAATTTTGTTTCATAGTCTTTTCTGTCCATTATTACTGTGGCATTCCCTTTGTCTGCTGGAAGTATGATTATGCTGCTATCTCTTTTCAGGGTTTGTAGCACTTTAATTTCTTCTTTCTGCAAGTTGCTTTTGGGTGGTTTGCTTGTGCATAGGATGTTGGTAACTTGGTGTCTTATTCTATCAGCTTCATCTATATTTAATTTGGCTAGGCTGGATTCCACTGCACATATGATGGATTCTGTGGGGATTTTTTGGGGTGCTATAGCATAATTGAATCCTTTGGTTAGGACATCTGTTTCTGTTTTGGTGAGTTCTCTGTTGGAAATGTTGTATACTAATTGTTTCAGGTGTTGTTGTGAGTTGTTGGGGGTTTTCTTGTCATGTTCTAATTTCTTTAATTTTTTCAAGAGTTTATCATTTTTGTAAGTGATTTCAGATTCAGCTCTCCAAGTTGTAAGTTGTTTTATCTTGTCCCAAAGTAGAGGGTGGATTTTGCTGCCCAATTCCAGGAGTAGTGCTAGCAAATCTTTGTTTAACTGATCTAATTGGAATCTCTTGCTGTGGAGCTAGTTCCTTAGTAGAGCCATTTCAGTTCTTTTCAGGATACATTTAGTGGCTGCTGTGCTTTGATGAAATGTTAATTTGAAGCAGGTTGGTGTTGTATTGTTGTCTCCGCAGCTGCGTAGGAAATGGAGGTCACATAGTATTCCTGCTCTTTTAATTTCCAGTTTCTCATAGGTTTTGATCTGGCTGTTTATTTCCTCCCCTTTGAGGTTTGATATTTGTTTTCTTAAGTTTTCGCGGGTACTTACATGTATGGCATTCAGCTTTGTTCGAGTATTTTCCCAGGTCATTGTAGTTGTGCTTTTAAAGTTGTAGCAACGTTTCAGCAGAATCTCATCTGCCATCATCAGGCTTCTGTATAGTGTTCATCTGTGAGACAGACTTTTACAGTGGTTTCAGTTTTAAATTTGGGGCAGCCTTTTGCTGTGCCAGAATGGTTTTTTCTTCATCCTGATTGGTTGGGAATCTTGGTCTGTGTTTATTGGTCTTGGAGTTTGCTGTGTTCTGCTTGATTGGTGTTTCTAATATCTTCTGTTTGTGGCTCTTTTTGTATCTTGATTGGCTGGCAACATTGTGTTCCTTTATTGGAGGCCTTTTGTGCATCTTGGCTCCGGGTAAATGGACTGCTATCATTTGTTAGGAAGCTAGGTTTCATCTGGGTGCCTGGTTGGGGTGTGTTTGAGCTGGAGGTATCAGGGGGGATCTGTTTGTGCCCAGGTGTTTGCCTGGCTAGTGGTATGGAAACTTTTTTGTTTGTGAGTGCAGGCTTCCAAATGATTGACAGTCTGGTGGAATCATCTCTTTTATTCATGCTTTCTGGTCTTTTTTCAATCTCTGTGGCTTCTCTGATGATTCTGTGGCTGGGGTTTTCTATAGTGGCTAGGGTTTTGGTGCCATTGAAGTTGATGCTATGACCTGTGGCTTCCATGTGTTGGACTAGTGAGGAAGTTCCAGCTTTTTGACTGCATTTTTGTGTTCATCCAGGTGGGCACTTATTCTTCTATTGGTCTGTCCAATGTATGTGGCCGGGCATGATGTACAGGGTCGGGATGAAGAAAAAACCATTCTGGCACAGCAATAGGCTGCCCCAAATTTAAAACTGTAACAACTGTGGGGGCCTGAATCACAGACGGACACAATACAGAAGCCTGATGATGGCAGATACATACATACATACAGAGAGTGAAGGGTAGGGGAAAGGAAATAGAATTATTAAGTTGAAAGGAAAACACTTGGCTCTGCTACATGCAGGAATCCAAATTCAGGCTGCTCCAATAACATGGGTGTCTAGACTGAGCCAGACACTGGTGAAGAGTAGCCTGGGGAATTGGTTTCATTGTCAAGCTGTGTGACAACTATCAAAAAGCCTTGTCTTCTCTGGATCTCACCAGATGTGTTAAACCAACATTTCGAACCCCCAGCCAACACAGCCATGGTCTAGAATACCCAGAGACCTCTAGTTCATAGAGGATTCAATACAGCTTGAGTTTGAAACAGTTTCGCACAAAAATATGGAATCTGCAATCCCAAATACCTCCGTGGGTTTTGTTTTTGAATAGTCAAGCACAGGATTGTATTTATCAATTTCATGCAGTCTTTACTAATCTTCATGTGGTCTTGTGGAGACAGGGAATGTATGCATATTCTCAATGCATATGATGACTCTCAAACCCAGCTCTTAGAATCTAAAACAATAGTGGTGAGTGTCACTTGCTTTAACTGTCCCTTGCTGGTCCTTTGGCCTCTTCAAATGGGGTGTATCTTGCCAGCAGTGGTGGGATTCAAATTTTTTTACTACTGGTTCTATGGGCGTTGCTTGGTCGGTATAGTGTGGCTTGGTGGGTGTGGCAAGGGAAGGATACTGTAAAATCCCCATTTTCTCCCCATCCCACTAACCTGCTTTCCAGCTCCGTTCTCCTGTGTAGGGCAACAAAAGAAGACCCATCTGATCAGCTGGGACTTGAGAGGCAGAGAATAGATGGGGGCGGGGCCAGTCAGAGGTGGTATTATGAACTACTCAAAATTTCTGCTACCGGTTCGCCAAACTACTCAAAATTTCTGCTACTGGCTTTCTAGAACTGGTCAGAACCTGCTGAATGCCACCTCTGCTTGTCAGCCACATTCAGTACCTCATACTTTATCTTCCATAGTTTGAAATGCTTTTTGAACTCGTAAAACATTTTGCTATCATTGTACAATAGCTGTGGCTGCATCCTGTGTTTGCAGGTGGAGAAACATGGAGATTTACAGAAAATGAATTTAATTGCAGAATAACAGACTTGGAAGGGACCTTGGAGTTCAACTAGTCCAACCCCTTGCACATGCAGAAGACTCTATACCAGGGATGTCAAACTCATGGCCCATGGGCCGGATGTGCCATGTGCTGGCCATGCCGACCTCTATTTTAGCAAAGGAAAGGGGGGAAAAAATCACAATATGTCACATGACATCACCGTCATGCCCGAGTTTGATACCCCTTCCCCATATCATTTCTTGCAATTGGTTTTCCAATCTCTTCTTAAAATCCTCCAGTGATGGAGCGCCCAGAACTTCTGAGGGCAAGCTGTTGGAGGGACTTTAAAGGAGGCAAAGAATATCAGCTTGGATTCTCCAGTCACGTAATGCAGCCCTGCCCATTACTTTACTCTTTTGAAATCTTATTTATTTATTTATAAAATTTATAACTTAGGTTTAAATTTAAACCTTAGGTTTTAAAACATAATGCAAAACAGTTGGAATGTAAATGAGAATAAATGGGCATGTGGATTTGAAATCAGGTTAGTGTTGCAAACTCCTACCACACAAGACTTTTTGTTAGAAACATTTTATGCAGTTCTAACAGCAACACAGTAAACATCCTGGTCAAACAGAGAGATCTGTTGGAAGGGGAAAAAATATAACCTGATGTCCTGGCCAGCAATCTGCAGCTGCTCCTTCTAAGTCAGTGTGTGGAAGGAAGATACAGCTGCACTTACACATCACAAATTCCAGTCACAAGGGAAAATTGCAGTACCCTGTGTGAAAATTGCCGCAGCAGAGCTGCAGTAGTTTCCCCTCTTCGGGTTAATAGGGAAAGAAGTCTAAACAGATGTTAAGAAGAGGGGGTATAGAATCAATGCCATCGGTTCATGATTTTTCCGTGTTTAAACTGAATCACATCCTTCTCTCTTTAATGTAACCAGAAGATGTTCCAAAGATGAGAGGCCAGATTGTGTTCTGAACTTAGATGCAATAGCTCAAGGGGAATTGGGGGGGGGGGGAAGCATGACAGATTCCCCTATTCACCTAGAGACATGAAGGAAAGATTCAGAGAACAGGTTATGAGGGAGGCAATTCTTGAATTAAAAAAGCATATTGAAGGAAAACCATGGCTTTTATAACATTCTAAAATATTGGCTAAGGAAGTCAATAACGAAGTTAAGGTTGGAGGGGAGGGGACTCTTAAAATACTTGTAATTCAACCAGAGGTCCTCCCTGGGAATATATTTATTGTAGAGAACTACAGTTCTGGTGGATGCATCATATAGCACAACACACTGTTTTATCATAAAGAGAGTCACTGGAATGTTTTATCATAAAAAGAGTCACGGTACCGGGTAAGCGTTTTGCTGCAGGGTGTGATTCAGGGTGGCTCGGTAGTCCCCACAAATTCTTAACGATCCATCCGGCTTGATGGGTGTCACAATTGGGGTTTCCCAAGGGGAATGATCGGTTGGTTCTAACACACCCCGGGCTATTAATTTATCAAGCTGCTCGTGAATCTTTGGTTTAAGGGCGAATGGGACTCGACGAGGCTTAAGGCGGATGGGAGCTATTTCGGGGTTAAGGTTAAATGATATCGGAGTCCCCTTGTACTCGCCTAGTTTGTCTGCAAAGACGTCCTGGAATTCTTGGATGAGATCCTCTTCCCAGTCGTTGCTGCTGGTTCGGTGAATGCCGGCTACTTCAATTCCAAGTGGAGTGAACCATTGGAGGCCTAACAAGCTAGGCCGATCCCTGTCGACTACAGTCAAGGGTAGAGATGCAGTACGATTTTTAAAGGAGACACGGACTTGGCTGGATCCAACGACTGGAATTTGATTTTCTTGATAATCTTTGAGTATAATTCTTTGGAATCGGAGGTCTTGTCGCCGGATGGTAGGGATGAGTTGCTTGAGGGTCTTCCAGGAAACCATCAAGAGGGACGATCCTGAATCGACTTCCATCATACAAGGCTGGTTTTCGATGGCCACCTTCACCTGGATCTTCTTGGCGTCCAGTGATGAGGCGTGATCAATCGTAATTGTTTGGTGTGCCTCTTCTCACTTCGTTGAGTGGTTTAGGAGTTTGTTTCTGTAGGAGTGGTTATTCCATTGGTGGTTCAAGGGTTCTCACTTTGCAGGACGGCTTCCTGTAGATTGGCGATAGTTAGCCCCCTTCGGAGTTTGGCTGGGTCCTTGCTTGCTTCTACAGACCCGCCCGATGTGGCCTCTTTTCCCGCACACATGGCAGAGCGCGTCGAGGAATTTGCAGTCTGATCGGGGGTGGTTTGCCCCACAACCAGCACATTGGTACTGCGATTTCTGGTGTTGGTCTCATTCAGACTGGAGCCGGTTGACCTCTTCTTCATCGCTTTCTGATGATGATTCAAGGTCCTCGTGATGGGCTGTCATTGCCGGTTCTTCTAAGTGAGGTGAAACTTCGCTGGCGAGTTGGCGAAGTGGAGCGTGGGTGCGGCGCATTTGAGCAGCCGACTTCCTGGTTGCTTCTGCTGCAGTAGCATCAGCGATGGCATCTGTAAGGCTAATGTTGCCTTTCGCCATCAGCTTACTCTGCACGCCTGGTGCATCTAATCCCAGAACTATTCTGTCTCTCAGGGCTTCTTCAAGGTCAGCAAACCCGCACAGGCCTCCTTGATTCCGGAGATCCGCTATGAAATCTGCAACGCTTTCGCCCTTCCGCTGATCTCTCTGGTAAAATTCATGCCTTCTCATGAGCATTGGTACGGTCGGTGCATAGTGGGCCCTTAGCAGGGGTTCAAGGACATCCTAGTCCATGGACTTCACTTCTGCCGGTCTCGCTAGTGCTTTGGCCATCTTGAATATGGTTGGCCCGCAATGAGTTAGGAATACCGCCCATTTCTTTCCGGTAGTGGCATCCTTTAAATTGTTGGTCTCCAGAAACATCTGGAAGCGATCCATATATGAGTCCCAGTCTTCTTGTGCCAGGTTGAATGGAGCGGGTGGTATGACGCTGCCGGACATGGTTCCGCCGTTGGTGTGTTTCAGCCACATGCTCTGTTATCGCTTTTGTAGTGTTCAGTCAGCTCTGACGTCTCCACATCCCACCTTCGTCACCAATGTTATGTTCTGGGCATGGCGCAAGAAGCGGAGATGAGTCGACAAACAGTGAACTCCAACTCTTTATTTAACATGGTACTACAGCTCTCAGAATGGCATCAACAGCCCCCTTTATATAGGCAAGCTCTTGGGTATTTAGCAAATGAGAACACAGGAACGCTAGCTCTTTTTAACCAATGAGAAGGGCTCGTTAATAGCCAATCAGATTCTCCTGAATGGACCAATCCGATATCACTATTATCAGCCAATCAAAAGTGCAGGGCCAGAACCCTGCACTTTGCTTTAAGGTTTCAACAAACTTTATTCAAGCACTTTTATTAATTCACAACACACATCAAGAAGGAAGGAAAAGCAGTACTTTAATGAGGACCAACACTGGGGAAATAATTTTACTGGCTGTCGGTGCACCATATTCCTGGAAAACCAGGAGAGGTTGCCAGGAGAAGTTAGAAGCCTGGGAAAATATGAAGATGCATGAAAAATGTTAGCGAATTGCCCAGAGTTGCTGGGAGTAGGAGGGTATATACAAATAATAAATAAATAAATAATAAATCAAAAATTATGATCAATACAGGAAAAGCAGCTGTGGTTAGAATGCAATATTGCGGGCTAACTGTGCCTATACTCTGGAGTTCAATCCTGACCAGCTCAAGGTTGACTTCCATCCTTCCAAAGTCAGTAAAATAAGAATCCAGATTGTTGGATGCAATATGCTGACTCTGTAAACTGCTTAGAGAGGGATGTAAAACACTGTGAAGTGATATATAAGTCTAAGTGCTGTTGCTATTGCTTTTAGGGATGTGCAATAGAATGCTGCTTTGAGGACACTTCCACTGGGCTGCTTGAAAAACAAAGTGTGCTCACAATTTGTAAAATCAGGATGGCAGTCACAGCTGTGCAGCTGAACTCACTCACATATATGTGATGCACATAAAAAGGAGTGGGGCTTCAGTGGAATGTCCAAGCTGCTATCTTGATTTTTGACCCTCTTGCAATGAAATGACTGTGTATACAAAGACCCAATCCAAGAAAGCCCTGCTGAGCCTTCCAGAACTGATTCAATGTTCTGAGGAGAGCCAAGTATTGATGCCAAAATCTTTGCAAGATGACCCTTTAAATGCTTTACATGGTGCCATAACTTCCTAACAGGAGAAAAATAGTTGCCTTCATCTTGGATTTGACACACTTTCCCCTCCTTTTCTTTTGACAGAAATGAATATTGAAATATGTGTGTGAAATAGTTTTCCTTCATCCCTTCCAGCTGATGATAGACTAGAGGAGACAAAGCAAAAAGTTATAGTTTCAAGAATGTCCTACTTAGACATGAATGGCAGAGCCTGCTGCTGATTTCTGACAAGCCTACAAGGGACTTTTGTTAGTGAAGATGCTCCAGGACTTACAAAAGAGTTTTCCTGGGGTGGGGTGTAAATGGTATTAAAGCTATGCTTATCTATTGATCATTTGCATTTGCATTGTTTTGTGCCATAAGTCAGAAAACACAATTTTGCAGTTACAAACTTGAATATACAGATCATGAATAAAGTGCCAAAATCTTTATAAATTGTTCAGATTAAAATGCAATGTTCTGACTGCGTTATGTTCTGAGCATGGGTGCAAGGATGGAGATGAGCCAGTGAAACAGTGAACTTCAAACTCTTTATTTACATGTGAAACAGCTCAACCAATGGCCACGATGGGCCCCTTTATATAGCCAACTCTTAATTTATTTAACCAATGAAAACACAGGGAGCGCTAGCTCCATTAACCAATGGAAGAGGCTCGTTAATAGCCAATCAGATTCTCCTGAATGGACCAATCTGATGTCGCTATTATCGGCCAATCAGAAGTGCAGGGCCTGAACCCTGCACTTTACTTCAAGCTCTTAATGACCTTTATTAAGCATTTATTGATTCACAACACCCCTTCCCCCGGGTTCCGTTTAAGGGGTGCGGTCACGCAGTCTTTGAGGTAGGCCGGTTGTTTCGATTGTCTACTAGATTTTCATTGTCCTCCCGGTATTTGGCTACAGTCTTGTTGGGGTAGGACATTATCTGGTGAAAAAGGTGCCTCCCGTTCCGCATTTGAATTTTCGTCATCGCTTCTGCTTTCGGCATCTCTTTGAGGTGAGGCCACCCCCATTCCGGTTCCATCACGTGCTGCCTCTGAGCGGTCATTACTACCGCTTAAACTTTCTGCCGCTTTGAATTCAGCTTCCTAGGTATCTCCTCCCCCCTTGGTTTGGAAATCAGGGGGCTCGGCGATCCCCGACTGTAGCCTTGATCGCAGCTGATCAATATGGCGTTTCCAAATTCTATTGTCGCGGCATTTTACACGGTACGATCTAGGGCCAGTTACTTGTACTATAGTTGCCTCGACCCACAACGGATCGCCCGAAAAGTTCCTAGCGAAAACCAAATTGCCTACCTGGAAATTGCGACATTTCCCGCTAGAACCATGTGGCTTTTCAGGTTCATATGCTGGATGTAGGCGGTCAAGGTGGGAGCAGAGCTTCCATCCCATTAATAACTCGGCAGGAGTTTTATTGGTGATGCTATGCAGAGTGATATGCTGTAAAAGGAGTATCTGGTAAATCTTGTCTTCTATGTCACCATAGTCCATCTTATGCAAGGTTTTCTTGACAAATTGTACCATGCGCTCGGCCCTTCTGTTGGCCGCAGGGTGCGCTGGCGAAGTCAGCGCATGTCGAATACCGCAGTCCGCCAGGTACTGTTCAAAGGACAACGTGGTAAATTGAGGCCCGTTGTCGGATACCAGAATGTCTGGTAATCCGTGTGTCGCAAAGAGTCTGTCCAGTTTTCTGATGACTGCTTCGGTCGTTGTATTCCTCATTTCATGGATTTCAAGCCAGTTCGAGTAGGCATCCACCATCAGTAAGAATGTGTGTCCCTTAGTAGGACCCACAAAGTCCAGATGAATGTTGGACCATGGTCCCCTTGGCGTTTCCCATTCGGTTGGAGCTGCTTTCAGCGGGGTGTTGCTTACTTCTTGGCATTTGCGACAGGCTTTTACCCATGTCTCTATCTGCTTGTCAATACCAGGCCACCACGCGTAGCTTCGTGCGAGGGCTTTCATATGCACGATGCCAGGATGGCCATCGTGCAAGGTCCTTAGTATTGCTGGTCACAACCGCTCTGGGATGACAACTCTATCACCCCAGATAATGCAGCCCTTTTGAGAAAATAGTTCCATTTGCCGGTTTTTGAATGGGGCGTAGTCATCAGATATTTGGTCTAACGGCCATCCCCGCTCGACCCAACTGAGGACTCGTGCTAAAATGGGGTCGCGTTTTGTTTCTATCGCGATATCCCAGGCTGTTAATGGCAGCGTTTGAAGTGTCTCGATCTGCAGCATTGTGACCATGGGAGCGGGGTCATCAATAGTCTCTGGAAGAGGTGCACGGCTCAATGCGTCAGCGTGGGGAATGGCCTTCGCTGGGTGATGTTGTAATTTGTAATTGTATGCCGCCAAAAATTCTGACCAGCGGGTCATTCTGGGAGATAATATATACGGTGTTGGCCTGTCACCCACGATTATTCCCAGCAAAGGTTTGTGGTCAGTCATTATGGTAAATGCTTGGCCATACACATATTCATGAAATCTCTTAACCGCGGACACTATAGCAAGGGCCTCCTTGTCAATTTGACTATAGTTGCGTTCTGTTTTTGATAACGTCTTTGAGAAATAAGCAACAGGGGCTTCATTACCGTTTGGCAAAACGTGGCTTAAAATGGCACCCACCCTGAATGGGGATGCATCACATGTGATCGTTAAAGGCAAGGTCTCGTTATACTGCATCAGGACAGAGTCAGAAGTCAATAAATCTTTTACATGTCAAAACGCCTGTTCTTCTCTACGTCCCCATACCCAGGTTGCTTTTTTGTCTAATAAACAATGTAATGGCTCAGCTACAGTTGCTTTGTGAGGCAGGAAAACGTTATAAAAATTGATAAGGCCCAGAAAAGCCTGGAGGTCGGCCTTGTTCCGGGGTTTTGGGGCATTCTTGATCGCCCTGAGTTTGTTCTCGGTGGGGTGAATACCTTGACTATCAATTAAATATCCCAAAAATTCTACGCAATCTGTACATAGATAACACTTGTTCTTTTTAACTTTGAGACCGGAGTTTTAAATCTCTGGAGAACCAACCTCAGGCGTTCCTTTAGTATTTTCTGGGTTGGGGCTGCGATTAACACATCATCAAAATATGGAACAACATCTTTTATCCCTTGTAAAAGCCTCTCCATTTAGCTTTGAAAGATACCCGGGGCTACGCTCACTCCGAACTGGAGCCGGTTGCATTTAAATGCGCCTCTGTGCATAACGATTGTTTGGGCCTCTGCTGTTTTTTTGTCCACAGGCAGTTGTTGGTATGCCTGGGCTAAGTCTAGTTTAGCTAAAACTTTTCCGCCCCCCAGGGAATGGAGGAGGTGTTGTACCACCGGTACCAGGTAAGCGTTTTGTTGCAGGGCGTGGTTCAGGGTGGCTCGGTAGTCCCCACAAATTCTTATTGATCCATCCGGCTTGATGGGTGTTACGATTGGGGTTTCCCAGGGAGAGTGATCGGTTGGTTCTAGCACTCCCTGGGTTATTAATTTATCAAGCTACTTGTCAATCCTTGGTTTAAGGGCAAAGGGAACTCGAAGAGACTTAAGGCGGATGGGAGCTATTTCGGGATTGAGGTTAAATGATATCGGGGTCCCCTTGTACTTGCCTAATTTTTCCGCGAAGACGTCCTGGAATTCATGGATGAGGTCTTCTTCCCAATCACTGCTGTAGGTTCGGTGAATGCCGGCCACTTCAATTCCAAGTGGAGCGAACCATTGGAGGCCTAGCAAACTAGGCCGATCCTTGTCGATTACAGTCAAGGGTAAAAATGCTGTACGGTTCTTAAATGATACCCATACTCGGCTGGATCCAACAACCATGATTCGATTTCCTTGATAGTCCTTAAGTATAAGTCTTTGGAACCGGAGGTCTTGCCTATGGATAGTGGGGATGAGCTGCTTGAGGGTCTTCCAGGAAACCATCGAGAGGGACGATCCTGAATCGACTTCCATCAGGCAGGGCTGGTTTTCAATGGCCACTTTCACTCAGATCTTTTTGGTATCCAGTGATGAGGCGTGACCAATCGTGATCATTTGGTGAGCTTCTTCTCGCTTCGTTGAGTGGTTTAGGTTTTTGTTTCTGTAGGAGTGGTTGTTCCATTGGTGGTTCATGGGTTCTCACTTCATGGGATGACTTCCCGTCGGTTGGTGATAGTTAGCCCCCCTTGAGGGCTGGCTGGGTCCTGGCTTGCTTCTACAGACCTGTCCTTTATGGCCTCTTTTCCCGCACACATGGCAGAGCGCGTCGAGGAATTTGCATTCTGACCGGGGGTGGCTTGCTCCACAGCCGGCGCATTGGTACTGTGATTTCTGACCTTGGTCCTGTTCGGACCAAAGTCGATGGACCTCTTCCTCGTCGCTGTCTGACGACGAGTCGAGGTCCTCGTGGTGGGCTGTTTCCAGCTGTCCCTCTGAGGTGAAATGTCGCTGGCTCATTGGCGAAACGTGGCGTGTATGCGGTGCATTTGGGCAGTCGACTTCCTGGTTGCTTCTGCTGCAGTAGCTTCAGCTATGGCGTCTTTAAGAGTGATGTCGCCCTTAGCCATTAATTTACTCTGAGTGCCTGGTGCATCTAATCCCAGAACGATTCGGTCTCTTAGGGCTTCTTCTAAGTCAGTAAACTCACATAGGCCTCCCAGATTCCGGAGATCCGCGATGAAATCAGCAATGTTTTCCCCCTTCCGCTGACTTCTCTGATAGAATTCATGCCTTCTCACGAGCGTTGGCACGGTCGGTGCGTAGTGAGCCCTTAGTAGCGGTTCGAGGACGTCCCAGTCAATAGATTTTACTTCTGCCAGTTTTGCTAGTGCCTTGGCCATCTTGAATATGATTGGCCCACAATGAGTTAGGAATACCGCTCATTTCTTTCCGGTAGTGGCATCCTTTAAATTGTTGGTTTCCAGAAACATCTGGAAGCGATCCATATATGAGTCCCAGTCTTCTTGTGCCGGGTCGAATGGAGCGGGTGGTATGACGCTGCCGGACATGGTTCTACCGTTGGTGCGTTCAGCCACGTGCTCGGTTATGGTTCTTCGTCGTTCAGCAAGCTCTGATGTCTCCACATCCCATCCTCGTCGCCTTTGTTATGTTCTCAGCATGGATGCAAGGATGGAGACGAGCAAGTGAAACAGTGAACTTCAAACTCTTTATTTACATGTTAAACAGCTCAACCGATGGCCACAATGGGCCCCTTTATATAGGCAACTCTTAACTTATTTAACCAATGAAAACACAGGGAGCGCTAGCTCCATTAACCAATGGAAGAGGCTCGTTAATAGCCAATCAGATTCTCCTGAACGGACCAATCTGATGTCGCTATTATTGGCCAATCAGAAGTGCAGGGGCTGAACCCTGCACTTTACTTCAAGCTCTTAATGATCTTTATTAAGCATTTATTGATTCACAACAGATTGGTCCATATTTTCAGTCCTCAGGACACTCAAAGCTATTCTTCCTTTTCTATGAGGTGCTGAGTTTTTCAGTGTGAATCTGTTATTTAAGGAGTATATACAACTCCAAGAACAAAATAATGGAAGAGCAAGTTTCTAATCCAGCTTTTTCTCCCCATATAAGTGTAGTGATGTTTTAGTGTACAGTCTCAAATCTTGGCTGCAACAGATCAATACTGAACTTGTTTGCATTTAGTATGTTATCTTTATAACTGGGTTAGGTACCTGGATATATACAGAGGTTAGTATTGTCTGGAAATGCTTGGAGAGAAGCAACAACTCTTCTACCTGTTTGCATTTCACTAGAAAAAGCTGAGGAAAATTCTATTTTTCTAGTTTTTTGTTAATGTAAAGGATGTCTTTTAGAATTATAGTTTAAATTATAAAATGATTTTTTTAATTTGTCAAGCGATTATTAGATAACAGGAATAAGTATAAATGTGGTTATGAATACATAAAATGGATACGAATAAGAAATTTATTTATTTAATTGTATGTTGCTCATTTCACTGTTGGAATCTGAGCAGCTATAGACAGTATTTTAGCCCTCACAATACTCCCAAGGTCACATAAGTAGAAACAATTAATGCACATATAGAAAGTTGTATTTTGTAAGGAACCCAAATCAGAATTGCTGCAAGTCTTTAAATTTTCAGGGAGGAGATAGTAAAGTTCTAATCTCACAATAAAGTGAAAAAGAATATATTCTCTCTGTGTCTCTATTCAAATATGTGAAAAGATTTATAGATTAAGGTTACAAATTGCAACAGTGGAACCCCATGGATTTTAATGTGGTTCCACCATAACAAACATGCTCAGCTCACAGCCTCTGTCTACCTATTAAATGGACTGTTAGATCCTGCTTAATGAACAACGAATTCTAATTGCTCAAACTGAAAAATGAACTCTAGCACTAATATGTCAAGCTAGGGGAAAATCCTCTAATATGTTTAGTAATTAAGATAGTTTGTAATGCTCTCGAGTAACAGTACTTCTACTTAAACTTGGGACCATTGAGATGCTGGTTTTACAGTACGTACATAATTTAAAATTGCGTGTGGATCATTCTAATTGATAGCTAGAGGCTTGGGTTTATTATCTGAATATAAATGCAGAAAAAATGTTATTCCATTATTTAACAAGACTTGGCAATCCAATATCAACAGTAATATGAAAATTACACAGTATTCCAGGCTGTTTTTATGTCTGCATGTTTATGTTTTTCTTTGGGTAGGATTTCAACACAAAATTTTGTCTAACTAAAAAAGATTCTTCCTTCCTGAGGAGATGAGATGCTTTATATGTAGAACATGCAATGGAATGTGGGAATGGCCTTGGGGAATGAGGGTAAGAGAAGCTGCCAGGGAAACAATCACTCAAGAGAGGCAGGAGCCCTGGTGCAGTGGTTCTTGGGTGATATTGCCCCCCAGGGGGTGATTTCATTTTTCAGGGGGGTGATGGAACAAAAAGGGGCAACATGGGGGCAAGGGAATGGAAGGGGGGTGATAGGAGGGCGATGGAGCGAGAAGTTTTGGGGACACTTTTGAGACTTTTTTCATACAGTGAACCACTGTATATCTATCATACAAAAACATCAGATTGCTCACTATTAGTGGATTGAACTGTGTTTTAAAATGTTCCTTCAGCTAGCTTCAGTACAGTACGATGTATATATGTGAATACGCATCGCTCATCTTCATGAGTGTTGCGCAGCAGCCTCTATCACTCTACCCATAAAATTTGTCTCTCTGAATTTTGTGGCTTTCCTTCTGTAAAAATTTTCTTTGTGTCTTTTTAACCCTTTTTACAGTGTGCATGAATATATATTTTCCTCGGATCTTAATTTTGTTTCAGAGTTTTCAGCTTGAAATTCTTAGTTCCTGCATTGCAGTTTGTTCTTATGCCCTTTTTATATTTCTTTTTGCCTCTTAAAATTCACTTGTAATTAAATCATTAAATATTACTGTTTTTTTCAGGCATTTCATTTTCTTGCAATTGAATTTTGTTTTCAGTGGTCATTGCATTTAAGTGTCTTGAATAAATAAGATAATAATGAAATACATGTATCACAAAGTTTGGGAGTAAAGTGATGGGTAGCATCAGAATTTTTCACACAGTTGAGATATGGGAAAAAGACTGGAAATAAATTATTTGCATCGATATGTCCTGATGACAATTTTAAAGAAAACAAAAAACGGGTTTGCATAAATTGAAGAATTATTTCCCTGTGTTGTGATTGAGAGGTTATGTTGGGGGAGTGGGGGCAATGATAACTTCCTCAATGGCTCAAGGGGGCGATTCTTTCAAAAAGGTTAAGAACCACTGCCCTAGTGGATTAAAGTCAGAGAAAGAAACTTAGGAAGGACCCATTGTAATGGATCAAGTGCTTAAAAGTGGTGGCAAGAAGTTTTTTATCTTCAATTTTACATAATTGTGTTAATGGAGCTTTACAATAAAGTATAATTATCCCATCTAGATATGTTTCCTGACTGGTTTACCTAGGAGAGCTGAGATCAACCTCTTCAGTCTGAAACTTTTGGAATTAAATTCAAAGGATTGCACAATTGTACTAATCACATCACATGATACCCATTTCAAAGAGGCAGCTTTCCAAATGTGCCCAGAGTTTGGGTTGTAAAATAAAGATCAGAAAGATTCCTTTCTCTGTTATTAAGTGATAGTATCAATGATAAGAATGAAGCCAACAGCAAGAAAGCAACATCGGTGGAAAGCCAGAAAGATGGCCTTGAAATTGTAGAATTCAGAAACTGATGCAGAAATGAAAAGGACAGAAACATCCCTTAAGTCCTGAAAGGGTGATAGTATTGATAGTCAGCTCCGGCTGACTTCTCCTTGACTCATTCAGATATAAGATGGTAGGAAGGAAAAGCACAATCAGACCACAATAACGTATAGTTCTGTGTTCACGTGGAGACATTTTCCTGTCTGGGATACCAGATTGTAGGGCTGACAAAATTAAACTATTCTATCATCCTGAAAGACAAATAATGGTTTTTGAAAATATTTTTGATGAATTGGAATTAAATGTTACCCTGTTAACCTAACTAATGTCCATGTGATTGATTCAAGAAGAATCTTATTTGAAATATAGTAGTTAAAATAGGAAGAACATCTTACTAATTGAAAAAAATACATCTGTAATATTCATGATTCCAGAGTCGTTTGGAGGAAGAAGAAAAAAGATGGTAGTTATTTGGTAGTTATTCAAGAACTTTTCTGAAACCAACAGTTTATCTAGGTCAGCACTTTGTCTTCCTCATTTAACATTGAAATTCTTCTTGGAATTGTGGAAACATATGACTCTTATACTGTTTCTCCACTATTGCCTCTTAGCAGCAAGATATGTATCTTGCTCCTTCTAAATCTGGAAATGTCATGTATAATAGCTGTCAGTGTACTTTTACTTTCCATAAAATTTAACCAATCTCTTTTAAAAGTCATTTAGGTCATTGCTGTGTCTCCTAGCCAGTCATAATGAATGGCATGCATTAATCATGCTTTCAGTATAGTCATGTGGCTTTAATCAAGCAAGGCCTTTTTGCATAATAAGCTGATATGGACCTTATGATTAACTAGAACTGAGCTGGAGAAGCAAGGTTTGACAGGTTCTGACCTGACAGTCCGGGAACCAGCAGGCTGTCAGATATCTGCAGATGAAGCTTAGAAAGAGCAGAAACCCCTGAAGAATGAGCCTGCAGATCTGGAGTCATCAGTTACCTGTTACAGGAAATATAGAAACAGTCAGCTCTTTTGGAGACTGAGATCCTCAATCCTGATAGACACAAAAAGATAAAATGAGTTGAACTGAGATATTCGGTGGGGCTTGTCAAAAACAAAGAAACAAACTCAGAGGCAAGACTTGGGAAAATGGACATGCCTCAATCAAAACAATAAAAGAGGGCTGGGGTGTCAAGGGCCAAATTTGTTGGTAAACAAATTTCCACTCTAGTACCTGACTTCTTGATTATGTGGAGGTTCTAGATGATCTCCGGACTTCTACAGGGCTATACCCATCTCTGGTGCTCATATCTTGGAACTGTCTGCATGGAACTCTGGCTTCTGCAGTAAGCCCATTTGTTCTTCCCTAAGTTTTCATTTGTGCACAGTTAGTGAGATTTATAACTACCATAAACATGTCTTATCTAAATCTGACCTTCTGGGCCTGCAATTGCTGGTACAGAACACGTGTGTAGGGCCCATCCTAGCTAGTTGTTTCTGAAATCAGTTATGCTCCTTGAAATTTCTTCTGGAAGTTTGGGGAAGGCTGCAGAACAATATGGAGTATGACACTATCAGCTGAGAGGAAAGGGGAAGCTGGCTTCATTGGTCCACTCTGGATCATCCTAAGCAGACCTCCCCTCAAAAATGCTCTGCTTCAACCTGGCAAATAATTGCAAATTATAAATTATAAGAAACATATAGCTGTGTGTGATTCTTAGTTGTCCATCCCATTGCATAAGATGGGATAAAAAGGCTTGCTTCTGGAGATTGATAACCAATAGATGTTCTACACAAGCACAGCTCCACAATAATCCTTTCAGCAGTTCCAAGAAGGCTTCACACTCATTTGCACTACTCAGGTGACCCTGAGAACACAGACAAACTTCCAAGTGGCCTCAACAATTCTCTAAAAGAATGGAAATGACCAGCTGTCTGCAAGGAATATAAATCCTTCCATTCCCTTCCATTCAGTCAAAATTGAAGAAGCTTCTAGGATGAGAAGTGAAACATCTTCAAAGAAAATCAAGGAAGTCCAGTTGCCTCTTGAAAAAAGTACCTTTGGGACAGTCATGATCTGGATGACTGAAAATCTCCATAGACAATAGACATTCTTCTATAAAAACAGTGCATTTATTTGTGCATATGCTTAAAAGCAGTTTTTATTAAAAGCCATGTTTTGAATACATAGAAGGAAGTTTTAGGCCAAGCCACTGAATTACTGAAAAAATATTTTCTTTTTATCCGAGTACCTTTTCTCATCACTGAGTTAAAGTGCTTAATGCTTGAGACAGCTAAAAAATTGCAGTGGTATGAAATGTGCTTTTCCCATTGCCAATCCTTTTTGAATTTCATTTGTCTGTTTGACTGATTGCCAAATGCTGTTTCATGTGTATAATAAGTCAACTGATACATATGTATCACATGGGATCCTTCTGGCTTTGTTATCCTGCTACATTTTTCTACATGTCAACAGTTACCATGTGAAACAGGCAGCAATCACAATGTTGCACAGTTGGTCTGATTGCAAAACTATATCATTTCTAGGGTCTTTTTTTGTGCACCTCTTTTTAGAGCATTCTCTTATAATCTGAGCTGTTTTTCCCATATGGCCAGAATGAAAAGGAACTGAATTATCAATAGCACCCTTCTTTAAAATTTATCTTCTCTCCATTTTTTTTTCTTACTTAGGCAACCACAGTTGTCTTCCAGATTCCATTGTGTTCTGTACAGTAGTGGAAGGTGATAGTGTTCCAAAAATTTCACTCTTGCACTAGTAAATAATTTGCATGTTTTCATCCTTAACCATTAAAGCAAATACTTTAAGTACTGCTCTGACCCCACTCACTACTGTTCACTGATCCAACTCTTAACATAATGAGTGGCAAAGCGTAGCAGGATTTACATATTTTTAAGGATGTTTGAATGGAGTTGTATAGAGGGGAAATATACTACTTTAATAATGACACAGCCAAAGGTGACCAAAACTGGTCATACACATGTGCTCGACATGAAAACCGCAATGACATGGATATAAGATAAAAATGGGTTTTGTTTTTTATAATTAATACAATGGTTTCAGTGAACTCTGTGTCTATATGCATAGAATTCCAATATATCAAAAAATCCAGCTGAGATATTTATTTTTTACAAAGTATGTTCAATGTGCCATAAACGGAAAAACAGAAATGCATGACATCTATCCTTATTCAGTTATTCTGACTTAAAAAGAGAGAAGACAATATAGAAGATTTCATTATGGAGGCTAAAAATGAATTAAGGCTACACCAGAGAGTAAGTCGAGGATGCTTAATTTAATATAAGCTTTAAAAATTCCTTATGCTTCTTTCTATTTGTATCTGAGAAACCATAGTGAAATTTGTTCTTAGGGCTAACTAAATTGCAGGGTATCTGTGGTTTTATTTATTTTTTCTAATAAAAATTTTGAGATTAGCTCAAGCAAGCCATTGATAAAAAATACGAACCAGTGTGGTGCTACGCTGAAGAGGTTGGACTATGTTGGCAAACCCTGCTTCAAATCTGCCCTCAGAGGTGGAAACTTCCAAGGAAATTGATTCTGAGTCTCTTTCTTTCTTTCTTTCTTTCTTTCTTTCTTTCTTTCTTTCTTTCTTTCTTTCTTTCTTTCTTTCTTTCTCTTTCTTGTTTCTTTCTTTATCTCTTTCTTTCCTTTCTTCCTTTCCTCTCTCTCTCTCCCTCTCTTTTTCAAAATTGCTTTTCAAGATTATTACTCATAGGAGAAAAATTAGAAAAGGAAATGCTATGATCCTCTTCCTTCAGATCCTAGGGAGAAGTAGAAAATAAACCTACTACATAAATAACATGGTTATTGTTCTGTCCTTAATTAACATACTCGAGATCCCCGTGCTTTGATTGGCCAAAGCGCGGGGCTCTCCGATTGGTCAGGCGAGCTGCGCCAATTGGCTCGCTAGGAATCTCCCGCGATTGGTCCATTCGAATCGTGGGAGATTCAAAGCGGTGCCATTGGCCGCGGCCGCCGCGGCGAAAGGAATAAAAGCTGCGGGCTTTCTTCCTTTCGCCAGTTCGGTTCCAATTCCCGAATAAAGAGCTTTGCACTAAAGTCACCGACTCCTGGCATCATTTCGCGGACACAACACTGGCGACGAAGGTGGGATCCAGACCCTGAACCGAACCACGTGTCCGACGGAAGCCAGACGAACCACCGAGATGGCGAAGATTGCACCACCCGCACCCTTCAACCCTGCCACCGAGGACTGGGAATCGTTCTCTGACCGATTCCGCATGTACCTCGAGTGCAGCGGCCTGAAGGATGCCACCGGCCCAATGTAACGTGCCGTCTTCCTGACCCACTGCGGGACCGAGGTCTTCCAGATGGCCAAGGTGCTGGCCAAGCCCGCCGACGCGACCGCGATGGACTGGGATGTCCTCGAACCCATACTTCGGCGGCACTACGCTCCAGAGGTACCCATCCTGATCCGGCGCAATGAGTTCTACCGGCGGGACCAGAGGTCGGGTGAGAGCTTCAGCGACTTTGTCGCCGAGCTGCGGCGTTTAGGGGGGCTCTGCAAGTTCGATAACCTAAACAACGCCCTGCGAGACCGAATCGTGCTCGGTTTGTGGGACCCCGTCCTCCAGAGCCGGCTGATGGCCAAGGGCAACATCAGCCTAGCAGACACCCTCACCGCAGCCACAGCCGCCAAAGCAACCCAAACTTCCGCCGACCGCATGCGCAGACCGAACACCGGGGACCGCAGCGGAAACAACAACCCGGCGAGGTCGACTGAGCCCAAATCCGAGACGACCACCCACCAGGGCGATTTCCACTCGGCATCGGGCACTTCCGATGACGAGGAGGACATCCATCGACTCCAGACAGGCCGCGACCCACGGAACAGGCGAGGTCGTAAGTCGAGGACCAACTGTGCCGGCTGCGGCGGTGACCACCCCAGGTCAGAATGCCGGTTTTTCAAATCGATCTGCCGACACTGCGACAAGAAGGGACACATCGCCCGTGTCTGCCGCCTGAAGAAAACTCGCAGCCCGGCACGATGGGACCAGAACGACCGAAGGAGAGAAAGCACACCACCCCGGACCAGAGATCGCCCCTCGGACAGCCGATGGGACCGGAACGGGTGATCATCGCGAGGCGGCGACAACCAGTGGAGAGAGGAGACCCACCAGACGGCCACCATCGGCCACGCCATCACCAACGACGCCCGGAAGGTCCATGTGGAGGTAGGCATCAAGGGCCAGCCATGCAAAATGGAGGTGGACTCCGGGTCCTACCTCTCCATGATTGCATGGCATGAAATAAAGCGCTTGGTGCCTACCCTCCAAAGGAGGAACATAGACAGCCAGAGACTCATTGTAAAGGACTACCAGGGAAACCGCATCCCGGTAGTCGGAACCAAACACTTCCAAATCACGTATAAGGGGCGCACCGAACGACTTCCCCTAACAATCGTCGACCGCGACCGCCCAAGCCTACTGGGACTGCAATGGTTCGCACCGCTCGACATCGCCCTCACGGGAGTCGACCACATCACCGACGACAGCTGGGAACAGCAACTGGCCCGGGAGTTCCAAGAGGTCTTCGACGGAAACCTAGGCAAGTACCGAGGGCCCCTTATATCTTTCAACCTAGACCCTAACGTCCCCCCAAAACGCCTGAAACCAAGGCGGGTGCCATTCGCACTGAAACCCAAGATAGACGAGCAAATTGACAAGCTCGTCAAACAAGGGGTTCTGCAGCCCATAGACCACGCCCAGTGGGAGACCCCCATAGTCACCCCGATCAAGCCCGATGGGTCGGTGAGGATCTGTGGGGACTATAAGGCCACCCTAAATGGCGCGCTGCAACAAAGCGCCTACCCCGTCCCAGTGGTACAACACCTATTGCACTCACTGGGAGGGGGCAAGGTTTTCGCCAAGCTCGACCTCGCCCAGGCATACCAACAGTTGCCGGTCGACAAGCAAACGGCAGAAGCGCAGACCATCGTCACCCACCGGGGGGCATTCAAATGCAACCGACTCCAATTCGGAGTCAGTGTGGCACCGGGCATATTCCAAAGCCTAATGGAGAGACTATTGCAAGGTATCAAGGGGGTGGTACCTTACTTCGACGACGTCCTAGTGTCGGCAGCCAACCAAGCTGAACTAGAGGGTCGACTAAGGGAGGTCCTAACTAAATTTAAAGAGACCGAACTAAAAGTCAAGAGGGAGAAATGCCAGCTATGCACGGAACGAGTAGAATTCCTGGGCTACCTCCTAGACCGTCACAGCATTCACCCCACAAACAAAAAAATCAAGGCCATCAAAGAAGCCCCCACACCCAAGTCAAAGACTGAGCTACAAGTGTTCTTGGGGTTACTGAACTTTTACAATGTCTTCCTACCCCAAAAGGCGACAGCGGCGGAGCCCTTGCATAGGCTCCTGGACAAGGCGGCGACCTGGACTTGGGGGAAACGCGAGCAAGCCGCCTTCCAAAGAACGAAGGACCTCCTCACCTCCGACGCCGTCCTCATACAATTCAACGAGACCCTACCTCTGGCAGTCACATGCGACGCATCACCCTTTGGCGTCGGCGCTGTCCTCAGCCATACCCTTCCCGACAGAAAAGAAGCGCCCATCGCATTCTTTTCAAGGACCCTCACCAAACCAGAGTGGAACTATAGCCAACTGGACAAAGAGGCTCTGGCTATAGTTGCCGCCGTAAAACAATTCCACAAATATCTCTATGGCCGGACTTTCCCCATCATAATGCATCACAAGCCGCTGCTGGGAATCCTTGCAGGAAACCGGGCCACCCCGAACATTCTGTCTCCCCGAATGACAAGGTGGTCCGAGTTCCTGGCAGCCTACAACTACGAACTCATACACAGACCGGGTAAGACGATCTCCCATGCAGACGCCTTAAGCCGCTCGCCGCTACCGGAACCTGACACCGACTCAGCACCCACGACGACCACCCTCAGTATAGAGACTCTACCCAACCTGCCCATAACCGCGTCAGACATTGCCCGAGAGACTAATAAAGACAAACGTCTGGCGCGGGTGCTGCATTGGGTGGAGAAAGGGTGGCCGGAAAGGGACAACGACGAGTCCGTCAAAACATTCCGAAACCGACAAACGGAACTCTCTTTATTAAAAGGGTGCATACTATGGGGGCATAGGGTGGTCATTCCGGAAAAGCTACAGGGGAAGGTTTTGGAACTGCTACACGAGGGGCACCCTGGCATCGTTAGGACTAAAGCCCTGGCCAGAAGTTACGCTTGGTGGCCAGGGATGGACAAACAAATAGAGGCCTGGGTAGCTAGGTGCCAACGATGCCAGGAAACTAGGCCAAGCCCACCCACAGCACCCGTCCTAGAGTGGGAAACCCCAAGGGGACCTTGGTCTAGGATCCATATAGACTTCGCCGGGCCCACAAAAGGACATACCTTCCTCATATCAGTTGATGCTTACTCCAACTGGCTGGAGGTAAGCAACATGAAGACGACAACCACGGAGGCCGTGATCAAGGAACTCTGCAAACTCTTTGCAACACACAGCCTCCCAGACGTCGTCGTCTCCGACAACGGGCCCCAGTTCACCTCGCTGGAATTCGAAAAATTCCTAGTGGAAAGGGGCATCCGCCACGCGCTGACAGCACCGGCGCACCCGGTGGCGAACGGTAGGGCGGAACGGATGGTCCAATTCACTAAAAAGACCATCTGGAAAATAGACCACGGGGAGATCCAGGAGAAAATCAACAAACTACTCTTCACCCAACACATAACCCCAAATACCACAACCAATAAAAGCCCAGCCGAACTATTAATGGGCAGAAAGCTAAGGTCCCCACTCGACAGGTTACACCCCACGTATAACCCGGAGAGGCCCCCAGACTCAAACACCAAACAACAAACCTTCGCACCCAGCGACCCCGTATACACAAAGAACCTGACGGGAGACCCACTATGGATTCCAGCCGTCATCACACAAGTAACAGGCCCACACTCGTACCGGCTACAAACAGCAGACGGACGAGCGTGGAAACGCCACATCGACCAACTAAGGTCGAGGACTACCAACCAACAAACCACCGGCGAACAAACAGGCGAAACCAACCCCCACAACACAAACCAAGGGGGGAGGGAATACCCAGGGGACCAAAACCAAAGAAGAATAAACCAGCAGTACTCACCGGAAAGCAGCCATCACGACCCCTCGCCAGGAAGGAACAGCCAGGCCAGCTCGACCGACCCGGAAAGACCGAGCGGGAGCGGCGAAACCCGCAGCTCAACCAACCCGGAAGGCCCAGGAGGGAGCTACAGAGAAAGGACTGGCCCGACTGACCAGCCGGTTCCCACGACGGCAGCAGGAGCAGCAGAGATCCCGACCGAACCGGCCGGGATCCAGCCTACAACTGAGTTGCGCAGGTCAAGTAGGACCAGACGGAGCCCCGCCTACCTACGTGATTACGCAACGTAAGGACTGAACCAAGAGGGGAGGGGTGTTCTGTCTTTAATTAACATACTCGAGATCCCCGCGCTTTGATTGGCCAAAGCGCAGGGCTCTCCAATTGGTCAGGCGAGCCGCGCCAATTGGCTCGCTAGGAATCTCCCGCGATTGGTCCATTCGAATCGCGGGAGATTCAAAGCGGTGCCATTGGCCGCGGCCGCCGCGGCAAAAGGAATAAAAGCCGCGGGCTTTCTTCCTTTCGCCAGTTCGGTTCCAATTCCCTAATAAAGAGCTTTGCACTAAAGTCACCGACTCCTGGCATCATTTCGTGGACACAACAGTTATGATCTTTTCCACAAACATTTGAGGTCTAAAGCTTTATGGCACATCACAATTGGAAGAGATTTAGAAAGCTATTCAGCAGAGGACATGCAAAATGTTTTCTTATGTATTTTCAGAAGAATTACATTGCATTTTAAGAGGAAATAAAACCAAATTCTCCAGGTTCTAAAACAGAGCAGAGAACTAGGTGTGAGCCCTACTTTAACATAGCACTGTAGTAAAAGAGCAACATTTTTAAAGGTTCAAATAAAAATACAAACAGGATTTTGGAAGTAAAAAACAGAAAAATTGGTTGGAAAGATGATGCGCTGAAATTGTTTTGAAGCCAGGACAGTTTGCTAATGTGAAATTGAGCTCATTCTCAAAAATGTAAATCTCACCATCTATAAAGAAAATATTTCAGAGAGAAGGAAGTTGAAAGAAACAGTTTCTGTCTGTGACCTTCTCTCACAAGCTCTGTGGGCATTGTTACCTCTCTCTCAAGTGGGCTCTGCTTAGAGAAAGCACTATCTGCAGAAAGCCAACATTACTAAGGAATAGCAGGATCTCAGCAAGTGAACGTCAGAAAACCTGACACTTGTGCTGAAAAATGGCTGTGGTAGCCCCGACAGATTATAAGCAGCATTTTTTGATGGAAGAGATAAAAGAACATATAGTGCAGCTTCTGCTTAGCAATGTCAGCAAGCTGTGTTAGTGTCCAGAGCAATGCAGTGAATGCTAGGAATGTATGATGATGTTATAACCTGACTGGATCTGGTGGCAAAGAGTATGCATTCCCCAGACAGTACCGAAGGTTTTATAATAGAATTAACATGAGAAGGCAAAACCGTAAGGACTTGAAGGATGAGATATTCTATCTTTCTTCTAGATTTTAAAAGTCCTTCAAAATAGTGGCCCCTAACATTTCCAGCTCTGTGGCCAACATAAGCAATGGTGGTAGTGATGGAGGGGGAGAGTAGATGATGTCGTGCATATGCCCGCCACTTGTGCAAATGGAGCTTTGCATGAATGTTAGGGATAACATTGTTTACCCTAACTGGTTTAGGTAAAATAATAAATATGTAATCATAGTTTGTAAGTTAAAGTGTCTGCAACTTTAACTGTGGGAATGTAATTAGGGGAGTGGTTGTGTAAGCACTTTAAAAGAAGCAAGACGACAGCTTGCTCTCTCTCTGGCTTTGATGATCCCTAATTACTGCATGGACTCAAGTCTGCGTTACTCGAACGGGAGAGATAAACAAAGGACTGATTTGTAAGTGAACTGACATAGGATATTCTACACGGACTTTGCTAACTGAATATCCTTGAATGGACTGACTAAATGATACATGACTAATGGACTGTTATTTTGACTATGCTATGAACTCATAATGGAATAAACTATATTTTTGATAGCACAAGCGTATCTGTAATTTTTACTGTATGTTAATAAACATACAAACTTATCTCACTCATTTATCTGTGTGCCTATCTGACTAATGCTGCACATTCTGTTTAGCTTGTCTCCTTAACCCTGGTTGGGGAACCCAGGCTTAACACTGGTTATGGGCCCAGAGGCTGCAAAGTTTAACTAGGATAAAACAGATTTATGTAAAAAGTGAGAGTTTGTGTTGTTATACGTTACAGTAAACAGACAGCTGTGTTTTATTAATTATAGTTTTATATCCATATAAGAAAACATGGCACAAGTCAATCTACAAAGTTTGTCCCTTATATCCAAGCTGGATGGAACAAACTATGTATCATGGTCTATGAAATGTAGTCTACTTCGACGAAGAGAAGGTCTGTGGAACATAATTGAAAACCCACCAAACTTTAGAGGAATGGGATCCAGAGGATGATGAAGATAGACTAAAAATAAAAGAATTTATGCATAAAAATCAACAAGCTATTTGCATAATAGGTTTAACACTGTCTGACCAACAACTTGTTCATATCCATGGAGAGCAAATGGCTGTTGGGTGTTGGCAGAAGCTGAAGAGGATTTATGTTTGAGATAACGTTGGTGCTCACATAAATCTAACACGGAAGCTTTTCAGGATGCATCTCCAGATGAATGGTGATATGCTGAGTCATTTGAAAACTATGCAAAGCATTTTTCAAGAACTGCACGAGAAAGAGCTTATTTTCTCTGAACAACACCAAGTCTACATAATTCTATCTTCACTAGATGAAAGTTATGACAACTACGTCACTTCCCTTGAAATTTTGCCAAAGGAAAGTCTAACTTTAACTGATATAACTGGCAGATTAATTGAAGAGGCAAGAAGAAGACTTGAAAGAGACCATTTAAGGAGGGAACAACCTCAAAAAGAAGATAATGAATCTCCTACTGCATACGCAAAAAGTGCTTTAATTGTGGAGGAAGAGGACATTTGGCAAGATTTTGTAAAAAAGCAAAACGCCAGAACGCTGGCCAGAATACTAAAAGTCATCAAAAGATAAATAAAAATTTAGAGTTAGCCATGTATACTAACGGAGCTGTAAAAAATATTTTATGGGTGGTTGACAGTGGAGCATCCCACTGTATAACAAATGATAACAAAATTTTTATTAAAATGTCCCAGAGTACACAGCAGATATCATTAGCCAATGGCTGGAAACTGAAAGCTAAAGGTCAAGGTGTAGCATATTGTTCTTTCATAAAAGAGAATGTAAAAATGTTCTATGTACCACAACTTAAGTTTAATTTAATTTCAGTTAGAATTTTGGTTAAACTAGGATATGTAGTTACCTTTAAAGGAGATAACTGCATAATTGAGAAAGAAGATAAGAAAATTACTGCATCTTTAAGAGGTGAATTATATGTGTTAAATGATAATGGTTTAGAGGTGGCTAACACGGTTTACGATAATAAGAAACCTCATGATGAATGTATTCACTTGTTACACCGACGGCTAGGGCATTTAAATTTTAAAATGCTTAAGAAAACTGTTGAATTATCTAAAGGAATAAGTTTAAAACCTTGTAATAAGTATTTGCAATGTAATACTTGCAATCAAAGCAAGAGCAAGGTCAAACTGGCTAATAGAGTTGATGGATTTACTACAAAAGAGCCTTTAGAAGTAGTATTTGCTGATTTAATAGGTCCAAAAAAACCAAGTGTAGGAGGAGCTCGTTACATACTAAGTATAATGGACCACTATTTTAGATATGGGTTTTGCTATTTAATGAAGAGCAAAACTGAAATGTATCAAAATCTCTTTAATTGGATTAAATTTGCTGAAAGGAAAACTAAAAAGAAATTAGTAACTCTTACAACAGATAATGGTGCGGAATTTACAAATAATAAATTCCAGAACAGACTAAGAATATTAGGTATTCAACATAAAAAGTCTGCACCATATAGGCCACAACATAATGCTTTTATAGAGAGACGAGGCCAAACACTACAGTCAATGGCACGAACTATGATGTCTGATTCAGGATTACCTGACAATTTATGGGGAGAAGCAATAATGTGTGGTAATCATATATTAAATAATGTTGTTAATTCAACAACAGGTGAATTACCATTCACACTGTGGCATGGTACAAAACCTGATTTAAGTTACATGCACACATTTGGAGCACCAGCATGGGTGCATATCCCTACACAACTTAGACAAAAAGAACAGCATAGAGCTAAAAGATTATTTTTTGTAGGATATGAATCTAATCATAGATCTTATAGATTCTGGGAACCAGGTACATCTAGAGTTTACACCAGTGCTAGTGCTAAATTCCTAGAACATGTAGGATGGAATAGATTAGAGCAAGATTTAAATAACGAAGTAATTATTGAACCCTACAAAAGGCAAAAAGATCAGAATTGTAATAAGAAGAGTCCAATTAAAGAAGAAGTCCACGAAGAGCAAATAGGACCAGAACAAGAAGAAACAGTTGATCAGGAAGAGTTAGATAATAAAGAAGAGTTAATAAATGAAAGTCCACCTATAAGTCCTGTAATACCTAGACGTACTACACGTGTAACTAGACCAGCTGATAGATATCAAGCAAGTATAGTTTGCCAAGTAACTAAAGTTCCAACTAGTATAGATGAACTTAGGAAATATCCTGCTAAGGATCAGGAGAATTGACAAAAGGCAATGGAAAAAGAATTAAATTCATTAAAGGTAATGAAAGTATATGAAGATGCTAAATTACCTCCAGAAGAAAAATCCATTGGGTGCAAATGGATATTTAAAGTAAAAACTGGAAATGATGGGACTGTTACCCATAAAGCTAGGTTGATAGCTCAAGGATTTAATCAAACTGCATCTGATTACGATGAAGTTTTTGCACTAAGTCTTAAAGCAACATCTTTAAGAGCAGCATTAGCGTGGGCAGCTAAGAAAAACTATGTCATTAACCATTTAGATGTAGAAACTGCTTATTTGCATGCACCATTGCAGCACAATATATATTTGAAAAAGCCAATTGTTATAAAAGACAATAAAGTAAATAGTAATGATTGTTGGAAACTCAAAAAGAGTCTTTACGGGTTGAAACAATCTGGGTTTGAGTGGAACCAATATATTGTGAAAGAGTTAAACAATATAGGTTTAAAATCTGGTTTAGCAGATCCATGTGTGTTTAAAAGAGAAAATAATGAAACGGTGTCATTATTGTTATTATTTACAGATGATATTGCTTTGATAACTAAGACTAATAATGAAGCTAATGAGATTATATCATTATTAGCCAAAAAGATAAAGTTAAAGCATTTAGGTGAAATTAAAAAGTATCTAGGATTGACAATTAACAAAACAAAAAATGGATTTAAGATATCTCAAGAAGATAAAATTTGCCAATTAATTAAAACGTATAAAATGGAACTTTGTAAACCGGCAAAGACTCCAATGAGTCAGGAAGTTTGCCAAACTGATGATCAAAGTCCCAAATTTGATAAGTCTATATATCAATCTTTGATTGGTAGTTTATCATATATAAGCAATTGGTCAAGGCCAGATATAGCTTATAGTGTTAATCAGCTGGCACGTTTTAATTCAGATCCACATCAATGTCATTGGCAATCATTAAAAAGAATTTTAAGATATCTTAAAGGAACAATGAACCATGCATTGTATATAGAACCAAAGAGTGATTTGAGTATTAGTGCCTATGCAGATGCAAGTTTTGCAATTGACATAAACACTAGAAAATCAACATCTGGGATGGCTATATTATTTGGTAAGACACTAATAGGGTGGAGGTCAATCAGACAACAGCATATCAGCTTGTCCATGATGGAAGCGGAATTTTCATGTCTGTCATTACTATGCACTGACTTAATTTTGTACAAACAGTTATTATTAGACATGGGTATAACTGTTAAAGAATCCATTATTGTGTACGAGGACAACCAGGCAGCCATAAAGTTAGCTACTAGTATTGCTGTAAAAACTAGATCAAAGCATACTGATTTAAGATACTTAAATGTTAGAGAATCTGTAAAGAATGGGCTTATTAAATTGAAATACTGCATGACAGAAGAAAACATCGCAGACCAATTTACAAAAGCTCAAGGAGTAATTAAGTTTAAAGAAAGTTGTAACAAATATGATTTAAAGATGTAAATAGTTATATTATTATATTTACCTAAAAGGGGAGAATGTTAGGGATAAGATTGTTTACCCTAACTGGTTTAGGTAAAATAATAAATATGTAATCATAGTTTGTAAGTTAAAGTGTCTGCAACTTTAACTGTGGGAATGTAATTAGGGGAGTGATTGTGTAAGCACTTTAAAAGAAGCAAGACGACAGCTTGCTCTCTCTCTGGCTTTGATGATTCCTAATTACTGCATGGACTCAAGTCTGCGTTACTTGAATGGGAGAGATAAACAAAGGACTGATTTGTAAGTGAACTGACATAGGATATTCTACACGGACTTTGCTAACTGAATATCCTTGAATAGACTGACTAAATGATACATGACTAATGGACTGTTATTTTGACTATGCTATGAACTCATAATGGAATAAACTATATTTTTGATAGCACAAGTGTATCTGTTATTTTTACTGTATGTTAATAAACATACAAACTCATTTATCTGTTTGCCTATCTGACTAACGCTGCACATTCTGTTTAGCTTGTCTCCTTAACCCTAGTTGGGGAAACCCAGGCTTAACAATGCTCATGTGCTCGCTTGCTGCTTGTACGACCTAGTTCCCAACCAACACCAGGTCCCCCTGGTAATGGGGGTTGGGGACCCCTGTTTTAAAAGGAATATAAAATAAGGTGTCATGGATTTTCTCCCGGGCCCCTTTCTGGATGTGAGTTTGTAAGGGCCTAGATCGGGGCTCAGAAAGCGCTAGCCTTACAGAGTAGCTTCAGCTGGTTGATTGGATAAGCTGAGTGAGGCAAGCCAAACAGCAGCAAGTTGGCCAGGAGGCTCCAGGCGAGGACCAGGAGCAGCTGCTGCCCATTAACAATGAGGATGAGGTGAAGCCCACATCTCCTCCTGATGCAAGGACATGTAGAGAAGAGGAAACAGGCACAACGCTGATCAGCTAGACTACTCGCAAGGAGGCAACCTCACCTCTCATGAAGGGCTGCACTGGCATCACCTACTTAATTCTGCCCTGAGGACTTGAGGATTGGTGGAGCAACGTGACTAGTGGTTCTGTGCCTTGCATGCTCATGCCATGTATCCTCACCCATTCAACTCATGGACTACTTTCCTGGACTTTGTGTGTGCCCATTGGACTTGGTTACTTGGGGACTTTTGCCATGCTGAGTTCAGAAGCTGAATCTGCACAACAGGTTTGTTTTCAGAGGACCTGTTGGTGGTGAATAAACATCTGTAGAACTCTTGCTATATGTGTCTGTGGGGTGAGCGTGGGGGAGCAGACAGCACAGAAGGGGAGAAATCATTTGGTAAACAATCTTTCTAGTGCTTTAGTGAAAAGTTGTTCCTTGCTGATCCAATATAGGCCAGGGTATTAAAGAGATGAATAAAAAAGATTTGGAATTTTACTCAACTATATTAGCTTGTAGCAGAATGGACACTGATGGGTGGCTAGATTCCCTTAAGACCTTGTATCTCATCACATCTCCCCAGCTGGCTGTAAGAATCTCAGAGCAATTTGGTTAAGGATTCAGAAGTCTCTTGGGCTACAAAACTCCAGATAATCAGTAGAAGGCAGAAAAGTGATACTAAACATCTTTATCTATTATGGTCTAGTCTTCTGGTTCTACAGATTTTTTTTCCAGCCCTGATTAGATAGTCTTGGCTCTAGCTTTCCTTGAAATGAGACTTTAGAAATGATTCCCCCCAAGGACATAGGTATTATAATTGAAAGAAATATGAGGACAGAGATTAGTAGTAGGATGGTTCTGTATTTTTGTTCTCTTACATAAGTCATAACCCTTTCAAATCTATTACATTCTCCAGGGCAGAAGAATAGCCTGGCATAAAAATTACATTAATTCCTGTCAGTCCATTAAGTGGCAAGTAAAAAATGTTATAAATAATCCACTTCTAATTCGATGTTGTCTAAGCCTAAGTCTATCCTTGCAGACATTCAGAAACATGGTGTTTTCCTTCTACCTCAATATTTTAAAAGTTCATCTGCATTGCAGATGTAGGTTTTTCCCTTTTCTTTTTGCATGCCAAAAACACACACAAAAAAAATCAGTTTCTGTCTGGCAGAATGAGGAGTTTAAGAAAACAGAGGGAGAGGATTGGAGGAAGGAAGTTGACATGAGCATCAACCATAAGTATCCACTGAGTACATATATGCTGTACATTCACACACTCAAGCAACAAACCACCTAAATCATTATGTACTTTTGTATTTGCTTCACATATTTATGAACACAGTACCATGTATGCATATACAAATATCACTAATATGAACTGTGGCATTCCACCTGACTTTTTGGGGAGGTCCATTCAGCTATATTAAATCTTCATAAGTAAATCCTTGCAAAAGTAGCAGCAATTCCTTTCCAACCAGTAGGCATTATGAATTGAGAATAGTCTTCTCTCTTGGTGGTGTGGTTCCCTACTGGCCAGAACATCACTTTCATGTTGCATGTGAGCATGGTGTAAGTGCATGTGGCCTCAAACCCCAGCCCAACTCTGGGCTGATGTGTGATCTCTGACTATTTGCAAATGTAGGTGGTCATGACAATGAAGTTGCAAAGAATACGGACTCATGGAAGGGATGGTGGTGGGCTCAACCTTTGAGGAATCTCTACCTATGTGAGCCTCTCCCAGTGGTACTGTTTGGGGATAAGAGAAAGTCAGATGAACCATGGAAATGTTACATAGTGTGTGTTCTTCAGATGATGTGAGACAGAGATTCATTCTTGTATGACTTGCTTTAATGAACAAATGACTTCAAGTATAACTTAGATGATTTGGTATTTTAGGAATAGCATTCACTTTTCAATATTGAGCTGCCATGTGCAATATACATTTTCTAAAATAAATAAATAAATATTTCTATATCTAGACAGTGGGAAAATTGCTGCCAGTGATCTGGAGAATGAAGTAAAATACTAGTCTTCAGCACTGCTTCTGAGGCATATCAGGGAAATCCAGCAACAGGATGTTCAGCTTAAGGAAAAGTCCATCCACAACTCAGCAACTAGGTATTAGCAATTTGTGACACTGGGTCAGCAGTCTTGGAACATGCCTTCATGCTTACTGTAGATATGCATGGGATCAAGAGTTGTATTGCTAGCTACCACTGCAAAGTCTGTACTACACATCTTGGCATAGGTTGTTCAAAACTAGCGCAAACCCATATCTGTTGATGTAGCACAGAATGGAGTGTTCTACACTGCTGAGATGAGCCATTGACAACATTGCTCTTCTTCTTATCATATGCCAAGCACATAGCCCCACAATTTAACATAGACACATCTGAAGAATCTGGGCCAGAAATTGAATTTTGGCAGTAGCTGCTGATCCAATGTGAAGAATGTCTCCTAGACTACCCAATTCAATCTTGCTCTCTGTAGCTTAGTTTTCCCAGATGCGTGTATCCTGGGGCCACTTCCATGATTGACATTTACTTCTATAGGGCAGACTGTAAGTGTAGGCAATCATCCTCTTTATGCTTGATTATCAGTGGCTGGCAACCATAAATGAATTTCAGCCATTATACACTCCAGTTTAAATCAGGCTATAGCCCAGCCACTCCTGGCATTCACTCAGGAACATTTCTAAAAAAAAAGAATCACTTTAGAATGTCTCCCTCTGCACTAAGTTCATCACAAACAATGAAACTGCCTGGGTAGGTAAAATTTGACCTGGTGTTGGTTAGCACATCTTATCCTTCGCACTCCAATGAACATACCAGCAATCTTATGGTATTTGTCAATAAATGCACTGATTTGCACCTCAGTGTTAGTTGGGATTATTTTGGTGCTTATTTTGGATAGATGCAATTTGTGAGCAATGCAATTAATGCCAACCAACTGCACTTGACAAGTTGCCCTTTGTATGTTGGATCCCCACTTCATGACTGTGAAGCCAACAACAGATATTTAGCTGGTTATCCAGACAGCATTCAACCATGTGGCTCATGGCCAGAATTCCCTCATCTGCTATGTGAGCTACATCTAGCATTTCAGGATGAAGCAGCTGCCATTAGTGCCTGGGTCTTGCATTGTGGTTTGTTCTGGAGCTTACAGCAATAGATATCAACTTACTCCCCCATCATTTGCATTGATGCAATGTCAGAAAGAGGCAGAAAATGCACACTCCTCCTTGACTTGACCACATGTCTGAAATGAAACAGGCAAAATGTGCTGAAGCCTTTTCTTTGAAGTCGGTCCTGATACATTCTACTTACTTCATTGCACAAGAGAATACCATTTCCTTGCTGAAGGTGGTAATCTAAGGCCTGGCTTTTCAAACTATCCACAAAACCTGACATTTTTGTGAGAGACAAGGGCAAAAAAGGCCAATTTTGTACCACTAGAGCTTTGCCTCATGATAAGCAGTTCCAAGATTTTCACTAACTAGTTACATGGCCTTAAATATTTTGAAAACTTCTGGTCAAAGGAAAAATGGAGAATAAACTAGATTCTGTCATAGTGTACTATGCTGAATGGTGCTGATCTTCACCTGAGTATGCATCATATTGGATGCCTAACCCCTCTCTGCTTCTTGCACCCAAGAGCTGATTCAAACTGTTTGCAGGCATCTTATTCTGTTTGACAGCAGGTAATTTGCTGCTATCATGAGCTACCTAGTGTTGCCAGGGATAAGAAGAACTTCTGGCTGATGCCTACATAGTTAATTTAGGATTTGCTCTATTAGATTACCTCATGTCTTGACCAACCTATACCTTGGGTGGTCACAGAGTAAATGAACTTCACACAAATGTATAATATACATCCCCTACCATCCTGCCTTAGGCCCACAACAGTCTTATTTTGGTAATAGTGAGGAATTTTATTATACATATATGAGTCAAAATGCTAAGATGTGCCATGGATTCAGATTCAGGAGGAAACCACTTATAATCTGAAAATAACAACATGAGTCAACCTTATGTCAGTCCCCTCATTAAATACAGCCTTTGCCCAGCATTGCCCTCTCTTTTTAAAAGCTATTTTATTTCCAATATGTTTTCCCCTCCTTATCCTTGAGTGAATTTATCCCATTCCACTTTACTTGCTTCATCTATTTGTAAAAGCTAAAACAGGCTATGTTATTATCTCTCATACATCTCTCTCCCACTTCTTACTTCAGCTGGCTTCATCAAATTTATCTTGATGGCTGTGAGAAAAATGCTTAACATTTTTCAGGAGAAAAAGCTACTGTAGACATATAGAATTTGAGGTAGAGGGGTGCTTAGCAGAAAACCTGGGGTGAAAAGAATGATAGTACATGAAACTTAAAACTCTACAGATAGTTACTGTGTAAGGATTGTGTATAAACACATGTGTAAGATTGACGTTTTCTGCTAATATAAAGATAATAATACTCTGGATAAATCTATTACAGGTGACTAGAAGGATCTATTTCCCCAAAATGACATCTTCTTTTGCACTTTCTGGATGCCTATCTCACCTGACTTCTATTTAAAAATTTGGCATGATGCAAAGTAAAACACCAATCTGTAAGATCATTCTAATGTCCAGAAATATATCTTGACAGAAGACCAGTAGATACTCTTGGAAAAAAAATGGTGGATGGCTTCATTCATCCTAGTATTTTATTTAAATATAGGTAGTTTTCATTTAGTAAGTGCCTTGTTTAGCAACTTACTTTCAAAGTGATGAAAAAGTTACTTTGCAACTAATCTAAATTAGATCTTCACATGTCTATAAAGCAAAGCAAAGCAAAGGAAACCATAACCATAACATAAGGAGGTATGCTGACCAGGGTTTGAGTAAAAGATTGTTCCCTTGTCTTCTAGAGTTCTAAACTTATCAGAGACCAATGTATTGGAGTCTCCTGCCTAGCAGACTCCTGGTTAGAAAAAACTGTCCAGAGCAGAGATCCCCAACCCATAGTCCTCTACTGGGCCATGGCCCATTCAGAACCAGGCCACATGAGTGGCTGACCACCACACACATTTGTGGATGCAACTCAATTTGCATGAATGGCCACCAATTCCCTCCACACTCTGGGTCACCAAGCCATAAAGTTTAGGGTCTGCTGGTCTAGAGCAGTTGTAGGTGATTTTTAGTCCTTTCCAGTCTGGTCTACTTGCTGAATTCTTATTCAGCTGGTTGTTGGCTCTACTTTTGGTGAAACAGTCTTCAATTAACCATTTTCCCCCTGGAAGTCCTGTTTTGTTATTATTGTCAAATGGGAGAATAGGAGATATGAAGCAGAAGTTGCAATAGGACTTCTGGCAAAACAATCAGAACAAAACAATCAAAACTAGATATTATCTTCAATCACAGCTGGAATGTTTACCAACATATCTGCAAGAGATCTTTTAAAAATGATACTTGTCTGCCAGAAAATCATTCTTTATTTTCCTTTCTTTGAAAATGTCATGAAGCTTTGACTGTAGATAAAGAGAACTGTAATGAAATGAAGCATTGTTTAGCTGTCAAAAGAAATTTGATAGGTGAAAGCTATAAAGGAGGGAGTGGGAATTGTGTTGCTGAAATATATAAGATGGGAAAAATCTGTTTCTGTTTTTAAATCATAATTAAAAAAAATTTTTTATTAAGTATATTAAAATCAATGTTTTGCTTATTTCCTTCATTCATGTATAAAACATAAAAAATATTTCTGGATTTTGATTATAATTAGTTTCAACATTTTCATTTTAAATTTTATTCTATTTTATGGACTAAACTATTAACAGAATGGTATGCAGTGAATAAAGGAACACTTTGATTTCTCCCCCCTCCCAACACAACTCATGTTTGAATCCTTTTACCCAGTGATTTTTAGTTATATCAAAAGAGGAATATTGGATTACAAGGCCGAAACTCCTGAGTTTTACTCAGAAAAAAAGAGAATGCAATAAAGCACACACAAACAAACATATACACTATATGTAAATTTTTGAAATGGGATTTTATTTACACATTCACTCAATTTGGCTCTAAAATGAGTGCTTCACACCATTATCATCCATAACATTGGGTTTTAGAAGACCTCAAATCTCCCTTCATTTACAGCACATGATCATGATCACTTGAGACTTTCAAGAAGAGATTGGACTGCCATTTGTCAGAAATAGTGTAGGGTCTCCT
Organism: Hydrophis major; assembly: GCA_033807585.1. Taxonomy (NCBI): domain Eukaryota; kingdom Metazoa; phylum Chordata; class Lepidosauria; order Squamata; family Elapidae; genus Hydrophis; species Hydrophis major. Next base: position 110,904,869 of record CM066328.1, on the reverse strand, counting down.
GCTTGGGCAGAGGGCTGGACTAGATGACCTACAATTCCCTTCCAACTCTGATGATCTGTTATCAACTAAAGGACAAATTGTGATAGCAAAAAGGGAGGAAGGGAGCTGTATTAGTTGAAGATAGCCAAAAAATTAAAATTCTGGTAGTACCTTTTCAGACTAAGAAATTTTATTAAATGGTATAAAGTTTTCATGAGCTACACTTCATCAGATGTATGGAATAGCTGGAATAATGAAGTTAATTTGGGATGAGGTTGGGTAGAAAGTGATTACTGCCCTAATTCTGTTATTAACACAGTTTAGCAAAGTCTAGAGATCACACAACTAAATTTAACTATTTGTTCCTTGCTTTTCATAACAAACTCAGAAATTCCAGGAATATTTGTTCACATTAAATGGCCATACCTAGATGCTACAATAGTAAAAAAAACTTTTTTCAATAGTGCTTTGCTATTGCCTACTTCAGGGGTGTCAAACTCAAGGCATCACGGCAGCATCACATGATGCATTGGGACTTTTTTCTCCTTCGCTAAAATGGGTGTGGGTGTGGCCAGCATGTGACGCATCTGGCCCGCAGGCCGGGAATTTGACAGCCCTGGTCTACTTCCTAGGACTGAGAAAGTGTGATTGACCCAAGGTCACCCAGATGGCTTTATGGCTAATGCAGGACTAAAACTTGCAGTCTAGTTTCCTAGTTTGTAGCCTGATACCTTAATCACCACATGGATTTAGCTTTCTAATGAATAGTTTAGATAGCTTTAAAACAAGTAAGTTTATTAATATAAGGCTCTCAGTTTTAGTCATAATGCCTGTGCACATAAAAAGTTTTCTTAAATTCTGTGTATCATGACAGCTAATGCTATGAAAGCAAAAGTTGGATGTTGAAGAAGGATAGACAGAAACTTTTTAACTTTAGTGTTGGAGAAGACTCCTGAGAATAGAGTGTGGAAAGACAAGAAAATGAATGGATCATCCAACAAATCAACTGGGAGTTCTCATTTCAAGCACATATGGCCAGACTCAAATGACCCAACTTAGGGCACATTCTGCAAAGACATGGCTCTCTGGAGAAGACTTTTACTGCTAGGAAAAATGGAAGGAAAGAGAAGAGGATAACCAGTAGAAAGGTGACTTGTATTGTTGAATATATCATTGGAAGACCAGGTCAGCCAGGGACTGTTAGGGAGAATATATATGTAGTTTCTAAGTGTCAACAATGACTTGATGGCGTATAATCAAAATCATGACAGTTAACCAAATTGATTTTAATGAACCTATAGCATGTTTTAACTTTCTGATGGATTAATGCTCACCACTGAGAAAATGTTTAAAATCAGTAACTTATAAAGGTTTGGGACATAGTAAAGGTGACAGCTCTAAAGATGCCACAAATATTTTTTTTCTGCTTTTATTGAAATAGACAAACATGGCTGTCCCTTTGGAAATATCTGTAATCAGTGCCAATGTCAAAGGTATAAAACAATGAACTTTGATGGAACAATTTCATTATTATCAGCAAAAACTAACAGACACACTGCTTTATCAAAAAGGATAAAACAAATATATTTGGCAGTTTAAATCCCACCAGACTCAGGGTGGACTCAGCCTTCCATCCTTCCGAGGTGGGTAAAATGAGAACCCAGATTGTTAGGGGCAATAGGCTGACTCTGTAAAACCATTTAGAGAGGGCTGTAAATCACTATAAAGTGGTTTATAAGTCTAAGTGCTATTGCTATATATCTCATTCTTGTTTTTAATCTCACTATGATGGAGCAATCTGAAGCATGTCTATTCCATAAATCCTACTATTTTGGGTTCAGTACTGCAAATTCAGGTTTGCAGTTGATCTTGACCTTCTACTGTACTTGTTAGTTCAAAAAAAAAGTGAGGACAGAATAAAAATACAATTATGTTCTTTGCGTTGCATTAGCCATCTGCATACATTTGATTTCAGTGGGGCTTCTTTCTCAGGAAAGCTGCAGCCTACAAAATTATTGGTTGGTCTTCCTTTGAGACTTCACAAGATCCAAAACAGAAACAACAGCAAGGAAAGCTCAGGGCCATTCTGACTTCAGGAAGGGCACTTGCTGGGGCTAATATTTTGAGAAAGGCGCTGTCTTCTGTAATTTAGACAAATGTATATCCTGGTAAGAAAGCCCTGTCAGGAACGTAATTAGAATGTGAAGCAAAAAGGGGAAAATGCATTCAGGGATAGCCAGAATAAGAAGGAAGGAGAATGAGGGGGTGAAAGGCTGTGTAGAAAGGTTATAATAAAACCTGCATTGTTTGCAAAAAGCCTGCTGTTTCCTTTATGTCTAACTGATCTGTGCCAGAAACCCTCTTGAATTTCTACAAGAATAGAGCTTCAGATCATCTGCATTCAATGCCAGAGTCACAGCCCTGGAACCGATAATAGACTCTGACAGGATTTAATTACCTTCTCCAGGACCTTTTCTCTGTTTGATTGGAGACCACCCCTGCCTCCGATCAATCCAGACACTAATAACACACTGAAGCACAGCAGCCAATCATGAGTCAAGTCTGAACAGTGACCTTGCTGAGTAGAAGCTGATTGGCAGTGTCAGTCTTGTCAACTATGTCAGTGAACCATCAGAAAAGAAAAGTGGGGAGGGGGAGGAGGAAAAGAAAGATGGAGAGCCCAAGATAAGGGAACACATTCATGCTAATAGACTCTGTCAGCATGCATAGCTTGAGGTTGCATTTCAAGTGTGGCAATGCAGAAGAAAAACACAATATGGCAAATCTAATGAAAACTTGGAATGATTAGGATGCACACATATCTGCTCTGGAAACATAATCAGAGAATTAATGTATCTGGGAATCTGGGTAAAATATGAGGAAACCTACATTCTTTTCTTATAAAGTATCTTTTGTGAAACCTCCAATTTTCAGGAACATGGGAATAAGACAATTATCAGATGTATAATTACTGTTCATTATGCTTCTAATTTAAAAATTGAACATGCCAGAGTTACCTTACACATAGGCATTTTGATACACAATCTATTGTTTCTGAGAGCTTTGAAGAATGTGCTGCTTTCTTTCAAAAACAATATATTGAGGAAATAAAAAGGAATGCTCATTGTTTAGTTTTCTTGTAATGTTGAAAGTCAAGAACTCTTACTAAAGGATCCATACACCAGCAAAAAAATATCATTGAAGATGAAATTAAGTGACAGCTTTGGCAAAGATTTCTTTCCTCCTCCTCCTTATATTATCATCATCATCATCATTTTGCATAGCCCATATTTCAATGGAGTGCTCTCATGGAGTATTGTGGCTGCATACCTCCATGTGTTAATGTGTTAATCATAGCATGACATTGCTTTGATCACATGATCTAACTATACAGACTAAAGTATTTGTTTTAGTTGACCACTTAACTACTTTCCCCTATCCAGGAGTGGGAATAAGGATGGTATCTTGCTGTGGTAAAAACAATTTCTTTGAGATGGATTTTGTATTTCCAGACATAGAAGACTAACAGTTATTGGTCTGGTTTTTCCCCCACAAGGTTTGAACAATTTCTTGGTGCAACCTTATTGTGGTTTTGTTCCTGACAGGTCCCAATTTACATGTCTCAGACTTCTCTCACACTCTGAAATTGGTGCAGACATAATACTCTCTCCCTTTTTCTCCTTACCCTTTCAACTAAATTTTATCCATGGTCTCATAAAATGTTCTTGAGAATTCTGAAGCTTGTAAATTATTGTATAAAATGTTGGTTGGCTGAACCAAAATAAGTTAGGTCAACTAACATATTTTGGATCATTTACATACTCTTCTCCCTAGCTGCCAAGAAATTTTTTTCTGTTCTTGACTGGTAGTATTATGAAAAAGTATACAAGGCCTTTTCATGTTTACTTTATGTTTAGTGCTAGAAGTAGACCCTGCCAACCTTGTACTAATAGACTGAACATTTTATTAAGAAAGTAGGGATCATACTGACATTTAGAGAAATGTCCAGATCAACATTCAACATGGTCTTCATAGCTCCATTTAATAGCTAGGTTTGTACATAAATCCTGAATTAGGGATTACATGGATTGGATTTATTCAGCACATGAAGCCAGAGCCAAACTAACTTAGTGCAATGTGTGAATCCAACCATTGTGACAAACAAGGATATGTGTGTGAACAGGATAACTGTGTCATTTAAACTGTGGTCAATATGATAGCTTTTTTAGACAAAAGGAACAATAGCTACAACTAACCTCACTTCCTGAAAAATGCACAAAAAAAAAAACAGATTTACATTACTTTGCCAAGTCTGAGTAAAAATGAGCTTCCTAAAGGTAAGGACTGATTTATAGCCTTTTATAATGTATTCCATATTGCCAAAGAAACAAATGTAATTCTGAAGTGCATTGCTACTGTCCCATTAAAAATAAGGGCTGGATTGTTACTATTTTTCTTTTTGTGCCTAGGTACAAAACAGATTGACTTTATATACATGAGGCCAGCTATTGTGAATTGTTAACTATAGTTTATGGTTTAGTTTGAGCCAATTCCTAAAAAAGGTGGGGGAAAGGAAATAAAAGTTGCTTCTTAAGAATGCATTTGCATAATCTGTTCCTTTTTTTTTTTATGAGGCAGGGTTTTATCAACAAGAACATATGTCAGCATGCATTCACATCTTACAAATGGCTCAATTATTTATTCTGTTGGAAGGCCAAGCTGTGTACAGAAGCACTGAATTCTGAATATTGCATTATCATCAGCTTGTGATCTCAACATGAGATGAACTATGTGCAAAACTGGATAATAAATACACAGTGATGCACTTGGAATCCATGCCTCTTGCTCTACCCCTTCCTGAATCATCTTGTGTGTGTCTGTTCTAGTACTGTATATTAAGTGAAAAATGCAAGTATAATACTATTTTGAAACTATAGTTGTGCTCCTTAGCTATATATATTTACACTTTCACTGTGTAATGAGGATCTGGATAGAAAAGCAGTATATGAAAGTCATATTCTTTCTCTTCCTCCCTACTTGCTCTTTTCACACATTTGGGAAGACTGGAGAGTGATACAATACTAGACAGCAGCTGCATCCTTTTATTTTTGTAGATACATAGTACTAATGGTACAACCAGGAATAGGAAGTCTGGGATGACAACGTGAAGACAGTAAAATTTACTGTGGCACATTGATAAATTACTTGTATTGTTGAGTAATATACTAAGGTTGCTAGAATTAATTCTCAGTGCTCTAAGATATTGCTTGGCTATTTAATTCATTTACTTAAAACATGTTGAGTTTTAGAGATATGCCTCACAAAATGATGTGCCATCAAGAGGGGAGGCTAAGAATAATTACCATGAGAAGCTGTTCATGGATGCTAATTACAAAGACAGAAGGCACACAGCAATTGAAAGACAATTTCATAGTTTAGGAAATACTACTGAGAAAAATCTATAATTTTGTTTTACTGGCTTGGCATATTAGATTGTTTTCTATTTGTAAAAAATGGTCTATATCAGTGGTCACCAACCTTTCCAGTTGTGCAGACCGGTGGTAGTGGTGGCAGTGGTCACAGCAGCAGGGTGGGGGAGGGGATGTGCCACTTACACAAATGCAGTTTTGCCTGCTGCTTGTGTGGATTCGTTTCCAATGGGTTGCAGACGAATATGGACTGTGGACTGGGAGTTGGGGGGCTCTGATCTACATAATGCAGACTAACCCCTATGCAATTAATGGACATTGGCATTTAAAATCAAGATGCTGGCTTGCATTAAACATTAAGCATCAATACCAATGCCTGAAAGCACAAGCAATATTTAAATACATACAATAATTGTTGAAAGATGAAATGAATTCCAAAATGCTGGAGTCAGAGAAAACTTCAGTTGGAAAGCTTAAGGAGTAACAGATCAGAACTACAAATTGCCACACTGTGATATGGATCTCTAAATAGTCTCCTTTAGATGATGAAAGCAGGTTTGGTGAGTAGAGAAATATTGCTGTAGTTTCTTCTTTCAGTATTTCAGATACTGAATCAGCAAATTAAATCCTTATTTAGTATGTATGTATTGAAGCCAGGATCTATAGCTGGTTCTCAAATGCCAGCAACTTATCTAAAATGTACCTTACAAAACAATAGTTATTAAAATATGACATTGCTGGTCAAAAAGAATTCATCAAAACATGCAAAAGAGCTAAAGGAGAATGAGAATTCATTGAAGCAGTGTTCAATGTCATACACAAGAAAGGCATTTCTTTCTCTGAGAAATTCCAAAATCATTAAAAATGTTTCTAAAGGGGAAGAGGGAAAACAGATAAAATGCAATGCTAAATCATGATGTACATTTGATATGGTACCCGAATATGGATTTGGCACATTCTGACTGACATTGCTTCATATGTAGAAATATCATGATATAAGTTTTTTACATTTAGCAACCTGACTTGGGTCTGACAACTTGGTTGTTAAATGAAGCAATCAGTAGATGAAACCACAACTGTGTTTATAATATTACTGCAGGTCATAAATATGAAGATTGGTCACAAAGTTTTGATCAGAACAGTAATTGGAAATAATTGTCATAAGAGACAGCTGCTTAACAAAGTTTGCTAGTATTTCATCATAAATATTCAAAGAAAAAAAAGGAGAAAAATTCATTTTCCCCCCAGATGGAGTAAATACATTGCTATTCCAGCTTCCAATGCACATCTATATAGTGACCAAAAAGACAGACCACAAGGATTTGAATGACTTGAGAACACAAAAGAGCACAATGTTGTTAGTTATAGCTTATTGTCCAAACATTTAATCTAATTCTCACAATTATTAAAAGTGCACAAGATTGGTGTTCATTTTTTTTTTTTTACAAAACTCAGAGTTTATAAATAAACAACAAGCATATATATAGATGCCATTGTAGGAATGAGAGGAGAAATACACTGCATATTTGTGTGCGTTCATCCATCCATCCATCCATCCATCCATCCATCCATCCATCAAAATGTAGTTCACATAATCCTTAATGTACACACAGACACATTCTTTGTTTTTCACTAGGCATCCCACTCACTGTAACTTTGTGGCTGCTTACTAAATTATTTTTCAAAGGGGAGAAATATGGCACATTACAAAGCATCATTTTTATTTCCAATAATGCCACTGGGCATCACAGAGACTGCATGAACATTGAAAATAAAAAACAGTAAGAGGTTGCATTCCAGGAATGAAAAAGTCAGAGCAGCTGGGGCTATCATGGAGGACTAAAGATGATATTGGTAGAGGCAGTGGTGGAGATGGATGGTAAATTGATGGTTTGTGACTGATCACACCTTCCATATAATCACATTGATGTGATTCACAGTATCTGCCTATGCTTTTCCATCACGATCAGGATGTTAGGAAAATGCCCCTCACCTCCATGCCTCACTCACCTAACTGAAATTGTGTTGTAATAAAAATAATGTTAGTGAACAGCATCTGTAGAACTCAAGGACTCTTAGGGCAGAATAGAATTACTTATTGTTATGGTATGGAAGACCCTTTTTGTCCATTATATTGCAAGCCAAAATTATATTAAGTGGAGTAGATTTTATGTTGCTTTCCAACCATGGCTCAAATTCAGTAAGGTTTTAAACTTTAGTAGACCTAACAAGTAAACAAGATTTATAGTTTAATAGTCATTTCAGCTGAGTTCTGGCAATAAGAGCTAACGTCTGGGCAATAAGAAAAGCTGAAAACTAGCATGAAGTGGATCTGGGTGAAATAGTGTATTTCAAAATGGGAATGTGCTTATCTGTTTAATTTGCACTATTGGTAAATTAAAAGTAGTAAGCACCATAAAGCTGTTACAGACCAAGGAATTAGATCTTTGGAGTCAGTGGCACACCAGGAATTTTGGCAGTGTGTCATAAGTGCTCTCACAAAATGGTTGCCATGGAAAGCTCACCCAGTTTCAATGTGGTATGAGGGTGTGGTCAATCACAAACCATCCATTCACCATATAACCCCTCTTCCTCTTTAATTCTTTCAAAATAATCCTATTCACCCTGACTGCAAGTGCTTATTTTTATTTTCAGAGAAAGGATCCACCCTATTCATGAAAATAAAAATGCTTTGCAGCATGCCAGAACTTCCCCTCCCCCTAATAAAAAAAAAGAGAGAGAGAGATCGATCTAGCAAGCAGCCAAACAATTAGCTTGAATAAAGTTGCCTGGTAAAAATATAAACAAGGAAGTGTTTTAGTACTTTGATAAGTACGGGCATAATTATTCTATTCTGGCACAGGATTTTAAAATAAACTAAATTCTAAAAAGCCTTATTTTTGAAATACATTAGGCGATTTCAAGATCTCTTTACTGAGATAACCATTCTCTCACTAACAAGTTATTTGGGGAAATTATTAAGGCTGCAAAACAATTAATGGACAAATTTGTTCAATGTGAAAGCCTCAATTTTACAGGATCCTGGACATAATAAAGATGAGCTCTAGTTGGGTCCATTGTGTCTATATAATTGATTTTAGTCATGCTTTACTAGGGCATCCATAGAGATTGTCACTGGATTCAAAATGGCAGGCATAAGTGGATACCAAAGCCTTGCCCATTTTTAATACATTATATGTGTGTACAACATGTAGTACATATGTAAAAAGAAGCAGGGTTTCTCTTGCTTGGTCAGTTTCACCATTTTGATGGCAGTGGCCATTACTGGAGATGCTCCTGGTCTGCACAGCTCCAGAAACCTCTTTTGTTTGCAACACAAGCATGTTGTGCTTATGTAATTTCTCTGACAAATATGTCATCAAGCCTGCTCAGCATTCTACCGCAGTGATAGACAAGAATAAACACAACAAACTGCCTCAATGTGTTCTTGACGTGAGGAAAAACAGGAGGAGGAAATATTATATCATCTTGAACATGAATAAAAGGTAGAGTTTAAATCAGTGAAGCAAACAGAACAATTTTCCCTTGGCAAAGTTTCAGATTTGTATTTGAGAGGTCGCCAATCTTTTGGACCTCAGGGACCACCAAACTCATAATTTTAAATCCCGTGGACTAGAGACCCTGGGAAAATCCCCAAAAAAGTCTGCAGGAAAATTCCCCACCTCATTTTCCTACGGATCGATCATTCTTTATTTAGGATGGCAGGATACCATCTCCAGCTCCGCTCTCAGGGGGAGAGGAAGAGACAGAGACGCTTCATGCAAGGAAAGTAGCAGAAGCAGGTCAAGTCTTTCTTTCTCTCCCCAAACTCCACCAGAATGGCGCAGCCTCTTGGAGCAGGATGCCTTGCAGGGTCCCAAAGACTCATTTCTGGTGGAGTTTGGGGGAGAGAAAGAAAGACTTTTGCTGCTTTCCTTGCGTGCAGCCAAAAGCAGAAGAAGAAAGAAGCAGAAAGAAGCAGCCCAGTGGCCAGGCGAGGCACATGGGGTGAGTGGAGCAAGTTACTCCCCTCCAATCTTCCCCCCTCCCCTCACTACCTCGTGTTGTTCACAATGCATGTGATGCAAGGCTTGTGTTCCCACGGGCCATGTGGGCAGTGCAGCCTTGTATTCCAGGCACTGCAGCCTGGATGAATTGCTTTGGGGGTGACATAACGGACTACCAAATTTTCTTGCAGACCACCAGTGGTCCCCAGCCCACTGGTTGGCAACTACTGTTCCATTGTGTGGCTGACAATATGTCCTAGTTAAAGATTCAAGGTTTGGGTCTTAGGCTCATAAGGTTTCTAGAGATACATATCTGCAAGCTATCTCTTATCAGTAAAGAGACTTGCCTCTTCAACTGTTCATCAAGGAGTTAGAAAGAACTTACAAACCCTCTGCCCTTAAGTTTAAGGAGATAAACAGTACTAGTGAGAAATAATTCTTACATCCCTTGTAATAATTCTTGAAATTCTTATAACCCTATCCCTTACAATTCAATAAATCTTGTTAAGAAGAGCTTGTGTAATTTGCTCCTGAAAAAAAGATTACTTTCAGTTTGAATTGACTGTCCAAAACTTGCTAGAGACAAGAAAGAGGAAAAAGCAGTATCCAGTTCACCTTCACTGACTACAACTCACATAGTTAAGATTCTATTGTATGCATTTTTGTCTCATGAACCTTATTACTGGGGAAGATGGAATATCTAAAATTCATTGCTCCTCACTATAGTGTACTGATAGTAAAGTAAATTTGGGCCTGATTAATTATTAGGAATGACCGTATATACTCGAGTATAAGCTGAGTTTTTCAGCACATTTTTTGTGCTGAAAAAAACTCCCTCGGCTTATACTCAAGTCAGATTCCCCTCTGAAAAAAAAATGGTGTGGAGCTCCGAAGCTGGGCAGCCACTTCCCTGCTTCCGTGTTTCCTTTGCAACTTTTAAGCATGGGGGTAATCGGAAGCAGAAAAGTTCTTGCTTGAGGATATATTGTTTTTTCTTTTTTAACTGTTTTTAGGGGGGGGAAGACCCACCACCATGTGAGAATGCTCAGACACGAAATCTATCTGACCAAAAATAAGTGTGTGTGTGTGGGGGATTTTAACAGAGGGAAGATGTAGGGAGAAGGCAAAAGCGACAGAAGATCCTTCAGGGGAAACTGAGGGGGAGACTCACCCTTGGTCCAGATGAGCCCTCTTCCCCTTTCTCTAGGCTGAGAAAACAACACGAGCTGAGGTTGCTTTGGCTCCACTCAGCTTCATTTCCTCATCTCCAGCTGCTTTCAGTGCACTCGGGAGGAGGGGGAGGAGGTGGTGGTGGCTGCTCGCGTTGTTTTCTGAGCTCTAGGCTGAGAAAACAATGCGAGCCGAGGTCGCTCCACTCAGCTTCGTTTCCTCAGCTCCAGCTGCTTTCAGTCCACTCGGGAGGAGGGGGAGGAGGAGGTGGTGGTGGCGGCTCGCGTTGTTTTCTGATAGTGAGATCATTTCCCAAATTAATTGATTCACTAACCCAAAAGAAGAAGATGTTGATGACAGTGGGAGGCAGTAGTCACTCTCTCCCTTGCAAGAAAAAAGCAAGAGCTGTTCTTATGATCTCTCCCTCTCTCTCTCTCTCCCCGTAATACAGTCAAGCCCTTTCCAGCACGCGGGATCCACCCCTGCTGCTTTGCACCTTGCAAATGCAAAAACCCCAGGATTTTGCATTTGCAAGGTGCAAAGTGGTGAAGGCAGATCGCGCGTGCTGGAAAGGGCTTGACTGTATTACGGGGAGAGAGAGAGAGAGGGAGAGATCATAAGAATGGCTCTTGCTTTTTTCTTGCAAGGGAGAGAGTGACTCCTGCCTCCTACTGTCATCATCATCATCTTTTGGGTTAGTGAATCAATTAAACCTTTCATGATAGTGAGATCGTTTCCCAAATTTCCCTTAAATCAGGGAAGAAATCAGAAACAAACCTTTGGACTGAGAATAAGCCTGTTCCGATGATGCCATTTTTGTTCACTGCAGTGTGAAAAAACACACTTCTTTTTCTTCATCTTCTTGTTCCCTATTTACTGGTCTCTTTCAAAGAGGAAATTGTGAACATCAAACTTATTCTCAACTGTCCTAGTGAAAGTTTTTATTGGTATCTATTTTTATTTTTGAAATTTACCAGTAGCTGCTGCATTTCCCACCCTCAGCTTATACTCAAGTCAATAAGTTTTCCCAGTTTTTTGTGGTTAAATTAGGTGCCTCGGCTTATATTCGGGTCGACTTATACTCGAGTATATACGGTAAACTGGATTTCATCCTACACAGCAGAAATGATTTATTTTCTTGTAGCAACAATCTTTCATGGATATTCAAATGTTAAGGTAATCACAGGGGACTAATATAAAATGGGCTGCTTATAAAATTTTAGAAGATGCATTCTAGGCAGTGGATTGTTTTGAACCACTGAGTGCCCTGAATTTTTATTTGAATCCCCGTTTAAGAAAACAACAAAAAAAGCTTTACTAAATTGAGAAAACTGCAGCCAGTGATTATTCAACTGGCAAAATAAAACTTCCAAGTTGCATAGACAGCTAATTGTGGCCTGCACATAGAATGACAGGTCTATAATTTTTGGTTTTGTCTGCATTCAAAGCCAGTCACCTTGACTCTGAGCAGTCCATTATCTGTTGGCCACCAACCATGTGATGACATTCAAAGAGTGACAGATATTTCCATTATGGATTGATAAAATGTCCCATGCTTAGTTAGCTAAAGCTTTCTTTTGAAATGGAACAAACTGTTGCTAGATTATCAGATCCATTTATGGTAAAATGCTGCAGATGTACTTTTGCTACCAGAAGTATAGGGTATTTGGGTTGAAGTTGTTTTTGTTGTTGCTGTTGTTGTTGGATATGTATCTATGTGCGAAGAAGAGGATTTTCAGGCAGTTGTTGCTAAAATGATAGACTAATGGTTGCAGTGAGCTATTGGTTTATACATGATAAGTTTCAAAGAAATATTAAATAAGAACCCAAGCTCTACCGCCTTCAATATTTAATGTTTGGAGACTGAGTGCATTATCCAGCATTGAGGAATTCTGACTTAAAATATTAATAATTAAAGAACATATTTTGGCCTGTTTATATTCAAATCTTTCTCAAAAACATGCTACTTATTAGCAATTAGCTGTAAACAAAGAATTTGGTAATTCTGTCAGACATATACTATCTTTACTTTGTCCAGCTAGACTATATCCAATAAACCCAGATTTACCTACCACTACTTGTTACCAATTTAGTGCAAGAATTAGGAAAAGTTGTCTATTGCCTTAGATTGCCATCATTCCAAATTATAGTAAGTATGAAGATGACAATGAATTCTTGTCTTGCAGGTGTGAAAATTCTTCTTTCTATACTCCCCTTTTTATTTCTTGCAAATAAATAACATGTTAAATGTTTTATTGTTTGGAACTATGTCAGTAATTTCCTTATTTTATTAAAAATAGCAATGGAGAACAATTTTCACAAGGATCTCAGGCTACAGGTAGCCTTCAACTTACAATCACAATTGAGCCCAAAATTGATGTTAAGTGAGAAATTTGAGAAGTGTGTTTTGTCCCATTTTACGACTTTTCTTGTCACTTCAGTTGTTAAATTAGTAACAAAGTTGTTAAGTGAATCTGGCATCCCCCATGATTTTGCTTGTCAGAAGGTTGCAAAAAGCAATCACATTATCCTGGGACACTGGAACTGTCATAAATGTGAGTCAGTTGCCAAGCATTCTAAGGTAAATCAAATGACCATGGGGATGTTACAATGGTCATAAGTGTGAAAAACGGTCATAAATCACTTTTCAGTGATGTTGTAACTTTGAACAGTCATTAAACAAACTGTTGTAAGTTGAGGACTAGCTTTACAGCATGGATAGGGTAAGTTTAATATATATAAACAGCATGTCCTGTGCTTTCTGGAAAATTTCTGTTTCGATGCCACATCCAATCTCCAGTTTGCTATAAGAGAGACCATCTAATAATGTTAAGTATTTTATAATCTATGATTTCTTCTGCATATTTCTTGGGTTTTTAAAGTGAAATCTTCTCAATCACATGAAACTAATGAGGCAGAGTGTTGTGTCTGCGAAATGATGCCAGGAGTCGGTGACTTCAAATCATGCTCTTTATTTGAAGTTGGAACCGAACTGGGGCAAAGGGAAAAAGGTCGCGGCTTTTATTCTTTTAGCCGCGGTGGCCGCGGCCAATGGCACCGCTTTGAATCTCCCGCAATCCGAATGGACCAATCGCGGGAGATTCTTAGCGAGCCAATCGGCGCAACTCGCCTGACCAATCAGAGTGCCCCGCGCTTTGGCCAATCAAAGCGCGGGGATCTCAAGAATGCTAATTAAGGACAGAACACCCCTCCCCTCTTGGTTCAGTCCTTACGTCGCGTAGTCACGTAGGTAGGCGGGGCTCCGTCTGAGCCTACTTGACCTGCGCAGCTCAGTCGTAGGTTGGATCCCGGCCGGTTTGGTCGGGATCTCTGCTGCTCCTGCTGCCATCGTGGGAACCGGCTGGTCGATCGGGCCGGGCCACTCTCCGTAGCTCCCTCCTGGGCCTCCCGGGTTGGTTGAGCTGCGGGTTTTGCCGCTCCCGCTCGGTCTTCCCGGGTCGGTTGAGCTGGCCTGGCTGTCTCTTCCTGGCGAGGGGTCGTGATGGCTGCTTTCCGGTAAGTACGGCTGGTTTATTTTTCGTTGGTTTTGGTTCCCTGGGTATTCCCTCCCCCCTTGGTTTGTGTTGTGGGGGTTGGTTTCGCCTGTTTGTGCGTCGGTGGTCTCTTGGTTGGTAGTCCTCGACCTCAGTTGGTCGATGTGGCATTTTCACGCTCGTCCGTCTGCTGTTTGTAGCCGGTACGAGTGTGGGCCTGTTATTTGTGTGATGACGGCTGGTATCCATAATGGGTCTCCCATCAGGTTTCTCGCGTATACGGGGTCGCTGGGTGCGAAGGTTCGGTGTTTGCTGTTTGAGTCTGGGGGCTTCTCCTGGTTATACGTGGGGTGTAACCTGTCGAGTGGGGACCTTAGTTTCCTGCCCATTAATAGTTCGGCTGGGCTCTTATTGATTGTGGTATTTGGGGTTATGTGTTGAGTGAAGAGTAGTTTGTTTATTTTCTCCTGGATCTCCCCGTGGTCTATTTTCCGGATGGTCTTCTTAGTGAATTGGACCATCCGTTCCGCCCTACTGTTTGCCGCCGGGTGCGCCAGTGCTGTCAGCGTGTGGCGGATGCCCCTTTCCGCTAGGAATTTTTCGAATTCCAGTGAGGTGAATTGGGGCCCGTTGTCGGAAACGACGATGTCTGGGAGGCCGTGTGTTGCAAAGAGTTTGCAGAGTTCCTTGATCACGGCCTCCGTGGTTGTCGTCTTCATGTTGCTTACCTCCAGCCAGTTGGAGTAAGCATCAACTGTTATGAGGAAGGTGTGTCCTTTTGTGGGCCCGGCGAAGTCTATGTGAATCCTAGACCAAGGTCCCCTTAGGGTTTCCCACTCTAGGACGGGTGCTGTGGGTGGGCTTGGCCTAGTTTCCTGGCATCGTTGGCACCTTGCTACCCAGGCCTCAATTTGTTTGTCCATCCCTGGCCACCAAGCGTAACTTCTGGCCAGGGCTTTAGTCCTAACGATGCCAGGGTGCCCCTCGTGTAGCAGTTCCAGAACCTTCCCTTGTAGCTTTTCTGGGATGACCACCCTATCCCCCCATAGTATGCACCCTTTTAATAGCGAGAGTTCCGTTTGGCGGTTTCGGAACGTTTTGACGGACTCGTCGTTGTCCCTTTCCGGCCACCCTTTCTCTACCCAATGCAACACCCGCGCCAGACGTTTGTCTTTATTAGTCTCTCGGGCAATGTCTGATGCGGTTATGGGCAGGTTGGGTAGAGTCTCTATGCTGAGGGTGGTCGTTGTGAGTGCTGGGTCGGTGTTAGGTTCTGGTAGCGGTGAGCGGCTTAAGGCGTCTGCATGGGAGATCGTCTTCCCCGGTCTGTGTATGAGTCCGTAGTTGTCGGCTGCCAGGAACTCGGACCACCTTGTCATTCGGGGAGACAGAATGTTCGGGGTGGCCCGGTTTCCTGCAAGGATTCCCAGCAGCGGCTTGTGGTCGGTTATGATGGTGAAAGTCCGGCCGTAGAGATACTCGTGGAATCTTTTTACGGCGGCAACGATAGCCAGAGCCTCTTTGTCCAGCTGGCTATAGTTCCGCTCCGGTTTGGTGAGGGTCCTTGAAAAGAACGCGATGGGCGCTTCTTTTCCGTCGGGGAGGGTATGGCTGAGGACAGCGCCGACGCCGAAGGGTGATGCGTCGCATGTGATGGCCAGAGGTAGGGTCTCGTTATATTGTATGAGGACGGCATCAGAAGTGAGGAGGTCCTTTGTTCTTTGGAAGGCGGCTTGCTCGCGTTTTCCCCCAAGTCCAGGTCGCCGCCTTGTCCAGGAGTCTATGCAAGGGCTCCGCCGCCGTCGCCTTTTGGGGCAGGAAAACATTGTAAAAGTTCAGTAGCCCCAGGAATGCCTGTAGTTCCGTC
Source organism: Hydrophis major (assembly GCA_033807585.1). NCBI lineage: Eukaryota > Metazoa > Chordata > Lepidosauria > Squamata > Elapidae > Hydrophis > Hydrophis major. The sequence goes on along the minus strand of CM066328.1, from coordinate 110,888,923 downwards.
TTGGATTTGGGTGTGGGGGCTTCTTTGATCGCCTTGATTTTTTTGTTTGTGGGGTGAATGCTGTGACGGTCTAGGAGGTATCCTTGGAATTCGACCCGTTCCATGCATAGCTGGCATTTCTCCCTCTTGACCTTTAGCCCGGTCTCTTTAAATTTGGTTAGGACCTCCCTTAGGTGACCCTCTAGTTCGACTTGGTTGGTTGCCGACACTAGGACGTCATCAAAGTAAGGTACCACCCCCTTGATGCCTTGCAGTAGTCTTTCCATTAGGCTTTGGAATATTGCCGGTGCCACGCTGACTCCGAATTGGAGTCGGTTGCATTTGAATGCCCCCTGGTGGGTGACTATGGTTTGCGCTTCTGCCGTTTGCTCGTCGATTGGCAACTGTTGGTAAGCCTGGGCGAGGTCGAGCTTGGCGAAAACCTTGCCCCCTCCCAGTGAGTGCAGTAGGTGTTGCACTACTGGGACGGGGTAGGCGCTTTGTTGTAGCGCGCCATTTAGGGTGGCCTTATAGTCCCCACAGATCCTCACCGACCCATTGGGCTTGATCGGGGTGACTATGGGGGTCTCCCACCGGGCGTGGTCTATGGGCTGTAGTACCCCTTGCTTGACGAGCTTGTCAATTTGCTCATCTATCTTGGGTTTAAGTGCGAATGGCACCCGCCTTGGTTTCAGGCGTTTTGGGGGGACGTTTGGGTCTAGGTTGAAAGATATAAGGGGCCCTCGGTACTTGCCTAGGTTTCCGTCGAAGACCTCTTGGAATTCCCGGGCCAGTTGCTGCTCCCCGCTGTCGTCGGTGACGTGGTCGACTCCCATGAGTGCGGTGTCGAGCGGGGCGAACCATTGCAGTCCCAGTAGGCTTGGGCGGTCGCGGTCGACGATTGTCAGGGGAAGTCTTTCGGTGTGCCCTTTATAGGTGATGTTGAAGTGTTTGGTTCCAACTACCGGGATGCAGTTTCCCTGGTAGTCCTTTACAATGAGTCCCTGGCTGTCTATGTTCCTCCTTTGGAGGGTAGGCACCAAGCGCTTTATTTCATGCCATGCAATCATGGAGAGGTAGGACCCGGAGTCCACCTCCATTTTGCATGGCTGGCCCTCGATGCCTACCTCCACGAGGACCTTCCGGGCATCATTGGTGATGGCGTGGCCGATGGTGACCGTCTGATGGGTCTCCTCTCTTCGCCGGTTATTGCCGCCTCGCAGGGATCGTCTGTTCCGGTTCCATCTGTTGTCCGAGGGGCGATCTCTGGTCCGGAGTGGTGTGCTCTCTCTCCTCCGGTCGCTCTGGTCCCATCGTGCCGGGCTGCGATTCTTCTTTAGGCAGCAGACGTGGGCGATGTGTCCCTTCTTGTCGCAATGCCGGCAGATCGATTCGAAAAACCGGCATTCCGACCTGGGGTGGTCACCGCCGCAACCGGCACAGTTGGTCCTCGACTTACGACCCCGCCGGTTCCGTGGGTCGCGGCCTGTCTGGAGGCGATGGATGTCCTCCTCGTCCTCGGAAGTGCCCGATGCCGAGTGGAAGTCGCCCTGGTGGGTGGTCGTCTCTGGTTGGGCCTCGGTCAACCTCGCTGGGTTGTTGTTTCCGCTGCGGTCCCCAGTGTTCGGTCTGCGCATGCGGTCGGCGGAAGTTCGGGTTGCTTCGGCGGCTGCGGCTGCAGTGAGGGTGTCTGCTAGGCTGATGTTGCCCTTGGCCATCAGCCGGCTCTGGAGGACGGGGTCCCACAAACCGAGCACGATTCGGTCTCGCAGGGCGTCGTTCAGGTTGTCGAATTCGCAGAGCCCCCCTAGGCGCCGCAGCTCGGCGCCGAAGTCGCTGAAACTCTCACCCGACCGTTGGTCCCGACGGTAGAATTTGTTGCGTCGGATCAGGATGGGTACCTCTGGAGCGTAGTGCCGCCGAAGTATGGGTTCGAGGACGTCCCAGTCCATCGCGGTCGCATCAGCGGGTTTGGCAAGCACCTTGGCCATCTTGAAGACCTCGGTCCCGCAGTGGGTCAGGAAGACGGCGCGCTTCATGGGGCCGGTGGCGTCCTTCAGGTCGCTGCACTCGAGGAACATGCGGAATCGGTCGGAGTACGATTCCCAGTCCTCGGTGGCGGGGTTGAAGGGTGCGGGGGGTGCGATTTTCGCCATCGCGGTGGTTCGTCTGGCTTCCGTCAGACACGTGGTTCGGTTCAGGGCCTGGATCCCACCTTCGTCGCCAGTGTTGTGTCCACAAAATGATGCCAGGAGTCGGTGACTTCAAATCATGCTCTTTATTTGAGGTTGGAACCGAACTGGGGCAAAGGGAAAAAGGTCGTGGCTTTTATTCTTTTAGCCGCGGCGGCCGCGGCCAATGGCACCGCTTTGAATCTCCCGCGATCCGAATGGACCAATCGCGGGAGATTCTTAGCGAGCCAATCGGCGCGGCTCGACTGACCAATCAGAGTGCCCCGCGCTTTGGCCAATCAAAGCGCGGGGATCTCAAGAATGCTAATTAAGGACAGAACACAGAGGGTGATATATAAAGAGCTTAAAAATAAAAGAAATTAGCAGATAGAACTATTCTGTTTCCTGCCACAAGTTGCCTCTTGTTAAAATTCCACATAGGGAAATTCTGCCAATATAAGGAATGTTCTAAAATTATTTTCTTTTGGCATGTGGTGGATCACTTCTTTAAAACACCTATTTTTTCATTATTAGAACACGATATTTACCCTGTAAGAAAACACATTCTCATTCTGTATCATAAATATTATCATTTAAAGAAGAGTTCAGGATTTCTAAACTGATACCAAATGGTCTTTTTAGTAGGCCGATTGTTGCTTATCTGTTTATTTTTCATTCTTCTAATAATGAGCAAAGTAAGGAAGAAAAGGTTGATTTTCATATCACCGCCAATGTCTTATCTATGTTACCATTGTCTATATTTGTCTGTTTGATCTATCAACTCTGGATATAAAAAAGAAAAGTATCTTTTTTAACTTCATGTCAAATATTTTTAAACAAATTTTTAACAGGAATCAAGATGGAGGGGGACAAATGCTTCAAACTGAACACTTCTGGGAATCTCATCTCCTCCCCACAGGATTCAATAGTGTTAACATACCTCTTACTCTGCAGGGTAGCTTGTACTTAGGGAATTGTGTTCTCCATTCAATTTTCTTCAAATAATGAACAAGTGCTATCAGGTTTATTGGTACTATCTAGTGCACACTTTTGGGGTGTAAATTATTTATTCCACTAATTAAATGGCAAGCAGTCATGGACAGTGAGCTTACGGAAGCAATTCCACACATATTGGATGCAGGTTAATTATTTAAGAATTGTAATATCACCAGTAATACCAAATAAATACTAATCTCATCAGCGAAAGCAGTTGGACACTTGAGAGTTTTCTGAAGTTCAACCATTATAATGAGGTGGTTTGATAAGATACCTTAAAAGATCTCAACCCTCTCCTTGCAAGGAGGGAGGATTTATTTATTTTTTTCCTTTAAAATAAGTAAATATTTTCTAGAAACAACCCAGGCTCATCTTTTTGTGCTTCCACTACTTCTCTGTTGTGACTTCATTCACCCCGCACTCCCATGCTTTTGGTTTTTTTGTTTTTTCTTTTATCTTCTGAGTCTGAATTATGTTTTGTTTATGTTTTGCTCAGCGCTTAAGGCTGGAGAGAGAGACATGCATTTTAAGTGAACTGCCAATGGCCAGAAAATATAACTCATGACCCTAAAAAAATAAACAAAATTCCTTGAAAGACAGCAAATCCGTGCTCAAAATTAATTCTGTCATGCATTACAGTGTATGCTTGACTTCACTATAATACTCTGCAGACACTAAATGTCTTTTATTCTTTGTAAACATAGAATCCTTGGAGATGGGCATGACTGAAATGTAGCAAGTAAATGTTAAATGATAGCGAAGATAAATCATAGGTTTTATATGACAAGACCTAGTAAACTTTATAGTAGGTCACTGGTAGGAACATATATGCGGCATTGTATTGAGTAAGAAATGAATACATTATATTCCCAACATATGCTTAAACCAAAATTTGTAACACTCCAGATTTCATTAATTTAGGTTTTTATTTTTTTTTCCATTTCTGATAAACATCTCAACCTTCCATTTTGGAGAAGAAGAAAAAAGGATCTAAATTTAACACAAAAAGGTCCTTAAAATGTTGCATAAAATTAAATGCCTTTTAATGAAATATTTAATTCTTTGTAAACTGCTCTAAACTCTAAGAGATATTATGTATGAATTTGAAATATATACATGTTAAATATCATCAGGTAATCCTTGACTTACGACTATGACTGAGCTCAAAATTTCCATTGCTAAGCAAAACAGTTGCTACATGAGTTTCTACAATCTGTCTTGGCACAGATGTTAAGTGAATCACTGCAGTTGTTAATTCAGTAGCATAGTTGTTAAGTGAATCTGGCTTCCCCACTGACTGTCAAAATGTTTAAAAGGTGATCACATGATCTAGGTATACTGCAACTGTCATAAATACATGCTAGTTGCCAAGCATCCAAATTTTGATCACATGACCATGGGGATATTGCAGCAGTCGTAAGTGTAAGAAATGGTAATAAATTATTTTTTTTCAGTGCCATTATAACTTTGAATGGTCACTAAACAAACAGTTGTAAGTGAAGGACTAACTTTACTGCTGAAACTTCCAACATGGCTATTTGAGCTAAAGTGAAATCGCCTTTAACTTTAGGACAATAGCAAGAATAATTTGAACAATATCCATTATGCAGGAGTTAAATATTTTCAATAACTTATAATGAATACATCTTGTAGTTGATGTATAGCCACCAAACAAAATGATTGTAAGTCGAGGACTACCTCCAATTTAAATCACTGTATTCATGGTAAATGTATTGAAGCAATTCATAATGTTACACTCAATCTATTTTAATATTTTTTTCCTTTATGGTCAGAAATTTCAAACCTTTCCAGATGAGAAACAGCTATGCTATTAAAGTTCTTTTGCACACAAGAAAACAACTGAAATTGCATGTGGTTGAGGTGTATAAAATGAGGTGTATGGCATGGAAAAATGCTCAGGGAGTAGTTTTTCTTTCTCTCTCAAGTCTTAGGACTATAGATGATCCAGTGAAGTTATATCAAAGGAGAACTAACAGAAAGTACCATTTTGCTATGGTTACCACATACCAAGAAATTATCATGTCTTTCTTTTTGTCTTTATCTCTTCTGTCCAACATAGCCTTAAAGTCATTTTTTTGTCTGACTTTTTGAGTGTCTCTTCCTCAACAATTTTTTAACATGATGTAGGCCTTACCTAATATGAGCTAACCAGAAGCGAACAAACTTTGGTCTGTCAGTTTAATTAGTTGATAAGTGACCTCCTTTCCACTTCCAGCTAACTGAAATTGACAAGATCTTAATCAGTTACACACTGAAGGTTTTAAGCTCCTAACAGGCTCTAAGAACATTCCTGTAATTAAAAAAAAAAAAAAACTGTCTCTCTAATGCTGGAAGAAGTAATTTCTTACGCATGTAAGCCTAGGTACCTTTTATTTGCAGTTTTTTACTGTAATTTTTGCCAATGATTTAATTATTTTATTTATTTATTTTTGTCAATTGCTTACAAGATAATAGGTATAAGTAAAAACATAGTTATGAATACATGGATACATACAAGAAAAATAAAAAATAAAACAAAAATTAGAAAAATTAACATCATGTCCTCCCCACAATTCGTCCTTCTTTCCAACTTTCCTTTCCCTGTTCAGATATGAGATAACACTTTTTTACACTATATGTAACAAACCTGTGGTATTCACCACCAGAAAATGTAGTGATGGTTGCTAATTTGGATGCCTTTTAAAGGGACTGAATAAATTCATGGAAGGCAGGTCTATTAAGGGCTATTATATTTTAAGACTAAATGTTACCTCCAGATTGGGAACAGCATGCTTCCAAATACTAACTGCAGGTTACCAGCAGGAGAGAGTTATGTCTTTGCTTCCTGCTTGCAAGCACCTCAGAGATATCTAGTTTGAAACTGTGAGAAATAAAATGCTAGTTAAGATAGATCTTGATATGACTCAAAAGTGCTATTCTTCCATTCTTGTGATTTCAACTTACTTGCCTTTGATCACTGAAGTCTTCGTAATTGCAATTTTCTTAGGGAATTTATCTTTTCATTATGTTAACATCCCGTTACAATCAATTTGACTTCACCAAATAATTTTTAGAATTCTTTAAAGAGGAACCTGTCATTCAAAGCACAGGCTGCAAATTATGCTGCAAATATATGACCACCCAGCCAAATTTTGCACAGCGATATCAGATGAGTCCCACTGCTGTGTCGTTTCTCGGTTTCCTGTCCAGTGAGACTATGTATGCAGCCTCTTCTTACTTTGTGGGACAACATATAGTTTGATGGGCAATACTGATTTGGAAAAACATAGTGAAACAGAAGATTTAAAAGTCTTTTCCTTTATGCTCCCATAACTTAGTTCTAATACTCATAATTAGCAACAAACCAGATCCTTCAGGCAATTTTTTCAGTAGTTGTAAATAGTAACAGTGGTAGAAGAATAGGTGGAGAAAGTAGACGCAGTCCCTAGCAGATGTAAGAATTTTCAGTTGGAAAATTGGTTATGCCACTAATGGTAGAAGATAGATTCCCTTTTGGATCTTTATATCTATTGCCATCAACAGAAGAATTGCTAGTAGCAGCTTTCTATTTACTTAGATCAGGGGTGTCAAACTCAATTTCATTGAGGGCCACATCAGGGTTGGGCATGGCCAGGGTGGGTGGAGCTAGCATGACATCATTCATGTCAGGTGCAAGTAGAGTGCTTTGCCAGCAAAAACAGACTCCCAGGAACCTTTTTCAGCCACAACAGCTGCCACGGCTGCATGTGCTCCCCCCAAGCTCTGTTTTCACTGGCAGAGGGCTGCAGCAGGCTGTTGTGGTAAAAAATGGAGCCTGGGATAGCTGTGCATGGCCCTCCCGAGCTCTGTTTTTTCTGGAAGAGGCAATGTGGGCTGCTCCTTCAGTTTCCAGGGAGGCCCTGCAGGCCAGATCTAAGCACCCCACAGCTGGATTCGGCCCACAGACCTTGAGTTTGATACCCCTGACTTAGACAAAGTAGAAATCTCTCTGCAGCAGGGCTCTCAATGAACAAAAGCTGGGATTTTACAAAGAATATGATTTCTGCATGTCAACCTGTATAAGGAAATATCTCATATTCTTGGCTATATTTTAAAAAATATTCCTTTATAATATTGCAACCACATATTGCAACAAGATGTTAAGGAGAATCTGTGCTTTAGTAATAATTATTTTTGAAGATAATCTACTTTTTAATCTTATTTTTCATAATGGACCATTATATTTAAGAGTAGGAAATAATTTTCTTTTGGATCAAATTGGCAGTTTTGAACTTCATATTTATACATAGCTTGATTCATGAGAGCTACAGTCCTAAAAATGACTATAAAGTAAATGTAATGTAAATGTAATGTAATTGAACTCACTGAGACTTATTTCTGAGTAGAGATATATGGATAGTACTAATACTTGGTCTAACCTACTGTAGTGGAACTTGTTGTTTGTTGCCTTTGTCCATTTGAACTGTATGAACCACATACACTAAATACCCATAACATTATCTTATTTTGGAAAAAGCAGGACTACACCCAGAAAATGAATGAGCATAAGAAATGAAAGACATAATATAAAAAGAAATATAATGGAATGTGGCTTACACAGGGGTGGGATACAACAGGGTTAACTATTGGTTCGGGATTTATGAGCTTCCCTGCCCGCTGTGAACCATGCACCTGCTAATCATCATTAGCACACTGCGTGCGGAGAAGCAGGCCTTTGAAACAGCCCTCTTTTCTTGTTTTTTTTAACTGCAGCTGTGCCTCGTTCGGCAGCTGAAGTTGAAAAATCAGGAAATAAAGAGCAGGCATTTGCCATCAGTGTTAAGGTTGTAAATAGTACAAGTGATGGAATGGGGTGCGGCTCATAGAATATGATCATACTACTGTAGATCCCCCCCACCATATATTCTCTGTTATTGGTGCAATGCATATCTGCTGCCAGACTCTACCATTGCTGACATCAAGCAGAGAAATGCTTAATGGTCAATGGAGCATGTACACCTCCATGGTATGTGAAGTGTTCAGCACTTTTACTGGTAGGTCAGCACTAACCACCATATAGTACTACTTGGCGGATGATAATTTCATACATTTAATTTAAGGTAAATTGGTATGTACCTATTGCAGAGCATTCTACTGGCTTCTTTCCACCTTGATCTTGTTGCATTGAGTTTGTACACACTATCACATTACCATCACCAGTTTGCAGATGGCATCCTAAATAACGGTAGGAGTTTGTTTAACTGAACTTCTACAGAGATAAACACAGCATTTCCCGCCGCCAATTATTGTGTTCCATTAATATGAAAATGCATGCATATTTACAGACATATGAACCAGGTATGTTGAGATGCTGCATTGCTGTTCTTACACATGATAACAGAAAGGATTAAAAACAAACAAACAGCCTTTTAGCCAATCTTGACTCCCATCAACTGCATGGACAAGTCCCTGTAATTTTCTTAGCAGCATTTTCAGAAGTAGTCTGACTTTGCCTTTTTCTTAAGACCAAGAGACAGTGACTGGTCCAGAGAACTGGTAGCAGAAATTTTGAGTTCAGAGAACCGGCAAATACCACCTCTGACTGGAGATTTTACAGTATCCTTCCCTTGCAACACCTACCAAGCCATACCCACAGAACTGGTAGTAAATTTTTTGGAATCCCACCACTGAAATAGACCAACCAAAGAATCTCTAAGATCACCCCCATCACAGGCAAGCCACTAGAATACAAACTGACAGCCAACTGCACTCTTTACAAGCACTGATTGTAAAGCACTGCAAGCACTGCACTCTTTACAAGCACTGATACCTAGTTGGGATACTGAAACACCTGCAAGAAAACAAGCAAGCTCAGAGAGCACCAAGGACCTCCATGTCAACCCTAAGCTGCAGATATTCTCCTTTAGTATTCAAATTGACAACCTTTAGTATTTTACAATTGGTAAGAAAATTGTTTTTGTACTGTGAAAAAACACAATGCATTGAGCATCTCTTTTGGAAATGCTCATGTTATTTAAGTGAAGATCATCCTCAGAACAGGTTTAACCTTCCATAGCAAGAATAATATTGGAATAACTTTTCATAGTTGCAGCTTTTTGTATCACATGTGCTTTTTCTTTGGAAAAAAAAAATTACATGAACTTCACAAATTTTGCTCATGGTTATGCCATACAACTGATATTAATTGGAAAACTTCACCCAATTTTACCGGTTCTCTCCAATTCCGCCTTTTGTGCCTTTTTGCCTGTAAAACAAAATCCTATTGATCACAAGTGAAAATCTGATGTAAATGCTGTGAGGATTTGAATTCTTTAGCAAAATTTAGGAATTTAATTCTCATCTTTGACATCTAGCTCATTTTTGATGTTCTCCATCATTTCTAGTATGACATTACTAAAAGCCTCCTGATTAAAGCCAGTTCTCTTATGCATACTTTACTTCTGTGACTCATGAGTAGCTTGAAATCATTTGAACACTGTCTAAATTGGATCCCCCCCGGTTGTAAATGTGACTGCGTGTCACTTCAGTGTCAGTCAGATAGAAATCTTGCTTCAGATGATTAAAGTTCATAGCTCGGTATTAATCTACTGGGCAAACTGTGTCTATTGCTTTCAAGATTTCCCCCCTCCCTCAAATTCTTGCTGATGGCCTTTGACAGATATAACATAATCTAATTTTTTTTAAAATATTCAATAAAATTTAAATATAGTTGGAGTGTAGCACTTGTCCCATTATTGTGTTAAATAAATACTTCATGATAGTGCCATAATGAATATGGAGATAGGGTTTATTAAAAATGAAGGCTTTCCTAATTAATAAAATATGTTTGTGTGTAGATGACATTATGCTCTATGTACAAACATAAAAACACACACACACACACACTGGAGACGGGAGAATAAAGCTGTCAGAAGATTACAATAATCATTTTATTGACTGTTGAGCTTTTTGGTTTGCTAGCAGTTATAATTTGTTGTGAGTTAAGCCAATTGTATAATTTCTCACTGTTTGGCTCTGGTGCTTGTTTGGACTTACTTGCACCTATTTGAAAGGTTTTGGTAGCATGCACCAAACTGTGTTTCAGTTTGAGCTGAACCAGCAAGTTCAGATATATAATCAGTACATGAGTACAGTAGAATAGAATAGAATAGAATAGAATAGAATAGAATAGAATAGAATAGAACAGAACAGAACAGAATAGAATAGAATAGAGTAGAATTCTTTATTAGCCAAGTGTGATTGGACACACAAAGAATTTGTCTTGGTGCAAATGCTTTCAGTGTACATAAAAGAAAAGATACATTCATCAAGGGTCAAGAATCATCAGGTACAATACTTAATGATAATCATAGTACAATAAGCTAGCAAATCATACTAGGAAACAGTCAATAGAAATCATAAGCAGGGGTGGGTTTCTACCGGTTCTGTCCACTTCTGTAGAACCGGCAGCTCTGAAGAGCAGCAGACGTAGAACCAGTTCTATGTCTGCTGATGTTTTTGCCCACCCGCCCACCTAGGCTCTTACCTGACCTTTATTTCCTGATTTTTACAACATCAGCTGCCATGTGAGGCACAGCTGCAGTTAAAAAAGCAGGAAAAAGGGGGCTTTTTGAAAGGCTACTTCTTTGCATGCAGCATGCTGATGACGATTTACAGGCTCACGGCGGCAGTATGCAGGGAAGCATATCGTAAATCACTGAACCTCATAAATGATTGAACTGGTAGTTAACCCTGTTGGATCCCACCCCTGATCGTAAGGATACAAGTGACAAAGTTACAGTCATATAGTCACAAGTGGGAGGGGAAGGGTGATAAGGAGTGATGAGAAGATTAATAATAATTGTTATGCAGACTTTGTAATGGTTGAACAGTGTTGGGGGAATTATTTGTTTAGCAGAGTGATGGCATTCGGGGAAAAACTGTCCTTGTGTCTAATTGTTCTGGTGTGCAATGCTCTATAATGTTGTTTTGATGGTAGGAGTTGAAACAATTTATGTCCAGGATGTGAAGGGTCTGGAAATATTTTCACAGCCCACTTTTCGACTTTTGTACAATATATGGTTGTATAGCTAATAAGTCAAGTTCACAAGGCTATATGTGAATGTTGCTTGTGTTAATTTCCTTTGATATGAATCTGAATATCTGTCCATCATTTCAATTTCCCAAAATGTTCCCAGTATTCAGATACTTAGGAAAAATTTGACAGCATTTAGACCACGGGTGTCAAACTCATGGTGTTATATTGCTGTCACATGATGTAGCACGATTTCCCCCCCTTCATGGAGTTGGAGTGGATGTGGCTTGCGCATGACACATCCGGCTCACAGGCCACCAGTTTGACACCCCTGATTTAGACCAATTCACCAATATTTTGATAATGTTGTTGCTGTTCATTATCACCACCAGATAGTCCATTAAGATCTCCCAATTGATGAAGAAGTTTTTCAGAAGTTTTTAAGAATTTGCCTAGACTACTCAGCCTTGAAGCTTGCCACAATGGAATGTAGGCTGGAACCCTTTCCATGTGTGAGGCATTACCATGGAAATTGGTTTCTTAAACTGAGGTGTCTCTCAGTACAAAGAGACTGCAAAGAATCAGGAATAATATCCACTGTGTTTAGAAGGGACAAGCAGCACATGTTTCATGTAGGAAAAATAGATGATAAAAAAGGTTCACTTTTTTTTTTTTTGGCAACCACTGCTATTGTATGTGTTCTTTTTGGTCTATTTTTCCACCTGCATATTATGCACAGATTTGAACCACAATTCCTTTGCTGGTATGCATTTGTTATATTTTTTAAAGAAATAAATATTTTTTACAGCCTAATTCTTTGCAGGAAATGGACATCAGAATATCTTTCCAACCTTCTTCAGTTGGTAAGTGGCTCATTCTCTAGTTAATTTCACAATGCAATTTTATCTGAAAAAGTATCCTGAACTGTTTCTATTGAGATTTATAGTGCTTTTTAGAAAAAGGAAACTTCTGAGTATGAGGTTCCCTACTTATATATAGAGTGGGCACTTCTTTCTTTACCAAGTGGATAGTGCCATAATTTTAAAATACTTTATGCCCTGCTGAATGTGGAAGTACAGTTTTCCCCAAAAACATTAAAAATAAGTCAATTCCTCAGGAAAAATATATAGATAGAAGGATGTAAAACCAGTGGCAATCTCTCCCATTGCTTACTTGCCAAAGACAATTAAGGACCTTTGGAAAAGAACTACGGTATATCAATCTCAATAATGAGTATTACAGGCTTTTTTTCATTCAACACTTCAATAAATTTTATATATATAATTTATTTAACTATGGCTGACAATAATTAGAGAAAGCAGGCCTCTAAAATAATAGAATTGTGCTATTTCTTCATGTAATCTTTTGGATAAAAACCCATCAATCCCGTTATCTATGTAATTACTAAAAAGTAGAATAATAGCAAAATTTTTGCTGGACACCAATATGCACCTTGATACTGAAACAATAACTTTCTGAGTGTGTCAGATAAGCTACCTGTGGATCCATCCTACTCTAGTTCTATATAAATCACATTTTAACAGCTTCTCAATGAAAATGTCATGTGGAAATGTGTCAAAAGCTTTACTATAACTGAAGCAGATTACATCCTTCATTTCCCTTGTCCACTAAAATACTTATCTTGTCAAAAGAGAGGAAAAGATTTGTTTCACCTATTTTTGGCAAAGCCTTATTGAGACTTAGCAATCATAGCATTGCCTTAGAAATGCTTACAATTTGCCTGATTCATTATCTGTCCTACCATCTTTCCAGATATTGGCATTAGGCTCAGTAGCTAATAATTATTGGGTTCCTCTTTTTTCCCCATGGAAAGGAGACATAATCTTGGCTATTCTCCAGTCCTTCACCAACTACCTATGCTGCTGTTCAGAGATCCAAGGAAGAGAATTCCCATAGAATGAATTGTTCCGATAAAATATATACAAAAAGAAATACCTTGCGGGTGTTAACAGATCTGTATGTTCCTTTAATAACCCCTGGGTGCTGCAGTAACTGTTTTTTTATTAAGCAAAATTGCCTGCTTAAACTGTTCACTATGATATGTAGGAAACCCAAGTGCCACACAAGAGGATGAGCTCCTGTTACTTGCCCCAGCTCCTGTCCACTTAGCAGTTTGAAAACATGCAGATGCAAATAGATAAATAGATAGCACTTTAGTGGGAAGGTAACAGCGTTCCCTGGGCCTCAGCATGTAATCATGCTAACCATGTGAGTGTGACTATGGAAATGCCTGGCTCCCTTGGCTAAGAAACAGAAATGGGCACCATCCCCCACTAGAGATGGACATGACTGGACAGTGGAAATCTTTACCTTTACGATAGGAAGATACAGCAGATGTCCCTAAGGGTTTGAGATAGAAAATACATGTTGGATTTCTTTTTATCTTTTAGGCCAAGCCAAATATGACTCCACCAAAACATATTTGTATAATAGCAGTGAAAGAAAAATACAACCTCTGTTATTGCTGATTTTAAATATACAACCTACTTATTGAGTGTTTTTAAGGATTTATAGAAGCAACATTCACATCCCATATTACTTTTTTTAGCAGTTTATCTTTTTTTCTGATTGTTAGAAGGAAAAAAAAACACAACCAAAGTGGGAAGCTCTCTCTCTCTCTCTCGCTCCCCCCCTCTCGCTCTCTTTCACTTTTCAGGTTTTTCTTTCTGCTTTTTAAATGTCATTTTCCTTTTAAAAAACCCTCTGCTTTTTAAAGGTCTAACTTTTGTTCTCAGTCTTGTGTTCACAAGCTAGCCGTTCGTGTAAATGGTTCTTTAAAAGAGAGAAAAGCTTTGCTCCTCTTAGTTAGAGCTACCAGATCTAGGGCCGCAAAAATTCTTTGTGATCACAAGATACCTGCAAAAAATTAAAGTTTTCTGTGCTTCTTTCCTGCTATCAGCATTTTGGCAGCCCAGGACTCATAACAATTCTCTTGGTCATCTTCTGAAAAATATGAGGGGTTAGATGAGAATTTCTGTGCTCAAGATGTAAAATGGGGAAAAAGATCAAATGTGAAAGAAAATCTAATAAAAACAACATTTTAGAAAATAAAACAATATGGCTGGAGGTGAGGAAAATATATGGTCAGTATTGACATCTCAAATATAATCCAGGTGCAATGTTGGTTGGGCATTTTATAGAAACAAAAGAGTATAACTTAAAAGCTATGAGAACTTTTTTTTTTTTTTTTTGGTAAAAGTTTTATTGATTTTAACAACAGACAAAAAACATATAAGACATAAAACATGACATTAAAAAAAAATTATAACATTCCTCATAAATTTACAGTGTATCGGTTGGTTTACCACTCCCTTTTGTGCATCCATTTCATAGTCATCAGAATAATTATATTACATAATAACTCACATTATCAATCATCAATAAAATATCCCAATATCATTATTAAACAATCATTTGACTATAATTTTACTAATTCATACTTAAGCGAGATAACTACAATTAAGTTAAATTATTTTATGACAAATCATGAAATCATACCAAATCTATCTTAATAAAATATTATTAAAAATTATCAAAACCAAGAAAAATTATATATTCATTATTTCCTAATTTCTAAATATTCTATTATCATATTGTATTATCTAACCATTGATAAAAAAGATCCCAAACTTCATAAAATTGTTTATCTTCTTGTTCTCTAATTTCAAATGTCAATCTATTCATTTCAGCACATTCCAATATTTTCTTAATAATTTCTTCCTCTAATGGTATTTTCTCACTCTTCCAATGTTTAGCAAATACAATCCTAGCTGCTGTTAATACATTAGAATCAGATACTTTAAATTTTTATTATATATTTCAGGTACGATTCCCAATAAAAAAATCTCTGGTTTCAAATCCATGTGTTTCTTTATCATTTTTTCCAGCCATATGCAAATTCTAGTCCAATATTTCCTGGCCTCCTCACAAGTCCACCACATATGGTAATATGAGCCAGGTATCTGATGACATTTCCAGCACTTTTCAGATTTATTCTTGAACATTCTTGCTATTCTCATTGGGGGAAAATGCCACCTGTAAAACATCTTATACAAATTTTCTTTATATGCTGTTGACATTGTCATTTTATAATTTTGTGACCACAATTTTTGCCATTTCTCTAAATCAATCCCATATCCAAAATTCTTCCCCCAAGCAACCATTGTTTCTTTAACTTGTTCTTCCTCTAATTTAATTTCCAACAAATAACTATAAAGCTTTTTAATCACTTTTTCATCAGTACCTGTCAAAATCCTATCTAAGTCAGTCAATTTATCATAAAATCCTTCTGTTTTAGAATCTTTAAGATACCTTGCATGTATTTGCACATATGAAAACCAATTCATCTTTATACCTTGTTCTTCTAAATTTTGCATCATTTTAAGTTCACCCTTTTCATCCAATATTTCCCCATATCTAACTGTTTGTTCCTTCTTATAAGTTATAGGATACGAAAAAGCTTCAATAGTTAATAACCAAACTGGAATTTTCAAATAACATTGTTTCTTAGTTTTCTCCCAATTCAACCATAACGATTCCCGTATATGCCTTCTAAAATAACCCTGTGATTTAGTTCTCTTATACCATAAAAAAGCATGCCAACCCAATAATAAATCATGACCTTCTAATGTCAACAATCTAGTCTTTCTTAATGTTATCCATTCTTTAACCCACATTAAGTTTGCAGCTTGATAATACAACTCCCAATTAGGAAGGCCAAATCCTCCTCTAATTCTAGCATTCTGTAAAAGTTTTAATTTTATTCTCACTTTCTTGCCTTGCCATATATACTTCAACACAATTTTATTTAGTTCTTCGAAGAAATCCTTCCTTAACCTAATTGGTATTGTTTGAAACAAATATAAAATTCTGGGTAAAATATTCATCTTGATTGTTGAAATTCTACCAATCAATGACAATTGTAGGTTTTCCCATTTTTTCAGGTCAGATGCTATTTGCTGTTTAAGCTTAATATAATTATTCTCTTTCAATGTAGTACATCTTGACATCAAATATATCCCCAAATATTTAACTTTGTTCGTAACTTGAATTTTCAATAAATCTGCCAACTCTTCTCTTTGTCTTAATAACATGTTCTTTGTCAGAATCTTTGTTTTTTCTTTATTTATTTTTAAACCAGCCATCTCACCATACGTCTCTATCTTTTCCAATAGTTTTAGAGCTGTCTCTAAAGGGTCTTCCAAAATAAAGACCAAGTCATCCACAAAGGCTTGCAATTTGAATTCTTCCTTTTTGACTTTTATTCCTTTTATGTTTATATCCTCTCTAATATTTCTATTTAAAACTTCCAAGGTCAATACAAATAACAAAGGAGATAATGGGCATCCTTGTCTTGTACCTTTTTTAATATTAATAGAGTCTGTGAATTCTCCATCTATCATTACTTTTGCCGTTTGCTTATAATATACGGCTTCTATTGCTTGGATAAATTTTCTAGCAAAGCCCATCTGTTCCAATAGTAATAACATAAATCTCCAGTTCACATTATCAAATGCCTTTTGGGCATCTAAGAATATCAAAGCCATTTGTTTTTCTGGGTGCGCCTCATAATATTCCAATGTGTCCAGGATTACCCTCATATTGTCTTTAATCTGTCTCTTTGGTAAAAATCCATTCTGATCAGAATGAATAAAGTTATTTAGGTATTTTTTAAGCCTTCCTGCCAAGATTGAAGCAAAGATTTTATAGTCTGCATTCAATAAAGAAATAGGTCTACAGTTCTTAATTTGTAATGGGTCAACCCCTTCTTTTGGAATAAGTGTAATATAAGCTTCTGACCATGTTTCAGGTATTTTCTTATTTATCATAACTTCATTCATGACTTCTAACAGTGGAATGCTCAATGATTCTTGTAATGTTTTATAAAATTCTGCCGGGAAACCATCTGGTCCTGGTGCTTTTCTATTGTTCTGTCTGTGAAGTGCTTCAGTTAATTCCATCATTGTTATAGCACTTTCTAACATTTTCCGAGTTTCATCAGGTATCTTAGGTAGGTTAGCATTTTGTAAATATTGTTTAATTTTCCCTTCATCAAGATCCTCCTGTTTATATAATTGTCCATAAAAATCTCGAATGATTGCCTTTTTCTCCTTATTACCATAACAAATTTGACCATGATCATCTATTAACTGTGATATTTTCCTTGACTCTTTCTCTTCTCAACTTATATGCTAACCATCTACCTGGCCTATTTGCATCTTCGAAATAGTTCTGTTTAGCACTTCTAATTTTTTGTGCCAGTTCTTCTTTCTCTGCTTGATCCATTTTATGTTTAATTATGTCCATTTTAAGTTTGATATCTTTTTTCTGTGGCATCTTCTGTAATTCTTTTTCCAGTTTTTTACAGTCATCTTCTAGAACTTTGATCATTTGCCTCTTCCTAATGTTCTTTTTCTTTGTACAGTCAATTATTAATCCTCTTGCATATGTCTTCATTGTATCCCAAACATTCTGTATTGAAGTATCTTCTTTTTTATTTTCATTGAAGAAGGACAATTCTTTTTCCATCCATTGTATAAAATCTTTTCCCTTTAAAATAGTATTGTTTAATGTCCATCTAGATCTTCTTTTTTGTTCTTTCCATTTAATTGTCATTGGATTGTAACTTAAAAGAGTGTAACTTAAAAGCTATGAGAACTTTTAAGCAGTAACAATAGAACAACGAAAGTATGGAGTGCAACAAACTAACCAAGGAAAAAGCTCTACAAAGTGATACTTTAAAAAAAAAGTTACATTCATGCTTCTATGAATAAATCTTGAACTTTTTAATGTGTAATGTGCAAATAATTTAAAATCATAGCAAGAGCAAATAGAATTAATTGATATTTTGGAAGTTTAACTGTCATGATTCCCAGATTCACATAATACTTTGTTTTTAAAGTGAATTTAGTGCTCTTGTGTCATTTGAAATTCTAGGTTTATGCAGCTATTTTTCTGCAAGTTATTTCTCGAATTACTTGCTCATTTCATGCTGTACTTTTTGATTTGGGCCTTTTAATCTGAACATGAATGAATTAGTAGGCTGGATGGTTGTTGTCGTGTCCGTCAGGAAAGAGACCAGGAGTCGGTGACTAGGTTTCAGCTCTTTATTGGTCCCCGGAACCGAACTGGGTTCCAAGGGAAAACTTTCGGCTTTTTATTTCCAAGCTGTGGCGGCCGCGGCCAATGGCACTACTTTGAATCTCCCACGATTCGAATCCACCAATCGCGGGAGATTCTTAGCGGGCCAATCAGCGTGGCTCGCCCAACCAATCAGATCGCCCCGCGCTTTGGCCAATCAAAACACGGGGCTTTCAAGAATGTAAATGAAGGTACAGAACACCTCTCCCCTCTTGGTTTGCTCCTATGTAATGTAGTCCCGTAGGTAGGCGGGGCTCCGTACTTGTCTACTGGACCTGCGTAGGTCAGTCGTAGGTTGGTTCCCGGCCGGTTCTGTCGGGATCTCCGTGTCTCTCGGCCTCGTCGTTGGAACTGCCTGGTATGTCTTGCCGGGCCGCTCTTCGCAGCTCCCTCCCGGTCTACCCGGGTTGGTCGAGCTGCAGTTTTCGCCACTCCCGCTTGGTCTTTCCGGGCTGGTCGAGCTGGCCTGGCTGTTTCTTCCTGGTGAGGTTTCGCGCTGGCTGCTTGCTGGTGAGTATGGCTGGTTTCTTTCTTCTGGGGTTTGCTACCCAAGCCTCGATTTGTTTGTCCATCCCTGGCCACCAAGCATAACTTCTGGCCAGGGCTTTTGCTCTAACTATGCCCGGGTGTCCCTCGTGTAACAACTCCAGTACCTTCCCTTGCAGTTTTTCCAGGATGACCACCCTATCCCCCCATAGTACACATCCTTTTATTACCAAGAGTTCCGTTTGCCGGTTCCGGAATGTTCTGAAAGTCTCGTCGTTGTCCTTTTCCGGCCACCCTTTCTCTACCCAATGCAACACCCGCGCCAGACGTTTGTCTTTATTAGTTTCTCGGGCAATGTCTGACGCGGTTATGGGTAGATCGGGCAGGTTCTCTATGCTGAGGGTAGTCATCATGGGTGCTGGGTCAGTGTCTAGTCCGGGAAGCGGTGAGCGGCTTAAAGCATCCGCATGGGTGATAGTCTTACCGGGTCAGTGTGTGAGCCGGTAGTTGTAGGTGGCCAGGAATTCAGACCACCTTGTCATTCTAGGAGATAGAATGTTCGGGGTGGCCCTGTTCCCTGCGAGGATTCCCAAGAGCAGTTGTGATTGGTGATGATGGTGAATGTCCGGCCGTAGAGGTACTCATGAAACCTTTTCACTGCGGCGACGATAGTCAGGGCCTCTTTGTCCAGCTGACTGTAGTTCCGCTCCGGTTTGGTGAGGGTCCTTGAAAAGAACGCAATGGGTGCTTCTTTTCCGTTGGGAAGAGTGTGGCTGAGGATAGCGCTGACGCCGAAGGGTGATGCGTCGCATGTGATGGCTAGTGGTAGGGTCTCATTGTATTGGATGAGGACGGCATCCGAAGTGAGCAGGTCCTTGGTTTTCCTGAAGGTGGTTTCTTCGCGTTTTCCCCAAGTCCAGGTAGCCGCCTTGTCCAAAAGCCTATGCAAAGGCTCCGCTGCGGTCACCTTTTGGGGCAGGAACACATTATAAAAGTTAAGTAGTCCCAGAAACGCCTGCAGTTCCGTTTTTGACCTGGGTGTGGGGGCCCCTTTGATAGCTTTAATTTTGGTGTTGGTGGGGTGGATGCCATGCCGGTCTAGGAGGTACCCCAGGAATTCGACCCGCTCTGTGTAAAGTTGGCACTTTTCCCTCTTCACCTTTAGTCCGGTTTCTTTGAATTTTGTTAGCACCTCCCTTAGGCAACCCTCTAGTTCGGCCTGGTTGGCTGCCAATACCAGTACATCGTCGAAGTAGGGTACCACCCCCTTGATGCCTTGTAAGAGTCTTTCCATGAGGCTCTGGAAAATTCCCTGCACCACGCTGACTCTGAACTGGGGTCAGTTACAT
The DNA here is from genome assembly GCA_033807585.1 of Hydrophis major. Taxonomy (NCBI): domain Eukaryota; kingdom Metazoa; phylum Chordata; class Lepidosauria; order Squamata; family Elapidae; genus Hydrophis; species Hydrophis major. The sequence goes on along the minus strand of CM066328.1, from coordinate 110,868,767 downwards.
CGAAAGGCTCCCTGGTGGGTGACTATGGTTTGCGCCTCTGTGGTTTCCTCGTCGACCGGCAGCTGCTGGTATGCTTGGGCCAGGTCAAGTTTCGCAAAAACCTTGCCTCCCCCCAGTGAGTGTAGAAGATGCTGCACTACTGGGACAGGGTAAGCGCTTTGTTGCAAGGCGCTGTTTAGGGTAGCCTTATAGTCCCCACAGATTCTCACTGACCCATCAGGCTTGACTGGGGTGACTATAGGGGTCTCCCACCAGGCATGGTCTATTGGTTGTAGGACCCCTTGCTTGACGAGCTTGTCAATTTGCTCGTCAATTTTTGGCTTGAGTGTGAAAGGTTCCCGCCTTGGTTTTAGGCGTCTCGGGGGAACGTTTGGGTCTAGGCTGAAGGATATAGGGGGCCCTCGGTACTTGCCTAGGGTGCCGTCAAATACTTCTTGGAAGTCCCATGCCAGTTGCTGCTCCCAGTCGGCCTCGGTGATGTGGTCGATGCCCGTGACTTCGATGCCAAGCGGTGCGAACCATTGAAGTCCCAACAGGCTGGGTCGGTCTCAATCGACGATTGTGAGGGGAAGTTTTGCGGTGTGTCCTTTAAATGTTACTCTAAATTGTCCTGTTCCGACTACCGGGATGCGGTTTCCCTGGTAGTCTTTAAGGATTAGTCTCTGGTTCTCCAGTACCTTCCTTTGGATAGTAAGCAACAAGCGTTTTATTTCCTGCCAGGCGACCATGGAGAGGTAGGACCCGGAGTCCACCTCCATCTTGCAAGGTTCGCCTTCGATGCCTACCTCCACGTAGACCTTGCGGGCGTCAGTGGTTGTTGCGTGGCCAATAATGACCATCTGGTGCATTTCTTCCCTCCGCCAGGTCTCACCACCTCATCGGGTTCGTCCGCTCCAGTCCCAACAGTTGTCGGCTGGGCGGTCTCTGGTTCTGGGCGGTGTGCTGTCCCATCTCCGCTCGCTGTGGTCCCACCGTCTGGGGCTGTAGGCTTTCTTAAGTCGGCAGACGCGGGCGATGTGACCCTTTTTGTCACAGTGCCGGCAGACTGCATCGAAGAACCAGCATTCGGCTCTAGGGTGGTCGCCTCCACAACCGGCACACGCGGTCCCCGGCTTACGACCCCGCCGGCTGCACTGGTTGAGTCCTGCCTGGAGCCGGTGGATTTCCTCCTTCTCGAGAGGTGGAGTGGAATTCGCCGTGGTGGGTGGTCGTTTCAGGTTGGGCCTCGGTCACCCATGCAGGGTGGTTGTTCGCGGTGCGGTCCCCGGCGTCTGGTCTCCGCATGCGGTTTGCTGACTACCTGGTGGCTTCGGCTGCGGTGGCTTCGGTGATGGCATCGGTGAGGGTGATGTTGCCTTTGGCCATCAGTCGACTTTGTAGGACGGGGTCCCAAAGCCCGAGCATGACTCGGTCCTGCAGGGCCTCGTCCATGTTGGAGAACCCGCATAGTCCTCCTAGGCTACGCAGCTCTGCAACAAAGTCAATGAGGCTTTCGCCCGACCGTTGGTCCCGCCGATAAAACTCATGCCGTCAGATGAGGGTGGGCATGGCGGGAGTGTAATGCCTTCGGAGTAAGGGCTCGAGGTCATCCCAATCCATTGCAGTGACGTCAGTGGGTTTAGCTAGGGCTTTCACCATCTTAAACACTGCAGGCCCGCAGTGTGTCAGAAAGACAGCTCGTTTCTTCGGCCTGGTGGCATCCTTCATGTCGATGCATTCGAGGAATATGCGGAATCTGTCCATGTAAGATTCTCAGTCCTCGGTAGCGGGGTTGAAGGGTGTGGGCGGTGCGATGCTGGCCATCTCGTCGGGTTTGCTGGCTTCTGTCGGACACGTGCTTATGGGGTTCAGGATCAGGATCCCACCTTCGTCACCAGTGTCGTGTCTGTCGGGAAAGAGACCAGGAGTCAGTGACTAGGTTTCAGCTCTTTATTGGTCCCCGGAACCGAACTGGGTTCCAAGGGAAAACTTTCGGCTTTTTATTTCCAAGCCGCGGTGGCCGTGGCCAATGGCACCGCTTTGAATCTCCCGCGATTCAAATCCACCAATCGCGGGAGGTTCTTAGCGGGCCAATCAGCGCGGCTCACCCAACCAATCAGATCGCCCCGCGCTTTGGCCAATCAAAACGCAGGGCTTTCAAGAATGTAAATGAAGGTACAGAACAGTTGTTCTGAGAAGCAGTTTCAAACTCTTATCTACTTTGAATCTCTGTGGTTTTTAAACTTTAAATTGCTTCCTCCTTGAGTACCACTAATAGTCAGATTCCTAATAGTCAGTTTCCTAATAGTCAGATTCATTGTATAATCTCCATGCATTAAAGGTGAATTATCTGGGCATGTGACATGGTGCTCCTATTGTCTGTCTACTCCACCAGTTTACTCTTTTCTTAACCCTGGATAATAGCATAAAATCCAACATTAAATGATCCAGCACTTCAGATATCACTGAATACTCTGCTTTTCAATATCAAAGCAACTGCTTAGAGAGAAAGAATCTTAAATCATTATAGATGGGAATTCTGGAAATTCTAATCCGAGCACATCTGGGGAAGTTGCCTCTCCTATTAGGCATAATGCTGACATTAAAACAGGAAGTCCTGTTTCTGCTTTTCTATAAATGAATTGCAGACACTTTTAAGGGAGTCTTAAAATACTGCGCTAAAATACTAACATAATCAAGCAAGGGCAAAGAATGAATGCCTTAAAAAGTATATTTAGAAAAGAATGTGGAATTGTAACTGACTCCACTTGATAACAAAATAAAGCAGTGTCCAAGAAGATGGCTCATTGCAGTTCTTCATATAGCTTTTATATAGCTTTTTTTTTTTTTAACTATTTTCTTGTTAGTTGCTAACCTTCAGAAAAAAATGCATCTCCTAATTACAGAGGTTCAGTGTTTGTGCAATGTTTTCCCTCTATTTTGATTCTTCCTTTTGCCTAAGGGTAAGATGTATTTGTCATGACTTCATTAAATACCTATAAAGTGTACATATTAGGCAAGAAGCTGTGTGTTTTGCTTGTAATGCTAGGGACAAATATGAAATCTCTCTTAAATTGTTAAGTGTTAAGTCAGTAATTTACTGAGCATGTTATGTTACCCAGACGTTTTGATTTCCTGTTGTAGTTTTCTTGCAGAAGAGGATGTAAATGCAGAAGGAGATTCTCAGCCATCCAGGACATAGTTATCCCAAAGGTGTTTTTTCAAGAAGCAATTGGACTTTCTGGTTTTTCTTTGAAGACATTTTGCTTCTCATCCCAGATGAAAATTGAGGATGTAAATAAAGCCACTGCATCCAAATGGACATCTTTAAGATGTGGATGTTATAGATTCTCCTAATTTTTACATTAGCAATCTTTGTCAGCATTCTGAGTAACACACCCATTGAAAACAAAACTCTAAGGCAGGTAGATTCCTCAAAAAACATGTTTATTGCATACATCATATTGGCACAGCCAGTGAAAACCAACTCACGGTTTTCACCTAATTAAAAGAGTAAAAATCTCCCCTCCCAGGTGTCACCAGTCACATTGTCCAATGAATATAGCTGGAAGACTCCTCTCCCCCTTCAACAGCCACCAGTTACAATGACCTTGGTTCCCACAGGAGAATTTTTTGTTTTGACTGTTAGCTGGGCTATCTACTTCCCCCCTCCCATTCCTCCTCTCAGGTTTTATGGCAACTATGAGGCAACACAAGATGGCTTCAGCCAGGTTTGCTTCAGAATTGACAATATTATTTCATAATCTTTGCGTGACAGTCCTTACATTTTTATTTTGTTATTTTTTCAAAAAAATATGATGATATCTTCACCCATTTTCCATAGTTCATTGCTTTAGGTTTCATCAAATTCTCCCAAAAGATAAACTAGTCACTTTCATCAATAATTTCCATTTGAATCAAAGACATAAAGCAACTAGATAATAAATGCAAGAAAGCAGTTTTTAACTAAGAAAGAGCTGATAGAGACAATACATTTGACGCTCCACAACTCTTGTTTGTAGCTCAACACTTTCAAGATAGGGCAGCTGCTACAAAAATTTAATTTTCATGTCAAATCATGATAAAGGGGGACACTATCCAGAACATAAAGACAAACTATTAACTGGATTTGTCCAAAGGTAAGCTGCCAGATAGACAGATAAAACCTTGCAGCTTAGTGTTAAGTGCAACTTTGGGGACTAATAAATAAAAATGTCTTTTCAATGTAGAATATTAACATGAATAGGCTGGTTGTGTTGTATTTATACATGTGCTTTGCTTTATCTCTTCAGCATAGAAGCATTAATCAAGTGATGGTTCTTTAAAATTGGCAAAAAGCCAAAGTAACTTACTGTAGGCAGGATCTGACATTTCTGAATCATTTGTTTAGATTTCTTAAAAATTTGTTTGGCGTTTGTATGTACCATTTCCTGCAGTAGGTTGCACATCTAAACAATTTTTTTAAAATGACAAACATCTCTCTCCCACATGCCTTTTTTTATCATCAACCAAGTGCATTCAGATTTCAGATATATAGAAAAAGAATGTATGGCAAAACTAGAGGTGGTGTTATCTGAGTTGAAGGAAGGGAGGGAGGGAGGGAGAGAGACAGACAGACTGTATCAATTGGAATGAAATGAGAATTAATATTAAATATATTTCATTGATTTTGGGAGACCTAACAGCAAACATTGAACTTCTGAAAACATTTTGTAACTTGAAGTAGAAAGAGAGAGAGAGAGAGAAAAAAACAAAAAGAGAAAGAAAAAGAAAGGAAATAGAAAAAGAAAGAAAAAAGAAGAATGAAAGAAAAAAAGAAGACTGTATCAATTGGAATGAAAAGAATTAATATTAAATGTGTTTCTTTGATTTCAGGGGACCTAACAGCAAACTTTGAACTTCTGAAAATGTTTTTTTTTTAACCAGAAGCATCAATTGTGCTGAAATTCTTAAGTTTTTTATCCCCAAATTATGACTCATTGACCATTGTCTACCTTTTATTTAGATTTATTTTTATTACTAAGGTAGAAAATAAGTACAAATAATAGCAGACATAAAGTTATGTAGAAGAATTCCAATATGGCAATCGGATTTCTAATATTTCTCAAAAAAAAAAAATTGCTTATGCTGAGGAATAACAAAATATTCAGCTATATATTTTATGTCTACTATCATGGAACACCAATTTAGCAAACAGATGCAATTTTATTTTTATAATTGTCTATTTATATTCTATTTCTATTTAAAAGTTCTATTTATCTTAAACTTTATTTGAAAATTGAAATGTATTTATTTAAAATGTAAAAATTATGATAACTTATTCACAACATTCCAAATTTAAAAAATATTCAAAATGGCTGCTGAAAGACTTATTTTCATGATGAAGCACTAAATAAATGTCCACAATGTTGTTATTTCATGTTGTCTAATATTACCTCAATTTGGCAGGCTGCTCTACCATTATGTGAGTGAATTGTTATAAGAGAAGCACAGCAGCAGTTGTTAACAGTGATTAGGATCATTAATGTTTATTTTCATAAATAAAGGGAAATTCATTGTATAGTTTGGAAAAGCATACACATATTTTTTATAATTAATGTGTATTATGAGGTCAATTAAATATGGGGATTCTAAGTTCATATGTTAATTAGATCAGAATCAAGTTTTTATAAAACAGTTAATAAGGAACAGTATGGACCAATAAAAGAAGTGATTGGTCTGTCTAAAATTCATGCTGTGCCTCCTTTTTTTTTTTTTTAAGATATGCTTGAAGGTGTATCTGTAGCAAGGGAAGGGGAAAACACTTGTTTCAATTAGGAGTGCAAAGAGCCAAATTTTGAGAATTTTGAAAAGGATCTACAATAATTTACAGACAGCATCCGCTTATTATCGGAGGAGCATGCAGCATCAGAAGCAAAGTAAAATAAGGCATCATATAAAGAGAGGACATAGATCAGAGTTGTCAAACTCAAGTCCTGTGGACCGCCTCTGGCCCATTGGGTGCTTAGATCTGGCCTTCAGAGCCTCCCTGGAAATAGCAATGGGTCGGTCTGCAGTTTCTCTGCCAGTGAAATCAGAGCTCAGGATGGTTGCATATGGCCTGTTTTTGCTGGCAAGGAGCTCGGGCCACAGACACCCCCAACCTGAGTGACACCGAGCTGGTCACACCCACCCTGGCCATGTCTAACCCAGCCCCCAAGGTCAAACACAACCCTGATATGGCCCTTAATGTAATAGAGTTTGACACCCTTGACATAGACTGACCCATAGTGTACAGTTGCAAAACTGGACAGTATAAATATAATCCTATATTTCTATAATCTGTATATTTTAGGGCTGTTACCTCTTGTCACACAAATGCTATGAAGCAGTCTTAACAATATTTGTTATGAATTTTATCTTGATGAATTAACAAAAGTATATTTTGAATAGTTGTTATCAGGTATAAAAGAGAAAGATGACCATCTCTTTATTATTAATTGTTATTAAGTATAAATTAATAGGATGATGACCATCTCTTAAGGCACAGGTGTCAACTTGTGGTGCCACATGATGTATTGCAATGTTTTTTCCCTTCATGGAACTGGGGTGGGCATGGCCTGCACTTGATGCATCCGGCCCGTGTCTTAAAGTAAAGACTTTTTTTAATCAAGCTTGATTCCTAGTGAGTATATGGGTTACATGTTTAATATAATTTTCTGAGCAACAGTATGGAATTGGTTTGCATTGTCCTTTTTGGGGAGGATTTTTTTTTTAAAAAAGCTTCCAATTTAGCTTACATTCCTGGAATTTCCTGGTGGGTCTCCCACCCAAGAGTTAAGTGGGGTTCCACCCAGAAGAAACCCTGCATAACTCTTCTCAAGATCAGTGAAATTCAGCAAAACACCTCATCTGCTGCAATACCCTTTCTTCTTGTGATTAAAACAAGAAAAGGCAGAGCAGTTTTGTCAAAGTATCACTTTAGCAGTGGTGTCAAACTTGCATCGTCATGTGACTTATTGCAACTTTTTCTCCATTTCACAAAACTGGGCATGGGTGTGGCTAGCGCATGACACATCTGGCTTGTGGGCCACGGGTTTGACAGCCCTGTTTCGTAGCACAGTGCACATTCAAATACTTGCATTTTTATTGTTGTTTCTGTTTTTGAATAGCAGCTTCATAAAACATGCCAATTCATGTTTCTTTTATAAAGATTTCCTTTCTAGAAAAAAGAGTTATAACATTTCTTTACAAAGGAAGAACTTAGTTTATTTTATATTTACATTATTCACAGTTGCAAAACTTCCATACTGGAAACCAATATAATAAATAATATAATATAATATATAATATAATATAATAAACAAAAAAGGAGGATGGTCATCATAGTGGAATAGAAATAGGAAGCCTTCACAAAGATAGCCCACAATATGCCCTCATTCACAGCCTGAGGAAAAAGTCTTCATGATTCATTTAAAGGCGTTCAGGGTTGAATCTAATAAAAATCTTATGCTGTTCCTGAGGATGAGTTATTTGGATAACACTGTTTAAAGGCTGGGACCACAGCATGTAGATTCTGTCCAATCTTATAGGACAGGCAGAAACCATAATGTTATATATTATATTGTTCTGCAATGTATACAAAATTGCAGAGACCATGTTAGAAATGGAATCAAAAACCATTCACAGGTAATAAAAGAGAAACTCTTGACAGGATCACAAGATTCTGTTACATCCAACAATTGAGTTCTAGTACTTGCTGAGTTTATTTTCTCACCTGGTCCACTTTAAATGGTTGATTTAATGGGAAAGAAATGTTCTCTCAAATAATTATGACCTATGATTCATAGGTCACTTATTGCTTTCTCTCCCCCTTCCCCTTCTCCACATTTTCTTCTTAAATCAATCTCTTTTTCAAAGGTTTAACTTGCCCGAAAATGGCAGTGTGACTCATTTAAAGGGAAATAGGGGAGAAGTATGGGCATTGCAGTTGCCATACATCTACATGCTTTCCTAACTGAATGAGGATATTGCCAGAACTGATCTGACTTATGGAATATGTATTGTACTAAGCTGTTGAACTGTACCAGCTGACATTTAAAATCTGGCCAGAGATTTAAACAAAGTAATACAACAGTATGCCTTAGATTCTGTTAACTGGGGAAAAAAACTCGTCTACTTTCTTCCACTATGATCAAAATGATCTATACGTTATTATAAAAAGCTGACTTTTGCAGTTTGCTTGGATTGCATAAAATATATTTTCCCAAATATTTAAAAGTATATGGAATTAAATATAGCCATATGCATATACAGTCATTATATTCCATATAACTAATTGGTTAGAATTACCTTTGAGTCTCTGGGGTAAGATTTATGTAATTAAAATGAATATAACCTCTAGACATGTACATTTTAAGATGGATTTCTATGTCCATTCCTATTAGATATTTTACAAAGGTAGTTAAAACATTGAGAAAGTTTTAATGGCAGCACAAAATCCCTTGATTCTCTCTAGTTAAACTGAGATTGACTTATGCGGATGCTCTATTTAATCTCTCAGATTTTAACTTTATCATTGAACGTTTACTTTAATATCCAAAGTCATGTGGAATGAATCTTTTCTTGATTATTATTCCTTCTGAGCTCATTAAGAAAGCCAGTATTGGATTCCTTTGAAATCTTGATAAGTTCTTGGGTCAACAGGAAGCAAAATATTACTTTTCCAGCTTTGAAAGCTGTTACACATTTCTGCATTAATTATAAGGTAAGCTGTTATTCAGATTTACATCAGAAGTTGACATTATAGAAGTTGGAATTAACATCTTGAATGAATTGATCAACAAGAAATATTTAAACAATTTTCATAGGATATGTTTTGAGTATAACGTACACATTTGCCTAGCAATATGGGCAATTAAAGAATGTATTGTTAGAATAACTTGGCCTGCCTGCTTTATTAGCTTTAGAGGAACCTAAAACAGTTAGATGTTTAAGAGATGCTGAATTTGAATTCATACAATCCGGTTTTTAGGTTTTCTTTTTTAAGTGACTCACCCAAAATCACTCAGCTAGCTGCTGCCTTAACCACTAGTGCCAAATTAACATAGTTAACATTGTTTAACATTTATTTATAAAATGTCTAAGCTTCTGTAGTGGCAGTACTGAAGATCATTGTTATTTCGAAGAGTTTAGCAACATATTTTGATTTCTCTTTCATACTAAGAAAAGTCTAGTGCCTCAGAGCTCATTCCAAACTGCTTTGTTTAACTCCTATTTACTGAGTAAAAGAAAAGGGTTGATCTTCACATAGCTGCAAACCTGTGAAAGTCTCAGACTTTCAGTTCGTATTCCAGATTCATGTGCCACTCGGTCAAGATGGGGTCTTGCAGCTCATGACTATAGCAGGGCATGGTGTCATGGTATCATGGTGTCAGGCTTTGATATTATTTATTCATTCATTCATTCAATTTCTATTGCCACTCATCTCAGTGAACGGTCTTCGGCAGCTTACAATTCTTGTTTGATAGGAATTTCTGCACGAACCTGCTATTGTCTGCTATAGAAACTGGATATCCTTGGGGGTATCTCTGCTATAATTATTTGACAGCTGATAAAAAAATTTGGTATCATCTTGCTTGATATGCATGCTTTTGATGTTATGTCTTTAAAGCTGTTTGCTCGAATTAATAATAAAACTTAGATTTTCTTTATTCACTGTTGGGCTCATTGTCTCTGGATCCAAAAGAGCCAATTGGATGGGCACCTGATCACTGCCCTGCCAAACAATTGCCTTAAGTAGGCACATATAAAATAAAAACATATAGTAATATAAATAAAATAAATAAAAACATACAGTAGTATAAAATCAGAATTAAAAAGCAGAGATAAAAACAGAATTAGACAAGATTCAAGTGAAAATGTTAAAAAGTTAAAAGAGATGGAGAGAGTACCATCAAGTTATTAAAGATACAAAATGTCATGGTGTTATTTCCAAAAAGTGGGATTTGATATTGTCAGGTTCCAAAGAAAAGAGAGGTTTGTTGAGGATCTTTCAAGCATTTCCTTTATTATTGCTTTATTATTTCTATAGACAGAAATCTTGCCAAAATAAAGCACACTGTTTGCATCATCAAGCATATATTCTGAGAACTCCCAGGTTGCAGTCATCTTCTTGACTATTTTCCCCACACAAACTATCTAAACATCACTGTCTTTTGTTCTTCTGGGATGCAGTCCTGCCTCCTGAGAATCCAGAGAACATTCCACAACAGATATTTTATGAAGAACTTTGGCTCTACTGAGTCTAGGAATTAGGTAAGAAATCATTTTGTGCAAGTGGAAAAATGATGGTCCTCCACATATCAAAGAGTGGATTTACGATACATGTTTTTTGGTTGATTTTTGAGATCTCCTTACTTTATAGATATAACAAGATGTTTCTCTAGTTCATTATATGGTAAAGGATTAGGCAGGTTGTATATTAATATTAATAAAAATTTTCTTCCTTTTAGATTTTAGTTTATTTATAATACTTCTATAAGCTTGTTGATCATAATCACTATTGCAATTTTCTTTATTTTTGTTTGTTAAATTCAGTAATAAAAATAAGGTACATCTGCCTATGAGAAGCATAATACTGGATTTTTCTGGATCCCTGTTAGCTTGATTTTCCTTGTTACCTTTTAAGTTGTACCTTTCATGTACCCATTGCCATTAAAATAAACTGATTATGTTGCTTATAATCATGGAAGTCACACTAGATGACCATCTATAAAACAGCTTTATTTTATCTCTGATTTTAGAATAGCATTTAGTAAAGGTTAAAGACAGCAAGGATGCATTTTATATTGCATTAAAATATTTTTTAGCAAAAGTATCAATTTAAAAAGTTTTTTTAATGCTTGAAGCCTCTATATGCCAAGAATCACATCTATGAGAGATTAATGAGTTCTGAATACTTTTCGCTGAATACAATTTTTAAATTTATCTCCATGTTTTAGTGATTTTCAGGTTTAACAATCTAATTGCTAAACAACACCTACACTCAATGTGTAGAAGTATCACAGATGATATGGTATCAGCAAGTATGTATGCAGATAGCCATAGCAAGAGAAAGATAAATGCAAAAGTCAGATATTATACCTGAAGATTTTTCAGCCTTACTGGAAAATCATCCAGATTAAATGAGAAATGTTAATTAGTTTGATAGCAGTATTTTTACATTTTGCCCATATAAATCCATTTCAAAGTGCAGCTAGAACAAGTAGAAATGGTTTCTTAATTAAATGTGTTTAAGTTAATCATCTGAAAAACCCAGATGCTATGCTTTTTGTTTGGCTCTTCTATCACATAGGCCAAAATGGAATGTTTCAGTCAGCTATTTAAATAATTTAACTTAATAGGAAGAAAGCTGAAGATGATCAATTTTTTTGTGAAATAGGCTTGATCTAGTAAGCAAAAAAGCCTTAAGACAGCATCTGGTGAGAGTTCTATTTTCATATTTTTAAGAGAGCCTTCTTACCCCCATCAAGGTTATGATTCAATCCCTTCATTCTTTTTCTTTCTCTCTTTCCTTAAGGATTCAGTCTGTTAAGTCTGGACATTCCTGGTTCTCTGTCATTAATCCATATTGTTATGAAAATGGGAACATGAACATATATAAAAAATATTCCTTATCTACTGCATCTTTAAAATTAACAGATTATGGCATAATTTTTTGTGCATTAAACCCAAGATTTATCAGATACAATTGATGAAACAATTGATATTTCAGAACAGATACAGTAAATAATATTTTAGAATGTGAAAGTAAAAGAAATGCAAAATTTCAATTCCAGTTTTTTAGTCATCCTTTTATTCACCATTCCTGACCTTGAATATTTTCTTAATTGAACTTCTAAAGATAAGAGCTGCTTTCTAGGTCTTAAGAATATTTTCCCTTTAGCTTTTGCACATGCAGTTTATTTATACAGCTGAATAAAGTTTTTAATGTTGCCTATTCTGACATATATTTTATCTGTGTCAAATATTGGAGGAAAAAGAATGAAATCAGGATATATTGTCTATAAGACTGGTTTCCTGGGTATAGATGGCTTACAAGAAAAATGTTAGTTAGATTGCATTTTCAGATATATTTCTGAGTCTTATATACATTTTGAGACATAATTGTTAAGGGATTGTCAATATTCACATTAAGAATCCTGGCACATCACCAATGGCTCACATCTACTCCAATTTCTTTAGAAATAAATTCATCCATTAAACACACCCATGAGCAACAAACTGTTCAGATGATTTCTTAGGGGAGGGGATTTGCATAAAAATGTTTTAATGGATCCTGGTCAAAGATCATATTGCTGAAACATGTATTCGGTTACAGAAAAAGGGTGACTACAATCCTCATCACTGTATTAGAATAAAACTTAGATTTAAAATGTCTTGGCTAAACTATATGGACAAATCCATGTTGTTTTCTTGGAAATAATACAGGATGGCTTACTCTAGCCTTCTTTCATGACTGTTAACTGTACAACCTAGTTTATACCATTTGAGTTGTCTGCAGATTTTTCATCCCACTACTAACCAGCTTTAATCTTGTTTAGCTTTTTTGAGATCAGCCATGGTCTGCTATGTGCTGCCATCTGCTGTGGCTTGGACTGGTGTACCACTTCTAAATATCTGAATATGAAAAAAGAGAAAGAAAGAAAATGTATATTGGCATGAAGGGAAGGTGATATTAAAAGAAAAAGTAGATCTGAGCAGTAGAACTCTCATAATGTGTAATAAATAAAGATTGAACTGTTAGAATTTTTAAGGGGAAGAACCTCCAGAAAAATAGTGCAGAAACTAAAAGGAAGAATTTTCCAAGAATCCTTAGGGACCATTCAGAAAATACAGCTGGGACCTCATAAAATAGCAAGGCGAAGAAAAAAAAAATGACAGAGATGAAGGCTTCTCCTTCAAGCCAACCAAAGTTGCCAAAAATAATTTAAAGATAATGATCTCGATCTGAATATGCCAGAGAAAGTTTTCCCCTGCATTTTCATTAAAAAGTCCAACTCTTGTTAGATTTACATCCTAAGTGCATAATTGTTCATGTCAGAGAACCCTCTTTCAAAGATTCCATTGAGCAGTTAAGGGAGGTGAATTTGTAGAGATACTAGGGAAAGAATTCAGGGGTTGTTTTGGCAACAATCTCTCAGGGAAAATATCTCTGGGATGGAACTGGAGAGAGAAGACAGATCTTTTCCTTAGAGAACGTTTGCATTCAACATGCAGAAAAATAGCAGTAAAGCAGCTGATACACATGCATACTTACAGTATTTGACACTTAGCAACAGTAAACCATATGTACATATAGTGTGTACACACACATGCACAATTATAGCTAGATAACTAGATAGATATATAACTTGGTAACTGGATAGATAGATAGATAGATAGATAGATAGATAGATAGATAGATAGATAGATAGATATACACATACATACACATACACTATAGCTTAGATAACTAGATAGACAGACAGGCAGATACACACACATAAGGGACAATTCTAAATATCAATGTAGGAATAAGCAATGTCCAAAATCAGAGAATAGAGCACACCTGATATCATATATCCTATGATCAGTGAGGCCAGGCATATCTTCTTCCATTAATCATAGCTTTATGCTGTGAATTGATGCTACTGCTGATGGGAGTACAATCACTGTGTCCATATGTCTTCCCAGAATGGAAGTTAGGCAAACAATGGGGTCAATTTTAGTACTTAGTTGGCACAGGACTACACATGAAATGTACTTAAGGACAGAACGATTGAAAAGTATTGTTTGGATTCATGAATACCCTTCCTATCAGGAGTGCATTAAGCAGTGGTGGAAAATTCAGTACTTTTAAATTACATTTAAAGACACTTTATATTCCTGCATTTGCTAGCATAGCATGACTTTAAATAAGATTTTCATTTATTAACCTATAAGAAAATTTTCTAGAAGTTTAACCAATCAAATTTTGCATCCAAATGTCAATATCAGTGAAATCAAAATTCGAAGATCTTAATTGAGATCTTCACTTCTGACTGACCTGTCATTATGAACATGGAGGCTAAGGTCTCTCTGAACATGGGCAAACAGAGAAAAATATAGGTGTATATACTGATTATGTGTCATCACCTCAGTGATAACAACTCTTAGTAACTACATTGTTCTCCAGGAAGAGCTATCCCCAAATTTCTGGTCTTCTAACATGCACGTACCACCAATCTAATTCAGTCTATCTACCTTACACAATGTAAAATCATATTTAAAACAAAAAATAAAAATAAAAACAATAAGAACAAAAAGAATCAAATAAATTAGTAAAGTACAATAGAACAAAATTTGGGAAAACAAAAACAAAACCAACTCCCACCCACCCCCACCCCGACGACAGCAGGTCAAACTAGCCATTTGATGGGTTCCATCCCTCTCTGGGTTTCCCAGGCACGTTGGCAAAACCAGGTCTTCAGTGCCTTTCAGAATTGTATTAATGAGGGGGCCATTCTAATCTCTGGGGGAATGATGTTCCAGAGAGATGGAGCCACCACAGAGAAGGCCCTTCTTCTAGGGTTCACCAGGTATATCTCCCTCAGAAGTGGGACCCACAGCATTCCCTGCCTCTTTGCTCTAATGGGTCGGGTAGATGTCACTGGCAAGAGATGTTTCTTGAGATAACCTCAGATAATATATCTGAGTTCCAACTCACCCTCTTATAAACAAAACCCCAAAGAAACTCTGTCCCCGATAAGTTTTTCCAAAATCCATGATGGCCCTGCACCAGCAATGATGCCCCATCCAAAAGATTATTATGATGGAGAATGATGGAAGGAGTTCTAACTGCAAGCCTGATGATCAGATCACAATTGGTCATTCCAGCCCCTAATCATTGTGCCCAACTAGTATATTATACGTAGTACATCGGTTGCTAATGAACTCATGAGGAAGGTGGCTTCCAGGAACTGACCGGCCAGTATGGAAGCTCCTGGAGAGATTGAAAAAGGAATGACAGGTCTAATTCTAATTCATATTACTAGTAGAAAATATTATCAGGAAGTATTATGGGAGATGGTAGTATTGGCAAATAGTTACCAGACAAATCTCCCTCTTAGAACTCTCATATATGACATATATTTATTTTAAAGAACCTTTATGGTGGATTTGCACTAAATTCTATGCCTGTTTACTTTAAAGTATTTATTATTTTGTCATATTTATATCTTGCTTTTTCTCCTAAACTCAAGGGATCTATATATTTCTGCTTTTTATCCCCGCAATACCCTGATAGGTAAGTTGGGCTAACAGTGACTAATCCATAGTCACTCAGTGAATTACCAGGCCTGAGAAGAGATTGAAATTTAAATCTCTACAATCTTGGCGTAACAAAATTGACCGAATTGGGTTGAAACTCCTGAATGAACTCACATGGAATGTGGCTACTACAGGAAGTTCTTGTTTAGTGACTACCTCATTTAGCAACCATTGCAAAAGGAATTTTATGACCAATCGTTGCATTTATGATCTTTGTAGGATTTTAAAACAAAGGAAAGCTGAAGTAAAATAATGAGTACAGTTACAGTTTTACTTACCAGTTACTTCATCAGTACTTCAACATTTCACAGACCACGCTTGGGAGTATTTTATAGTTTTGGTCGCCAAGATACAAAAAAGATGTTGAGACTTTAGAAAGCGTACAGAGTAGAACAAAGTTGATTAGGGGACTAGAAGCTAAAACATATGAAGTTTTGTTGGATGAATTGGGTATGTCTAATTTAATAAAAAAAAAAAAAAGGACTAGGGGAGACATGATAGCAGTGTTCCAATATCTCAGGGGCTGCCACAAAGAAGAGGGAGTCAAGCTATTCTTCAAAGCACCTGAAGGCAGGACAAGAAGCAGTGGATGTAAACTAATCAAGGAAAGAAGCAACTTAGAACTAAGGAAAAAAAATCCTGACAGAACAATTAACAATTTGTCTTGAGAAACTGTGGGTCATTGAACACTGGAGGTTTTTAAAAAATGATCAGACAACATTTTGTCTGAAATGGTATAGGGTTTCTTGCTTGAGCAAGTAGTTAGAGTAGAAGACTCCCCTAATGTCTCCCCTAATTCTATTATCATTTAACAACCAAGTTGCCAGTCCCAATTGCAGCGACTAAACAAGGACTATTTCTGTAGATTTGTGAGTATAGTTGGGTTCATAGACAGCCTTCAACTTTATTTTGTCATATTAAGTTTTTTGAAGGAAATTGTAAACATAAAGAAGAAAGAAATAACACATACTTAGCGATTTTAAATATTTATGTTACAATTTTCATGGTTTTAATTTGAGACCCCAAAGGCTAAAATGATACAGTATATTGAATGTATCACTATTATGTTTACTTTTCAGTTTTTTGTATCAAACTTGCTTTTTGATATGCTTTAGGATTATTTTATTTTATTCTATCCTGATTTTAATTGCAGATTAATTCCATTATGGTTGATTTTTTTTAAAGGATGGTAATATTTGGCCTAACCATTGTCCTTCTAACATAGCCCAAGTAAAGAAGAGTCATTCTGTGAGTGAGATGGTGGTTTCTCAGTTTGATATATAAATAATATATAAATAAATAAAATGAAGTAAATATCCATATAATTTTTAACATTGCAGTGCTTGACAATTCTCATTCATGTCTATCATTAGTTCCATATGTGATTTCCAGTACAGGCAAGAATAATCCATTTAATTTCAGGTATTGGTTATGAGGAAGAAATTTACCACAACCTACAATAATTAATTTAAGAATTAATCTTTAAAGTTGCTACCCCATATTTTCTAGACAATCCTATTAAAACCCCAATGAAGGCTTACTTCTAGAGCTACGTGGAATTGCACTCTAAATGAATTTTCTGAAGGATCCTCATTTTATGTAACACCACATTGTATGTTCCAAAAATGCAGTCATTTTAAAAAAATGTTTGAAAATGGTTTTTACTGCTATGTGTGGTGTTCATATTTATTCTGTTGGTCCTAATGTTGCCTCTGGGAGAAAAGGCTTTGCAAGAATTTTTTTTTCATTGCAACATTCTGAAAAATCTGGTTCCAAAGCAGTACTTTTATGTGGCTGCATAAAGCGTACAAAATTAGTAATTGAAAAGATGACAGATGAATATTTCAAACTGTACTTCTTAATAAAGTTAGAAAGATGAAAACTACATTTAATCTTGGTATAACTTTCCATACATGAATCTCCCCTTTTTAAAAAAAGAATTGTTCTATTTTATCCTCAGATACTGTATTGAAAATAGTTTTTTTAAAGTCTAGACAAGCACATTACCCCCCACAAAGCTTTACTGACATTATTATTACTTATGATATCTGGACTTCTACTGACAGAAATTAATTTAAATGTTATTTCTTTGTTTTTCCCTCTGATAATTTTGTCTGGAGTTTTTAACCATTAAAGATGTTTGTTTCTCCTTCTTCCTACATTCTTTTTTAAAGGAAAATTTAACTTCAGGTATAGCTTATGAGGAAGAAATTTACCATAATCTCAATAATTAATTTAAGAATAAATAAATAAAATTGCTATGCAACATTTTTAAAAAGAAAATAAACCCTATTAAACCCAATAAGGCTTGCTTCTTAAGTTATAAAGCTTATGTAAAGTAATAGGCATAAAAGCAGATTAAAAAAAAAACTGGATAAAATATTACCTGAGAGTAAGTCCCTCTAGGCCTAGGGTGATGTCTAAGTAAATATGCACAATATAACTATATGGAAATTGGATACAAATTGGATAGTTTAAAGGACTGTTGTGAGTTACTTTTTTTTAGTAATGGAGCCAATCAAGAAAAGGTCTTATTTTAAAAAGTTGCTTCTCCACACATTTCACAAAAGGTTGAGGATATGGATGACACAGAGCCATCCATTTTCATTCCCTTCTGTTCCATTTTCTTTTCTTTTTCAGTCTGTTTTGTGGAAATGCTGTTAACTCTCAAGCTGCAATTTGAGGCATCCCTGCAATACATCAACACAAGAGACAAATACATTTTGTTTCTATACAAACATGTTCTCGGGTCTCTTTATATAAATATATAAATGTTTTCGGCTTAGAACCGGTAGTATTGATTTTCCTTGCTATAACCCTTCGAGCTAATATTAGTTTTTTTTTTTTTTTTAAACGCACCTGGTTCTATTTCTTAAAGGGAGGGGAAGGTGGAGGGAACCCCACCACGGTCTTATTAAGATGAAGACATAACGAGTGAGCAACATCGAGGCATTCTGATGATTTGCACGCCTTGGGTCTCCTCTCCTATTTAATCTTTAATCTTTCAGGAAGGGCAAAAGATTCGCCGCCGTTCGGCGAGGGATGCTTTTCTGCTTTTCTTTTTTTTGGGGCTGTGAGTGTGGCTGGGGCGGGGGGGGGGCAGCGAAGTAAGATTCAACAGCAGCAGGGAGGAGCTGGCTGTGTGTGTGTAGTGTGCGCGCGTTGGCCGCCCTGTTTCCTGGTGCTCTGCTCCCTGACCCCAGTGGCAGTCCTTACTCATTGCACTGTTTTCTTCCTTCTTCGCTCCTTTCTCTCTCTGTCTCTCTCTCCCCCCCTCTCTCTGTCTCTCTCTCTCCCTTCTCTCTTTCCTTCTCGTTCCCCAGTTCAAGAGGTCGGACTGCTCTCATTTTTCTCACCCCCCCTTTTTTCTTTTCTTTTTCTTCCCTCCTTCCTTTCCTGCCTCTCTTTCGTTTCCCCACACCCACCCCCGGGCTCCTTTCGGGTCGAAGGTTCTGCCCTGCCTTACACCAGCCGCCCACCTATGCCAAGGTCTCCCTGGCTCTTTCGCTCTCTTGTAACCAGCAGCTTCACAGCAGCGTCGCCCCCTCCCCTCATGGATCGGCTCCTTCCCCAGCACTGAAGGCATCCTTAGGAATACACCTCCACCTCCAGGAAAATAAAAAGAGGCAGAGAAGGTAAATCGTCCGCCCCGTTCAGAGAGGAAGGGGGAAAGAGGACTCCAAAGGAAGAAGGGAGAGGAGAATTACTAATAACAAACACAAAGCGCTGGGTTAGAGGTGCCTTGTCATGTACAAGGAGATCAGAGGGGGCAACCACCGCGAAACAATAATCAGACTTAAAGCCGGCTGCTTATTTGCCATTCGCTTCTGGGTAGAACTGGGGGTTTAAAGGGGGGTTTGGAAAAGGAAAGCTAATTTGCTGATCTGCGTGAGGGTCGGTTTCTTTTGCTTCCTCCTCCTTCTTCCTCCTCCTTTCCCACCCTGGCTTGCAATGCCCCCATCTCTCCTCCTCTTCTTCTTTTCCACCTCCTGCCCCCCTCCCTGATTCGGCGTTCATTTCTTGTCGTTGCGGAGTGGGGTGGGTGGGTGTCTCGGGAGGCGGTTTGGGAATAGATTTGGCAGAGGAGATTAATTCTGCTCGCTGTTTACTAGCAAGTCTCGGGTGATCGGGGTTACAATGTTAGAGCACGACCGGGGGAGGGTAGGCCAAAAGGGAGTATTGTGCTGTGCAAGGCTGCCGGAGAAAGCGAGGCGAAAACGGTAGATCGAGGGAGTGAAATGCAAAGTATAGTTTGCCTAAAAAAACTGAAACGTGTGGCTGGCGGGAGAGAAGGACGGCGCCGGGAGGGGCGGGGGGAGAAATCGTTTGTTCTTGCCGTATTTCCTCGCTTTCCAAGAGGCTTTTTTCTTTTTCACCTCTTTCTCCCCACCTCTCCAATTTCCATAGGGGGAAAATGATTCCTGGGGGAAAGCTGGGCAAAAAATAAAATAAAATAAAAAAAAGTACTGAGTGCAAATGTGTTTTTTTTTTAAACTGTAGCTGGAGTTTTCCACGTTTCTTTCACATTCAAGACAGCTACATTTTCTCCCTCTTTCTCTCCTCACACCCCCGCCCCACAACCCCTTCGCTGCTTTTCCAAAACATGCTTTGAAATCTATGGTCCCCCGAGGCCTAAGCGCCCTTGGAAACCTTTGCATTTTATTGGGATGTATTCGCCTCCCTGTTTGCATGCTGTTCATCGCGATTGTTATATTTTTGTTTACCTTCCTTGCTCTAGGATTATGTCATGCCCCCCCCCCCGCCCGGCATCCTCAACCCGACCTCCTGAAAGTGTCGTAGCGTCGTGAGAAATAGGGAATTGGAGCGATCGTCTTGTATTGGCGAGGAGCGGGGAGTAGATTTTTTTTTGGTCATTGCAGAGATCTCAATGGGGGTGGGGGGGAATATGAAAACTTTAAGCGCGCGCGCGCCCAAAGCCCTACTTAGGCAATAGCCTGCAAAAGGGATTTCGAGAAAGGGGAATGACATCCTCCCCCTCCCAAAAAAGGTCAATAGAGGGTTGAAAAACGTGCATCTTACTGCTGGGAGTATGCTTGTTATGGGTTAGCAGTGACTTGATCAGGGTTATCGTGCCAGCTTGAAAGGAAGGGAAGAATCAGGTTGGGATGAATGACGTTGGGAAGAGAGGGGGGAGCGATAGAAAAGGCAGGATGGTGCGCAGTCAAAGCTATTGGCCGCTGATTGTGATCAATCATTCCGAGCCCTGGCAAGAGGGAATGGGAGAGGGAGAGACGAACCAGCCCCAAACACCCTGCAAGGATTCAGAGGAGTGCAGCCACCTATCCGAGAAAGAAAAGGGGAGAAAGTCCACCCAGCGCTTCTTAGATGGGCATGGAGTGACGGCCACCAGGCACCAAGAGGTAGTGCGTGCAACCTGGGACGTCTTCCTTGGTCATAGTCCCTTTCAGCTAAAGGGTCTGGAGGAAAATGCATCTTTGCAACAGAGGGAGAGGCTTGACACTGTAAGGGTTTCTTCTCTAAAGGGTCCCCAAGTGTTGTGGGTGCATGAGGGAGTACTGGAGGGATGGGTTTTGATGAAGGGAAAACTGGTTTGGTCTCTTTGAAAGGCCGGATGTGTGGGATAATATTTTTCTACTTAACTGTTGCTTTGATGGAACTCATGATCCCTTCCTCCACCAGTGACAGTTTATCTAGCATTGGGAATACAGTATTCCTAATGCTTGTTCTGATCTGTTGGTATTGAACAAGATTGTAGTGAGAGTGTAAAGTTGCGGAGGGGCCAGATGGGAAGTTGAAAAGATATCGGGCTAGAAGTAGCTGACCACTTCTCTATCTTATTAAGAAAACTTCATAGATATGTCTCTGTGAGTGTCTTTGTGAGTCTCAGAGGCAAAGTTGGACTGGAGTCTTCTTTGCTTTTTCACATACACACAAACACACAGATTTAATCCACACTCCTTACACTGACAAAGAAATAGCTTTCCACTGAGAATGAGGCTTGTTTCTGAGTAAACATGTATTGATATGCATATTGTCTATTTGCTACTTTATTTTGTATCATATTGGAGATAATGCAAGCCTGTAAAAGTGGTCTAATGTGGGTATTCTTTCCTCTTATCTCAAATATTTCAGGATTTCTCTGGTTAGTGCTAGTTAAAAGTAAAGGTAAACTAACACTCCCAGTTGATGAATTAAATGATGGATTTCTCTTTTCACTCCCTATGTTATGTATGTTTTTTTTCCTCTCAGCAAATAATGGCTTTGACTATTATTTTTAATTTTCTATCTTGCCAGTGATTAAAAATGCAATCCTTCACAATGCTCTGTGTTTTGAGACAAAATTGCAGTATAAATGTTATCAGTGTCCTGCTTTTATAGACTTCAAATTGAAGCAGTGAATTCATTTGAACTGATGGTGTTTTTCCATCATCAACTTTATTCTTGTAGGGATGTCTATCATCATTTTGGGGTTCTTTCCTGAATTCTATAATCTTGCATGAGATAATCCAGGATTATTGACAGTTTTTGGTTATATTAGCTCCTGCATTAAAATGAATGCCAAGGTCAAATCTATTCCAAAGTATATGTCCTTAAGGGAATGATTGTTCTAAGGAGAAGAAAAGAATTATATTGTTAAAACAAATCCTTATGGGACGCTAATACCAGCATGTATAATAAAAGTTTTGAAGTAGTTGACTTTGCCTTATATTTTCTTCAGAGTTATTCATTAAAGATCACAGTCATTCTCTTTCATATGAGAGTTGTTTTGTACTAGAAAGAAATTAAAATACAATTAATAAAAATTGTTTCTTTTGATACAAAATAATATTTCTGAGTTTGATATTTACTGATGGACATTTAAAAAGCTGTATTTTTCTTCTGTTCAATAGAATGTGAACATAAATGAAATATTTTACTTCTTAACAATTCAGAAGTGAAGTTCAAGATTTTCTTCATGTGTATCAGTATTCTTAAGCTGTAACATTTTCCCCATTATAATTGAAAGTTACATAGAAAATAAATGCAATTGAATTAAGATCTTAAATTCTCTTCAGTGAGTTTTTTTATAATATGTAACATTAATTCTATCAATTAATAAAAATACAATGGCATCTATTTTTTAAAGGGCAGAAAAAGTATGGGATTGTATTTCAGTAATGTTGTCTTTTCTCCAACAAAATCTGCTTTGTGTGAGGAAAAAAATTGCTCTGCTATTTCAACATTACTGCCTAATGTACTCCAAGACTAAAATTCTCACAATACAAAGTGTATTTTTTCCCTCTGAGCTCTCAGGGCTGACATTCTTTTTTAATGACAGTCATTTCTCTAACGGGAAGATGTTTTCATTTGTATTTACTTTTCAGTGCAGTGCAATTATGTAGCTCCACACTGCACACTGCCTTCATAGTTAGTATCTCAAAAGAGAATTACAGTCTTCACTATAGAACTGCAATTGGAAGCAGGTGTTGTATTTTACTGTTATGCAAAATAACAGTAAAATATAATTGTGGTGGAAATTAAGGAAACAGCTGCAAAGTTGGTATGGAGGTTCCTTCATTATAATTTGTAGACAGTTATCTTGCACGAATAACTGGGCAACTGTTTTATGTACTGAATTTTATATACGTATACGTATACATATATCCCATATATATATATGGGAGATTCCTTAACCTGGTTACCTTATGAAATCTTATGTAGGCCTGAGGTTATATAACAATAAAAGGGAAATGCCCATCATAAGGCATCTGTCATTTAGAAATTTGTTTCTTAAATTTTGTGCTGAAGTTGATTTTAAACTTCATTGTATGCTCTTATACATTTAATTTTCAACAGTATTTGAATTCAAAGGTAGCATCATTGTAGGAAAAGAGCCTCACAGTATACAATGTGAGACTTTCTGGCTATTCCTAACTCTACGCAGTTATAGAAAAGGTATATTTCAAGTTTAGAATAGTATAGGGCTCCAAATGTTATGTATTTTGGAGTTACTGAAAATGGTCAGATACTGTAAAAAAATTTTTTTTATCCTATTGTAGAAGTTTTCATACTCCTTCCTACAACATTTTTAAAAGTAGTTTTTGGTAATAAGGTAATGAGTTTTTTTTCCCAATTGCTAGATTTAGAATCAGAAATATTATATTTATGCTTAATGGTAGGCTTTTAAAGTAACTTGGTCCAGTAACCAAAATTAGAAGCAGTGTAATATTTTCTGGTAGCAGTAGGCAGGAAAAAAAATCTGAAGAAAATGGATTGACAGATAAATACGTATGTATTAGGAGTAGAAGTAGGTGTGCAAAAATGCATTATTACAAGGTATTTGAATGCCCAAATTTATATACCTTTGAGTGGGAAAGATTATTTTTAATGAAAATGGTTTGATAAAAATTGGGATAGAAGATACTGTTTGCATCATGTAATTCAAATTGACCTGAACAAATATATACAGGATAAAGAAGTTATATTGGTAAAGTAAGCAAATAGAAATGTGTGACATAGTTTAATCAATTTAAGATAAAATGGCTCATAGTAATAAATTACAGTTTTAAACTAGAGTGTACAGTTGTATGTTTTAGCATGCAATGGAAATGTGTTAGAGGAACAAAACTTTAGGTGATAACTAAATTTATCACATAGCTATTAAGTACTTTTCATTTTGCATGTAATAATTAAAAAGTAGGCAGCTCCAGTAGGATGATAAAATAGTAGAGAGAAGTTCTTCTACCTTATACTCCCTGGATCATTTCAATTGTCATAATTCACCAATCATAGCCAAGTTAAGTTCAAAGCACCTGGAAGGCAACAGATGGATGTAAGCTGCCCTTAGAACATATTCATTGCCTTGACAGATGTATGGATTGTACCAAAGTCCATCTGCTTGTGCAATCTGTTTCTAAAACTGGTCTAGGTACTTCTGTAAACTTGCAAGTGATATATAATGGGAATGGCCATCCTTGCTTGTTTTCCCTCAGTCTGGTATTGAAGAGCATATTACTTCTGAATATAGATATTGTGTTTAATCTAAATCACTTATACATTGAATGATCTTATTTAACCTTTTGCAGCCATTTAGTCACCACATCTTAGTGTTTACTTACCACATAATTCTTACCTTTTGGACTCCTTTCCAGCGCTCTTTCTGGAAAGTTTGTGCTTTTAATCTTTTTTCAAATTATAATTTTCTAAATTTTGTTACATTTATCATGAGATTGATTTTGAAAATCAGAAAGTTATATTATCGTTATCTTTTCCTTGCAACAAGTGCTATATCTTGGTCTTTTTATTTGCCCATTTTTTTAATTGCCCCATTTCCAGCTCTATGGCAACTTATGAAATGGAGTCACTGAATCTGATAAATAGCTATAATTGTATTTGTGAAATATGGCACATGATTCTGACAATACATTATTAAAACATCAGTGAGAAATGTAAGAGAAATTCAAAATGAAGAGTATAATTATGTTTGTTTGCTTTACAGTACTATAATGTAAGATAACTTACTCATAATGGTATGTTTTGACATTTGCCAAAATAAAACTATATTTGAAAAATATAGAAAGGAGGAAAAAGAACAACAACTGTTGAATGACAAGATACTTGTATGCTGAAAGTTTTTTTAAAAGTGGCTTTTATTAGAACTGATAGATTTAAATATACAAGGAACATGGTTTCTAAATTCAATATAAAAATACTTTAACAACATTTTATTAGGATTAATAGGACATGCAAGCAAATATTGCAGCTTGGCATATGAACCAGCAAACCAGCTCTGTTCTAAGATATTCTATTCGATTTCCCTTCCTTCCTAGTTTTCCATTATGTTCTGGTCAGTCTGCAAAACATGATCACAACAAGCAAATGTAATCTTTCCCAAAGATTGTACTTTTGAATGCCTACTGATATCTTTCTTCTTGGTTGTGAACAGTTTTGATTTTGCTTACATATTTGGAAATTGAGTTTGCTATGAGTATGTATGCTGATTTGATACAAGAAAGATGCATCAAGGAACATAATGTTTTTAGATGGAATTTCAAAATGATAAATATCTCCATATTGTTGTCCAGAATTCTGCAGAGTTCATGAGGACATCTTTGGCTTCTGACATTGGCTGAAACACAATGCTCATTCCTGTCTTTTGCTCTGGAAAGTTGTAACTCGCTCATGTCTATAAAGAGGAAGCATGGCACATGGAATTCCTTCACAAGGCAAAGTGTCCATTTCTGTGGATGAATACAGCTCAAATCCAACCCAGGCATTCACACACTACAATATTAACCAAAGCCGATTCCAGCCTCCACACGTACACATGTAAGTACAGTTGAGCCATTCATGTTGTCAATCACTATGTAACCATCTTTACTTATATCAGGAGATTTTAAAAAATCACATCTATCTTGCATTAATTACCCAATTTATCTGCTGTATATTTGTAGTGGAGATGTGGATATTTCTAACATATTTTTCATTCATTTTTCAGGATTTTAATTCAGAATAGTTAACTAGGCTAATCTAAACAGTCCTAACGTAATGACTTAACAATCATATAAGCATTAAAAAACAGAAATAAGTGGACTTTAAAAATCACTTGGCAATTTTATAGCATTTAGCAGGATTATGCCCCCAGGCATTTTTCCAAGGATAAAGACTAACATTTATTTGTTTGTTTGTTTGTTTATTTATTTATTAAAAATGGAGCTGATTGAAATATTGGCTATTCTATTGTATGAACTGCAATGAAGTTGTTTCCAACCCCAAGAATAGGATGTAGAAATTTTGCAATTATTACTGCCCTCTGCTATAAATAAGTCAATCAAAAATGTCCAAAATGGGTTGCATAGTATATCAGATTCAAAGAGCTCCAGATGTCAGAGACTTGGTAAAACTCGAGCGCAATTTTGTATGTTAGCTGCAGGCCTTGTAACCGACTTGTAGCTTTATTGATTTCACTGGAACTTGCCAGAGGGACATATTTTGTGTAAATGTGAACACCCTTCCCCCTCTCTTCCCACTCAGCTGCGAAATAGGCCTAATTGGGACTAATTGTCTCCTGATCACTGAATCCTTTGTCCTCCTTGTTGTAAGGGAAACGTGTGCCGCATGCTGCATTCTTCTGTCAAGAAAGACAAAGGATTCCAAGAGGGCTGAACTATTAATCCCAAGAAATACAAATACTGTATTAAAATAATGTTTATATCCCAGACTTAAACCAACAAAGGTAGAGGAAAAGATCTTTAGCTTAGTTTGCTTCAGTTTTGGTATTGTGGTTTTTTTTACAACAGAAGGACTTAATACAGACCAAATGCTGTTTCGTCTATATCTTTAAGTGTGTGTATGTATGTCCATGCTCCATAAACACACACCATTTTAAAAACTAAGTAAAGTCTTAAATTCCAGATTTCCTTCCCATTGTTTAGTGAATTGTGATCTTTATCAGGCTTTTTTTTTTTTTTTGCTAAGCTTTTCCCCCCTCTGGTCTAATGGATAGGTTAAATTATAAAACAAAGGGGCACCTCTTGACCTCACAGTGACCCAAAGCGAATGGGATATTTCATTCATTGTGCGGATAATAGCTTTTGCATAGTGAGAATGCTGAAGCATGTTGCTACTTTGAACTCTACTTGGGAGGAGGTATAAAATACCTGATAAGATGTTCTCCATTGAAGAATCTTCTCTTGCACTGAGGGTGGTATGCAAGCCTTTGAGATATGCAGAGCTCCTCAGTAAATGGAAAGCTAGTCTGTTTTCATCAATACGAAAGGAAAGGGTCATTGCCAATGCAAATATTTTAATCCCTTTAAATTACAGTTGTCTTTTCATGGACTAGTTTAAAAAAGGCTTTGGGCATGATGTAAAAAAGCATGTGGTCAGTTTGTACCTTAGAAGTTAAGTGGGTAAACTCTGAATTTTAGAAGCATTTTTGAAATAGGTGTAGTGGGTGTTTGAGGGAATGCAATTCAAGAGAAAAAAAATAGCCAGCTCTGCCTTCACATTTGTCTTTCCACATGATTTAATAGGTTGCAATGAGAAAAAATTCCAAGTGTTATTTTAACAAATTACTTTTACCTGATCCGTTGAATTGAAATGAGCTACATTTGTTGCACATATTGAACCTGATAGTTCAATATGTCGTGCAATTCATTTGTATTGTAGAGATTTTATAGGAGCTTTGAGTTTTCTTTGAAGCTATGGAAAATACAGAATGTTGAAATCCAGTTTTCCTTTTAAAAATAGGATATTATTCTATGGAAGTGAAATCAGATTTTTCTCTACAATTAGTTGCAAAATAAAAATAACATTTGTTTCTAGAAATTAATGGCTACATTGATGTATCTAAGTGCAACATTTTACAGGGATAGATTTTTGTTTATTTCTTGATCAGGTTAATTAAAGAAATCTGCTGAAATTCAGAAAAGGTGTGCAGCTTGTTCCAGATTTGTTCAGTGAATTCCATGAAGTTGCTTAAGAAATAATAATTAAGCAAGACAAAGTGTAAGATGATTTCTGGCAGAATTAAAAGATATAATGTTTATGATTGTTGGAGAAGGCTCTGTGTATTTTTTTCTTTCTTTATACATGCTTATTTTTGCTTAAGGGACTTTAATTTGGAGCTGTGCATCAGTGGTGGGATTCAAAATTTTTTACTACTGGTTCTGTGGGCATGACATATTTGGTGGGCGTGGCTTGGTGGCCATGTGACTGGGGTGGTCATATGACTGGGGTGGTCATGTGACTTTGTGGACATGGCTTGGTGGTCACATGACTGGCTGCATGGCTTGGTGATCATGTGACTGGGTGGTTGTAGCCAACTCAATGTCACTCATGTCAAGGGGTGCCTCATCTGGCCCCTCCCCTCCCAGCCATTCCTTGTCACACCCAGCCCTCAACATATCTATAGTTCTGTAAAAATGTTGTTCACCTTTTTTTGACTTTATTATCTATGTACTATAGATGTACTTTCATGGGCCACTGAAAGGAGGAAATGGCTCACATTCTTTGCCCAAGAGGGTGATAGGCAACAGGCTTTTAGGGGGCTGCCAGAAAGAGGGGGGACAATGTATTTTCCCAAGCACCAGAAGGCAAACAATGTATTTTCCAAAGCACCAGAAGGATGGAAACTGAACAGAGAGAAGCAACCTAAAAGTAAGGAGAAGCTTCCTGACAGTGAGAACAATTAACCAGTGGAACTGCTTGTCATCAGAAGTTCTGGGTGCTCCAACACGAGGTTTTCAAGAAGAGACTTGGACAGCCATTTCTCTGAAGGTCTCTTCCCCCCAAGGTCCCTTCTAAGTGTTATTCTGTTATTCTGATACCTTTCCCAGGACCTCTATTCAGATTTTGGCATCCTCAGAGTTTTCCTGCCTGAGCAGGGGATTGGACTAGAAGACTTCCATAGTCTCTTTCAACTCTGTTAAACGCACCTATATTTATGCTCTGGACTATTGACATGTAAACCCTGAAAATTACCTGTGCAAAAGAAAGGCAGTAAAATCACTCTAGGTATAGGGACTGTGCAAAATATTAATATATGATAAATAATGGAACAACTAAAAATAATAGCAGAGTTTTATCTCTCCCCCCTTCCTTCTTCTTCTTTTTCTTTCTCTCTCTCTCTCTTTCTCCCTTTCCTCTTTCTCTCTTTCTCTCCCTTCCTCTTTCTTGCTCTCTTTCTCACTCTTCTTTTCTCTCACTTCCTTTCTTGCTCTTTCTCTCCCTTCCTCTTTCTTTCTTTCTTTCTTTCTTTCTTTCTTTCTTTCTTTCTTTCTTTCTTTCTTTCTTTCTTTCTTTCTTTCTTTCTTTCTTTCTTTCTTTCTTTCTCTTCCTTCCTCTTTCTTGGTCTTTCTTCCTATTTTTTCTTTGTCTTTCTTTTTTCCTCTTTCTTTCTTTTTCTCCCTCTTTCTTTCTTGCTATTTCTTCCTATCTTGCTCTTTCATTCTTGTCCTTCCTCCCCCCCCCTTCCTTTCTTCCTTTCCTTCCTTGTCTCTATCTCATACACACACACCTTTTCTGGGAAGAACTTATTGGGCGAACTCCAGAGCAGCAAGCGGCAGGACAATGAAGAAAGCAGCAGCATCGGAACACCCCTTTCGAAGCACATGGGTGGTGGCAGTGGTGGGTGGGTGGCATGTATGGGAAGCCCCAGGAATTCCTGGCTTCCCTTTTGGGGCACAACAGTGGCGGGGGCAGTGGTGATGGCAGTGTGGCTATGGGAAGCAGCCACAGGAGTTCGCTTTCTCCGTGCTACTGGAGTGGAGAGGGGTGTGAACATGCCCCAAAAGGGAGGGAGAAAGTGAACGGCTTTCCATTCACTTTCTCCGTGCTGCTGGGGCTGAGAGAGGCATGGATGTGCCCCGAAAGGGAGGCCAGGAACTCCTGGAGCTGCTTCCCATAGCCGCACTGCCTCCATTGCTGCCCCTCCCCTGCCCTCTGGATTGGCCCCAAAATGGCACTCCACCTTGGCCTCCTCCCGCCCGGAAAGGTCCTGGAGGTGGGGTGGAGGCACAGAAAGGCCCCAGGCAGTGGAGGAGAGGCCTGGAAAGGCCCCGGGCAGTGGAGGGGAGACCCAGAAAGGCCCCAGGTGGTGGTGGGAGAGGCCCAGAAAGGTCCTGGGTGATGGCCAAGGGCCTAGAGCGACTCACAGGCTTTCCTATGAGCAGGCAGATTAGAGTTGCTCAGTTGGGGCACAGGCACCATGTGGGCAAGTCAGGTTAGGCAAGCCATGAGGGCCCAACATGCCACATAGGAAGGGAGGAGTGTTTGGGTCGGGTGAGTGGCAGGCATGGGTGAGCTGCACACGCGAGCGGGCATTGAGTGGGTGGGGCAACTGATTGACTGGTGACCAGGGAACCAGTTCAGGGGTGTGGCCAGCCAGAAGTTATTACTGGTTCTGTGATCCAAGCCTAATTACCGCTTTTGGTTATCCAGAACCGGTGCAAACTGGTTGATTACCACCTCTGGTATGCATACAGAAGTGTGCGGCTGTGCTTTTTTACATCTAAGGATAGAGCTGCAGGAATATGGAACTTTGATTTCATTTTTGTTGCAAGATTTTTTTTGATGGCATTCTATTGCCATGTTTACAGAGGTGCACAATTGAAACTCCAAAAGATGGAAAGCAAGCATAAATTAACACACATATCTATTTTTTTCTACTTAAAAAAATTTCTTCCCTAAGCTGTACAGGTTTGATTTACTACCACAGTTGAGCCCAAAATTTCTGTTGTTAAGTGAGACATTTGTTAAGTGAGTTTTGTCCCATTTTATGACCCTTTCTGCCCCACTTGTGAATCAGTGTATTGGTTAAGTTAGTAACATGATTGTTAAGTTAATTTGGCTTCCTCATTGATTTTGCTTGTCAGAAGATTGCCAAAGGTGACCAGGACACTGCAACCATCATAAATGTGAGTCAATTAGCATCTGAATGTAAATCACATGACCATGGGGATGCTGCAATGCTCATAAGTGTGAAAAATGGTTATAAGACATTTTTTTCAGTACCATTGTAATGTTGGAAGAATTATCCTTCTGAGTTCAATTCCAAGTGGGGAAAAAGACACTGGAAACAGGGAGGCTGTTTGGAAAGATGGTTTAATGGTGGACAGGACCACATGGCTTGGAGCCCCAAAGAAGGAAGGGCTGAGATGCTGAAAGTGCCTGGGTTTTATACCCTCTGTTGGGATTTGAATTTGAGCTAGGATTCTGATTGGTTGTCAGACTCCCATGGGGCCATGCAGAGGCAACTCTGTAGGCTGTCCTGAATCCCAGGCTTGATTGAGCCTTGCTGGGTGATGATGTAACGAAAGGGCTTTGGGCAATTCCTATAGCTCTACCTGGAGATCTTTGTTAGGTAAAATAGGCTGGTCTAGACCAGAGTAATGGCCCATTAGCAAAGGTGGGGAGGGCTGAATTTCTGCTTCTGAGTGTCTACTCTTTTTAGGGGAAATATTCTGCCTTTTTAATATTTCGTAGGATATTTCATAGTAACTTTGAACGGCCACTAATAAAACTGTTGCAAGTTGAGGACTATCTGTATTAGCCTATAAAATAAAAAATAATCCTGAATTTAATATAAAAAAAATCAAATTTTGCAGTGTTGCAAAATGTTCAGAGATGCTTCGTTATTCACAATAAAGACACTATTGGACTGAAAAAGGCTGTTGTTGGTTCTCAGCTATCTCTCTGTTCTTCCCTTGTCTGTTTCTTAGTTAATTCCATGAATTATAAACGGGTAGTCCTCGACCTGTGATTACAATGGAACCCAAAATTTCCATTGCTGAGCAAGACAATCGAGTTTTACCCCACTTTACAACTTTTCTTGCCACAGTTTTTAAGCGAATCACCGCTGTTGTTAAGTAACTAACATGGTTGTTGTGATTCTGAATTCTCCTTTGACTTTGCTTGCCAAAGGGTTGCAAAAGGGGATCACATGACCAGAGGATGTGGCAACCAATCTAAATATATTCTAGTTGCCAAGTGTTTAAATTCTTATGCTTCCACAGTCATAAATGTGAAAAACTGTCATAAGTCACTTTTTCAGTGTTGTTATAACTTGGAACACTCAGTAAAAAAATGGTTGGTAAGTCGAGGACTACTTGTATGAATTTTAACTTACATTGTAAAACTTAACAATTTTAACTTACATTAACTTACATTTAACTTGTATCTTCTTGTTAGCTGCATATTTATTCAGTAATTTAAAAAATTTGTACCCTACGTGTCCAGTGTTAAAATATATAAAATTAATTCAAAACATCAGATAATTGTTTCTGCAGAAAAATACTTGTTCGGTATGGACTAGTTTTCTGTAGTTTTGATTAAGTATTTATTAATCAAATGTATAGTTATAATGGAGAAAGGACTATATTTCATAGAGAGGCATATTATTGTACAATCTTGAGGAAGCTGATTAAAATTGGGACCCATGAAACATATTGTACCCTATTAAGTTTATTACAGACTCCTTTGTTTGCTGAGACTGTAAATGCTAATAGTTTGCCAATTAATCAAATATGTACTGCTGTGTTGTAATGATGAGGCAGTTGAGTTGTTTGATCATGAACAACTGAATTATGATGATGATCTTTATTGGAGTATAGTCTTGCATTTATGTACATTTTGAGTTATCCTCCATCATTGGTTAACTTTGGTTACTGCTTAACTTTGGTTACTGTTTAGTACAGTAATCCATACAATTAATTATCTCTAGTTTAAGTCTAACATATGTTTACTTCCCCTCTATAATCCTCCTTTAGATTAGTGACTTTGTTTACCTGAGTTGTATTTGCTTGGAAACATTCTTTATCTGAGGTTTGCCATCTGAGATTGGAACATTCCTGCAATTACAACTCTACATATCCTCGTTTTTTATTTTAAATGGAGGATTCAAAGATTTATGAATGTATCGCAATTGTAGAGGATTAAGAGAGGAGGAAGCAGGACAAAACAATGCGAATAAATTTGGAATACATTGAATAAAACAACAGGTTGCAATTAGTACAATAATAATAATTATAGCATAAAAGAAAAACTGTCTGAGCCAAGACCAATCAGGCCAATTGGTTAGCCACTCAAAAGTTGAGTAATGTGCATGGATATTATTTTGAATGTATGATTGTAAATTTCACGGGAATTCAAAAGAATTACAGTATGTTTTCTGGAATATTTTTCTAGTCTGATCAGTTCATTTTCAAAGTTGGCCTTTCTTTTGTTAACTTCTACCACAAGGTAGAAGTTTGGTCCCTTTAATGTTTAGTTTTGAGTCAGTTAACTATGTTGAATGACAGTCAAGAGTTTCAAGCACCTTTACATACATTTCTTTTCAGTATTTCATTAGCTTGGAAAAATAAGAATGATAATAGACAATGCACTTTGATTAGAAATTCTTGTATCTCATGTAAAAAAAAATCCTTTCTCTAGGACAAAGAAATGCAGATAATGCAATTGAATTTTAATTAAGGGTATTTCTTTCTGTAAATATGCTTGTTCTGTGCTGACAATTCTAGAATAATTTGTGTCTGATGAGACACGCAGTTTAAAAGGGCACTTACCTGTTTCTTCTGTAAAGACATTTCCCATTGCTTTTTGTTTATGATGAATAATTTTGTAAAGATAATACAAAATAGAAATCAACTACTATGGATTTCTTCTTGTTATACATGTATAATATGTGGATTTGGCATTGATAGAGCAGTGAAAATAACTTTGTAAGTAACCAAAAATACATGTGACATTAATTCTCATATGATTAAATGGTAAAAATAATAATAGCAACCTACTGTTCACTGGTCATATTGTAGCTATAATCGCCAAGCCTGAGAAACTTCTGCAATAATTTTATTAATCTCTAGTGACTGAGATTATAATTGGCAAAGATGATGAAGCAAAAATCATTCTGAAATTAGAAGTTCAATTTGACTTATTAGAAGTAAATTGTTACTACCACTCTTTTTTACCATTTGACAGTACAATATAAGGAATAAATAGTCATTCATGTAAGAAAAATGAACTTCTGCAATTGCTTAAAAATGTTTCATGAAAATATTGTTCAATTTAGTAGACTAATAAAATTGTTTCATTTAATGAGTTTAAATTTGTATACTATTTAGTTATTTATGGGTATTTTGGTCTCTACTCTTTACAATATAATTTGTTAAGAAAGATCTGTTTTATGTGCAGTGAGAACTCAGTATATATAATATTATTGTCTATGTCAGCTGTCAAACTCCGATGCGTCACATGTGGCTACAGCCACGCCCGGTTTAGCAAAGGGGGAAAAACTTCTAATATGTCACGTGATGCTATCATGATGACATGGGTTTGACACCCCTGGTCTATATGAAGAATATTATAGTTTGTGTCAATTGAGTTAAAAGTAATTTGTTTCTTCTTACACATTTGCACTTTTTGGGATTGCAGTAATTAGTGAAGTGGAATGGACTGATTTGCTGTGTACCACACTACACTTTTATTTATTTTTGCCAGTTTATCATATTGTATACAGTAATTGAATAAGATTTGCCCAGAAGGGAAAAAAAATCTGTGTGAGCATAATTTGTATAGATTTTGATTAAGTTTTTAATTTTTGTTAGCTATTTTTTTCTAGTATGTTTTAATCTTCATACATGGTATGCAGTGAAGTAGTTAGGATTGTGATATTTTTTTCAGCAACAGCTGCTAACAGTTCAGGCCTTCCAACAAAATTAGACATTTTAATTCCGTTAAATTGTTGTTAAGTGAATCGCTGTAATTGTTCTGGCTTCCCCATTGAGTTTGCTTGTCAGAATAAAACCCACAAAAGGGGATCACATGATCCTTCAACCATCATAGATATGAACCAGTTGCTTGGCATCAAAATTGGATAATATGACCATGGAGATGCTGCAATGGTCATAAGTGTGAAAACTGGCCATGTCATTTTTTTTCAGTACCTTTGTAACTTTGAATGGTCACCAAACAAGTTCCAAGTTGAGGACTACCTGTATAAAAATGCTGGTATATTATTATTTGTGGATGAGGAAAAGTTGTATATCTCAACAGTGTTGTCTGCTGTAATATCAGGGATAACATTGCAATACAGCCCATCTTAGTGACATTTTTTGGTGTATAATACAATACTGGTCATAATGGTGTTTTCAGAAGGCTTGTTGGTGGATAGTATTTCCCCCCCAAAAGTTGAATTATCAAACAGCTGTCAAATTACAAATGTTTTTAAAATAGGTGTGAATAGACCATATATTCTTAATCTGTGGCCCTTAAGTAGGAAATCAACTTGATTGGGGTTTTCTGAGCAAATGCTTGATTGTGACATTAGATCA
The DNA here is from genome assembly GCA_033807585.1 of Hydrophis major. NCBI lineage: Eukaryota > Metazoa > Chordata > Lepidosauria > Squamata > Elapidae > Hydrophis > Hydrophis major. Next base: position 110,833,665 of record CM066328.1, on the reverse strand, counting down.
GTTTAGATATTATACAAATAGACTTTTTTCCCCAGTTTTTTAAAATTTCCTGGTCTTTCATTGCCTATCATTGACTGTAATCAAGTTGATCCTTGCAATTGGTCACCATCTTCTCATTTCTTTGACATCTTTCAACATTGTAGATATCTCAAACGGACCAGAAACTTTGTGCAATGTACCTAAAACATGATAATTGAGCTTGATCATTTATGATGCAAATGTGAACTCTGGGTTGATTTGTTCTATGATTTGTTTGTTGTTGCTTTTTCTTGTATATCCACAGTATTCTCAAGAGTTAACATGAAATGTATCAATCCTCTTTCTATCCTGCTCTTTCTAAGTATAGTTTCCATTTGCACAGAGCATCACAGGCAAGACTATTGCCTGCATGATTATAGTCCTTTTATAAATAGTCACAATATGAGTATTTTTATAAGGTCTTCAAGGCCTTCATTGCTACACTACTGAGTGCTAGCATGTAATGTATTTATTGATTATTGTTATTGTTAATAGACAATATTAAAAGGAGAAACTATTCACTACTTCAGTAAACCTTTTATCAATTCTAAGGCTAATGAATCTTCTGTTCTTGTTTTGGTCTCTGTCATCTTTAATCACAATCCCACTTTTCATTGTGCTTCTCGATTTTTATTAGTAGAGGTTACATATGGTTTGCATACAGTGTTGGTTAGTCATGTTTGTTATTCCAGTGTGAAAGCCTTGCTCATCTTCCTATCAGAACTCTTTCAATATATATTTTGTATATAAAAAGAATATATAAAGAAAGAACGTAGTGCCTTGTCTCAATCCTATATAGCAGGGATTCCCCAAATTGTGGGCTGCTGGCCCACTACCGGGCCATGTCCTATTTGCAACCACCCCATGTGAGTAGTGTAACAAATAAAGATGTGCACTTGCCCCTCACACAAAACCATCCCCTCTTCTCCCCCCCGCCCCATGCTGGACCACCAATGTGGAAAGATTGGGGAATGCTGCTATATTGATCTAGGCTACTTCATTTTACTGTATCCTGGCTTCTTGTCCTGTGTAGAAATTTTTCATGAGAACAATGAGATATTTTGAAAGTCTCATATTTCTAAGATTACTGTGTAGCTTGACATGTTTAAGTCAATCAAAAACCTTTCTATAATCAGTATAACACATAGCAGGTAATCCTTGACTTCATGACTATTCATTTAATGATCTGTCCTCAAAGTTATGACTGTTGTATCACCCCCCAAAGTCTTGTGATCACAATTTAGGCACTTGGCAATCAACTTGCATTTACAGTGATTGCAGAGTTTAGTGGTCATATGATCACAATTTGTGACCTTCCCAGCTGGCTTCCAACAAGCAAAATCAATTGGGGAAGCCAGATTCACTTTCTTTCTTTCTTTCTTTCTTTCTTTCTTTCTTTCTTTCTTTCTTTCTTTCTTTCTTTCTTTCTTTCTTTCTTTCTACTTATTTATTTATTTATTTGTCAATTGTTTACAAGATAATAAGTATAAGTGTATACACTGTTATGAATACATGAAATGGGTACATATAAGAAAAATAAAAGAAAAATAAAAGAAACAATAGGACAGGGATGGTAGGCACGTTGTTGCGCTTATGCACGCCCCCTAGAGATCTCTTAGGAAAGGGGTGAGGTCAATAGTAGACAGTCTAAGGTTAAAGTTTTTGGGGTTTGGGGAAGAAACCACAGAGTCGGGTAGAGTATTCCAGACATTGACCACTCTGTTGCTGAAGTCGTATTTCCTGCAATCAAGTTTGGTGCGGTTAACCTTGAGTTTGTATCTTTTGTGTGCTCTTGTGTTGTTATGGTTGAAGCTGAAGTATTCATTGACAGGTAGGACATTGCAATGTATGATTTTATATACTATACTTAAATCAGACTGAAGATGGCGTAATTCAAGGTTTTCTAGTCCTAGTTTTTTTAGTTTTTTCTAGTTCTAGTTTTTCTAGTTCAAAAATGACCATATGATTCACATAACAACTGTGATTATTTACTTAATGACCACAGTACAAATGGCAATAAAATTGAGTCCATTCAAGTGATGGTTCACTTAAAGACCGCATTTCTTAGCGACCAAAATTCCAATCCCAATGTGGTCATAAGTTATTGACTACTTGTATAAATTTAACCTCTTTAGGCTCCTCAGTTAATGTTTTAGAATGTAAAAGGATCCTGAGACCAAAATACTTGAAAGCCACTTTTGTGAGGTATTTTGGATGTTGACATCCCAGTTGTGCAGAATTTCAGTACCGATAGTCAATGAGTTACAACCACAATTGAGTCCAAAATTTCCATCGCTAAGCAAGATAATTGTTAAGTAAGCCATTTTACGATCTTTCATGAAGCGGTTGTTACTGTAGCTGTTCATTCAGAAACACAGTTGTTAAGTGAATCTGGCTTCCTCATTAATTTTGCATATCAGAAGGTCACAAAAGTGATAACATCATCCTGGGACACTGCAACCATCCTAAATCTATGCCAAATGTCCAAATTTCAATCACATGGCCATGTGCGACAATCATAAGTGTGAAAAGGGGTCACTTTTTTCCAGTGCTGTTGTATGTTTGGTCACTAAACAAATAGTTATAAGATGAGGCTGTTTTGTATGCACTTTCCATCTTTCTTTGATCTTATTTGAATCAGTTACTATCTGTGCACTGGTGTACTCAGGTATACCAATTTGAGATTGGAACTCTTCTTCTGAGTTAAGAGTCTTAGGAAGATTTGGCTTCTGTGTCTCTTCCAATTACCTTTATGAGTGTTTTTGTAATACATCTTCTCCTTAGAGCTGCTGGGATCATCCAGAGAGTGGGTGGTGTTTCAGTCTTCTGCTGTTGTAGGCTGAGCTAATTCTTGAGGAACAGTCCTCCTTCCGTCACATGACTCCATTGCAGCATTCCCCCAGTTTATGCTCAGCCTCGCACAGAGTAGGCAGTGTTTTTTCACTTCTCTTGGCCATTTCAAGACTAACTGTATTTGGATTGTTGTTCTCTTCCTATCAGGTTGTATTTAATTCACCTATCTTTCTTAGCCCTGTGCAGTTGGTTTTGGGATTCTAAATTCCCCTGGGAGTCCCTAGCCCCAGGGGGGTCAGGGGGAAGGCTAGCCAGCTTCCAGACTACTCCCCCATCCATTACTCATTGCCTTCTGCCAGTTTTTTTCCGTTTGTTTTATCTCGCATTGATTCGCTCCGTTCCCCTCCCCGAACGCCGTTTTCTTCTCTGTTCGAAGGTTGCTGGACTCTCCCTTGCTTGCCTTCCCCCTGGGGACTTCGCATTGCCCTGGAGAGTAGTTTCTTGCCGCTGCTGGAGCCCTGTAAGCCCACGTAGCAGGCGGATGCCATTTTAAGCACTGCCTCGTGGCCGGGCGCCATTTTGTTTTTCTTATCTCCCGATCGCTGCAGCACGCTTGTAATCAGGCAGCAGGACCAGCTGGCCTGCTCAGATTCCGATTAACAGTAATATTGCCTGATTCTTTCGTTGGAGGCCAGTTTCTCTGCCTCCCTTGTTGGCTTCTTCTGCGGCCTGCCCTAGCTGGCGCGGCTTGACTCTTACCACTTCTGCCCAGTTCTGCCTGGGAAGGCAGTCTGGTTAGGCCCAGCCTTTGCCTTAGGGCCCGTGGCATTCCTTGGTCATCTGGACCAGCTTCCTCTTCTTCCTCTAATCACCTTCGGATAGAGAGTTTTCTAAAAAATCATTTATAACAATAATAAGACTATAGGAATTTAAGAGACAGAGGAAGATCTCATATGTATATACATATACGTATACGTATACGTATACATATACATATACATATACATATACATATACATATACATATACATATACATATACATATACATATACATACATACATACATACATACATACATACATATATATATATATATATATATATATATATATATATATATATATATATATGGATCTTTGGTTATTCGGGTTTTCTTCTGCGTAAGATTGGAAGTATCTAGGCAATGTTTCGATGAAGTCTCATTCATCATCTTCAGGCTTGGTGTTCAGTTCTGTGCTTCTCAGAGTGATGTGAGCTTGCAGCTGCTTCTTCCTTTTAATTGCTAGTGGGGGGGTGTTCTCATTGGTTAGGGGTTTGGCTGTGTTCTGATTGGCTGGAGAAATGTTCTGTTCAGGTAGGGGCTTGGTTATGCTCAGGTTAGTCTTTGTTGCTGGGGGATTTGAACTGGTGAGCTGTGATCTTGCTGTTTGGCTTCGAGTTCGTGGTCGTGCTGCATCTTCATGGTGGGGGTCAGTTCCCTTCATGTATGGCTCAGAGGGGTTTGAAGTGGGTAGTGATGCAGCTGCAGTGCGGTTTCTGGTCTGTGGTCGTGTCTCATCTTCTGTGTGGGTGTGAATCTGCTTTCTATGTGGAAGTGTGGTGGTGGCATCTTGTGTGGCTCTCAGGGGTGTGGGTCTGGTGTCATTCTTCATGTTAGGTACTCATCTGTTCATGAGGGCGGGTTTCCAAATGGCTGGTAGGCGGGAGGTATCATCTTGTTTATTCATGCTGTGTGGGCGTTTTTCTATCTCAATGGCTTCTCTGATTATTCTGCTGCTGAAGTGTTCAGTTTTGGTGATAGTTCTGGTATGTTTAAAGTCAATCTCATGTCCTGTGGCTTTGAGGTATTGGACCAGGGAAGAGGTCGGTTCTTCCTTTTTGATTGAGTTCTTATGTTCTTCAATGCGTGCACTTATTCTTCTGTTAGTTTGTCCAATGTATGTGGTGGAGCAGGCAGTGCAAGGGATTTCGTATACTCCTTGATTTTCTAACTCGATTTTGTCCTTAGGGTTTCTTAGGATGGTGGATATCTTTCTGTTTGTGCAGAATGCTGTCTTAATGTTGTGCTTTTGGAGGATCTTGCTGATTTTGTCTGTAGTGCCTTTTATATATGGGAGGAGGGCTTTGCCATTCTCTTGTTCTCTGTCTTGGATTTTGGTTGGGGTTTCTTTTTGGATTAGGTGGGTGATCTTCTTTCTTTGGAATCCATTGGCTGTCAGCACGCCGGTGAGAGTGTGTAGTTCGGTCTCTAGGTGTTGTTCGTCGGCTAAGCATTTTGTTCTGGAGATGAGTGTCTCAGCTATGGAATTGATCTGTGCTGGGTGGTGGTGTGAGAGTGCGTGTAGATAGAGGTTTGTATGCATTTTCTTCTGGTAGATGGTGTGTCCTAAGGAGCCATTGGATTTTTTGTATACCAAGACATCTAAGAAGGGAAGTTGGTTGTTAGCTTCTGTTTCCATGGTGAATTGTATTTTGGGGTGCAGGGTGTTGAGGTGTGTGAGGAAGTTGTTCAGGTTTTCTTTCCCGTGTGGCCAGATTATGAAGATGTCATCTACGTATCTGAGCCAGAGTTTGGGTTTGTGATCATATTTTTCTAGAGCTTGTGTTTCAAAGTGTTCCATGTAGAAGTTCGCGATGACAGGTGAGAGGGGTGATCCCATGGATGCTCCTTCTATTTGTTTGTATTTTTGTCCATTGTAGGTGAAGTATGTATTGGATAGGCAGTGGTTGGTCAGATCTAGGATGTGCTTGGCGGGCTTGTATTTGTTTTGGATGGCTGTCAAGGCTTCTTTTATTGGCACTTGGGTGAAGAGGGATATGACATCGAAGCTCACTAGTAGGTCAGTGGGTTGTAAGTTTTGTTTCTGTATGATCTCGATGAACTGGAATGAGTTTCTTACGTGTGAGTTGATGGATTCTGCATAGGGCCATAGTTGTTTGGTGAGAAATTTGGCTAGGTTTTGTAGAGGTGAGCCTATGGAGCTGACTATTGGTCTAAGTGGGATTCCTTCTTTGTGTATCTTGGGGAGACCATAAAGTTTAGGACATCTGGATGATTTCTCTCTGGGTATGATTGGTCTCCCCAAGATACACAAAGAAGGAACCCCACTTAGACCAATAGTCAGCTCCATAGGCTCACTTCTACAAAACCTAGCCAAATTTCTCGCCAAACAACTACAGCCCTATGCAGAATCCATCAACTCACACGTAAGAAACTCATTCCAGTTCATTGAGATCATAAAGAAACAACTGCCTGCTCCACCACATACATTGGACAAACTAACAGAAGAATAAGTGCACGCATTGAAGAACATAAGAACTCAATCAAAAAGGAAGAACCGACCTCTTCCCTGGTCCAACACCTCAAAGCCACAGGACATGAGATTGACTTTAAAAATACCAGAACTATCGCCAAAACTGAACACTTCAGCAGCAGAATAATCAGAGAAGCCATTGAGATAGAAAAACGCCCACACAGCATGAATAAACAAGATGATACCTCCCGCCTACCAGCCATTTGGAAACCCGCCCTCATGAACAGACGAGTACCTAACATGAAGAATGACACTAGACCCACACCCCTGAGAGCCACACAAGATGCCACCACCACACTTCCACATAGAAAGCAGACTCACACCCACACAGAAGATGAGACACGACCACGGACCAGAAACCGCACTGCAGCTACATCACTACCCACTTCAAACCCCTCTGAGCCATACATGAAGCAAACTGACCCCCACCATGAAGACGCAGCATGACCACGAACTCGAAGCCAAACAGCAAGATCACAGCTCACCAGCTCAAATACCCCAGCAACTAAGACTAACCTGAGCATAACCAAGCCCCCACCTGAACAGAACATTCCTCCAGCCAATCAGAACACAGCAAACCCCCCAACCAATCAGAACACAGCCAAACCCCCAACCAATGAGAACACACCCCCACCCAATCAGAACACAGCCAAGCCCCCACCCAATCAAGTCACACCCCCACTAGCAATTAAAAGGAAGAAGCAGCTGCAAGCTCACATCACTCTGAGAAGCACAGAGCTGAAGACCAAGCCTGAAGATGATGAATGAGACTTCATCGAAACGTTGCCTAGATACTTCCAATTTTACGCGGGAGAAAACCCGAATAACCAAAGATCCACATACAAATACCCACGAGAACCTCAGAAAACATATATATATATATATATATATACCATATATATATATATATATATATATATATATATATATATATATATATATATATATCTCATACAGAAGCCTGATGATGGCAGATGAGATTCTGCTGAAACGTTGCTACAACTTTAAAAGCACCACTATTATGACGTGGGAAAATACCCGAACAAAGCTGAATGCCAGACATGTAAGTACCCGCGAAAACTTAAGAATATATATATATATATATATATTAAAATAAAATACAATTATATATTATATACATATATAAATAAATAAATATATATATATATAAGAAGAGGGGGCGTAAAAGATTTCCAAGGGCTCCCGGCCTTGTTGTAGATCGACCCCTAGGTGCGCCAATCGCCAAATATTGATCCTTTTTCTTACTCAATTATCAAAAAATGGCAGAAGGCTCTTCCTTGAAGGCCAAATCAAAGACCCACTATCTGCACAGGCAGGCTAAGGAGCCCTCCAATGCCTCCCAGAGGGATGCCTTAAGACGCCATAAGGCGCTGGAAAAAGAGATAGATAAACGCACCAGGCAGGCAGGCTCAGTGCCTCCCATACTACCTCCTTCTACCTCTTCTCAACCCCCTCTTCCTGTAGTCCATTCCTCCCTATCCAGGCGCAACTCGCCCTCTCAGGTTCACCAGGCTCCTGGAACACTGGCCAGACAAACTCCAGATGCTACCTTCACGCCCACGGCCGCCGGCCTACGCCAGGAAGAACCTCTCATTCAGGTGGTTCCGGAGCAACTGAGATCCTGGATGGAGCAGGCTATCCGCCAAGGGATTGCGGAAGGGCTCCAACAGATGGGCAGGCCTGGTCTACCTCCGCTGGCCACCGAATCCGAGTCTCATTCAGTAAGATTACTCCCACTCAGATCGGAACCCCACAGGATCAGGTACCCCATCAGGGTTCCCCCTCATTAAGGGAGAAGGAGGAGGCGGCGGCGGTAGGGGAACTAGATCCTTACAGGGACGACAAGGATGATGATTTTGAATTGGGATCCCTACAACATAATGAACCCCCTTATGACATAGAGCCATCAGAGGCAGAGATGTCAGAGGATGAGGGTCTCTCCTGACCAACCTGCCTTTGTGGGGCTCTTTAAGCAGAAACATTTTGGGTCTAAAGACTCAGATCCCCTCTGTCCCCCCTCCTCTTACTCTGGAAGGTCCAAAGGGTTCCATTTTTCAACAGCCTGTCATGGAAGCCGAGGTCATACCAACCCCCCCCCACAATCTTCCGTGACCTGGTGTCCAAAGAACTAGCCTCTTCGGCGGTTTCCCCTGCCCCCTCGGCTCATGATAAAAAATTCTTCAACTTAGACCCAGAGCTTTCCAACCTATTGGGTACTCCGGAGGTTGATGAGCCCATAGTGGGCCTGGCCTCTTCCTCCTCCCTCAACGACCCCCTAGAGGCTCTGAGACCGGAGGAGAAACAATCGGAGCTGGCCTTACACCGTGCCCACCAGTCAGACGCTTGGGCAATCAGATCAGCCACGGCCGCCTCCTTCTTCATCAGGTCATCCATTCACTGTCTTTGCCAGCTTAAGCAACATGTCCCAGCCTCCAATATCCAAGCCCATCAGGATGTAGCCAAGATTACGGCCGTGGCCGAGTTCTCGGCCGACGCTACCTATCATTCGGTCAAATTTTCCACCCGTACCATTTCCTCCCATGTCTCTGCCCGCCGTCTGCTCTGGCTAAAACACTGGTAGGCAGACCTCAAGAACAAGTTTAAATTGGCTTCCGCTCCCCTCGTGGGAACCAAATTGTTTGGACCATCTCTGGGTCCCCTTTTATTGGAAGGAAGGAACAAGAAAAAATTCCTTCCATCCCTCACCTGAAAGTCAGAGCCTAGATCCCTGCAGTCCTTTCGGAGAGCTCCCTTTCACCCCTATTTCCAAACCCCCTTTCCTCCCAGGTACCAAAGGCCCCCTCCCTCTGGCTCGGGTCAGCCTCAGGACAGGACCGACTCCTCTGACAGGCACAGAAGGGGCGGTGGCTTCAAAAGGCCCTTTTGGGGTGCGGGCAACAGGCCATTCAGGCACTCCAGATAAGCCACCAGATTTGATTCCCATTGGCGGACGTCTCAAGACCTTTGCCAACCAGTGGGACTCCTCAACCTCCGACGCCCGTGTTAGGGACACCATCAGGTTTGGCCTTGCCCTTGAATTTCAATCTCCCCCCCTTCTAATTTTTTCATGCCATGCCCCCTCTCCAAGGACTACACCAAGCACAGCCTCATGGACTCAGCAATTCAGCACCTACTTGATACACAGGCCATTCAATCCGTTCCTCCGTCTCAAAGAGGACAGGGATTTTATTCCCACTTATTTGTGGTATCCAAACACTCGGGGGGATGGAGAATGATTTTGGATTTAAAGCGGCTTAACCGCCATCTCGTATACCGCAAATTCAAAATGAACACGCTGCAATCCATCCTACTGGGCGTTAGGCAGGGAAACTGGTTGTCATCCATTGACCTCTCCGAGGCATATCTACACATTCCAATCCGACCCTCCCATTGCAAATTTCCCCGTTTCTGCTACAATAACCTCCACTTTCAATACATGGCTCTCCCATTCGGGTTGGCCTCAGCACCCAGAACTTTCACCAAGGTCCTGGCCACTTTAGCTGCACACCTCAGAACCCTCCCGGTGCGCCTCCACTGCTACTTGGACAATATTCTCATCCTTTCCCCTTCCAGGGAACAGGCAGTGAGGGATACCCAGACTACCCTATCCTCTCTCCAGGATCATGGGTTCCTCATCAATTGGAAGAAAAGTCAATTATCCACCTCCACCAGGATAACTCACCTGGGGACAGTGATCGACACTGTGAAGGGAAAGGTGTTTCTATCTGAGGAGAGAATTCTCAGTATCCAAAAATCTGTAACAAGTATCAGATGCCTTAAGAGGGTTTCCCTTCTGGAACTATCCCAGTTACTGGGTAAAATGATATCTTGTCTTTCCATTATTCCCTGGGCCCGTTTCCACTCCAGATTCCTCCAGTGGTTCCTGCTCCCGTATCAAAGAACCAGATCAAGCAACTCAAAGCGCAAGGTCAGGGTCTCACCAAAGGTGCTCACCTTCCTCCTTTGGTGGAGCAAGGCATCTATCAACAAGGGCTGCCCCCTCAGGGAGTCCCCAAGAGTCACCGTCACCACAGAAGCCAGTCTGTGGATGGGGCACTCATCTCCAGTCCCTTACAGCACAGGGCAAATGGTCAGCGATGGAGAAACTATGCAACTTAAACTGGTTGGAGCTTCGCGCCGTCCATCTGGCCCTCCGCAGTTTCCTCCCCCAGGTATGCGGCCACCACGTACTCATCCTCACCGACAACATCATGGCCAAAGCCCACATCAACAAGCAGGGGGGCACTCAATCATTCCGCCTAATGAGGGAGGCCGAGTGCCTCTGTTGGTGGGCAGAGTCTCACCTCCTTTCTCTCAGGGCGGACCACATCTCGGGCACCTCCAACACCCGAACAGACTGGTTGAGCAGGGCCACCATAGATCAGTCGGAGTGGTGCCTCCACCCAGCTGTATTCAGGGAGGCGACATCCATCTTTGGGCCACCAGTGGTAGACCTGTTTGCCTCCCCCTCAATATCCACCTTCCAAGGTTCATTTCAAGATTCCCATCCCCAGGGGTGGAGGACCACAACACTCTTCGGTGTCCATGGCCCACGGGCCTCCTTTATGCCTTCCCTCCCCTGGCACAGGTGCCCTTAGTCCTTCAGAGGGTCCTTCAAGAGAGGGTGGAACTGATTCTAGTAGCACCTTATTGGCCCCGTTGCCCTTGGTTTGCGGACCTCCGCAGCCTATCAGTAGCCCCTCCCTGGAGGATCCCAGCAGACAGAATCTCCATGTCCCAAGGTCCCCTTCTCCACCCGAACCCCCAATGACTTCAGCTAGCTGTCTGAAGGTTGAGCGGGAATGTTTGAAGAGGGAAAACCTCTCTAACAAAGTCATCGATTCAGCCAGGCAACCCTCAACTACAAGGATTTACGACACCATCTGGACCATTCTTCGTAAATGGTGTGTCAAGCTTCTTATTGACCCAACTAACCCCTCCATTGCCCAAGTGCTTGACTTTCTCCAGGAGGGTCTCAGTAAGGGGCTGTCCCCCAACACGCTAAGATGTCAGGTAGCTGATGTCTACAGTCATCTCCAGTGGAGAAGGCAGTTCCCTCTCTCACCATCCCCGTATTCGAGCCTTTCTGAAGGGGGCCACAAATTTGCGTCCTCCAGCCCTTCACTGGTATCCAACCTGGGACCTCAACAGGGTCCTTACCTCCCTCACAAAGCCACCCTTTGAACCCTTAAGAGAGGTTTTGCTTCAGTTCCTATCCTATAAAGTAGTTTTCCTGGTAGCGATCACTTCCGCCCGTAGGATATCAGAGATCGCTGCGCTGTCTGTTAGGAAAGACCTTTGCGTCTTCCACCCCGACCGGGTGGTCCTCCGGCTTGACCCTTCCTTCTTGCCCAAGATTAATTCGGTCTTCCATAGGGCTCAAGAACTTATCCTCCCCAACTTTTGCCCCAGGCCAACTCATGAAAGGGAGAGACTTTGGCACACTCTGGACGTCAGACATGCCTTGCGGATTTACATTAAATGTACTGAGACCTTCCGTAAGTCCGAAGCCCTGTTTGTATCCTTCCTACCATAGTCACAGGGGCTCAAGGCTCCCCCAACCACTATAGGGCGTTGGATAAGGGCGGCCATTTCCAAAGGATCAGGCTCAGGCTCTGCAGGTGCCCAGGGGTATTACGGCTCACTCCACTAGGAGCACGGCTATATCAGCTGCCTGGGCTACCCAGGCTCCAATAATCAACATTTGCTGGGCAGCGATGTGGGCCTCCCCGTCACCCTTTATTCGGCATTACAGGATTGACAGATATGCCTCATCTGAGGCTTCCTTCGTTAGAAGGGTTCTTCAGAGGGTTCTCAGGGAACCCGAGGGGACAATAGACCAGACGGTGCCCCTCCCATAGGACAGGCCCAGCTTTGGTATGTCCCACTCTCTGGATGATCCAAGCAGCTCTAAGGAGAATGGGTGTTGGTTCTTACCTGACACGCCATTTCTCTTGGAGCTGCGAGGATCATCCAGCCCCTCCCTTATCTTTCACCATCTGGTGGGATCTTGTTTCGGCCAATGATCCTTTAAGTCTAGTCAGATGAGAGCACAAATTCCTGTTTCCTCTCGTCTTCGCATAAACTGGGGGAACGCTCCAATGGAGTCACGTGACAGAAAGAGGAGCGTTCCTCAAGAATTAGCTCAGCCTACAAAAGCAGAAGACTGAAGCACCACCCACTCTCTGGATGATCCGAGCAGCTCCAAGAGAAATGGTGTGTCAGGAAAGAACTAATGCACCTTTTAAGCAAAGTTCCTTCTTCAGATCATTTTCTTTCATGGTGTTAGCCTCTCTTGGCAATTTCCACTGCTTGTTCATCCAGCTTACTTTCTTTTGTTTCTTGGTCTTTGGGCAGTTGCTCTTTACACATTTATCCTTAAAAAGGTCTTTGATTTCATTCCACAGTTTCTCTGGTTCCCTATTGAAAAGGCTCATTACCCCAAAAAAATTCCTGATCTTTTTCCCTCTTCCCATTTTCCTTAAAAATGGCAGCTATGTACTCAAGATCATATTATAGAAATGGGTTGGCTTTCTTCCTCAGTTTCAGCTTAATTGGGAATCGGCACATGAGTTGTTCATTATCTGTCTCACCATTAGCTCTTGGCCACATCTTTGCTTTATAATTAAATTCTCTTCTATCTCCTTGTATAAATAATATAGTTTGATTTCTGTGTATTCCATACATCTATACAGGTATCGTGTTTTGGGGGCTGGACAAGGAAGATTTCCAATCGGTCCTCAAAGCTGAAGCTAGTGCAGGCTATGGTCGTGATTTGTGTAATGTGGTTATAATTTGGCAACTGGCTTGACATTACAGTGTCCATCTGGTTTCCATTTGTAATCTTTCCTGCCAACTACTGATGAGTAAATTCATTGGGGAAGCAGGCAAGCGGTTGCAAGTAACTTCTGCTGCTTTTCACCTATCCACAGTGCACTCCTGCAACACCCATCCACCCATAGTTCAAAGCACCTGCCCATGGTATACACACAAACACACATCAGCACTTGTTAGCACTAGTCCATAGTGCTACGTATACTCTATTGCACCTTTGGTACCCATGCCCCATAGCACCCACTTGCAGTTACTGATACTAAAGTGATCATCTACTCCAGCATCATACTATATCACTGATGGGTGATGCAATGCCTATTTTTTTTATTACACTCCCAGCCGACTTGCTGATCTCTCCTAGGAACATTGCTTTCCCCATCACAATGAGGCAAATTCTCAGTGCTTGAGAGAATTCTGTGTGGTAGCTGTGTAGATTTGTTCCTTTTCTTCTGATGTTTTCTCAGTGGCTGTCCCTTTTTTTAAAATAAAATCTAAAATTTTTGAAATGCCTCTCAATTTTTTAAATTTTTTTTACTCTGCTTGTGTTGATGTCCTTTGTCAATTGCTTTTGTTGTAATGTTAGAATTCTTTCAAGAATGTATGAGCACAGCTGAATTTATTTTCAGCAAAATATGGAATTAATGTGTACCATCTGAAAGATTATTATTTAATTAAGGGAAATATTATTAGCGTTTGATAAAATAAAGATTGAACTTCTAAGAAGCCTAGCAAATTTGGTAGCCTGCAATATACAAGTCTTTATTTTAACAGACAGCTAATAATATAAAGCAAGAGTTCAGGTTTCTAATGGTTGTTTGGATTTGTTTTTAGATTATTTTATTCTGCTATTATATTTTTTATAATAACTCAAGGAGATGAACATATCCAATATTCCTTCTCCTATTTTACCTACAACAATAACCTTGTAAAGAGGGTTGGACTGAGGGACAATGATTAAACTAAAGTTACCCAGCTAAAGGGATGCGGTGGCTCCGTAGCTAAGATGCTAAGCTTTTGTTGATTAGAAGTTTGGCAGTTCAGCGGTTCAAATCCCTAGCGCCGCATAATGGAGTGAGCTCCCATTCCTTGTCCCAGCTTCTGCCAGCCTAGCAGTTTGAAAGCATGTAAAAAATGCAAGTAAAAAAAAATAGGGACCATTTTGGTGGGAAGGTAATAGCGCTTCCATGTGCCTCTGGCGGTTAGTCATGCCAGCCACATGACCATGGAGACATCTTCAATTTAGAAATGGAGATGAGCACCGCCCCAGAGACAGAAATTATTAGCACATGATTAATCTTTACCTTTACCCAACTAGCTTTCACACCTGTGGTAGGATTAGAATTCACAGTCTTCTGGTTTCTAGTTGGTTGCCTTCACAAGGTAGATATATATATTGCTTAAAATCATATGTGGTGGGAGCATACAGGTTGGAATGTGAACTTCTACCCACAGCCAGAAGTTCAATCCTGACTGGCTCGACTCAGCCTTCTTTCTTTCCAAGGTCAGTAAAATTAGGACCCAAAGCAAGGTTGAGCAGAATATAAATCTAAGTGCTATTGTTATTACTATGTATGATGAAGTCTATCAGATCATTGATTTGTCAGGACATGGTAATTTGCTTTGACTTCAAAGAGAAACACAAGGTGTGAATTACCTATATTGTTGCATTACTTCACTTTAATATGATTAATATTAACTAGAGATTTCACATAATGCAAAATGCAGAATAAATGTCTTATATAATATCATGTATATTATTAACTATGATTATTAGCGTTATCTAGTGTGCCAATGTGGTACATGTTTCTGAACAGATGGTACAGTCAAGAAAACTGATATTGAAGGTTACTGTTTGTTTGCCAACATGACATTCAGTTTTTTCAGAACTCCCAGAAACCTCAGGCTGGTGGGTAAAACATCCTGCCCATGCAAGTATCATCACCATCACCATCATCATTATCATCAATTTTTTGTGTAACAGAAAGCCAAATACTGCATCTCAGCAGCTCCAGCATTCTTTATTTTCTTATAAGGTTTCAGAAGTTGCCTTAAAAAGAAGATAAAAGAGGATGGATGGGTAGCATTGCAGAAGCTTAATTTGCAGCCAGTTGAAAATAAAGTTGTTAATTTATACCAGTGATGGCAAACCTTTCAAGATTGATGCGTCAAAAATTTGGAAAATGCCCAAGTAGACTCTGCTGTGTTGTGTTGTTCATGCACACGCACACGCACACACACGCACGCACACACACACACACACACACACACACAAGAGAAAGAATTCTCTATCTGTCCCCTTCCTCTGTTCCCTGTACAATAGCACTTGGCAGCAGTGCCAAGACTGGGCCTGAAGCAAAGGCTTAAGCTTTGATTTAAGCCCTAGCTCCATCCCTGCCACTCAGAAAGACTGCCTTGTTCTGCTCCCTAAGGAATATGAACTTTGGGGAATAATGTGTTTTCCTTAGAGCTGTTCAGATCGTCCAGAGAGTGGGTGGAGCTTCAGTCTCTGCTGTTGTAGGCTGAGCTTAATTTCTGAGGAACACTCCACCTTCCATCACGTGGCTTGCCATCACGTTCCCCAGTTTATGCTCAGCCCTCGTACAGAGTAGGCAGTGTTTTGTATGTGCTCTTGGCCGTTTCAGGAAAATTCCAATTTGATTCATTTTTTTGCTTCATTTCAGGTTGTATATAATCCCTTCATTGTGTTTTTTTCCCTTAGCCCTGCGCAGTTGGTCCTCCTTATTTGGTAGAGTTCCCTGGGAGGTTCTCCCCCCAGGGGGTGCCAGGAGGTAGGCCAGCAAAATTACAAGCTGCCCCCCCCTTCCCTGTTGCTTTTCTGCCGCTTTAGTTTGTTTAAAACACTCCGTTTCGTTCCGTTCCCCCCCCTCCGAACTCTGTTTTTTATATTGTTTGAACGTTTGCTAGTCTCTTTCTGTTTGTCCTTCCCCTGGGATCCTTGGATTGTCGCTGGGGATCCTCCTGGTTGCTGCAGAAGGGCCCCTGCAAGCCCAAGTAGTGGCGGCTGCCATTTTGAGCGACGCCTCGTGGCTGGGCGCCATTTTGTTTTACCTTATCATTCTGATCGCTGCAGTGTGCCTATTTAAAACAGCAGGACCGACAGGCCTGCTGAGGAAATAAAATTGTGCTGTTCCAGTTGGAGGCTTCTGTTCTCCCTTTGTTGGCTTTCCCCGAAGCCAGCCGTAGCGGCCGCGGTTTATTCCCACCACTCCTGCCTGGTTCCTCCTGGGACGGCAGTCTGGTTTAGGCCCGGCTTCGCCCTTAAGGCATCTGTTGTCCTCTGATCATCCCGATCAGCCCTTCAAATAATAATAATAATAATAATAATAATAATAATAATAATAATAATAATAATAAGAGAGATCCTCAAAAGTTATTAAATCAGAAAACTTAAGAGACTCGAGTAGGCCTAAGCTTACCAAAAAAAAAAAAGGGGGGGGGAATCATTTATATACGGAGCAAAAATAGAGAATAACGACAAGTGAGACAAACAGATTAATTACAAGCGAATAATAAACGGGGGGGGGGGGTTGTAAAAGAATTTCCCAGGGCTCCCGGCCTTCGTTGTAGGTCGACCCCTAGGCACGCCAACCGCCTCATATTTGATCCCGTTTCTCAACTATCTAAAATGGCAGAAAGCAATCCTTCAAAAGGTCCTTCCTTAAAGGCCAAAGCAAAGACCCACCACCTGCGCAGTCAGGCTAAGGAGCCCACCAAAGCCTCACAAAGGGACACCTTAAGACGACACAAGGCGCTAGAAAAAGAAATAGACAAACGCACCAGACAGACAGGCCCAGTGCCTCCAGCACCAGCCACTCCTTCCACCTCTGCTCTTCCCCCCCCTCCTGCAGCCTTTTCCTCCCTATCCAGGCACAGCTCGCCCTCTCAAGGGTATCAGGCCCCGGGAACACCAGCCAGGCGAACTCCAGAGGCTACCTTCACACCCACGGCCTCCGGCCTGCGCCAGGAGGAACCTCTCATTCAGGTGGTTCCGGAGCAGCTCAGAGCCTGGATGGAGATGGCTATCCGACAGGGAATTGCAGAAGAAATGCAGCAGATGGCTGGACCGGGGTTGCCTCCGCAGGTCACTGAAGCTGTAAGATCATTCCCTCTCATGCCGCAACCGTTTCATGATCAGGTGCCCCTCCAGGGGGAGGTTTCCCCTTCAGTCAGGGAGGACGAGGAGGCGGCGGAAGGGGACCTAGAGTTGTGCAGGGAGGAGGAGGAGGAACAATTTGACCAAGGGTCCTTACAATACAACGAACCCCTTCCGGATTCAGATCCATCAGAGGCGGAAATGTCTGAGGATGAAGGGCTCACCCCTGACCAACCCGCTTTTGTAAGGCTCTTCAAGCCCCAGCGATTCAAATCCCTCCTCTAAGCCAGGAACATCTCGGGCCTAACTGCCCAGAGCCCCTCTGATCCCATCCCCTTGATTCCGGAAGGGCCAGAGGACTCCATGTTTAGACAGCCTGTGGTGGAGGCCGAGGTCATCCCAACCCCCCCCTATATTCCTGGACCTGGTGTCCAAACAACTGGCCTCCTCAGCTGCCCCCCTGGCCCCTTCAGCCCCATGATAAAAGGTTCTTCAACCTTGACCCGGAGCTCTCCAACCTGCTGAGCACCCCAGAGGTTGATGAGTCCGTCATAGGCCTGGCCTCTTCCTCCACCCTCAGCGACCCTTTAGAGGCCCTCAGGCCAGAGGAGAAGCGGTCAGAGCTGGCATTGTGGCAAGTTCACCAGTCGGATGCATGGGCGATCAGGGCGGCTACAGCTGCCTCCTTCTTCATCAGATCATCCATTCGCTGGCTTCGCCAGCTTAAGCAACATGTCCCGACCTCCAATATCTGCGCCCATCAGCACATCGCCAAGATTACGGCCGCAGCGGAGTTTTCAGCAGACGCCACTTTTCACTCAGTAAAATTCTCCTCCAGCGCCATTTCCTCCCATGTCTCGGCCCACCGCCTGCTCTGGCTAAGGCACTGGCAGGCGGATCTCAAGAATAAGGTGAAACTAGCTTCTGCCCCCCTCATGGGAAATAAGCTGTTCGGACCTTCCCTGGATCCTCTCCTAGTCAAGGGAAGGAATAAAAAGAAATTCCTCCCTTCCCTCACCCGTAAGTCAGATCCCAGATCTCTGCAGCCCTTTCGGAGGGCTCCCTTTCATCCCTATCCCCAACCCCCCTTCCCTCCCAGGTACCAAAGGCCCCCCTCCTTTGGCTCGGGACAGCTCCAGGACAGGTCCAACCCCTTCGATAGACACAGGAGAGGCGGAAACTTCAAGAGGCCTTTTCATGGCTCCAGGAGCAGGCCCTTCCGGCGCTCCAGATAGGCCACCTGACCTCATCCCCAGTGGCGGGCGACTTAAAGCCTTCGCCAGTCGGTGGGACTCATCCACTTCGGAAGCTTGGGTCAGGGATACTGTCAGGTTTGGCCTTGCCCTCGAGTTCCTCTCTACTCTCCCCTGATTTCTACATTACATGTCCCCTCTCCAAGAACCACACCAAACACAACCTCATGGATTCGGCAATTCAGCACCTACTGAACATTCAGGCCATCCAGCCAGTTCCTCTATCCCAGAGGGGACAGGGCTTCTACTCACACTTATTCATGGTGCCCAAATACTTGGGGGGATGGAGGACTATTTTGGACTTATAGCAGTTAAACCGCCACCTGCAGATTCAAAATGAACACGCTGCAATCCATCCTCTTGGGAATTCAACAGGGAGACTGGTTGTCATCCATCGACCTTTCTGAGGCATATTTACACATCCCAATACGACCCTCCCACTCCAAGTTTCTGCGTTTCAGCTATAATAACCTACACTTCCAATACGTGGCCCTCCCATTTGGTTGGCCTTAGCCCCCAGGACCTTTACCAAGGTCCTGGCCGCTCTGGCTGCCCACCTCAGAACCATTCCAGTGCGGCTCCACTGTTACCTGGATTATATTCTCCTCTCCCCTTCCAGGGAACAGCCATCAGGGACACCCAAACTACCCTCACCTCCCTCCAGGAACACGGGTTCCTCATAAATTGGAAGAAAAGCCAACTGGCCCCTTCCACCAGATTACCCCACCTGGGGACTATGATAGACACAGTCAAAGGGAGGGTGTTCATCTCTCCAGAAAGAATACTCAGCATCCAACAATCAGTCAAGCTCATCAGATGACTTAGGAAGGTCTCTCTCCTCGAATTAACCAAGTTGTTAGGTAAGATGATCTCTTGTATTTCCGTTATTCCCTGGGCCTGTTTCCACTCTAGATCCCTCCAGTGGTTCCTGCTCCCGTACCAAAGAGCTGGGTCAAGCAACTCAAGGCCAAGGTCTCACCAAGGGTTTTCACCTCCCTCTGGTGGAGCAAGGCATTGATCAACAAGGGCTGCCCCCTCAGGGAGCCACCAAGACTCACCATCACCACAGATGCCAGTCTATCCGGATAGGGCACCCACCTTCTTTCCCTTACAGCTAAGGGCAGATGGTCAGTGACAGAGAGGCTGTACAATATAAACTGGTTAGAGCTTCGCGCCATCCACCTGGCCCTCCACAGTTTCCTCCCTCAGCTTCAGGGCCGCCACATTCTCATTCTCACCGACAATATAACAGCAAAGGCTCATGTCAACAGGCAGGAGGGCACTTAGTCCTCAAGCCTAATGAGGGAGACTGAGCGCCTCTGTCGGTGGGCAGAGTCTCACCTACTCTCACTCAGAGCAGACCACATTTCAGGCATCGACAACACCCAAGCAGATTGGTTGAGCAGGGCCACCATAGACCAGGCGGAGTGGCGCCTCCACCCGGCCCTGTTCAGGGAGGCAACAACTATATTTGGCCTGCCAGTGGTAGACCTGTTTGCCTCCCCCTTCAATACCCATCTGGGCGGAGAACCATAACGCCCTTCGATGCCCGTGGCCCTCGGGCCTTCTTTACACCTTTCCCCCTCTGGCTCTGGTGCCCAGAGTACTACAAAAGGTACTCCATGAGAGGGTGGAATTACTTCTGGTAGCTCCTTATTGGCCCCGCCGCTCCTGGTTCACGGACCTCCGCAGCCTATCCATAGCCCCCCCCCGAGGATCCCGGCAGACAGGATTTCTCTGTCTCAAGGCCCCCTTCTTCACCCGGACCCCCAATGGCTACAGCTAGCCATCTGGAGGTTGAGCAGGAATGTCTGAAGAGGGAGAATTTCTCCACTGAAGTCATTAATACCATCTTAGCAGCCAGGCGTCCCTCTACCAGAAGGATTTACGATGCCACTTGGAACAATTTCCACAAATGGTGTGCCAATCTCTTCATTGACCCAACGAACCCATCTGTGGCCCAAATCCTCGACTTTCTCCAGGAGGGTCTCAATAAGGGACTATCCCCCAACACACTAAGGCGTCAAGTAGCAGCCCTATCCACCGTAATTTCCTGTGAGGGTGTTAGTTCTCTCTCTCACCATCCCTGCATCTGTGCATTTCTGAAAGGGGCCTCAAACTTACAACCACCGTCCCTTCACCAGTACCCAACCTGGGATCTCAACAGAGTCCTGACTTCCCTCACAAAGCCACCCTTTGAACCCCTAAGAGAAGTCTCTCTCCAGTTCCTATCCTACAAAGTAGTGTTCCTGGTGGTGATTACATCAGCCCAGAGGATTTCAGAGATCGCTGCTCTGTCAGTCAGGAAAGACCTGTGCGTTTTCCATTCTGACCGGGTGGTCCTCCGACTTGACCCTTCATTTCTACCTAAAATTAACTCAGTTTTCCACAAGGCTCAAGTGCTTATCCTCCCCAATTTTTGCCCCAGGCCACCTCATGAAAGAGAGATCTATATTAAAGAGATCTATATTAAATGTACTCAGACCTTCCGTAAATCCGAGGCCCTGTTTATTTCCTTTCAACCAAAGTCACAGGGGCTCAAGGTACCCTCAACCACCATAGGCCGTTGGATAAGAGTGGCCATTTCAAGGGCATATCAGGCCCAGGCCCTCCAAGTGCCCAGGGGTATCACGGCTCACTCCACCAGGAGTGCGGCAAGATCAGCTGCCTGGGCTACCCAGGCCCCTATATTCAACATTTGCCGGGCAGCAACATGGGCCTCCCCATCGCCTTTCATTAGGCACTACAGAATCGATAGGTATGCCGCTGCGGAGGCTTATTTCGGTAGAAGGGTCCTTCAGAGGGTGCTCAGGGATCCTGAGGAGTCAACAAACCAGACGGTGTCCCTCCCATAGGACAGGCCCCAGCTTTGGTGTGTCCCACTCTCTGGACGATCCGAACAGCTCTAAGGAGAATGGGCGTTGGTTCTTACCTGACACGCCATTTCTCTTGAGCTGAGAGGATCGTCCAGCCCCTCCCTTTTCTTTCACCATCTGGCGGGGTCTTGTTTCAGCCAATGCACTTTAACTCTAGTAAGAGGAGAGCACGAATGCCTGTTTTTCCTCTCGTCTTCGCATAAACTGGGGAACGCGATAGCAAGCCACATGATGGAAGGTGGAGCGTTCCTCAGAAATTAAGCTCAGCCTACAACAGCAGAGACTGAAGCTCTACCCACTCTCTGGATGATCCTCTCAGCTCAAGAGAAATGGCATGTCAGGTAAGAACCAACGCCCAATTTCCCCACAGCCTGATACTTCCCAGGATCTGTGCTGCACCATTTAACAGCAGATCTGGGCATTCTATGACTCTTGGGCCAGTTCTGGCCTTTTGGCTGCCCTTGTCCGGCCTCATTGAGGTCATTTGGAAAATAAAATATAAATAAGTGTGCTAGATCAGGGGTCTCCAGCCTTGGCAACTTTAAGACTTGTAGACTTCAACTCCCTGAAGGGAGCCCTCTGTGCTAGAGAACATAGGAGAAGATGTTGAATTGGGCTTGACTTCAGTTGGCTGGAGGCTGCAGGAGGATGAGAAGAGAAAAATGCTTTTCTGAGTTTGTGCAGCATTCAGCCATTGCCTGGGGCAGCCCGAGGAATTGAGTTGATGGAGTTTGAGGACATCAAGGTTACATTGGTCCAGCCTTCCACAATAGTTTCTCATGTGCCCCTTGGGAAAATTAATTGCTCATTTTAGTATTCCTTTCCTCTTGTAGGTTGCTGTGGATTGTACAAGACCTTTGTTCATTATGTGGCTTCACAAAATGCTTTTCCATGGCCTCTGCAGCATCTGAAAACCATGCAAAAGCACATATATTCTCATGCAACTTTGGGAGGCTCTGGAACTTGCATGTGCATACCCCATTCTCATGTAGGCTCCACAAATTGCACAAGAACAGGGCATATTTTCTGGAATAGTTGGCCATTGGTAAACACTGGTATGTCACCAAAAATGTCACTGTGTCATCTTTGACACCTGTGTCAAAGGTGATGATTTGCCATCTTTGACACATGCAATTTGCCATCACTGACCTATGTTGTTCCTCTCTTGGAGGAGAATATCTAGCAAGAATGAAACCTGAAATAAAAACATGAGCCAGTTTCAATATCCATAAAGGAAAGAATACACTTTTAAATGGTGATCATCATACTTATCAATTTAAGTTTAACTTAGGTTGTACCATTGACATATTTCTTGTTTTCCACAGAGTGGATGAAATTGTTCCTTATATCTGTAAGAGGTTGTTTACAGTTAGTCAGTAAGACTGGATTGAGTTCTATTCCTAGAGATCAAGTACAAATATGTCTGTGGGCTGTGGTAGTTTTCTGGTTTTGATCTTACTTGTTTTTCATTCATTCAGAGTTCAAAGTGCAAAGAACTGATATTTCCAGAATCAAGAACATAGATAGAAATGGGTCACAGATCCACATCTTTCATTTTATAATTCATCATTACAGATAACATCAATATCAAAGACTTCTTTCATCTTGAGTACAGCAGTGTTCTCTTGAGAAGGGGGATTGGGAGTGGGTAGGAATTCCAAATATTAATTATATAAGTTTTAGCAGTTTGAAAAATTTTAGCTTTTGAATTATTTGTTCTTGATAGAGTATCCTAAATAATTTACTATAGTCAACTACTAAATTCAAAATGGTTTGATAACAAGATAAAAAAGCAGATTAAATGTGAGAAATTAGAACTATTTTCTCTTCTGATGAATGAGGAATAATTTGTTAGAGAATTTTAACAGAGTTATAGTCTTGACATAATGGCAATGCAGAATTTTATATAATGGCATACTATAGAGAAAGAAGAAAGGCAAGCTTCTGGAATTTTGAAATATTGCATAAATAATATGTTTTTATTATTAAATTATTAAAAATATTTTTTTGAACAGCTCCGTCTTCCTGTTGAGCAAAGTACGGCTAGCATTGTTATCTTAATATTATTCATAGTGACACAAAAATTATGCTAAATGGAATAATAATAATACGAATGCTGAAGTCACTCATTAATTTGTTTAAATAATCATTTTAATTTAACAAAATCCAGGCTATCATGGGAGAAGTAAATGAAGGAGGCTGAGATTTCAAATTATGTTCAAGAAGTAGACGGTGACCTTTTCACTGATAGAAGGAGCTATAACTTGGAAGGTGTTATTTTTCTAGGGAAAATATTAACATCTCATTTCAATCAGTTTTGAGGACAATACATTTTGACCTCTTTTTGATATATTTTTCTTTCCCCATGGTGTTTCTTTATTCTGAAAAAAGAAGTTTTGAGCCATGTGTTTCTAAAAAGCATACATAATTGTCTCACAGCAAAATATTGCTGTTCTGTCATTAAACACATAAATTGGATAACTTGGTGCCCCCCCTTTCCCCAAGCATCTTTTATGGGTCATGGTTTGACAAAGACAAAGGGAATGTGGGTTGGAGTATATTGGTAGCGCACATTATATTGAGTTCCTTTAAGAAAAGATTTTGCTGCTTTCTTGTTTGTATGCTACAAAAAAGAATGAATTAAATGACCAAGATCACCAGGGTCAGCACATCATTCTGAAACATTAACCGCTGAATCAAGTTTGTAGGGAAGTAATAGCATTATTACTGTGTATCAGTTCATTCTATGGTATGGAGACTACAAGGCTAAGAGAGCTATTGTTATACTGCTTTGTGGCTGAATACAGTCATTGTGGTCTACCAGGTACTTGGCAACTCTCTATTTTATTTTTGTAGACCTAGACGGACAGCAAAACCAGGATGCTTTAATAACCTCTTTGTGTTCTGCTAGTGGACCACAAGTTCAGGCTCAGCAGAAATCTAATTCTTCATAAAGCAATATTTGTATGACTAGCTCAGGTTTGCCACAAGCCTTTGGAACTAAATAACTCTATTGAAGGCCATATATTTGTAAATAGAAATGTGCGCTTATTTATTTTTGCCCTGAGGCATATAGCTACATGTAGTTTTACAAACACTACCAGTCATCAGTAATTCAGATACATTGTTAGGATTCACTGAAAAATATTCTTGAAATAAGCACTTCCAGACATTTAACGAGAGTTTACACTGCCATCACAAGCTTTTTGGATTGTCTGAAGATTGCTGTGTATATTTATATAGAATATCTAAACTACTTTGTCTCCTAGCAATGCTGTCGTTATAATGAAGCAGCATGAGTCAGATACAGCAATAGAAGTTTTAGACACACTGTGAAAATTAAAAGATAATAATCCTCTGGAGTATTATTTTTTGCACTGTGACCTTTGATTGTGTTTTGCCAGGCTGCTTTGCATTGCCGCATCTTAACACAGCTACAGTGTTAATGGGGGGGGGGAGGGGGGGGAAACAAGGTCTTTGTTTATCTCTGAATTTGATATTTCAGCTTGGCAACAAAACAAAGACCTTTAACTCACAGTGTTGTCACTATTTGTTTTTAATTATCTGCTATTATAAATTCTGTGTCTTGGAAATAAAAAAAGACTATTTGGGCATATTTTCATAAATAAATACAATTTTTATCAATGCAAAAAAATGTCATTTGTCTTAAGGAAGTAGACATTCAAGTATATTTAGTCTGGAATTGGCTATGTCTCATTAATGGGAAGAAATTTAATACTATAGGAATGGTCAAGGTTGAAAAAATGGACCCCGGTTTTTATATAAAATTTGCTTTAAAATGAAATATTTCTGCACTGGCTTTTAATGAGTATATATGCACCTAAAATCCTGCTTTGAAATAATTTCTAAAAAAAATAAAATAAAACTGAAGATGATTTCCAATTTTAAATGTAATTGCCTTAGCTCTCTGTATTTTATAAGATATTTATCTTGATCAGGATAAAATTAAAGTGTGTCTGATCTGGAAGCCTTTGAAGTCAGTAAAATGTTCCCGTTCAGTGTAGATTGTAGACAGAATATCTTTCATAAAAATATAAACAATTACATTTCCTTCATTTCTTGAAGAATGATCTCCACCCGGTGTCACATAAGTTGGAAATGCAGCTGTTTCATTTGGTATGTGTGGAAGTTAATTGAAGCAGCTCCTCCTCCTATCTAATAAAATACTAAAAGAATGCAATGAAACAGCAGGTGGACTAAGCAGGAAACAATATGAACATAAAATAAAAGATTGAACAATTGATTGTGAAAAAAGATATGATCTAACCAAATTCTGGCAGTCTAATATGAAATTCTTTTATTGCTTGTAAATGAATTTGAAAACAAACATGTTATATAGATAAAATTCAAAAAATTAGAATATTGTGCAAAAGTTATTGTACAAAAGTTCATTTATTTCAGTAATACAACTTAAAAAGTGAAACTAATATATGAGATAGACTCATTATATGCAAAGCAAGATAGTTCAAGCTGTGATTTGTCATAATTATGATGATGATGGCTTACAGCTCATGAAAACCCCAAATCCACAATCTCAGAAAATTAGAATATTACATACAATCAATAAAACAAGGATTGTACATAGAACAATATCAGACCTCTGAAAAGTATAAGCATGCATATGTATTCAGTACTTGGTTTGGGCCCCTTTTGCAGCAATTACTGCCTCAATGCGGCTTGGCATGGAAGCTATCAGCCTGTGGCACTGCTAAGATGTTATGGAAGACCAGGATGCTTCAATAGCGGCCTTCAGCTCTTCTACATTGTTCGGTCTCATGTCTCTCATCTTTCTCTTGGCAATGCCCCATAGATTCTCTATAGGGTTCAGGTCAGGTGTGTTTGCTGGCCAATCAAGCACAGTAATCCCACAGTCATTGAAACAGGTTTTGGTGCTTTTGGCAGTGTGGGCAGGTGTCAAGTCCTGCTGGAAAATGAAGTCAGCATCCCCATAAAGCTTGTCTGTGGAAGGAAGCATGAAGTGTTCCAAAATCTCCTGGTAGATGGCTGCGTTGACCCTGGACTTAGTGAAGCATGGTTAACCAACACCAGCAGATGACATGACTCCCCAAATCAACACAGATTGTGGAAACTTAACACTGGGCTTCAAGCATCTTGCAGTGTGTGCCTCTCCATTCTTCCTCCACTCTGGGTCCTTGGTTTCCAAATAAGATACAAAAGTTGCTTTCATCAGAAAAGAGGACTTTGGACCAGTGAGCAACAGACCAGTTCTGTTTTTCTTTAGCCTAGGTAAGATGTTTCTGATGTTGTTTGTTGTTCAGGAGAGGCTTGACAAGAGGAATATGACATTTGAAGCCCATGTCCAGGATCTGTCTGTGTGTGGTGGCTTTTGATGTACTGACTCCAGCCTCAGTCCACTCCTTGTGAAAGTCCCCAACACCTTTGAATGACCTTTTCCTGACAATCCTCTCCAGGCTGCAGTCATCCCTGCTGCTTGTGCACCTTTTTCTTCCACACTTTTCCCTTCCACATAACTTTCTATTAATGTGCTTTGATATAGTACTTTGGAAACATCCAACTCCTTGTGCAATTACCTTTTGAAGCTTTCCCTCCTTATGGAGGGCGTCAATGATGGTTTTCTGCCAACTGTCAGGTCAGCAGTCTTTCCCATGATTGTGATTCCTACTGAACCAGACTGAGAAACCATTTAAAGATTCAGGAACCCTTTGCAGGTGTTATGGCTTAATTAGCTGATTAGAGTGGGACACTTTGAGCCTAGAATATTGAACCTTTTCACAATATTCTAATTTTCTGAGATTGTGGATTTGGGGTTTTCATGAACTGTAAGCCATAATCATCTCAATTATGACAAATCACAGCTTGAAACTATCTTGCTTTGTATGTAATGAGTCTATATCATATATTAGTTTCACCTTTTAAGTTGCATTCCTGAAATAAATGAACTTTTGCACGATATTCTAATTTTTTGAGTTTCACCTGTACATTGGAGCAAGTAATGTGGCTTAATATTAGAGTTTTGATTTTTAAACCTGTACTGATGGTAATTCTAATTTAAACAAAAGTGATTTTTTGCTTGATAACTTATCCAAAAATCTTGTACTATTTCATAAGGGAAAAAGAATCTCAGGATATTGAGCAGTCTTATATATTACTGATTCAAGATATGAGCTGAAGTTGATGAGGTAACAACTTCCTGAAACTAAGCAGCTCAATTTTGGTCATTTCATCAATCTGAGGCCATTTGACAATTTCATGAATGTGGGAAGATAGCATGAGTTTAGGGATAGGTTTATTTTAGTGCTCAGAAAGGGAATTAATTTCCTCCCCAAAGATGTCAGAACAGAATAAATTCCAAAACTGAAAATGGTGGCAAAGAACACCATATTGGCACTGCATATTTTCTTCATCAGTAAGTTATATAGATCTGTAAGGCTTTTACTGCTAAGATGGACATCTTTGCATGATGTCTGAATGAAAACTTGATTAATATTAAAATTAGAAGAACTAATTATTAGGCAAGCTGCCTCTATGTTTATATATCAGACACCTCTTCAGGAGGAAAAGTATACCTCCAACATGTTTCAGGATCCATGTGGCACAGCTCTGTACCATAGAGAATTCAGGAGTGTTCACAAAGAGAAGTTCCTGCCTCTTCTACCAAGATTTACACATCACTGGAATATTGGGCAATGAAATATTCTAGCTGTTGAGTAACCTTTAGATTTAGTGAAACACTTGAGCTTTCTACTCCTCCTAATTTGAGGTTGTGAAATTAATAAACTGCAGGACCATCAAGGTGTTACCACTCAGACTAAGAGTTCGGGGAGGTTAAATGTAAAGCTGCAAAGTTCTTTGTTTCTGCATTCCCAGGTATTTTATTTGTTTGCAAAAATGGCAGATGTAATTAAAATACTTGGTAGATGGGTAAGCATTTCCCTTAGTGTGAAGCTTTTTCCCTTTGCAATGGGGAGGTTGCATGAGCCCACGTGTGCAAATTAAATGAGCCTGTGTTCCACTTTATAAATATGCACTGGAAGCAGGAGGGAACCCCCCCCCCCCCAATCTCTCAGGATGCTGTTAAGGCCAAGCTGTATCTCATTAGGGCTGACTTCAAAGTTCAGTTCCGCATGTCCATAAAAACAAGTGTAAATTATCTTATGTGAGCCTGCTGTTAGCAGTTGCACTGTTACATTATGCATGATTCCAGACTACACATAGTATAAGCATACTGTACTATGTTCCATAAGTGTTTTTCATTTTTATGCTAAGCCTTGCAGCTTTGCATTTTATTGGTGTTATTTTGGTATAAGACATTATTCCAGATATTATTTATTTACTTTTTGCACTTGCTCTTAATATTGAAACCTGGCACATATAGGACCAGTAAGATTCCTTAGTGGGTTACATTATTAAAAAATAATAACTCAAACAGGGCACTCTGCTTTATTGACAGTTTGACCTACTTTCGTATTCCATTTTAAAGATTGCTACTGTGCAATGGCTGTGTTCAGGCTGGATCTGGTAATGCTTCCCTTGACACCACATTGAATTTCTTTCTGTATATTTATGAAATTAATAAAATAGCGGCTAGAAACTTACTAATGCACATTTTAACTAGTGTACAGACTACTGTCCTTCAGTAACCATGGAAATGCTTGAAAGCAGAAGGTTTGAAATTAACATAATAGCATAGAGTGATTTTTAATGTTAAACTTTTAAATTGTGTTTAAAGTTTATGGACGGATGGAAACACACACACACACACACACACACACACACACACACAAAGAGCTCTTTTGTTTCAGGTTTACCATCTTTTTATTTAGCATTTCTTGCCTCAGAGACATTTTTATTGTATTTTTGAAACCTAAAGGCAACATTATTATTTACATGACTATAAAGCAATTGAAAACAAAAAAATATAGTTTAGTTGGTTTATTCATATGTCATTATTTTTGCCTTATTTCCCTTTTCTCTTAAAGCACCAGTTATTATGCAGCTCTTTTGGAAAGCAAATTTATATTTATATTTATATAAATGCCGCTTTATGGCATTTATATCAGAATAACTTTAAAAATACTAGTCAACACATGTACTTTTACCCATTATTTTTCCTATTTCTGGTTAACAAATGCACATCTGTATCCATTTTTTTTATTTACAGATAATTAATCATGTTATTCTGCTTAGTTTCCTCATTGGCATTTCAAATGTTTCCTCTCAGCTTGGTTTCCCAAAGGCTTCGTTTAACTGAGGAATGTTTTCTAGTAAAAATTGAACAACATAGGAAGAATGAGCCATATTTAAAGTTTCCCACCAGACCTACTTGTAGTGTTAGAAACAAAACCGAAATTCCCAGCTGCTATTTTGATAGCCAGGGATCACCTGAGATAGCAATCTTTATCCTTGACAAGCTCACATATCCTATTGTTTTACAAATGTCATTATTGTAGTAAATTATGTTTTTTTTTAAACAAAGAAAAGACTAGGATGTTGGGGAAAAATGAATTTTGCTATCTTTTTTCTAAATGTATGCACTTTGGAAATTTTAGTTGTTTATTTATTTATTCTTAAACTTTATATGTTGAGCCCTGGCTCGGGGATTGCGTTTCTGGGGGGGATTGCAGAGACAGCAACTCACCGGCAGTGGATCCACATCCGATGGTGCCAGATGGCCAGGGCATTCGCTGCCAATTGCAGCAGGGGTACAGCATAGTGGGAGTGACAAGAGGTTTAGCTGCTCTGCAAAGGCATCCCTGGCATGGAACTGATAGCGTCGTAGACAGTGCACGATAGAGCCTGCGACACCAGCTGACAGCTGGTCCTCCATGCAACTCCCAGCTGTCCGGTGGTCCTCCAAAGCGATATACATGGGGCAGATCCTGCTGCCAGCCACCGGATGGTGGTTTTAGTTATTTATTTATTCCTAAACTTTATGTTTATTAGTTTTCATAAGTAATGGGCTATCATTTGGAAAGGTAGCAGTTGACACGTTAACATTATTGCATAAAGAACTGTTAGGCCTTTGTTATGCTCTTAATCAAAGGTTTTAAATACTCAAGTTTTCTCTGGAGGAGAAAAATTCTGTGCATCTGATTAGTCTGTGTTTGGTGGAAACTTGCAGTTGTGAATGTTGTGGGGCATGTCTCCAAACCAGTTTGGTCTAGGAGATTGTCAGTTCTAGTCCTGCCTTACGCATGAAAGCCATCTGCATGACTTTGGGGCGGTCATTTTCTCTCAGCCCAACTTACTACACAGGATTGTTGAGTTGTTATGGGAAAAATAGAAGGAGGAAGGATTTTGTATGTGTTTGCCACCTGGAGTTATTTATAAAAATAATTGGCTCATGTTTATGACCATCACTGTGTTCCTGGATCATGTGATCACTTTTACAACCTTCTGACAAGTTATGTCAATAGGCAGGCCAGTTTCATTAACAATGTTACTAATTTAATAACTGCAATGATTCACTTAAGAATTATGGCAAGAGTGGTTATAAAATGGAGCAAAATTTCATTTGACAACTGTTTCCCTTAACAATAGAAATTTTGGGCTCAATTGTGGTTGTAGGTTGAAAACTACCTGTATCCAAATCTGCAAACAGGATATTGATTTGAAAAATTGAGCAGTCAATATAATAACATGCAATAAATCCAATGTGACATTGTGATGATATCATATCCTTAATGAGAGGAAATAAAGGATCCCAATCTGCTTCTGGGATATAGGGTACTCCTGAGATATAACATAAAGGGCATAAAGATTACAGGAGCATACTATAGAAAATTGACAACTTTTATTAGAGATAGGAAAATAGAGTGGATATCTTACATAAACAGAAAAATCCTGCCATTGTTATAAATTCCATTTATATTTTTGTCTAACCACCCAAAACAGCAATTCCTAAAATAGCTCAAAAGAGAATATAAGTAAAGTTTCTCAAATGAAATTTCTTAAGATGTGATAATGAATAATAGCATAATGAATTGGTTTAACTGAATTTTCCGTTTTGTAAAATACAACTTTAAAAAAAATTGAAAATGTTTTTCTTGATATTTGCTGCTCAATATACAGTATATATTGAAATGTGTGTGCTATTTAACATACAGCAACTCCATTCATGCCAAATGCCTCTCCCTGAATAGGGGAAAACTAGTTTTAGATTAGTTTTCTTTGATCCTTGAGAGAACCTGTTGTGCAGGAAGAAGATGGATCATCCTTCCTCTGCAGTTGATCTAGCATCTTACTAGGTTTGGGTGTCATACAATCAAGAACTTGCTTTTAATGAATAGATGATCAGTTGAACAATTTGTCATATATTTATGACAAATAAAAATGCAGATTACTTAATATAGGTTAATTATGTCTGAGATGTTTAGATGCCCACTACAAGTATAAAATGTTCCTCAATTTATCCTTGTAAAGATATGGGTTTAACATTTTCAGACTCCCATGCTTATACTGATCAGATTTAATTGCTTATTTATTTATTTAGTCTATATTTAAAGCAGACATTTATTTATTTACTGATTTATTGTATAAGTACAGCTTAAAACCACAACTGAGCCCAGAACTTAGGTTGCTAAGTGAGAAATATGTTAAGTGGGTTTTGCCTCATTTTAGGACTTTCGTTGCCACATTTGTTATGTGAATCAATGCAGTTGCTGAATCAGTAGCACAGTTGTTAAATGAATCTGGCTTCCCAATTTTGCTTGTCAGAAGGTTGTCAAAAAGGGATCATGTGACCCTGGGACACTGCATCGGTCATAAATATGAACCAATTGTTAACATCTGAACATAAATCATGTGAGCATGTGGATGCTGCAACAGCACTTTTTTCAGTGCCGTTGTAACTTTGAACGTTCATTAAATGAACTGTTGTAAGTCAAAGGCTATCTGTATCAGGAAGGCATTGGTGTAGAATATTTTGTTTTTCATTCTATAATTTAAACATGTTATTTGATTGTACACAGATTTGCTCCTTTTTAGTTATTATTTGTAATACATTACTGCAGTATTGTTTATATCAGTACATTAAGTCTGGACTAGAAAGACAGATACAACAGATACAAGATAGTGTGTAGCAGTATTGATGCTGTAGGACTGCTAACAGAGCATGAAATAACACCTGGCCAATGGACATTAAAAGTTAGATTCTCCATTGCAGCAATTGATAGAAACATTTCTGTTCCAAGTTTGGCAGGTCATGTGACCTTCATGTCATATTGTTTCTGTGGGGGGAAACCCAGGCAGTTGTAAAGTGATTCTGTTGAATGGAGACTATAGAACTAACACTAAGCATCTCTTAACTTCATTCATGGTGTATAAAGCTTTAAAACTTACTCTACACATTCTACACGCTTTTACCGTACTTCCAGCATTCTTAACAGAACTTTTTGCCTTCCACACTGGTCACATCAAACTTCAAGAAGCAATTTTTTTAGAGAGTATCAGAAAATTTTGTAGAGAGTATCAGTGAGTTGTTCAACAGTATTACTTGGTCTGTTGTGTAGATGCTTGTGTGTTTTTAGGGAGTGGGGAATTTTTGGCAGGTGGGGGGGAGTTTGGGGATTGTCATATGTGTGTCCATGTTGGGTGTGGTCTCTGGGCATTATGTGAATTTCCTTGTATGTGTATACTATGTATATACGTACAATGACAATAAAGTATTATTATTATTAAATTCTGCATACCTATATTTCTTTGTGTACAAATTGAATTTTTATGGTTAAAAAATCAGTAGTATGATATTTATTGATTTATTGGCTACCTACCGTATATACTCGAGTATAAGTCAACCCGAATATAAGCCGAGGCACCTAATTTAACCACAAAAAACTGGGAAAACTTATTGACTCGAGTATAAGTCGAGGGTGGGAAATGCAGCAGCTACTGGTAAATTTCAAAAATAAAAATAGATACCAATAAAAACTTTCACTAGGACAGTTGAGAATAAGTTTGATGTTCACAATTTCCTCTTTGAAAGAGACCAGTAAATAGGGAACAAGAAGATGAAGAAAAAGAAGTGTGTTTTTTCACACTTTTCACACTGCAGTGAACAAAAATGGCATCATAGGAACAGGCTTATTCTCAATCCAAAGGTTTGTTTCTGATTTCTTCCCTGATTTAAGGGAAATTTGGGAAACGATCTCACTATCATGAAAGGTTTAATTGATTCACTAACCCAAAAGATGATGATGATGACAGTGGGAGGCAGGAGTCACTCTCTCCCTTGCAAGAAAAAAGCAAGAGCTGTTCTTATGATCTCTCCCTCTCTCTCTCTCTCCCCCTAATACAGTCAAGCCCTTTCCAGCATGCGCGATCTGCCTTCGCCACTTTGCACCTTGCAAATGCAAAATCCTGGGGTTTTTGCATTTGCAAGGTGCAAAGCGGCAGGGGCGGATCCCGCGTGCTGGAAAGGGCTTGACTGTATTACGGGGAGAGAGAGAGAGAGGGAGAGATCATAAGAACGGCTCTTGCTTTTTTCTTGCAAGGGAGAGAGGGACTCCTGCCTCCCACTGTTTTTGCATTTGCAAGGTGCAAAGTGGCGAAGGCAGATCGCGTGTGCTGGAAAGGGCTTGACTGTATTACGGGGAGAGAGAGAGAGAGAGGGAAAGATCATAAGAACGGCTCTTGCTTTTTTCTTTCAAGGGAGAGAGTGACTCCTGCCTCCCACTGTCATCAACATCTTCTTCTTTTGGGTTAGTAAATCAATTAATTTGGGAAATGATCTCACTATCAGAAAACAACGCGAGCTGCCACTACCACCTCCTCCCCCTCCTCCCGAGTGGACTGAAAGCAGCTGGAGCTGAGGAAACGAAGCTGAGTGGAGCCGAAGCAACCTCAGCTCATGTTGTTTTCTCAGCCTAGAGAAAGGGGAAGGGGGCTCATCTGGACCAAGGGTGAGTCTCCCCCTCAGTTTCCCCTGAAGGATCTTCCGTTGCTTTTGCCTTCCCCCTACATCTTCCCTCTGTTAAAATCCCCCCCCCCACACACACTTATTTTCGGTCGGATAGATTTCGTGTCTGAGCATTCTCACATGGTGGTGGGTCTTCCCCCCCCCTAAAAACAGTTAAAAAAAGAAAAAACAATATATCCTCAAGCAAGAACTTTTCTGCTTCTGATTACCCCCATGCTTAAAAGTTGCAAAGGAAACACGGAAGCAGGGAAGCGGCTGCCCAGCTTTGGAGCTCCACACCATTTTTTTTCAGAGGGGAATCTGACTCGAGTATAAGCCGAGGGGTTTTTTTTCAGCACAAAAAATGTGCTGAAAAACTCGGCTTATACTCGAGTATATACGGTATGTATTCATTTTCATTTATATTACCCCAAAATAGTGAATGTTAAGTTCAAATTATGCTAATTTTTTGATATGTGGCTGAGAGATGAGGAATGTACAGTGGTCCCATATTCCAGCAATGTTAAATTTTTGGCTAAACATTTGGCTTACATAAACACAGTAAACGTCTCTACTCTTCAGTGTTTTCTGCTCAATATGTTATATGGCCATACTCATAAGATAGGGAATAACAAGATAAAAAGTGTGAAACCCTTGCTATTCTAACATCATAGTTTATTTATCAAAGGTCAAGGGGAAAGTAATGTACTGGATCATGTTTATATAGATTCTGTCACCAGGCTCTGCATGAGTAATTATCAGGCATACTGCTGATGGTGGTGTTCTCTAGTTGTTGTAAAGGAGGTTTTATGTATATTTCTGGCTGTAGTTAAGTGCTAGCATATATTTTAACAACCAAATAAAAGTGTACCTAAAATGCATATGTACAGGTTTTGAACTTGACTGCTCTATCGTATATACAGAAGAACTAAATAAATGACATGTCTTGGAAAATTTGCCACGGTCAGGATGCAAGATAAAGAGTTTGTCACAAATATTCTGTGGCCAAACTACCATATGAATAACAAAATGCCTCTTGTTTTCTATTCTCTTATCTCCCAGAAAAGTTCTGCAGGGTCCCTTAAGATTACAAAGCAAATTTGTGTAACTGATGTGCAGAAGGTACAAGATTTGAACATTTCCATTCTGCTGATGAATGATGGTCTTTAAGCGAATGGACTACTGCATACAAATCAAGCATCTGCCTAAGTATTTCTTAACCTTGGCCATTTTAAGATGCACAGACTTTAGTCCCAGAATTTCCCAACTAACATGCTAGCTGGAGAATTCTGGAAGTTGAAGTCCACACATCTTAAAATATCCTAGGTTAAAAAACACTGTTCTGGATATTTAGCTTTGTATTTGTTAAGTCTGGAAGGATGGGTCCAAGAACGGAGACGAGACTCAGATAGCAACAACAGCTCTTTATTAGTGACTTCTGATCTGAGCGAAATATCTTTTTTATAGAGCTGGCTGCGGCTAAGTGGCACAATGACAATGATTTGAGCTTGCCGCGCTTGGCTTGCCCAATTGCTGCAGCCCGTTTACTAGCCAATCGGATCAGCCTGGAGCGACCAATCACGACCCACTGTTAGCGGACCAATCCGAAGTGCAGGCTTTCAAGCCTGCTCATCCAGAACACCCCTCCCCTCTAGGTTCCGTCTAAAGGGTGGGGTTATATAGTCTTGCAGGTAGGCGGGTCTTCGCACCTGTCTATCTGACTTTCACAGTTCAAAAGGTCTGTGCCTGGTCTCGGGTTCCGATGGGTTCCAATGGGCTTTTCGTTGGGATTGTCCGGAACGGTGATCCGTTTCCATAGCTGTGACTCCCTTCTGGTGACCTTGGGATGATCGAAACGCCTCCTTTGTTGCTATCGCTTGGGCTCTCCGGGCTCGCTGAACCTGCTCGGCTGCTGTTATTAGGTGAGATGCTCGATTGCCACGGCTCTACATCAGCTGGTGAGTATTGTTGGCTTTGATGTGGTGATCGTGGGGTTTGTTCCTCTAGACCAGATGTTGGTTCTATTCCAGAATCCCCAGGTGCCCTCTCCCCCTCTGGTTTCATGGTTGGGGTCACTGATGGGAAATGTGGGCAGCCTGGATCGTAGTTGGTCGATGTGGCGTTTCCACACTCTCCCATCTGTGGTTTCTAGGTGGTAGGAATGGGGGCCTGTAATCTGAGTTATTTTGGCAGGGATCCACAATGGGTCTCCTGAAAAGTTTTTTGCGAATACAGGGTCTCCTACCTTAAAGGTGCGGTGTTTACTGCTGGAGCCCAGGGGCTTTTCTGGGGTGTATGCAGGGTGTAGGCGGTCTAGGGGCGATCTGAGTTTTCTGGCCACCAGAAGTTCAGCTGGGCTTTTGTTGGTCGTACTGTTTGGTGTGATGTGCTGGAGCAGGAGCATCCGTGTGACTTTATCGTGGATGTTGCCTTGTTCCATTTTTTGTAGAGTTTGTTTTGTGAACTGAACAATTCCTTCAGCTCTACCATTCGCTGCCGGATGAGCTGGTGATGTCAGTGCGTGTCGTATGCCACGGTCTGCTAAGTATTGTTCAAAGGCTAAGGCGGTAAATTGAGGGCCATTGTTGGATACCAGGACATCTGGTAAGCCGTGCGTTGCAAAAAGTCTGTTCAATTTCTTGATGATTGCATCTGTGGTGGTAGTCTTCATTTTGTTAACCTCAAGCCAGTTAGAGTATGTGTCTACTGTTATTAGGAAAGTATGCCCTTTTGTAGGTCCCGCGAAATCAATATGGATTCACGACCAGGGGCCTCTGGCCGTTTCCCATTCGGCTGGTAGAGCTTTTGGTGGAGCCGAGCGTGTCTCTTGGCATTTGCTAAAGGTGACAACCCAGGTTTCAATTTGTTTGTCCATACCTGGCCACCAGGTGTAGCTCCTTGCCAGCGCTTTCATCTGTACGATGCCCGGGTGTCCATCGTGTAACAAGTGTAGAACTTTTTTTTGTAGTTTTGCTAGTATGACCACTCGGTCTCCCCATAACACGCACCCTCTTTGTGAGAAAAGTTCTGTTTGTCTGTTTTTAAATGGTTTGAAGGTTTCGTTGGGTTCAATTTCTGGCCATCCCCTCTCCACCCAGCCAAGAACTCGTGCCAAGCATGAGTCTTTTTTGGTTTCTAGTGCGATGTCTTGTGCTGTTAGTGGAGGTGAGGGAAGTGTTTCAATTTGTAGTATTGGTAGTGTGGGAGTTGGGTCATCTTGGTGTTCTGGTAATGGTGAGCGGCTCAAAGCATCTGTGTGGGGAATAGTTTTCCCTGGGCGATTTCTCAATTGATAGTAGGCGGCTAGGAACTCCGACCATTGTGTCATTCTCGGGGATAGAATATGTGGAGTAGGTTTGTTGCCTGCCAGGATGCTGAGTAATGGTTTATGAACTGTGATGATGGAAATGATCTCCCATATACATATTCGTGGAACCTTTTGATTGCAGATACTATGGCGAGGGCTTCCTTGTCTAGGTGACTATAGTTCCTTTCTGTTTTTGACAAAGTTCTTGAAAAAAATGCAATAGGCGCCTCTGTGCCATTGGGTAGAATGTGGCTCAGGATGGCTCCTACCCCAAACAGTGAGG
The DNA here is from genome assembly GCA_033807585.1 of Hydrophis major. Taxonomy (NCBI): domain Eukaryota; kingdom Metazoa; phylum Chordata; class Lepidosauria; order Squamata; family Elapidae; genus Hydrophis; species Hydrophis major. Next base: position 110,795,953 of record CM066328.1, on the reverse strand, counting down.
CATCACAAGTCACAGTTAATGGAAGTGTTTCATTATATTGGATGAGCACTGCATCCGAAGTTGAAAGGTCCTTTACTTGTTGAAAGGCATGTTCCTCCCGTCGTCCCCAAAACCAGGAAGCCTTTTTATCGAGGAGTCTATGAAAGGGTTCAGTGACGGTCGTCTTCTGGGGTAGGAAAATGTTATAAAAGTTAATGAGTCCCAGGAAGGCTTGAAGGTCTGTTTTGTTTTTTGGTCTCGGGGCATTTTTGATGGCTGCCAATTTCTTTTCCGTAGGGTGAATTCCTTGTTTGTCAAGGAAGTAACCAAGAAATTCAATCCTTTCAGTGCATAACTGGCACTTTTCCTTTTTTACTTTGAGGCCAGCGTCTTGGAACTTTTGTAGGGCTGTTCTTAGTCATTTTTCCAACTGACTCTTTGTTGGGGCGGCTATTAACACGTCATCGAAGTAGGGCATGACCCCTTTAATGCCCTGCAACAGCCTCTCCATCAGACTTTGGAAAATGCCTGGTGCTACGCTTACGCCAAACTGGAGCCTGTTACATTTGAATGTGCCCCAGTGTGTAACTATGGTTTGGGCTTCAGCGGTTTCAGCATCTACTGGCAACTGTTGATAAGCTTGGGCCAGGTCAAGCTTTGCGAATATTCTGCCTCCCCCAAGTGAGTGAAGGAGATGCTGGACCACTGGTACCGGATAGGCGCTCTGCTGTAATGCGTGGTTGAGGGTGGCCTTGTAATCTCCACAAATTCTCACAGACCCATCAGGTTTTATGGGGGTCACAATTGGGGTCTCCCATTGGGCATGATCAATGGGTTCTAACATGCCTTGTGCAATTAGTTTGTCCAGTTGCTTGTCAATTGTGGATTTGAGAGCAAAAGGGACTCGGCGTGGTTTTAGGCAAATGGGCGTGATGTCAGGGCGGAGATTAAAAGAGATAGGGGACCCCTTGTACTTGCCTAGATTTTCACTGAAGACTTCTTGGAAGTCCTGGACGAGGGCCACTTCCCAGTCTTCGTTTTCAATTTGGTTAATGCCTGCCATTCCAATTCCTAATGGCGCGAACCACTGTAGACCCAGTAGGCTGGGTCGGTCTCTGTCAATGATAGTGAGCAGTAGTAATGCATTGTGGTCCTTGAAGGAGACCTGGAAATGACTGGTGCCAGCGACCGGAATCCGGTTGTCCTGGTAGTCCTTTAATATGAGTCATTGGATGCAGAGGTCTCGGCGGCGGATGTGGGGAATCAGCTGCTTTAGGGTTTTCCAGGAGATCATGGATAGAGAAGACCCGGAGTCCACTTCCATGATGCAAGGTTGATTTTCAATGGTGACCTCTACATGGATTTTTTTAGTGTCCAAGGATGAAGCGTGGCCGATGGTGATAGTCTGATGTACTTCTTCTCGTCTGGGTGCACCAGTAAACTTCCAGGGTCTGTTGTACTGCTTTCATTGGTTGTTTGGGCGGTACCAATTTGTGGTGGGGTTGCCCTTGGTTTGTCTGGAATTGTTTTCTTTCCGTCTGCGGCTGGAACCTCTTTTGTTCCGGCATACCTTAGCAATATGCCCTCGTCTTTCGCAAAAATGACAGATGCCATCTAGGAATCTGCATTCAGATCGTGGGTGGTTTCCCCCGCATCTGGTGCACTGGAAATTCGATTTACGACTCCGCTGGTCTCGTTCGTGATCTGACCGGAGTCTGTGGACTTCTTCCTCTTCACTATCCGATGAGGATTCGATGCCTTCATGATCGGTGGCTGACGTGTATTTCTCTGATGGCGTTGCCATATCATTAGTGGGTTGGCAGTTGGCCCCATTGGCCCAGCGCATTCGTGCTGTTGATTTACAAGTGGCTTCAACCGCAGTGGCGTCGGCTATGGAATCTGCGAGGGAGATGTCTCCTTTGGCCATGATCTTGCTTTGGATCATTGGGTGTCTTAGGCCAAGGACGACTCGATCCCGCATGGCCTCTTCTAGATTAGTGAAACCACACAATCTGCCTAAGTTCCTTAGCTCAGCCACAAAATCCCCGATGCTCTCCCCTTCACGTTGATCCCTTTGGTAAAATTCGTGTCTGCGGATGAGAGTCGGTACTGCTGGTGCGTAATGGTTTCGAAGGATGGGAGCAAGGGTATCCCAGTCCATTGATTTGACTTCACCGGTTTTGCAAGTGCTTTAGCCATCTTAAAGACGTCGGGTCCGCAATGCGTCAGGAAGACTGCTCGTTTTTTGCTGGGAGTGGCATCCTTCAGATTGTTGGACTCTAGGAACATCTGAAACCTGTCCATATATGAGTCCCAGTCCTCGCTGTCTGGATCAAACAGGGCAGGTGGTATAATGCTGCTGGCCACTCTGCCGGTGTCTGCGCGCTGTCAGCCCCATTGCTGACAGTCAATCTTCTGCGAGTGTTCAGTCAACTCTGCTGTCTCCGTATCCCATCCTCGTCACCAGTGTTAAGTCTGGAAGGATGGGTCCAAGAACGGAGACGAGACTCAGATAGCAACAACAGCTCTTTATTCGTGACTTCTGATCTGAGCGAAATATCCTAGCTGCAGCAGCGCTTTTTATAGAGCTGGCTGCGGCTAAGTGGCCAATGACAACGATTTGAGCTTGCCGCGCTTGGCTTGCCCAATCGCGGCAGCCCATTTACTAGCCAATCGGATCAGCCTGGAGCGACCAATCACGACCCGCTGTTAGCGGACCAATCCGAAGTGCAAGCTTTCAAGCCTGCTCATCCAGAACAGTATTAAAGTGGTAACCTTCAGAAATATAAAATTTGAGTATTTATATTATTCACACATACAGTATAGTCAAGATTCAAGTCTAGTTTGGGTGTTTTATTAATGTTTTCCCAGACTTGGGATATCTTATAATTTTAGTGTACTCATAGCTTTGCTTGTACAGTATTTATTGAATATTTCTATCTAATAGAAATTCAAAGAAACTTCTGAAGTTGGCTGATTATTCACTGCCTATATATCTCTTTGTCTCATAAATGCAGCTATTGAAACAATGTAGATCTCTCAAACAATATTTTAATTCTTATTTGCTGACCAAGCAATGTCTATAGTCTAGGCCAGGGGTGTCAAACATTGTCATGGCAGTGTCATGTGGCTTACTGAGACTTTCTCTCCCTTTGCTAAACAGAAGCATCTCCTGTGGGCCAGGAGTTTTACAGCCCTGGTCCTTTGAAAAAGTCTCAAAGAACTTTAGATTTCCAGAGAATTCAAGTTAGGTGATGATTACAAAAATCTTATATTTGCAGGATATCAAGGACAGAGAGTTAAGGAAATAGTCAGTGGTCTATTGTCTTGAAAAGAGAATTAAGAAATTTAGAATTACAGGGCTACATCAGATAATTTGTTATCAAATACTGTAGAAATCTATATAAATAAGTATATCCATCTAAGTACAAGATTCCTGTACTGATCTGCATTTTCTAATTTATGTTTCTAGAAAAGCAACACAAATACATTGACATATATGGCAAAATGTATGTAAGTTGTAAGGCAAGGCCTTTGAATGTATACACTTTCTAGTCCAGCATACAATATCTTCTATATTATTTCCAGAGTGTGGAATATAGTCTCTTCTAAGTGACCATTGAGCTTTTTTAGCAATAGCAATATTATTTAAATTTATATATTGCTTCACGGTGTTTTATAGTTCTCTTTAAGCAGTTTAAGGGGCCAGCATATTGCCCCAACAATCTGGGCCTTCATTTTACCAACCTTGGAAGGATGGAAGGCTGTGTCAACTTTGAGGCAGACAGGATTGAAAAGAGTTGCAGAATTAGTCTATAATACTACATTCTAACTACTGCGCTACATGGCTCTTTTAGATAAGATGTTAATATGCTTAAAAAAGCGCTGGACTTTTAAATAATTGTTACAACTTTATTTAATTTAATTTATTATTTAATTCCAAGATAAAACCAATTATTTTATATTGGGAAGTCTTGAGATATTCTAGGAAGTGAGCAAAGAACAACACTTATTCTCTTTTTGTTTTCTTGGTAGAGGGAAATCTGGTTAACAAAAATTCATATTGGTGCTTGTGTGTACACACGGAAAAGACTATGGCTTTTTAGATATTGCTGAAATGTTTCTCCAGTCAGCTAAACCTAACTAACATGGCCAAAAGAAACTATTGGATATTTTAGTTTAGTTTAGCAACATCTACAGATGAAGACCATGTTTCCAACTTCTGAGATTAGGTCTGTACTCATGAATGGATACATCCCGAAATGCTTTAGAGAATTATCCACTTAAAGGACGTGGGCATAAGCCTTGTTAATAGATTTCCTCTGTAAGTTCCTGTCCTGCCTAGTAGAATGTACTTTTCTCAAGAACTTGAGGGCTGTTAAATGTTTAATTTTGCTGCTCATTGATGAGATAAATATTACTATAAGTAAATTTTAGATGGCTACTTAGCAGAAATCCTATTAAAAGGCTAAGAAAAATAGAGGGTTTAAAAAGACTATTTAGGAGTTGAAGGGTAAGTATGTATAAGACATAATAAATTAAAGGACAATGGCAATACATTTACTAAAGTTGGTGGAAGCAACTCACTGCATTCAGTGGAATTATGCCCATGCATGCATAGAATCTCACTATATAAGTTCTTGACTAATTACCATCTTTCTTGAGTATGAATATAAGATAAAATGTCATTGGTTGTCATTGATTTCTTTCTCTTTCAGCAGAGAGGGCATACCATGATGTTTCCATAGATAGAAATTGCATTTAAACATTTCCAGCCTTGTCTGAAAATGTAATTACTGAAAGTGTAATTATTTGCGAAGTTTTATAAATAAAACACATAAATAAAATTGCATTTTCATGCATCATGTTATGTTCCATCATATAGATTTTCTCTCTCTTTTAGACTTTGAATTTCTTACGCTGATAGTTTTCTTCCACCCTCCGGAGAAAGAGAATGCATGCTTGGTTTATTAGGGGGAAAAGTGATGTTTCTACCTCATGGCAGCATCTTACTTGCAAACTAACAAAATTAGATTTGTAGAAGATAAATTCAGAGAACACTGAAGTTTTCATGTATTCAAAGTCTCATTGGGGTTGTTTCATATGATTTTCTCATTAGGGGTAGCTTCTGCTCCACAGATAGTGAAGCTTTAACTTTGATTTGTGAATGCATACAATAAATCATTTAACTACTGGCTTGAAGTATAATTGCAAACTTTATTGAAGTGTGTGTGTGTGTGTGTGTGTTAGAATATGGCAGGTTAATTTTTTAAATTGACTTTTTGAAAATATCCTGAAGGCATATTTTTATCTTGACTATAATTCATTTTTGTAATTCACTGAAAAATAAATGACTTAGCAGAGAAAAAAATAATTGTCAAAACATAACTGGTGATAAATGGATGAATGCCCAGGTATTTCCACTGAGATTTCTTTTAGTACATTAATTTTCGAACATGGAAATATAGAAACAAATACAGGTTTATAGATAATCCAGAATGGCTGCCCATAAAACTGCAATTTAATTATTAATATAAAAATCCTTTTTCTTCAAGGAGTGTATTTTTGTCATAATTAAATGGTTTATACTTTGTAAAGTTTCATTCAAAGTCTATGGAGAAATTGTAAAAGTATAATAATATTTGTGGGAAGATTCTATATTTTTATTTTATACCAAAGAGATACAGATCTTGGGGGTCGTGGTACTGAAAGATTTTGTTAATAAATTAATTGCTGGTTAAAGCTACATTGTAGGACAACTTCAAATAAAGAAAAAAAAATTAAATTCTTTTTTCATTTTAACTTGGATTTTTCCCTCTTGGGTAGATAATCCATTGTTTAGAAAATGCAAATTATAAAATTGTGCATACTAATAATAGGTTATTAAGCAGATGGTGCAATAGGTGTTACATGTTACATACAAGTATAATGAAAATCCTGTTCTAATCAAATAGAAGCTCTTTGGAAATAGCTAGTTAAAATACCCAGTTCTTACAACCAATACCAGATGCCATTTTTGAAGAATAAGAATACATGTAAACTAATTTCTTGAATAATCTGTGGCTCTTCCTTCCTAAAAGATTCTTTCAAGATTATATTATTTTAACTAGCATCTTAATTTGACTTCACAAAGCATCTGAGTCCAGACTTTTTTGTATGTGTAGCTTTAACATATGTCAATATGGCACCAAGTGTTCTTGGCAACTACTGTATTAGCCTTAGCTAAAATGATGGCATATTGTTGAAAACTTGTATTTTGCAATTATATGAAACTCATTCAAATGTTGTACCACTATTATAATTATACAATTATTATCTTAACAGAAATATCTGTTTTAAAGCCTTTTTGCTACAAGTCTTGTCTTGTTTTAAAGCTCAAGGTAAAAAACTTTTAGTTAACTTTTTGTTCATTAAAATGTTAGCTTTTATTCCCAATTTTCAGTTTTTATAACATTCAAAAAAGTAAGGCATGGATAGAAAATAATTCTATATTCCCTACAAAGCAGAAATAAGATTGGGGGCCCCTTTTTTATTCACATGGTAGGTTGTGGATTGTAAAGAGAATCTGCTGTCTGGGTATGGTGCTAGAAAGAAGATAAATATACGAACATACACTGCCATTTTCTCTTCTGCTCTTGAACTAAAAGCTAAACAGTCTTTTTAAATGTACAATATATTACATTTCTTGTCATTGTAGCGAGCAGTAGTGAGAGAAAACGTTAAACAAACAATAAAGTTGCCCCTGGCCTGGTTATGTTAAACTACTAGGGCTTATTTGTGGAACAACTTAACACTTATACTTTTGAATATATTTCTGGCGTTGATTGAATAGTTATTTAAGTTTACAAATACACAAATAGCATAATGCAACATCGTATGTCTGGCTACCCTAGGGCCACATGTAGTGCTTCCTCCAAAATTCTGGATTCTGTCCTTGGACTGCTTACTTATTATTTCATCCTGTCTTAATTTGGTGCTCTTTTGTTATACTGTATCAGATTAAAGGCCCCCACAATTCTCAGTAAATAGGGATATTGGTTATACTGGCTGGCACAGTAAGGATTAAAGGGACGTTTTCCTTCCCTTGCAAAATATGTGCAACGTGAAGCAGTGTTAAAAGCATCATTAAGGCTTTCTTTCCAGGGGTAATGAACAGATGTAAACAAATCTGTTGAATGATGTTGGATTGATACACTTTTTATGTAGCTTAGATGAGGTAGTTATTCTATAACTTGACTTACTGATTTATATAACGTGAGGATTTTTCCATTCCTCGTTTCTTAGGAATGCAGATAGTCGTTCTCCAATATGAAAACTTCCAGCCAAGAAAAACTTGAGAGTGGCGGTGGAGAAAGTTATGCTGAATTTTATTTCTTTGATGGGCTAACTTGATATGCAGGAAACTTTGTATATGGGTCTCATTCACAGTTATAAATTAGTCTGCTATTTTCATTTAAAAACATTCTGATGATGGATTCAGTTCTGAGCGACCAACTATCAGCTTTAAATTTGATGGCTGCCATATCATTTTGAGCTTTGCAAATGTTTTGCAATTAATAAATGTTCCAAGAAAATTAATAGCCTGGTTTGGAATTACTTCAACAAAGAACATCCTAGTATCATGAGGAGTGATACAGAGGCTGGCATTTTAGTTTATTTCTTTTATAATTCTTTTCTCTCTAACAATTAAAATATAGTAGTTTGTTAAAATCTCTGAGCTTCCATTCACAGCTCAAATAACTTGTATCACGTAAGTCATTTTGATATATAGAAAATATAAATTAAAGTTCAATTAAAATACAAGTTTAAGGTTCTAATTCAACAATCTGATTACTTAATAAATATTTAATTTTTAAAAATTACTTACAATAACTCTCTTGCAGTAGATATATCTATATATATTCACTAACATCTGCAGTCAGGATCTAAAGGTAACGTAACCTCACAATTAGTAATCCTAGAAATGAAAAGGAAAAAAAGGAAAAAGGCCTGGGAAATTATCATATAAATCAAACTTGAAAAAAATTGAGATATTGCTTGAAAAGTTGAACCTCTTTGTGGACAACAACTAATATCAATGGGTCTGCATATCAAGTGCAGATTTATTTACCATATTGTTTGATAATTTTTTTAGTGCTTGAATGTCCACATTGAATGGACATTCAATGCTTGAATGTCTACATTTTTTATCTACTCAAAAATAATCAGACTGTAACCTCATAGTTGATGAAAATACATATGCAACAGAAGCAATTGACCTTGTTAATTTCAGCCCAAACTGACAATAACAGGAGGTCCAAATATGTCCCTACTCTTGAATTTGTATCTAACAGCAAGATGGTTCTCACCAACATTAAATCTTCTCTCAGGTATCTGGTGTACACAAAGCAATGTTTTTGTTTTTGTTTTTGTATTGTTAATTTTAACAACGTTTTGTTTGGTGCCTTCATGTCAATTTTTGACTCCTGGAGACTGCTTGGAGACTGCCTGTCCTTGCAGGGTGTTTTTTTTTTTGCAAGGTGTTAAAGTGAGCACTCCTCTCCCACCCCAATTGTTTTGCCAGGGCAGGAGAGTCAGGCATGTAATTCTAAAAGTCACAAAAATGACTTAACAAGGTTACTGCCATTTTGAAAGAAATAAGATTTTTGAGCAAACTTGCACCCGCTGACACCCCTGTAAATAAAATGTCTGTTTAAAGAGTTATAGACAGATACAGTGTGTTCACTCCTATTCTCCTTTTCCCTTTCACATCCAGATCACTGAACATTTCAAGTAGATACTGCCAATTTTATCAAGTATCTTTAACTTGCAATTAAAAAAGAAATTATTGGCTTAGAAGCTACAATTAATTCCTCCAAAACCTCTTAATTACAGTACATGGAACAATAGCAGCAATAGTATTTGGATGGAACAAAGTAATGGATACTTTAAGTTAAGACATATCTCTTACAAGATAATTTAAAATTGCATTTCTATCTTATATTAGTTTTGTTATCTAAAGTGTTCTTAAATATTTCTCCAACTACATCCCAGTTATTAATTTAATATTAAAGAATAGTAATAGTCCCAGGTCAGAAACCTTGGTACCTCATTCCATTTCTCATGTAGTAGATAATTACTAACAAAGACTCTTTGAGGATGGTTTTAGAGTATTGCTTCCATTTTCATTATGCTATCCAACCCATATTTAATAAACTTGATAATGAGAACAATCTAAACAATTTCTTGTATATTTCTTTTTTGTATCCAGATCTTTGCTAGAGTTTGGGAGTAACATTGACTTTAGTACATTCCCTTTAGTTTCCTGAACATCCTATGCTTCTTTCTCAACACTTACTTTCTCAACATTGTCTACTTCTATGAGATTCTTGTTAGTATGCCTTTGAGTTTATTAAAAATCTTTTTGTTTGAAGTTCAAGGTATGTGTTTGATTATGTTTCATTTTAGTTTTCTATAAGATCAAGAACCCCAAAATTAAATATCTTTGTCACTCAGCAGTTTTCTGTATCAGTAACATTCCCTATTGATTATCAAGTCAAGGATACCTGAATTTCTGATTCTGATTCTCCCACCCATCTTCCATTACCTTCTCAAAAAGAAAGAAAAATCAGGAATTTTCTGGGGAAAAAAAACATCATGCCTGGTAGAATTTGTTTCACAATGTTGATCTTTAAACTGTCCAATCACTTTGGCTTCATTTTTTTTTTGAATGATTTGCAGTTTGCTTTTAGAATATTATTTGGCAGGTGCCAGAGAACTCCATAGTTGTTTCTCCACTTATTTTTAACCAAAATGCTTTCTGTCAGCATTGCCAAGTTTATTCATTTGGATTGTTTTAGAAGGTATGAATATTTTAAACATTCAGTGCAGTAAGAACTCCTTTGCTATTGCTTCTTTGCCTTCTGAAAAAAACTTGTTTCTTTAACTACTATAGTGCAGACACTGCAATCATATCTTCTGGTTTCTATTATATCTACTGAATTTTATTCTCCTGTGCAGAGAGATCAAGCTATATTGAGGGGTCCTTGATGTTCTCTGAGGTTGGTTGTTTTCTAGACATTTCATTATCCAACTAGCTAACATCCTCCTCCTAAGGAGTGGGATTTGCTCTCAGTTTATATTCTAGTATCAGTGTTGGTGGGGGTGGTCTTGGAGATTTTTTGTTGGTCTTATTTACGTTAGCCTGTTTGGCAGTTCCTTGATGGAAGTGTTGTTGATTGTTGATTTGATTGTATGGATAACATCAACAGCATCATTGGTTGGTTTGTGTCAGAATTCCTATATTATGAACATTTATTTACAGGCATTGAAGGATATACACTTTAACAACCAAGATTATTTTTTATTTTCCCTGACTGTTTTAGGAAGTTTTGTTCCAGTAGCATGATTTCCACAGGGCATAAGTGTGACTTTCATTCACACACATACCTCAGATTCAACTAAAGCTTTCCTTACAGGATTGGGGTACTTTGGCCAAATAAAATTTCACTAGTCCTTGGACATGCAACTTATCTTATTCCAGTGGTCAATCTAATTAATTCAGACCATTGCCCCAGAAACCACATCTTTCTCACTGAACCATTTTTGTAGCCAGTAATTAACTTGCTTTTCTTTTCTTTCCTTTTGTTCCATGGTCTGCGTGGTCAGGCTTCTCTGACCCTTGGGGGATCTCAAAGTTTTTGCTGAGATTTCCAAAATCAATGGTGAAATAAAGCTGGTGTATGTTGTTCCCTGATTTCTGTCAACAGTTCCCAGTCCAGCAAAATATGTCAAAAATAATTATCTTTAGTGAGGTAGCACCATACTGAATGGAAATGGGAGTTTGAGAGAGGAATCAATTTCTCAAGGAAATGGTGAGCTTTCCTTCATTAGAAATGGAGACTGGACAAGATTAGGTTAGGGGTGCTTTCATATGTATTCTTGTACAAGCAGTGAATTATATTTAATGGGTTCATTAAATTTAGGAAGGCAAAATGTATTATAAGAGTAAGGATCACATGTGTGTGTTTTAGTTTCATAAAATCATTATAAGAGTAAGGATCACATGTATGTGTTTTAGTTTCATAAAATCACAAAGGGGCCATTTGAGCTACCCAAATAAGGATAAGAATCCATCGTGATAATGAAATTGATTTATGTTTTTCTCCATTTTTTTGCATAGGAACTGCTTGCCACTGTGTGTGTCTCTATGTGTGTGCATGAATCTCCATATGCAGAGTCCCTACTACACACATTCCCATTTTGAACATCTTTTATTTTTAGCATTTATGACCAAAAACGCTACTCATTATTATCTGAGTTTATTGAATCCACATTTTACAACTTAAAAAATTCAGTTGCACTTTGTTGTTGTTGGTTGCGAAGTCATGTCTCACCCATCACGACCCCATGGACAATGTTCCTCTAGGCTTTCCTATCCTTTACCATCCCCCAGAGTCTGTTTAAGCTCACACCAATTGCTTCAGTGACTCCATCCAGCCACCTCATTCTCTGTTGTCCCCTTCTTCTTTTGCCCTCAGTCGTTCCCAGCATTAGGCTTTTCTCCAGTGAGTCCTTCCTTCTCATTAGGTGGCCAAAATATTTGAGTTTCATCTTTAGGATCTGGCTTTCTAAAAAGCAGTCAGGGTTGATCTCCTCTAGGACTGACTGTTTGATTGCCTTCCATTCCAAGAGACTTGGAGGAGTCTTCTCCAGCACATAGTTCAAAGGCCTCAATTCTTTGGACCTCAGCCTTCATAATGATCCAACTTTCACAGCCATACATTGAAACTGGGAAAACCATAGCCTTGACTGTACACACTTTTGTTCGAAGGGTGATGTTTCTGCTTTTTATTATGCTGTCTAGATTTGCCATAGCTTTCCTCTCCTGGAGCAAGTGTTTTTTAGTTTCACTTAGCCATTGTTAAAAATGTTGAATTATACAATCACTTTTTAGTATGATTTTCAGTAAGTCCTGATTAGTATCAAGTCAGGGACAGATGATACTTCTTTGTCCTTTTTCTGGAAGACAAAGTAGTCATTAAGACATTTCAGGAATCATCTGGAAAGGGGGCTGGCATTTGCTGCTTTTCCAACAGATGTTAGAATAATTAAGATCCCCTATTTGGTTGTACTACTGGCATATGTGATAATTTAACTATATTAAATATTTTAATATTTAATGAATATCAGCATGATTTGTGTAATTGGGTGAACCTGTTGATGTGTACAGTTTTAACATAAACATTTTATTTAGAAAATTTCATAAAGAACTTTCCATAAAGATATATTATTGTCTTTCATTGTAAAAATAATCTTGGAATGAATATTACTTTTTGTTTTGAAGGTAAAAAGTTCTGACATACTTAAACTGAATCACCAAGAAAAAAATAGGGCTATTTCTGAAAATAGGAAACTTGCCTATAGGGGTTTTCTGTTTGTGGTAGATAATCTTTATATATTTGTAAAGATTCTAAGATATTAAAATGTGTGTGTGTGTGTGTGTAACTTATATTTTCTACAAATATTTATAGTTACAATAAAATTTAAAAAATCATCTTATCTGCCAAAAAAATATTCATTTTTGTTTTTATGTCTTTAGTGTGTCCTGCCAATCCCAGCTTTCAGTCCCATTTCTTATTGGAGTTACAGCAATTCCATGGCCCATCAACAGTGCATTTTCCATTTTTCTTTCAAATTAACAAATCTACAGTAAACTTGAACACCATCTTGAAGAATATGTTTGTTACTGTTCCCAGGGCTCAAGAAACAAAACCACCAACTTCATGCTTTGAAGATAAAAATACAGCTGTGGAGAAGGGATGCAGTTCATGAGCTGATATCACAAGACATGACAATAAAGTAGTAGATAATACACTTTCCCCATGTGTATTAGCCTTGCCACAATATAAATTAGTTGCATGGTTCCTGAGTTAATAGTCATATCCTGTAAATTGTATATGTTTGGGCAAGGAACTAAAGAGTATGTGTATATGCGTGTGTGTGTGTGTGAGTGCATGTACACAGACACACTTTCCTTCTCATAAATGTTTGAGAAATACTGCATTTTGGCTCATTTAAACAATTGTCTTCCAGTTGCAAATGGCAATTCAATCTTTTGTGAAGCATAAACATATATATAATTTCAAACAAGCATTTTATTTTTTAAGCAGAAAAAAAGTGGAATTCTGGTTTTGTTTGGCTTATCTATGACCCACAATAGAAAATTGACTTTGCATAGCTACTGGTTTTAATATCCCCTTTGAAAATTAAAAAAAAACAAATAAGTTGGGAATAAGTTGGAGAAAGTACTGGATATATGATAAAAGTATAGGTCTGATGAATATTCATGCTTAATGCAAATAGGCCTTAATAATATTCTTTCGAACAAACACAGAAGCTCATTCTTCGAACAAAGCACTTGAAGCAAAGTGAAATGATACTAAGATTTTAACCATAGGCCAACACTCTATCAAACAAAGCATTATTCTGGAAGTTTCCATTCTGGAAGTAACATTGTAAGAAAATGACTAGTTAACTTATTAAATCTATATATGTCAGTACAATTATATCTAAGTTGCCAATTTAACCTCTGACCTGTTACTAATTTAAGAACATTATAAGCTTATTAATTGCATATTCTCACAAAGATTTTCTAAATGTTGATATAAGTTATATTATTTTACATATTCATTATTTTGTAAGGTTCTTTACAATAATAAGCAATGTTTGTAATAAGCATAATAAGCTGGTGTCTGAATGGAAAGAGCTAAAAAATGAAGTAGAAAAATAAGAAATGGAATGTCTTAATTTCTTTTAAAACCGTTTTGCAATAATTGGTAATATTGAAAATAGGAAATTTCTTTCATTTGTTTTCTATAAAAAATCATTTCTAAGTTGCCATATATTTATAAATCTCAAGAGAAATATGCTCAATAAAACTAATTCAGAATACAAACCATAAAAATGAAAGTATTTAAGCATGAAATAGCCAAAATAATCATCAGCATGGAATAATGCATGAAAAGAAAATGCTGCTAATCTTCACTAACAAAGATCTCAAATATCTACATGGTTTTGACCAAGAACAAGACCAAAACCAATTTTGCTCAAAGTAGATATTTGGGGGAGAATTTTATAGAAAAGGTATTCAAGTCCAAGTGTGTTTTTCCATACCAGTGGTTCTCAATCTTTCCTTCACCATGAACTCCTTTTAAGTTTTTTTTGTGGACATGAATGATGGCCACGGGACCCCAAGAAAGATTTAACAATAGATTAAATCATAACATTTCTTCAAGCCCTTGAGGAGTGCTCCAGGGCTCTGCTCACCACTGTCCTACACAATGTACAGAACCACTGTCCTACACAATGTACAGTTCCCACTATTAGTAAAGAAGCTGTATAAATTTTCAAAAGAAATGTTTGTGAAAGCAGATATGAAGCACCTCTTTTTGAATCAACCAATTAGCTGAATTCTTTTCCATGCTTGCATGGCTGATTTGTAAACTGATCTTGGCTGTATGTGTTAAGGTATTGATTTAATAGCTGACCAGCTGTTGTAAGACTGCAGTAAACGCTGATGCAATAAAAATGAATCAGCAGAGTATTGCCACTTTAAGATTGAGGATGGGTCCACAGGATTTTGCCGTTTTAAGAAGCTGTCTATATATAGACAGTCATGAGAGGGCATGTTCCTTTTTCTCTTCGTGTTCTATCTTCATTGTAGAATACTCCATGTTGAGTAATGGAGACTGATTGCCTGCTATGTATTGTCTACCATGTCTATGTATGTATATAGCTGTCTTGTTCATAAACCACTGTTAAAAGACAAAGCCTCTCTGTGCTGTGTGTTGCTCCTGGTTGTCTCTCAATAGGAGTCATGCTGTAAACATTCTGACAGTATGCACATGCATGTATAGCCATTCACCTTTCCTGGGAGAAAAGTGGAGCAATGAGATTTCAGAGAAGGTTATAGTCCTATCACTGTTTTTTTAAAAAAAGGCATGTTTGTTGTCTCAGAGAAGTGCTTCATGCAAGCATATACCTTGTAAAATACTTATTTTCTTAATGTTTGCAGAACGCTAATTGCCACCCAGAAAAGAAGCCCCACAGAACATATTTAGGTGGGGGGGGGGAAGGTTGGTAAAAAGGTTCTTTACATTTTGTTACAAAAGACATAGAATAAATTGGAACAATATTTGTGGATGTGCTAATTTTGTGGGTCAGTCCTTCCATTTCTGTGTTGTACCCGTTACAGAGCTTATTCTAGAGCAGTGGCTCTCCAAGTGTAGTTTGGGGACCCTTTCAAGGGGCCACAGAGTCAAATATTTTAACATATCTCCATTTTAACTTCTAATACACAACATATTGATAGCTATAACCTACAAATATCAAAGCTCTTTGTGGTTCTCAATCATTTTTAAGAATGTAAAGCTGTCTGAAAAAATATTTGGAAACCACTAGAGTTTTCATTGCCATTTCATGAAACCCAGGCTGTTCATTTTTCGCAATAGAGGAAACATGCTTTCTGCTGACACAAGAGTTCTATTCCTGATCAATAAATTCCAAAATCAATCACTAGTACAGATACTAGTATTCCATGTCCAAGTAATAATTACTGAGCTGCCACATTTTGCACTGGTTGCAGTCTTTGTGTTATCAATAACAGTAGCTCCATATTCTGTTTTCTAATATTTTGTGTGATGTTTGTGTTTTGTATGTCTATATTCATACATATACATACACACAAATATAGAAGGACAAAGCTAAACAAAAATACAAGTTAAAATAATTTCAAGTGCAAGTGTATGATTTCACAAACCTTCATATTTGTTTTTGCTGTTATTTTTGAATATTGCTGTGCCTACCATATTTAATCTCTTTCCCAATCTTTTCTCAAATATTAATAAATACTTTATCAATCTATTTGTTCATGTACATAAAAATATCTCTTGAATGTTTTTGGACTGACTGAATATTCTACACCTATGCAAGAATTGGGAACTAGGGGATGCTACAACATTCATTGTATTAAAAATACATTTCTGCATATGCCGTTTAGAAAAATTGTTTTGGTAGATAAGTTAGTTTAGATGAGTAAACCTGTATAGCAATGATGATGGTCTTCCTGGAGTATGTTTATGCTGTTGACATCCACGTGAATGAATAATTATTATTTTAATAATTTATGTCCCTAATGATTGAAGAGAGAACTTCCAGACCTAGAAATGGCACTTCCAAAACTGATATTGCCAATTACATTTGTAATATGAGTATAATGTTTCAAATATCTTCATACTTAATTGACTTTTTTTGTTTTACTTTAAAGATTCTCAATAAACATTAAATTCACTATGAGGTAAATTCTGCAAAGTGATTGATAATATATTTAATAATCAGAACTCACAAAGATTCTCACATTTTCAGTCTGGGTTTGTTTGAGAAAGAGCCAAATATGTTGATCATCCTTGTATATATGCTAATGTACACATATAAACATTGACATATACACATAAATGTACATAAATTGTACAGCTGTTTAGATTAAATGAGACATTGTTTTTTTGAGTGTTCAGGATGCTTATCTAACACCAGTTGGCAACTTCTTTAAGTTACTGCCTCTTTTGCTCAGATTGTGCAGTTGCCCTGCCCTGCACAACTTGTGCCCTATCTCAGAAAAAGACATTAAGAACTAAGTGACAGATGCTACATTTAGATCTTCTGTACTCTAAAACTCTTCAAAGCCAGAGCACTACATGGTGTGTGTGTGTGTGTGTGTGTGTGTGTGAGAGAGAGAGAGAGAGAGAGAGAGAGAGAGAGAGAGAGAGAGAGAGAGGGAAGGAAGGGGTAGAGACAATGTGAATACCATTAAAATAATACACAGAAATAGATGATTCCAACAGGAATTTTTCCTTACTCATCTGTGAAGGTATGTCATATGTCAGGTATATAGCGTGATGCAACCATATAGGAATGAAAAGAACATACATGTTTATTTTATTTATTTGATTTTGATGCTGCCTGTCTCCAAACAACTCTTCCTTTATTGCCATCCGTCATTCCTCATACTTCGATTCAAACTTACCTTGTGAAAGAAACTTAGTAACTTCTATTTGCCAAAATAATTGATTAAAGTCATATATTTATATGGTATTTTCAGATCTTTATTTTTCTAATATTCAGGAAAAGAAAAAACAAAACAACAAAAATATCAATTTGTGTATTACAAGGATTTCTTTAAGATTGAAAATTCCCATCATGTAGGAAGTATCTACATAGGGAATATATCTAATATGCTTAATGTGTAATTTTAATGGGATCTGTTATGTTTGCTTGTGTAATTTTAATGGGATCTGTTATGTTTGTTTTAGGGTCGATCCTATTCCATATGACACCCCAAAACCAGCAGGCCACACACGGTTTGTCTGCATCTCAGATACACACTCCAGAACAGATGGAGTCCAGATGCCTTATGGGGACATCTTGCTTCATACAGGCGATTTTACTGAGTTGGGACTACCCTCTGAGGTCAAGAAGTTTAATGATTGGTTAGGTAAGAAATCACTGCATTTTGATGACCCAAATTAACCTTTGCTTTCCAAGTGTCACTTACAACCTCCTAATTGTGTTAGAGCTTTGAAAAGCATTCACCTTACAACCTTGTCATCTTGTTATATACCCGGTGCAAACAAAATATGATTCTGTTAATTAATGTGGATTTACATGCCTGATCTTGTATTTTCACCAACATAACCTTTGCCTTTTGGCATCCCATGTTGACAAAGGCTGAATAATTACCTATAACAGCTTTTTCTACTGTACTCAGTACTAAATATGGTTTGAAAAGGACTGTGAATATCAGAATAACACTAGGAGATAGATATCTATTTCAGATAAAGGGATACAGGCATAATATCTTGATAACTGAAGCCTATTCTACATATAGTCTTAAAGGAGCAAGGTATATGTTTGCAGGGCTGAATTTTTTTAAGCATTTCCTAATAGGCTATTAGTTAGTGGGCCATTAATAAGTTGATATAAGGGTTCAACAAGAAACACAAGAGACAAAAAAGGCATATGTATCACTGGCCTACTTAAAATTTGAGGGCTGTGGTGTAGAATTAGAAAATTTGGGGAAGTTATCTAGAAAAGAAAACTGAATAGCATGAAGATTAAAATGGAAATATGACTCCAGGAAAAATAATTGTTCTTCTAAATATTCTTGTGTAAATAAAATTACATAATTATATGAAATTTCTTTTAGAGCGTATCTGTTACATTTTTACATAGATCTCTTGTACCTATGATACATGATGATAAAACCAATAATACATATATGTTGTGTTGCTACAATGCAGTCCTACCATTTTGTACCTCAACATCAACTGAAAGTATTCAGATGTGAGATTTGTGGTTGTGATGTCACAAAGCACATTTCATTACTCCTCCTCCCTGAGAGGTGTCTCAGTGCTCCTCTACAATTTTGTATAGTGACCAGGCTTCTAAAGATCTGTAATGACATTTTTCAGATTGTCTTGGAAAGCCCTTGGAAAATGAAATAAATTATTCATCGAAGAATTTTTACAGCTGAAAAATTACAGAATTTACAGAATTTTTTTGTAGGGAAAAAAGAAATCTATTTGGATGAATGGTTTAAACTTTTCAGAATCCATTCCAATTTATGTGTTTAAAGCAATTTGATCCTGAATTGTTTCTGTGGTTTATTGCAATAAGACATTGTTACTCTTTGCAGCTGCAGGCTGAAAAAAGTAATTAATCTTCCCATCATCGCCAAGATTCTTCAAAGCAGGAGTAAGCTTCTGTGCTGTTTCTTCATAGATTCATGGGCTATATTTAGTCTGATTCATATAAAACTGGCAAATAACCCTGTTTACTAAAATATAACTCATGCTTTGATCTAAAAAGTTTCCAGTGTGGTTTTGTAAATCATTTAAAACCCACCACAAAATAAATTAGGTAAATAGTAATCTGCAAGAAGTTAGCAGAGACAGTGCCCACCTTGCACAAAGCACCAAACAAAACAAAAGCAGAATTATGAATGAGTAAAGAATTATTCATGAAAAGAAGGACTAAGGGTGACATAAAAGCAGTGTTGCAATATCTAAGGAACTGCCACAAAGAAGAGGGGGTAAATCTACTCTCTGAAGGCAAAACAAGAGGCAATGGATGGAAATTAATCAAGGAGAGAATCATCGTAGAACTAAGGAGGAATTTCCTCACAACTAGAATTAATCAGCAGAATGGCTTGCTTTCAGAAGTTGTGGGTGCTCCAGTGATGGAGGTTTTAAAGAAGAGATTGGACAACCATTTATCTGAAATAATACAGGATTTCATAACTAGAAGTTATTGGGGTTGGATTAAAAGACCTCCAAGGTCCTTTGTACAGCTGATGAATGAACTAGAAGATTGAGAAAGGACAGCTTCAAGAAGCTGATTCCTTCAAACAATATTCATACTTGGAGGTCCCAACAATCCTTCTGTACAAGAATTATTTGAGTTCATGTCTGAACACAGCAGGAAAGGCAAATTCTCCTCAATTCACTGAAATCTAACAAAGCTGAAGTTTGAAGATCAGAGCCTGCATTCATATGAATTTTGGAAACTAACAAGAAGCCAGTTTGTCCTAGGATGACTTCATAAAGTGTCTAGTTACTATGGTCAGAATTATGACCTTTTTATTCTGCTTTGGTAATCTAATCCAGCTTTCTAACCCATCTTTTCCAACCTGGTGTTATCTGGGTGAGTTGAACTCCAATTCTTATAGTCCCTTTTTGCAGATGAGTTCATTTTTACAAAGTTGGTTGGAAGGGGCTGCTTCTTAAGATAAGACCTGCAATGCAAGATGCAATTTATGGCTAGCTTTCCTTGTTGATAAAAAAGTTCTAATCACCTTCCAAGGAAACACAAATTCATTTAACATAGTTATGATAGTTCATCCCATTTGAAGTTGCTCCACATTTTTAGCTGAAATTTGCTTTTGCTGGGATTTTCAATATTGATTCTAATTTTGTCCCCTGGAACAAGCAGAAACTAATTTACTCAGTAAATTGTGCTTTTTCAAGCGGCAGCTGTACTTTTTGGTTTTTCTTTCAAGACATTTTGCTTCTCATCGAAGAAGCTTCTTTAGCTATGACAGGATGGGGGTGGGGGTGGAATGGAAGAGTGATTAGTCAGAAATATCTTCAAAGAAAAATGAGAAAGTCCAGTTGCCTCTTAAAAAAGCACCTTTGGGACAACTATGACCTGGATTATTGAGAATCTCCATAGAACTTTACTTATAAAGTTCTATGTCATTATAGTTTGTCATTATAGCTTTCCCGCCCCCTCATAATTTTAAGACTTCTGGCATTTTCTCCTTTATATTCTCTTTTCTCCATAGTCTTATGTTCTGGAAGCAAGAGGTAGTATTTTGAATTAATTAGGTGTGCATCTGAAATGCCTGTTTAAGAGGACTGAATTGATAAATTGAATTGTTCATCTTCACCATAGTACATCCTCATCAACTTTTATTTTTTCCCACTTCTGTATCTAACCTTATCTTTCAGCATTTTGCCTTGTGGTTTCTTTTGTGCCATAACTATTAGCTAACTCCGTCTATAGTGTGTGTGTGTGTGCGCGCATATGCTCCTTGACTGATAAATTTTTATTATTGGTTTTTCATGAAAGTCATCTGGGCTTGTATACTGCCTGACCTTTGTGGTCACTTAGTGATTACACACGCCTGCTGGGGTAATTTATTCACTTTGTTTTGGTGTGAACATATCCCAGGGGTCTTGTAACTGCTGTAATCACTTGACCCCAGTGACTGTTAAATGCTTTAAACACAGTTATTTTAAATTTATAATTATTTTCATTAAAAATCCCTTATAGTAACTTAACCGACCTTGCAATAAACCCAGCACTATAGACTGAGTCAAGAAAATTTTTTTTACGATGGCTAGTGTACAATGCACATGTTTACTCATTGCCTTTAGTTGTGTATAGAAGCAGCAAGACTCTTAACTGCAGTATTGCATTTGGGTATAATTGTTGCAGATATTTAAAATTGGCCAATATACTTGCAGTTTGAAATGTAAAGATTGTTAATGTAAATTACAAGGGACTTTGAACGATTAACATGTTATTTAATTTCAAAGACCAGATGCTGAGGATCTTTATTAACTCCAAAGGACCACTAAAAGTATTTTCTGTACAATTGGATTCCCGTAGTTATCTGTACCTAGGTTATCTGTAACCCATAGTTAACTATAGTTATCACGTAATCAAATAGTAAAATAAAATCATTGTTATTGGGCAGATATCTCAATGTAAAATGGATAATTTTTGCAATAAATATTTAGATAACAACTTGATTAAGGGGCTCCCTCTCGAATCGTATGTTTGTTTACTTGTTTGTTTATTAAATTTACATTCTGCCATCTCACTATTTAAAGTGACTTAGGTTACCGTTCTCATTTTCTTTGCTGCCATGTTATTTTGAGGATTGGCCAAAGAAGTTCATGATCTACAAGTAATATCTTCTAAGACCTCACAATTCCTCTCTTAGATTGTATCCAACTCTGTTGAAACTCCTGCTGAAATTAAATATTGCCCTTTCTTGTACTGTTGAGCCAGTCCAGAATTTTTTAGGTTGTTACTGTCATTCTGTAGGATATCACTTGTAGTCATTAAGATTCAAACCCAAATACTTTTGCACTACAGCTGTTTTGTGTAACTTAACAAAGAGAATGAATATGCAAATGAAAGTACCGTACAGGTATTCCTCTTAGGATAATAGAGGAGTAGAGGTAAACACTTCCTTAAGCCAAATGTGATTACAGATGTTTGCATAAAAATGTCCATGTAATTTTCTCAGCAATACAGAAGTAAGTTGCTAGAGTTGCTCAAATGACAGGAAGTTTATGCAGTTATATTTTCAATTGGGGTAATACAGAATCAAGAATCAAGTTGGTTTTCATTTTCAATTTTTTCCTTAAATTTGAAATTTAGATATATTAAGCATTATCTTTTATTATCTTTTTCATAATCTGGGCATACTGTAATTGTATTATAAATATTTATATGAATTGTAAACCTTTCATAAAGACTTGTAAAACTTGAGTAAATTAAGTATGATATAATGCTGTTGAGCTTGGGTGTCTGGGTATGACAGATTTTATTTATTAATTAAATTAACTATTACTACTCTTTTGATTAAAATGTTCACCTTGTTTTAGTACAAATGTGTTGGTGTAAACAAAGGACAAACCAACTAAAAATATATTTTAATTGGGTGTCAAAAAAAATCAGGCTTGGTTGAATCTTTTTACTATTCTAAAATCTGTTTTTTCCCTCTTCAATATAGCATGTTTATTTGGATTTGAAATTAGATTCTGTAACTGCAGTATATTTAATGGGATTTATTATGTGACTAAAGGAAGGAAATGAAATGTATACAGATTTTATATTAAAAAAACCTTAGTGTATATATTATAAATTAGTATTGTTGTCTTTAATACATAATTAATTTTGTATATTAAGTTTAATATTTTGAGTTGCATTTATTTTTTATATATGAAATATAGTATTTTGTTCTAATAGAACATATGCATTTTCATTAGGATCAAAGGTTTAACCAAAGTTTGTTTTATCTATAACAAATATGGAAGGCATTGGAGAACTGCATATTTCATTTATGGAAAATGATGAAAAATCAGGTGGTCTGAAATTTTGTGGAATTGCCCAGAAAAGAATTTTAAAAATGTTAAAAAAAGAAATTGCTCTTCAGAATTAGCATAGCTACCTACTTTGTGATGAATTTTTTTTAAAAAAGTCCCTATTCACAAAAAAAGAAAAAATGTATTGTTACAATATTCGTAGTTGAATTAAAACAAATATCTTACAATGAAATAAAAGGCCTTTTTAAAACAGAAGTAATTTGATTTAGTTTTCCATTTTGGAATTTACCACCTGGCACTTAATTTTGCATCATATTGTTTCATTTGTTATTTCTGGAATAAAGATTTATTATAAAGACTCATTTTTTACTACTTGCACATTTTGCATATTTTCAAAAGCTGTGATTGAATTCTGAATCAAAAATTCTGATCAGGTTTAAATGTTCTGGAGGCCTTCATTAGTTTGGCAGCAGCTTTAGGTCTTCTTAGCTTTAGGATTAGATGGAGGCTTTGAAGACCTTGCTCTCGAAATTGAGATATTTAATAGACTTTTGCAACAGAAAAAATAAGAAAGAGACACCCCCCCAAAAGGGATCAATTTTATTATTTCTTAACTCTTGAAGATTTTGTATTTGTCATTCTACTCAAGAAACTTCTTCCAAATTTAAACTCCATTAAGTTTAAATTTTAAATTCCATTAAGAAACTGCATGCACATAATTCTGCAGATTCAAACATTTGTATATGTTCAACTTTGGTAATATTTGTTGATTATCTATACTAATTCAAAGCTATAAATTTAGTGCTATAACTTGGAAGCAATAACTTCCTAATAGCATCCACAACAAAATCCCCTAAGTTAGAACAATAAACCTACTCCTTTGGAAATCTCAGATTCTTTTTTCTGCCTTTAGTTGTGCCCCCTTCCCAGATTCATCAAGCAAGCAGAAGGGGGAATTATAAAGATGCTCTTTCTTTTTCTTCCAACCTTTCTCCAATGATGCAGCTCTCTTTGTGCTTCTTGATTTGTAGTGAAAAATAAATAAACTGCACAGAAAATTGAGGAGCGATGATACAGAGTTTTGGGTGTATTTGTTCTGATGCAAGTCATAGGCATCTGAGGATGCTATGTTGCCAACCCCAGTATCATGTCTTAAAAAAGAAAAATCTAAATATGTTTATTGTGTGAATAGTTATGAGAAAAAAGCAAAGATAACCCTGTCTTCTCAGAAAATATTCAGTTTTTCCTCCCCATCAATGATAAAGGCTATTGTATGAAGAAACTAATAGCTAAAACTTCATATTCCTTCATTATGCTACATCTCAGGAAACACTCTGGGTATCTTTGCTGGATATATGCCAACCCATAATATTCTTTACTTAGAATAAAATATGGAATAGTTTTTCATTTGTTCGGTCCAATATCATTTTCGAGGCAGGATACAGGAATCAAAGAGTTGGGCTGACAGAGATAGCAGTGCAGATTTTGACATAATGTGTTATGTTCGAACAATCTTAAAAAAAAAAATATTAGTAGGCTGTGGACTTCAGTTTAGAATTGGACAGCAATGCCCCAGCTGCAACAGCCTTTTTATTTTATGATGTGTAATCTGTAAGATCCATAGGGCTCTTTTTTTGTTCCTGTTCTTTCCTTTGGCTTAGTGGTAATTGTTGGTGAATGGAAGCATTATATTAAGGAAATGCTTTACTCAGTTGAATATTTCTTGGGCTTGTCTTGTGTGCTGGAAAATGAACCTTTTATGATCAAACTATCACTGAGCAAAGGTCTGACTGAAACCATTTGCTGCAAATGCGTCTTGAGCTTCAAAACTCTCATGTTAACATTTATTTACAGAACCAGGCATAATACAGTGTCACCAAAAACCGACATGCAGCAACTTACATTAATGCAAAGGTGGCAGACCTTCACCATAATGTAATTATCCAGGCTTTATGGGTTAATAAAGGTTCCTAGAATTACTTCTTTATTTTCCTTATTGCAAGAAAAACGAACAGCTTTCTAAAGCCATGCTTCCTACGGACTATTAGCATCTTGTTTGACTTGCTAATTAATCCTTTGGTGCTGTTGGGCTGGCAGCCAGCTTTAAAGTTCTGAGATTCTTTTGCTTTTAATGCTGAATATGCCTGACTTTTCCCATAGGGTCAGGGAAAGGAAAGTGATACCAATACATCTTTTGTTTCCTACTGGATTTCTTGAAAATCATTATAAGTTGTGGAAATAATTTATTTTGGGCACATCTTAAAAACCAGCACTGTACAGTAGTGGGAAACTTGTAAAAATGTTCCTTGTTCCATTTCAGCGCACATGTTCAGTGGTATATTATAATGAATAATGGGAAATAAAAGTATTTGCAAAGTAGGACAAAGTGATATAGTGTAGAAAATTGTTGCCTTCCATAAGGAATATTAAAACATGCAGACCCAAAGAATATACAGCCTGCAGACTTCATACATTTACAGCCTCTCATTAGTTTTTATTTCTCTTACTATAACTTTCAAAAACATTTTTAAAAAGCAGAACAAAACATAACTAAAGATTGAAGGTTCCCCAAAGCAGGAGGTCCACTTGGTCTTGCTTAGGCTGAGCTAAAGCTTGTTCCACAGCTTCCAGGTATTAGGATTCTTCACATATCACTGAGGTGGCCTGGGAAGGAGATGTAAAACTGAGGATTGGACCCTATAGCCAAGTTATTTTCATCCCATAATTCCCAAAGCAGTCTGAAAACAACTTGTTCTTGTCTTCAGTGTAGCCAACTATGAAGTAGAATAAATAGTTTGAGATTACCAGTCAGTAGCCAATGAATATATCCACTCCATCTGATCAGTGAGGGGAAAAAAAACTAAGACAACATTCAGTATTGTGCCCCTCAAGTGCAAAAAGAAACAAAAATCTTGTTTATCCCACCATAGGAAAAAAAGGGAAAATACCAGAAATTGCAACAGCCGCCTCCCAAATCCATGTTATGTAATGAGAAATAACCACTCTGAGACACCTACCATACCCATCATATTACATATTAAGAAATTGATTCACACACACACACACACACACACAAACACACACACAGTATCTATAGTAAGTAACATACATCTACAATTCTGCAACTAAATGATCTCCCCAGTATTTTCAGTTCTGTTCTGCCAATGGAAAGGGTAAATAATCATAAACATGCAGAGCGGATCCAGTAAGTCCAGTCTGTATCTGGGGCTGATCCAGGTCTTTAAAACATTTTTCAGTCCTTTACTGCTCTTTGCATCTCCCCAGGAAAGCCTAGGTAAAAGAAGTGGGGATTAAATTACTTTTCTAGGGGCATGCATAGAAGTTGGAAGAAGGTTCTGCTCAGTGCGGAGGTCTAAAGTATTTCCATCAGATAGCTATCTAGTTTCCCCTTGAACATGGGATATAAAGAGTAGCCCACCTCATTTCTGGTTTCATTGTTGAACTTCTTTTTCTTGTTGGCAGGTTTGTTTCCCTGTACCTTAATAATTCCGAATCTTGAATGCTGGAATGGTATAGCATGAAGAATAGGGAGGTTAATTGACAAAAAGTGCTACACATACTGTATACACAAAGGAACCTTAATCCTAAATCAAGTTTGTACTAAAAATCATATATAGATACACAAATAGATGCTATGTGCTAAAAAAGGCTATTTCATATAAAAATGTTAGCACATGATTCTGCCTTAAAAAGAAAGTAAATATAACCCAGTGTTAAAAGTATGATATAGCAGGTCGAATCTTTTTATTGTTAGAAGTGGGTGAAAAAAACATAATTCACAGATTCTTGGATCCAACATTAAACCAAAGAAACCTTGAAGTTAGGTTACTACAGTTACTGCAGTTTAAAAAAACAAAACAAATTTTAACCCGACAAGTTCTGTATATGAAGATCTCCTATTCTTTCTTAAAAAATATTATTTTTTAAAACTTTCCCACTGGACTGTCTGATTCTACTGCAATGAAAATAAGATTTTACCTCATCTATAAATTACGTTCTAAATAATTCTCAATATGTACTTTTGGTAAGATAATATATTGACATAAAATAGTCTTTCCTTCCTTTTCTAGCTTGCTTTGGAAGGAAAGTACCAATAGATTACAGAATGTCTAGTAACAGGAATGAAAGTTAGAAAGATAAATAAATAGTCATATCTAGGTGTACTTCAATAATTTTCAGAACTTGTCTGAGTGACTAGAGAAGGTGTTCTATAGAACTATTAATAAGCAAGTATTTCCGTACAACCAGCTGTTAAAGACAGTAATGGCAGCCCTTGATGTGAACATGGCAAATTTTCCTGGTGGAGAATGTAAATAAGATACAAATAGGTAGAATGTCTTAAATGACTGAAGTCAGAATTATATTAACTTTCACAATTAAATTTCAGTTCTTATGGTATGGTACTTGAGATTTGCAAAGTGATCTTTATAATTTGTTATTTTAATGAAACACTGTAACCTGAGATTTCAATCAAGGGTTATACAGTTGATTGTTTATTGGTAAGACTGCTTATTCATGACTTTAATTTCAAAAATACATAGATCATATTGTTTGGATATTCATTCTTAATAACTTGTGACATGTAAAATACTGCATTGTAAATTGTTTAAAAGCAATTAAATATACAAAAAGTTATCAGATCCAGTCATGGAAATAAATACTGCAAAAAGTTAAATGATTTTCTCTTTTGTCAGCCTATTTACTATCATGGAACAAATCCAATTAAAAATATATATTTTAACATTCATTTCATTTGTTTTATAACAAAAGTAGTTTGTACCAAAATATTTACATAGGAAAAATATGTTATTGAAGTCAGTATTAGAATATGGGTTCACACCATTTTGTCTATTTAAACATCTTGAGCGCATATGTGCTGATCAAATCAAAGTAAAGATTAGTATCTCTGCGAGCTAAGAAGTTCTCTGCGAGCTAAGAAGCTAACTAAAGCCCATTTTTTGTTATTTTACATTTTATTTCTGGACTGAGCTGGATCCTGGACCTTGACAGGATATACAAATCAATGGCATGTTATATAGATTTACTTTCTTTTGATGATAGCATATAACATATGTTCAAGCTAATGTAAGAAGCTACATTAGGAGGAAAGAAAGAGCAAAAATTATTTTAAAAGTACCATGTGGGATCAGATCAATGCCCTTTTCCCTCTTTATCTTGTGCCATGCCATGTCACTGGGAAAACTACAAACAGTATATGTCCCCAAAGTCTTTGCTCCTCTTGTTTTCCTACTAAAGTATTATGGTCCATAGGATAGGTGACGGTCTCTTCTCCCAGAATCCCTTGGTGTTTTTTTTAAATAAAGTTTTATTTGGGTTTTCACACACAAAATACAAGTAAAACATCTTTTTTGAAAATAGCATGGTCCCTTGAACTTCTTTATACAGACACAAAACTCAGTTTCATGCTCCTTTTTGATTCTATTCCATATCTTATACTATTTTACATTTTCTATATAGTTTTTCCCCTCTTTTAATTTTCTCAATTTTATTTTGATTATCTCATCTCAATTCAAATAATTATATTTATACTTTTGTCTGTTCTGTTTCAATTTCATATTATCTTTTCTCATTAAACAAATTTTCTCTTGTAGTTACTAATTGAAGTATGACACCTTTATATCTTTTAATTATATCCATTCAACTCTTATTTAAACTTCAATATATAACTTAAGTTTATGACATTCAATATAATACATAATACATAACTTCCAATCAAATTCTGCTTGGTATATTCTTATAATACACACTATATTCTTAAAAAAGAAAGAAAGAAAGATTGTAAATATATGTAATTATAAACCCTCATTTCATTCCAGTTCAGTTCTATTGTTAATAATCATTAAAATCTAAACTTCTTTAACATTTCTTTTCAATTAAATATCATACTTCCTTAAAAACACATATATTCTCCATAATTAATTTTCCCTTATTTCTCTTCACATATGTTTTATAAATCATTAAATATACCTTTTGTTATATTTATTTATTGACAAGCATTCCACTGAATTACGATAGCTATTTTATCAGACATACATTTAATCATACATTGTTTCATATTTTCTAAAATTATTTCTGCTTCTAATATAACCATACTATCTTATGCCCCTTTGCAGAATTCCCTTTTCCATTAAGTTTTCACCCATTATCTCTAAATAGGCCCTGTTTCTCTATATTTTGCTTCTGTGCTTCATAACTTCTTTTCCTTTCTTTCCTCCCTCTCATCTTCTCCCTCCCCTTTTTACCTCCTTGTCTCTCTAGTTCTAATTCTCTCTTCTGCATTTCCTTCTTCTGTTGCTTTCTGATTTTATACTTATTTTTCATTCTTATTTTTTTTGAGTTGTTTTTCCCAATGTTAAACTTTCCATTCTCTTTCCTCCCTTTCCTTTCCTCCTCCTCATCTAAGATTACTTGTTCATTAAAGATGGCTTCTTCTTTGTCCCAGTCTTCTTGTTTTGCAGACGTTTCTTGTTGTTTCTCATAATTCCAAATTTTCATTTCTAAAAACTGAAATACAAAGCCAAAAGAACCTCTCCCTTCTTGTGCATCTTCTTTGTACCTTTTAAGTTCCATTTTCAGTTCTTCTAAAAGTGGAGTCATTTTAAACAGTTTTAAACAACCACCCGATTGCTTTTAGTCATTCAAAACAATAACCAAGAATCCATCCAACCTAGAAATCATCAAGTAATCCATTAGTCCCGAGTTATATCTTCTTATTTATTTTTCGACTTTCTCTTCCTGGGTTTTTTGTTGCAATATTTCAGTTAGAATGTATCTTTTGGAAGTCTTGTTGAGATTTTGCTGTAAGTTCTTTTTTAATTCGAGGCAGTCTCCTCCCTTCCAGATCCTACCCTTTTATTCTTTTTCTCTCCTTTCCTGTTTTCAAAAGCTTTTAATTATCCAGAAATCTTTATTATCCCTTTGACTTTTTATTTTCAGCATTAAATGCCTATTGATGTCAAAGTGGATTTTTTTCCAATTTCTTGCTTAAGTCTCTTAGCTGTCAGTATAGGAAAAGGAGAAAATCAAATCTTTTCCCTTTTCTCTCTCCTTCACAGCTTAAAAATCTTCTTAGGGAACAATGTTATTGTTTTTTAACAGTTTCAATTCCAGGGTACCTTATTTGTTGCTTTTGCTGTTTGACCCAGTCAACCAAAACTTTCTCTTCTTATCTTCCTCCTGCACATTCTTTTCCAGTCGAGTTCTTCTTTGTGGTGACCATTTCTGACCACCGCTGCAACCGCCTTCAGGAAAGGGAGTAAGGGCCAGCTGGGGAGGAGAGATGAGGCTCTCCTCAACCCTGCTGGCAGTCTCCCCCCTCTTCACCACCTCTACGGGGTGGCTTAGCCCCGAAACCAGCCAGCTCGGGGTGCTCCAGTGGCAAGCATGGATCAAAGCCTCGCAGAGACGAGGTTTCGGTCTGTTGCTGAAGAAGCTCAAACTGGAAGTCCCACCAGAATCCCTTGGTTTTTGTAATCTTACTCTGAATGTGTGGATTTGCATGTTGCACATTCACAAAGAGCTGATACCATGTAAAATTATACAGCCATTAAGACTAATCCATAGTCATCTTAATTAATTTGTCTGATCCCCCTTTTAAAGTCTCTGAATTTGAGGCTATTGCCACTTCTAGGAAGCAAAACTTAACTATGTTGTATGTTATATTGGTTTGAATAAAGGTAGGAAAATGAAAATTCCTTAAGTTCACATGAAGTAATGTGGTTGTTCTCTCACTTATTTACACATAAATGCAGTTCAAATATTAGGTATTGTAAAGATGTCCTTAAAATTGTTTTATCAAATATTTCATATTAATTTCATTATCTTACAAGTTTATATTAGGTGAAATTCTCAATGTTCTATCTCTGCACAGCCAAAAACTTCTTTTGAAGAATCCTCATTCATTCATAATTTTGAATGTGCATGGGGACACTTCTTTTCTATTCACGTATTCTGTTCACAGGATGTTTGATGCATTAATCAGAACCAGAAAATATTCATGTTACACATATTAGATATCCAGAGCAAATCCACTGTAAAATTGTGTGACACGTTGTGCAATAGCATGAATTTATAGAGCATAGGTTATCTATCTATCTATCTATCTATCTATCTATCTATCTATCTATCTATCTATCTATCTATCTATCTATCTCTTCTGCATGTTGTTTAAATTCCCATTTAAAATATATCAATATTTTGAATATAAATGTAATTAATATTTTCATGGAAAAATATTGTGGATTAAAGAAAAAGAAGAGATTTTGAAGGTCAGTCATTAGAGACAACCAAACAGAACTAAAAATTATAATTAATGGAGAAGAAACCCACTAATATAGAATGGAGAAGAATATTTTAACTTTGGAAGAAGTCAAAGAAATTTGGGGACAATACAGTCAGAAATTTCTTTTAAGACCTCTGCTACCATAACTATGGGTTTAAAGAGGAGATAAAAGACAATACAACTGAAAACCAGGCTGTTTTGGATGTGGAAGTTTGAAGTTCACAAGTGATATAGAAAGAGATGTTACATTGGATTTGCAAGTGAAACTGACTGAAGTCTTAAAAACCAAAATGGACACAAGTAATAAATCAGAATTTAGGTGACTTGAACATGTTTTAGTCTCATGAAGGAGTTCCTGAGAAAAGACAAAGATGAAATGAAATCAACTTTTGGAATACTTCACTATTTAAAGGAAATAAGCATGAAGATTTCAAAAAGCACCTAATGTACTTTTAAAGTCAAGTTATTTAATCAAGTTTAAAATAGACATATAATGTTCTTTCTATTGTGTATGCAATAAAGATTAATAAAGTGTGAGCTTGGAGTAAGTGCAGGGTTCTGGCCCTGCACTTCTGATTGGCTGTTAAGCGGCTGGACCGGATTGGCCCGTTCTGGGGAATCCGATTGGCCCTTAACAGAGAGTTTCTATTGGTTATAACAGCTAGTATTCCTAGCTCGTTATTGGTTAAAAGTTACAAGGTTTGCCTATATAAGGCAGGGTTTAACTACTGTTAAAATGAGGAAGTCACAATGTAAATAAAGAGCTGAAGTTCACCGTTCAGAGGCTTGTCTCCATTCTTTCTCGCCCATGCTCAAAACATAACACTGGCGACGAGGGTGGGATATGGAGATATCTGAACCAACGAAACTTCGAAGAACACCGAGCACGTGACAGACGACGCCAACAACGGAATCATGTCCGGCAGCATTGTACCACCCGCTCCGTTCGATCCAACACAAGAAGACTGGGAGTCTTACATGGATCGTTTCCAAATGTTCCTAGAGATGAACAACTTAAAGGACGCCACAGCCGGGAAGAAGCGGGCGGTGTTCCTAACGCATTGCAGTCCAACCGTATTTAAGATGGCTAAAGCACTAGCCAAACCCCGAGAAGTGAAGGCCATGGATTGGGATGGTCTCGAACCTATCCTGTGAGACCACTACGCCCCAACCGTGCCTACGCTCGTGAGACGCCACACATTTTATCAGAGAAGCCAACGAAAGGGAGAAAGCATGGCCGACTTCATAGCAGACCTCCGGAATTTGAGAGGCCTCTGCGGATTCACTGATTTAGAAGAAGCACTAAGAGATCACATAGTTCTGGGACTAGAGGCACCAGGCATCCAAAGCAAGCTGATGGCGAAAGGCAACATCAGCCTTGCCGACGCCATCGCCGATGCTATGGCAGCAGAAGCAACCAGGAAGTCAGCTGCACAACTACGCCGAAACCGCGCTCCGGTACCACCACTGGCCAACGAAATCTCACCTAGTTCAGAAGGGCAGCTTGTGACAACGCACCACGAGGACCTCTCTTCGTCGTCAGACAGGGACGAAGAAGGGGTCCATCGACTGCAGTCCAACTGGGACCCTCACCTGAAGCCTTTACGCCCTTGCGCTGGCTGTGGAGCCAACCATGCCAGGTCCGAATGCAAATTCCGCGATGCACTCTGCCATGAGTGCGGGAAACGAGGCCACATCGGACGAGTCTGCCGCAGCTTACCAGGACCCAGCCAGGCCTCAAAAGGGGCTAACTATCGCCAATCAACAGGAAACCATCCTGCACGGCGAGAACCAGGAAACCACTCCTACAGAAATCGAGCTTTGCAGAGAGAAGAGGCTCACCATACCATCACTATTGGTCATGCCTCAACCTTGGACACTAAGAAAATCCGAGTCACGGTAGCCATTGAGAACCAGCCTTGCCACATGGAGGTCAACTCGGGATCGTCCTTCTTGATGGTGTCTTGGAAGACACTCAAGCAACTCATCCCCACAATTCGACACCAAGATCTCCGTTTCCAACGCCTCATCCTCAAGGACTACCAAGGGAATCGAATCCCCGTTGTCGGTTCCTGCCGAGTCCGAGTCTCCTTCAAGAAGCACACAGCATTCTTACCTTTAACGGTCATCGATAGAGATAGGCCCAGCCTACTAGGCCTCCAATGGTTTGCACCACTCGGCATTGAAGTGGCCGGCGTAAACCGAGTCAGTGGCTGTGACTGGGAGGAAGACCTTATCTATGAGTTCAGGGACATCTTCATGGACAGCTTAGGCGAGTACAAGGGGACCCCGATTTCATTCAGCCCAGATCCAAAAATAGCTCCCATTCGCCTAAAACCCCGTCGAGTTCCATTTGCCTTAAAATCGAAAATCGAAAAACAACTCGACAAACTGAAAGCTCAGGGGGTGTTAGAGCCCATCGATCACTCCCCTTGGGAAACCCCTATTGTAACACCCATTAAGCCAGATGGATCAATCCAAATGTGTGGGGACTATCGGGCCACTTTGAACCACGCCCTGCAGCAGAACGCGTATCCAGTTCCGATGGTGCAGCATCTTCTCCATTCCCTGGGGTGTGTGAAAGTTTTCGCTAAATTAGATTTAGCTCAGGCATATCAGCAATTACCAGTAGATGAAAAAAAGGCACAGGCCCAAACTATTGTGACGCACCGAGGTGCCTTTAATGTACCCAGCTGCAATTCGGAGTTAGTGTAGCCCCGGGGATTTTTCAGAACCTTATGGAAAGGTTATTACAAGGAATTAA
Organism: Hydrophis major; assembly: GCA_033807585.1. NCBI lineage: Eukaryota > Metazoa > Chordata > Lepidosauria > Squamata > Elapidae > Hydrophis > Hydrophis major. Next base: position 110,762,232 of record CM066328.1, on the reverse strand, counting down.
GGGCGTGGTCCCCTATTTTGACGATGTATTAATTGCAGCCCCTACAAAAAAAAACTTACAGGACCGGTTAAAATTAGTCCTAAAAAAATTCCAAGAGGCTGGTCTTAAGGTGAAAAAAAACAAATGTAAATTGTGTACTGACAGCGTTGAGTTTTTAGGGTACCTGATTGATAGCCAGGGCACTCACCCAACCGAAAGTAAATTAAAAGCGATCAAAAATGCTCCCAGGCTACGAAACAAGGCCGATCTCCAGGCGTTCCTAGGCCTCATCAATTTTTATAATGTATTTTTACCGCACAAAGCAACTGTCGCTGAACCGTTACACCGGTTTTTAGATAAAAAAGCAAATTGGCTTTGGGGTTACCGTGAAGAACAGGCGTTCCGAAATGTTAAAAAACTGCTCACTTCTGACTCTGTACTCATGCAGTATAACGAGACTTTGCCGTTAGTTATAACCTGTGATGCATCGCCTTTCAGGGTGGGCGCCATTTTGAGCCATGTACTGCCTAATGGGAACGAAGCCCCTCTTGCATATTTTTCAAAGACTCTTTCAAAAACTGAGCGGAACTATGGACAAATTGATAAAGAAGCCCTCGCAATTGTCTCAGCTGTGAAAAGATTCCACGAATATGTGTATGGCCGGGCTTTTACTATTGTGACTGACCACAAACCTTTATTAGGGATCATAGCCGGAGATAAGCTGACTCCCTACATATTATCCCCTAGGATGACCCGATGGTCAGAATTCTTAGCTGCTTATAACTATCAGCTGCAATACCGCCCAGGGAAAGCCATTCCCCACGCCGATGCATTGAGCCGAGCACCGCTTCCAGGGACTCTTGACGATCCTGCACCAACGGTAACCACGTTGCAAATCGAGGCACTCAACTCGCTGCCACTAACCGCCCGAGATATCACGAGAGAAACCAAACACGACCACACCCTAGTGCGAGTTCTGGGCTGGGTAGAACGCGGATGGCCATTGGACCAGTTATCAGATGACTTCACACCATTCAAGACTCGACAAACCGAGCTCTTCTCCCAGAAAGGCTGTGTCATCTGGGGGGATAGAGTCATTATCCCAGAACGACTCCAGAAAGCGCTGCTGAGAACCTTGCACGATGGCCACCCCGGCATCGTGCGAATGAAAGCCCTTGCGCGAAGCTACGCATGGTGGCCGGGCATTGACAAGCAAATCGAACAGTGGGTTAAAGCTTGTCCCAAATGCCAAGAAGTCAGCAACACCCCACCAAAAGCCATGCCTACTGAATGGGAGACACCACGTGGACCCTGGTCCCGAATTCACCTGGACTTCGCGGGGCCAACCAAAGGCCACACCTTCCTGCTTACCGTCGACGCCTACTCGAATTGGCTCGAAATCCATCGCATGACGACTACGACCTCCAAGGCGGTTATCAAAATCCTAAACAGACTCTTTACAACCCACGGATTACCAGACGTCCTGGTATCCGATAACGGCCCTCAATTTACTGCACTAGCATTCGAGCCGTATCTCGCTGACCGCGGCATCTGCCATGCGCTCACCTCGCCTGCGCACCCTGCGACCAATGGCAAAGCAGAACGCTTGGTCCAATTTGTGAAGAAAACCTTGCAAAAGGTAGACTACGACAACATTGACGACAAGGTCAATCAAATCCTCTTCTTGCAACACATCAGCCCACATAGCGTCACCAACAAAACTCCCGCCGAACTACTAATGGGACGAAAGCTCCGCTCCCACCTTGACTGGTTGCACCCAGCTTACGAACCGGAGAAACCACTAGGATCCAGCGGCCGCTGTTGGACCTTCCAGGTAGGAGACCTGGTTTATGCTAAAAATCTATTGGGCAACCCGTTGTGGGTGGAAGCGACAGTAGTACGTGTAACCGGCCCCAGATCCTACCTGGTACAATGCCTTGACAATAAACTTTGGAAACGGCATATCGATCAATTACGATCGTGGCTTCCAGCGGCCAGTCCGCAACTCCCCTATGACCAAACTGAGGGGGGGAGGTACGGAAGAAGATGAAGTCCTAGGAAACCCGTTCGAAGGAAACGACGGTTTGATAGAAACTCAGGAAGTGGAGCTGGAGGGAGAAACGGTTGCACCTCAGGGAATTGCAGAGAATGTGGGCAATGATGTAGAAGTGAACTCTGAACCAGAAACAGCCCCATTGCCAAACAATGATCTACCTCAGCGTGATTGCAGCCAGCCGATACAACGGAAATCAAAGAGACTAATAAGACAACCGTCCTACCTAAGGGACTATGTAACTGTGCCCTGCAAATAAGAAGCCAGGGGGAAGGGGTGTTGTGTATGCAATAAAGATTAATAAAGTGTGAGCTTGGAGTAAGTGCAGGGTTCTGGCCCTGCACTTCTGATTGGCTGTTAAGCGGCCGGACCGGATTGGCCCGTTCCGGGGAATCCGATTGGCCCTTAACAGAGAGTTTCTATTGGTTATAAGAGCTAGTATTCCTAGCTCGTTATTGGTTAAAAGTTACAAGGTTTGCCTATATAAGGCAGGGTTTAACTACTGTTAAAACGAGGAAGTCACAATGTAAATAAAGAGCTGAAGTTCACCATTCAGAGGCTTGTCTCCATTCTTTCTCGCCCATGCTCAAAACATAACACTTTCTAGTACTCTTAATGGACTTTTCTTGACCGGTAGTGAGTGATGAGGCTTTAAAATTTGTTTATAGATATGGGAAGAAGAAATTTTTTTCAGAGAAATCAATAAGCTATGCCTATGACGGTGAACCTATGGCACACATGCTAAAAGTGGCAGAACCACTTCTGCCAGCATGCAAGAGGTCGCCCGGAAGAGCCCAACTGTGCAGTGCGAGTGGGGGAGTCTGATGCACATGTGCATGGTCTGCCCCAACTGGGTTCCCCAAGAGCAAACACAGACAAAGGCAGTAGCCCCCACCTTTTAAGGTTTGATAACAAATTCTGTTCTGAATGCTAATTTTCTCCAACAAGAAAGAGCCTTGTCAAATTGTTTATCAAGGCTGCCAAAAATCCAGAGATAAGAATTAATTTACAAAATTCTCAAAACACGAACTAAGATGTCCACCAGTTGAGTTTAAGAACTTCTTTGCTTTCTGCAAAGAACACTTTTTCAAACCTGGCTTTTATCCTCTTGAGGGAGGGGCCATTACCCTACAGCCTTACTCCTGAGTCGCCTGTGCTGCTGTAATTGATCTTTCCACCGAGTAATCCTTCGTGCACGTGCACTTGGCACAGGCTCCTCGGGAACCTCCTTGTCACTGCTGCCAGCCCCCACAATCTCTGAAGACAGCAGTCTACTCCCTGATGGTCCTGGCCCCTTATCAAAATCATCGCTCTCCTCAGCCAACTGCACCTGCTGCCAGCTAACTACAACAGTGCAGGGGGCACGTGCATTGCCTTCTGGGTGCTGGCATGTGAGCACGCATACATGACCACAATTTTCGGCACAGAAGCCCAAAAAGGTTAGCCACCTCTGAGCTATGCTGTTAAAGAATAACCAGTTGGCTTATTTGATTCAGGTTAAAATATAGATGTTATTTCTGGTGTGTATTAAACTTGTGAAGGACTTTCTAAGAGTAGATAAAGAGAAAATGATAAAATTAATTTGTAAGACACTATTTGAAGTGAATAAAGATAAAATTCTTAACATGTTGTTTCTTGCAGATTTGAATGCATTTTTCTTGATTGGTTCAAATGATGAAGCTTTAAAGATTTGGTTATAGATAAGAGATAAGAAAAAAAAATCATTGTGTGTTTAGAGAAAATAAGTTACTATGTTAAAAGTAAAATAATATAGAATTGGTTTGTTGTAAATTGTAGCTCTTAATGGACTCGTGATTAGGACTGAATGACAAAGTTTTATAATGCTAGGCTTTATAACTTATAGATAAGGGAAATTATCAGAAAAGCAGACCTTTGTCTGAAATGTTAGAAAAGACGGTAAGTTACAGAAACTATTTGATTTAATGAAGGGGGAGGTCATTTCTTTATATTTTTTTCTTAGTTTAGTTAGTTTCTTATTTTCATATTTTATTAATTTTTTTAAAAAAGGACAAAAAAAATAAAAGTTTAAATCTTGGTCCTCCACTGTTTATGTGCTATGATATTCACAGGGAACTCCTTAATTTGGCTTCTGTGGAAGGCAATTTGGCCCATGTATGTGCTTCCCCTTATGAACTAAACAGAAAACATTTGTGAACAAGGAAGATTTGGGATGTGCACAATCTCCTCTTCCCCATCCCCTTGGTTTCAATTTGTGGAAAGAACAGTTTATTGCTGATGTATTCCTGCTTTGAGAAGACTAATTCCTCTGAAGTAGTTATTTCAACAGATGACAAAACTTTTCTATTGACGCAAATTGTAGCATATTTAATAACACTTTAAATTACTATTAATGATACTAGTAATACCAGTACCACCAGGGTAACATTACAATATCAATTGTATATCAATTGTCATCTGCAAGTAGTGCATTTCCATTGCATAGAACAATTGCTGTGCAAAAGATAATGCTTTTTAGGCAACTTTCCTTGGTTCTAGTTTTTATATATAATTGATTTTATATTTATATTTTTATTATTTGTAGGCTGCCCAGGGTCACCTTATTGGGGAGATAGGCAATATATAAATTAAATAATATAATATAATGTGATGTAATGTAATGTAATATGATATTATATTCACTGTTATATTGTGGCATCATTATGTTTTGGCAGTCTTGGTAGCAGAGAGAATTGTATTGGCATGGTTTGCTATGATGGAAGGACTTGATAGATGTTTTCACCAGAATTGTTGAAGACCAATACAGAGTTGAGTGTTATTGGACGTTGGAGGAGAAAAGTGAAAACATCAAAAACTGAAGGCAGAAATTATATTTGATAATATGGAAAGATGGGAGAAGTTGGACAGAAGTTATTGGACAGCAGTGGCTTTGGCAGCTCCAAATAAGGAAGAAGTCAAATGTGGCTTATATTGACCAAACAGTTTATTTAACTCCCATGGACCTAAAATGAAAGAAGGGGAGATTAGTGTTAGATTTGTCCTGAGACAATATGCAATAGAAGTTATATGGGATTTTAATAGTGATTTGACCTGAAGTCTTGCATCAGAAGCTTGCATATAGCATGGAGTCTGATGGTGAAGACTCTCTGAAAGATATGAAACATTTATTCCCCCACTTCCCCTGGGGTAATATTAACAATAAGGGGTGATTTCTCTTATCTTTGCTGTGGGAGCATAGTGGAAGTGAGTCCTCAGGAGCATGGTGGTTTAATAGTGGATGTGTTAATTGAAAATATGGACTGTATAAGTATCCAGATGGTAACTAGACAAACTGTTGCCTCTTCATTATCATGTTATATTGAAGAAAGTTATTCAGAAAATAATTGTTGCCCCCTCCCCTTGAGTATTCATAGTGTGGTGGGTTTTGGTGGGTTTTGATGATGCATAGGGAAGGAGGTTGGGTAAACTGATGAATGATACTAGTTATGAATGTCTATATGAGGTACATTGGATGTGAATTGTAAACTGCATTTAGTACAAAATGCAGCAACCATGCTGTTCACAAATGAAATACTATAATATAATATTTTGGGGGGATGGGGCTGCAGCATTAATTTCTGAATCCATTTGAAAGGACTAATTTATAAAGCCTTTTATGGCTTGCCCTCAGAGTTCCTTAGGAACCATCTGCTCTGCTGTTCTATGTTTGTATCTAGAGGTGATCTTCAGCAGGTCTTCTCCTGAGATCAAAAGAAATGGACTAAGAATAGGGATCTTTCTATGTGTGATAGCCTAAAGATTGTGAATGATCTTGCCCCCAGAAGTTCACTTGTCTCTTTCTTAATTGGCTTTTTGAAATGGTTTTAAGATGATTCCATTTGACTAATACTTTGGATGATGATGTGACTTGGACTGGGTTTTTTTTATTCTTTCCAATGTTTATTCTTTTTTGTTAGTCAGGGCTGGTTTGTTGTTTCTGTCTCACATTGTAACCAATTGTGTTGTAAATAAGGTCACCATGTTGTTCCTCTGTTACTGGACACTGCTATGTTATGTTCATTGATGATGGGATTTCTTTTGGGATTATTTTATGATGCTCATAAATTAAAATTCCAGAGATTTTTGAATTAATTAGGTTAGACATATATATATATATATAACAAATATATCCATCTATAAATCTATTTATATTTGCTATATATTCATCAACAAAATTGTTCTACCTTTGGTAATGGCACTGCTTGGATTATTGACTTGCACACTGTGGTCATCAACTAGGCACTTTTTCTGGGCTTACAACAAATACATTTGGGATTGATGGTCAGTTATGCTTTCTCTGTGCCAATGCTCATTATTGAATAAACAGCTATTAGACTGAATAGGAAGTGATTCAAAACATTTTTTATTTAACTTTGTTTTTTAAACTTACTCCTTGTGTTTTCCATATTTCATATTTTATGGTATGTTTATATCCTGTTCAGAGTAATTAATGATTGACATATGAAATCCGTGAGAGATTATTCCATTGTCCCATTTCAAAATCTAAAAGTCACCATTCTTCAGCAAAAGTACTTCAAAGGAGAATCAGCAGAAATGTGATAAAACAGAATTTATCATCTGTATCTATAAGCCCAATTCTTTAATTTAGTCAAATAAGCTGAAATAAACATTTAAGAAACACTTAAATGAACACTTGAGTGAAGTGTTTCTTCATCTGAAGATCATTTGCATCTGAGGAAGCATTTACATTTTGCTTAAAAAGTATCTTCAGTCAATCTACTGGGACTCCTTATGCTCTAAGAACTTTTGTTGTGTATTACAATCCTGAAATTGCTGATTACAAAGGAAACTACCAGTGCTTCTAATAGCTAAGCATTTTCTTATTGCAAACCATATTGCATAGGCCAAAAATTCATCCATGACCCAAACAATGTGTTTCTTTTACAGTAAGCTAGATCAGGAAACAGCCAAGAAATTCACTATCCATTGTAAGGGCATAATAACAGAATCTTGAAAACCTGACAGAGTTATTCTGCCCCGAAGTATTCTCTGATATAAGAAAATCAAGAATGATAAACGAGTTTCACACCCCTTCCTCATTTGCAGGCCTGTTTACCTAACCACTCTTGCACTTCTTCAAGACTAGCTCTCTATTCCTTTACACTGACATATATTCTCATATATTTTCCTCCAAAATATTGACCTATTTAAAATTGTTCCATTTCCTTTAATTAAGTGCCTTTATTTGCATAACACCATTTCTATTTATTTGAATACTGTGATCAGAAGTTAATTGATGTCTGCAACATTTGCAAACGTGGAAATTATTATTGGTCTGTCTAGTCCTACCCAACAGTGGTACAACTGGACTCTTGTAGTCAGTTGAAGTTACCGTATATACTCGAGTATAAGCCGAGTTTTTCAGCACATTTTTTGTGCTGAAAAATACCCCCTCGGCTTATACTCGAGTCAGATTCCCCTCTGAAAAAAAAATGGTGCGGAGCTCCGAAGCTGGGCAGCCGCTTCCCTGCTTCCGTGTTTCCTTTGCAACTTTTAAGCATGGGGGTAATCGGAAGCAGAAAAGTTCTTGCTTGAGGATATATTGTTTTTTCTTTTTTTAACTGTTTTTTTTTGGGGGGAAGACCCACCACCATGTGAGAATGCTCAGACACGAAATCTATCCAACCGAAAATAAGTGTGTGTGTGTGTGGGGGGGGGGGATTTTAACAGAGGGAAGATGTAGGGAGAAGGCAAAATCGACAGAAGATCCTTCAGGGGAAACTGAGGGGGAGACTCACCCTTGGTCCAGATGAGCTCCCTTCCCCTTTCTCTAGGCTGAGAAAACAACACGAGCCGAGGTTGCTTCGGCTCCACTCAGCTTCATTTCCTCAGCTCCAGCTGCTTTCAGTCCACTCGGGGGGAGGGGGAGGAGGAGGTGGTGGTGGCAGCTCGCGTTGTTTTCTGATAGTGAGATCATTTCCCAAATTAATTGATTCACTAACCCAAAAGAAGAAGATGTTGATGACAGTGGGAGGCAGGAGTCACTCTCTCCCTTGCAAGAAAAAAGCAAGAGCCGTTCTTATGATCTCTCCCTTTCTCTCTTTCTCCCCGTAATACAGTAAAGTCCTTTCCAGCACACGCGCGCGATCCGCCCCCGCCGCTTTGCAACTTGCAAATGCAAAAACCCTGGGGTTTTGCATTTGCAAGGTGCAAAGGGGCGGGGCAGATCGCGCGCGCGTGCTGGAAAGGGCTTGACTTTATTGGGGGGGGGGGAGAGAGAGAGATATATCATAAGAACGGCTCTTGGTTTTTTCTTGCAAGGGAGAGAGTAACTCCTGCCTACCACTGTCGTCATCATCATCTTTTGGGTTAGTGAATCAATCAAACCTTTCATGATAGTGAGATCGTTTCCCAAATTTCCCTTAAATCAGGGAAGAAATCATAAACAAACCTTTGGGCTGAGAATAAGCCTGTTCCTATGATGCCATTTTTGTTCACTTCAGTGTGAAAAGTGTGAAAAAACACACTTCTTTTTCTTCATCTTCTTGTTCCCTATTTACTGGTCTCTTTCAAAGAGGAAATTGTGAACATCAAACTTATTCTCAACTGTCCTAGTGAAAGTTTTTATTGGTATCTATTTTTGTTTTTGAAATTTACCAGTAGCTGCTGCATTTCCCACCCTCGACTTATACTCGAGTCAATAAGTTTTCCCAGTTTTTTGTGGTTAAATTAGGTGCCTCGGCTTATATTCGGGTCAACTTATACTCGAGTATATACGGTAATTTATTTTCCTTTCTTGTTGGAAACATCCACTTACCTTGTTAAGGTTTCCCCCCACAGGGAATTCTCTTTCCACTGCAGGAAAGACTGGAAGATTGCATTGGGAGACTAATATAGTCAATTGTTACACTAGAGAAAAAAATAATTGTGAATGAAAATCAAAATTTGACCTCATTGGCCAACATCGAGCCCTGTTTAAAAGCTGGACTATCAGTTTATCACAGGATTTAAAATATGAAACATCTTTAAAATAGGCATACCCCACCTTGTGAATGTCAGGATCCTTGGTTTCAGTCTAAACTACTATGAATCTTCTAGCATTAGACTGACTGTAAAATTCTCTTCCTGTAATAAAAGTGAATCCTAAGGTACTTCTATTGGAAAGGGAAAGTTTATATTTTTGAAGTAAGTTGATAAATTGGATAGTGTTTTATTCATTTGATTTTTTAAAAAAATATTATGACAGGCAACACAATTGAAAATGCTTGTAAGATTATCAAGGAGTCATTGAGGATTGAAAGTTGCAGCCTTACTCATGTTAACATATATATAAACTACATTATATATACTCAAGTATGGAATTAAAGATAAATTGATGCATGGATTAAAGAAATATTTAACACAATTGAAAATATATTGATGAAATCTTTTTATCAACTTTATAATTGTTTAGAAAACCCATAATAAAAAGAAATAAAATTATATCATAATTTTTGGAATAAAATAATTTATCATTTATGTAATATGCTTCTTATTGTTTAACAAAATAAAAAAGGGTATTAATCACAAACAGTTACATTAGAATAATGTTATGGTTGAGACATAAATTATGGAGAACTAATTCCATTGCTAATTGCTGTTGGAGCTTTAAATTAGCCCTGGTGGGGCAGTGGATTTCATGTCTCCTGTTCCAGGTGGTGATACCAACTTACGCTTATCTCAAATGAATCTGCCGTTGGGCAGGTATGTATGCTATTGTAAGCCAATAGTTTGAGAATGACATAGTCTGGCATTGAGGACTCTGATGGAGATCAGCACATGCCTACGCTCAAGCAGGCCTTTTAGAAGGAGTAGGCAGGGATTCCCTGCTTTCGTGGGTTTATGGCTCAACCTTGGCATTATTGTAACGTAGTTTTTTGTGTTTAATGTTTCTTAGACTTGGTTTTCCATTGCCAGCATGGAAGGAACCCTAATGCATGAGTTTCAGAGGAGAAAGTAGCAGTTCTGAACCTGGTGTGTGGCTCGATCAGCAAGCGTGAGTATTAACGCTAGAGCTGTCAGGCCTTGTGAAAATTAATGAAGCCTGACGGTTACCCAGTGAAAGGTCAGAGGCAGAGCTTGCTCTTACGTAACATTTGTATTTTGTTGTGTCTAACAACAGTTTGAACAAAGGAGAGCTTTTATGCGTGAGTCTTAGATTTATCACAGGACTCCATAGGTCTTGGCCTTTTCTTTTCCTTGTGTTGTAGCTTGATGTTTTCCTTGCATAAAACCAAAGTATTTAGTTGTTTGCTTTTTACGCCCACCTTGATTGATTTTTCCCATGCTTCTCAACTGTCCTTCCAGTCTGTCCAACTCAGTTACTTTTGAAACAGACAGCAGTAAAATTAATGATGTAATGATGATGAAAGTTTTGTCAATGAATTTTGAGAATGCCTGATGTTAGGCCCTCTGTGTGTGTGTGTGCGTGAGAGAGAGAGAGAGAAAGCAGAGGGAGAGGGAGAGATTAGGGCCATCATACTGTTGCATTATATTTTTCAGTTTGAGATTATATGTATATGTCAATTACATCTGGCTAATTTGGAGAATATATTGATCATTTCATTCAGGCAGTAGTGCTTCAAAAGTGTTTCTTGCTTTGCCTTAGACTCCTTGGTTATATTTACCAAGAAGTCTATTCAAGTCAAGCATGTTGGGGGCAAAAAGAAGCTTAAACACACCATAGGAATTGGATTAAAGAAAATAAATGTTCCATTCTGAACAATCATTCTGACTTCGATGTTTTGAGTATGTTGGGGATAACACTGGAGGGAGCAGTTAAATTACAGAAAAGTAAAATCACTGAAATGAATGGGAAAGATGTTTAGTTCTTAACCCTTAGACATGTCAAAACATCTGTTTGTGAAAGATTATCTTCCCATTGCTTTTTTGCTTGATCTCTGGTCTTAACCAAGTTAGTCACCTTTTTCCTCTTTTCTCATCTCCAAAAATCAATCTTGCAAGGTTTTGAAAAATCTTCAGCCCAATATTCTGCATTATGCATTTATCTATACTTGCATAAAAGTTCATTTTTCTACACAAATAGAAGCAACCTGGAATTTATTTGTGCAAAATCAGACAGCATGACTGAAATGTTTTGCTGAATAGTGGTCCTTGATTAAGCATATCACCCAACCAGTTTATATTTAGTTCAGACTGAACAGTGGGGATATCCTATCCTCACTATTTTTATAACATTCTTAATAGGACTTTATATAAGATACTGTAAAGTCAAAAACATAGACCAGTCCTTAACAAAGTATAGTCTAAAAAGTAATTCTTTCTTCATCATTAAAAACAACAATGTTATTTGCAGTTATAGGCTCCATTCCTTAGGATATTTGGGTTACAATTCAATTTTGAACAATAATTTTGTACACTTTACTCTAATGATAATTTCACTTTTAGCCCATTTCTGACTTGTATAGTTTCAGCTGATTGGGATCATTCTTGAATTTTGGTAAATAAAATTAAAGTGTTATATAATGTATACAAGCAACAACCAATTTCATACCCAATTTGAAATCAAATAACATTTCTGTTAAAGTGTAAGTATATTTGGTTAACACAATTAAAATCAAAAGGAGGGAGAAAACTATAATAATAAGCAGTATATTGAATAGTGTCAATGATATATAAACTGTATGTCAGATGAAAATACAAATTCAAATTTGGATTGTGGCCCAATTCCATGTATAGAATTGTAGTCCACGAATGGTTTCCAAATAAGATTGAATTGTACATTAGATTTTCTTTTCAAATATGAAGTTATTCTAAACATCAAAACATATTGTCCCAAAGGTGCTTTTTCAAGAGGTAATTGGACTTTCTGTTTTCTTTGAAGACATTTCACTTCTCATCCAAGAAGCTACTCAGAGCTGAAGAAGCTTCTTGGATGAGAAGCGAAATGTCTTCAAAGAAAAACCAGAGTCCAGTTGCCTCTTGAAACCTTTGGGACAACCATGACCTGGATGACTGGGAATCTCCATGGACATTGAACATATTCCACATTTTAGTAAACCATTCTTCCATAGAGGAGACCAAAAAAAATCTATTCTAATTAAAAAAGCCATATCCTTGCAGCTGTTAAAATATATCATGCAAGTTAGTATATATTGAATAAATATATAGTTGAGTGAAGTTTAATCAAAATAGCTCAGGATAAAATGAAGTTACCACTTTCAAAATTTCTTCCATTTTGTAGGTGAATCATAGTGTTGTTGAGTTTTATAGCATTGGCAACTTCTATGGAAGAAGGATCCAATCCATTCAATGCATTTTAACATTTTATAGAGATGGAATTACAGAATTTAGCAATCATGAATGAAATCATATACCAGCAATAAAACATAACAAGATTTGCAAAATTTTCAAATTGTGAAAATTTTGAAATATTAAGTTGACTTCACTAAAACTGCTGTGTTTGTGGAAGTGATTCAAGCTAGTGTGGGTTCAGAAACCTGACATGTAGTTTTTAGTTTATGATGAATAACATTTTAAGAAAATGAATGCAGTGTTCTTTATAATGTTATAAATAGTCATATGATATCACAGTCATATGTATAGACTACCTTTCCAAGATAAACAAATGAAACAATTCATCATTTTCATACCTTTACAGTGATAGCCTGAACCTAAGTGGATATCTTGACATATGTATATACATTATTACACACTGAAGTTTCTTCTATAAGTGGTATTGATTTTAAAAAAGTTCATAGAATTATTATTAGAAAGGTATCCTAAAATAGGCTGACAAAAATGCATACCTCTGCAGCCCTTCTGTATCTTTGGCTCATTAATGTTGAACAGGATTATGGGTTACTTGAAATGTGCTCAAGAATGAGATATTGGAGCCTTATCTTGATTCATTTAGATGATTAACCAAATTTAATATATTATAAAGTGGTCCATTTTATTTCCTTTCTTAATATTAAATTGTAGTCTGGAGAAAGCAGTAGCAGTAATTGTTGGCAGATTTTGCAAGCAAGGCAAACAGGAGAAGAAGGGTTCATGACATTTCTAAAAACTTTCCCTTTTCCTTTAAAAAAAATTGATAATATAAACATTGTGATAGCAAATATGAAGATGATTGGACAGAGTAAATAATTAAGAAAGAAAAATAGTTCAGATAGTATAATGAATGAATGAATTCTTTATTAGCCAAGTGTGATTAGACACACAAGGAATTTGTCTTGGTGCATATGCTCTCAGTGTACATAAAAAGAAAAGATACATTCATCAAGAATCATAAGGTACAGCACTTAATATAGTCATAAGGTACAAATAAACAATCAAATTATAGCAATCAATCATAAGCCAAGACTTAACAGGTTAACATAGAGCATTAACGCTACCATATTAATTAATCTGGCATAATGTATTATTTTTGATTTTGATAATTGTTGTGTGTCATCAGGTTGGTATGTAATAGGAATAGAAAATGATTTCTTTCCTAAGAAACTTCTGTTGAACCTTTTTCAAACTGATGTCCTTGAGATGTAGATTTCAAACTATCGTCAGTTAGGGAATTGAAAAACCCAATATATCTGGAGACACCAGATTGGAAAGGTAAGTCTGAAGCATTAATGAGTACAAAACTTGGTGGAGTAGAGCAAAGAATATTGAATACAGCCATAACAAAAACTACATTTGATTTTTTTAAAATTTAAATTTGGAGCTTAATGTAATCAATTGTATATAATTAATGTGATTAAACCCTACATATGTATTAATGTTCCTGTTTTGCTAGGCAAGTGAGTTTTGGAGAGACTCTTAGAAAGTGCTTCTGGAGTTGAGGTTGCATACTTCTGGATAAAAAGATGAACTATTCTGTAAATTCTTTTTTAATTCATCAAACCTCCAAATAATGTTAACAATATGCCTTTTTTCTTGTGATTTTCCTTGACTAAAATCTGTTCACTGTGAGTTTAAATATGAAATCTGTGTTTGGTTTGGGACAGCAGTTTCTTAAAATACATAATTGCTCTGTTTCTGTATTGTTTCAGGAAACTTGCCATATGATTACAAAATAGTGATTGCTGGAAATCATGAACTGACATTTGATAAGGAATTCATGGCAGACCTTGTAAAACAGGATTACTACCGCTTTCCTTCTGTATCCAAATTGAAACCAGAGGACTTTGACAATGTTCAGTCACTTTTGACAAACAGTATTTACTTGCAAGATTCTGAGGTAACTGTCAAAGGATTCCGAATATATGGCGCCCCTTGGTAAGTCTAAAATTTCCTTTCTGTGATATATATGTAATTAGTTCTATAATCTGTGAAATTCTTATCTCAACATAGTATGTAAGTTCTTCTGAATAAGGGAAGTAATAGATACTCCATAAAATCTTGTATGTTTGTTAGAAAACTAAGGCTATAAGCATATTCTGGAATACTTTATGTTGTGAATGAATAATACCAATAAAGTTATCTTGAGCTTGAAGTCAAGTGCAGGGTTCTGGCCCTGCACTTCTGATTGGCTGTTAATGGCAGGATCGGATTGGTCCGTTCAGGAGCATCTGATTGGCCATTAACAGGCCATTCCCATTGGTTAACGGAGCTAGCGCTCCAGGTTTGCTATTGGTTGAATAGTTAATAAGTTGCCTATATAAGGAAGGCTATAGCAGCCCTCCAGTTTGAGCTGTCACAATATGTAAATAAAGAGTTTGAAGTTCACTGTTTCTACCGGCTGGTCTCCATCATTCGCACCCATGCTCCAGACTTAACACTGGCGACAAAGGTGGGATTGGATGACATCAGAGCCAACTAAGACAACTAAGCACGTGGCTGAAGCGCACAACGGCGGAACCATGTCCGGCGGCATAGTACTACCAGCTCAGTTCGATCCAGCTCAAGAGGACTGGGAGTCCTACATGGATCATTTTCAAATGTTTTTGGAAATGAATAATCCGAAGGATGCCACACCCGGGAAGAAACGGGCGGTATTCCTAATGCACTGCAGCCCGACAGTATTCAAAATGGCTAAGGCATTAGCGAAAACGGCGGAAGTGAAGGCCATGGACTGGGACATCCTCGAACCACTACTAAGGGCCCACTATGCACCAACCGTTCCAACGCTTGTAAGACGACACGAGTTCTATCAAAGAAACCAGCGGAAAGGAGAAAGCGTTGCTGATTTCATTGCAGACCTCCGGAACTTGGGAGGCCTTTGTGATTTCACCGACCTGGAAGAGGCCTTGAGAGACCGAGTAGTCCTCGGGCTAGATGCTCTAAACGTACAGAGCAAGATAATGGCAAAGGGCGACATCACCCTTAAAGACGCCATAGCTGAAGCTACAGCAGTGGAGGCGACCAAGAAGTCGGCTGCCCAACTACGCCGAAATCGCGCTCCAGCACACCCACCGGCCGGCGAAGTTTCACCTAACGCAGAAGGGCAGCTGCAGACGGCCCACCATGAGGACCTCTCTTCGTCGTCAGACAGCGACGAAGAAGAGGTCCATCGCCTGCGGTCCAATCGGGACCGTTACCCGAAGTCCCAACAACCGTGCGCTGGCTGCAGGGCCAACCATTACGCTCCGACTGCAAATTCCGCAACGCGCTCTGCCATGAGTGTGGGAAACGAGGCCACATCGGACAGGTCTGCAGAAGCCTCTGCGGACCCAGCCAGACATCGAAAGGAACCAACCTCCGCCAATCGACAGGGAATCGCCCTGTAAGGCAAGAACCAGTAAACCACTCCTACAGAAACCGACCCGTGAATCGTCTAGCGAGACGGGAAGAGGCCCACCAAACACTCACTATTGGCCATGCCTCTTCACTAGATGCTAAGAAAATTCAGGTCAATGTGAACATTGAAAATCGACCCTGCCGGATGGAAGTTGACTCGGGATCGTCTCTTTCAATGGTCTCATGGAAGACCCTCAAGCAACTCATCCCCACTCTCCGGCTCCAAGACCTTCAATTCCAATGGCTCGTGTTAAAGGACTACCAGGGGAACCGAATTCCAGTCGCAGGATCCAGTCAAGTCCGGGTTGCATTCAAGAACTGCACGGCGTACTTACCCCTGATGGTGATCGATAAGGACCGGCCTTGTCTGTTAGGCCTGCAATGGTTCGCACCACTCGGCATTGAAGTGGCTGGCATTAACCGAATCGGCGGCAGTGACTGGGAGGAAGACCTCACCCATGAATTCAGGGATGTCTTCGAGGAAAAGCTAGGCAAGTACAAGGGGACCCCAATATCCTTTAGCCTTAATCCAAAGATAGCTCCCATCTGCCTTAAGCCTCATCGAGTTCCGTTCGCTCTAAAGCCAAAAATCGACGAGCAGCTTGATAAGTTGATTGCCCATGGAGTGTTAAAGCCAACTGACCACTCCCCATGGGAAACGCCGATTGTGACACCAATTAAGCCGGACGGCTCCATTAGAATTTGTGGGGACTACCGAGCCACCCTAAACCACGCCCTGCAACAGAACCCATATCCGGTGCCGGTGGTACAACACCTCCTCCATTTCCTGGGGGGCGGAAAAGTCTTCGCTAAACTAGACTTAGCTCAGGCTTATCAGCAACTGCCGGTTGATGAAAAAACGGCACAGGCACAGACTATCGTAACACACCGAGGTGCCTTTAAGTGTACCAATTTGGAGTCAGTGTAGCCCTAGGGATCTTTCAGAGCCTAATGGAGAGACTATTGCAGGGGATCAAGGGCGTTGTCCCCTATTTTGACGATGTGCTCATTGCCGCCCCCACTCCAAAAATCTTACGGGAGCATTTAAGACTGGTATTACAAAAATTCCAGGAAGCAGGCTTGAAAGTCAAAAGAAATAAGTGGAAACTGTGTACCGATAGTGTTGAATTCTTAGGGTACTTAATTGACAGTCAGGGTATTCACCCTACCGATAGCAAATTGAGCAATAAAAAACGCTCCCAGACCCCAGAACAAGACTGACCTCCAGGCGTTCTTAGGCCTCATCAATTTCTATAATGTATTCTTGTCGCATAAGGCGACTGTCGCTGAACCTTTACATTGCTAAGAACCTTGCATGATGGCCACCCTGGCATTGTGCCCATGAAGGGCCTTGCACGAAGCTATGCATGGTGGCCAGGCATCGACAGACAAATTGAATTGTGGGTTAAAACTTGCAGGAGATGCCAAGAAGTAAGCAATGCTCCACCAAAGGCAACCCCAACCGAATGGGAGACGCCGCTGGGACCCTGGTCCCGCATCCATATGGACTTTGCTGGGCCGACCAAAGGCCACACGTTTTTACTAACCGTCGACGCCTACTCGAATTGGCTCGAGATTCACCGAATGAGCAACACAACTACTGACGCAGTCATCAAAAGACTGGAAAGACTGTTTGCAACCCACGGATTACCAGACGTTCTGGTATCCGACAGCGGGCCCCAGTTTACCGCGCTGTCTTTTGAGCAGTACCGCGGTATCCGACATGCGCTCACTTCACCTGCCCACCCTGCTGCCAATGGTAGGGCTGAGTGCATGGTACAATTCGTCAAAAGGACTCTCCAAAAGATTGACTACGACAACATCGACGAGAAAATCAACCGGATCCTTTTCATCACACCTCACAGCGTCACCAACAAAACTCCCACCGAGCTGCTAATGGGACAAAAGCTCCGCTCCCACCTCGATCGGTTACACCCAGCCTATGAACTGGAAAAACCACTCGGATCCAGCGGCCGATGCTGTACCTTTCAGGTAGGCGATTTAGTATTTGCTAAAAACTTATCGGGCGATCCGCTGGGGGTAGAAGCGACCGTAATCCGCATAACCGGCCCAAGATCATACCTCGCTCAGTGCCCTGACGACAGACTTTGGAAGCGCCACATAGATCAACTATGATTGCAGCTACCGTCTCGCACTTCTGAACTCCCTTATGACCAAACTGAGGGGGGGGGGAGATACAGAGGAAAGCGAATTGCAATTAGAGGGAAACCTTTTTGAAGAAACCGATAATGGGACTGAAACGTAGGAACAGGAACCAGGGACCGGAGTGAGTTCACCTCAGGGAGTGGCCAGTGATATTGGTGACGACGTGAACGTGAACTCAGAACCAGAGGCACCCCTATCGATAAACAACGATCTACCTCAGCAGAAGTGCAGCCAACTGCCAGGTACTTTGCGAAAATCGAAAAGACTAACAAAACAGCCATCCTACCTTAAGGACTATGTAACCGCGCCCCGTGGGCAGAAGCCGGGGGAAAGGGGTGTTGCGAATGAATAATACCAATAAAGTTATCTTGAGTTTGAAGTCAAGTGCAGGGTTCTGGCCCTGCACTTCTGATTGGCTGTTAATGGCAGGATCGGATTGGTCCATTCAGGAGCATCTGATTGGCCATGAATAGGCCATTCCCATTGGTTAATGGAGCTAGCGCTCCAGGTTTGCTATTGGTTGAATAGTTAATAAGTTGCCTATATAAGGAAGGCTATAGCAGCCCTCCAGTTTGAGCTGTCACAATATGTAAATAAAGAGTTTGAAGTTCACTGTTTCTACCGGCTCGTCTCCATCATTCGCACCCATGCTCCAGACTTAACACTCTGTTATTTTGAATTGAATTGAATTGAATTCTTTATTGTCATTGTATGTATATACGCAGTATGCATACAATGAAATTTACATAACACCCAGAGACCAGACTTAACATGCACACACACATGACAATCCTCAAACATCTCTCCACCCGCCAAAATACCCTGCCTCCTAAAAATACACAAGCATCCACACAACAAACCAAGTAATTACTGTCCACTGATGATGGTCCTTAAGTTCATT
The DNA here is from genome assembly GCA_033807585.1 of Hydrophis major. Classification (NCBI taxonomy): domain Eukaryota; kingdom Metazoa; phylum Chordata; class Lepidosauria; order Squamata; family Elapidae; genus Hydrophis; species Hydrophis major. Next base: position 110,743,420 of record CM066328.1, on the reverse strand, counting down.
GTTAAGTGCAATTATAGCTCTGGGATAAAAAGTATTCAGAAAATGTGTGGTCCAAGTTTTAATTCTTCTGTATCTTCTGCCAGAAGGCAACAGTTCATAAAGATTGTAAACAGAATAGGAAGAGTCTCTGAGAACGTTGCATGATAAATTTGAAATTCAAAACTCCTGATTTTATTTAATAGCTGTATTCTAGAAGTGTAACAGATTTTTAATGTGTGTTTTTAAATGATGCAAAGTAGTTTAATCATAGCACGCTAAAAAGGTTTGTGTGTGTGTGTGTGTGTGTATGTGTATGTATATATGTGTGTGTATGTAAGTATATATATGTGTGTGTGTTTCTGTGTGTGTGTGTTTCTGTGTGTGTGTGTATGTATGTATATATTTGAGAGCTATAATAAAAAACCCATATCTTTCTTATGTCAGAGAGCAGAGATTGAGTAAATGGATAAAACTGCACAAATAACGTCCAATTAAGTTTGATGCTCTTTCCTTTAGTGTGTCAGCTTTCATATGGAAACTAAACTGAGCTCATCTGATTAGTATGATCTGTTCACTGCAAGGAAGAAAAAAGTGTTCTTTGAAATACACTTAATGGTGGTTATTATAAGTCTGCTTGTTCTCACAGCTCTTTAGTCAGTTAATTAGATATTGCACATAGTTAAGATTTCATATGTCCCCATCTATGTCTCTACTAGGCATGGCAGGGTTCCTCTTCATTTAACTCCTTATGCACTTAATAGAAAATACTTAAATTGAATGTTTACTTCAAGGAATTATGACAGTCGGTTACTTTTCAAGTTATTTAAAAACTGCAATTATGATTTCCTTCTTTATGTATTATATTGGGTAATTGAAGAAAGAAATTTTACTTTTTATAGTTCCAGTCTATTTGAAAAACAGAAAGGATGCTGTATGTATGCATGTACATGAATAATCACATACCTGCATAGCCAGACACCAGGATGAGAAAAAAAGAGAACGTTATTTTGACATAATACTTAATTGTCTTGTGCCAAAACCTTTCTGCATGATTTGGATTTAGATTACCTTGCTGATGTTTTGCAAATAACCTAAATGTAATGGGACCTTTAAAACATATTCATGGCCAACCTAGTTAAAAAAGGTTTCAATCTTTAACCACAAAAAAGAATGCAAGAGAAAAAATTACCTTACTTCAGAGATTGGCAATCTGATCTCTTCCAATTGATTTGGACTTCAACTCCCATCAACTTGCATAGTCAATTTTAAAGGATGATGGGAGTTAATGTTGCCAGAACAATGCAGTGGCCTAGAGGTGGAGCTCTCGTTTCACAATCAAGAGGCTGTGAATTTGATCCTAGGTAGGGGCAGATGTTTCTCTCTCTGGGTACATTGTAACTCCTGAATATAACACAGCATTGGGGACAGGAAGGGCATCCAGCCAGTAAACACTGAGCTCCGTTCGGTTGCCCAGACTCCACCCCACAAGGGTTTATGGGGTCATTAAAAGACAATGATGATGGGAGTTAATACTCCCAACATTTGAGAAGTTGCTTCACTCTCATTTCTCCTTTAAGATCTGTTCACCGAACAGAGTGAGGGTTCAACAAAGGGAAGGTTCACTCCTGTCTTATGTATTGGTTTTATTGTTAAAAGTCTATTTCAGTTATAACTTTTTTTTTGGGGGGGGGGGGAATGAAATTAGAACTTTACAAAATGTTTCCTTCCTCTGTTGTCTATTTTTCCTTTTAGTCAGCAGAAGTAATTCAAACTTTTCATTTAAATGAGTGAGTTGTATGTTGGAGAATTACCTCCAAATAAAGTAATAAACCTAAAAGTGTTGAAAATTATGCTGCTAATATCCTGTATGCAATGTGTGTATATCCAAAGTAAAGTTACAGTTATCTACATTATATTTTTATCTTCATTTCAGAAAGTCCAGGGAAGATATAGATTCACAGCATTCACTTTGTCATAGGCTTGTATCCTGTTTTTATGGATATTAGTAATAGCCAGTAGTCTGTAGCCAAGTCCTGTATCAGAACTAAGAGCTTTTGTCATCTACTTGCCTATTGACAGGGTATGGTCATGTAGGAAGCAGTGGGAAATGAAATTGGAATAATTGGGATTTCTTCCAGAAGTTGTTATAAAAATGTAGTGATTCACTTAACTGTGGCAGGAAAAGTCATAAAACAGGAGAAACACATTAACGAATTTTTGGCTGTAACTTGCGGAGTACCTGTACTTACAATTCACTGTTATAATCTATCGTACAGTAACTTCAGTACATTTAGCTGCAGCTAGAAAAGCTTTTGGTAGTGAAAGCATTAAATGAAGGTGTCAAAAGTGGTAGATCAGAAGTAAATTGGAAGTAAATTCCAATTAAATTTGTAACTTTGTTTAAAGTGTGAGTCAAGAACTTTTATTATTTCCATTTTAATATGGACATTCTTCTTCTTTGTGCCTATATATTTCTCACTTCTCAGGTTTTACATAGTATAGTATATAATAGTATAGTAATTAAGAAATGCATTCTTCATCTTGTAATCTTAGATTTGTTGAGTTATAACTTCTAAATTGGGTTAAGGTTGAAGAGATTGAGTTGCAAACTTGTCATGCAGTTCATGTTAAGCCAATCTTTAAGCCAGACTCCTTCACCAAGAAGAAATAAATACTCTGCATTTAATTCCTAAGGCAAGAAATGTAGGGATATTCATTAAACTCAGTTATACACCATTACATTGCAAAAAAGATTCAGCATAAAACCCAATATGAATAAAAAATATATATCTAAAGAAAGTGAGCAGAACAAACAAATTTGTACATGATAAAATTCCACAAAGAGATGCGAAATCCTGTATCAAATTAATTTGTAATAAATATAATTAAAAATGCCAACAGAAGGAGTTTAGGAATAATTTATCTTCCATTCAGCCAGTTAGCATGGAATTTTTACTGTAGATTCCCTCCCTGAATTTCCTGATGGATGGCATTAGTTTCATTAGGAATGATGTTGGTGTTGCTGAAAGAATATCTTTTTGTTTTACCATAAAAATAAAGAAAAATAAAGTCTGAAACTTCTGTGATTCTACACATGGTGTTTTACAATGTGTACTATTTGGTATTATTTGTACTCCTTGGTACAAATACACTTGAGCCATTTAAAGATAATGAAATATCAACATATATATTTTTTAGTTAATAAAAAAACATTGTAGGCTAAGTGGCCAAAATGAAATGGTTCCTGTTAAGTTCTGCGCATGGGTACAAGGAGCGGAGACGAGGCAGTGAACTTCAACTCTTTATTAAGCATACTGAACAGAGCAATCACCTAGGGCAGCAGCAGCCCTTTTATAGGGTTGGTTGCTGCCCTATTAGCCAATGAAAACATGGAAGTGTTAAACCCTTGAACCAATGAGAGTTGGCCCGTTAACAGCCAATCAGATGTCCCGGAAAGGACCAATCCGATGTCGCTATTATCGGCCAATCAGAAGCGCAGGATTAGAACCCTGCTTTTTACTTAAGGTTGTTAAAACTTTATTAAACGCCTTTATTAGTTCATAACACCCCTCCCCCTGGGTTCCGTTTGAGGGGTGCGGTAACATAATTGCATAGATATGCCGGTCGTTTCAATTGCCTATTAGATTTGCACTGTCCCACCAGTTCCTGTCTGTAGTCCGGTTCCGGTGGAACGTTTTTTGATTTATCTGGTATAGGCGGTTCCGCATTCTCACAGGATGATTCGGCGCCGCTAATTCTGTCATCGTTGTCCTCCGGTTCCTACGGGCTCGCCTCTGTTGAGGTGTTTCTCTGTGGCGAGACATCACCCCTCCCTGATTCTTATTTAATGAACGCACCTGGCTGCTGACTTTCTTCGATTTCGTCATCCAGCATCTCGAATTCGGTTCCCTCGACATCCCCTCCCCCCTCAGTTTGAGAGTCACAGGAGTCGCGGGAACTGGGTTGCAATCTAGAGTGAAGCTGATCAATATAGCGTTTCCATAACTTTTCATCCAGTGTTTGCACGCGGTACGATCTGGGCCCGGTGGTTTGGGTTACGGTTGCTTCGACCCATAATGGTTCGCCGGAAAGGTTTTTAGCGAAGACTAAGTCGCTTACCTTGAACTCACGGCATTTTCCGTTAGATCCACAGGGTTTCTCTGGCGCGTAGGACGGGTAGAGACGGTCGAGGTGGGAACGGAGCTTGCGTCCCATCAACAATTCAGCTGGAGTCTTGTTGGTGACGCTATGCAGGGTGATGTGTTGGAGTAGGAGTATTCTGTTTAGTTTGTCGTCAATGTCCCCATAGTCCATCTTGTGGAGAGTTTTTTTTAACAAATTGGACCATGAGCTTGGCCCTGCCATTGGCCGCAGGGTGTGCCGGCAAGGTTAGCGTATGGTGGATACCCCAGTCCGCTAAGTATTGTTCAAATGCCAGGGCGGTGAACTGGGGTCCGTTGTCGGAGACTAGAATGTCTGGCAGTCCATGTGTTGCGAATAGTTTGTTTAATTTGCGGATGACTGAATCAATTATAGTAGTCTTCATCTTGTGGATTTCGAGCCAGTTGGAATAGGCATCCACTGTTAGGAGGAGCGTATGTCCCTTAGTAGGTCCCGCAAAATCAATGTGGATGCAGGACCATGGCCCCCGGGGGGTTTCCCACTCCGTTGGAGTTGCTCTAGGTGGGGCACTGCTGACTTCTTGGCACTTTAGACAAGTCTTCACCCAGGTTTCGATCTGCTTATCGATGCCCGGCCACCACGCGTAGCTTCGTGCGAGCGCTTTCATACGCACGATGCCGGGGTGACTGTCATGCAATGCTCTCAAAACTGCTCTTTGTAACCGCTCTGGGACGACGACTCTGTCTCCCCATAGGATGCAGCCTTTCTGCGAGAAAAGTTCTGTTTGCCAGTTCCTGAAAGGGGTGAAGTCGTCAGGGGTTTGTTCTACTGGCCATCCTTGTTCGACCCAGCTGAGAACTCGCGCCAGGACAGGATCTCATTTCGTTTCGATAGCGATGTCTCTGGCTGTTAGCGGCGGTGAATGTAGTGTTTCAATCTGGAGTGTCATGAGGGTTGGAGCTGGGTCGTCAATGGTTTCCGGAAGTGGGGCACGGCTCAATGCATCAGCGTGGGGAATGGCTTTCCCTGGGCGGTGTTTCAATTTATAATTGTACGCAGCTAAGAACTCCGACCAATGAGTCATTCTAGGTGACAATATATAGGGGGTTGGCTTGTCTCCTGCTATAATCCCCAGCAAAGGCTTGTGATCGGTAATTATCGTGAAGGCTCATCCATACACATATTCATGAAACCATTTCACAGCAGATACAACAGCAAGAGCCTCTTTGTCAATTTGGCTATAGTTGCGTTCAGCTCTCGATAAGGTCCTTGAAAAATAGGCAATAGGGGCTTCTCTACCATTTGGTAACACATGATTTAAAATGGCTCCTACTCCAAACGGTGAGGCGTCACATGTAATGGTTAAAGGCAAAGTCTTGTTATACTGCATTAAAACAGCATCGGAGGTTAGTAAGTTTTTCACTTGTCGGAATGCGTGCTCCTCTCAATATCCCCAGACCCAGGTGGCTTTTTTGTCAAGAAGTCTATGTAGGGACTCAGCTATGGTCGCCTTCTGGGGCAGGAAGATGTTATAAAAGTTAATGAGCCCCAGGAAAGCTTGGGTCTTGGGGCATTTTTGATCGCTCTTAATTTGCTATTAGTGGGGTGAATGCCTTGCTTATCGATTAGGTACCCCAGGAACTCTCCTTTCTCTGTACACAGTTGACATTTATTTTTTTTAACCTTTAGGCCGGAGTCTTTAAATTTCTGGAGAACCATTTTAAGACGCCTCTCTAGTACTTCTCTATTCGGGGCCGCAATTGAAATGTTGTCAAAATATGGCATGACCCCCTTGATCCCTTGCAAAAGTCTCTCCATCAGACTTTGAAAAATCCCTGAGGCCACGCTCACTCCAAATTGGAGTCGGTTGCATTTAAAAGTGCCTCGGTGCGCAACGATTGTCTGTGCTTCTGCGGTTTTTTTATCTACAGGCAGTTGTTGGTACAACAACGTTACATCCAATTTAGCGAAATCCAATTTAGCGAAGACTTTTCCGCCCCCCAGGGAATAGAGAAGGTGTTGAACCACCGGCACCGGGTAAGCATTCTGTTGAAGGGCATGATTGAGGGTGGCCCGGTAGTCCCCACAAATCCTTAACGATCCATCCGGTTTGATGGGTGTTACGATTGGGGTTTCCCAACGGGCGTGGTCAGTTGGTTCTCAAACACCCTGGGCTATTAATTTATTGAGCTGTTCGTCGATCTTTGGTTTTAGGGCAAAAGGTACCTGACGAGGCTTAAGGCGGATGGGGGCTACTTCAGGGTTAAGGTTAAATATATCGGGGTCCCCTTGTACTCGCCCAGTTTGTCTGCAAAGACATCCTGGAATTCCTGGACGAGGGCCTCCTCCCAGTCGTTGCTTCTGGTTTGGTGAATGCTGGCTACCTTGATCCCGAATGGGGTGAACCATTGAAAGCCTAACAAACTAGGCCGGTTGCGGTCGACGACGGTCAGCGGTAATGACGCTGTACGATTTTTGAATGATACTTTGACTTGGCTGGAGCCAACGACCGGAAGTCGGTTCCCCTGGTAATCTTTGAGTATAATTCTTTGGGCTCTGAGGTCTTGACGCCGGACGGCAGGGATTAACTGTTTAAGGGTCTTCCAGGAAACCATCGAGAGGGACGACCCTGAGTCGACTTCCATCATGCAAGATTGGTTCTTGATGGCGACCCTCACTTGGATCCTCTTTGCATCTAACGATGAAGCGTGACCAATGGTAATGGTTTGGTGTGCCTCTTCCCATCTCGTTGAAGTGGCAAGTGTTTTATTTCTGTAGGAGTGGTTGTTCCATTGGTAGTTCAAGTGTTCCCGACTCACAGGACGATTCCCTGTGGTCTGGCGGTAGTTGTTTTCTCTCCAAATTGGGCTGGATCCTCGCTTGCTTCTACAGACCTTCCCGATGTGGCCTCTTTTCCCACAAAAATGGCAGAGTATGTCGAGGAATTTGCAATCTGATTGCGGGTGGTTTGCCCCACAACCCGCGCATTGGTGTGGTAATCTTCGATTCCGTGGGTTGCGTTGGTCGCGTTCGGACCGGAGCCGGTTGACCTCCTCTTCATCACTTTCTGATGGAGATTCGAGGTCCTCATAGTGGGCCGCTGTTGTGTGTCTCTCTAGGCGAGGTGAGGTATCATTGGTGAGTTGACGGAGCGCTGCGTTGGTGTGGCGCATTCGGGCGGCCGACTTCCTGGTTGCTTCTGCTGCAGTAGCATCCTTGATGACATCAGCAAGGTCGATGTCCCCTTTGACCATGATCTTGCTCTGCGCCGTTTGGTCATCTAATCCCAGAACTATTCAGTCTCTCAGAGCTTCTTCGAGGTCTGCAAACCCACAGAGGCCTCCCAGGTTCCGGAGGTCTGCGATGAAATCTGCAATGCTCTCTCCTTTCCGTTGGTCCCTCTGGTAAAACTCATGTCTTCGGACAAGCGTTGGTACGGCGGATGATAATGGGCCCATAGAAGGGGCGCGAGGATGTCCCAGTCCATGGATTTCACCTCAGCCGGTTTTGCTAGTGCCTTGGCCATCTTAAAGATGGCAAGCCTGCAATGGGTCAGGAACACTGCTTGCTTTTTTCCCATAGTTGCATCCTTCAAGTTGTTGGTCTCCAGAAACATCTGGAACCGGTCTATGTACGAGTCCCAGTCTTCTTGTGCCGGGTCAAATGGAGCGGGTGGTATGGTGCCGCCGGACATGTTTTCCGTTGTCGATGTGCCTTCAGCCACGTGCTCTGTTTGGTGCTCTGTGAGTGTTCAATCAGCTCAGATGTCTCCGCATCCCATCCTCGTCGCCAGTGTTAAGTTCTGCACATGGGTGGAAGAAGCGGAGACGAGGCAGTGAACAGTGAACTTCAACTCTTCATTAAGCATACTGAACAGAGCAATCACCTAGGGCAGCAGCAGCCCTTTTATAGGGTTGGCTGCTGTCCTATTAGCCAATGAAAACATGGAAGTGTTAAACCCTTGAACCAATGAGAGTTGGCCCGTTAACAGCCAATCAGATGTCCCGGAAAGGACCAATCCGATGTCGCTATTATCGGCCAATCAGAAGTGCAGGATTAGAACCCTGCTTTTTACTTAAGGTTGTTAAAACTTTATTAAATGCCTTTATTAGTTCATAACAGTTCCATTTTACAGAGGTGTAAAGGTGGAGACACACGCCTGCCACTCATTCAAATGGAGTGCTCACTTGTGCAAGTGGGAATGTGCATGCATGCTTTGCCTGTCACTTCCACGGCTTGGTTCCAAAAGGTTCAAGGCCCGGTAATAGACCGGGTGGATCCCTGATTTAGACAATGTATATTATTTTATTTATTAATCAAATGTATACATTGCCCATCTCACTACCTGATTCTGTCAGTTTACAATTGGAAAAATCCCATAAAATCTTGACAAAAATAGAGTTGAAAAGATGGAGAGAATGCCCTCAAGCCACCAAACTCCCCTGTAGTTGCATACCATTGTGGGATTTCCATGCTAGTTACAAAGCTAAGTCTTAATGCTCTCCTAAAATTGGGCCAACCTCATCTCAGGAGGCAATATATTCCAAAAAGCAGGGGTAATGGCAGAGAAGTTTCTTCTTCCACCCCCCACCAATCATAATTCTTTAGCCAACAGACTTCTTAACATGTCCTTTCTGCCTGACTGGACATGTTTTTTTAATCAGTACTTATTATCAACATCATCATTATTAACTTGAGATTCAGTTTGATGTAGTAGTTATGGCATCAGGTTAGAATAACAGAGTAACAAAATTGGAAAGGATTTTGGAGGACTTCTAGTCGAACCTTCTGCTCAAGCTGGAAGCCCTACACCATTTCAGACAAATGCTTGTCCATTCTCTTCTTAAAAACCTTCAGTATTGGAGCACCCACAATTTCTCAAGGAAAGCTGTTCCACTGATTAATTGTTCTGTGAGTTCTAATTCCATGTTAGGCACAAAGCCAGCTGGCTGACCTTGGCAAGAAAGCACTGGCAAACTTATTCTGAAAACGTATTCGCAAAAAATCTGAATGGACATGTCCAGACAATTCCCAGGAATCAACACTGATTAAAGGTGCATAGAAACAATTATCAACTTATTATAGCTATAATAAAGAAATGTCAATCTATATTCATGATTAGTAATTTTTCTTCATACATCTAATGACCAAGATGATAAGTGCTCTGTAATAGAATTGGTTCATAAAAAACTTTGAATATAAAAGAGCATTTGTGCCTGTTTGTAGTTGGAACAACAGTGCATAGCTAACATATTTAAGGTTTATGTGCAATTTATTTAAATAAATTTATTTATTTTTATTTCAAATCACTTTTGTCAAGTTTACTTCACTGTGGTCTTGAGAATTCATCTACCGATAGAAATTTAATCTATTGACCATTAGGATGAAATTTTCCTTAAATTGAACTCCTGTTAGATTTATGAAGACTTTCATGTTGTTTTCTTGGCAACAATATAAACCACCTCTCCACATAGCAACCTGGTATAGCCATTTTGGTTTTTTTGAGACCACCCAAGATTAGCAAAGTCCGGCCACTTGTAGACATTGATAATTAAAAGCTCATCAAAAATAGTCAGTGGTACCTGTAACCAGGGGATGCTGCAACGGTGTAAGTGTGAAAAATGGTCATAAGTCACTTTTTTCAGTGCCAGTATAACTTTCAGCTATTACTAAACAAATGGTTATAAGTCAAGAACTACCTGAATGTTTGATTGCTTTCAAGATTCAAGGTCTTTCACTTTCTCCCTTACTTTATAGCTTAATTTAAAATATCCAGTTTTGCTTTGGTGTTTGTCACAATTTTTCATATTATTTCTCATAGTAGGAACTAAACTAAAAGGCTGCAATTGTTTTCTTACTTCATTTGCAATTATGTTTTAGTACAAATAGCCATAAAGTTGTTACTGCTTTATGCTGCTATCTGCCTTTCTCTTTACACTGTCAGAAAAACATAAAGTTTTTTTTCCAATTATAAATTGTGTAATGCATCGTGGATTTTGCTGACAGTCTTCGTGTTCGTGAAACAGAGAGCAAATTAACAGCAGATATTGAGTTGTTGGATTAGAAAAACCAATCGGCAACTCGCACCGTAAGGCTTCAGTTATGCTTGATAGGGAGAATGGCTCCCCTGTCTTTTATTTTCATAGTCTTACTTAGCAATTAACTAAAGCCTTTTAAAAATGAAGTAGAAATTACCAAGTTCAGCAATAATGTTTTTCATATCTACTAATCTGAAGGGGCACATAATGATGTTTCTATACCATTTTGTCAGAAATTGGCATTCTTTAATAGAAAGCAACAGTTCTGGGGGAAAAAAGCATTGGGAAAGAATGAGGTCTTGTGTCTCTGTGTTAAACAAATATACACACGCTCATAACATAGTTATGTTTAAAGGCCCCAGGTCTTATTTCATTTTTCTTGGCTTTTGTCCTTCAACCCTCTCATTATAAAATTGAAGATTGTTATTCCCTCAGGTCTAAAATTACCAGCGTTTGTTGACATTTTTTTTGCCTCTATGGGAATGTCACTGACTTCTTTTAAATCTTGCTAAGATCAGTTGACTTTTAACGTTAACAGTTCTTCTATTTGAAAATAAAATGAAAACAGAAATTGTAAACAGAAAAATGTCTATTTAAAAAACCATTCATCTTGGTCCAGATTTTTGTATGTCTTTTAGCACATACATCAACTTCTTTCGCATGTAAAGCACATGCGAAAGAAGTTGATGTGTGTGCTAAAAGACATAGTAGAGGGATTCAAAGAAACATAGATGGGGATTGAATCCCTCATGGAGTTAACAGACATACATATTAAATCTCTGAAACAAAGTGCTAATAGCGCAGTTTCCCTCATAGGCTTAATTAGGAAATAGTGAGCAGTGAGGTACTGCTTCAGACTTCCTATATTTACCACAAAAAAGATACTGTTCCTTTAAGTTGGCCTCACCATTCTCAAAGGTGGAGATTAGAGATGAAAAAGCTATAGTAGCTATAGTACTATTACAGCTTTACTATGTGTTCTTTTTGGTTTCATTTTTTTCCTGTTCTTTCCCTCTCTCCTCCTAATCCTACATACACACACACACACACACACACACGATTTTGTCTTTGTCTTTTTTTTCCTTCCTACAGGCTCTTCTTTCTTTTCTTCATTTATCAAAACAATATTTCTTCTGCATTGATTCCTTCAAACTATGTCTGGAAGCAAAGGCAATCAAATTAACTAATATTTTACTTTTGCATGAAATATGCTTACAAAGAAGGAAATAAACTGTCGTGATTTAATTTGTATTCTCCAGTTGATTCTCAGTGATTTAATTTTTTTAGGGGTTTGTCTTTCTCCTTACTGTTTTTGGAGATTATACTGGAGAATTAGAGATTGAAAATTCCTATTATGCTGTCTTCTAAGTGCTGAATGGGTCTCAGTACTATCATCTTAAGTGCTTGTCCATTCTAATTTTAAATAACTCAAGCAACGTGGCTATGTAATTTCCTCTTGGAGACTGTTGCTCTGTGTAATCAATGTTACTGACAGGAATTTTCCATGATATACAGCCTACAATTCCTAGCTTTTAATTGGAGCCAGCTCTGGCCAAGATATGAGCTTGAAATGCTGTCTCTTCAAGAAGACAAAGTCTATCCTACAGCAATATCACATGCCAGTGTCCCCAAAAATGATTTGCAAATACTCACTTTGTTTAATATTTAATGAAAATATAAATAATTTGTCTGCAGAACCTTCCAAGTGATATATAACATTTTTTTTAAAAAAAATACTACCATAGTACAATCAAATCTCAATTAAAAATAAGAAAAGGAGGAACATATTTTTAACACAATTTCCTGATGCTCAGCATATCTTCAGTGTCATTTTATTACTGTTTGCAATAATTTATTTCCTTGGTGTTGTCTCAAATATGTTGGTTTTGAAATTTTGAAATTTTTTAAAGTATTTGATGCAGTCCTTAAAAACAATGAGGAAGGAATATGACTTGCAAATAAAATAATAATTGCAATGTAGATCAATGCTATATAACTGTATAAAGCAACCAAATGCATATTTTTCATACTCTTTTCTGAAAGCAGGAACTGCAGGCTTATCACAGTGCCAGTATCAGAGTTGTCAACAGTTTGGGAATGTCACAGGGGGGGAAAAAAATCTTGCCCAACAACCTCCAGAAGCAGGGAATCTCTATATACTCAGGGGTGGGATTCAAATTTTTTAACAACCGATTCTGTGGATGTGGCTTTTTTGCAGCAACCTTCCCACACTCTATTTTTGGGTCCCCTGGGCCTCAGGGAAGCCCCCTGGGGGGAAGTTTTTGCACCCAGGAAGCTTCTCTGAGGCCCAAAAAGGCAAAAAAATGGAGCCTGGGGGGCATGCAGTATACTTCTCCATGCGCCCCTTTTTGCCTCCTGGGCCTCAGGGAAGCCTCCTGGGTGAAGCAGTAAGACAGCAAGGGGGCTCCTGGCACAGCTAGTCGTTGGAACAGCTAATCATCAGGAAGAAAAGAAAAAAAGAAAAACCTTAACGAGGTGACTGGGTGAGGGAGAATACAGTCAGCAATGTTGGGCATAAACGCAATGTGGCACATGCATGATAAGGACTGACTGGGCAAGGAGGGGAGGGGCAGATGGAGAGGGGAGGGGCCAGCCAGGGGCATGATTTGCCGGTTCTCTGAACTGCACATAATCATAACAACCAGTTCTATAGAACTCGTCCGAACTGGTAGAATCCCATCCCTGTATATATTGTACTAATCCCACCACCACCCAGCACAGATAAACTCCGTGGCTAAAGCACTAATTGCTAGAACAAACACCTGGCAGACAAGACACACATTAAGACTGAACTATGCACCCTGACTAAAGTACTGACAGCCAACGGCTTCCACAAAAGCAAAATCACCAACTTGATCCACAAAAACACACTGAGACATAATAGAGACCCAGAAGATGAACAGACCTATGGAACAGCTGTCCTGCCCTACATAAGAGGCACTACAGACAAAATTAGTAAGATACTATACAGACACCACATCAAGTCTGCCTTCAAAACAGACAGGAAAATAGCAGCCATCCTTAGAAACCCCAAAGATAAAATTGACCTGGAAAACCAAAGCATATACGAAGTCCCCTGTGCATCATGCCCAGCCACATACATTGGACAGACCAATAGAAGAATAAGTACCCACCTGAATGAACACAAAAAGGCAGTCAAAAAGCTGGAACACACTTTCTCACTAGTCCAACACATGGAAGCCACAGGTCATAGCATCAACTTCAATGGCACCAAAACCCTAGCCACTATAGAAAACCCCAGCCACAGAATCATCAGAGAAGCCATAGAGATTGAAAAAAGACCAGAAAGCATGAATAGAAGAGATGATTCCACCAGACTGTCAATCATTTGGGATCCTGCACTCACAAACAAAAAAATATCCACACCACAAGCCAGGCAAACACCTGGGCACAAACAGATCCCCCCTCATACCTCCAGCTCAAACACACCCCAACCAGACACCCAGATGAAACCTAGCTTCCTAACTAACAATAGCCATCCATTTAACTGGAGCCAAGCTGCACTAAAGGCCTCCAATAAAGTAACACAATGTTGCCAGCCAATCAAGATACAAAAAGAGCCAAAAAACAGACAGAAGATATTAGAAACACCAATCAAGCAGAACACAGCAAACTCCAAGACCAATAAACACAGACCAAGACTCCCAACCAATCAGGATGAAGAAAAAACCATTCTGGCACAGCAATAGGCTGCCCTAAATTTAAATCTGAAACCTGGGCACAAACAGATCCCCCCTGATACCTCCAGCTCAAACACACCCCAACCAGGCACCCAGATGAAAACCAGCTTCCTAACTAATGATAGCCGTCCATTTACCCGAAGCCAAGCTGCACAAAAGGCCTCCAATAAAGTAACACAATGTTGCCAGCCAATCAAGATACAAAAAGAGCCACAAAACAGACAGAAAATATTAGAAACACCAATCAAGCAGAACACAGCAAACTCCAAGACCAATAAACACAGACCAAGACTCTCAACCAATCAGGATGAAGAAAAAACCATTCTGGCATAGCAATAGGCTGCCCCAAATTTAAATCTGAAACCACTGTAAAAGTCTGACTCACAAACGAACACTATACAGAAGCCTGATGATGGCAGATGAGATCCTGCTGAAACGTTGCTACAACTTTAAAAGCACCACTACTATGACGTGGGAAAATACCCGAACAAAGCTGAATGCCATATATATTACAAATAATTACAAAATGTAATCTATTCAGTTTTAATTAAATAATATAATATAACACTTTTCTAGAAGAAACAATCCAGTATGATATTTCATCGGGATGAAATACTTTTTTTCTTTTGATTCCTTGATCCTCTTGATACTTCTGTATTTTATTGATGGCAGAAGCCCTCTGGAATAATGAGGGATTTGGTATTAGAAACTGAAGGCTGTATAGGTTTTAATAAAAATGGACTCCCACAATGTCTAGTAGGAATATGAAATTTTGTTCTAAATATTCTTGCTAATTAGAACACAACTCTAGGTCCAAATGTTTGGCCCTGAAGAACTATTTCTTGGTTAGAAGTGTGGTTTTTTTTTTTTTTAAACTTAAGAGCTTTGGTATAACACATGACAATTTCTGTAACAATTCTGTTCCAAAATATTAATTTGGCCAGGTTTACCATATTCATATATCTAAGCAGCTAATATCACCAGTTAGTGTGGTTCCTGTGGAAAACATTGGTATTCCCAATAACGGTTGCAATGCATTGTTAAACTGAACTTCAATTAGGCTTATACAGGTAGTCCTTCATTTAGAGGACTACCTGTAGTTCTACTATTGGCACTCATTCATTCTTGCACGTTTACAGTCTTCTTATACAGCCATATAAATGGCAAGCTTGTCGAATTTGTTTCTCTGGCTTAATGTAAAGCGCAATCCAGACCTTTCAGGTCTTTGTACTGAAATATTTCATTGAGAACAGAACGTGACAGTCTAGCCAGTGAAAACCTACCCTCATCTCGTGTTTCTAGCAAAGTCTTGCTGAGATGTATGGCCTGTTATTGTATGTTTATTTAGGCATCAATCACAATCAAGTCTCTTGCCAGTTCATCAGTAAAGGCATTGTAATCCTATTTTTATCAGTTCCTTCCTGTTCACCAGACAGTTAAAGTAGCATGAGCAGGAGTCAGAA
Organism: Hydrophis major; assembly: GCA_033807585.1. Taxonomy (NCBI): domain Eukaryota; kingdom Metazoa; phylum Chordata; class Lepidosauria; order Squamata; family Elapidae; genus Hydrophis; species Hydrophis major. The sequence continues at coordinate 110,728,096 of CM066328.1, read as the reverse complement.
ATATCTTAATGGATTTGGTTCCCAGAGATATCAGTGGCCTGGAGAAGAATTTTGTTGAAATTTCTTCCTGACCTGATAGTACAGAGAAGTAAAGAGCAAGGTGTAGAAAGAGGGCATGCATGACAAGACAGAACATTGGACAGCAGATCCATCCTAATGACAGAATGACTAGGCTTTAAAGAAAATTGGACTACTTAAGAGCAACATCTAATTTTCACAGCTTTCTTATTTTTTTGACTTACATATTTGTTTGCTGCACTTCTCTACCATTTATTTACAGTCACTCTAAATAATAATTTTATTTATTAGTTTGGCTTTATATAAAACAGATTTAGGTTCTTATGAAGAAGCCTGGGTTTAAACTGTAACAGAATACATATGGTAATCAGTTTTCCACTTGCTGCACCCTTATTGTATAAAATAGAAAACTGTTGGGCCATAACCCAGATGAAGCAATTGTCCATTGGCCTTTTCACTATTTTCAATGCAAGGAATATTCCATGTTCTTTAATCAGATTAGAATAAGAGAAGAATAGAAAAGAAAAATGAAAATGCATAGCACAAGAAAGAAAAAGGTCTGTTATTCCTGCTGAAAAATAAATAAATACATATTGCTTATTTTCACATTATCTGGTTATTCCTAATATCCTTGTCTATGATACTGGAGTTTCTCTCATATTTTGTAATATGTAGTTGAGCATTGCTATTTTTCACTTTGAACAATTAGAGGAATCTAAAACTAAGCCTATTCATTTCAGGTTGGATAATTCCTGCTTCTTAGATTTGCTTTTTTTAAAACTGAATTTTGAAAACATTATTCTAAGTATGTTTTGAAAGCAGAAACAATTGTGACATCTTAATGTGAATTTGTGCGCTTTATAAATTAAAAATACTTTAGTCATAAGAGTGTGAGATATTCAATTCTAAAGCAAGAATTTGCTGTACATGTACAGGTAAAGAAGCAGCTTCTATTCTTGCAAAATAGCTGTATAAGGCCAGGAAAATGGATGTATGAGACAAGAAGGCAGTGACAGGTTGGAGATATGTGATCATGCCCTATTGTCTTCTTATACAATGGCTTCTTTAAGGAATCTCCAGCAGGTAGAATGAGCACACTCATGTCAAGGCCAAAGCATGTTTCCTGCTTTGGAGTCAAATAGTTCACAAATCTATTTGGTTCTTGTTAAGTCTGGAGCATGGGTGCGAATGATGGAGACGAGCCGGTAGAAACAGTGAACTTCAAACTCTTTATTTACATATTGTGACAGCTCAAACTGGAGGGCTGCTATAGCCTTCCTTATATAGGCAACTTATTAACTATTCAACCAATAGCAAACCTGGAGCGCTCGCTCCGTTAACCAATGGGAATGGCCTGTTAATGGCCAATCAGATGCTCCTGAACGGACCAATCTGATCCTGCCATTAACAGCCAATCAGAAGTGCAGGGCCAGAACCCTGCACTTGACTTCAAGCTCAAGGTAACTTTATTGGTATTATTCATTCACAACAGTTTTCTTGCTAAACATCATAACAGTACTTCTTAGGTTTATTTAATTTCACTGGCATTATAATAACAATTAATTTACATACATATAATTATTTTCTGTTGACTATCATTGAGAATACCTGTTCATTTTTGTGGATTTTTTAAATTGATTTTAGTATTGTGTGAAATTGTATTAATTCTTCACAGAATAGTTTATATTAGAATGAAAACATGATATATTTATATAGAAAGTAAGCTTTAACAAAAAGGCAGGGAATTTTACCTTTCTTTAATTTCCTTCAATTTCAGTGAAGGTGAGTTTCACTGATGGCTAGATTTCAAGATTAGCCCAGTAGATTTCTCTCCCCCTCCCCCTCCCTTTCTGTGTGTGTATGGGGTGCGGGGGGGGGGGGAAGTATTAAGTAAATGAGGGAGAGAAAGACAGAGAATATATTATTTCCAAAAGTATCACAATCAGTTTTTGAAATTATGAAAGTTTTTGAAGAATTTGTAGTATATATCACAAATGGGTTTAGGTACTTGATATACTTTTGAAAGCCTTCCTTTGTTCCCATTTAAACTAAACTTATTATATTAAATTACAAAACAAAATTGCATTTTACATATGAAAAATAATAACTGTTATCTTTACAATATATCAATAAAGTCAGCACAACTTAATTTACTTTCACAGATAAGCTTTGTAAATCACAACACTGCATCCATGATAAGGATAATCTCTTATTGAATCCAGACTTACATCTTGAAGTTGATTCCTTGTGCATTATATACATGTGTCTTTGTCACAGATTGTGATGGTACTCAGTTCTCAATACAGGCCACTTGGAATACTGTATTTGCCGGGGTATAAGACGACCTGGCGTATAAGATGATCCCCACCTCCCCGGTAACTAATCATCCAATATTTACACAGTGTGCATGTTATTCTGTGTTGGTCAGACAAACGATCCCAGCGGGGTCACCGGAAACGCCCTCCAGAAATCCCCAGGGCTGCAGGGTGGAGTGCCAGGGGCCGTGGGAGGAGCAGGAAGGCGGGCAGCCTTCACATGGCCCTGCCTGGGGCGACAGGAGCGACCCACACTCTCGCTCCCCCCAGTCGCTGCAGCCTTGGGTGGAGTGAGGCGAGCAGGATTTGAACCTGATTCAGAGACGCAGGGAGGCTCTTGGCAGAAGTGACGCAGGGGATCCGGGAAGCCAGAGGTGCCTTCGCTGCGTCCCACAAGCATCCGATAGCCGGCAGTGGATATACCGGCGTATAAGACGACCCCCCCCCACTTGGAGGCATGTTTTTCAGGGCAAAAAAGTCATCTTATACACCGAAAAATATGGTATGTCATAGAAGTCTGTTATGTTTGGAGCATGGGTGAGAAAAAATGGAGACAAGCCTCTGAACGGTGAACTTCAGCTCTTTATTTACATTGTGACTTCTGGCCTCTTTTGTAGTTTTAACCCGCCTTATATAGGTAAACCTCAGTAAGAACTCTCTGTTAAGGGCCAATCGGATTCCCCGGAGCAGGCCAATCCGATCCGGCCATTTAACAACCAATCAAAAGTGCAGAACCAGAATCCTGCACTTTACTCCAAGCTCATGCTTTATTAAAACTTCATACATTCACAACACCCCTTCCCCCTGGCTTCTGTTTGCAGGGCGCAGTTACATAGTCCTTTAGGTAGGATGGTTGTTTTGTTAGTCTCTTTGATTTTCGTTGTGTCATTTGGCTGTAATCACGCTGAGGTAGATCGTTGTTTGGCAGTGGGGCTGTTTCTGGTTCAGAGTTCATTTCCCCGTCGTTGCCCATGTTCTCTGTAATTCCCTGAGGTGCAACTGTTTCCCTCTCTGGCTCCACTTCCTGAGTCTCAATTATACCGTCATTCCCTTCAAACGGGTTTTCTTCTTCTTGGAATTCATCTTCTTCTGTACCTCCCCCCCCTCAGTCTGGTCATAGGGGAGTTCAGGACTGCCCGCCGGAAGCCGCGATCGTAATTGATCGATATGGCGTTTCCATAGTCTATCGTCAAGGCATTGTACAAGGTAGGATCTTGGGCCGGTTTCACGAACTACTGTCGCCTCCACCCACAATGGATCGCCCGATAAGTTTTTAGCGTATACCAAATCTCCTACCTGGAAGGCACGACAGCGGCCGCTGGATTCTAGTGGTTTTTCCGGTTCGTAAGCTGGGTGTAACCGGTCGAGGTGGGAGCGGAGTTTTCATCCCATTAGCAGTTCGGCGAGAGTTTTGTTGGTGATGCTATGTGATGTGATGTGTTGTAAAAAAAGGATTAGATTGATCTTGTCGTCAATGTCGTAGTCTACCTTCTGTAAGGTTTTCTTCACAAATTCTACCATGCATTCTGCTTTGCCATTGGTCGCAGGGTGCGCAGGCGAGGTGAGCGCATGTCGAATGCCGCGGTCAGCGAGGTACTGCTCGAATGACAGTGCTGTAAATTGGGGCCCGTTATCGGATACCAGGACATCTGGTAGTCCGTGGGTTGCAAATAGTCTTTCCAAGTTTTTGATAACCGCCTCGGAGGTTGTAGTCGTCATGCGATGAATCTCGAGCCAATTTGAATAGGCGTCGACGGTAAGTAGAAAGGTGTGGCCTTTGGTCGGCCCCGCGAAGTCCAAGTGAATTCGGGACCAGGGTCTGCGTGGTGTCTCCCATTCAGTAGGAATGGCTTTAGGTGGGGCGTTGCTCACTTCCTGGCATTTTGGACAAGCTTTAACCCAATGTTCGATTTGCTTGTCAATGCCCGACCACCATGCGTAGCTTCGTGCAAGGGCTTTCATTCTCACGATGCCGGGGTGGCCATCGTGCAAGGTTCTCAGAAGTGCTTTCTGGAGTTGTTCTGGGATAATGACTTTATCGCCCCAGATGACACAGCCTTTTTGGGAGAACAACTCGGTTTGTCGAGACTTGAATGGTGTGAAGTCATCTGATAATTGGTCCAATGGCCATCCGCATTGTACCCAGCTTAGGACTCGTGCTAAGGTGGGGTCACGTTTGGTTTCTCTCACGATATCTCGGGTGGTTAATGGCGGCGAGTTGAGTGCCTCAATTTGCAACGTGGTTACCGTTGGTGCAGGATCGTCGAGAGTCTCTGGAAGCGGTGCTCAGCTCAATGCGTCGGCGTGGGGAATGGCTTTCCCCAGGCGGTATTGCAGCCGATAGTTATAAGCAGCCAAGAATTCTGACCATCGAGTCATCCTAGGGGATAATATGTAGGGAGTCGGCTTATCTCGGCTATTATCCCCAATAATGGTTTGTGGTCAGTCACGATAGTAAAAGCCCGGCCATACACTTACTTGTGGAATCTTTTAACGGCTGACACAATTGTGAGGGCTTCTTTATCGATTTGTCCATAATTTCGCTCAGTTTTTGAAAGTGTCTTTGAAAAATATGCAACAGGGGCTTCGTTCCCATTAGGCAGTACATGGCTCAAGATGGCGCCCACTCCGAAAGGCGAAGCATCACATGTTATATTTAACGGTAAAGTCTCGTTATACTGCATGAGTACAGAGTCAGAAGTGAGCAGTTTTTTCATGTTGCGGAACGCCTGTTCTTCTCGGTGACCCCATAACCAATTTGCTTTTTTATCTAACAACCGGTGTAATGGTTCAGCGACCGTTGCTTTATGTGGTAAAAGTACATTATAAAAATTGATGAGGCCTAGGAACGCCTGGAGATCGGCCTTGTTTCGTGGCCTTGGAGCGTTTTTTTATCACCCTTAGTTTACTTTCAGTAGGCTATCAATTAAGTACCTGAAAAACTCAACACTGTCAGTACACAATTTACATTTGTTTTTCTTTACTTTAAGACCGGCCTCTTGGAATTTTTTAGGACTAATTTTAACCGGTCCTGTAAGATTTTTTTTTTAGGGGCCGCAATTAATACATCGTCAAAATAGGGGACCACGCCCTTAATTCCTTGCAATAACCTTTCCATAAGGCTCTGAAAAATCCCCAGGGCTACACCAACTCCGAATTGAAGCCGGTTACATTTAAAGGCACCTTGGTGAGTCACAATCGTTTGTGCCAGTGCCGTCTTTTCATCAATAGGGAGTTGCTGATATGCCTGAGCTCAGTCTAATTTAGCGAAGACTTTTCCGCCCCCCAGGGAGTGGAGGAGATGCTGCACCACCGGCACTGGATATGCATTCTGCTGTAGGGCGTGGTTCAAAGCGGCCCGGTAGTCCCCACAAATTCGGATCGACCCGTCTGGCTTAATGGGTGTTACGATTGGGGTTTCCCAGGGGGAGTGATCGATGGGCTCTAACACCCCCTGAGCTATCAGTTTGTCGAGTTGTTTGTCGATTTTCGACTTTAAGGCAAATGGAACTCGAGGGGGCTTAAGTCGGATGGGAGCTATCTTTGGGCCTAGACTGAATGAAATCGGGGTCCCCTTGTACTCGCCTAATCTGTCCGCGAAGACGTCCCTGAACTCATGGATGAGGTCTCCCTCCCAGTCACTTCCGCTGACTTGGTTTATGCCGGCCACTTCAATGCCGAGTGGCGCAAACCATTGGAGGCCTAGTAGGCTAGGCCTGTCTCTATCGATGACAGTTAGTGGAAAGTACGCCGTGTGTTTCTTGAAGGAGACTCGGACTCGGCAGGAACCAACGACGGGGATTCGATTCCCTTGGTAGTCCTTGAGGATGAGTCTTTGGAAGTGGAGATTTTGGCGTTGAATCATGGGGATGAGTTGTTCAAGGGTCTTCCAGGACACCATCGAGAAGGACAATCCCGAGTCGACTTCCATGGGCAAGGCTGGTTCTCGATGGCTACTGTGACTCGTATTTTCTTGGTGTCTAAAGCTGATAGTGATAGTATGGTGAGCCTCTTCTCTCTGCAAAACTCGATTTCTGTAGGAGTGGTTTACTGGCTCTCGCCGTACAGGACGGTTTCCTGTCGATTGGTGATAGTTAGCCCCTTTTGAGGCCTGGCCGGGTCCTGGTAAGCTTTGGCAGACCCGTCCGATGTGGTCTCGCTTTCCGCATTTATGGCAGAGCGTGTCGCGAAATTTGCATTCGGACCTGGCATGGTTGGCCCCACAGCCAGCGCAAGGGCGTAAAGGCTTCAGGTGGTGGTCCCGGTCGGACCGCAGTCGATGGACCCCTTCTTCGTCGCTGTCTGACGACGAAGAGAGGTCCTCGTGGTACGTCATTGCAAGCTGCCCTTCTGACCTAGATAAAATGTCGCTTGTTGGTAGAGGTACCGGAGCGCGGTTTCGGCGTAGTTGTGCAGCCGACTTCCTGGTTGCTTCTGCTGCAGTAGCATCAGCAATGGCGTCGGCAAGGCTGATGTCGCCTTTCGCCATCAGCTTGCTTTGAACGCCTGGTGCATCTAGTCCCAGAACTATGCGATCTCTTAGTGCATCTTCTAAATCGGTGAACCCGCAGAGGCCTCCCAAATTTCGGAGGTCTGCTATGAAGTTGGCCATGCTTTCTCCCTTTCGCTGGCTCCTCTGATAAAACTCGTGCCATCTCACAAGCGTAGGCACGGTCGGTGCGTAGTGATCTCGTAGGAGAGGTTCGAGGTCGTCCCAATCCATCGCCTTCACTTCTCGGGGTTTTGCTACTGCTTTAGCCATCTTAAATGCGGTTGGACCGCAATGGGTTAGGAACACCGCCTGTTTCTGGTGTGGCGTCCTTTAAGTTGTTGGTTTCTAAGAACATTTGGAAGTGATCCATGTAGGACTCCCAGTCCTCCTGTACTGGATCGAATGGAGCGGGTGGTACGACGACGCCGGACATGGTTCCGTTGTGTAGCATCGTCTGTCATGTGCTCGGTGTTCTTCGAAGTTTCGTTGGTTCAGATGTCTCCACATCCCACCTTCGTCGCCAGTGTTATGTTTGGAGCATGAGCGAGAAAGAATGGAGACAAGCCTCTGAACGGTGAACTTCAGCTCTTTATTTACATAGTGACTTCTGGCCTCTATAGTAGTTTTAACCCGCCTTATATAGGCAAACCCCAGTAACTATTAACCAATAAGAACTCTCTGTTAAGGGCCAATCGGATTCCCTGGAGCGGGCCAATCCGATCCGGCCGTTTAACAACCAATCAGAAGTGCAGAACCAGAACCCTGCACTTTACTCCAAGCTCACGCTTTATTAAAACTTTATACATTCACAACAAAGTCTCCACCTGGTATCTGGTAGCCATAAGAGTCTGGGTGGGAAATACAGATTTAAGCTTAGCAAGACAAAGTGGCTGTTGGTTCAGAACATACTTAAGTCTGGCACAATACCAGATTTAGCTCTCAGTGGGATTGATCTCTCCCAGAGAGAGTCAGTGTTGAATCTTGAGAAATGTCCGAACAATTGGAAGATGTAGCTAGGAAGGCTTTCATTCAGATGCACTTTCAGTGCCAGTTGAGAGTCATCAATGGAAGAAATGCTTGCAACTGTTACTCATGACCTTGTAATGTTGTGGCTGTACTTGGGATCACATTTGAAGAAGTTACAGCTGATATAAGATGCAACTTGCACATTTGTTAATTGGGACCAGCTGGTTTAATCATATAACACAAGTATTATATTTAGACATAAAATACTAGTATTGCACAAGCTGAATTGGCTGCCAGCTTCTTTCTAGGTTCAATTCAGGATTAAATTATTATCTTTAGAATCATTCATAGATCTCTACTTTCAGGAAGCTATTAAAAACCTGACTCTTCCTGTCTGACATGAGATAAATATTGATATCGAACTGATGACTAAATCGTATGAGATGGAATTTACATTATTGTTAATATTTTTATTGCTGCGGTATATGTCTATTTTTATATCGTTGATTAGGTTTTTCTATAGATTAAGCAATTTTCTATAGATAAATCAATTAACAGGTACAAATGGCTAGAATCTGTGTAAAAGATTCTGAAATAAGGTATCTCTCACTAGCACACAGACATTGTGGATTAGTTCAGGATGCATAAATGATTATTTGTACCATAATTGTTAAAGAATCCATATATCATTATGAGAAACTTCCTTTTGATTGTAGCATTTCTTGTTACTAAAAATATGAGCTGCAGAGAGCAAGCTTAGTAATTTATGGCAACGGTCGATTCCCTGGTTTTCATTCTCAGGACTGCATTCCTCAATAAACGTGTCAGTTCTTCAAAACTATAACCTTGAAGGTAGCTGGAGAATCTTAGTTTCAAGTAGTACATCGAATTTGACTATTCTGTGTTTCCCTCTGGAAAACCACCATAATAAGATATTCTGAACATGCTAGTCAGACTTGCAGAGCTCTATGGAATTATATTTCAAGGCTTGTTGTCCCCTGGTTTAGGATCCCAGTAAGCAGTGAATTTGCAGCAACTTTGTTGAGCTAAGTTAGACACAGATTTAAAGTTAACACTGCCTGCAGCATAATAATAAAGACTCACCTGAAGAAAGACAAGTGGGAGGGAAAGTATTGAAATTAAAGGTTTTTTGTTCTTTCTAGTTACTTTCATATTATTACTATAACAAAGCACAAGAGAATTTCCTGTTCTCTTGGAAAACTGCCTTCTCTGAAATATTTTACCAAATTTCAGCAAAAAGACTCAGATTAATATTCCAAACAATGCTGGTTTGTGCTAAAATATTCAACAGTTAATAATATATCATTAACTATAAAAAAACATTTTAAAATTGTACATTCCACAGTTAAATTGCAGGCAGTTTTGTAGGGTTCATTTGTTTGTTTATATCTGGGACTGGAATCAAACTGGCTTTCTAATACAGTTATAATAGTCCCAGTTTCTTAGCCATAGATATTGGAATGGCAAAGAACTGTGCCATTGCACTGACTCCAACAGAAACCCCTTATAATATAAATGGCATTCCTTCAATTAACAGTTATTAATAACTATCCATATATTACCCCATCCATGGTTAAGGTAAGGATGGGCAGGATGGAAATGATTAGGGGAAATAGGATAGAAAACATTGAGGACGAAAACCTATTCCTGTTCCTGATCTATTGATTCTGTGGGGGCTGTTTAATATTTTTAATGTCAAGCTTATCCAACAAAACTGTATCAACTGTAACTATAAACGAGGAATTGTATACAGAATTTGATGCAATACTATATTGAGCATATTGCAGGATCTAATTTATTTTGTTGGGAATCTATTCAATGTATTAAATACATTTGAATGCACATTCCTTTGAAAGTAATGATTGTGTATAGCCAAATTGTCAGCTTTATCAGGTAGACCAGACAGGAAACATGACCAGATAAGCTAATTCTATTTTATTATAAAGCTACAATACATTAACAGATTCTTGAAAGTCTGAAAGTACAGATCTTTTGCCAGCTACTTTACAGCCCAAGAAACTAGGGGGCTGTGGGACTACATTGTTTTTTAGCTGACCATTCCCACCCTGTGCCAAGATCTTTCCTACACATCATCACACCAATGTTTATATTTTCTATTTTCTATATTCTCTTATTTCATCTGGCCACCAACTCATATGCAGATAGAAGCTTCTTCTGCATATAGTTTTATCTGACCCATGCATATTCTTTTAGAAAAGAGAAAAACTCTGTATGATGGGAGAAGGTAGTCTTATCTAATTATCCTTTGTTTCAAATAGAATATCAGAATAATCAGGTTTTAAGTCAAATATAGATATATAATATATGATATAGAATATCAGATTTAACTTAAATAGATCTGGGCAGTTAATCAGTTCCTAGAAAAATCTTGTTTTAACTATTGTCACTGGTGATTTCAGTCTATTTGGCGCCAGATAAATAGCATTTTTATTACTGAGTGAAAGGAATTTTTTTCTGTGAGAGAAGGATTATAAAACTCAAAGTACTATTATAGCAACCAATCTGACCTAAAGAAAACCTCAGAGTTATTATAAAAACTGTCAATAATTTTCATGATTTACAATCTAGATTTATGCAGAAACTTTTTTTTCCCTTGGAAACATATATTTCAGACATTGGACTAATCCCATGAGTCTTTTTGAAAGAGTTTCTCTTGATGATGTTTACTTCCTTAGTTTTTTATAATTTTGGTTTCTTGGTAAAATATCTTGTGATAGTAAATAGTGTAACTGCATCCCTGTGTTACAAATACCTAGTTGCTTTTTTGCCATATTTCCAAAACTTGAAAATAACAGTTGTTTGCAGTTTTGGTATCTCCAATGGGAGTTTCCATTATGGTTCTAAATTTTTAAAAGTAATTTTAACAGTTAAGACAAAAAATAAATATAGAAAATGAATGTATATCAATATAAATTGTAAGAGGTTAAGTTATCCTCACATAATTCTAAGAGCCATTCCTAAAGGCAATGTATTATGTTAAAAAGTAATAAAAGTCCAACTGATAAAACTTTGAATAAACCAATTAATTTGTGTAAAGAAACAAGAATTCTGTTGAACTTAAAAAGCATTTTGTTGAACTAAAAAGTTTTCTTTCATCAGTACCTATGTGTCCTATATGTTTTAGAACACTTATTACTGAAGTAACTAATCCATCTGTTTGAATTAGTTAAGGACAAGTTAACAGTTGCCCTAAATTGCACTGTAGCCTCCAAAAAACAAAACTGTTTGATTCAGGTCTACATGAGAGTATTTCATCATAACACATTGTAGATGGCAGAATAAAATGAAATGGAAATATTATATACGGTCTCCCTTTAGGATTTATTTTAACCCAGGGTGTGCTATGGGCTGCACTGATGACCAAGACCTTCACTTAAATGTGTGAAGTTGGAGAAGAAGCAACATAAAATATTGTATAAAAAGCCTATTGGAACAACTTTTTAAAAATATGAACTAGAAGCCATATAATGCCTCCTTTATAAATGCTCACATATTTAAATTGAAAACATTTTTAAAAAAAATTCTTTTAGATTCTTTTTTTTTAGTTACAGCACTAAAAGAGAAGCAGAAAGAGCTCATTTTAGTATAATTTTAATTGATTCTATTGTTTTATAGTTTCACATTAGACAATGAAAGTTTTTTGCATTCTTTTTTTTAACAACCAACCTTTGCTACTTAGTGAAACATAAGATATAAACAGGAATTCCAGTTTACAACACTAATTGTAGGGTTCTCTCTTCAAGATTAAAATAAGGTGTGCCTCTCACAGAGAAAATATGCAATTAGGGGCAGCATGTTCTCAGTTGGGAGATGGTAGGCTTCCATCTCCTGCTTACAAACATTCCAGAGGAATCTAGCTTGTTCTTGTGAGAAATAAAATGCTGGACTAAGGTGGGCCTTGGTCTCAGCCAATAGGATTATTACATTTTCTGTGTCAGTAACTAAGGCAAATCGATAAGACTACAATAGTCACACCAGTTATTGCTCTAAAATTGGGTTTTTTTAATTTATATTACACAATTATCAAGGTTTAATGTGAGAAGGTTATTAGGTTGCTGCTTTAAGAAAGAGATGCATAGATGTGTATGTTGCATGTACTAGTATGCATTTGGAGAAAGTCTCATTTGAGAAGTCATCTTATTGTATATGTTTACTATTGTTTGCAGAAAAGTTCCTGTGAAACAAATTTTGCTATATTTCAGTGCAATTTTACAACTGCAATCAGTGTTCAAGTTTGCTGTGTAGATTTACATTTGCTTATAACGATGAAGAGATAATGTTCAGATTGACAGTGCATATTAATGATTTCTTTGGAATGATAGTACGTATGAATTGGGCAGCTAAAAAAAATTGATGAAATAAAAATATAAATATTAGTCACTGAAATAGGCTTAGATGAAATAATGAATAATTCTAGTTATATGAAGCTACTGCATTCAGCAGTCAGAATTAGAAGGTAGATTACATGATTATGATTTCAAAAATGAATTAAAGAAATGTTGTTGAAATGGCCTCTATATATTTAAAAAAAATACATGTAGGAAATAACTTAAAAGGTTAGCACATTTCTGTAATATTTCAGGTAAGAGGAACATGGAATCTTCTCCATAGTTCTTATCATTTACACCTTTTTAGTATAGTAAATGCTTTTTTGATAATAATTTTGACATTGTAAATTGCAAACTTGTAAATTAAAAACACTATTGTGAAGATCTGTATTTTCTCCCTCGAGCTGCTCGGAGCATCCAGAGAGAGTGGGATGTGCTTCTGAGTCCTCTTCTTGCAGGCTGAGTTTTAGCTGAGGAAACGATCAGCCCCCTCACGTGACTCCACGTAGCGTTCCCCCAGTCTTTTGCTCAGCCTCGAAGAGTCAGGCTGCTGTTGAAAAGAGCTCCTTGGCTGATTCAAACCACGTACTTTATTCTGGCTAATTTCTTTATTTTTCAGGTTTGGTATTTCCTTTCCTCCTCCTGCGCAAAAGGTTGGGACTTAGGGGAACTCTCCCCTCACCCCTAGGGGCCAAGCGGGCAGGTTCGCAGCACTTTGCGCGACCCCCCATTATTAGATTGCGTCGCTGCCGCTGCACTGCCTCGTGGCGCGCATTTTTGCTGGATTCCCCCCCATCCTAAACGCCGACCGGGAAGGGCTAGTCGCTCCTTAAGAGCACCAGGCATGCTGAGCTAACCGGACAAGCCCTCCTTGCTGTCCCGAAGGCGCCCGACATAGCTCAGCTCGTGGCTGCCATCTTGGCGCCGCATCGTGGTCAGACGCCATTTTCATTTCATTTCCGATTCTTGCCGCTGCGGTGGATGCAAGTGTTCCAGACCCCTTGGGTCAAGAGTTTAGTCATTTTTAGTGATCTTCCTGGCTCGCTTTCATTATTATTATTTTTTTTTTGATAAAAGTTTTACTGATTTTAACAACAAACAAAAAACATTTAAGACATATTGTATTATCTAACCCAGGGGTAAGGAACGTTGGCTCTTTTATCACTTACGGACTTCAACTCCCAGAATTCCTGAGTGAGCCATAAAAGGTTCTCCATCCCTGGCCTACTGGTTTTTTCAGTTGTGAGGGAAATCAATTTTTGACTTGAATGGGACTGTTTAATATACAAATGTAGGACATATTTTTATATATATTCTTTGTATGTCCTACATTTGTATATTAAACAGTCCCATTCAAGTCAAAAATTGATTTCCCTCACAACTGAAAAAACCAGTAGGCCAGGGATGGGGAACCTTTTATGGCTCCCTCAGGAATTCTGGGAGTTGAAGTCCATAAGTGATAAAAGAGCCAACGTTCCTTACCCCTGATCTAACCATTGATAAAAAAAGATCCCAAACTTCATAAAATTGTTTATCTTCTTGTTCTCTAATTTCAAATGTCAATCTGCACCAGGAGTGCAGCTACTTCGGCGGCTTAGGCCACACAAGCCCCAATCGCTGACATTTGTCGGGCAGCCACCTGGGCCTCTCCATCCCCATTCATCAGGCATTACAAAATAGACGTATACGCCTCAGCGGAGGCCTCCTTTGGCCGACGAGTCCTACAGAGGGTCATCAGTGACCCAGAGGGACTTCCAGCCCAGACGGAGTCCCACCCGTAGGACAGCCAAGCTTTGGTATGTCCCACTCTCTGGATGCTCCGAGTGGCTCGAGGGAAAATGGGCATTGGTTCTTACCTGATACGCCCCTTCTCGGTGAGCCGCAAGGAGCATCCAGCCCCACCCTAACTCCTCCGTCTGGTGGGGACTCTTGTTTCAGCCAAGGAGCCAATAGTTGATTAGAAGGACTTCATAACCTTTCTTCTTGTTATCGCAAAAAACTGGGGGAATGCTACTTGGAGTCACGTGAGGGGGCGGAGCATTTCCTCAGCTAAAGCTCAGCCTGCAAGAAGAGGACTCAGAAGCACATCCCACTCTCTCTGGATGCTCCTCGCGGCTCGCCGAGAAGGGGTGTATCAGGTAAGAACCAACGCCCAATTCGGATGAATTTTGACATCTATGATTTCTTATGTGATAAAGTTTAAAAAGTGAAATGCTTATGTTTTTCACCTTCATGTATTAGATTTATAGTACAGTTCATGAAAGTGCAGACACCAGAAACAGGCTTATTACCAACTTTAAAATAACATGGGCAATAATGTTAAAGTTCTCTACAAACAATGATCATGAAATTGGATCAGAAAGTAATATGAGAGATAGGTGACCATTTCTGTATCATTTTTAAAAATAGACTCATAAGTTGTTGTGTCTAACCACCCCATAATAAATTTTAACAATTATATAAATTGAAGAATAATAAATACACTGTAATTATGCAGATTTTAGGACATTACTCTAAACGTCTTTCAAATGGGTAGCAAGACTTGCAGTGGTCTTGCAAGGTGAAAATGTGTATGCAGTGTGGATACTGATAGACTTCATACTTATTTTCTTTTTTAGCACACTTTTTTATTTTTCATTCAAACCATGTTTAGTCAATAAACTAGAGAATTAACAATGAGAGAATTCCTGATCCTTTGCAAATGATAAATGTTAAATGCTTTTCCATTTTTGCCACATTTCAGTTCTCAGAAAGGTTGTTTTCTTTGCTTTTACTCATCTATCACAGTGGCAATATACAGTGACATTTCTTACTGCTAGCATGGAAACAAGATAAAAAAGCATTCAGAACAACTGGGAAATTTTGTTTAGACAGAATGTCATACCTTCGTCTTCAGTGTAAATACTGTAGTTTTACCATGTCCAGTTTTATAACATCATTTTATGTAAAATTATATCAGAGTCTGGCTATGAGCAGGAAAAACTATGAAGCTTGTTGAATAAACTTATATTTATCCTGTAATTTAGGCATTCTTTCCATAACACTGCCATTTTATAAAATGTAATAAATTTAAAAAGTTGCCTGGAAAAGTAAAAAGTTCAAGAGCTCAAAAGAATGTTTAAAATGTGTGCCATCACAATAACTTTTTGAGAGTTGCAAAGGTTTTCAGACAAATGCGTTTTGGCTTATTTACGTTCTTGTGGATCAAGTTCAGGTTAGATAATTGCTACTTAGATTTGCATAGTAATCTAATACCAATATTTTAGGACAAAGGGGGAACTAGGACAGCTCCTCAATGAGCTTAGCTGCACATTTTCCTTAGTCATTCCATTCATTTCTATGACATATTAAAAAAAATGGGGGGGGGGAGACAACTTTCATCCCACTGCCAACCCTTTTATCTTTAAAGCATTCAGTTTCAGGAAATCTTTCTGCCTGGCCTACAGCTTTCAAAGAGTTCTCAGCATTATTCAGAAACTTCAACAATTTTGAGTGGATGTTTCTTTTTCTCACAGAAAAAGAAAATACCTTAGCAAAAATGTTTGTATTCTGAGTTATTCTACTTCCTGTTATTGAGAGCTTGCATTGTTCAAAAAGAAGCTATGTTTATATACATTATAGTTAGGGATATGGCCAAGCCTATTGTTAAAAAAGATATTATGCAGCCATTTAGCACAGTGCGTCAGCCAGTCCATTGTAAAAGCGTCTTAGTAGTTAAATGAGACTTAGATTTAATGGGATTAAAAGGAAGAAAGAATTTCTTTTACCATACTCTAATGTTTTTTAGGTTAATGTTCTTAAAGCAATAATATTCCTGTGCAAGTAAAGAAATAAGAATAAGACACATTTTTGGCAACAGTTGTGAAGAAAGCACTACTTGTTTACATTAAGATTTCATAAATATCGGACAGAAAGGTTGTAAAATGATGTCAGTGCTGAACACCGTCTGAGGTACAAGCCAAACCGCCAATATAGCAGGCTTTCTCCACATATTCTGCAGTTTTGGGATTGTAGATAAGCTTGAAAAGAGGGATTTAAATAACTGAAGGCCACGCTTGCAGTAGAGGTTACTTCTATGGAATTGTAATAGTGCAAAGAAATTTATTTATCCTATGTATATGCCCATTCATCTATCTGAAATGCTTAATAGCATCTGAATATCTATAAATATCTATAAATAGCATCTGTGGAATCCGTATAAATCTACTTCGAGGGCCAGAGGACACTGGGAAGTAGGCAGGAAAGACCTAAAGTTATGTCTGAAAAAAATGATTGAGAAAATGTATTTTAACAAGTTATGAAATAATCAAATAGTTATTCCTGTCCCTTAAAAAAAAAAAAGTTTTATTAGACATTTATGTGGTTAAAAACAAACAAACATACATTTTACAGTAAGCTTTGAACGATAGTTACACTTATACTTTTCTATTATTAACATATTCTACCTTGTTACAATAACTTTTTCGTCCTTTTGGTGTCTTTGATTCTATGCGTATAAATTTACAATTAGTTACACGTCCCCTTTGTTTTTGATATATTGTCAAATTATCATATGTCACCTTTTCTTTAACCAATTGTACCAGATATCCCATACCTTATAAGAGTCACTATATTGATTGTTTTTAAAGAGTTTTGTTAGTCTATCCATCTCAGCACATTTGTGTATTTTGTTGATTACCATGTTTCTGTGGGGGTTGTGCATTTCAAGCGAGAAATAAATATGGGTGTTTGATTATGTTATTCGGAAAATATCTTATATATGGGATAAGAACCAATCTCATAATTAGAGTGCATCTCAATTTTTAAAATCAACACATATACTACTTTTATCCTATTACCTTCTGCCAATAACAGCCTATGGTTTCAATTTAAAAATCTTAAAATATCATTTTGGAAGGTTTAGTTGCAATTTTATTTACATTTACACTATTTGCTTCGTGTGCTTTAAGCCATATTTCAGATGTCAGAACTGATTGTCCTCTCAAGATACTTCATATTCATAAGTAAAAACACATAAAAGATTACACCAAAGGGATTATAAAAACAATCACGTCAAAACAAAAAAATGTGTAACAGGTTAGCCAACTAAAAGAAGACAATTTAATTTGGAAGGTTTTTTGTATCTGTTTACCAGCATATAATCATCTGGATTTTTTTACAGCCCAGATACAGTAATCATAGTTGAAAACAGTACAATAAAAACATTAAGATAGCAGCAATGATAAATTAAACAGCACAACAAATTATCCAGAGCCTGGCTGTAATAAAAAGCTTGCTTAAAGGTTAACAAGATAAAGGCCAAATATACTGTATGTCTCCAAAGGGAGTAATCTATAAGTTTTTCATTTTATAGAAGTGGGTTCACTCAAACTTTTTCTATTTATAAAAACACTTTATGATATTATCTATCTATATTTGAGTTTTGGAATGGGTGCCTCTAGCCATGAAAGTTTGCATTAATGGTTACCAGGAAGAGCTTTCCTTTCCTTCTGAAGGAAAACAAATATTAAAACATCAGTTAACACATTATGCTTCTCATCTGGGACCCTTTGTAATTCTTCTTGCTTTTTCTTTTGTTTCTGATGTAGCCCTTCACAAGCTTTGTGTTGTGTTTTCAGCTCAATCATTGCTATAGCTTTTCTGACAGAATCCCTACAATTTTTTATGGTTATTTTGTTTCCTTCTCCTTTCCATTTCCTATCAATGTATCTTTCTTTTGACATTTTTAGGAAATCATGTGCATCTGCAAGAGGTTGTTGTTTTTTGTTGTTGTTTTTTATTGAGATTCAACACTTTTTCTTCTGATAGGAAGCGTTTGTGGTTATGTCTTCATTTCCCATCCTTTCCAGATACCTTCCTCTTTCTGAATTTCAAGCACTGGAATTTGCTTACCTTCTTTTTGAGTTCATTGAAATCTGCACTTCTGAAATCCGGTATACAAATCTGATTGTGTTTCTTGCAGCTACATTGATATCATAAATTCAAGAATAACTTTTCTTTATCCTAACTTATCCTAATTTTTTAAATTACATTTACTTTTTCAGCCAGTTCCTCTCTTTTTGGCAAGGTTTAGGTCCAGGGTACACTTCCTTATTCCTTCATTCCTTATAAAATTGTTATTAAGAGAGGATAAGACTTTCTTGGACCTCTGACTCTTGGCAGTTTTAGATTTTTAGCAGATATCACCATAATCTCTTATCATTATTATGTGTCTGTTTGAAAGTTTAGTCACCTAACTCAGAAAGGCTTTATTGCTATCATCTGTCTGCCCACATGGTCTCTTATAAACTGCCATAATAATATCATTTTTATTACCTTCACTCTCCCTTCTTAGCCAAACCCCTTCATGAGGATGTTGATGCTCCAGAATGCTCCCAACCTTTCCAGATTTGTGGACTGGCAGTGGTGAAAGTAGGGATAGTTCCTCACAAGCAGCTCTATTTGTGCAAGCAGTGGATGCACATGCATGAATGGAGCTTCGCAATCGCACAGGCCCATCACTCAAGCCTGGAACCGAACCATGGGGAACCCTGCTCTAGAATTTGTATTTCTATGCAGAGACATGCCTTCTTTATGTATAGCATAACACTTCTTTCTTTTCTCCTGAGTACACTCATTTTGTGTAAGCTTTAACCTTCCGGAGTTATGTTCCAATCAGTCATTCCACCCATTTTTAGTGTTGCTTAGGACATTATATTTGATATCCTGTGTTTGTTTGTCTTCTTTGGTGTAGAACATATGAGATTATAATCTATTGGCTTTGCTCTTATAGTTTTCTGGCTAATCTTGATGTCCCCCTCTACTCTCCTGCATCAAGGTGTGTTGCAATTTAGAATTATTTTCCATTGCTCTCGTTTCCCTTCTCTTTCCAAAAAAGTAATACAATATAGGTTCTCTTCCAATAGGATGACAAATATTATATGTACTTTGCAGATCACCACATCCTTCAGTTCCATGCTGCTTAGAACTGCAAGTAGTCTACACACAGCAATAGTAACTGGGGATTGCTGAAACTGCTGTCACTTAGCAGCATAGCTATGTGGTCTCAGCATTGTAACTGCAATGCTTAGCGATGGAAATTCAGGGCCCAGTTACAATTGCTATGCGTAGATTACTTGCAGTACTTGTAGATTACTTGCATTTGTCATTAAACAAATCACAAGTTGTTAAGCGAGGAGTTCCAGTGACCTCAATTTTCAACTTTCTACCAAGTTTCACATTAATTTCCTTGTGAGAAGCCAGTGGTGCAGTCACAAATTGTGATTGCATGACTGTGGAGAACTGCAATGGTTAGAAATCCATGCTGGTTGCTGAGCACAATCACATAACTATGAGGACATTTTGGCAGCTGGAACTTCAAGGATAGGTCATAACTACCACTCATTCAGCACCATTCCAAGATTGAATGGTCTTTGAATAGTCATTGAATATGTTGGAATCTCCTCCAAACATCCCTTCCTGTTCACTTTACTCAGTAAAGTCTTAATAAACTCCAATAAGAAATATTTATACATTTGAATGAATTCTTATAACTTTTCACTAATAACTTTTTTCTAATAACTTTTTGAGTGAAACCAACTTTTAATTCTAAAAAGTAAATCATGCTGGGATTGATCAACAGAAAAATGAGCACCCTAGTACCCATTGGGTGGACACTATAAAGGATGACATCAGGATGACTATGGTGGATCTGAAGGAGGCAGTGGAAGAGAGGGGCATGCAGAATGCTGATCCATAGAGTGGCCGAGAGCCAGTCAAGACTGAATAGCTGATGATGATGAATAATATTTTGAAGTCAATTTGGATCTTACAGGTTGCAATCTGGTAACATGCCCCTCCATTCTAACAAGCAGCTACTGACTTAAATGTCCTTGTGTTCTTATAATAACAAAGAGGCCAAGATTGGTTCTTGGCCTTGCACTTTTAACCGTGATTGAGAGGAAAAGAAGCTTGTGGTACCACCTTCTGCACTTCATGAACAATAGTGGTACCACCATAATTGGCTTCCAACAAGGAATACAGTGAACAATAGTAGCACCACCCTGATTGGGTTCCAACAAGGGGAATCCAGTAAGTTTTGGAAATGCATACAGATATGAGAAAAACACTAACCCTGTTTTGCATCCACTGTAGAAGCAGTAAGCTACTAGAGGAGGAAAGTCTACTCCTGTGTGTCTTCTGAAGAAAATAATTGTTCTTTCCTGTTTTGCTATTGGCCAGGGGAAGAGTAAAAATGTTTACAAGCAAGGATTTTTGAAGGATTTATGTAGAAGACAGGGCTTAATTATAGCAAATGAATTCAGCTGTCATGCTAAATCAAAAGCAAACAAACCATACTATGATTTAGTCTACACATTTGTTTAGAATGAGCTATCACTTAGTGTGATGTATTCTGGGTCAAGATTTTAATGTTCAGAATTCTTTTTTTTATCTTCCAGAGAATTAAAAAAATTTCACCATTGATCTCCCCACCATTTTGCCTTAAAACCATGAAATAGCACTTATTTTTGAATTAATAAGAAACAACTTGTACTATTTACTGCTGACTAGATTCAGCTGCTTTTTTCCTTTTTCTTTTTTTAAGCCTACCTTTCTTTTTCCATTCAAAATTTTCCCTGTTCTTCTCTGGTAGTTTTCATTATAAAGATTGCAAAAGCTTTTTTATATTTAAGCTAAGGCTTTTAGTGGGTTGCTCTTTTCTTTTGTTTGTTTGTAGAGAAACATTAATTGATGGCTCTATATAAATAAAAGAAGAGAGGACACTGTATAAATAATAGTAGCTAAATATAAGGAACATCACTGAGTTTAGCATGTAGAAAAGACAGGGTCACTTGTTTTTCCAACAGTTATTATAGCAGTGCTGCTTGCAAAAAATGATGGGCTAAATTGAACTCGCTAGTATATAGCTAAATAAGATGAATTCTAAAGCTTTACAAAACAATAATATCACCTTAAAAGCCATACTCATTGAAATATGTCAAGTACTATGACCTAAAGAATTGCAGGGATAATGCACAGATTCGAATTTAAATGTCTCACCCTTGAAATGTGCTGGTGATTAGTCCCAGGTCAATGCTGTTTCTTCTAGAAATCAAAAAGGTGGAACCTGTTGCTACAACTGAGACAGTCTTCATTTTTCTCACTCCCTTGTCTACACACTGACTAGGCTTGCAATGTTGGAAAAATGGCGTGTAACCATGCTTCTTTAAGCCATGGGTGACTCGTGTATTTCCAAAAAGCTGGAATTTGGATAGCACAGTTGTATCTAACAAAAGATCTAGAATAAACAAAACAAAGTGTTACTGCAGCATATTGATGTAACTAGAAAGAATAGCATTTGAGGCTGTGTTACTGGGTTGAAGAGGGGAAGGAATGTAACAAGCTCCCTGACTGCATATTTGGACCCTGAGTGCTGTTTATCAGCTATCAATATTATACAATTCTTTCTTCTTGTCATTCTAATTTCTGGTGCTGCTGGCTCTTGACACCCAGCACTTTATCAAACATACAGTAGCTGCTTGGCGTCTACTACAACTGATCTCAGCATGGCTTATAAACAGCAACACCAGGGCTGTATTTTCTGGTTCCTGTCAAGACTGCTGCTTTCCAGGGTAAAATAAAAGTCTTATTAACACACTCCTCCTCATTGGCTCTGACAACTTGATTAATTAGCCCTTCCCTTTAGATACCCTCTGCACTAAAATGACAAGGAGGTGAATATAAAATGAATAGTATGTCCATATAATAGGCTACTGTAAGTTTCAGAATGTAATCAGATCAGAACGTCTAGAGTTGAAGACCTGAAATATGAAATATGAAGTCCTTAGTTGTAGAGCAAAAGTTCACAATATTTGATTCAAGAACTGAAAAGCAACTATTGACTGCCACTTTGTTTTAAAAAGAGTTGTTTTCTTTGTACTCTCATGTCTTCAAAAAACAAATGCAATTCCTTTTCATATTATTAAGGAACATTTGCATTAAATTGTAGAGGCAGCATATAATTCAAAAGCCTGCAATAAAATAATACTAGAAATGCTATTGCATGGGTTAACTACCAGTTTGGTCATTTGTGAGGTTCAGTGATTTACGCTGCCGGCGCGTGCCTGTACATGGTCATCAGCATGCTGTGTGCAGAGAAGCAGCCTTTCAAAAAGCCTTTTTTTCCTGCTTTTTTAACTGCAGCTGTGCCTTGCACGGCGGCTGAAGTTGAAAAAATCCAGAAATAAAGGTCAGATAAGAGCCTGGATGGGCGTGTGGGCAAAAACATCAGCAGACATAAAACCGGTTCTATGTCTGCTGCTGTTCAGAGCTACCAGTTTTACAGAGGTGGACAGAACCGGTAGAAACCCACCCCTGGTCTATCCATAGAAATAGAAAATAATTTCAATCTTGTTACACAAAGCTCAATACTTTCAGTCCATGTGGACATTTGGAGGGAAAAGTGTATTGCATTTAAAAAAAAAAAAACTTTTCCCTGGTATTTTTGAGATGTTAATATTTTGTTTCAAAGACAATAATGTGCAGTTTCCTAAATTCAAGAGGAAGCTTCCTTGTGTATTTATTTATATTCATTTTTGTGGGAAAACAAATTTTTATTTTATTTTACTAGAGTTCTTTCCCACTTTTATTACTTTATAAGTAACTCAAGGTAGTGAACGTACATAATACTCCTTTCTCCTCCCATTTTGGAATTTTTGAAATTAATAATGTTTATTAGTTCTTTTTATAAGTAAAATTTATGTGTGGTGTTCTCCATGATGCTGCAATCTTATATATTAACTTTCAACATTTGGGGAAGATGTTTAGTGGTAACTGTCAGAAAATAAACTAGCCACATCAAGCCAGTAAATAAAGACTTCCATGAAGCAATCAGTTCTCTATTAAATGAAAGTTGCATCTTACAGAGTTGGGTTACAAAGCTGCAATCCTATCAGTACTTCTATAGAATAATGTCCAATTGCATTTAGCTGTCCTTCTTAAATGCAAAGGGATCAAGATGTAAGTATGAATTAGTTGTTCTTACTTGCAAATTACCTGTCTTAAGTACATTTATATAATATTCCATATGTTTAAATGCATTCATTGCTGAAGACAAACTATACTTGAGAATAAAAATTAGCAACTCTGTGAAAGTCCATCCCATTTTTCAATTTAGGTAAAGATTTTTTGAAGTGATTACTTCCCAGACTTTTTAAAAGTAAAATAATAAATTGGATCCTGGAGTAAACAAGAGTTTACATTTTTCAAACTTCTCCAATGTATTTGATGACATTTTTTTTCCATTTTTTTTCAGCCTTTAGAAAGAGTAAAGTGAGCCAGTTTGTACAGTAGTTAAGGCAGTTGAGGAATCCACATCTCTCAAGCCTACGAAGCAGGAAGCAATGGCAAATCACTTCCAGTTTCCAAGAAAATTGCCAGGATTTATCCAGGCAGTCACCACAGTGACAACACTGACTCATAGGGACACACACAAAAAAGAGAGTAAAAGCTGTTTTTGGAGTAGCTGAATGCAACTAATGTTCTGTAGCTACATAGTCAGTTCAAAAACCATTGAATTAATTATAGTAGGGTTTTAGAAACAGGAGGAGGAGGAGAGCCTTTAGTTATTTCAGAAAAATTAAACAGTAGGAAAAAGAAGACTTCTGGAACTAAAGTGGAGGTTTCTAAAGAATGGAATATTACTGGAAGTGTTCTGGCTAGCATCAGTCTTCTGTTTTTTTAAAGGCAAACTATTTAAAATTACTTCTACTAGAAATCAGGGTAGAATTTGCTTTAAACTCTACTTTGGGTATCTATCTCTTTACCTTATCTATGCATAGGGCCTTGCTATATGTTTGAACACATTACACTTGATTGAAGTTTACAATTTGGAGTTTACAAATCTTTTGGAGCTCAGGGACCATCAAACTCATAATTTTAAATCCTGCAAACCAGAGACCCTCAGAAAATCCCCCAAAAAAGTCTGCAGGAAAATCACCCACCACCACCACCCTGTTTTCCTACCAATAGATTATACTTTAGTTGGGATCGCAGGATACCGTCTCCAGCTCTGTTCTCGGGGGCGGGGGGGGAGACTTTTGGTTTCATGCAAGAGAAGCAGCAGAAGCCTTTCTTTCTCTCCCCCCAACTCCACCAGAAATTAGTCTTTGCCAGCACAGCCTCTTGGAGCAGGATGCCTTGCAGGGTCCTCATTTCTGGCGGAGTTTGGGGGAGAGAAAGAAAGACTTTTGTTGCTTTCCTTGCGTGCAGCCAAAAGCAGAAGAAAGAAGCAGAAAGAAGCATCCTGGTGGCCAGGTGAGGCGCGTGGGGCAAGTTCTCCCCCTCCGCCCTTTCCCTCCTCACCTCACTACCTTGTGTTGTTTGCAATGCAAGCAACACAAGTCTTGTGTTCCCGTGGGCCATGTGGGTGGCGCAGCCTTGTGTTCCCATGCAGCCTGGATTAATTTCTTTGCTTTGGGGTAACATTTCTCTGCTTGTTTAGATATAAACAGAGGGTTATCTAGATCAGTGGTCCCTGGCCCACTGGTTGGTGACCGCTGATTTAGATAACCTTCTGTTTATATCTAAACAAGAGCACCAGGTTGCTTGCTTCTGACCTTGCTAATCGAATAAGAATTAATGGTGAGCAGAAGCAGAACATCTAGACAGCTTGAAGGAAAGAAAATATTAAAAGGGTGCAGGTAGGGATTTTGCTGCTTTCAAACTTTCAAAACTGCCATTGCATGCATAAGCATCAGCAGTAGCTATATCACTTTCCTTTTGTTATCAAGAAATAAAAAAAAATTACTGGCAAATTTAGTAACAGTGACCTTTGTTCTGTCTTGCTGCTTCCCTCACTGCTTTCATGGCCATGGCCAAGAGTTCATTTTTGCCATTGTCTTGTGTCTGTTTCCAATAATCATCAAGAAATAGCAGACTTAGACTGTCTACTATTGACCTCACCTAAGAGGTGTGTAGGGGGCGGGCATAAGCGTACCATCGTGCCTACTGTCCCTGTGCTATTGTTTCTTTTATTTTTCTGACCTCAGTATATATCTATATTTTGCTAAGCAGTTGTAATCAAATGCAGACATGGGGTGCTTTGATTTTATTACACAGTAAATTAAGTACTACAATATAATGCAGATACTGTAAAAAGCAATTTTATATATATATATTTTCCCACGTCATTATAGTTGTGCTTTTAAACATTGCTACAACTTTAAAAGCATAACTATAATGACGTGGGAAAATACCCGAACAAAGCTGAATACCATGCATGTAAGTACCCACGAAAACTTAAGAAAACAAATATATTTATGTTTGTTTTCTGAGGTTTTTGTGGGTATTTGTATGTGGATCTTTGGTTATTCGGGTTTTCTCCCGCCTAAAATTGGAAGTATCTAGGCGACGTTTCGATGAAGTCTCATTCATCATCTTCAGGCTTGTGCCTTCGGCTTTGTGCTTCTTAGAGTAATGTGAGCTTGCAGCTGCTTCTTCCTTTTAACTGCTAGTGGGGGTGTGACTTGATTGGGTGGGGGCTTGGCTGTGTTCTCATTGGTTGGGGGTTTGGCTGTGTTCTGATTGGTTGGGGGCTTGGCTGTGTTCTGATTGGCTGGGGGTGTGTTCTCATTGGTTGGGGGTTTGGCTGTGTTCTGATTGGTTGGGGGTTTGGCTGTGTTCTGATTGGCTGGGGGTGTGGTCTTAGTTGCTGGGGATTTGAGCTGGTGAGCTGTGATCCTGCTGTTTGGCTTCGGGTTTGTCGTCGTGCCACATCTTCATGGTGGGCATCAGTTCGCTTCATGTAGAGGTCGGAGGGGTTTGACCTGCAGCTGCATCACTACCTGCTTCAAACCCCTCCGCCCCATTCTTGAAGTGAACTGACACCCACCATGAAGATGTAGCATGACCACAAACGCAAAGCCAAACAGCAGGATCACAGCTCACCAGCTCAAATCCCCCAGCAACTAAGACTAACCTGAGCACAACCAAGCCCCCACCTGAACAGAACACACCCCCAGCCAATCAGAACACAGCCAAATCCCCAACCAATAAGAACACACCCCCAGCCAATCAGAACACAGCCAAGCCCCCAACCAATCAAGTCACACCCCCACTAGCAGTTAAAAGGAAGAAGCAGCTGCAAGCTCACATTACTCCGAGAAGCACAAAGCCGAAGACACAAACCTGAAGATGATGAATGAGACTTCATCGAAATGTTGCCTAGATACTTCCAATTTTAGGCGGGAGAAAACCCGAATAACCAAAGATATATGTATGTATGTATGTATGTATGTATGTCTAGGAATGTACCTGTACCCGTGAAAATCTACAAAAACATACACACACACACACACACACACACACCTCTGTTGTTATGAAGACCTTTAAAAGGCTTGTGCTGGCCCACCTGAAAACCATCTCGGATCCACTGTTAGACTCCTTGCAATTTGCTTACTGAGCAAATAGACCAACAGATGATGCTGTGAATATGACTCTGCATTATATCCTACAACATCTTGAATCTCCAAGGATCTATTTAAGGGTCCTCTTTGTAGATTTCAGCTTAGCATTCAATCCATCATTCCAGATATTCTTCTAACTAAACTAAATCAGCTAGCTATACTTGCCCACACTTGTAAATCGATCGTAAGTTTCCTAACAGACAGGAAGCAGCTGGTAAAGCTAGGCAAAATCACATCAAATACCTGTACAATTAGCACAGGAGCCACCCCCCCCCCCAGGCTGTGTGCTCTCTCCACTTTTTTCTATATACCAATGATTTCATCTCAAAAGATCTCTCTGTTAAAGTACTGAAGTTTGCAGATGATACAACAGTGATTGGTCTCATTCGAGACAATGATGAATCGGTATACAGACAGGAAGTTGAAAAACTAGCCTTGTGGTGCAACCAAAACAACCTTGAACTAAATACACTCAAAACTGTAGAAATTGTGGTAGATTTTAGGAGAAACCCTTCTATACTACCACCTCTTACAATACTAGACAACACAGTATCAACAGTAGAAACATTCAAGTTTCTAGATTGTATCATATCACAAGACTTAAAATGGACATGTAACGTCAAAAACATCATCAAAAAAGCACAACAAAGAATGTTCTTTCTGCACCAAATCAGAAAGGTCATACTGCCCAAAGAGCTGCTGATTCAGTTCTACAGAGGAATTATTGAGTCTGTCATCTGTACATCTATATCTGTCTGGTTTGGCTCTGCAACCAGACAAGACAGACACAGACTTCAACAGATAATTAGAACTGTAGGAAAAACAATTGTTACCAACCTGCCTTCAATCAAGGACCTGTATACTGCACGAGTCAAAAAGATGGCTGTGAATATATGTACAGACCCCTCACATCCTGGACATAAATTGTTTCAACTTCTACTCTCAAGTTGACACTATAGGGCACTGCACAACAGAACAATTAGATACAAGAACAGTTTTTTCCCAAATGCCATCACTCTGCTAAACAACTAATTCCCACAACACTGTCAAATTATTTATTAACACTATATTACTATTGTTATTCTCATCCTTCCTAGTACTTATCTCTTCCCAATTATGACTATAATTGTGTGTCTTTACAATTTATATTGTTTTATTTTTTCCCTAGTATAATTTGATTGCTTATTAGTAACTTATGACTATCACTAAGTGTTGTTATCTTATTATTCTTGATGAATGTATTTTATTTTTTCTTTATGTACACTGAGAGCATATGCACCAAAGACAAATTTCTTGTGTGTCCAATCATACTTGGACAATAAAGAATTCTATTCTATCTATTCTATATGAAATTGTATTGCTCTTTCACTTATCTGGAAATCTGGAATCTGTGCATGATATATTGTATGTCATTACATTGTAAATGCTTGTTTAAAACTGTCCAACCAAAACACAGTTTAACCATAACATTCAGATCTGTTAGGGTGACATACTGATTAATTGGTTTGATGTAGTGTTACATTAGCAATCCTTTTAACTCATTAGGGATACTTGATATTGTAGAAGGAGTTGATATGCTATAATTGACATGATTAGGATAGTTGGAGGGATAGTTGTTGACTTACAATCACAATTTTGCCCAAAATTCCAGTGCTTAAGCAAAACAGTTGTTGAGTTGTGCCCCATTTTACGACCTTTTTGCTACAATTGTTAAGAAAATCACTGCAGTTAAGTGAATTATCAGAAAATTTGGCTTTCCCTATTGACTTTGTTTGTCAGAATCCAGCTGGGGAGGTTACAAATGGTGATCACATGACCCATTCATGTGAATAGTTATGAAACAAATGATTGTAAGTTGAGGAGTACCTGTGAGTACAGTTAATCTTTTAATTTAGTCTAAACAGCTATCGTATATTCACTTTTATTAGATATGTAATTCTCCAACTATTGTAGAAACGATGAGGGGGAAGCAGTCATCTTTCAGACAGAAGAACAAAGAGGTAGTATAAAAATTAGATTTATATAAATCAACCCTTGTGCAAACTGACATTTTTGTTTAACAATATTCACTTTTTAGAGAGTTCTCTTTTTTTTTAAGTTAGAAAACTTCATCTTAATTCAGCGGTCTTACATGCATAAGCGCACCAACGTGCCTACCATCCCTGTCCTATTGGTTTTTTTACATATATTTTTTTATTTTTCTTATATGTATCAATGTATCCATAACTATGTTTTTACTTATACCTATTATCTTGTAAGCAATTGACAAATAAAAATAAATAAATAAATAAAATGTAATAGCATCTCCTCTAAAGTCCATCATTTTTTTTTAAGCTAATATATTATGGTTCAACATCTACTGCTAATTAGAGTTTGCCTGGCTGCTGATGGAGTGACTGCTTGGTTTGGGCTTCACAGTTCATTCATAATTATCTTAGAATTACACATCCACACAATATCAATATGATGGTGAGGTAATACAAGGTTGCTTGTGATTTTGGTGTAACCTAAATATATTCAGGATGATCAAGAATTATAAATTAAAAGAAAAAAAAAACAGTTTTATGCCGATTAACTGAAGTATGTATAGTTTTAACCATTATTTCCTCAATCTCCTATTTTAGCTTGTGAAAATGGAAGTGAAGAGAGGAGGAGACAATTAAACTGAAGCATATCATAGCCTACTCTTATGGGAGACAAATACTGTATATATTTGTGGTTATTTGTCAATAACATTTATACTGAAGTTAATTTTTAGAATACAAAGAGTTTTACACACATAAATAATAATTTTAGAACTAACGGCATGAGAGAAATGCAGTTTGTTAATCAACAAACATAATTAAAGCAAAATATTTTCATGGCTATATTACAATAAATGTACAAGTTTAAATGTAAAACATTATTGGTCTCTAAGCCAATGATGTAATAGTTGTAATGATTTTAGGACATTTTTGCAAAAAGGAAAAAAACACTTTTTTCCTTTTTTACAATAGATTAAACCTGTTGCTGGTTATTCTATTACAAGATTGCTAGAATGGGGTTGCACAGAGTCCAAAATAATTATAACTGAATGGTTTTTATTGTAAATAAACCAAGAAGGAAGTGTGCTTATTTCTGGAATAGAAACAACTATAATTTGTTATTATCTAACTCATCTACTACAGTTATTGACTACCTGTGGATTAGTGCCACCTCTGCCCCACCCTCAGGCTTTCTTGTGCTGTTAAATGTGGCATTCGGTTCTCTTTCTTTTGAAATAGATTTTAAAGCACCAAGGAAGAGCAAATGAAAAAGGAAATTGTAGAATAAAGAAAAGCTGATGAAGGGTACCTTTTCCTCGTTATCCAAATATATGTGTTTATGAGTATACTTCTTACGATTATAGTGGAGACATAATTCGTTGCTTAACCTTTAGCTTTGTTTAGTATTTCTCATTGTTAAGTATACCCAAGGAAGCAGTCTTAACCCTCAGTGTGGAAGACAAAAGGTATTCTGCTTTTTTTTTAAAAAAAAAAAAATAGAATTGAATTGAAATGATTTGGTTGGTTGGTTGGTTGATTCAAAGGGTATTGTGGAGTGTGATGTTCTTAAATGTTTAAATTATACTTTTACCTATGTAGCATTTCTTAGGTTCTTATTTAATATAAATTTTATTTGGGTTTTCACAAAAACAATACAAATAAAACATCTTTTTTTGAGAATAGCATGATCCTGGGTTATCACGTCTCCATACAGACACAAACTCAATTTCATATTCATCTTTGTGCTCTATTCCATACCTTATTACTATTTTAACATTTTCCCGATAATTTTCCCCTCCCTTAGTTTTCTCAGTTTTATTTTTAATTATCTCATATCTAAATTCAATTATATATCTTTTTCTAAATTTCAATGTCTTTCTAATCATTATATTTATACTTTTGTCGGTCCTATTTCAGTTTCATATTATCTTTTCTCATTAAACAAATTTTTCCCTGTAGTTACTAATTGAGTATGACACCTTTATATCTTTCAATTTTATCCATTCATTCTTATTTAAACTTTAATTTATGCCTTTAGAATTATAACATTCAATATAGTACATAACTTCCAATCGAATTCTGCTTGGTACATTCTTAAAATACATACTATGTTACATATGTATGTATGTATGTATGTATGTGAGGATAGATGGATGGATGGATGTATCATCAGAGAAGCCATAGAGATTGAAAAAAGACCAGAAAGCATGAATAGAAGAGATGATTCCACCAGACTGTCAATCATTTGGAAGCCTGCACTCACAAACAAAAAAATCTCCACACCACTAGCCAGGCAAGCACTTGGGCACAAACAGATCCCCCCAATACCTCCAGCTCAAACACACCCCAACCAGGCACCCAGATGAAACCTAGCTTCCTAACTAATGATAGCCGTCCATTTACCCGGAGCCAAGCTGCACTAAAGGCCTCCAATAAAGTAACACAATGTTACCAGCCAATCAAGATACAAAAAGAGCCACAAAACAGACAAGAAAATATTAGAAACACCAATCAAGCAGAACACAGCAAACTCCAAGACCAATAAACATAGACCAAGACTCCCAACCAATCAGGATGAAGAAAAAACCATTCTGGCACAGCAATAGGCTGCCCCAAATTTAAATCTGAAACCACTGTAAAAGTCTGACTCGCAGATGAACACTATACAGAAGCCTGATGATGTCAGATGAGATTCTGCTGAAACGTTGCTGCAACTTTAAAAGCACAACTACAATGACCTGGGAAAATACCCAAAGCTGAATACCATGTGTGTGTGTGTGTGTGTGTGTGTGTGTGTGTATAAAACAATAGTAAATAAAACACTCATTCCATTCCAATTAAATTCTATCATTAATATTAGTTCAACATTTCTTTTCAATTGAATATCATACTTCCTTGGGAACACTTATAAACTTTCCATAACTTATTCTTTTTTTTCCATATTTCTCTTCACTTATATTTTTATAAATCATTAATAATAATTAAAATGTTCCTATCCTTTCCTAATTTCATTCTCTCATTCTCTTTATTTCATTTATTTATTAACAAACATTCCACTGCATTACAATAAGTATTTTATCCATCATTTTAATCATACATTGTTTCATATTTTTAAAAATTATTCATATTTCTAATATAACAATACTATCTTATGTACCCTTGCATAATCCCTTTTTCAATTAATTTTTCACCCATTATCTCTAAATAGGCTTATACTTTCAATCCTTATACATTTTCCCTGTTTCTCTGTATCTTGTTTCTGTCTTTGATAACTTCTTTTCCTTTCCTTCTTCCCCCTCTTCTTCTTCCTTCCCTTTTTACCCCCTTGTCTCTCTACTTCTACTTTTCTCTTCTGTAATCCTCTCTTCTGTTGCTTCCTAATATTATAATTATTTTTCTAACTATTCTTTTTTTTTTTTGGTTTTTTTTTTTGAAATCTTAAACTTTTCATTCTCCATAGAGCTGCTGCGAGCATCCAGAGTGGGAGGTGCTCCAGTCTTCACTCTAACAGGCTGAGCTATAATTGAGGAATGCTCCTCCTCCTCCACATGACTCCTCCACGCATTCCCCAGTTTTAGCTCAGCCTCGCTAGAGACAGGCAGCTTGATCATTTACTCCTTGGCCGATCCAGGTTTTCTCTTCTCTCACAAATTCAGGTTTGATATCTCCTTTCTCCTTGTTCCCTGCACTTTTAGTTTCGTCCCAAATTTAGTGAAGGAACATTTTTTTGCCCCTCAATGGGGGAAATAGGGGGAATTGGAGCCTTTTGCCCCCCCACCTCCTCTCCCTTTTCCTCTGCCAGCCTGCAAGCTGTGCTGCATCCAAGCAGTGGCTTTGATTTGCGCTCTAGATAGCACTACGTTGCGCCTTCCCCCCACGAATGCCCTAGAAGAAGGAGAGCTTCTTCTCACAGCCCTCGTGTTTTTTTCCTGTTTTTTTCCAGCTTGCCATTGTTATTTTGAAGGGCTTGTGCGTCTCTGAGATATCGCACCGGGGCTGGTGGCCATTTTGAGTGTGCCTCGTGGCCGGCCGCCATTTTGAATTTTTCCTCATATTGATCCGATCGGGCTGCGAAGTCAGTAAAGGCCCATAGCGGGACCGGCAGGCCGTGTGGAGCCTAAATTGTAAGGGTAGTGTGGTTCTGTACCCTTTTACCCTTCCTTTCAAGTGATAGTTGGTTGTTTTTCTGTTCCGCAGCTCACTCAGAGGCGCAGGCACTTACTTCCCATTGTTGTTGGGAGGCTGCCTCAAGAGGCCTTTTTTCTTGTTGGTTTTTTTGTACATATTTTTTCCTGGCCTCTATGTTCATTTGGCCTATTGGATGATTAGGGTTTAATTCTAAATTTCTTCTTTTTATCATTAATTTTTTTGTTTGGACTTGATTGGCACCTTTTAGGCTCCGCCCACAAATAATAATAATAATAATAATAAATAAATAAAATAAAATAAATAATAAATAGATAGGTAAGAATTAAAAAAATTTTATCCAAAAGGGGGACGTGGCCCAACTTTAGGAAAACCAGCCTACATTGTAGGTCGAACTCCCAGGCGTGCCAACCGCCCTTTTTTTGCTTGTCTATTATCTTTTTGAGTGTCATGGCAGAAGGCAATCCCAGCGGCCCTTCTTTGAAGGCGAAGTCAAAGACGCACTATTTGCGCAAAAGGGACAAGGACTCCTCCAAGGCCTCTCAAATGGATGCATTAAGACACCATAAGGCCTTGGAAAAGGAGTTTGACAAACGATCTAAAGACTCACACTCTAACACCCTCTACCTCTACTCAACCCCCTCCCTGCCAGGACAACCTTCTCCTTCCAGGTGCTCACCCGCCCAAAGTCATCAGGCCTCTCACATGCCTGAAGCGACCTTCACACCAACTGCCACGGGTCTACGTCCAGCAGACCCGTCCACAACCATCATTCCGGACAGCATCAGAGAGTGGATGCAACTGGCCATCCGTCAAGGAATAGCAGAGGGTATCCAACAGCTATCCAGACTGGGTTCCCATATGATGGCACCCGAGGTCGAATCTATATCCGGAAGATCCCTCTCCAGGCCGGCATCACAACACAGTCAGGTGGAAGCCCCTTTCCCAGAAGGGGAGGAGGCCCAGGAAGAGGAAGAAATGGGTTTTGAACCCTTCAGGGAAGAAGAAGGTTCAGATAGGGGGTCTCTACAATATTCCGAACTCTTTTTCGAGGTAGATCCCATGGAGGGAGAGATGTCAGAGGACGAGGGCATTTCCCCTGACCAACCAGTATTTGTAGGCCTGTTTAAGCCTCATTTGTTTAAGTCCTTGCTGTTCAAGGCAGAGAATGTCTTGGGTCTGACTTCTCAGTCTCCCTCTGAACCATCTCCAGCAACTCCAGGGCCCCCGGAAGATTCGATATTCAGACAGCTGGTTGTTGAGACCGAGGTTATTCCTACCCCCTGAATCTTTTCTGATTTGGTCGTGAGGCAATTGGCCTCTGCGGGTCCCCCTCCTGCTCCTTCCAGCCAGGACAAGTGATTGTTTAATCTCGGCCCGGAATTTTCTACCTTGCTAAACACTCCGGAAGTGGACGACCCTATAGTAAGACTAGCATCATCATCCAATCCCACTGACGCTCTGGAAGTGCTGAAGCCAGAGGATAAGTGCTGCGGGCAGAGATGGCGCTGCGGTGAGCATACCAGTCGGATGCTTGGGCCATCCGGTCGGCCACAGCTGCGTCATTTTCAACCCTCTCTTCCATCAGGTGGCTCAGGCAGTTGAAACAGCATGTCCCTCCATCAAACACCAAGGCCATCAGGATATTGCCAAACTCACGGCCGCAGCACTTATCCTCTGGCTTCAATGCTTCCAGAGCGTCAGTGGGATTGGATGATGATGCTAGTCTTACTATAGGGTCGTCCACTTCCGGAGTGTTTAGCAAGGTAGAAAATTCCGGGTCGAGATTAAACAATCTCTTAATTAAGCATTCTGGGGGTTGGAGGCCCATTTTAGATCTGAAGAGGCTCAATCGCTACATCATCCATCACAAGTTCAAAATGCATACACTTCAGTCAATCTTATAGGGTACCAGGCAGGGAGACTGGCTTACAGCCAAACTCATGGCCGCAGCGGAGTTTGCGACCGATGCCACTTTTCATTCTGTGAAATTTTCGTCCAGGGCCATCTCCTCCCATGTCACTGCCCGAAGGTTACTTTGGCTTAGGCACTGGCAGGCCGATGTTAAGAATAAAACTAAGTTGACCTCAGCTCCCATTTTGGGGGGGAAATTGTTTGGCCTGGCACTAGAGCCATTGCTGATGGAGGGCCGGAATAAGAAGTTCCTCTCATCACTTTTTCACAGGCAAGAGCCCAGAGGCAAGAGCCCAGAGCCCCTTTTGGAGGGGCTCATTTCGCACCTCCTTCCAACTATCCTTCACTCCAAGGTATCAGAGTTCCCCAACGTTCTGGTCGGCCTATCAGGACCGGAGTGACTCAGGAGACAGAAACAGAAGGGGAGGCAGCTACAGGAGGCCCTTCCGGGGTGCAGGGAACAAGGCACCCCGCCGTCCCAGGTAGTCTTTCAGCCTCTCATCCCATTGGCGGTTGTCTTAAGTTTTTTGCCGACCAGTGGGACTCATCCACTTCGGATGCCTGGGTTAGGGACACCGTAAGGTTTGGCCTCTCTTCAGTTTCAGTCTGTTCCTCCGGAGCATTTCATGGTCTCCCCTTTTCCAGAGACCCATCTAAACAGGCTCTCATGGCAGCCACTATTAGTCATCTTTCTGATATTAAGGCCATCCAGCCCGTGCCGCCTTCAAAGCGAGGAGGGGGGGGTTCTATTCCCTCCTCTTCTTGGTCCCTAAGCATTCTGGGGGTTGGAGGCCCATTTTAGATCTGAAGAGGCTCAATCGCTATATCATCCGTCACAAGTTCAAAATGCATACACTTCAGTCAATCTTATAGGGTACCAGGCAGGGAGACTGGCTTACAGCCATTGACCTCTCCAAGGCATATCTCCATATACCCATTCGCCCCTCGTGTTCCAAATGTTTGAGATTTTGCTATAACAATCAGCATTTACAATACGTGGCCCTTCCCTTTGGTCTCGTCTCGACCCCGGGGACCTTTACCAAGGTGTTGGCAGCTCTGGCGGCTCACCTCAGACACTTCCCTATCCGCATTCACTGCTACCTTGACGACATTCTTATTCTATCCCCTACCCGACAGCAGGCCGAGAGTGACACTAAGACCACCCTCTCGGTGCTTCAGGCTCACGGCTTTCTTGTAAACTGGGAGAAGAGTCAGCTTAATCCTTCCACCCGTGTTGCTCACTTAGGAGCTGTGATTGATTCAGTTGAAGGGAGGGTCTTCCTTTCCCACGAGAGGTTCAGCAGTATCCAAAAAGCTATCAAGACTATTAGACGGACTAGAAAGGCCTCATTGCTGGACTTATCCAAGTTGCTTGGAAAGTTAGTTTCATGCATATCAATTATCCTCTGGGCACGCTTACATTCCAGATCCCTGCAGTGGTTCCTTCTGCCTTATCAACGTTCTGGAAGGAGCAACTCAGGCCTCGTGGTGAAGGTTCCTCCAAGGGTTCTTGCGTCCCTTCTCTGGTGGACAAGACCCTCTACCAACAGAGGTAATCTCTTCAAGGAGCCCCAAAGGGTCACTCTCACGACAGACGCCAGCCTTTCCGGGTGGGGGCCCCACATGCAGTCGCTTTCAGGTAACTTGGTCAGCAACCGAGCGGTGCTGCAGCATCAACTGGCTGGAGCTTCACGCAGTATACCTAGCCTTGCACGCCTTCCTTCCTCAGGTGCGAGGGCACCACATACTGGTTTTAACAGACAACACTACAACCAAGGCCCACATCAACCGTCAAGGGGGCACGCATTCCATCCGCCTCATGAGGGAGGCCGAGCAGCTCTGTCGGTGGGCAGAGGTGCACCTCTTATCCATCAGGGCGGAACATATCTCCTGTTAGGAGCGGTTGGTGGTGAGGCATGGCTGCCCACAGGGCGCGGAGGGGAGAAATTAAGTGGCCTAGCTATTTTTTCAAGGGGTCAAAAGAAAATAAGGCCTAGTGTTATTTTCTGAGAAACACGGTATAATGCTGCAGTATCTATCTTATAAACATTCCAGGTAGTGTTGGTAGATTGAAGAAGTCCACAGAATACAAGGATATACTTTTTAAGGTCAAATAGTCCTATCTTTCTCCCCAAAAATGATCCTGAAGTTTTTAAATCTGGTTTTTAAATCCCTAATCTTCCATTGTCAAATTATACAAAATTCATGAGGAGGGAAAGGATGGAAAATATTAACACCAGAATTCATTATGTACAAGAGAGGTCTAGAAGTAGACAAGATGAAACAATTTGCACATTTTCAGTCTAGAAAATGCATGCAGAATATGGAGTGCATGAAAAAAAAGAATATTCTGTCCTCAACATGAAAAAGCTACACTCAAAATATTTTCTTGGAATAGAATATTCCAGCGTGTGTTCCAAATGAAAGAAACTCAAAGCATCTTGAATGTTCTGTCTTGTGACACCATAGGAATTCCACTGTAAAAAAGTAGGTAAATTCAAAATAAATCTTTTTCCCTCTCATGTTTCTTCTTGGATTACAGGAATAATATAGTAGTACATGTTGAGTGTTACTACCCAATTTATAGAAAAAGATTGTCAAAAGTATTTGATTTTTAAAAATATATTTTAATTTTTCATAGCAAACAGTGAAAGAAGTTAAGTGTTTGGGCTAGTTTTTTCTTTGGCTTCCTGCCTGCATAAATACCCACAGAGCTGAGTCCATCAGAGAAATAAGTAAAAACAGCAGTGAATTCATTTCTGCAAAGCCCATGAACAACATAATGATAAATTTCCTTCTTTGCCTGCCGAGTTTAACAAATTAAAAAAGCCGAATGTTTGCATTAGTAATGACAAGCACAACAGCATAGCAGTATCTCTAGTGCATATGCCCCATGCTTTTCCATTTAGCAAATAATCAGAAAAAATAAAAACACAATATATAAAAAGTCAGCAAAGTTATATTACCATCCATGAACTCTAATCTCATAGCAAAGAATTCGAATGGCACTGAATTTGCTTTCAAGACAGGCAGCATTATTTTTTTAATGACCAGAATGCTTATCATTGTCATATCATATATGTGTTTAAGTGCCCTTTCTTACTCTCTAACCCTGCTTCAACATGTTACAGTCAGTGGTTGCAGGAATAGAAAAACTGCCTATTGTCAGTTTGATTAATGAGTGTCCAAATGCCCATGGTTTATAGGAATTTCAAAGAACCTCAGAATTGTAGAACACCCC
Organism: Hydrophis major; assembly: GCA_033807585.1. Taxonomy (NCBI): domain Eukaryota; kingdom Metazoa; phylum Chordata; class Lepidosauria; order Squamata; family Elapidae; genus Hydrophis; species Hydrophis major. The sequence goes on along the minus strand of CM066328.1, from coordinate 110,690,166 downwards.
AAATAAAAACTTTTTTAAAAAAATTTCAGAACATGTTACAAACCCACAGGGTACTCTATCCAGGTATCTGCTGTCAGCCCAGTTGCTTTGAGTTAACAAGATTTTTTTTTTCCTGGCTTTGTTTTCATGTTTGTTTTGGGTTTTCATGTGGTGGAAAGATCTCTTGTGAGGCTGCCAAACTCAGGAAACACTTAGATTTATGGGAAGATCTTTATTGCAAGTAAAATAATGGAATATTCTTGAAAACCCACCATGTAATTCTCTCCCACACTTTATACCTACTATAATTAAGGCAAAATTACCGTGAGTTTTTTCATGCTTTTTCATGGCTCAAAAGTTTTTTTTTGTAATATCCTCTTTCTGCTGCATTGCTTTCTTCTCTGTGTCTCCTTTAAGGCATTCCATCACATTTCTCCAAAACTGAAAAAGTTTAGGTATCTATTATGCCAGCATAATACTGCAGTTTTTTTTTTTTAAAAAAAGAGACAATGCCAAACTATATTGTATATGTATGTGTGCAAGTGAAGGTACAATGTAAGAGATACATAAAAAACAATGTGGAACTTAATATGGCTATGCAAATCCTTCAAAAGGATTGTATTGCCCAGCTGTCTCTTATGTGTACAACCCTTTGCCACCAGCAGCTCCTGAAGCAGCCATACAAACCTGGGAACAAGAATGGTCTGCTTTTAGTAATTAGAAGTAGTTTGTTTTGTATACTCTTCTGGATATTGCACAGTTTGTCTTGGAAAGGTTTTGCACACTCCTAATTCTTAATATCTGGCAGCACCAAAAATGAAATAATGCAGCAACTTTGTGTTCCCTCTTAAATTTACGTCATCTAAAATGTGCCCTAGAGTCAGGCTTGAAATTATTTCTATAATTTTGCAGTCTTCAAATACATCCCACAGCTCATTAACTAGACTGTGGTATAATTAGGGGCAAGGAAACATTAGAAGAGCTGAAGAGTTTGTTTTTACCAAATAAGCAGTGAGAAGTTGGACATTATGCAGAACTTATTTTAAATTCAGGTTTAACATGAAAAAATGATTTCATTTTCCATCTGTTCTCTTAATATTTGTTGGCAAGAGTGGACAACTTAAACAACTTCAGCCATAAACCTAGTTTTTATATATATAAACAGTTTATTTATAAAAATAAACAAATAAAATAAATGATCCAGAGTCACCTTATAGGATAAGTAGGTGGCATAAAATTTAATACATAAAATACATAATTAATACATAAAATAAATAAACAAATAGAATTTGAAAGCTTGCCACAACATTTGTGCATTATAGAATGCTGAATTCTAGATTCTCTCCCTGTTCATTTCTATGAATAATTGAATAAATAAAGTACCAGTGTATTAAGGATTATACTTAAATAAGTTTGCTCTTGAAAAGATTTTGGAGATGTATGTTCCACAACATGTTGAAATACTGGTGAAATATAGTGTAGGCAGGGTTGGTGAAATCTATGTCCAGATTTCAGTCCTACATATGTTATGGGTTGCATTTCTTAGCTTTGCTAACAATTTATAATTCTGTTCTTAGCTGACACACACTCACACATATAAAAAAGCAAATATTTTTTTTGAATAAGAGGGAAAATAAAAACAGGAAGTGTGAGAATAGCTTTTATCACAGAATTATCTTCAAGTGATGAAACAATATTTTACAGATAGAATTTTAAAAAATAGCTTCTTAAAATTTAGATTGACCTTTGGTATTACATTAAATATACCTTAATTTAATTCTACCTTTAAATTTATACCTTAATGGCAAAAAACTTCCTAGCAGTAAATTATATACTGTGCATAAGAGGAGCCAAATTGGTACTGTCAGCACAATTTTATAGAAATGAAAAACGAAACAATTTTGTTCATTTCTGTTCCATTGTACAGTGCTTTTTTCTGATGTTTCCTTTGCTAATACAAATTTTAACAATCTAAAATTCTTCAGTACCAATGAAAACAAAAACTAATAAAATAACGGCAAGACATAAACCTGATGAGAAGATACAAAAAGAATGAGCTTGTATGATGGTCTGTAAATAGGACTGTACAAAATATTGAAAACACATATTTCACAAAGTATATTATCTTGAGGAAACTGCCCCTAAAATTGCATAAGGAACTGCATTCAATCTGTTTTGGCATGGAGTAGTTAAACCATTGTCTAGTTGTATTTGCTTGTATGTACAAGTAATCTTCAACCTACAATTGTAATGGAACATGTCCATTATGGTTCTGAGTCATGACAATTATAAAGTGAATCATCAGGTGACCAGGTCCCATTTTACAACCTTTCCTGTGGTTGTAAAATCACTGTCTTTAAGCATATTGTTTGCATTGGGATATTTTTACTGAAAATCAAAAGTAAAAATGCTGGGTGTTAATAAAACATAAATTACTGTCACAAGACTGTGGGACTCTGTAGACAGCTGTAAATTCAGGCTGGGTTGGGGGGTACTTGAAATGCAGCGATGTGATTGAGGAGGGAGGGGCAATGTTGGAGCTTCAGAACTGGGCCATACCATTTGGGGGCATCTGTTGTAACTTTTAAGTCAAGAACTACTTGTACACAGCTGCTTTACTGGCAATCTCAGCAAAAGTGTTGCCTTTTGTCTAGACATAGACAAAAATACAGTGGTATCTCAGTTCTTGTTCTTAATTGGTTCCAGGAGAGACAATGAGTACTAGAAATGAGTACCAAACTATGTGACTTATCACATGGTTCCCCCCCCCCCATTTTTTTTTTTTGCTCAGAAGGACTTTCTGTCTGCTCTCTGCCACCATTCCTCTTTTCTTATGTCAGTGATTTTTCCAGCATGGTGGTCTTCCTGTCTGCTCTTTGTGACTGTGCCCTGCTTCCTTTTGCTGCAACCTTCTTAGTATGGCAGACTTCCTATTCTGTTCTCTATAGCCATTACCTTCTTCCTATCCCAGGATGTTAAGTACCAAGCAAACAGCAAGTATTGGGGCAACATTTTCATGTCAAAATGCATCAAGTACCAAATTTGATAAGTTTAGAAGTAGTCGAATGCCAATGTATCACTGTAACTGGAAAGTACTTTGAAACAACTTTGTTGACTTTTCCAACATTTGTGGCTCTTTTTGTACTCTAAGGAGGCATATTTCACTTATTCCAACATGCTTCACCAAGTCCTTCCTTGCATATGCTTTGCATAATACTACAGAAAGTACTATTAAGAACCCAGAAGAAGACATCATTTTTTACATGGTTTGTAGGAATTCAATGGAAAGAAATTCATTTTATAGACTAAAGACCAATTTGTCACCTAACTTCTGTTATGTTTTAGAAGTATGAAACGCATTCCTAAAAGATATAGAATACTGTGCTATAAGGGACATCTAGAGTCTTTGAGGGCCTCTTCTAGGAAGTGAGTTTTAGGGGATTGGAATCATGGATATTCAAGGGAAAATTATGCAAACTCTGCCTCTTTTTACTTGCATCACAACATGTGCAGATCTTGTGTTCTATGATGGTCCATGTTTTATCATTTTGAAATGCTTCATCACTTTGGCTTGTTGCAGCTGCTGTAACTGGAAAACTATCTTGGATTTTGTATGTTTGTAGAAAGGGATGGAAAATAGAAGGCCTTCAAAACCACCAGCAGAGTGAAAGTCATCCAATAGCCTGGGGTTTTCTCGTTCCAGAATTCATTGTGGATGGATGACCAAAATTTATACTTTCACTTGGATTTGTATTTTTTCATTTTTCAGCAATTATTAAAATTAAACACTTAAGAAAATGTTAGCTCCTGTTACAAGAAATCAACAATAGTTGAATCCATGCAAGCTTAAGGGTATATCCAGATATATATTGGAAAGGTCTGTCCCATCCATATATTGGAATACATTTGGAGTTGATTTTTTTTCTCATTTACTAAGAGTAATCAATTGTATTTGAAGCCATGGATGCTCATTTGATCATTTATTGAACTTTATGTAAACTTCCTGAAGTCAACAATAACATTGCTTTCATGCTTTTCTCTTTGGATAAGCCACAAAATGAAAAGTGTATTTTTGTGTGTGTGTGCCCACGTGTGTGTGTGTGTGTGCATGTGTGCATGTCTGTTTCCACACTGAATCGACATTGCTTCATATGTTGCCTTTTATTCAAGTTTTAGTAGTTCTGGGTCTTTGTTTATCTGAGTTTTCGTTCATCTAGAATATCTATAATAGTAGGCTGTAGTCCTTGAAACCGAACTGTGCAGTTACAATTACTTTGAAAAATATGTATTTGATTTGCATGTTCATAGAATTGGACACAAAGTTTTAATTAAGCCTGTGCCTTTGTAGCCTTGTAACAATCGAGCATTCACAAGAGCAGGAGGCTTTGTTGTTAAATCTTAAACATTATGCAAGGCACTCTAAAAAATGCACTGAAAGGACTTTTTTTAAAAAAATAAAAATTAAAGGCTGCTATTTAATGCATGGCTTCAGCTTCTACAATAGTTTTCTGTCTTACCCGTATGCTCTTTCCATTCTCTTCATTAAATAGAGATAGGGCACAGATGCATGCAAATATTTGTGTGCTCTGTGCTTTATTGAAAGGCTCTTCTTTATTTTACAAAAAGGTCATGTGTTCCCTTTTTAGTTCATTCAGTTCAGAACATTCTCTGTTATTACATCCCAAATATAAAACTGAAATAGATACTCTCAGGCCATAGTTACAGGGCAGTGCTGTAATTGAACAATCCTGAAAATGCACATTTAATGCTCTGTCCTGTAATTTTTGTTCTGCAAATGGAGGGATCTCCCTCCCTACTAATCATTGTGCATTGTGCACTTAACTTTGAGTGGTGGCCATTTAAAAAAAATAAAACTGGTTTATTACTGTTATTACATGATTTTTATTTTTTTTTGAGATGGGTTTGAGGCTATGGCAAGAATATAATTTGAAAACGTTATTCCCAAATTATTTGTTCAAGCTATTAAAAGGGGGGGGGGGCTGCTTTTTTTTTTTTTCAGAGGTCTGCATATGCAGTATTTGTATAAGCTCATGTATAAGTGTATATGTATTTTAATGGTATCTCTGATAAATTACAAAAGATAAATTACCAAAAACAAAGCATTTATACACATATATACTAGTAAATGTGAATACAGTTTCAAACAGAAAATGACAATTGAGTGCATTAAATTCTTATGCCTGAGAGATGGTTAATGATGATTGTACTATATTTAAGTAACCTTTATAAAATTAATTTGATTTTCAAGTATGCTGGCTTTTAAAGAACTGTTCCATATATGTACTGAATTTTAGTTTCTCAATTCTTGCTTGATGACAAGCTTAAAGACCTTCAGTAAAGTTTCCGATTTTTTTTGATGTTACGCTCCAAAGAGTCTAATTTGGGAAATATGAAGGAACTCCTGAAACCAAATATTTTTTTTATTTGTTGTTGTTGTATTGCTTTGCACAATTGAACCAGGGTAGATACCTGAATAAGTCCAGTAATTACATAAGTAGCATTTTCCTATGAAATAGAATCATACATTACATATCTAAATGCCACAAATAGACACATATGTGCATGCACACATGCACACTCACAGTCACACAGTACTAACATACCCCTAGATCTGTATAATGCTATAATTAAATACCAGTGATGTAGCTTTCCGCTTTTGTAACTAAAAGATAAAGATTTCTTCAAGTTGAGCTCATCTTGGTGTGACTATAAGGCAGGTTGATAGAAGTATTTTTCCATTGCTTTCTTTCAGGATGTTTCAATCTCCGTATCCAGATCAACAAATCTAATGACAGTTTGTGGCAGCATCAGTAGTATCTGCAATAACTGTTCATTATATGTGTGCCCTTTTGTTAAAAAAAAAATCTAAACATGTATAGTGGTGACTTGGTATTCAATTTATTTAAAATTTATTGAATTTGATACTCAACACATTTTAACATGAAAATTTTATCCCGGTATTCATCCGTTGTTTGGTACTCAACTCTCAAGCTAGAACTTGTTGGCATTGATTGCCTTATGACTCATTACATTATTCCTAATGGGAAAAATTGTTTGGTACTCATCATTTTTGTCATTCATTGCACCTCTTGGCACCAATTAACAATGTGTACCAATGTACCACTGCAATCAAAATGTCATTGATCATGGTAATACCTATTGTTTTTGTTGCATTTGGTTCAGCAAAATGATTATGTGTCTTGATTGTATGCTTGGAAATGTACACATGCATTTGATTGTATGCTTGGAAATGTACACAAGCTATTGTCTCTTTGCTTGGACAGTATTAATTATCTCATTGTCTATTCCCAATGAAATATTTCAGCACTTCAATTTGCTGATACTAATTCATTGAAGATTCATTTTGATTCCTCTTCAGTATAATTCCTTTTAGATTAATCCCCTTGTCTTTGGAAACTTTTTACTTCTTGGAAGGAAATACATACCAGTTGCTGATTTTAAAATCAGTAGGTTTAATAGTCAATATGAAATATATAATTTGTTAGATACAGATAATCTTCAGTTAACAATGGTAATTGGGACCAGAATTTCCATCTCTAAGCAATGTGGATGTCATATACTGTGCTGGTTAACAACAGCAGTTCCTACAATCCAGAGGTGGTATTGAGCAGGTTCTGACCTGTTCTGGAGAACTGGTAGTGGACATTTTGAGTAGTTTGGAGAACTGGCAATTCTCCTTAGAGCCGTTCGGATCATCCAGAGAGTGGGAGGTGCTTCAGTCTGCGTCGTTGAAGGCTGAGCTTAATTACTGAGGAACACTCCGCCCTCCATCACGTGGCTCCCTTGCATTCCCCAGTTTATGCTCAGCCTTCGTGAGAGTAGGCTGTGTATTTCCCACTCCTTGGCCGATTCAAGAACGTCCTTACTTCAGGAGAATTCCTTATTATTTCAGGTTTGATTATTGTTTGCCTCGGTTCTTCCTTAACCTCTGAGCATTTGGAATAGTTGATATAGCAGGGGAGCGCATTTTTTGCCCCCCAGGGGGGATAAAGAGTGAGCGGCTTTTGCGCTTCGGCGCTAATCCCTCCCCCCCATTCAGATTTTTCCTGCCGCTTCTCCACGCCGCACTCGTAGTGGCTTTATTCGATCGGGCTGATAAAGTGCAGCTGGTGTTACCCCCCACTGTAAACGCCGATCACCCCATGAAGGGGCGAAAATTTACTTGGCTACCTCTCTCAGCCTCTAGACGTGCCGGAGAGGCTTGTAATTGCTCTGAGCAGCCTGTTGATAAGGGATCGTGGGCGGTCGCCATTTTGGGCGCCGCAGTGTGTTGGGTGCCATTTTAAAAGGCCTCGTTGGGCTGCGAAGAGGCTAGATCTAGTCACAGGCCTTCCAGCCTGTGAGAGCTACTATACATTCTTTATAATTGGCAAACTTGTTGGCTTTCCGCAGCACGCTCAGGGCAGGAAACTGCAGTCTATCCCTCCCAGTTGTTGTCTAGGAGCTCCAGCTGCCAGAGGCCTCATTCCAGCCTCAGGCATTTCATTTGGTGAATTGGAGACAATTATCAGCAACTTCTGGGGCCACTCCCTCCCGGCCCTCGAGCTAAATATTTGTATAATAATAATAATAATAATAATAATAATAATAATAATAATAATAATAATAATAGATAAAGACTTAAATATTATATATCTATATATATATATATATATATCTTATTGATATATGGCTATAACACATTATCAATACCAATTGGATTATATATCTTAATTGTATACATACATATATATATATATTAATAATTATAACAATAATAAGGTTACAGATTGTATACATCTAAATTCCAAAAAGGGGCGCGGGCCAGCTGAAAGGACACCCGGCCTGGTTGTAGGTCGAACCCTTGGCGAGCCAACCGCCTTTAAAATTGTATTACAGTCCTTTCTACTATAATGGCAGATGACAATTCCGCTAAAGGCCCTTCATTGAAGGCCAGATCCAACTCCTACCACCTGCGCAGCCAGGCTAAAGAAGCCTCTAAAGAGCCTTCCAAGGCTTCTCAGAGAGACGCCCTAAGACGTCATAGGGCACTGGAGAAAGAATCTGACAGGCGATCTAGAGAGGCACAACTGTACCTCCAGCCCCCCCACCCTCCATTCCTTCTACCTCCAGACACCCCCCCTCCTCCAGATAGCTCTTCCCTCTCCAGGTGCAGCTCATCCCAGGGATACCAGGTCCCCGGACCAATGACCAGACGGACGCCCGAAGCTACATTCATGCCCACGGCCGCTGGTCTGCACCAGGTGGAGGCCGCCACAGTCGAGATCCCTGCTCACATGCAGGCATGGATGGAGTGTGCTATCTGCCAGGGGATAGCAGAGGGCCTTCAAAAGATGTCCAGGTCCGGTCCCCCCTCGATGGCGCCCGAACATGACTTGTCATCAGTCAGGTCCTCGCCTAGATCGTACCTTCCTCATGGTCAGGTACCTTTATAGGGGGACAGTCCTCTCCCAGAAAGGGAACTGGAGGAGGCCATAGAGGACCTGGATCAGTTCAGGGAGGAGGAGGAATTTGAATGGGGGTCTACGCACCAAGGGGAGCCCCTCTCGGAGATAGACCCTATGGAAGGGGACATGTCCGAGGACGAGGGCCTCACCCCCGATCAACCCACTCTTGTGGGTCTGTTCAAGCCACACATGTTTAAATCGCTTCTATTTAAGGCCAAGAACTTATCGGGCCTGTCTGTACAGTCCAACTCGGCTCTCCCTTCTCCGGTGGAGGGACAAGAGGATGCCATTTTTAGGAAGCCCATAGTGGAAGCGGAGGTTATTCCGGCTCCACCCATATTTCATGACCTAGTCTCAAACCAGTTGGACTCTACAAGGGCCCCTCCTGCCCCATCCAGCCAGGACAAGGGGTTCTTCAACCTCGAGTCGAGCTTCTGCAACCTGCTTAACACTCTTGAGGTAGATGAGCCCATCATTGGCTTAGCATCCTCTTCCTCCCCCAGTGATCCCCTGGAGGCTCTGAAACCCAAGGACAAGAGGTCCGAACTGGCTTTACGTAGGGCTCATCAAGCTGACACCTGGGCCATTACATCGGCCACAGCCGCTTCCTTCTTCACCAGGTCTTCGATCCGGTGGCTTCACCAACTGAAACAGCATGTCCCCCCCTCTAATACAAGGGCACATCAGGACATCGCAAAGTTGACGGCCGCGGCAGAATTCTCGGCCGATGTCACCTACCATGCAGTTAAGTTCTCCACCCGAGCAATAACCTCTCATGTTACAGCTCGCCGCCTGCTCTGGCTCAAACACTGGCAGGCGGACGTAAAAAACAAGGTTAAGTTGGCCACTGCCCCCATTAAGGGGGACAGACTATTTGGCACCGCCCTTGCTATCCGAAACCCGGAGTAAAAACAAATTTCTTTCTCCCCTTTTACGGAGGCCAGAGTCAAGAGCCCCCCAGCCATTTCGGAGAGGTTCCTCCCGACCTTTCTACCAGTCACCTTTCCCACCCAGGTATCCGAGACCCCCCTCCTTCCGGCCATTCCAGCCCCAGGATCGAGCCGATTTGGGCAACAGGAACAGGAGGGGCAGCAGCTACAGGCGTCCGTTCAGGGGTTCAGGAGGGAAGCCCTTTTGGCGCACCAGATAGATCCCGTCCCTCCCTTCCTATCGGCGGACGCCTCAAGCATTTTGCCGACCGAGCGGACTCCTCCACCTCTGATGCGTGGGTCCGGGACACCATCAGACTCGGTCTCGCGCTTGAATTCCAGCGCACCCCCCCTGACTTTTTTATGGCATCCCCCCCTCGAGGGATCCCACCAAACACAATTTAATGGATTCAGCTATCCATCATCTCCTCAACATACAGACCATACAACCCGCCCCACCATCCCAGCAGGGACAGGGGTTTTACTCCCACCTCTTTGTGGTTCCCAAATCCTCAGGTGGATGGAGGGCTATCTGGACTTGAAACGCCTTAACCATTACCTGATCTACCACAGGTTCAAGATGCAAAGCCTGCAGTCCATTCTACTGGGCATCAGGCAGGGGGACTGGCTATCCTCTATAGACCTTTCAGAGGCGTATCTTCACATCCCAATCCGGCCCTCCCATTCCAAATTCCACAGGTTCGGCTACAACCACCGCCACTTCCAATATGTGGCCCTTCCCTTTGGGTTGGCCTCTGCCCCGAGAACCTTCACTAAGGTCCTTGCGGCTCTGGCGGCCCATCTCAGAAACCTCCCGGTTCGTCTCCACTGTTATCTGGATGACATCCTCATCCTGTCTCACTCCAGACTCCAAGCAGAGAAGGATATCAGAGCTACTCTCTCTGCCCTCTAAGAACATGGGTTCCTAGTAAACTGGCAAAAGAGCCAACTGTTACCATCTACACGGATCACCCACTTGGGGTCCGTCATTGACTCAGTTCAGGGAAAGGTTTTCCTTTCCTCGGAAAGATTCCTTAGCATCCGGGAAACCGTCAAACATATCAGACGGTCAAGAACGGTAACACTTTTAGAATTGTCTAGATTATTAGGTAAACTGGTCTCATTATTTCCATTGTTCCCTGGGCCCGTTTACACACCAGATCCCTACAGTGGTTCCTGCTCCCGTTCCAAAAGACCAGCAGAAGCAATTCAAGGCCACAGTCAAGGTGCCTTCAAGGGTCCTCGTGTCTCTCTTCTGGTGGACCAGTCCCACCATCAACAAGGGACATTGCTTCAAGGAACCCCAATGCCTCATCCTCACCACAGACGCCAGCCTGTCCGGATGGGGCGTTCATATCCACTCGCTCTTGACAGGGCAGATGGTCACAGGTAGAACGGGCATACAGTATAAACTGGTTGGAACTCAGCGCCATCCACCTGGCCCTGCGCAACTTCCTCCCTCAGGTACACGGATGGCATGTCCTTATACATGCCAAGGCTCACGTCCTTATACACTGCCAAGTTCACGTCAACCTACAAGGGGGCACCCAGTCCATACGCTTGAGGAGAGAGGCCGAGTGCCTCTGCCATTGGGTGGAGCACAATCTCCTCTCCCTCAAAGCTGAACACATCTCAGGGGACTCAAACACCCAAGCGGACTGGCTGAGCAGGACCACGGTGGACCAGTCCGAGTGGTGCTTCCACCCGTCACTGTTCAGGGAGGCAACCATGATGTTCGGTCTCCCGTCAGTAGACCTCTTCGCATCCCCCCTCAACACACAGCTCCCCAGGTTCTTCTCAAGGTACCTCTCCCACGGGGCTGAGAATCACAATGCCCTCCATTGCCCCTGGCCCACAGGTCTTCTATATGCATTCCCTCCATTAGCTCTGGTCCCCAGAGTCATCTAGAGGCTCATCTCCGAGAAAGCAGAGCTGATTCTAGTGGCATCCTACTGGCCCAGACGCCCATGGTTTGCGGACCTCTGCAACTTATCGATGGCCCCTCCCTGGAAAATCCCCCCTGAACAGGATATTCCTTCTCAGGGGCCCCTCCAACACCCGGATCCTCAATGGCTCCAGTTAGCCATTTGGAGGTTGAGCGGGAACGTCTAAGAAAGGAGCATTTTTCTGACCAGGTTATTGATACCATTTTAGCCGCCAGGCAGCCCTCAACAACCCGAATATACAATGCCACTTGGAATAGTTTCTGCAAGTGGTGCCATAGTTTCCAGGTCAACCCGCTTTCACCCTCCATTGCTCAAGTTTTGGAATTCCTCCAAGAGGGTCTGAGGAAAGGTCTTTCCCTGAACGCCCTGAAGCACCAGGTTGCAGCCCTCTCAACTGTCATTGTTTGTGACAACCTGGGCTCCCTTTCCCTCCACCCTCGCATTAGGGCATTCCTCAGAGGAGCCACTAACTTGTGTCCCCCAACCGTACACCGATATCCTGCCTGGGACCTCAATAAGGTCCTTGTGTCCCTTACTAAACATCCCCCTGAGCTCCTCAGGGAATCCTCTCTTCAGTTACTCACATTCAAAGTTGTGTTCCTGGTGGCCATTACTTCGACTCGCCGAATATTGGAGACAGCAGCCTTGTTGGTGAGGAAGGACCTTTGCATCTTCCATGCCGACGGGGGGGTTCTCCAGCCGGACCCTACCTTCTTGCCCAAGGTCAACTCGGCCTTCCACAGGTCACAGGAACTCACTCTTCCGAACTTCTGTCCCAATCCCTCGCGGGAAAGGGAGAAGCTTTGGCACACCCTGGACATGAGACGGGCCCTCCGCATTTACATTAAGCATACCCAGCCTTTCAGGAGGTCCAAATCCCCCTTCCTTTCCTTTCAACCCAAATCATTAGACCACAAAGTGTCCCCTTCAACCATAGGCCGCTGGATTAGAGCTTATTTGTCTCAGGCTCTGCCGGTACCCAGCAGAATAATAGCACATTCCACCAGAAGTGCAGCCACTTCGGCAGCTTGGGCCACCCAAGCTCCAATTGCTGATATTTGTCGGGCGGCCACCTGGGCCTCCCCATCTCCCTTCATTAGACATTATAAGATCGACATATTTGCCTCAGCGGAGGCTTCGTTTGGTAGACGAGTCCTCTAGCAAGTCCTCAAGGAACCACGGAGATTACCGAACCAGATGGAATCCCTCCTGTAGGACAGCCAAGCTTTGGTATGTCCCACTCTCTGGATGATCTGAATGGCTCTAAGGAGAATGGGCGTTGGTCCTTACCTGACATGCCATTTCTCTTGAGCCGTGAGGATCATCCAGCCCCACCCTTAGTATTTCACCATCTGGTGAGGTCTTGTTTCAGCCAAGGAACCTTGTAGCAGAGTAGGATGAGAGCACGATCATCTCTTCACTCTCGACTTCGCATAAACTGGGGAACGCAAGGAAGCCACGTGATGGAGGGCGGAGCGTTCCTCAGTAATTAAGCTCAGCCTTCAATGACACAGACTGAAGCACCTCCCACTCTCTGGATGATCCGAACGGCTCAAGAGAAATGGTGTGTCAGGTAAGGACCAACGCCCAATACCACCTCTGACTGGAGATTTTACAGTATCCTTCCCCTGCCATGCTCACCAAGCCATGCCCACAGAACCAGTAGCAAAAAAAAATTGAATCCCACCATTGCTACAGTCCCCAGTTATTGTCATGAGGCGAGGGCAGTGTGGGTTGTTAAGTGAGAACCTCATGTGGCTACTACTTCCTGCTGCCTTTTCCACTGGTTCTAATTATGAGAATCCAATAAGAAACACCACAAATCACAAATTTATAATCACCGGGGCACATTGGTGAATGAATGAGTGGTTGTAAACATACCTGATAATAAGTATCACACCCAATTATTTAGCATTCCAGGTTCCAAAATAACAAATTTATCTATCCAATTTTCCAAACATCCAGTACTTCTAGGGAATTTTCAAGGAAAAAAAGTACATATGAATGTTAGTTTTTAAATTAGCAATTTTGGAAGGTAGATGATATGCAATGACATTCAGATCCCCCAAGAGCAACCTAGAAGTTACATTTTATGCTTTCTGCTTCCTGAAAATAGCAATTATAATTTCTTTTTTGTCTACTTACTCTGTTATTTGAAGTGTCTATGTCAACACTTGTCTGCTTTTGCCAGCAGTTCCATTTCAATTGTCTAATGCTGTCCTCCAGTCTATATTACCTTCCAAATCCAATTTGCTAAGATCTATATCCTTCCAATCTTTTTTTTTTTGTCCTTAGGTTACTTAAAATTATTTCAATGCTTGTTTCCCTTATGTCTTCTTGCTTTTTGTGTGTGTAGAGTAACTTGTTAAACTGAATGAATACTAATTTTTATCTGAGTTAATTCTTCCTCGTTGTTTATGGATGTGATTCTGCTTGTTAAGCTAATTTTATTCCCTATTATTTCTGAATTTTGACTGCAAGTTTGAACTAATTTACCCTGAATGAGTAAGTCAGAAATAATTACTTTCTTAAGTGACAAAACCAACAGTGTATGAATCTGCTGTGTATGAACTTCATTCCAGTTAAAAGATCCTTAAAACAAATGGCTGGGGTCTACATGTGTAAACATGTGAGTTTGCATAGACATGGAATGAAGGATGTTGGGCACTATCACAAGGTCCATAGTTCCACTCTTTTGGTGGTTCTTGCTGTTCTAATTAGCCATTTAATCAAATGAAACTTTCAGAAAAAGCAAGTATTGTCAACAGAAGATAGGATGATTGTACATATTGTTGGGGATACACCCTAGCAGAATCTGCACGGCAGTCAGGCAGTCAGGCAAATATGTGAGATAAACGTTTTTGTAGCTTACACTCAGTAAAAACAGATACACTGTGCTAGTTAAATAGTTTATTCCAGTAAGAGTTTTAGCATAGTCAAACAGTCCATATATCATTCACTATTTCAGTCCGCCCGGGGATTATTCAGTTGCAAAGTCCAGTGTCGAAAAAGAAGTCAGTAAACTTACAAATATCAGTCCAGTAATAAATCTCCTCGCAGTTGAGATATAAAGAAGTCAAACCTCCTTTCTTCCTTCAGCAGCAGGGAACACACAGTTAACAATCCATCATAGTCAGCAAGCAGTTCAGTAAGCCAGCAATACAGCAGGTTCTCTTGCTCCGTCTTATGGCAGTTTTACAGCCGCACCCAAAATTACATGCTTTGCTGTTTAAAGTGACACACACACAAACTTACTATCACAGTTTATATATATTATTTTACCCAAACTACGTTAGGTAACCTTGTTATTCCTAACATACTCCCCTTTTGGGTAATATAATAATATATATATATATTTACAACCTTAAACCATAGTTATCATAAATTTCTTTGTATTTGACTGAACCTTGGGCTTTTGTAAACTGATCAGCAATATTTTCTTCAGTCATACCATATTCCAATCTTATCAAACCATTTTTTACAGATTGTCTTACATTCAGATATCTAAGATCTGTATGCTTAGATCTCGTTTTCGCAGCAATATTTGTAGCCAATCGTCTGGCTGCTTGATTGTCCTCATAAACTACAATAGAATCATTAACAGTTATTCCCATATCCAATAACAGCTGTTTATACAGAATTAAATCAGTACATAATAAAGATAGACATGAAAATTCTGCTTCCATTGTGGACATACTTATGTGTCTAATTGACCTCCAACCAATCAGTGCTTTTCCTAACAGTATAGCCGTACCTGAAGTTGATTTCCTAGTGTTTATGTCTGTTGCAAAACTTGCATCAGCATATGCACTTAAAACCAGATCATCTTTTGGCTCCAAATACAATGCCTAGTGCACTGTCCTTTTAAGATATCTTAAAATACGCTTTGTTGCTTGCCAGTGTTGTTCAGTGGGTTCAGCGTTAAATCTTGCCAATTGATTAACACTATACGCAATATCTGGCCTTGACCAATTACTAATGTATGATAAACTACCAATTAGCGATTGATAGTCTTATCGAATTTTGGACTTTGAGCATCAGTGTGGCCAAATTCCTGACTCATTGGAGTTTTTGCCAGTTTACAAAGTTCCATCTTGTATGTTTTTAGTAATTGATAAATCTTATCCTCTTGAGATACCTTATAGCCACCTTTGATTTTATTTATGGTTAATCCTAGATACTGTTTTATCTTTCCTAATTGCTTTAATTTTATCCTCTTACCTAATAATGATATTATTTCAGTAGCTTCATTATTAGTTTTTGTAATTAAGGCAATATCATCTGTAAACAACCATAATAATGATACTGTTCCATTTGTCTCTTTCTTAAATACACATGGATCAGCTAAACCTGTTTTAAACCCTTTATTGTTTAACTCCTTAACAATATATTTGTTCCATTCATAACCAGATTGTTTTAATCCATAGAAATTCTTTTTAAGCTTCCAACAGTCATTATTTGTTTTATCATCCTTAATTCCTACAGGTTTCTTTAGGTATATAGTGTACTGCAATGGTGCATGCAGATAGGCAGTTTCTACATCTAAGTGATTTATGATATAGTTCTTCTTAGCTGCCCACACTAAAGCTGCTCTCAAGGTTGTTGCTTTTAGACTCAGTGCAAATACTTCATCATAATCACATGCAGTTTGATTAAATCCTTAAGCTATCAACCTAGCCTTGTGGGTAACAGTCCCATTTTTACCTGTTTTTAATTTAAATATCCATTTACAGCCAATGGACTTTTCACCTGGAGGTAATTTAACATTTTCATAAACTTCCATTTGTTTCAGTGAATTTAATTCTTTCTCCATCGCTCTATGCCAATTTTCTTGATCCTTTGCAGGATACATTCTAAGTTCTTCAACAGTAGTTGGAACTTTACTAACTTGGCAAACTACACTTGCTTGGTACCTGTCAGATGGTCTGGTTTCATGTGTTGTACGTCTAGGTATTACAGGGCTTACAGGTGGACTTTCATGTACTACCTGTTCCTGGTTATCTATTTCTTCCTGTTCACCTATTTCTTCCTTTTCTGGTCCTATGTGCTCTTCCTGTACTTCCTCTTTAATTGTACTCTTATTATTACTGATATGTTGTTTTGGTCTTTTGTAGATTTCTATGATTACATCTTTACTTGAATCTTGTTCCAGTTTTTCCCATCCTACATGTTCAAGGAATTGTGCACTAGCACTACAGTAAACTCTAGATGTACCTTTTCCCCAGAATCTGTATGATTTGTGATTAGATTCATAACCTACAAAGAATAACTTTTTAGCCCTATGTTGCCCCTTATGTCTCAGTTGTGTAGGAATATGCACCCATGCTGGTGCTCCAAATGTGTGCATGTAGCTTAGGTCAGGTTTTCTACCATGCCACCGTGTGAATGGTAATTCACCTGTTGTTGAGTTAACATTATTCAATATATAATTACCACACATTATTGCTTCTCCCCACAAAGTTTCAGGTAATCCTGAATCCGACAATGTAGTACGAGCCATTGGTTGTATTGTTTGGCCTCATCTTTCTATAAAGGAATTATGTTGTGGCCTATATGGTGCAGACTTTTTATGTTCAACACCTGCCAACTTCAGTCTATTTTGGAATTTATTATTTATAATTCTGTACCATTATCAGTTACAAGAGTTATTAATTTCCTTTTAGTTTTTCTTTCTGCAAACTTCAACCAATTAAAGAAATTCTGATATGTTTCCGTTTTACTCTTCATTAAATAACAGAAACCATATCTAGAATAATGATCCATTATACTTAGTATATAACGAGCACCTCCCACACTTGGTTTTTTTAGGACCTATAATATCAGCAAATACGACCTCCAGAGGCTCTTTAGTTTTAAATCCATTAATTCTATTTGCTGGTATTACCTTGCTTTTTTCTTGACTGCAAGCATTGAAGTGCAAATACTTACTGCAAGGCTTCAGTTTTATACCTTCAGACAGTTCAAGCGTTTGTTTGAGCATTTTAAAATTTATATGCCCCAAAAGTTTGTGTAACAAATGTATGCATTCATCATGAGGTTTAACGTTATTATACACTGTGTTAGCTACCTCTAACTGATTATCATTTAACACATACAATTCACCTTTTAAAGTTGCAGTCACTTTTTTACCTTCCTTTTCTATTATGCAGTTTTCTCCCCTAAAAGTAACTACATAACCTAGTTTAATCAAAACTCTAACTGAAAGCAAATTAAACTTAAGTTGTGGTACATATAACATTTTTACATTTTCTTTTATGCAAGAACAATGTGCAATACCTTCACCTTTTGCTTTCAGTTTCCAGCCATTAGCTAACGATATCTGCTGTGAACTCGTGGACATCTTAATAAATCTTTTCTTATCTTTCGTTATGCAGTGCGATGCTCCACTATCTAAAACCCATAAATTATTATTCACAGTTTCGTTGCTATATATGGCTAACTCTAAGCATTTTTTTTATCCTTTTGATGCCTTTTAGCATTCTGGCTGGCATTGTGGCATTTAGCTTTCTTGCAGAATCTAGCCAAATGTCCTTTTCCTCCACAATTAAAACATTTTCTAATTGTATAGGCTGTTGAAGATTCTTTATCTTTTTGTGGTTCCCTTCTCAGTTGATCCCTTTCAAGCCTTCTCCTGGCTTCTTCAATTAATCTGCCAATAATGTCAGTTAATGTGAGGTTATCTTTTGGCAGTACTTCCAGTGAAGTTACATAGTCGTCATAGCTCTCATCTAACGAAGACAAAATTATATAACCTGATGTAGTTCTGTGAAGATAAGTTCTTTTTCATGCAGTTCCTAAAAAATTCTCTTCATTGTGTTTATACGAGTCAACATGTCTCCATTCTTTTGAAGATGTGTTCTGAACAGCTTTCGTGTAAGATTTATATGTGCTCCTACACTGTCTTGAACATAAATCTTTAAATTCTCCCAACATTTCGCAGCTGTTTCTTCTCCATGAATATGGACAAGCTGCTGGTCACAGAGTGTCAGTCCTATTATACAGAGAGCTTGCTCATTCTTCAGTTTATATTCTTGTATTTTATGGGCATCATCCTCATCTTCCGGATCCCAAGCATCTACCTCTGGTGGGTTTTGAATTATACTCCACAAACCTTATCTGCGTAGAAGAAGGCTGCATTTCATAGACCATGAAACATAGTTTGTTCCATCCAGTTTGGATATTAGAGACAAACTTGGTAAATTGACTTGTGCCATCTTTCTCTGGATATTAGACTATAATTAATAAAACACAGCTGTCTGTTTACAGTATTGTGTAACTACACTAACTCTCACTTTATATAAGCCTGTTATATCCTGGTAAGTCTGACTGTGCAGCCTGGGCCCATAACCAGTGTTATGGATACACCCTAGCAGAATCTGCACGGCAGTCAGGCAGTCAGGCAAATATATGAGATAAACATTTTTGTAGCTTACACTCAGTAAAAACAGATACACTGTGCTTGTTAAATAGTTTATTCCAGTAAGAGTTTTAGCATAGTCAAACAGTCCATATATCATTCGCTATTTCAGTCCGTCCGGGGATTATTCATTTGCAAAGTCCAGTGTCGAAAAAGAGGTCAGTAAACTTACAAATATCAGTCCAATAATAAATCTCCTCGCAGTTGAGATATAAAGAAGTCAAACCTCCTTTCTTCCTTCAGCAACAGGGAACACACAGTTAACAATCCATCATAGCCAGCAAGCAATTCAGTAAGCCAGCAATACAGCAAGTTCTCTTGCTCCGTCTTATGGCGGTTTTACAGCCGCACCCAAAATTACATGCTTTGCTGTTTCAAGTGACACACACATAAACTTACTATCATAGTTTATATATATTATTTTACCCAAACTACGTTAGGTAACCTTGTTATTCCTAACACATATGCAATTAACCCAGGTTCTCTCTTCAGTGTCCTGGATCTAAAATGATCCTGGATAACTTTTATCCATGGGCTGAGGAACATTTGAGAAATCAGTGGGTTGGGATAATGAAGACTTTCACCAAGTAAGTAAACCTAGAAAAAATTGCAAAATAGACAGAAGATGGAAGAGTTTATGATTAACCATGAGCCATCTAGATGGTGGTCCCTTATGTCTAGAATTATTCTTGAGTTCTGCTTGTTGCTGCCAGGATAGCTTTTCTATTATAAGCAGGTTGGATTAACCATTAGGTTAAGAATGCTGTAGAGCAGGTTATTTCTGAAAGTGATGAATAAGCCAAGTTTTGTAGTTTTTGTTGTTCTAGTTCTCCACAATGTTACGTTATGCTAGCTGTTTCTTATCAGATAACAGATAATCAGAGTTGGAAGGGACCTTGTAGGTCATCTAGTCCAACCCCCTGCCCAAGCGGGAGACCCATTACACCATTTCTGTCCAATCTCTTCTTGAAAGTCTCAAGTGATAATGCCCCCACAACTTCAGAGGGAAAGCTGTTCCATTGGTTGATCGTTCTCACTCAGAAAGTTTCTCCTTATTTCCAGGTTAAATCTTTCCTTGTTCAGTTTCCATCCATTATTTCTTGTCTGGCTTTCAGCTGCTTTAGAAAATAGCTTGACCCCTTCGTCTCTGTGGCAGCCCCTCAAATATTGGAAGACTGCTATCATGTCTCCTCTAGTCCTTCTCTTCACTAGACTAGCCATGCCCATTTGATATAGATTGTATGGCGTGGACAGCAGTGCAGGAGAGGATGGAGGGTGGGTGAAATGGAGACAAACTGATGATGCTTTGACATCATTTGAAGGAGAATTTTTTATTGTTTTGTGCCATTTATTTTGGCCCTTAAAACCAAAATATATGGCACAAAATCATATCCAAATGTAGGTATTGTTTGATTGTAAAATTGGTCTCCAGAGTATTTTGCATTTTTAGGAGCTGCGGTGGCACAGTGGTTAGAATGCAGTACTGCAGGCTACTTCTGCTGACTGCCGGCTGCTTGCAATTTGGTGGATCAAATATCACCAGACTCAAGATTGACATCCTTCCATCCTTCTGAGGTTGGTAAAATGAGGACCCATATTGTTGGAGGAAATATACTGACTCTAAACTGCTTAGAGAGGGCTGTAAAAGCACTGTGAAAAAGTATATAAGTCTAAGTGCTATTGCTATTTGGAGACTTATTTTCCTTGCATAGACAACAAAATGTGTGACTTCGTATCTGGGAGTGGAGCCATAACTTAAATGGCAACAGAAGTTTTGTTATCCTTAAAATTATGTGTGTTTTTTTTTAATGAAATATAGTACATGCCACAGATTCAGCAGACATTCTGCAGTTTGACTCCAGCAAATATATATTTTTGGAGAAAATATTTATTTCCAGTTTGGTTCATTTAAATTCTTACCAAAGCCAGTTGCTAATTTGAAAATATAGGCTTATAATACTGAAATTGCCTATGAATGTAATGATAGTTAATCAAATATTATACTTGGGAATAATGTGAATACTTCACAGACAAACATTGTGGTAATTTGCAGGATCTCTGTCTTTCCCAGGCTATTACTCTGCTATCTGTCTGCAACCATTTCCTATCCCTCAGCCTTTTCTTTCCTTCATACTCCTTCTAGGTCCTTGATCAGTTGCTATCTCTCTTGTTCAGTCTCTTGCAGGCTGCACATTTCTTAGCAGGAATAGTAGCAGAAAATGTAACAGTACAGAAAATGTTTGAGATATTATCAGTAGCATTAGCATCCATCATGCAAAAACTTTCAGGTATGTTAGAAGTAACTATGTGTTGAGGTAATTCCCCGTGAGGAGAATGAGCACATACAGGGAGACGTATAGAGAGTAGTGTTGGAATAATACACACAGAGCACACAGATACACTGTACACTAAATGTAGGTTTTTACTTCCAGAAAGGTTTAAGCAAAGTCCAAAATAAGCAGCCCAAAGTCATACACAAGTTAAATCAGTCAGTTTTCAATCCAGAGATAATCCAAATATCAAATTCCAATGTCAAAAACAGTTTAGTATCAGACTTACATTAAATCCAGTAATATCAGTCAATTAGAAGAAATGAAGCAACGGCAATACTTTCCAACAGAAGGAAACAGAGATACACTTACTCTCTTCTGAGACTCAGACTAAACAACCCAGGTTTCTGTCTCCATCTTTTGGCTGTTTGAGAAACCACACCCAATTGCATGCTCTTGCATTCCCTTAAAGATATAGTACTAAAATGTTTATCCTGGTTTATATATTTCTAACCCAAATAGCTGTAAGGTGACTCATATTCCTAACATTATGGCTGAATTATGGATTTAGGGAAGCCTTGTATAGATACATTTGTCATAAATTCAATGAAGTCTTTTTTGGAAAATTATTGAGAAAATGTGAATATCAACCTGAACACTTTTTTCTACCGCCCCTGGTTGACTTAAAAGATCAATGTAAAATAAGAGTACAGGGCCCTTGATTTTTAAATCTTTCATGGCATATAGTGGTGAATAAAACATTTATGAGATACGGAGTACTGAATCTCTTTCTAATTTGCCAGTTTCGTGGCTTTCTGAAGCACAACTGGAATTGGAATAATGTCATATTCTGACCTTAAAACCAAAGATTTTGGGATGTGAATCTTTTAGTTCATTTCTCACGTATTGTAGCATCAAAGGTTATTCTAGTTGTTTAAAAACAACTAGAAGTAATGAATCAACAATTGCAATTGTAGTATGTTTTATAAAAAAGGAAATACAACTATACAAAACTAGCCTGTGGAAAAATAATAGCAACTAAGTCAGAGGCCTTTGAGCACAAAAGAATTACACATATCCTGCAGGGCAGAGGGGAAATTGCCACTGTATATTCATAGGCAGGCAGATTTATCATGGGAATGCCAAATTCCTCCATCTAGTTACATGTCTGGGATACAAGTCAGGGAATTTTATCATATGTTTTGGTGATGGAACACTTTTTGCCATTGTGTTTGTTTAAAAATATAAAAGAAAGCATGGAACTAAATTAAAGCCTAGTTTCTATGAGCAATTACCAATGTACATCTCATTAAGAGGGAAATACAAATGTTTATATTTGGAGATGTAACCATGGTTAGCTCTCCTGAGCCAGGAAGAGTTTGCCTGTCCTTGCCTAGAGGTAAAGCTAGAAGTTTCACTGAAATCCATACACTTGAAAAAGAGAAAAAGGAAGCCTTAGAGTTTGTACTGTACCCATCTTTTCCTTGTTCAGTCTCGTCTGAACATTATTACATGGCTAAAGTAATATAAGGAGTATTAAGATGGCTGATCTCCACTTTTCTTTCCATTAGCATTCATCATGCAAACCGATGATACTCTGACATCATTGGAAGGAGAATTTTTATCCTGGTTTTAGTGTGGTAGCCTGCCAACCAAACCTGGACTAATAGCAATTAATGATTAAGCAACAATTAGGCCACAATTGTAGAGATATCTGAGGCTAGTGATGCTCAGTGGTATCAAAATAGCAGGCAGCTGGATGATCAAAGCTCCGCCCTTTTTAATATCTGCTGCATATGTGTGTAAAAAGGAGTGTGGCTACTGTCACCTATTTGCCATTTTGATGTTGTTGACCCTCTGCTAAATCAATTCAGAAATTGGAGTAAGGTACAAGAATAGCTGCAAAGTTACATTCTTGATTTTTCATCCCCGTGATGTTTTTTTTTTTAAATAAAGAATTGAGGAGTTTGATCCAGAAGTCTTGGCAATCCAGCCATTGCAGATTTTGAGATGTCCAGTGACACTTCAGCAGCACTGATCCATGTTGTTTGTGTTGTGTTAAAGATTATTTACTCATTGCTAGCACCATGTTATATTACTCTTAGATGTTTAAATACAGTGATGGCAAATGGTTTGGGCTTGCAATGTCAAAAATGAATAACATGATTCTGCTAGCATGTCACCCCCAAATAAAGAAGAAACCATTTTAACATATTAATTTATTTTAAAAAATATACAGCCCAGACATGTGTTAGTAAAAAAAAAAAATCAAATAATTATTAAAATCAAATTTGAGTAAAATAAATTCATTTTTAGAGAATCTGGAAGCTTCACAAAAACAGCTTACCGTATATACTCGAGTATAAGCCGAGTTTTTCAGCCCATTTTTTGTGCTGAAAAAACCGCCCTCGGCTTATACTCGAGTCAGATTCCCCTCTGAAAAAAAAATTACCCACCGCCATGTGAGAATGCTCAGACACGAAATATATCCAACCGAAAATAAGTGTGTGTGTGGGGGGATTTTAACAGAGGGAAGATGTAGGGAGAAGGCAAAAGCGACGGAAGATCCTGAGGGGGAGACTCACTCAGGAGGAGGGGGAGGAGGAGGTGGTGGTGGCGGCTCTCTCCCTTGCAAGAAAAAAGCAAGGCTCTTTCCCTTGCAAGAAAAAAGCAAGGCTCTTTCCCTTGCAAGAAAAAAGCAAGAGCCGTTCTTATGATCTCTCCCTCTCTCTCTCTCTCCCCGTAATACAGTCAAGCCCTTTCCAGCACGCAGGATCCGCCCCCGCCGCTTTGTACCTTGCAAATGCAAAAACCCCAGGATTTTGCATTTGCAAGGTGCAAAGTGGCGAAGTGAGTGAGTGTGTGTATGTGTCTGTCTGTCTGTCTGTCTCTCTGTGTGTGTGTGTGTGTGTGTGTGTGTGTCTCCCTTCCTCGCACCAGCACGCCTTCCTTCCACTGCTATGCATTTGGGCTACTTTGTGCCCCCCTCCCTCCCCGCCGTCTTTTATTTTCTTCTTTCCAATGAACGGGAACGAACAAACCAGGATTAGCTTCAAGAGCCCCGAGGAGCAGCAGCGGCAGCAGCAGCACCCAGCATCCTCAACTTGAAAGTTGCTGCGGACGGCTGCTCTGGAGGTGAGCGCGGTAGCTCCCATACAACAGGCGGGTAAAGGAGCCACTCGCCGCCAAGTTGAGCAACTTGGAGCTCGGCGGCGCTTTGCAAGAAGAGTGAGAGAAGGAGGTGAGGCGCGGCCCGGCTCGGCTCTGCAAAAGGCTGCGCCTGCAATGCTGCCCCGGGCATTGAGCGAAGCTGACTAGAGGCGCCCAGGCTGTTCGGGAGTGGGAAGCGGCTGTGCCCCTGGCCGGCCAGGGGAATGGGGACCCTGCCTGAGCGGGAGGCGGCGGTGGCGGTGGGGTCTTTCCAGTTAGGATCCAGGGGCGGCAGCCGCCCGGGCGTCCTCCTCTCGGCTTTCGGCCGGCCGTTTGCAGGGCTCAGCGAGTCACGTCGGACTTCGGGCCAGTCTGCGCCAGGAGTTGCCCCGCCGCCGCGCACCAGGGAAGTGGTGGCCGCTCGCCTTCGCTGCAGTCGGAGCTCTTCGGGGGCGCCTCTCGTCTCTGTCTGACCTCGCGGTCTCTGCCGTCGCGGCTGCGATCGTCAGGGCGCTCGTCTGGAGGAGGTGGCGGTGGCTTGCGGAGCCTTGGCACGAACCACCTTTCCCCGCACTCCCCCCCGCACCCCTCTGGCAGCAGCAGGCAGAGAAAGCCCCGCTTCCCCCTGGCCTGTCTCGGGGAGAGGAAGCGAAGGGCCCCGTCTCGGCTCCTGTCCTTCTCAGATACCTCTGGGTTTTTCCCCCTTCCAATTGGACGATGGCGATGTCCTTGAGCAAGTCTTAAAATGCCGGTGATGAGGGGCCTCCTGGCTCCCCAAAACACTTTCCTGGATACCATAGCAACCTGCTTTGATGGCACCCGTGAGTTGGCTTCCCACTCTTTTTTTTTTAACTCTCCTCCTCCTCCTCCTCCTCCTCCTCCTCCTCCTCCTCCTCCTCCTCCTCCTCCTCCTCCTCCTCCTCCTCCTCCTCCTCCTCTCCTCTCCCCTTGTTGTCTGGTCTTCCCTAAGGAGACTCAAGGGCTCACACTTCCAGGTGTTTCTCCCTGTCTTTCTCCCTGTCAATGATCTTTTCTTCCCTTCCCTTCTCTCAGCCCCATCCTCCTTCACCTTTGTCACCACAATCCTGAACAGATGAAGTTTGTACTTCTCAAGAAAGGTTGGATGTTCCTTTTGAGGAGGGAACCTAGTGTGACATCTGTATGTTGACCTACTACTGAGCCATGGCATGTGTGCACATGCAATGGAGGCATGAGGGAGAGCTGTGAAAGAGATGGTGGCTCTCCAAAACAGGATGTACATGCAGCACATACACATGCTTTTTTCTTGCAAGGGAGAGAGTGACTCCTGCCTCCCACTGTCATCATCATCATCATCTTTTGGGTTAGTGAATCAATTAAACCTTTCATGATAGTGAAATCAGGGAAGAAATCAGAAATCAGGGAAGAAATCAGAAACAAACCTTTGGACTGAGAATAAGCCTGTTCCTATGATGCCATTTTTGTTCACTGCAGTGTGAAAAATGTGAAAAAACACACTTCTTTTTCTTCATCTTCTTGTTCCCTATTTACTGGTCTCTTTCAAAGAGGAAATTGTGAACATCAAACTTATTCTCAACTGTCCTAGTGAAAGTTTTAATTAGACAATAATTCCCTCCCGTGGCATTATTATGGATTATTTGAGAAACACTTTGCCATGGAAAAAATTTGAGATGTTAAGAATGTGAACATGTTTGATTTTAAATGTAATGCCAGTTAAGATCTAAAGTTTCCTAAGAGGACTTTTATCTGTCAGGCACTTCATCTGTCATGCACTAAAAAATTAGTTTATGGAAAGCGAAACGTTGTGCATGTGTGTGTGAAACTAACCTCATTTACATTTTAAAGCACTCTAGCCTGAATGAATATCCACTTTTGTCCATAAATAATATGAGTGCATGCGTACTGTTCAAAAGTTTTCAAAGTTTATTTTTTTATCCTGTTAGAAAGTTATTGTTGATACCATATTGGTTTTGTTGGCTCTCTTTTCCACTTACAGAGCTAGTTTACTGTTTTTCTTTGAAATAAATATTCAAAAACATTTAACCTACTGATGCCTCAATTAATGTAATTTTATTGGTATCTATTTTTATTTTTGAAATTTACCAGTAGCTGCTGCATTTCCCACCCTCGACTTATACTCGAGTCAATAAGTTTTCCGTTTTATGTGGTAAAATTGGGTGCCTCGGCTTATATTCGGGTCGACTTATACTCGAGTATATACGGTACTTTTTGCACAACTTCTGGTGGGTCCAGAGGCTACACAAGATCACACCCCATTTTGGTGCGACTTCTGTAGCTATTGTGTTAGAATGGAGTATGCTTTTAAGAATAGCCATTGTTGGCTGTTGGTGAATACTGATGTGTCACCCAAAATGTTATGTATGACATATCATTTTTGACACACATGTCATAAGTTCACTATCACTGTGTTAGTGCATCATGTCTTCAACCCTTGTTTTGTTTGTAAACAATAATTTTTATTATTGGTTGTCATACACTGGGACAATCGGCTCTTTTCATAAATGGGACCAAGAATCTTGTCTTACATTCTTACTGTAAATTATATGAATTTTCCTCACAAACAAGACATTTCCAGTTTTCCTTTTATTTAGAATTTCTTACTAGCATTTTGCAGAGACTGAGAGACTGCCTCCCTGCTCTTTTAACCCAAAACATTTTCTCCCATTTTTGCATAGATCATAACACATGCTTAGCAATATTAAATCAAAAATCAATTTCAAATGTAAAAAACTATGATGCAAGTAATTCCAGTGAAACTTCATGAGCAATTAACAATAATTCTTTATGAATTTAAAATTGTTTGGGAGCAAACAGCTGTTAATGTATTTGTACAATACTGTGTAATAACTGTGTACCAGCGTGAAGAATAGGATGACCTGTTCTTTTGTTCTCACTGAAATCTAAATCTGTTCCAGAATCTCAGTTTTACTGCCTTTGTTCTGGGAGAAAAATACCATGCTGACTTTCTAACAAGCTTCTTTTTCTTTGCAATACATGAGAACAGTATAAAGCAAATGTCTTTAATTAGTAACAATACATAATCATTAAGAGCAACCCCAAATGGCCTTATTTTAATCTCAGAGTACTTTGGCTTGTTTTCATATATAGTATTTTGTAATTGTTCATGAGACTTTTGCAGAAGATGCTTTATTATGTAGACTCAGCAGGGATGCACAAACAGAAAATAGGCTTTTTTAAAAAACAAAATCTAAAACATCCATTCATTTGGGTGATTTTCCAAACCATTTCAGATTTGGCTGCAGTTTGGCAGAAACAAAACTTTAAAAGTTGTTTAGTTGAATCCTGGAGTAATTTTGCAGAACAATATCAAAACACTAATTCATGTTACCAATTCTGCATCCTTTTCTAATAATAGGCTGTTTGTACTATCGTCCGCAGAGGTGTACTTCCCAGTTCATTCATTCTCCCCCTCCAGTCAACTACTATTTCCAATATCGTAGCCTTGCATATACCACTATACCATCTGGTCTATGATCAATCATCAGAATAGAGCTGGAAGGTTACGTGGAGGTCTTCTAATCCCAACCGCCTGGTCAAAAGAAGACCCTATACATTTTCAAAGAAGTGACTGTCTAGTCTCTTCTTAAAAACCTCCACTAATGCAAGCTGTTCCACTAGTTAATTGTTCTCATTGTTAGGAAGTTTCTCCAATTTCAGGTTATTTCTCTCCTTGATTAGTTTCCATCCATTGTTTCTTGCTTTGCCTTCTGGTGTTTTGGAAAATAAGTTGGCCCCATCATCTTCGTAGTAGCCATCATGTGACCCTTAGTCCTTTTTTTCTCTAGACTAGCTATACCTGATTCCTGCAACCGTTCTTCATATGTTTTAGTCTCCTGCCCTTTAACCATCTTAGTTGTTCTTGTCTGCATTTTTTCCAGTTTCATTTTTTTTTTGTAATGTGGTGACCAAAACTGGATACAGTATTCCATGTGTGGTCTTACTAAGGATTTATAAAATGGTATTAATATGTCATGTGATTTTGAATCTGTGTCTCTATTTATACAACCAAGAATTTTATTAGCCTTTTTTTAGCTGCTGCCGCACACTGCTAGCTCACATTTAATTGACCATCCACTAGGACTCCAGAATTTCTCTCATAGTTACTGTTTTTGAGGCAAGTTTCGCCTAATCTCTACTTGCATCTATGCTTTTTCCTCTGTAAGTGTAAAACAGTGCTTTTTTCCACATTAAATTTCATTTTGTTAGATAGGGCCCATTTTTCAAGTCTGTCAAGATATTTTTGGATCCAGAACTTGTCTTCTGGGGTATTGGCTATTCCTACTAGTTTAGTGTCATCTGCAAATTTGATGAGTTCCCATCTATTCGCTCATCTAAGTCATATATGAAGATATTTGAAGAGTACTTGGCCCAAGATGGAACCTTGTGTTACTCCACTGCTTATACTTCCCTCCATGTAGATGTAGTACCATTAAGGAGTGCTTGTTGACTATGGTTTTGTCAGCCAGTTGCAAATCCATCTGGTGGTGATCTTTCTAGCCCTCTCTATGGATAACTATTTTCTGTGTTTAACATTGTCTTCAGCTGTGGTTTGATATCAGATCATAAACAAAATGTTTTGTCCATAATATTTAGCACAACTTACCATAATAAGAGGTTTTACAGTGTATCAGATTAGAGCTAGAGATAAGACACTATTCATGAGCTGGGCAATAAAGCAATTATTTAATAGCTGCTAGAAAAAGCAATGTTCTTTCAGTTGAGTTCTGATGATTTCACAGCTATATCCCTGTAGGATTTTTGGCAATCATAAGATTCACAGTTGCCTTTTTCCAAAACATGATTCAGGATGCCTATACACAATTCTGAAACTGAATAAATTAGCTTTAGTACTACAGGTTTTTCCTAAAAACCCTAGTAATATTTGCGGTAAAAATAAAATATCTTGATTAGAGGCAACAAATGCTACTGTTTTTGTTTTGCATTTATGTTGGTACAAAGGGATTTGACAAATGAAAAGATAAGTCACCAATCTGCAGTTTGAACTTTTAGAATTATTAAAGTGAATTGAGCAGTCCAACTAGTTAATTTGTGCCAATGCAGCTGAAGAAATCTTCAACTATAGTGTCAAATCTATATGTAAATTACAGGTCCTGTGTCAGTGTAAAAATAAAGAAATGCAAGGAAGTGGAAAATGAAGCTTCTAATACACTCTTGCAAATATACTTACAAAATGCATTAATCTGCAAACGAGCTCAGTTATCTGAATTTCAGTGCTGTATTTCCATTTTGACTGCTTGCCAAGCTGTTTCAAGGAATTCTTTCTATTAAGTGCATTCACGGAAGAGATCAGCTCTCTCTTCTTTACCATCCACACTGAATTGTCTCCCATACTGATAGAGATGACCACCTTTCTTTTGCAATTAGCATGAATTAAATAGGGTGATAAAAGGACACTGAGTTACCTGATTTTTTCCCCCCCAGCCCATTCAGAGATCTGCTTACCTAAAGCGACTGATAGAATTATTAAATGTAATGGTGCCTTGGCAGATCAATTTGTTATACTAGAAGGTTAGATGTAAAGCAGGTTGATGATATCAAGAGTTTAAATTATTTGATCTATTGCCCTGGGATAAGAAGTTGCAATTAAAGAGACTTCCTGTTTTTGGCACCCAGAAACATTTATAGCAAGAGCGATGGAGAGTCTGCATTGATTTGTCAAAATTCTATTGCCTACCATTACAATACCAAATCAAAACTCAAATGCCAAATATAAATTTAAGATAGACTTTCAATTACTATAAGAATAATTTATGTATCAGTGCCTTATGGAAAAAGTAATTACAATTTTTATTGTTGGAATTACTGTATTATGCTTTTTATGTTTTTAAGAAACACCTATCTGATAAAATGTTTAACATCCAACTTTTCCTTACTTAGAGATTGGCAGTCATGCTGGATTAATATGATTATGGTTTAGAACTACTTCAGTATCAGAGGTTTTCTTCTATTCTTTATTTTTCGTTCTGAATGAGGGCTAGCAAGAGAAAATGCACCTTGTTGTATAATTGTGAAAAAGAAATAAATCCTTCTTCCATAGTAGCACAAATTTATTTTCTTTCCTTCATAGGACACCATGGTTTAATGGATGGGGTTTTAATCTACCCAGAGGTCAATCTTTGTTGGACAAGTGGAACCTTATTCCTGAAGGCATAGATATATTAATGACCCATGGGCCTCCTCTTGGTGAGTATCACAATTAAATTAAGATCACTCTCAGTGCGCATGCTTTAGCCCAGACGTTAAGGGCATTCAGATAGATTAATAGCGATTGATTGATTCAAGGGCAAATGGGAGAGAATAGATGACTTTTCAATTCTGCTATATGCAGTGGTATCACCAGCTGAATTCTCCAAAGTAAAACCTGATTCGTGCATCAATTCCTTTTGCTGATTTGCAGCAACATTCTGGAAGGAAATTAAATCTCCACTTTAAATAGCAATCGCACTTAAACTTATACACCACTCCATAGTGCTTTACATCCCCCCTCTAAGTTGCCCCCAACAATCCTGGCTCCTCATTGTACCAATCTTGGAAAGATGGAAGACTAAGTCAACCTTGAGCCAGTCAGAATTGAACTCCTGGAAGTGAGTGGAGTTACCCTGCAATTCTGTATTCTGACCACGGTACCACCATGGCTCTTGCAGTGATATAGAAAATAACTTTTCCTGAAAAACCACACCTTTTAATGAGGTTTTCAATTCTTGCCCAAAATAGGATCTGTGAAGAGATGGTAGTGATAATAGGGAGCACATTAAAATACATATTGTCCAGGCATTCCAGAGATCGCACTGCTTCACCCTTCCTTTGGCACTGTTTATACATTATAGCAGTATGGAAATTGCTTTGCTCTGGCATCCCCATTTAAAAGCCAGCATCAAAAGGCTGAGGTCAGCTATAGAAAAATTTCCAGGGCAATTGTCCAATTGTAATAGAGAAGAACTACTCTATTGGAAGAAGCCAAACTGTCAGTTTTACTTCTATGACCATTCAGGACATCAAAATGAGAGAAAAGTAGTTTCTAGGGAGAAGCTGCATGTACGAATGGCAGGTCTATCATCAGCGGGCTTTCCGTCCTTTCTCCCCCCCCCCCTCAGTCCAAAATATTATTCCACTAACTCTGCTACTTTTCCTCCTCTTGCAAGCCATCACCAAACCCACTGACAGGCAGTCACTGCCCACCCTCCCTATTTGGGTTGTTTGCTTTCCTCTGCCTGCAAGTGCTCATTCAATCAACTGTGTAAAAGGGTGACTCTAAAGATTGCTTCAATTATTGCACAATTGCTCTTATCCCTCACATCAGCAAGATTCTGCTTAAAGGGAATTACCAGCTATCCAAGCCAGCTTCTGAAGGTGTTGTGGCACCTTTGACCATATTGTAAATCTGCACTAGATCATAGGGAAAATATCATAGAAATCAAAAGATTATATATGCTTCACTGGTTACAAGAAAGCTTTCAATACGGTTGATCACGAGAAGCTATGGATAACCCTACAAGACCTTGGGGTACAAGTACATCTTCAAGTTGGAACCATCACTGTACACAAATTAGAAAACCACTGGGCAAACACTATATGGAGACACTGGTTTGAGATAGAGAAAGGCGTGCAACAAGGTGGGATCCCCCCCCCCTTCTTATTCA
Source organism: Hydrophis major (assembly GCA_033807585.1). Lineage (NCBI taxonomy): Eukaryota > Metazoa > Chordata > Lepidosauria > Squamata > Elapidae > Hydrophis > Hydrophis major. The sequence continues at coordinate 110,658,283 of CM066328.1, read as the reverse complement.
ACCTTCATGCTGAAATGATCATGAGGAAACTATATCTTGAGAATAAAAAATCAAGGTAAATACACTGATGATATAACTCTACTCTCAGAAACCAAAGAAGACCTGCAACATCTGATTTTAAAAAAGGTTAGAATGTTGGTCTCTTTTTGAAAAAGACCAAACTTATGACTACTGTAAGGAATGGAAACATGAAAATAGAAATTGATAATGAAGAGATTGAATGAATGGAAACGTTTCCTAGGATTGCAGAACACTCAAAACTTTGAATGCAGCTCAGAAATAAAACATTGGGTTTCACTGGGTCACACAGCAATTATGAATATGAAAAGCAGTGCAAGATCAGAAGATGTGCAGAGACCTGGCTCATAGAATTGCCAAGAGTGAGACATGATTGAATAGATAACATCGTTATCACTTGCAAGCCATCAGGGTACTTCTACTCCATTATGGATGAAATTACTACAGAGTTTTTTAAAAAGGGAAATTTCAGCTAGCCCCTCTTTTTCAAACTATCTCACAGAGTAGTTGTATGGAAAAATGTGAGGAGGAAATGCTGTATACAGGACCTTGAGCTCCAGAAGAAAACCCAGCATATAAATTTAACAAACAAGCAAATTAGACTAGTTATGCAGTTCTTAGCAAATTGGATTGTAATTTGTGTTTGTAAGCATTATGCCAACATTTGTAAAAATATACACATGGGTTAGATTGTTTAGGTAAGACATAACCATAGGAACCAACAAAGGTTCACTGTGCTGTAATGTAGAATTAACCAAATTTGACCCAGGTAAAAAGACCTCTGAAGTTGATTAAATAATATTAAGGCGGAATATGCAGCCACTATTTATATTTGATTTAGCTCTTCCTTCTCTTAGATCTTTCTTATCCCTTTACTCTTTATAAATGCAGAATATTATATCTCAAACCTTTGCTATAATTAATGTCAGATTTATTGACTTTTTTCATTACCTATAGACCTTAATGGCTTTCTTTTTAATAGTAGTCAATTACTGCTTTTCTTAGAGCCTTTTAATATTTTCCTGTATTACAATTTTACTTATACAGTTTCAAAACTAAAAAAGTATTGGTAGAGCTTGTTCTTCTGGAAATTATAGTTATTGTCTTTTTAATAAGTTTCAGTACAATAAAAGTATACAAAATTAAAAGAATAAGAAAAATAATAGAGAAAAAAATGAAATAACAAAAAGAATTATGAATTCTGCTTTTCCTTCTATCAAGTAATTGACAACTTAGAAGAGAATATCTGTAGCTCAGGGCTGAACTGTGGAGTCCTTGATGCTCTGAGCTTAGTTGTTTCCTTGAAGATGTTTTTTTATCTGATTAGGTATTATCGTAAGTGTGGGATTTGTTCTCTGTATACTGTAGCCTTCCCTATCAGTATTGTTAGAGATGTGGTTTTCTTTTTGGTAGTTCCTTAATTAGGATAAGGTTTTCTGCTTGATTGTTTGCCTGGTATTAATCTCTGCTTATCTAGGTGGTGGTTGAATTTATGTTCCGGTCCTTTTGTTTCCTTCTTAGCTTTTTTATTGTTTCTGTTGAATGGTACATAAATATGCTTGATTTCTCTGTGTCTATTGAAGGCTAATTTCTCTCAATGCCAAGCTTCTAGGAATTCCCTAGGTTTAGGTTGGTCTAGGATGTTTTCAGTTGAGTTTGTCCATATATTGTAAGATTAAGGAGTTTTCATTATGTGTTCTTATTGCGAGTAAGTATTCATAGAGGCATTCTGTTAGTCTTCTGCCTACCTTTCTTCGAGAGTGACTATTCCAGTCTACAGTAAACAGATGCCTGTTTTTTCCCTTGGGCTACTGGGTCTTTTGGCTTACTTAAAATGTTTTGGAGAACTTTAGTTGGTTTGCATACTATGATAGTGCCATGTAATTGTAGTAATCTGTTGATTGTTACTGAGATGTTTTTGATGAGTCATAGTTATCTTTTTCATAGTTTGTGTTGGTTGTGCTGTCAAGCATTCTGATAAAGTTGTTGAAAGTTGTTGTATTGGCAGTCTGTTTCCTTTTTCTGATGTTCTCGTTGCAGCATCTTAACAATTTTGTGTACTCATCTGAATAATGTTCTTACACAATTGAGCACATGTTGGAGAATGGGCTGTAAAGGGGACTGTTTTTCCACTCTTTGCTATCATTTCTTCTACTGATAAGGATAGCTAGGAAGGATAGTGTGGGGTTTTTTTTTCTTCTCTTGTGAATTTCATTTCTTTGAAGATACTGATAATTTCATGTGTCTTCTTTAGTTATTTCTTTATTATGATGATTTAGGTGTTATCTACTGTGCATACTGGTTCAGTGTTTTTGATTATGTGAGTGGGAGTGCTGTAGTTTCTAGATGCTGAAATGCACTCTCTGTTATGAGTCCTGAGAGTGGAACTCATGAATGTTGATATTTTTGTCACCAAGCTGAAAGTACTAGTGAGGCAAATGAGGTCCATGATTATGAATATTTTGATTTTAGTGTATTTGTCTAGGTCAGTTATGTTGCATAATACTGCTGCCATAGATTCTTTCATTACTTCTGAATATACAGATGTAAGAAAGCTGTGTCATCAAATGAACCATGATTTCATTTTCAATTTTTAAAGCTTTGATTTTTCTGGAAGCATTGTAGTGGGAGGTTAATAAAATATTTACTCCCTTCTATGAGATATCAAGCTTTTTTGTAAGTTTTTTAACTATGTTGTATGTTGAAGTCCATGACAATGATGCAATTGGAGTAAGAGATATGTTGGCCTTGTGTATTTTGGGATAACCATCGAAGCATGGCAGGATAGGTTCACTGATTATCATTTGCCCCCATCCTTCTTTAGTTATTTGACCTTTCATGGTTAGATTATTGAGGTTATCTTGATTGTATTGTGCAGTTTCTGAATTGGTTCAGTATGTATTCAGATGTAGGTTTCTTTGTCTTCCAGTAATTCTTTGGCTTTTTGTATATATTGTGTTCGGCCCATGATGACCTGTATATTGTATTCTGTCCGTGATAACTTTGGTTTGTCCTTTGTCTGCTGGGAGCTTGGTTTGGTCTTTCTTTCATTTTGGGGGGCTGCTCTGTCTTCTGCTTTGAGTTGGTTCTACTTTGGTGTTCTTCTGGTGTGTGGTACGATTGTCTGTCTTATGTTTTGGGTCTCTGAAGGAAGTCCTGTGGTTTTAAATACTGCTTCTAAATCTGCAAAAGAATTCATAGTGCCCAAAACAGCCTATTTCACATTCAGAGCAGAACACATGAAATTCTATACTTTGAACATTTCAGTATGATATATTTGTCCAGCCTTTATGCATATAATTAATCACAATATGTATCAGATGAGAAACAGTAAAGTAGAAAGTGAAACTGAGAATTTGCAGTTTTATTTGCTGTATTTAAATAAGCAATCAATTGCAAGTCATCCAGAGTTCTACCAATGGATCTTTGTATATCTAATAACACAGTATCCTTCTTTGGTTTTCCCTGCTAAAGACAGAAATTCCTAACCAATGACTTACCTTTATGTTGTCATAACATGAAGAGTCCTTTCCTATAGCATAAGAGTAAACAGCAACTGACCTCTGCACTGACTTCTTGGTGCAGAAAGAGTGAGGTGTATAAAACAGATTTGTGCTCTGTGTGGGCCCTGCTGTAACCATTAAAACTGCAGCCTATTTTTTTTTTATATATATATAAATCCAGCTGGCTGTGTCTCTTTCATTCCCATCTTTCTCAACTGCTCTTTCCATATGACAGTAAATATTGGTGGTTTTGCATTGCAAAATCTGCATAACATCTGCAGATTGAAAAGAATATATTTAAAAGTGTGCACATATTTGCACTAATGTAACATAGAGAAAATAATGGAGAAGAATTAATGTAAAATAAGATAGCAGGCTTTTTCAGCATTCTTTTCTCTAGAGAAGTCTAAAAGGCAGTTAAATACATCCACTGTACAGTTTACAATAACCTCTTCATGCAGGATATGTACAGAATGGTTTTAGCAATATCAGCTATAATGCTGTAAAACATGAGATACCCAAAATGATGACAGAGCTCTGTGTAAACATACCACAAAATTATAATGGCTATTGTGTTATGCAGTCCTACCAAGCCTGATATATACTGTACCTACTTGTTTACCACATTTTGTACCATACCCTTATCAGAGTCCCTTGAGTAGAGTATAGAAAGATAATTAAACTGTACAATGTTAAAATACAACAGGAATATTAAAAACAACAATGGTCACAACATAAAAGCACTAAAGCATATACTCCATAGCTCCTATCACTTTTGAACAGGTCTCCTTAGCAGATTATTACATCTCATTTGGTAGGAACACTCAGAAAAAGGCCTGTGAAAATTGTCAGTCTGCATTGGTATATATGGGAGAAGACAATCTTTTACATACTTTAACCACAGTTTAATTTAGGGAATTAAATATTAATGCCCACATTTTGAAATTGATGGTATAATGGTAGAGGACATGACCTTAGGAAACAACAGGGAAAGATGCAGATGGAACAACCAGCATGTAAAATATGTCTCATCCACAGAAGGTGGGATGACATGGGAAAGGAACTCTTAGAAGGGACTCTCCCTAGTTTATGGAAAGTAAAAGGAAAGTATGGGAGAAATACTTTTTTTCAAGTCCTGCAAGATTTTGATAATGTAATCATACAATAAAGATAGAGATAGCACTCCTGATTTTCTTGACTGGACTATCTCACAGACCTAATATTAATCTAGCAATCATGGAAACTGTGAGCATTCTAGAACAAGGTAACTCCAAAAATGTTAGGCATTTCTTGAAAGAATTTTAGGGAATTCTTGAAAGCTTGGAATTCGGAGAAATCGACCATTAGTAGGCACATAAAAATAAAACATATTTACAAACCATTTAAGAAGCAATACAAAAGTTAAGAAGGAAAGACCTGAACATGTCCTTTCCAGCAGTCAACCCCAAGATTAGCATCAGTCAAACAATCAAGCAGAAAACATTAGCCTAAACTAGGAACTACCAAGGAAAAACCCACTAAAACTGACAGGGCAAGCTAAAGATAAGTAAATAGGGAATAAATTCCATACCACTCACTGCATTGATGATGTTACCTAGTTGGGTAATGAAACATCTTTCAAGCTAACAATCAATCTTAGAAAGCACATAGGACTCTGCAATCAAGACATCATCTTCTTCCCCTTTACTTTTTGATCCCATTTAATCCCCAAGTCCACAAATCATCGTTCCAGTCTTTTCTTCTTTCAACAAAAAGGCCGTATAAGGCTTTCAGTCTTTTTTTAAAAAAAATATTATTTTTCCCCCTGACCAAAATGGTCAACTATGTCACAAGCTCAATCAATTTTATAATCCAATATTGCACTCTGTGTATTTCATTATAATCTTGCTACATTACTATATACTATATTAGTTGCCTCATATTATTTTCTGTCCATTATCCACAAACACAATAGAAACAATTCTTATAATCAACATTTGTAGTCCATTTCATCATATGGTCTTTTAGCTGTTTATCCTCAAATCTTAATAACAATTTATACTTATTTAACTATTATATGACCATCATTTATACATTGTTTTAGTTCAAATTCAGTTTTCCTCTTCTTGATTCCAATAATCTTAGCTGATTATAAGAAAACCTTTGCAAATAGAGTCCTTCTCCTACTTCTCTCATCTTTGACAAGACAATTCTCCCTTGCCTTGTATTTATAGACCCTGATATGTTAACCATTTTTCTTTATCTGCTGTGTTTCTTCTAAAAAACCAAGTTTTTTGCGTGGATGTTAGTGTTGATATCTTTGGACACAACACAGTCATCTGGTTTTATATTTGTTTGATTTCCTTAATTACATATTTTTCAGGTAATGATTTTATAAAACTAGATTTCTTACCACTTTGCCATATGGAAGTAATAGTTATTATTCTGATTTTGTATTTTCTATCAGTGTGTGAGTGACCATATGCAAAAGTATTTTATTCACTTCAGCTGGGAAACCCTCTGCATTTCCATAGTACAGAATCACATAATGGTGCTTCCTCCTAGATTTGTCGTAAAAGGGACACAGTAAGAAAGTAGCCATCTCACAATCTGCCACTCTTTAATAGGGCAATGTAAGCAAGACTTTTTGAAATATAATGGCTCAAGCCAAGCAATTGTTCTTGAAAAACTGAATTGGCTGCATCCTCTGGAATATTCACCACTATTCTTTGGACAGCTTTTCCAGGTTGTCTGTACATACAAGCACGGGCAACACTTTCATTGGGATTGCTGGAAAAATTCAATCACTGTGCTTGCATGCATAGAATGATGCCGAGGCAATCTGGAAAAGCATCAGTGTGAAATCTAGGGAACTAAGTTTTAAGAAGGGGTGCTTTGATTGGGCTAACATGCCCTCCTTTACACAGCACGACACGTCAGACATATTGGATCCACCATTCACAATCATTTTGGGGGGAGGTCAGTTGCCCATGAAGCATGGAGGATACCAAAAATAAGAAAGGCCAGTATAAGTTTTACAAAACATATTACATAGTTTTGCCTAAAGATGTTCATATATCAGGAAATGTTCTGGGTATGCACATTGTTCTAAAGGCCCATTAGATTTCAAGACATAGGGCCAGTTCACATGACCCCACTCATAAGTGAATTTTGCACTGAGTTGCTTTGTATGTATGTAATTGTACGCCTTCGATGTTTGGTCATGTGAGCCACATGACCACGGACACGTCTTTGGACAGCGCTGGCTCTTCGGCTTTGTAATGGAGATGAGCATGCCCCCTAGAGCCAGAAACGACTAGTACATATGTGTGAAGGGAACCTTTACCTTTACCTTAATAGGTGAAATATCAAGTGCTTAGAGAATGTAACTCTTTAAGCCATCATTATCTGATCAATTGGCAAACACCATTAAAGAAAAAGCAAAGGAAATTTGACAATTGGCACCACTACCAATAATTTTTATTTTATTTAGCAGCCTAGTGTTATGTAGATGAATCTGTGCAATTTATAATGCTTAATTAAATTGTGTAGCAAAATATATTATTTGGGAAAGCAGAGGTAGAATTCAAAAAGAATACTGCCCATAATTTTAAAAGAATCATTGTGTCAATGCAAAGTTTCTTAAAAGCCACTGTATATTATAATGGTGATAGAATTATAGATAGTGTAGTAAACCCTCTATCAGTTATTGCTTCCTGAAAGTCTGTATTAAACTATATCTACATAAAGAAAAGTAAGGCAATCAATTTTATCATACTTTTAGGATTTCGAGACTGGGTTCCAAAGGAGCTGCAGAGGGTTGGCTGTGTGGAGTTGCTAAACACTGTACAAAGGCGAGTAAGACCCAAACTCCATGTCTTTGGAGGTATCCATGAAGGTAAGCAATCCATGAAATAAAATGCCTTTTGATGAGAAAATATTCGAGTCATTCTTTTTTGTACTTTATGTCACAAAAGGGGTTTCAAGTAGAATGAAGTTATTTTTTAAAAAATTGATTATGTATGAGATAGAAAATTTGACATTTAAACCAATATTATAGCTGAAGATGAAACAATGGGAGGTAAGGAGAACTGTGTGTCACAGGAAGTGGCCTGGTGCCATTTGAGTCAATAATAGGAAAGCACAGACTTGATTCTACCAAGTTATTTACCATCCTGATAAATGCTACATGTAGTAGACAAATACAGGTGGCCCTCAACTTACAATAGTTCATTTAGTGACCATTCAAAGTTACAATAGCATTCAAAATAGTGACTTATGATCATTTTTTTATACTTAACGACTGTTGCAGTGTCCCTTTGGTCACATGATCAAAGTTTAGATGTTTGGCAAATGGTTCATGTTTATGACCATTGCTATGTCCCAAAGTCATGTGATCCACCTTTTGTGACCTTCTGACAAGCAAAGTCAGTGAGGAAGCCAGATTCACTTAACAATTGAGTTACTAACTTATCAATTGCAGTGATTCACTTAACAACTGAGGCAAGAAAGGTCATAAAATGGGGCAAAACTCATTTAACAAATTTACTTGACAACATAAATTTTAGGCTCAATTGTGGTCATAAGTCAAGGACTATCTGTACGATGCCCACTTTATGGCTTTTGTCCATGTTGTTCTGGGCATTGAAGCTTCCCTAAGAATCTTGTACAATTTCCAAATATGAGTAACATCTTTAAATCATTTAAAGCCATTCGGATAAAAGAGATCATTTACATTTGCAGCAAGTGGTTTCATTCTGCATATGTTTTTTATAGAAAGTTCAAGATGTGAACAACATAAGCCCAAATAACAGAGCAGATGAAGAAATAACAAGTGAAGTGGGTGTGTGGATGTATGTGGAGTTATAATCTGGTTTAAATTTCAGATGTTTTTAAATAGCATGTGTATTTTTTAGATAAGCTTTTCAAAATATCCTGCTTTAATGTTAAATTAAAAGCAGGGACATTTCTAGCACACAAATCTGGTTATGGGGTAATGAAAAATTCCTTCAAATAAACTAAGCAAGAGTTTTAAATATTTAATGAACTTTAGTTGCGTTTATATCCCAGTGAGACAAATACTATAAATGCTGCCTTAGAGAGCAGAGAGAGAGCAATGTTGTGACCCAGAGCTAAAAAGTATATATATTTTAATGCTTTATATTTTGTACCCTTGTTTTGTGGAATTTTTTTACGGTCTTTAATTAAGCTCTCTGTAAGCATGCAGCTCTGGAGAACTTTATAAAACACAAGATGTCCAGTTGATTGGTACTGTTGTTTCCTCTCCCCCTAGTTTGCATTATTTTAAAGCAACTAGATTTTTATACCAGTGTTATATAAAGCCTTTCAAATAGGTTTTTGTAATGAGAAATACTGACTAGCCCTTAAACACAGCAGCATCCATGTAAAAAAAATAAGGTAAACTGTATAATTTTGTATAAATACTGATGCTTAGGTATTAATGTTAAGTAAATGACTGAAGAAGCAAATATTTTGTTAGAGCATGGAAACTGCCTGCAGCTTCTGTAGTTCTCTTCCATATTGAAAGTAATCAAACTTCCACTAATAATAGAATTAGCTGATGGAGAGATCATTATGGAAAGCTACTGTGAGGCTCAGCATTATACAATTTAAGTTTATGACTAGTCTGGTAACACACACTTTAACTATAAAAAAGATTTAATCAGTATTCAAGAGCACTGAGATGATAACAGTTTCTACTTATATGAGTAGATCTCCTCCAACATAATGAAACTTCTCATCAAAATACTATTATTACTATGTTGTTGTTGTTATATTATTATTACAACTTAAACATCAAATGCCCTATTATACCTTATTTTTAAGACCACACATGTATATCCATATATATTCAGTACATCTCTTTGAAACAGAATCAAAATTATATTCCATTTAATTCAGTTCATAGTTTAACCTATAAATGTTCATGTATCCCGTACATTATTTAGGACAAGCACTTGAGTACTGTTGAGGATTTCAGCTTTTCATTATTTATCAAGTAACAAAATCACAGATCACATAGAGGATCTATTTTAAAAACAACTCAAAAGGATTTTTTTTGAGCAAGAGAGAGGGAGATTGCTCATACAGTAATTGTGAAATAATTGTTCTCAGAAGCATAGATTTAGCCCTCAGTGCTTCAATTATTAATTGCAAAGATTTGCACTGAATATATAGAATGAGTAATATAAAACAGTACTTCCTACAGTTTCACTGGTTCTTCTAACATTTAAACTTTTAGGTACCACTAAATTCACTAATCTGGCTTTTGATGAGTAAAATTACAAATATCTTTCTCTCTCTCACCTATTTATTTAAGTTGATATGAACTCTCATTCACCATGCAATTCTGGACAATTAACAGAAGGTCATACATTTAAAAACAGAAAACTTGAAAGTACGTTACATAGAGTCCTGGGACAGCATATTGAAAAGAGGTCACCCTCTTCATAGATTCAATATCCTGACAGTATCACCAGCACTGGAGAAGCATAGCCATGCTCTTATGTGCTTTTTTGCCACACAAAGACACACACACAAGACACACATATAATGTAACGTCTAAGTTACTAGAGAGTCTTCTAATGCCAAGGATGGCATTGTGGGAGCTTTTAAGTTCTTTCTATCTTCTGAAGATGAAGAGAATGGTTTGATCATGGAAAATTGAATCAGAGCTTTTAAGCTTCTTTTGTGAGCCTGAAGAAAGATCCAACCCTGAAGAAAGTAAAAAGGAGCATGCTGGGAAGAGTTTCAACATCATTCAGCATTGTCCTGCCTTGTTGACAAATTTCAGAATAAGTAGAAAATTATACCAGCTCACATGCTGGTACCCTTTAGTCTTTGTAATCAGCAATAAAGCAAAAGGCGACATCACAGCATTCTACATCTCAGAAAAGAAGTCCTCTGCTTTGATTCTCCTTTTTTTGCCATTTTCCCACCAATTTATTGATAGAATCTTATGCCATGTATATTTAGCACCTGCAATAGAAAAGGTTGTTGAACAAAGGGGAACATATTTATGTTCTGTGTTCATTGTATTTAAATTAGCATTCACCAACCTTTCCCACTTCATTTGTAAAGTTGGGGCTGTGAGCCTTTGCATAAGTGTGGCTGTGAGTGTCAGCACCCATCTCTCACACGAGTGGGGTTGTGTACGCCTCTCCCACCACTCTCACAGCCAGTTGTGAATAGGCTACGGACCAGCAGTGGACCACGGACCACGGGTTGGGAACCTCTGCTTTAAATAGTACTACCCCCCAAAAAAAGAAATGTTGATGAAATACACAGACAAGAGTCTAATGGACTTGTGGACAATCTGGATGAAATTTGAATTTAAAAAATGTTTGGGAGGCAATGGGAAGTTTTTGACAAGTTCTCTGAAGTGACTTCATGATATATCAGGTCGCTAAATTGCCAATATAATGAAAGGGTTGTAAACACCAATTAAATTAAACAATGTTTTACATCATGGTTCTACTTTACTTATCATGAACTTAAAATCAAGTTTAGAAATAATTCCTATAATGTAAAACAAAGACACCTTAACTTTTAAAAATTCATATTAAAGCAAAATTTTATTGCTTAAAAACCCAGGGAAAGAGTTATATGGGTGATTTTAGATTACTGGAAATACATTTAAAGGTTTATCTGAATGCAATTTCCAAAGTGTGCTTAGAACATTTCCTCCTCCTTTTTGTCACTGAGGCATTATACTAGGTCAATGTTTGTTTGCATCACAATAAATGTGACATATTTTCTCTACAGGTTATGGCATTATGACAGATGGTTACACAACGTATATTAATGCCTCAACGTGTACAGTCAGCTTTCAGCCAACCAACCCACCAATTATATTTGACCTGCCAACGCCACAAGGATCATGAAAGACCACTACTCCACTGGGGAAGGTCTATAAACTGCCATTTTTCTAATTACAAAACATTCATTCTCTTAACATGTTTCTTTACAAATAATGTAGGGCTTTTTTGTAAATTGTTGTTGCAGAGAAAAAAAGATAGGGGTTGTGCTTTTTCTTTTCTCTCTCTCTCTCTCCTTTTGGAAATGCAGCATCCATTTGAAAATTGATAAAACTTTGTGAATTTGTAAAATGAAGTTTTATGTTCTCTTAATTAACTTGCCATTGTAAATTGTTAGTGTTCTCAAAAGGACAGCCAAGCTTTCTTTTAATGAGTGAGACACCTTATTTTAATATTATTAAATAAGATTATAAAAGGCGTTGTTTAAAAAAAACCACCCAGATCCAAATTTGCACAACTTTTATTGTTTTCTGGGGGGGATCTCCAATGATAAAATGCCATTCTTTCCTCATTTTTATAAGCATGTATATGTTCCATGAATCAGAGGTTGGAATATGTCCCTGTGTGCAAATGCACATCACAATTCAATATTCAATAAAGTATGTTGAAAACTTCTGGAATTGATAGTTCTAGATATGCTTACATCTGTGCAAGGCTGTGGTCATGGAGTTATTAAACTGGATGTGGATTCTCTATTCATTTCAGTGAATCATCTTTCTTTCTTGAAAAGAATTCTTGATCTGGAAGAATTTTTACCCATCAGAGCTCCTCTGTCCACAGCTGATTGCTAGATCAGGGATCAGTTTTTTGATTGATACATATGCGTTCTATGAAATTCTGCTTATTAATGGTATTGCAGTAGTGAGGAAAAATAGCTTTCTAGGTTTAGTTTGTATGCCTGCTTTAATGATCAGTTAGATAGCAACATCCTGTATATGATTATCTAAATTGTCCCAATTTGGGTGAATTTCTTAAATTATTTTAGTTTTTAAAAATATGGGAATGAAAACTGCAATGAGCAGGTGTTCCATGCAGTAAAAACATGTAAATGTGGACTGCTTTTAAATACGGATTTTTATATATATTTTTTGTGCTTTATAACAAAGCAAGGCATATAATATTGCCAGCATAGCATCTCCAAAATTATGCTGTATAGCACATCTAAATTATGAAGGATGTGATACATTTTTTTCCAATCACTCAAGGCCTTCAAGAGCTTGAGTTTAAAATCTTTGTGCAGTTTCAGGCATGTATAGAATCAAATAAATACAATCAAGCCTAACTAAAATAAGGCTTTGTTGTCCTTTATATTTAAAATATTATTGAATTGTCTTTCCATTTCTTTTTTTCTTATTTTGCACTGTGTGTAAATGCAATCTTGCTAGCACAAAATATTGTTGCAGATAGTTACTTCTGTTCTATCACTGTAAATGCTATTGAGCTTTCTTCTGTTTTATGTTATCTTCATGGAATTTAGGAAAGCAGGTGTTTCTTTAAATTTATTGCGATATTATATATCTAGCGGCCTTTATATGCAAATAAAATTGCAAGATTTTTAAATATTTAACTGTTTGAGCATGTTTTTATGGTTTGGAAAAATTAAAAACTTGTTCTAATGGATGCACTCAGCACAACTCTACAAAATAATGCTATGCCCAGCTCAGTACTCCTCAGGGCACTTGGATGCAGTATTCAGTGAATCATTATACATTGTTGAAAAGGAAACAAAAAACAAAAAAAAACCACCACCTCCTCCTCCTCCACTCTCTCCCATATTATAATAATTAATGTGCACCAAGTAGCCCATTGGGTAGATTAAATGGGTCATTAGATTGGGCATATATCAGAGGACTGTTTTTAACTTTCCAATTTCTTTCCCTGGCGTAGAATCTTTTGTCTCAAGTTTACAGTAATCAAATCCATAAACTAGGGAATCACAAACACTAGTTGAATCTAAGATTGTAGCAAGGAAAATGAAAAAAATAGCCTTTTCCCAACAGTGATCCATACTCAGCTTTTTGGTGTATCAGCTTGTCATTTATAAAATCTAAGTAAGTTTTATTAATAAATAATCTATCTGAAACCATAAATGATAATTTATTAGATGACTGCTCGCTGAAAATAACTTGAATAGAATGAGTTTGAGTAGGTAATCAGTTACTCACTTGTTGCCTTTGATTTTAATGTTATCCTTCTTATACATGTCTACAGTGACCACATGAAAAATATTTTGTATAGTCATAAGTTCTTCTAAATTCTTAGCAAGAGAGAGGCATATTTTACTGAGATCCTTTTAAAAGCTTAATTCTCCTTAGAGCTGTTCGGATCGTCCAGAGAGTGGGTGGAGCTTCAGTCTCTGCTGTTGTAGGCTGAGCTTAATTTCTGAGGAACGCTCCACCTTCCATCACGTGGCTTGCCATCGCGTTCCCCAGTTTAGGCTCAGCCCTCATGCAGAGTAGGCAGTGTTTTGTATGTGCTCTTGGCTGTTTCAGGAAAATTCCAATTTGATTCGTTTTTTGCTTCATTTCAGGTTGTATATAATCCTTCATTGTGTTTTTCTCCCTTAGTCCTGCGCAGTTGGTCCTTCTTATTTAGTAGAGTTCCCTGGGAGGTCCTCCCCCCAGGGGGTAGGCCAGCAAAATTTCAAGCTGCCCCCCCACCCTTCCCTATTGCCTTTCTGCCACTTTAGTTTGTTTAAAACGCTCCATTTCGTTCCGTTCCCCCCCCCACCGAACTCCGTTTTTTATATCGTTTGAACGTTTGCTAGTTTCTTTCTGTTTGTCCTTCCCCTGGGATCCTTGGATTGTCCCTGGGGATCCTCCTGGTTGCTGCAGAAGGGCCCTTGCAAGCCCAAGTAGTGGCGGCCGCCATTTTGAGCAATGCCTCATGGCCAGGCGCCATTTTGTTTTACCTGATCTTTCCAATCTCTGCAGCGTGCCTATTTAAAACAGCAGGACCGGCAGGCCTGCTGAGGAAATAAAATTATGCTGTTTTCAGTTGGAGGCTTCTGTTCCCACCTCCTTTTGTTGGCTTTCCCTGCAGCCAGCCGTAGCAGCCGCGGTTTATTCCCACCACTCCCGCCCGGTTCCGTCTGGGTCGGCAGTCTGGTTTAGGCCCGGCTCTGCCCTTAAGGCTCCTGTTGCCCTCTGATCATCCTGATCAGTCCATAATAATAATAATAATAATAATAATAATAATAATAATAATAATAATAATAATAATAATAATAGAGAGAGAGAGAGAGAGATCTTCAAAAGAGACTCGACTAGACCTAAGCTATCAAAAAAAAAGAGAGAGAGAAGGGGGGAAAATCATTTATATACGGAGCAAAAATACAGGGAATAACATCAAGTGAGACAAACAGATTAATTACAAGTGAGTAATAAATGGGGGTGTGTGTAAAAGAAATTCCCAGGGCTCCTGGCCTTCGTTGTAGGTCGACCCCTAGGCATGCCAACCGCCTCATATTTGATTCCCTTTCTTAACTATCTAAAATGGCAGAAAGCAATCCTTCAAAAGGTCCTTCCTTTTTTTTTTGAAACAAATTTTATTAATTTTAAAGACAAACAAACCATCATTAACCATTGAATACATAAACCCTCTTTCCGTTATAAATTTTACAAGTCGAATAAGACATTATTTTATACAACATAGTTCTGTTTTACACCATTTCCATATGAATATATAAATATCTCTTAGCAAATTTCTCATTATTTCTCTTTACTCTTATTCAATTTCATCATTATTATTATTTTTCCCTATATTTATCCAATTTATAATCGTCATCTACATTTCTCTGTGACTTGGTTACCATTATTCTCATCCAACATTCCTCCGAGGTTTTATTAATTCTCAAACACACAAAATACACAATAATAAAACTTCTTTTAAGAAAGTAGTTTGGACCCAGATTACCTCTCTTTATATGGACTTCAATTAGCTTCGTGCTCATCTTATATACCATTACCTATTTTATTTACCATTCTATATCTTCTATATAACTTCTCCCCGCTTTTCACTCTTCTTAATTCTATTTTATTTAATTCATTTTAATTTAAATCATTGTGTTTGTATCTTTTGTCCATTCTTTCCAAATCATCCATTTATCTCATTCCCTACAAAAAAAAAAAAAGATTTCTCCTGAAATCACTGATGATGCCTTTCTATCCTCCCCCTAAATTAATATTTAAAATAATGCCCATTACCCAATCTGATTCTGCTTAGTACATTCTACCAGCTAACTTTTAAAAAGAGGAAAGAATAATAAATCCAAAATGATTAATATAGTTAAATAATAAATCTAAATGTTAAATCTTGTAACATTCCAATTATCTATTTCAAAAACAAACGCTACAATAGTAAGTTTATAGTAACATCAATACAACAATCAATTAAACTCTTCAATTAAACTCAATATTTTAAACATTCCTTTTAATATTTTGTTAAATTTTAAAGTCTATCATTACTAAACATTTCAATATTTTAATCTTTTATTAATTATTAATTCTTATAACATTCTAGTTTTCTATTTCTAATACAAATACTACAATACCATCTTATGTACCTTGCAGAATCTTCTTTTTAAAAGAAATTATACATTACCCTTTATCCCTACAAAAAATTCCTTTTTTCCCATCTTGATTCATACCTTTGTGGCTTTTCCCCCCCCCTTCCCTTTCTTTCTTATCCCACCTGGCCTTTTTACCCCCCCCCCTCACCTTCTGGCTTTTTAGCTTCCCCTCTCTGCTGTATTCCTTTTTTCTTTTGCTTACTAACATTGTGTTGATTTTGCATCTTATTTTTCTCTTTCTTGGGTGTTTTTTAAAGTCTTAAGTCCTTCAATTGCCTTCCTCTCTTTCTCCTTTCTTTCTTAATTAAGTTTTGAGATTCATTGAAGATGGCGTCTTCTTCTTCTTCTTCTTCTTCTTCTTCTTCTTCTTCTTCTTCTTCTTCTTCTTCTTCTTCTTCTTCTTCTTCTTCTTCTTCTTCTTCTTCTTCTTCTTCTTCTTCTTCTTCTTCTTCTTCTTGTTTCCTCCATCTGTTGTTGTGTTTGCTGATAAATAGCAAGCGCCATTTCTAAAAAAAGGAAGGCTTCTTTCACAGCGTCCTTGCCTTCTTTTTTTATTTTTCCATATTCCTTTCTAAGTCCATCAACAGGCAAAGCCATTGTAAATCTTTTCTTTATTCTTCTTCTTAAAACAACCAAGATGTTTAAAAAGTTAAAACAGTTCCCCAAAGTCCCAGAGATATCAATCAATCCAAACAAAGCACAAAGTTCTCACTTTCTCTTCCTGGGGTGTTATCAATAAAAGGGAAAAGAAAAAAAGCCCAATCTATATTTTAAAGCCTTATTGCAATTAATTTCTAGTCTCAAAATATTCAAGGTATCTCCTCAGCAAGATCTTAATATTTTCTTTTTTTTGTCTTCTCCCTTCCCACTTATAACAAGAAGCCAAGTTTTTACCTTTTATAAAAAGACAGGTTTTTCAATGGCCATTTGTTGATTCCATAGGGAAGGAGAATAAACTTTCCCTTTCAGCACCTCAAATTTGCCGCTTGAAATTCTCCTTTGGAAACAGAGTATCGTTCAAAAATAGGCATAGTTTTCAGGATGTTAGGCGTCTCTTAAAGTCCTGGGTCAGCCAAAAAACTTTCTCTTGTAAACTTTCTCCCCTCTTCCTCCTGCTCAGTCTTACCCAGCTGCCAGCTTCTTTGTGGTGGCCATTACAGACCGCTGCTCCACCGTCTTGAGAAAAGGGGGTTTTGCCGGCTGGGGAGGGGTTCTGCAACACCCCCAAACCCCTCTCCAGCTCCCCTTATCTTCAGCTGCCTCTGCGGGGCAGCCTTAGCCTCCAGACCCGTCAGGATCGGAGGCACTAAGACAGCTAGCGCCACAGGGATCGCGCGGGATTGCGAATCCCTGCCGCTGCCGAAGCCGACAAACCGAAAGTCCCAAAAGGTCCTTCCTTAAAGGCCAAAGCAAAGACCCACCAACTGCGCAGTCAGGCTAAGGAGCCCACCAAAGCCTCACAAAGGGACGCCTTAAGACGACACAAGACGCTAGAAAAGGAAATAGACAAACACACTAGACAGACAGGCTCAGTGCCTCCAGCACCAGCCACTCCTTCCACCTCCGCTCTTCCCCCCCCTCCTGCTGCCTTTTAGTCCCTATCCAGGCACAGCTCGCCCTCTCAAGGGCATCAGGCCCCGGAACACCAGCCAGGCGAACTCCAGAGGCTACTTTCACGCCCACGGCCACCAGCCTGTACCAGGAGGAACCTCTCATTCAGGCGGTTCCGGGGCAGCTCAGAGCCTGGATGGAGATGGCTATCCAACAGGGAATTGCAGAAGGAATGCAGCAGATGGCCAGACTGGGGTTGCCTCCGCAGGCCACCGAATCTGTAAGATCATTCCCTCTCATGCTGCAACCGTTTCATGATCAGGTGCCCCTCCAGGGGGAGGTTTCCCCTTCAGTCAGGGAAGATGAGGAGGAGGCAGAAGGGGACCTAGATTTGTGCAGGGAGGAGGAGGAGGAACAATTTGACCTGGGTTCCTTACAATACAACGAACCTCTTCCGGACTCAGATCCATCAGAGGTGGAAATGTCCGAGGACGAAGGTCTCACCCCGGACCAACCCGCTTTTGTAAGGCTCTTCAAGCCCCAACTATTCAAATCCCTCCTCTACAAAGCCAGGAACATCTCAGGCCTAACTGCCCAGAGCCCCTCTGATCCCATCCCCTTGGTTCTGGAAGGACCTGAGGACTCCATGTTTAGACAACCGGTGGTGGAGGCCGAGGTCATCCCAACCCCACCCATATTTCTGGACCTGGTGTCCAAGCAACTGGCCTCCTCAGTTGCCCCCCGGCCCCTTCGGCCCGTGATAAAAGGTTTTTGAGGTTGATGAGCTCGTCATAGGCCTGACCTCTTCCTCCGCCCTCAGCGACCCTTTAGAGGCCCTCAGGCCGGAGGACAAGCGGTTGGAGCTGGCATTGCGGCGAGCTCACCAGCCAGATGCATGGGCAATCAGGGCGGCTATGGCCGCTTCCTTCTTCATCAGATCATCCATTCGCTGGCTTTGCCAGCTTAAGCAACATGTCCCGACCTCCAATATCCGCGCCCCTCAGCACATTGCCAAGATTACGGGCGCAGCTGAGTTCTCAGCAGACGCCACTTTTCACTCAGTAAAATTCTCCTCCTGCGCCATTTCCTCCCATGTCTCGGCCCGCCGCCTGCTCTGGCTAAGACACTGGCAGGCAGATCTCAAGAATAAGGTGAAACTAGCTTCCGCCCCCCTCGCGGGAAATAAGTTGTTCGGACCTTCCCTGGATCCTCTCCTAGTCGAGGGAAGGAATAAAAAGAAATTCCTCTCTTCCCTCACCCGTAAGTCAGATCCCAGATCTCTGCAGACCTTTTGGAGGGCTCCCTTTCATCCCTTTTGCCCCTATCCCCAACCCCCCTTCCCTCCCAGGTACCAAAGGCCCCCCCTCCTTTGGTTCGGGACAGCCCCAGGACAGGTCCGACCCCTTCGACAGACACAGGAGAGGCGGAAACTTCAAGAGGCCTTTTCGTGGCTTCGGCAGCAGGCCCTTCCGGCGCTCCAGATAGGCCACCTGACCTCATCCCCAGTGGCGGGCGACTTAAAGCCTTCGCCAGTCGGTGGGACTCATCCACTTCGGAAGCTTGGGTCAGGGATACTGTCAGGTTTGGCCTTGCCCTCGAGTTCCTCTCTACTCTCCCCTGATTTCTACATTACATGTGCCCTCTCCAAGAACCACACCAAACACAACCTCATGGATTCGGCAATTCAGCACCTACTGAACATTCAGGCCATCCAGCCAGTTCCTCCATCCCAGAGGGGACAGGGCTTCTACTCACACTTATTCATGGTGCCCAAACACTTGGGGGGATGGAGGACTATTTTGGACTTATAGCAGTTAAACCGCCACCTGCAGATTCAAAATGAACACGCTGCAACCCATCCTCTTGGGAATTCAACAGGGAGACTGGTTGTCATCCATCGACCTTTCTGAGGCATATTTACACATCCCAATACGACCCTCCCACTCCAAGTTTCTGCATTTCAGCTATAATAACCTACACTTCCAATACGTGGCCCTCCCATTTGGTTGGCCTTAGCCCCCAGGACCTTTACCAAGGTCCTGGCCGCTCTGGCTGCCCACCTCAGAACCATTCCAGTGCGGCTCCACTGTTACCTGGATTATATTCTCCTCTCCCCTTCCAGGGAACAGCCATCAGGGACACCCAAACTACCTCACCTCCCTCCAGGAACACGGGTTCCTCATAAATTGGAAGAAAAGCCAACTGGCCCCTTCCACCAGATTACCCCACCTGGGGACTATGATAGACACAGTCAAAGGGAGGGTGTTCATCTCTCCAGAAAGAATACTCAGCATCCAACAATCAGTCAAGCTCATCAGACGACTTAGGAAGGTCTCTCTCCTCGAATTAACCAAGTTGTTAGGTAAGATGATCTCTTGTATTTCCGTTATTCCCTGGGCCTGTTTCCACTCTAGATCCCTCCAGTGGTTCCTGCTCCCGTACCAAAGAGCTGGGTCAAGCAACTCAAGGCCAAGGTCTCACCAAGGGTTTTCACCTCCCTCTGGTGGAGCAAGGCATTGATCAACAAGGGCTGCCCCCTCAGGGAGCCACCAAGACTCACCATCACCACAGATGCCAGTCTATCCGGATAGGGCACCCACCTTCTTTCCCTTACAGCTCAGGGCAGATGGTCAGTGACAGAGAGGCTGTACAATATAAACTGGTTAGAGCTTCGCGCCATCCACCTGGCCCTCCACAGTTTCCTCCCTCAGCTTCAGGGCCGCCACATTCTCATTCTCACCGACAATATAACAGCAAAGGCTCATGTCAACAGGCAGGAGGGCACTTAGTCCTCAAACCTAATGAGGGAGACTGAGCGCCTCTGTCGGTGGGCAGAGTCTCACCTACTCTCACTCAGAGCAGACCACATTTCAGGCATCGACAACACCCAAGCAGATTGGTTGAGCAGGGTCACCATAGACCAGGCGGAGTGGCGCCTCCACCCGGCCCTGTTCAGGGAGGCAACAACTATATTTGGCCTGCCAGTGGTAGACCTGTTTGCCTCCCCCTTCAATACCCATCTGGGCGGAGAACCATAACGCCCTTCGATGCCCGTGGCCCTCGGGCCTTCTTTACGCCTTTCCCCCTCTGGCTCTGGTGCCCAGAGTACTACAAAAGGTACTCCACGAGAGGGCGGAATTGCTTCTGGTAGCTCCTTATTGGCCCCGTCGCTCCTGGTTTGTGGACCTCCACAGCCTATCAATACCCTCCCCAGAGGATCCCAGCAGACAGGATTTCTCTGTCTCAAGGCCTCCTTCTTCACCCAGACCCCCAATGGCTACAGCTAGACATCTGGAGGTTGAGCGGGAACATCTGAAGAGGGAGAATTTTTCCACTGAAGTCATTACCATCTTAGCAGCCAGGCGTCCCTCCACCAGAAGGATTTACGACGCCAATTGGAACAATTTCCGCAAATGGTGTGCCAATCTCCGCATTGACCCAGCGAACCCATCTGTGGCCCAAATCCTCAACTTTCTCCAGGAGGGTCTCGGTAAGGGACTGTCCCCCAACACACTAAGGCATCAGGTAGCAGCCCTATCCACCATAATTTCCTGTGAGGGTGTTAGTTCCTTCTCTCACCATCCCTGCATCCGTGCATTTCTGAAAGGGGCCTCAAACTTACGACCAGCATCCCTTCACCGGTACCCAACCTGGGACCTCAACAGAGTCCTGACTTCCCTCACTAAGCCACCCTTTGAACCCCTAAGAGACGTCTCTCTCCAGTTCCTATCCTACAAATTAGTGTTCCTGGTGGCGATTACATCAGCCCGGAGGATTTCAGAGATCGCTGCTCTGTCAGTCAGGAAAGACCTGTGCATCTTCCATTCTGACCGGGTGGTCCTCCGACTTGACCCTTCATTTCTACCTAAAATTAACTCGGTTTTCCACAGGGCTCAAGAGCTTATCCTCCCCAATTTTTGCCCCAGGCCAACTCATGAAAGAGAGAGACTATGGCACACCTTAGACGTCAGACGGGCCTTGCGGATATATATTAAGTGTACTCAGACCTTCCGTAAATCCGAGGCCCTGTTTATTTCCTTTCAACCAAAGTCACAGGGGCTCAAGGTACCCTCAACCACAATTGGCCGTTGGATAAGGGTGGCCATTTCTAGGGCATACGAGGCCCAGGCCCTCCAAGTGCCCAGGAGTATCATGGCTCACTCCACCAGAAGTGCGGCGACATCAGCTGCCTGGGCTACCCAGGCCCCTATACTCGACATTTGCTGGGCAGCAACGTGGGCCTCCCCGTCACCTTTCATTAGGCACTACAGAATCGATAGGTATGCCGCTGCGTAGGCTTCTTTCGGTAGAAGGGTCCTTCAGAGGGTGCTCAGGGATCCCGAGGAGTCAACAGACCAGACGGTGTCCCTCCCATAGGACAGGCCCCAGCTTTGGTATGTCCCACTCTCTGGACGATCTGAACAGCTCTAAGGAGAATGGGCATTGGTTCTTACCTGACACGCCATTTCTCTTGAGCTGAGAGGATCGTCCAGCCCCTCCCTTTTCCTTTCACCATCTGGCGGGGTCTTGTTTCAGCCAATGCACTTTAAGTCTAGCAAGAGGAGAGCACAAATGCCTGTTTTTTTCCTCTCGTCTTCGCACAAACTGGGGAACGCGATGGCAAGCCACGTGATGGAAGGTGGAGTGTTCCTCAGAAATTAAGCTCAGCCAACAACAGCAGAGACTGAAGCTCCACCCACTCTCTGGAAGATCCTCTCAGCTCAAGAGAAATGGTGTGTCAGGTAAGAACCAATGCCCATTTTGGTTGGAACATATTTTCAGTTTGGTTTCTGATCTTGTTACTTACTGGAAGTTTCATGAATTGTATTAAAATGATTTCTATTAGACAAACTACCTCCAGCATAAAAAATTGCATACAGTTTGCTAAGTAGGACGAGTGTGGAATCAACATTACGTACATTTTCAGGGGAAATGAAACACAATATGTTCATGGAAATCAAGGGTCATAAAAATAATATTGCAATATACTACAATAGATCCAGGATTATGAGCCCATGCTACAATGTAAATAGCCTCTTGGGAAAAGTGAGCTTATCATGTGGATTGTTATACCCTTTTCATGGAATCTGCTTTTCATAAAGTGTGATTATGGTAGGAAGCGTAGGGTTACACCTCCCATTTCCAATTGATATAAGAAGGATTTAGAATAAACAAACAGACTTTAAGGATCCCCTTAAATACACCATGTTTTGCAAATGTGCTCATATCTTATATCCCCAGTTATATACTTCTATTTATGGCATTTTACCTTGGCCTTCAAGACACTGGCTATTATTCTGTATGAGTCCATCAGACCGATTTCCACCAATATCCTCACATGGAAGATGACCTTCTTAAGAGCTTCCATTGCTGCCAGAATAGTTAGGGGCTAGGTAGGGTTCTTCTCAATAAGACGAGGCTTTATGTGAGTTCTGCCAAAATATGGTGGTTCTAGGCTAAATTCCTGTTTCACATCCAAGATTCATTCTAGTTTTTACAGAAAAGTGATCATATTGCCAAATTTCTGCTAAAAGTTAGAATATTACAAATCAGAGGATAAACTGGACATGCATAGAACTTAAGTCTACATCTCAAGCACAGACAGGGAAATAGACAGCTGATGACCTGACAGCTCATTCCTCCCTATAAGTCAGGAAATTCAGAGAGATTGATTTCAGCTGAAACCAATACATGTGACCTTAAGAGCAGGGGTCAAACTCGTTGTCATGACGGCATCATGTGACGTATCAGGATTTTTTTCCTCTTCGCTAAATTGGGCATGGGCATTGCCAGCAGGTGTCGTATCCGGTCCGTGGGCTGCAAGTTTAACAGCCATGCCTTAGAGGATGAATTTCCTCATCAGTAAATAGTCTAAGTTCTGCATTCTGTCTAGAGAAGATGGATTAATCCTTTCCTCCATTAAGTGCATTGATTGGTGCCCATAAATCCAATAACGGATCCACTTTCTACATGTCCCATAATAATAATTTGGTTATTCCAGGGATAGACAACCTGCTTTTTTCTAAATTATTAGATCAACTCCTTTTGGCTGAAGCATGATATAAGTAAGGCATTGTACAGACTACAATCCAAAACACCTGGAGGATACAAGAGTGTCTATTGCTAGCCTACTGTATCTGCCTTTTAAAAATAGGCGAAGCTGTACCTTTAGGGTTATCTTGTTGCTGTTTAACATTCAGTTGTCATGGCCGGATCTAATACAACATTCTTATTGTTTTTTATCTTTGGAATGTTATATACACAGAGCATTTTAAATAACCATTACTGCCAAAAGGGATTTGGCTGAGGCATCAAGAAACAGAAAGGATTATCTGTTTTGTTTGTTCTTTAACCTGTAGATGTTCCCATATGACTATACAAGAACCTCTGGTAGAAGAAGCTACTAGTGTTCAGTCTTTTCAAGTGATTGATTAACCACACAGTAGTCAATTAACCTTTTCAATTTGAGAGAGCAGCTTTCATCTAATCATCTTGAAAAGGTTGGAAGCAGTCAAGGCCTTTATCAAATGAAGGCTGCAGAATAAGATGTTCCACCAAGTGATTGGTTCCTGAGTTCTCCTGTCTAGTGAACTCAAGAGACCCAGAGGTCAAGCATTTATTAGAGTAAGAGACTTTAAAATCAATCTGATCTACTTCAGGGGTATTCTACCAGGATCATACCAAAACAGTGTTTTTAAGGCAGAATGATAAAATAATGAACAATTTGTTGTAAGTAATTGTATTGCATTTAAAATTGCCAAGAATTTTTTTCATAGTTTGCAAGTATTCATTGAAAAAATAATAGCTACATTATGCAACCTGCATGGAAATGTTTTGTTTTGTTTTGAGATGCCTTTCAATCAATTTCTGACACCTGGTGACTGCCTGGTCTAGCTCCTGCAGTTTCCTTGGCAATATTTTGGTTGTGCCATTGTCTGCTTTCTAGAGTTGACAGTGGCTGACCCAAGGTCATCCTGATTTATGACTCTGTGGGACTAGAACTCATGGTCTCCCAATTTCTCCATAGAGCTGCTGCGAGCATCCAGAGTGGGAGGTGCTCCAGTCTCCACTCTTACAGGCTGAGCTATAATTGAGGAACGCTCCTCCTCCTCCTCCACGTGACATCTCCGTAGCGTTCCCCAGTTTTAGCTTAGCCTCGCAGAGACAGGCAACTCTAGCATTTTCTCCTTGGCCGATCCAGGATTTTTCTCTTTAAATTTCAGGTTTGATCTTTCCTTGTTTTTCCTTCCTTGGTCCCTGTGCATTTGGATTGTCTTAAATTAGTGAAAGGAGCGATTTTTCGCCCCTCAGGGGGGAGATACGGGGGTTTTAGAGCCTTTCGCCCCCCCACCCCCCCACTCTGGTGTCTGCCGTTTTTTAAGCCATTCTGCCCTTAAGCAGCGGTTTGTATTTGTGTGCTTAATAGCGCTCTGTTGTGCCTTCCCCCCCACAAACGCAGTAGAGAGAGGGCGAGCTCTCTTCTCTTCGGCCCCTCGTTTTTGTCTGCATTTCGGCAGTTTTTGTTGTTGAGGGGCTTTCCTTCCTTCTCTGAGCCTCGCGCTGGTTCCGGTGGCCATTTTGGGCATGCCTCATGACCGGCCGCTATTTTGTGAAGCTTACAGTTTGCTGCAACGATTCGGGAGGCCGATAACAGGACCGGCAGGCCTGTTTGGAGTTTTCACTTTTGAAGGGGTATTGTGGCTCTGTGCCCTGTTGCCCCGTTAATTTATCTGTTGGTCTGTTCCGCAGCCAACTCAGAGGTGAAGGAGAGGCACCTACTTCCCATGTTGCTTGGGAGGCTGCCTCAGGAGGCCTATTTTTGCTTATTTTTGCCTATTTTTCCTATTTTCCTTTTTCTGCCTTTTGTTGTTGTTATCTGGCCTCAGCGTTCATTCGGTCTATTGGCTTTTGGATATTCATTTTTATTTACTCACAAGTAAACTAAAAGAGTAATATATTTTTCCTTCTATTAGCATACTCTGCAAGGCCCTTTTTGGCCTTACCTCTTACGTTAATACAAAATAAAATAAAATAAAATAAATAAATAAATAAATAAATAAAATAAAATAAAATAAGATAAGATAAGATAAGATAAGATAAGATAAGATAAGATAAGATAAGATAAGATAAGATAAGATAAGATAAGATAAGATAAATAAAATAAAATAAAATAAAATAAAATAAAATAAAATAAATAAAATAAAATAAAAAAATAAAATAAAATAAAATAAAATAAAATAAAATAAAATAAAATAAAATAAAATAAAATAAAATAAAATAAAATAAAATAAAATAAAATAAAATAAAATAAAATAAAATAAATAAAATAAAATAAAATAATAAAATAAAATAAAATAAAATAAAATAAAATAAAATAAAATAAAATAAAATAAAATAAAATAAAATAAAATAAAATAAAATAAAATATAAAATAAAAAAAATAAATAAAATAAAATAAATTTAAATTTAAATTAGACATATATTACGATACAACAACAAAAAATTACCAAAAGGGGGACGCGGCCCAATGATAGGATATCCAGCCCACATTATAGGCTGTACACCTAGGCGTGCCAACCGCCTCTTTATTTAATATTGCTCTGTACCTGGTGTTTTTATCATGGCAGAAGACAATCCCAGAGGACCTTCCTTGAAGGCTAATTCAGAGTTGCACCATTTGTGCAAAAGGGCCAAGGATTCATCCAAAGCTTCTCAAAGAAACGCCTTAAGGCAACACAAGGCTTTGGAGAAGGAATTTTATAAATATTCAAGGGGCTCTCAATCTGTAACCCCAGTTCCTAATTTTCCCATCCCTTCTGTTTCCACATAACCCACCCCTCTGCCAGAACAACTTTCTCCTTCCAGATGCAGTTCACCTGCTCGGAGCCTCCAGGTCTCCCGGACACTGAGGCTATATCCACGACTGCTGCTGGCCTGCGACCAGAGGAACCATCCACAGTCCTTATTCCAGACAGTATTAGAAAATGGAGGCAGCTGGCCATCCGCCAAGGGATCGCGGAGGGTATCCAACAGATGACCAGACCAGATCCTCAAGCGATGGCTCCTGATGTTGAATCAGTTTCTGGCAGATCCCTCCCCAAACCGGAACCTCACCATGGTCAGGTACTTCCCCAAAGGGAGATCCCCTTTCCAGAAGGGGTGGAGGAAGAGGAAATAGGCCTCGTGCCCTTCAGGGAAGCAGAAGGATCAGATAGGGGGTCCTTACACTACTCTGAACCCCTGTCGGAGATGGAACCGATGGCAGGAGAAATGTCAGAGGATAAGGGTATTCCCCCTGCATTCATAGGTCTGTTTGCTAGTCCTTGCTAATCATGGCGAACAATATTTCGGGCCTGATGTCCCAGTTACCCTCTAATACCTCCCCAGCAGCCTCTGGAGATCCGGAGGATCCTATTTTCAAGCAGCTGGTTGTGGAGACCGAGGGCATTCCTACTCCACTCATTTTCTCTGGCTTAGTAGCAAAACAGTTGGCCTCATCAAGGCCCCCTTCCGCTCCCTCCAGTCAGGACAGAGATTTCTTTTTTTTAATCTCGATGCGGATTTCTCTTCCTTGCTAGACACCCCAGAGGTGGATGACCCCACAGTAAGTCTAACATCGTCCTCTACTCCAACTGATCTCTGGAAGCCCTAAAGCCAGAGTCAAGTGGGCCCAGAGGGCGTTACATTGGGCGCATCAATCCGATGCTTGGGTCATTCAATCAGCCACGGGCACATCCTTTTCACTCGATCCTCTATTAGATGGCTCCGTCAGTTGAAGCAGCAGCCCCCCCCCATCACCAGCGCATACCAGGACATTGCCATGCTTATGGCCGCAGCGGAATTTGCAGCCAATGCTACCTTCCACTCCATGAATATTTCCTCCTGGGCTATCTCCTTTCACGTTACAGCCCGGCAGCTGCTTTGGCTCAAACACTGGCAGGCAGACATTAAGACTAAAGCTGAATTGGCTTCTGCTCCCATCTTGGGAGGCAACGTATTTGGTCTGGCTCCACAACTATTGTTCATGGAGAGCCTAAGTAAAAAGAAATTTCTCCCATCTCCCTTTCACAGATAGGAGTCCAGAGTGTCCCAATCCTTTCAAAGGGGATCCTTCATATCTCCTATCAGGCTCCCTTTTTCCTCAGATTTCAGAGAACCCCGCTCTTTCGGCCGGCCTTTCAGGACTGGAGCGACACGGGTATCAGGAACAGGAGGGGGATCAACTACGGGAGACCCTTCCAGGGCACAGGAAGTAGATCGTCCTGGTGCCCTAGATTAGGCTTCCAGCCACCTACCCCATTGGCGATAAACTCACATAGTTTGCCGACCAACGGGGATCATCCACTTCTGATATTTGGATTAGGGATACTGTTAAACTTGGCTCTTCCTTGAGTTTCAGTCCACCCCCTCCACAGCATTTTAAGGTTTCCCCTCTTTCCAGAGGCTGCACCAAGTGTGCTCTCATAGAAGCCTCTATCAACACCTCACCGAAATCGAAGCCATATAGCCCTTACCATCCTCGCACCGAGGAATGGGGTTCTACTCCCACCTTTTCCTAGTTCCTAAACACTCCGGAGGCTGGAGACCCACCCTAGATTGAAGAGGCTTAATGTGGTCCATCATAAGTTCAAGATGCTTACACTTCAGTCCATTCTGCAGGGCACTAGGAGGGGAGACTGGCTCACCACCTTTGACCTCTCAGAAGCATATCTTCACATTCCCATTCATCCCTCATTTTTTCAAATTTCTGAGACTTGGCTACACTGGTCAACCTTTTCAGTACGTGGCCCTTCCCTTTGATCTAGCCTCGGCCTCGGGGATCTTTACCAAGGCTCTGGCAGTCCTATCAGCTCACCTCAGAGACTTCCCCATCCGCAGTCTCTATTATCTGGATGATATCTTCATCCTCTCTCCTACCAAATACTATGCCGAAGGGGACACTAGATCCATCCTCTCGGTTCTTCAGGCCCATGATCTTCTTGTACATTGGGAGTAGAGTCAATTTACCCCTCCCACTTAGGGGCAGTGATTGACTCAGTTGCAGGGATGGTCTTCCTTTCCCCTGAAAGATTTCTCAGTATCCAGAAATCGGTCAGGAACAGTAGGCGAACAAGAAAGACGCCATTGCTGGTCTTATCAAAATTACTTGGCAAATTGGTCTCATGCATATCCATTGTTCCCCGGGCCCGCCTCCCTTTCAGATCTATACAGTGGTTCCTGCTACCTTATCACCACTCCGGAAGGAGCGATTCAAGAGCCGTGGTGAAGGTTCCCTCAAGGGTTCTCACATTGCTTCTTTGGCGGACCAGACCCGTGATCAACAAGGGCATCTCTTCAGGAGCCCCCAAGGGGTTACCCTCATGACAGACGCCAGCCCACTCAGATGGGGGGCCCATTTCTACTTGCTCTCACTCAGGGCACCTGGTCAGCAACCGAGCAAGGTGCAGTATAAACTGGCGGAGGCTTCACACAGTATACCCGGCCCTACGCACTTTCCTTCCTTAAGTATGCGGGTGCTGCGTACTGGTCCTGACAGACAACATTACGACCAAGGCGCATATCATCTGACAACGGGGCAGACATGCCATCAGTCTCATGAGGGAGGCCGAGCATCTCTGTCGCTGGGCAGAGACCAAGCTATTGTCCGTCAGGGCAGATCACATCTCGG
The DNA here is from genome assembly GCA_033807585.1 of Hydrophis major. NCBI lineage: Eukaryota > Metazoa > Chordata > Lepidosauria > Squamata > Elapidae > Hydrophis > Hydrophis major. The sequence goes on along the minus strand of CM066328.1, from coordinate 110,629,156 downwards.
TAGTCTCAACGTTTGGGCAGACTGGTTGAGCAGGGCCACCTTAGACTAGACAGGATGGCGCCTTCATCCCTCCCTGTTCAAAATAATATTACCGAGGAGGCCTCAGCGATCTTAGGCCACCCCCTAGTGGACCTATTCGCGTCTCCACTCAACGCCCAGGTACCGAGATTCTTCTCCAGGTACCTCACAAGGGCAGAGAATCACAATGCCCTACATTGGCCCTGGCTCACCAGGCTCTTATATGCATTTTCCCCATACCGTTAATCCCCAAAGTGATCCTAAAGCTGATCCACAGGAGGGCGGAACTCCTCCTGGTTACCCCGTACTGGCCCAGGAGACCATAGTTTTGCAGACCTTCGTAACCTTTCAGTGGCCTCTCCCTGGAGGATCCCACCGGGCAGGATCTCGCTATCCCAGGGATCTCTTCAGCATCCAAATCCTCAGTGGCTTCAGTTAGCCATCTGCAGGTCGAGCAGGACCGTCTAAGAAGGGACGGTTTTTCCAATCAGGTCATTGGGACCATCTCGGCAGCGAGACGGTCTCAGCTACCCAGATGTATAACGCTACCCGGATCATTTTCCGTAAATGGTGCCACAAATCACGCATTAATCCACTACTCCTAGCAGCTGCTCAAATTTTGGCCTTCTAGCAAGAAGGACTGGACAAGAGCCTCTCCCTCAATACCTTGCGGAGGCAGGTGGCAGACTGATCAACGGTCATTTCTGGTGATTCTATGAACCATGTTCACACCACTCTCGTATCCGGCCATCCCGTAGAGGAGCCACCAATTTGTATCCTCCAGTGATACACAGATATCCAACTGGGGACCTTAACAGGATTTTCACGGCACTATCTAAACCGCCTTTTGAACCCCCAAGAGAGGCATCACTTCAATTCCCTACGTTAGAAGGTAGTGCTTCTCATACCAGTTTCATCTGCACGATGGATATCTGAAATAGCAGCTCTGTCCGTTAGAAAGGATCTCTGTGTTTTCCCATGCTGATCAGGTGGTCCTGCGACCAGATCCTTCTTCCTTCCCAAGGTTGACTCAGCCTTTTGCAGATCACAGGAATTCTAACCTAACCTTTGCCCCAGGCCTTCTCCAGAGAGGGAAAGGCAGTGGCATTCCATTGATGTCAAATGTGCATTACTTATTTATATCAATCGTACTCGGCCTCTCAGGAAGTCAGAAGCATTGTTCCTGTCATTCCAACTGAAGACGCTGGGTTTCAAAGTATCCCCATCTACTGTAGGCCCTTGGATCAGAGCGACAATCTCCAAGGCCTATTTAACTCAGGCGTTTCCTGTTTCCAGTGGAATAATCGCACATTCTACAGGGAGTGCGGCTACCTCGGCAGCCTTGGCTCCCAGGTTTCAATACATGATATCCACCGAGCGGCCACCTGGGCGTCCCCGTCACCCTTTATTTGTCATTGTAAAATCAATGTGTTTTTGCTTCAGCAGAAGCATCCTTTGGCAGGCGAGTCCTTCAACAAGTGGCAAGAGAGCCAGAGGATATTCCAACCCAGACAGAGTCCCTCCCGTAGGACAGGCCATGCTTTGGTATGTCCCACTCTGGATGCTCGCAGCAGCTCTATGGAGAATGGTACTTACCTGATACGCCCTTTCTCATCGAGCTGCGTAGAGCATCCAGCCCCACCCTAAATTGTCCGTCTGGTGGGGAAACTTGTTTCGGCCAATGATTCAATCAGTTAAGTAGTTGTGAGCTGCTACAATAGTTTAGAGGAGATAATAGTTTTTGTCTTCTCGTCTTCATAAAACTGGGGAACGCTATGGAGGTGTCACGTGGAGGAGGAGGAGCATTCCTCAATTATAGCTCAGCCTGTAAGAGTGGAGACTGGAGCACCTTCCACTCTGGATGCTCTATGCAGCTCGACGAGAAAGGGCATATCAGGTAAGTACCAACACCCATTCTAGCCTGATGCCTTAACCACCACACCAAACAGTATGATATAAGGAGACAAAGTAAAATCTAACTCACTTCAATAATAAACATAATTGAATTTGCATGCCTGCAGATTACTCCAGCATTCTCTCAGACACTATAGTTTGAATCAGATTTTATACAAGTTATATATTTTTTTGCCTAGCCAACTCTTTATTTTTTGCTGTATGTTTAACCTTTTTGGCTGATTAATAGTTCTTGGAAACTCAGAAAGTTGCATGCTGTTTTGGGAACCTTCAGTCTGCCTAATAGAGATACTGCTTTAAACATGGATTTTGGATTATTTTAGTCCAAGTTGCTTTCCAAACCTTTATTACATTTTCAGCAAAAAACAAACAGTCATGTAACTAGCACAGTTCCTAACTCTTCCCAAATTCATTCCAATGTCCCAAATCTGTTTTAATAATTATGTCTCTATTGTGGTTAAAGGTATTCTTGTAGTAATAGTTTTGGAATTTTAAGAAGTTGCCTTTCATAAAACCTCAATATATTCCAACAATTATCACCAACATGTAATTTAGCCTATCATTATTTCATTTTAACTATGACAAAGTTCCCCAAACTCTAGGAAATTAAAGCTGGAGTAGCCAAGATGAATTCCAGTTTGCTTTGCTATTCAAGTCCTAACTTAAATTCAGGTTCCACAACCTCAACAAGTCTTCTGTATACAATCCCTACTGCTTATTTCTGCTCATGTATGATTAAATTTAAAATCTATTAAATTTAATTTCAATCACTTTTCAGCCATAATCAAAGACCAATCCTGGGACGGGCCACTTTTTCATCAGTAATTGAAAACATTTGAAGTTATACCAAGTTTTCTTCATGAAGTGCCACCTGAATTCTTTAAAGTTTTCATATGCTATTAAGTGCATGTTACTGATGATCACATGCACTTCATCATTTCCCTGTCTTTCCTTCCACACTGCTTCATGACATCGGTGTCCAGAAAAAAATGAAATGATCTGGTTCTCGTTAAAATGCTAAAAACACTAATCCAATATCACTTGACAGCACAATTTCTTGGCAAGCCTCAGGTTACAATCTCATAGATTAGGGTAAGCCTGTGAAGTTTATTGTTTATCTACATGTGAAAATTTATCTATGGCAATCTATAGTTCATACTAAGTGGATTTTCTTGTGCAAGAAATTCTATACGGAAATAGAACAGATATTAAGATTACTTCTTTCCAAAATTTTCTTTTATATAGCACTATATTCCCAGCTTGTCTCCTTGTATCACAAATAACCACAAAAAACAGAAAATTTCAAAGCACATAAGGCTAAAATTGTGTAGCTCAATAATTTAGTGGAAGTGTTCACAAAGTTCTAACAAGCATCTCTCAGGAAAGAAAATAAACTCTACAAAAATTAGATGGTATTATGATTCCAACATTGATCTTAACAGCTGAATAGCTTAATTGTTTAAATCTCTTAGTTGTCAATATTGGGAAGAAAAGAAAAAAAGCCAAATCCTTTCCCTTCCCTCTCTCATTCACCGCTTCAAAGTCTTCTTTGGGAACAATGTGTTTCTTTATAATTCAAATTCCAAGGTACCTTATATTGTTTCTTTTTCAGTTTGACCCGGTCAGCCAAAACTTTCTCTTCTTATCTTCCTCCTGTACATTCTTTTCTGGTTGAGTTCTTCTTTGAGGTGGCCATTTCTGACCACCGTAGCAACTGCCTTTGGGAAAGGAAATAATGGCCAGCTGGGAAGGAAAGATGCGATTCTCCTCCACCCTGCTGGCAGTCTCCTCCCTCTTCACCACCTCTATGGGGTGGCTTAGCCCCAAAACCAGCCGGCTCGGGGCACTCCAACGGCGAGCACAGATCGAAACTGCACATGATCGCAGCCCGGGATAACTCAGTTTTCTATAATTGTTTTAAACTGTTCCACTGGCAATGATTCTTTAACAATTGGCAAATGAAATAGACCTTCTAGCCATTAGGCAATTTTCAGCTGATAAAACGTGTGTAACCCTTTTTCCACAGAAAAAAAGGATCAAATTAAAGTACTTCTCAATAAGTACGGACTAGTTCTTGTTTTATTAGTTTTTTTATATTGCATTCCTCTGAGTCACAATTATATACCTTCAATTGTATACCTTCACTTAATAGTTACGTTCCTGTGATGCAGATAATTATCAGTATGGTATTCAATATGAATTTTGGAGAAAACATATATGACCAAACCATCAACAAACCCCACTGTGCTGTGAACGTGGGTTGGAATGTTCTATAAATGTTCTGTTGTTTGACCAGGAGAACTTCAATAAAATCTTTAGAATATCTGTTATTGAATAGGAACATTAATAGGAACATTCGTTTTTGTACTGGTATAAAATTTATATTCACATAAATAAAGATAAACTAGATTTAGAACAAAAAAAAATATCGGTGTCTCACAGTCTATGCATGAATCATGGAAACAGTAGTCATAGAGAAGAAATGTAGATGCTATTCTAGATTCACGAATTGTAAGCAAACTGATGATTTCTATAACCACACACTTTCAATTGTACTTCGTTGTTCCAGAAAAAAGAGATTGGCTATGTGTCCACTTGGCACTAAGGATTTTAGAAGTCATAAGCTGAATGGTAGAAACTCACATGAGCTCTACCTGTTTGTTGTAACTTTTCATAACATGTCCAAAACCTGGTTTTGAGATTCCCCAATGCATGTTTTTCTCTTATTAAGTGACTGATTTGTAGTGACTGATTTGTAGGATTGCTGTAAATGAATTCACATGTGTCTATTACAACATTTTTTTCATGCTTGAATACATTATTACAATAACAGTGTTATTTCTGAATGAAACAATCACCTGAGACATTTAACAGTAGACATTAGAGAATGAAGCTTATTGCGATGATGGCTATATACAAGCAACAGAGCACACACAGATTGTTTTAATAAGGTTGAGTTTTAACTAACTATGATAAATAGCCAGAGCATAACCAGATGGAGTTTTTATTTTATTTCAAGACTACAGCATAGTCTAGAGAGTAAAAAGAGAGGGCAGAGGAGACAGATTTTGAAAAAAATAGGATTTTAGTTTATTTTTCCTCCCCATTACTCAAATGCATTTTAGTTTTGCTATATTAACATTCAAACAGTGCAGCCTGGTTTATGGACTCTTGAAACATAAAACGTATAAATACCTTTCACATTTTAAAGATGTGTTATTTATTCATCAATTTCTTGGGATGCACACACTTTATTGCTGAAAGCTTCATCCTACTTTTATTTTTTTAGACTCACTATGAAAGGCTTTTAGGTACTATGTAATAAATTTTTTGCTTAAACTATGTCATGATGGATTTAACCCCCTATGTAAAGACATGCTTGAATGATGACGGCAAGTAAGCACCGTGCCTTTACCAATGATTTAAGATTGGTAGCTTTTATAGGGAATGAGAAGTAAAGCTGGCCTGGTGTCAGCAGCCATTACAAACTCTCTAGGATGTTTTTTCCCAACTCCAGTGGTACCTGAGAGATTGCTTCATAATGAGATTGCTATGAAAACAGACTTTTCTTAGGAAATGAGTTATGTATCCCAACAGCCCTAAGAGTATGTGGGTAGCCAAAGCTGGGGTTTTCATTCAGCAATATGCTTTTACTGGTAGAATATTTACAGTATATAACATTCGAGTTATACCAAAACAGTTTCTTGTGAAGGTCACAGCATTATCTTGCCAAAGCCTAAACAACTCTTCCACTCGAATTCTTCACAGAAGTTTATCATGTTTATTATTCCTGGATGTATATTTACCAAAGATGGAAGTCCACCTCAGTGACTAAAGGCAATTCATATATTTTATAACACTTGGGGAAAATGGCATGTGTAATCGCTTGGAAACAAGCTCTGGAAAGAACTTTTCTTCATTAATTTGTCCTTCTGGAGTTTACTCTTCCATAGACTAGGAGATTTTAATGTTAGGACTGGCTGATCTTTCTGTTTTCTACTTTCAATGTATTTCTGTTCTAGCATATATTACAAGTATTTGTCATTTGATTTCATGCATGTGCATAGATGTTCTTCTATTCAGGCACAAAGAACAGCTTTTTAGTATGTGACCTTGGTATCTTAGTGATCTGTCAATAAACAGGAATATACTCAGTGACAGGCAAAATAATAAGTAAAATAATCCAACAAATATGAATTATTTTAAGCCAAATTCCCATGAAAACGAAAATGAAGTTATTGACATTTTTGGAAAAATTGCAATCTATCAGCAAAATTGTGCCACCATCTTAATATGTTTCCTCATGAAATACTGTCTTTTTAATTATTTCTTCTCAGTAACACAAACTGTTTTGTGTACAAAGAAAATAAAATTTACTATTACTAATTATGATGAGAGTGACTCCGGCTGTTTCTCTCCACTAACAGGCAAAACTATCTTTCTCTACAGTGAAGTGTCGCATAAAATGGTTCATTCGGTATTGTTGAATTTCTATTGCTTATTGCCTCAGGTATTAAATACTGTCACATTGATTAGGAAGGGAAAACATTTACTGTTTTGCATTTCTTGATTATCAGAAGCGACTCTCCAACCAGTATAATAAAATGGAACTATTTTGCCATTATATTACAATTTCTCTTTCTCTTAACAACCTCTCTATCCCAACTTTTATATTTATCAACCTGCAATGGGCCAGTAACATAAAATACAAAAAGCCTTGCCAAAAAGCTCCAATTTTGTGACAGGAACCCACACCACAAATACGTGAAAGTCTTGATTCCTCTACCATCCATGGGAGAAAAAAAAAACATGACAACACAAGGAAACAGGAATCTCTCCTTCAGACAAAGGAGCTGGATGCGGTTTTACACCTAGTGCCATGAAGGACTCCAGAAGCCAGGCTTGGGTGCTCCTGATAGACACATAACAGGGGGCAGGGGGCGCATCCTCGGGCGAGACTGCAAACAAAACACCCGGGAGCTGGCAGGGTTAATGAGAGGGGTAAAAGCAGCGGCGGCGGCAAAGGGAGGGTTTTATTACCCCTTTATGGAAGTCCCTTTGGGCACCGCCTCTTCCCTTCCAGCACTGCCTCCAGCGCTGATTGGAAGTTCAACACTTCTGAATGGAGCGCTTCTCTGGTTGCCGTGCTTTGGTGATGGATGCAGGCAAAGGTAGCATCCTCAGAGCTGCGCTGCTGGTGCAATGCTGGCACTTCAGGGATGAGCCACCTCCCCCCCACCCCCCGTATTAGCGAGGTGCAACAAAGTTGTGCTCCCCTTTGCACAGGAGTTTGGCCAAGCTATCTGTAAAATCGTCTCTCTTGAGGAGCACTTGACAGTTTGCAGATATCTTGGCTGCCCCATAGCAGAGAGAAGTGGTCGGAGTCACTCTCATTTCTAGAGAGCCCGGCCAAAGTTTCCCGTGCCACTCATGCTTCCAGGACAGGAATTCAACCAAGCTACCTGCCAAATCCCAGCCCTGAATTGCACTCTGCGAGGGGCCCACCTCCAGCACCTCTTAGAGCCCCTCTTACCTCTTATTGGCTCCCTAAATGGGGTACCGCCCACTTTGGGAACCTCTGATTTAGATTAAGCCTGTTGTTCCTACCCAGACTCTATCATGATGTCAGGCATCAGACCAGGATCACAGACTTTCTTGTCCAGTCTAGGATGGACACACATGCACACACACACACAAACACACACACACACACACACTTCATGTGGATGTCAAACCAGATTAGGGAGAGGGACACATCTATAACACATAACAGAACGACCGAGGGCTTGACCCTCTTTCCATCCCATCAACTGGAACAGGCCAGTTGAAAAGTCACTGAAGAACAGTGCATCCCAGTTGCAACTGTTGCAGCTGGTACCAGAGGTGATATTCAGCAATTTCTGGAGAATGAGTAGTGGCAAATACAACCTCTGACTGGCCCCACCCCCATCTATTTTCTGCCTCCCGAGTCCCAGCTGATCGGCTGGGTCTTCTTTTGTTGCCCTGCAAAGGAGAAAGGAGCTGGAAAGCAGGTTAGTGGGGTGGGGATTTTGCAGTAACCTTCCCCTAGGAGTGGGGTGGGAATGGAGATTTTGCAATATCCTTCCTCTGCCACGCCCAGCAAGCCATGCCCACTAAGCCATGTCCAGAGAACCAGTAGTAAAAAGATTCCCACCACTGGCTGGTACCCAGAAGATTGAGTGAGTCCAGAAATATTTTACCAGAAGAGTACTACATTCCTCTGTTCACAACAGAATACCCTACACCAGCAGACTTGAGATTCGAGGCTTAGACAGCCTTGAACTACACTGACTAAGATTGGATTTAAGCATCGTACATAAAATCATATGTTACAATGTCTCACCAGTTAATGAATATTTCAGCTTTAACCACAACAACACAAGAGCACACAACAGATAGAAACTAAATGTGAACCATTCCAAACTCTATTTCAGGAAGTAAGATTTCAGCAACAGAGTGGTCAATGTCTGGAACTCACTACCTGATTCTGTTGTCACCTGCTTAAATCCCCATTCCTTTACCCTCAAACTAACCTCTATTGACCTCACCCCATTCCTAAGAGGTTTGTAAGGGTGTGCATAAGCACACAATCGTGCCTACTATCCCTGTCCTATTGATCCCAATTATTAGTTCCTATTTCTTGTATTTAAACGTATGTTTATTCTTGTTTCTGTTGTATTGTAAGCTTTTGACAAATAAATAAATAAGATACCATAATAAATCCTACTCAAACTTATCAAGAATAAACTATGCATTTTTATTCTCATACTGATATCTGAATCCTAACTGAAAAGGGGCAAAATTACCCATTTCATCTGAGGTTCCCTCTAACTTCAGCTCAGCCAGTCTTTCAACTAATGTCTGTTTTTGACACTCTCCACTTGGAAGGACATATGGAAAAATATATTTTCACTGTTTTCCAGATGATGTTGCTAAATGGTAATGGGATATGAATGGTAATGGGATATAAATCAACTACAGCTGATCTAGAATGCAGCATCATAGGTAGTAATGGGAATGCCTCAAGATACCCATGTACCATTAGCCACATTGATTTTCAATTGATTTCTGAGTACAATTCAAGGTGCTGGTAATTACCTCCAAAGCCCTTCATGGCATAGGACTTCATTAAGTGAGGGACCATCTGTCATCCTAGAAGATCAAGCAGTATGGATGCACTCTGTGTCTCCAATTGAACAATTCCATTTATTGTGACTCAACATTTGCCTCAGAATAACAAGAGTTGGGAGAGACCTTGGATGTCTTCTACTTCAACCCTCTTCTTAGGCAGGAGGCCCTATATGATATCAGACAAATTGTTGTCCAATCTTTTCTTAAAAACTTCTGGTGTTGGAGATTTATTGGGACTCCCATCCTCCAAGATAGCAATAGCAATAACAATAGTACGTAGATTTATATACCACTTTATAGTGCTTTACAACCATCTCGAAGCAGTTTTACAGAGTCACTATATTGCCCCCAACAATCTGAGTCCACACTGGAAGGATGGAAGGCTGAGTCCAGAGGTGGTATTCAGCAGGTTCTGACCAGTTCTGGAGAACTGGTAGCAGAAATTTTGAGTAATTCAGAGAACCGGCAAATCCCACCTCTGACTGGGGTTTTTACAGTAACCTTCCCCTGCCATGCCCACCAAGCCACACCCACAGAACCGATAGTTTTAAAAAATTGAATCCCACCACTGGCTGAGTCAACTTTAAGCCATATGGTTTAGAAAGATATTAAAACTGGGCTGTTTCCATAGGCCTGAAGATAGGAGTGGCAATGGGCCCCTGTACAATTCTATCCATTAAATATCTTCTTTCTTCTGGATGCACACAATCTGTGTTTTCTTTTTTCTTAATGAGCTGCACAGAGTTTTGTGTAATTTAGTAACCACTAAATTGAAGATATAAACAAGTGCATGAATGAAGGGTAGTCATGGATTCAAATTGCTGCTTTTTCAGGAGACATGAACTAGGAGATGTCCCAAACTGCACACCTGTTCCTTTATGGGGAAGTAAGGTAAAGGTACCAGTGGGCATGATTCCTGGAAAATAAAGGAATGCTTTTAGACTTGCAAGACTCTATTGTCATAACCTTACAATAAAGGTAGTAGCAGTACTCATAGCTTATGTTTCTTGTCTAGGCTGCCTCAAGGGGCTGGCATCATACTTTCCAGACAATTAGGGAGATTTATGGATCCCAAAGGTACTTTTTCAAGAGGCAACTGGACTTTCTGAGTTTTTTCTTTGAAGATGTTTCACTTCTCATCCAAGAAGCTTTTTCAGCTCTGACAGAATGGGGAAAATCTCACTTTTCTGAGATGTTTCCCATGCCCCTTTTCCTCCTGTGGGCTTTTTTTTTTTTTTCAGGATGGTTGTTTAGTTTGAGATTCTTCCTTCCATCTCCCAAAGCTATTTCAACATACAACTTACAATTTTCTCCTCAATTCATATAAATTGGAGTCTCTCTCATAGCAAATTCCTAAACTAGGAAAGCAGAGTGAGATTAGAATTTAGCCCTGCCAGCCCTTTTCTGGGTCCCCAATATAGAAAAATCTTAAAAAGAAGAGATAAAGCTCATTATGTATAGTGTGCAATGGGAACAAAATTTAAGAAATAGTTCAGTTAGGGTTTTTTCTATGAGGTTGTAAAACAATATGTGAAGTCTTATTAATAAATAATGAAGTAACTCATATTTCCTGTTGTTATTCTGGGTGTACATTCTTGGAGGTATGGTAGTTGTTTTTGATGGTATTTACTTGTGATGTAAAAGATTAAGAAAACTTAAGAAGAAAGCCAAATTTTCTGGTCCTACTGTACACCACTAAATATTCTTTTCACTGGGGCAAGATTTACTGTTCTTTCTTCGGTCAACGTATGGCTCACATCTGGCCTTGTGGAAAGATTGTGTTGCATTTTCCAGCTTGTAGAGGTGACTGATTCAGGAAAAATTTCTCAAGGCAGCTAGAAGCAGCCCTAACAGTGCCAATAATTTTGTAATCCACATTCATCACAAGAACCTCATTCAATTAATTTGGCAACCCTACACATGTGGATATAGATGACCAACAAAGGGACCCACCCTCAATTCAATCCCCTTTTGGCACAGACAATTTGAACTCAGAGTTACTCTTATAGGGTTAAACAATGCCACAACTCTGTGTAAAGAAAGAAGAATAATTAGTACTGATGATATCCTTGAAATATTTCCAATAAAGATGCTAAAGAATTTGACAGACTTTACTGTCTATATTTAGAATTCCTTGCCTTTAGCAGTTTCCTAAGAGAGCCAAAGGAAATGCTCTTCTATAAAAGCACATTATGTCTGACAGTCCTGCCAGGCAAGCATTATACCATTCACTCGCAGTTTCTAAATAGCATGTACTGACAGAAAAAAAGAGTAAACTTCCACTCTGCGCTTGAGAAATGACCACTTTGTTTTGGGTTTAGTTTTTAGTAATATGATGTAGATATGAGAGCTTAAAATTGAATTGATTTTTAACAAGTTAAAATGTATGGTTTTTAATTCATGAATTGAACAGATCTGCTTTAAAATACATATACATAATAGGCAGTGAGGCTCTGTGGTGAGTATGGCAGGTTTAGATGGCTTCTAAATAGTAGCTCTGAAGAGTTCTAAATACTAGCTCCCCAGAAGTTTCCATTTGTGCAAAATGAAGTTCCTAACAGCTATGTAGCATTAAAGCCAAAGTACCGGTAGCCCAATGCAGAATGAGATTGCCATGGATACCTGGTGATGGATTGGATGTAGGAAGTTCTCTATAACATGCTCCCTAGCATTCCTCCAATGCTAGGACATCTACATAACTTGTTCGTTAAGTCTGTTAGTGGGCTGCTAAAAGTAAATTCTAACAAGCTTCACCAGTCTAATGCAGGGTTGTCAAACTCGTGGCATCACATTGTTGTAATGTGATGTATCACAACTTTTCCCCCTTTCACTAAACCAGGGGTGGGCGTGGCCAGCATGTGACACATCCGACCCATGGGCCATGAGTTTGACACCCCTGTTCTAATGCCATTTAGTAGGTGTCAGCCTTGGAAGCCATATTTTACTTGCAGGCTGCCACATTTAGTGCCTGGGAATTTGGGAGGGGGGATTTCTTAGTCAGCAGAAGATTAGACTCAATAACATTCTTTCTTAGAAGTCAAGGACAAGTTACCCTGCACATAGAGAGAAGTGTCTGGAGTAATGTCTCCAGTTGGGATGATGTTTGATTGGGCCATGTGATGGATTGATGGGTGCAGGGGATGGATCTTTAAATTTCTTTTGGGGAAGGGAAAACCCAGAACTCTCCAATTCAGGTTTTCCCAGATGTGCCAATATGACAGCTCTAATAAAAAGTAACTTTGAGAAAAATGCCTGCCTTGAAGTTTATTGAGTTGGAGTTTGTTACTTGGAATGCTGACAGTAGGCTTTGAATGTTAGGTGTTGTCGTCCTAGGAAATCTTGAAGCAAATTGTCCCCAGAGTTTTAGATGATTTAGATAGGAATAGAGATCTAAACCAACAGAATAAAAATATATATAACTTCCTGTGATTCCTTCATCTATTGCTTCCACAGCAATCTTGGCTGCAAAAGGAGAAAAGTAATGGGCTCCTATTTATGTCAATGCACAGGAGAACTTCCTGCTAAAATGTGTCCTTAGTGGGTACCCCTATAATTGAGAACAGCATTTCTGGAGGCAGGGACAGTCAACTCACAGTGGTAGTTTGGCTCTCTGCCAGTTTACAAACTCCTACTAAGAGACATTTCAAATGGTTTCAGGGTTGGGGGGAAATGGCCATTCCCACTCTATATTATTAATCTCAGAACAACAAAGAGGAAACATGCTTGGGTCTTGGGGGAGGTGTTAAACTGCATTTTGAGCTTTGCTATTGTGGCGGGGGTGGGTGGGATTTGTTGCTGTTATTGTCTATCCTATGCTAAAGCAATTATTGTCTGTGAAGGTCACAGAGAGTTCAGTAATCCTGAAAACTTACAGGACTAGCTATTAATGGCATGAACTGCTGAGCAGCCAAAAAAGTTGGCCTGAAAGGGACACACACCAGCATGAATTTTCCACCAGAAAAGATTCCAGCTCTGGGTTTGACTTTAATTCCAAAGAGCCATTAACAGTAACTTGTCTTGCTGCTAAGAAACATTTTTGATGGTTCCTTGACTGCTATACATTCTCAGCTGACCTCTTGTCCTCTTCCCAACACCCCCCCCCCTTCCCATTAGCTTAAATTATACTCTTCTTATTGTCCCACTGAAGCAGTCTAGCTTTATTGGTATATATTCATCTTAAACATGGTAATGTTAAATGCTGCTGCTTGGGTAGTTGCCTGTCCAGGGATACAATGCATTTGGTTCAGTGGTAATCTTTGACTTAGGGCCACAATTGAGCCTAAAATTTCTGTTGTTAAGTGAGACATTTGTTAAGTGAGTCCTCCCCCCCCCCCCATTTTATGACTTTTCTTGCCACAGTTGATAAGTGAATCAGTTGTTAAATTAGTAAAACAGTTCTTAAGTGAATCTGGCTTCCCCACAGAGGTCACAAAAGATAATCACATTACCCTGGGACACTGCAACCATCATAAATATGAGTCAGTTGCCAAGCATCTGAATTTTGGGGATGCTGCAATTGTCGTATGTGTGAAAACAGATCATAAGTCAGTTTTTTTCAGTGCTGTTATAACTTCAAACGGTCACTAAATGAACTGTTATAAGTCAAGGACTACCTGTACCTTAAATATGGTAGTGTTAAATGCTGCTGCTTAGGTAGTTGTGTGACAAGGAATAGCAATAGCACTTAGACTTATATATCGCTTCGCAGTGCTTTACAGCCCTCTCTAAGCAGTTTTACAGAATCAGCTTATTGCCCCCAACAAAGTGGGTCCTCATTTTATCCACCTTGAAAGGATGGAAGGCTGAATTAACCTTGATAGGATTTGAATTGCCAAATTGAAGTCAGCTGGCAGTCAGCAGAAATTTGCTTGCAGTACAACACTCAAACTACTGCGCCACCAAGGCTCAATACATTGCATTTGGTTCAGTGCAAAACAAGAGCCACTACAAATATCTGTTTTCTCCATTTTCATAGAATCGTAGAGCTGGAAGGATCCTTTGAAGTCATCAAGTCCAAGGCCCCTCACACTGCAGGATTCACTGCCCCATCCCCAATTGATGATTGTACCCAGCCTGTTTGAACTCCATTTCTTTCTCTCTCTCTGATTTTCTATTTTTGCCTCCTCCCATTTCCCTTTATTTTTCTACCCCACTATCAATTCCCTTCTTCTCCCTTTTTCCTTATTAACAGTAACAAAACCATAGTTCAGCCTTCCCTATGAAGCAATCCCAGATATCCTGTGAATTTAACTCTTAAATGCTAGTTCACAACTTGGGAATTTCAGTCCAGCCTGCAAATTAGGGGAGGGGGAGGCTGGTTTAGGACTGCAGATATAACTCTTTTGACATACCACTTGGAAAGTTGTAAACTGCAGTCCAGTATTGAAAAGTTAGGGAATATTATCACCATCACTACTTCCTCTGCAACTGTTTAATGAATTTATACACTGTCTCTTACTGCTAAAGCACTTTCCAATACTCTACAATAAATATAGCAATAGCACTTGGACTTATATACCACTTTACAGTGCTTTACAGCCCTCTGTAGGCAGTTTACAGAGTCAGAATATTTTCTCCAACAATCTGGGTTCTTCTTTTACCCATCTCAGAAGAATGGAAGGCTAAGTCAACCTTGAGCCTGGTGAGATTCAAACTGCCAAATTGCCGGCAGTCAGCAGAAGTAGCTTGCAGTACTGCACTACTCTAACCACTGTGCCTCCCTGGCTCATAATATAGCAGTAAATCACATTATAAAGTAATATTTAATGCAATATCAAATGAGTTGTGTGTGTGTGTCCCTATTCCTGGTGACTAGCTGGACAAATCCTTGCAGGTTTTGTTTTGGATTTATTTGGCAATGGTTTTTTAAAAGTCATTTGCCATTGTGTTCTTCCAGAGAGAATGGCTTAAGTTCATCAGAATGGCCAAGTTCATCGGTAGGCTATTAATCTATGGTAATACAGAACTCACAGTCTTCCAGCTTCTAACCTAGTGTATTAACTACTATACCAAGCTGTTTCTCATCAAATAACAATACTAAAATGATATATACATTAAAATGATTATATACATTAGAAAAGTGGAGTGTAAGGAAAAATAACATTCTTCCAAAATTCTCATATAGAAAGTGAAGCTAAATGGTCAACAAGTACTTAAAATATAGTAGAATAGGACTTAGGACTTAAAAGGGGGAATGTACATTCCCCTGTACCAAACCTATCAAGGACAGGCATTCAGCAGCCCTTGGGGGCCTATAACAAGGGCTTCCCCAAATGATCTCAGTGACCATCCAAGTCTAGAATGGCAAAATTGGATAACTGTTCTAATCCCAATTTGTTCAGGGCCTTCTATGTCTATGAATCAAAAGCTATTTGGCAGCCTGTAGAGATGCTTCAATAGAGATGGGATGGAAATACAGCCTGCCTGTCCCTTTCTGCACTAGCTGTAGCTTTGCATCACACAGCAGTTTTGCACATATAAATTGTAGCTGTGCTGTTTCTATCCACAAAATGTTATCATTTATATACCAGCCAAAGCTATTTGCAGGTACTTCTAGTCTAGCTGAGTCCGTGATAAAGATAACCCTAAGAGCACTCATTAAAAGCTTTATTTTCTTCCTGAGAGAATGGTCCTATTCTACATCTCATTTAGGTAAATTCCCAATTGGAATCACCATAATGATTCTCAACTCAGAAACCATTCAGACTCCTATGAACAATGGTATTTAAACTGCTAAGATATCTCAACAAGATTAACATAGAGCAGTGGTGTCAAACTCACACCGTCATGGCAGCGTCACATGACTTTTTCCCTTTTGCTAAACCGGGCGTGGGTGTAGCCAGTGCGTGACACATCCAGCCCATGGGCCAGGAGTTTGACAGCCATATTCCCCCTCTTTCTTGCAAGAGATCATCTATCAGGACAACCAGGCCTGATTTTCCTTAAAACCTTATCTGAACATAAGGGATATTTCTTGAAAGGGATCAAGAAAATGGGATATTTCAAGTATATCTCGAACTAACAGCTACTGCACTCTTAAGCCCTTTCCTCCCTCCAACCAAAAGCAAATGTTTTTCAGGAGTGTGTGAACCCTGATTCCTTTAAAGTAGGCAATAACATTTCCTTACGCAAAGATGCATCCACTACTCTCAGGTTCAGTCCCCTTGGGTTAGGGTTAGCGTTAACTCTAACCTTGAATGAGCCAATATGGGCGGGAATCAAGGGATCACATGGTAGTCCAAATGGCTATAGGCATCTTGGCAGTGTCTTAAGGCCTCACAGACTGAAAATAATCCCATACAATTGGACAGCATACCTTATATACCAGGTCAGTTTATTTGTTCATCAAGCACAGTAATATCTATTCAGACTAGCAATGGGCTCTCCATGATCTCAGCAGGGAGGTGCTATTTTTTCCTTCATTTGCTACCATAGCCTCAATTTAATTGAGACCTTTTGCATGCTAAGCATCTGCTCCGTAATTGATCTATGAACCTTTCCTATTTGGAGCAGATTTATTTCATTTGTAAATGGATTTTAAAAAAATATGTTCAAAGAACTTGGCTAAAATGGTCTCTGTTGTCCATAAAAGAACATTATATAGTGGATTAGCATTATTTCCTTATCCATAAAGCTCTAAATGGTATGTGGCCTGGAAACATGATGGTTTGGTTTCTTTCTTATAGATCTTCAAAGATATTGCATTCAAATGGTGCTTTCAAATTTCTCCAATTTAGGTAGAAGATACTGGGGAGATGACCTTTTCCATTGTGAAAAGCCTATGAAAGTTGATGTGTTGCGAACTGTGATATCATTCTCACATCAAAACTTCACTTTACCTGCAGCCCAGAAGTTCCATTGTGTCTGTATGGACCCTCAGAAGCAGCTATATGAGCTTTCCAAAGACACTCCTGCTTTAATATTTTAAGGAAGGGAATTTTATTCATATTAATATACTTCACAAAACACCCTTTTCTCATGGGTGGGTTCAGGGATGGGATTCTACCCCTTATCTCACATGCACAACATCCAACTTGCCTGCATTGTGCCTTCATCTAATTTTTGGTAAGTTGCTATTTTTCCTTTCCTCCGACGATCAGCTGTGCTGCACAATTTAGATTAGCTAGAAAGCAGGAAATCATCAGATTTATTGCTTTCTAGCTAATCTAAATTGATGTTGTACTGCTTCGCCTTTGCCCATGAGGCTTTCCTGAAGCCCTGTCAGGGATGATGTTCAGGGGGTTGGTGGGGGGACGTGGCCTGAGAGCAGAGCTGAACCTTCCTTAGGACTGAAGCTTCTATTTTTCAGTGCAGACTCAGGCAGCAGATTGCAGAAAGGTACATCTGTGAGTGACTCTGTGATTCTGCAAGAAACTCAATCTTCCTGCCTGCTTTGCCTGATTTTGGGTAAAAGTTGCTCTCTTTTATTTATTATAAAAAATTCAATATTTACATACAAGCCATGCCCAGCCAGTCACATGACAGCAGGCCATGCCCAGTCAGCAAGCCATGCCCACCCAGTCACATGACAACCAAGGCACCCCCACAAATTGGACCATGCCCACAGAACCGGTTGTTAAGAAATTTGAATCCCACCCCTGGGTGGGCTGCTGGGGGTTTGCAGGGATTTGAGAGAACCCCTAGCTAAGATTCTGTGCAGTTTGAAGAACCTGCAAATCCTACTCCTAGCTGACCCCTCCCCACCCAGGAGTCCCCACGTAACCTGTTTGGATGCCAGGTAAGTACAGGGCCTGCATGGAGGCTTGGGGAGGGCAAAAAACGGGCCTCCTGGAAGTTCAGGAAGGCCAGAAATGAGCCTGTTTCTGGCTTCCAGAGAGCCTCTGGGGCCTGTTTTTTTCCCTCCTGGAGGCTCAAGGAAAGCCTCTGGAGCCCGGGGAGGGCAAAAACACTCCCCCCACCATGAATTAGGAGGCTGACTAGGCCATGCCCACCCAGCAACTGGGCAGAGAACCCTTTGCTAAAATTTTTGAAGCCCACCCCTGCTTTACTGATAGATGTCCCTGAAGGTCAATGGCTCACCCAGCCATTGACCATAGCTAGTTAAGTTTTAAAGAACACCTAGTTTCACTATAGTTTTAAAGGACACCTAGTTTCACTATGCCTTTTTTGTTATGTCTCACCTGTGCCCACGAGGTGAGAGTCCAAGTTTCCAAAGGAATATAAAAAAGCAGACAAGACCAGTAACGACAGGGTTAAATTCCTTTGGCTGGAGAAGTCCTTGGCAGTCTCCCACAAGCTGCCTGCCAAGTCCGATAATAAAACAAGATCATAAATCACAAGCAAATGCCACACACAGAATTTGTCGAAGCTTCTATCCCAAATTAACAAATTGTCCTGAACGAGAATGCAGAGCTAACACACCCACTTTTATTCCCTAAGGGGCATGTCAGTCTCTCATCTCAGTCCCTGATTTGTCCTTTCCTTCTACGTTGCATCTCACACCTATGCCTGCGTCTTTGCCTCGCATCAAACCAAATAATCTCCTGATTATCTGTCGACACCTGAGCCACAACCAGGGAGGAAGGTCCTGGGGAGGAAGACAATTCCAAATCCTCCAGCAAAGCAGGCTCAAACCTCAGAGCCAAATCCTCCTCTTCCTCATGGCTCAAGTCTGTGTTCTCCAGCAAAGCAGGCTCAAACCTCCGAGTCACAACACTTTTTTATCAGGTTGTATTCCATGTGTCCAAGTTCAAAGCTAAATTCTAACATCTCATTATGAATACCTCATTTATTATTCTTAAATATATTCAATAAAGATTTCCCTGGAACTGATGAAGGAAACCACAGTTGGTTAAATCAGCAAGGAAAAAGATCCATTTGCAAGTAGCAATAAAAATATATGCTCAATTCTGTCTGGTAGCAACCAAATGTCTCTAAAGATATCTGGAAATGCACACGGAAACTAGATTGTACATCATATTACAAATGATGTCATCTTATCTTAATTTTTTAAAGGCAATATGACAACTTTTACTCCAGTTTTATATATGATGCCAGTTTTTCTATATTGATATTTTGCATATTATGACTAATGGCTAAAACAAAGTACAGTATACTTGAACTTACTGCACTTTTTTTTCTTATATCTTTATTGCACCCAAATAATTGCATGTGGTACCTATTGCTACAATAAATTCAATATTTATATTTTTCCATATTGTGGCTGTATATACCTATGAGATAAATACCTCAAGTTAGTTCTCCAAGAAATCACCAAATCTTCTCCTTTTGTTTATCTGCCCTTAAGATCTATTTTTAAATGAACAGGTTGTTTCAATTTATATAAATAATGTCTAACTCCAGACAATTCTGGATGCATGACATTTGCAGAGGTTGACATTTGCAGAGGTTTCATGCTATTGATTTATTTAATCTGCTGTATTTTTATATTACTGTAGTGTCCCTACTGCTCTTCCCCAAGATTGTGGACCACAAGAAAAGGCAGGGACAGTTCTGCCATCTAGCTAAATAATAATGGAGCGGAATGTATGTTCTAACCACCTAACCCCCTTGTTTTCTTGCTTCATGTTCTTTCATCATGGAAAGGGGAGAAAGAGTAGATTGAATAGCTACTAATGAACAGCAGGTGGGATGGCCAAGCATTCTGGTTTCTTGGCTCCCAGAAGGAAAGGAAAAGTGTGATTGGACACACAAAGAATTTGTCGGTGCATATGCTCTCAGTATAGGAAACAGTCAATATAAATCGGAAGGGTACAAGCAACAAAGTTACAGTCATACAGTCACAAGTGGGAGGAAATGGGTGATAGGAGTGATGAGAAGATTAATAGTAATAGTAATGCAGACTTTGTAAATAATTGGATAGTGTTGAGGAATTATTTGTTTAGCAGAGTGATGGCATTTGGGAAAAAACTGTTCTTGTGTCTAGTTGTTCTGGTGTGCAGTGCTCTATAGAGTCATTTTGAGGGTAGGAGTTGAAACAGTTTATGTCCAGGATGTGAGGGGTCTGTAAATATTTTCACAACCCTCTTTTTGATTCATGCAATATCCAGGTCCTCAATGGAAGGCAGGTTGGTAGTATTGTTTTCTGCAGTCCTAATTATCCTCTGCAAAAAAAAAACAATTATTACCAACTTTAGTATATGATAGCAGTGTTCCAATATTTGAGGGGCTGCCACAGAAAGGAGATCTATTCCAAAGCACCTGAAGGCCAGACAAGGAATAATGGATGGAAACTGAACAAGGAGAAATTCAACCTGGAAATAAGGATAAATTTTCTGACGGCGAGAACAACCAACCAATGGAACAGTTTGCCTTCAGAAGTTGTGGGTGCTTTATCACTGGAAACTTTCAAGAAGAGACTGGACTGCCATCTGTCAAAAATGGTGTAGGGTCTGCCGTGTGGGGGATTGGACTAGATGACCTACAAGTCCCTTCCAACTCAGTTAATCTATATTTTCTTATCTGGAGAGGAATGAAGAAACTGCTTCAGTCACTTGTTCCTTGGGCTCTGTTGAGGTCATCAGCTTCACTTTCAGAGAGTCATCTTCAATTTGCCATACTTTTCCCAGAAGTCCAGAAGCAGATACCATTTCTAGTATGGCTGGTGTTGTAACTATTAATTTCTGGTCCAAAACATAAAAAAAATCTCCTGGAATATTTCAAATGTTAAAGCTTTTGGATCTTCTTGTAAATCCCCCTACTAACTGAAAATTAGAGGCAAGGTTTACACTGTTCTTTTTTCCTTTTCTGAATGGAAACTTAAGTTCCCTCTAGTGTCCAATTTGTGAAGTTATAATGTCACAAATCTCTGTTGTGATTTAAGATAGACAAAACAATTTGGTTCTCACAAAAACCTGTTTATTTTATATAATGATTTCCAAATTTTATAATAAAAATCTCAATATTCCAAATTTGCCTGAAACCCTTATTTTATTTATAGCTTTATTGAATCAAAATCTTATTTACCTTTTTGCAGTTTATTTCCAATTCTTTTAAGTTCTTAAAGGAATTATTATTAATTAATTATTAAGAAAAAAATATGGTTACTTTTTCTTTTGTTCAAGAATGAAGGTAAACTCACCAGATGGCTTTTCAAACATGCCATTCTGGACATTTCATAAACAGACACACACACACACATACATATTTGTAGATACATACATACATACATACATACATACATACATACTGGTAGATACATACATACATACATACATACATAAATATATACATACATACATACATACATACACAAGCAAGCAAATTTCCCATAGTGATTAATTAGAAAGTAAATTAGCAAACTCAGTACCCTTTAAAAAGTTCTGCTGTAATTGTGAGTATGATTTATTATTACCTTTATTGTCAGAGTACAACATGTGTACAATGAGATTGGCTGAGCCTCCCTTCATGCACCCCCCCCCCAATACATACAACTCACAGTGAGGACAGAAATCCCTAACTTAGACCCAGATCTTATTACTCTATGTGATCTTGTTGCACAACACGCCGGCCCTGCAAGTCTATCATACTATGTTGACATCAAGTAATTTTCCATTCAGAAGTCTGACAGCCTACGGGTAGAAACTGTTCTTCAGCCTGTTGGTACAGCTGGCTATGTTTTTATATCTCCTACCCAATGGTAGGAGAGTGAAGAAGGGGTGTGAATCATCCCTGAGGATTTTCCTCACTCTTCTAAGGCCCTAGCGATGTCATATAATAGTATCAAGGAACAGCCCACAATGTTTTGTGCAGTGCTCACCACCCTATGTAGTGTCCTTCTATCCGCGGTTGTCAAGCCAGCATACCATACCATAATGCAATATGGGTGATCCTATCATCTGCTGGCACTCAAACCTGTGGAAGACCTCTATGGTCTTCTTGCAAGTAGCAGCCATCCAGAGGAAGTGTGAGTAATCTCCCACTTTTTCTTATCTGGAAGTTTCTAAGAACTGGTGTACTTGCCCAAGTCTTCAGTCTTTGCTGCAATCATCATCTCGCCTCTTTTGGTGACATGCATGACTCCCTGGGGAGTCCAAATGTTTAGCACTATTTGAATGGCTGGATTCAGTGGTGGGATTCAAATTTTTTTTACTACTGGTTCTGTGGGTGTGGCTTGGTGGGAGTGGTAGGGAAAGGATACTGTAAATTCTGCAGTCCGAGGTGGTATTTGCCGGTTCTCCGAATTACTCAAAATTTCTCCTATCAGTTCTCCAAAACTGATCAGAACCTGCTGAATACCACCTCTGGCTGGAATCAAGGATACACTTTGGAAGGAGGATTAAACATATGCTTTAATGCTAGCATTATAATCATGCACTTTGGGAGGTAAAAGCCATATTAAGGTCTTATAGATCAGGGATATCAAACTCATGTTAACAAGTTGTGATATATCACAACTTTCTTTGCTAAACTGGGGGTGGGCTTGGGCAACATGATGCATCCGGCCTGCAAGCTATGAGTTTGACACCCCCGTTGTAGATCATAACATTATTATGGAAATTGCATACTAAACTTGATTTGTACAATGACATGCGTTGCAATTTTGGGGCTTACTTTCACTTTAAAAAGAAAAAAAAAATCAAAACCCCGGATTTTGAGGATGCAACGCTGCAGCTTCATGAGTCTCAAAAAGGAGGTCGAAGCACTTTAACAGCCGAATGATAAATTTGGGCCCCTAATTAATTGCAGCAGAATTCATAATTGAATACAGAGGGGAAAAAGACAGCCAAACTAATCGCAGGGATTTCAAGGAAGGCATGGCTAGAGTTATCATTTATTTTCACGCATTATAAATTTGTTATCTTTTAAGCTGTAATTCTAAGTTATTCAGTGCTGAGATCTATTGACTGTGGGTTTTCCTATTCTGAGTATTAGAATATTAAAGCAAGTAAGTTTTCAAAATATATTGCCAAACATTTAGAGGAAAAAGTGATGGGTGAGAAAATGGTTTACATTCTCTTCTTGCTTCCATCCACAAATATTTCTGACATTCTGGCTCAGTGCAGAACCTAGACAAGATTTTTACATATGGTGTGGGGTTTTCTCTGTCTGTTTTTCAGACAGGGACTACAGCTTGTGGTGAAAAGTAACTACACATTCCTATGTGTATTTACTTAGAAGTGGTTCCAGTGCTTTTGGTGGGCTTTATTATTGTAGTAAGCTTGAGGTTATTTATACTACTTGTAACTACACAAGGAGTCTATAGTAGTGATATGTGGAGCATAGAAATTCCAAACAAAGTGTATAATTATATCTTTCATTTAGGAATTTCAAGCCACCAGTGTTTGTAGTTTTCTTATTTAATTATTTAAAAACTTCAGTGTATCAATGGAATGGGATACAATCAATAAAAATATTGAAAAATCCAACAGTTTATAAGATCAGACTAATATCATTAAAATAAAAGGCTTGGGCAGACTAATATCATTAAGATAAAAGGCTTGGGCAGCTGTATCCTCATTCAGTACTATCTGGGATTCCAGAATGGAGGGTAACTTGAGTCTCACATGCAAGGAAGCTTTTGTTCAGTTCCTAGATCAGGGATATCAAACTGGCTGCCCACGGGCCAGATGCATCACATTCTAAGATGGAAGTTTGTGGTTGATATTAAATACAAATGTATTTTCAGTAAGACTGCACTCATCCACAATTAAATTAATTCACCCAAAATTAAAGTGTTGAGAGCTGGAGGGTAATAACAAGTCCTGATTAAGCAAAGGTGGGTATATTATTGTATTGGAAATCTGCTTTTCTGGTTTTGGGGTCCTGCAGCAACTGTGATACCATGGCTGATGTATGTGTTTACCTTTAAAGATACTACTGTGTTCAAAGACTAGCAGCAGTCTTCCCTCCGGTCTGCCGCCAACGCGGGAGCGCCGATCGCTCCCATTGGTTGATGCCGTTTGACAGCCGGCTATAAAAGGGAGCTGTCAAACGGCATCAGCTGTCGCTGCCAGCTGGCTGTCAGATAGCCTCAGCAGCCGCGGCGACCCTTTATTCGCAAGAATAAAGTTGTTAGCCTTTAGCCTGGCTCCGTCTCTCTTTGTAACCACCGCTCCACAACACTGGCGACGAGGATGGGATACAGCTAAGACGACCAGGCAGGAAATCGAGCCAAAGTCACAACAAGAAAGAGCCGAAGCCGCTACGAGCTGATCGAGTCACCGCCACTGACGCTCTCCAAAGAAGCGCGAAATTTAAAAGCTCTCTCAGCTGAGGAGCAGAACGCCGCTGACAGGCGCAGCCAGAAACGCTTTTCTAAAAGCGAAAACTCTATTTTTTCCTCAGCTGAGGAAACCAACGCTGCCACTCTAATGGCCTCTAATCCAACATTCCCGCACTTTCAACTGGGGGAAGAAACATGGGAATCATATATGAATAGGTTTGAATGCTTTTTAGATGCCATTGATCTAACTGAAGCCACGGATCTAAGGAAAAGCGCCTATTTTTTAAGTTTCTGTGGAACCACAGTTTTTGACACAGCCTCTGCGTTAGTGTCCCCACGTTCTATAAAGGCTATTCCCTGGGATGAGTTGAGAGAAATCTTGTCAAATCACTACTCCCCCAGACCCTCTAAGATAGCCAGGAGACTGACTTTTAGAAAAGAACTCAGGCTGAAGGGGAGACTGTGAGTCAGTACATGGCAGCATTGAGATCTGCTGCCATACACTGCGGTTTTAGGGACTACCTTGAGGACATGCTGCTCGATCAAATTGTGGGAGGAGTAAGGGACCTAAAGCTGCAAAGGCGGTTACTGGCTAAAAAAGACTTAACCCTAGCCTCAGCTATTGAGGAAGCTCAGGCTGCTGAATTGTCAGAATTATCAGCAGCTGAAATTCAGGGGAACACCCCTAAGCAAGGGCAGGCTACAGTCCACTATGATGAGGTCTCCCAAGAAGTGGAAGAAGAACCTCTGGAGGTAAACGGCCTCACGCGTCCAAGACCCCCCCCCCCGGGCCACCTAGGAAATACAACAATCAGACAGCCAAACAGCAAACCCCTTGTATAAGCTGCGGGGGCAACCACCATAGATCAACCTGCAGGTTCAGAAACGTTATCTGTCTGAACTGCCAGAAGAGAGGGCACATAGCCAGGGTTTGCGAAGCTGAGCAGGCCTCCATACAAAGACCTCAAGTTTCTGCCTCCTACCAAAGGCAAGTGGAACATTGTTACACTTGTTACCACGCAAACAACAACACCTCTAGGCCTAACAAATTAAGCATTTCTCTTTTCATGGAAGGAAAGCTCCTGCCAGGGGTGCATTTAGATGTAAACATTTGCAATTTGGAGTTAGTGTAGCCCCTGGCATTTTCCAATCACTCATGGAAAGAATCCTCCAGGGCCTACCTGGGGTGGTTCCATACTTCGATGACATTTTAGTTTCTGCCACCAACAAAACACAACTTTTACTCAGAGTGAGATCTGTCCTTGACAGGTTTAGGCAAAACGGGCTTAAATTGAAAAAAGACAAATGCACCTTTGCCACCAAACAGGTAGACTTCCTGGGTTATTGAATTGATGCATCTGGAATTCACCCCATAGAGAGTAAAGTTAGGGCTATTCACGAGGCACCCACTCCCTCTAACAAAACTGAATTGCAGGCCTTTTTGGGACTCCTTAATTTTTATTCTTCCTTTTTGCCTCACAAAGCATCTGTAGCTGAGCCCCTACATAGGCTCCTAGATAAGAAAGCCCCATGGCAATGGGGACAAAGGGAAGCCCACGCCTTCCAAGCAGTGAAGTCTCTCTTAACTTCAAACTCTGTGTTGGTTCAGTTTAACCCAAACCTGCCCCTAGTGCTAGCCTCTGATGCCTCACCCTTTGGCATAGGAGCAGTATTGAGCCATAGGCTCTCAAATGGATCAGAGGCACCCATTGCCTATTTTTCAAGAACTTTCTCCGCTGCAGAGAGGAACTATAGTCAGATCGATAAGGAGGCTTTAACAGCTGTAGCCGCTGTAAAAAAATTCCATGAGTTCCTTTATGGCCACAGTTTTGAACTTGTAACAGATCACAAACCTCTATTAGGACTGCTAGCTGGGGATAAGCAAACCCCACAGGTGTTATCCCCAAGAATGACCAGATGGACTCTATTTCTGGCCGCCTACTCTTACACACTGGTACATCGCCTGGGGAAGACCCTGTGCCATGCTGATGCCCTCAGCAGATGCCCCCTGCCATCACCAGTCGAGGACCCAGCTCCCATCCACGCAATCTTTGACTGCAATGAACTTAACCTACCAGTCTCAGCTGGCGATATCCCTCCAAGAGGGATCGTGTTATTTCCCAAGTCCTGGACTGAGTAGGGAGGGGGTGGCCTGACATTCAGTTCGCCCCTGAATTCATGCCATTTAAGACCCGCAGGCAGGAGCTTTCTTCACTACAGGGCTGCCTGTTATGGGGGACAAGGGTGGTCATACCACCCATCTTGCAAGAACCAGTATTAAGGGCACTGCACGAGGGTCACCCTGGCATCGTAAGGATGAAGGCCTTGGCCCACAGCTACGTCTGGTGGCCAGGATTAGATGCCCGGATTGCCAACTGGGTTAACACGTGCCAGCCCTGCCAGGCAACAGGAGCAGCCCCACCAGCAGCTGCCCCAACCAAGTGGGAAGATTCGGGGGCCCCTTGGGCCAGGCTGCATGTAGACCTGGCTGGTCCCATACAAAGGAGGACATTCCTGGTGGTTGTAGATTCATTCTCCAAATGGACTGAAGTGGCCTAATTACCCTCCACCACAACGCTGGCTGTCACAAGGTCCTTGACCAGACTGTTTGCTACTCATGGACTTCCTGACACATTAGTTTCAGATAATGGCCCCCAATTCAGTTCTAACGAGTTTGCCATCTTCACAGCTAATCTGGGCATCAGACACGCTCTCACAGCCCCCTTTCACCCAGCAAGTAATGGAATGGCAGAAAGGGCTGTCAGGTCTGCCAAGGAAGTTCTGGCCAAGCTGGGCCAGGCAGACAGGCACGCCAAACTGTCAACTTACCTACTCACACAACATGCCACCCCGTGCCCTTCCACCAACAAGTCCCCTGCTGAACTGTTAATGGGCAGGCGCCTCAGGACCACCCTGGACAGGTTGCACCCCCACTATGCTCCCAGCACACCACTAGCCTCTGACAGCCATGCCAGGGAATTCACCCTGAAAGACCAGGTGTACGCCAGGAACTATGCGGGGCACCCCTTATGGCTGCCAGGGCAGATAGTCTTTGTTGCAGGACCTAGATCATATAGAGTCCTTCTGGAAGATGGCCGGATTTGGAGAAGGCACGTAGACCAGCTGAGGAGGCGTTGGAACAAGACTGCCACCGAAATCCCGGTCTACCCGCCGCCGGATGACCCGGTCTACTCACCGCCAGCCAACCCGCCGAAGGACCCGGTCTACCTGCCGCCTGACAACGCAACCAGCCGACCGCCGCGGGAAGACTCACCCGAGCAGTCACCAGAAAGCAGTCCAGGGATGGCCAGCGACCCTCTGCAGGTTCCAATCACCGCCCGGGAGGAACAAGACGCACCAGCCGCCGACAAGCCTCAGGAACTTCGAAGACCGGGTCGCGAGCGAAAACGGCCATCATGGCTACAGGACTACGCATGCTCGTGGCCAGGAGGAAGGAGTGCTGTGTTCAAAGACTAGCAGCAGTCCTCCCTCCGGTCCGCCCCCAACGCGGGAGCGCCAATCGCTCCCATTGGTTGATGCCGTTTGACAGCCGGCTATAAAAGGGAGCTGTCAAACAGCATCAGCTGGCGATGCCAGCTGGCTGTCAGATAGCCTCGGCAGCCGCGGTGACCCTTTATTTGCAAGAATAAAGTTGTTAGCCTTTAGCCTGGCTCCGTCTCTCTTTGTAACCGCCGCTCCACAACAGATACCTAATACCTGAGTATCTGCTCATGAAATAATTGGGTGCGAATGCTTATGTATTAAGATGGATAGTACAGATAATCTGGGTATTCTGCTGTTCTGCTGGTTGGTATTACAAATGGGACATGCAGAAGGACACAGTAGGAGGTTAGACTATGTGTTTGTTTCAGAACAGATACAGTATACTGCATTTTATCTATTGGCCCCTTTGCTACATCTGATCACTTCCTGAGCAGATAAGATTGGCTGCCTTGTAGAACTCCACAAGGCAAACAGACTGATTAAGAAGTCTGTCCCCGTCACCTCATGGTTCTTGTTAAGCCTGGTTTCCCCAACCAGGGTTAGGGAGACAAGCTAAACAGAATGTGCAGCTTAGTCAGATAGGCACACAGATAAATGAGTGAGCTAAGCTTGTATAACATACAATAAAATAATTAACATACAGTAAAAATGACAGATACGCTTGTGCTATCAAATATATAGTTTATTCCATTATGAGTTCATAGCATAGTCAAAATAACAGTCCAATAGTCATGTATCATTTAGTCAGTCCATTCAGGGATATTCAGTTAGCAAAGTCCGTGTAGAATACCCTATGTCAATTCACTTACAAGTCAGTCCTTTGTTTTCTCTCCCGTTCGAGCAATGCAGACTTGTTTCCTTGCAGTAATCAGGGATCATCAAAGCCAGAGAGATAGCAAGCTGCAGCCTTGCTTCTTTTAAAGTGCTTTCACAACCACTCCCTTAATTACTATCCCACAGTTAAAGTTGCAGACACTTTAACTTACAAACTATGATTACATATTATTATTTACCTAAACCAGTTATGGTAAAACAATGTTATCCCTAACAGTTCTAATGGCACTTAAGGGTTTTCCGAGTTCTCTTGAGTGACTGGTTAGCCTCTGGCATCCAGGGGTGACTCAGGCACTTGGCATGATTTCTCCCAATGGTATCCCTCTGTTTGCTGATCTCAGATTCCTTGGTACATGGAAGATATCTGGGAGGTACCTGTTGCACCAATAGAGAAAAACAAAAAGTGAATCTGATAGTTTTATTTATTTATTTATTCATTATTTATTTATTTATTTTTGTCAAGTGATTATAAGATAACAGATATAAGTATAAACATAGTTATGAATACCTATAAGAAAAATAAAAGAAATAAAAAAAACAATAGGACAGGGATGGTAGGTACGTTGGTGTGCTTATGCACGCCCCCTACAGACCTCTTAGGAAAGGGGTGAGGTCAATAGTAGACAGCCTAAGGTTAAAGTTTTTGGGGTTTGGGGAAGAAACCACAGAGTCAGGTAGAATATTCCAGACATGGACCATTCTGTTGCTGAAGTCGTATTTCCTGTCATACCCTAATATGAGCTGAAATTTGAGCCTACATCATCACAATGGTATGAGGGATGGTAGGAGGGACACCATTGCTTTTTATTACATTAATCAGGGGGTTTAGGGTAGCCAATTGTCTTTTGAGGAAAGAGAACTGCTAGATTTCCTCATGGCCACTGTTACCTCTTAATGATTGGCATTGCCTCTGAAAAAACAGATCCTACTCAATTCCCAGCCATTATTAGCTTGCTATTAACCAGTTGCAGCCCTATCAGGAATGTGAAGACCTCAGGCCCTCATCATTCCTTGCCTGAAATACTTTTGTGCCTGTGGCACAAAATGAGGTATTTTAAAGAGCATTTGAGTTGTGAATACTGCTATTTATTTCTTTATTGAGTTTTAATGTTTTTTATTTTTGAAGGGTTTGTTAATGTATTTTGTTATTTCAATTCAAACCTTTATTGTCCTTGTACAACATGTGTACAATGAGATTGGCTGAGTCTCCCTTAGTGTACCCTTAGTGCACCCACCCAATATAATGCAACTCACAGTGAAAGACAGAAAATCCCTAACCCAATGAATCCTACTAACAAACACACCTATTGAACCAACGTGAACATATTGCATGTTGTGCCAGGCCTGCAAGTCAATCATACTTTGTTGTTATGAGATTATTTTGCATTCAGGAGTCTGAAAGCCCATGGATAAAAACTGTTTTTCAGCCTTTATTTATTTATTTGTGTGTCTTTTAAGTTTTTGTTTTTATTTTTTGAATATTATACACCATGGATGTTTTAAAATATTGGATGAATTTGTAAGCTGTTGAAAATTATTTGTGACAGATAATAAATCTAAGAAATAAAGAAAATGCATGTTGCACCAAATTGTGTCACTCAGAGCCGATACTTTTTAGCAGATTCTCCTATCTCTAGGATTAAAATGTATGCATTTCAATGCCTTCCATCAACTCCTTATGGCCATGATGGTGAACCTATGGCACGCGTGCTGGAAGTAGCACACAGAGCTGTCTCTGCTGGCACATGAACCATCGCCCCAGCTCAGTTCCACTGCGCATGTGCATGCACCTCCCACCAGCCAGCTGATTGCTAGGTATCTGCCACCCCTGCGTGGGGAGCAGGGCGCATGTGGGCGTGGAAGAATGCCGGGGGGGTCACACATGCATGCGCGGGGGTGTGTGGGGAGCGTGCATGCATGGGTTGCACATGCATGCACAGGGTGGGTCACAAGTGCATTGCATTATGGGTGCAGGCACGTGTATGCATGCGCGCATGCACTTTCAGCACATGATGACAAAAAGGTTAGCCATCACTGCCTTAAGATGTAAAAAAGAATGTAATAAATTCTTCATAGTTACAGATCAGTTGAAAAAAAGCAGATAAGCCATATCATCAGTTTAAGTTTGCTAAAAAAAATTTAGAAGTCTAAAAAATCTTTAACATAAAAAAAAGGGAAAAAGCCTATTTATGAAACATTCATAAAGAACAACAAAAGTTCAATGAAAAGGGTAAAAAAAAACCCTGAAAATATCCTCCCCAATCATACATCCATTAAACAACATCCCAATAAGCAGCAACCAGTACCTAATCACCACCATAAGCTACAGATAATCACCAGCTTATCAAAGAAGAAACAACCCAAATTAATATCTATATCTTATCCAAACTTACATAAAGTAAGTAAAACAAATCATACTATATGAACAGCCAACGGAGCTCACTTCTCCAAAGCATTAATGATTTCACCTATTTGGTCAATAAAGCCTCTTCAAGCTCAGGGAACATCAAGAAAACAACAATAGTGGCTACCAATTGTAGAATAATTCTCTTATTTACTAAGTTCAAAGCATGTTGTTCTTTCCTCTTTCCACACTTTTTGTTACTGCTCACAAAAGAAAAGGAAACTTTTTAGGAAGATGAAGCATGATACATATGAAGTCGTGGGTTAACTCTGCTGGGATGCCAAATTTAATGATATTTGGACAAAATATGTATTTCAATATTACAGGTTTATATTTATAAACTGTAGGATTGGGACAATTCCTGGATGACAATCAGATTTGAGAAAGGAACTTAATTAATATCGGGCTGTTTCTATTAAACATTCCAGGGAAGCACCACTATACTTAAAAATAAGGCTTCCATTAATTTAAGCGTTGTTGCAATTCAGTGGGCAATTCGAATCCTCATGTGACTTTTCAAAATTTTGGAGTCCCTTCTGATTTTTAATGCCTCTACAGTTGAGACAAGACACAATATTCGCATTCTGGCACAACTGCTGCACAAACACAAAGCATGAAAAAATTGTTTTGGAAGTTGTGACATTAGACTTCCGTCAATCTTGGAGAGCCAGGCCATGTTACTTTTCCCTAGAAACTTCTACCTCACTTCACTTTCCATTGCCTAAATCCCAGATTCTCAAATTAATCAGATAGTTTTATCAACAAAACCCATCTTAACCTTTCAAATCAATTTTTAGTCAGGTTAATCACTCCTGTAAAAAACTGTCTGGATTGGTTTTTCCTGTTTATATAAGCAACACATATCAAATTCTGGTCTCAGCCCACCTGAAGTTCAGCCTACTTCATTTCTTTCTTTTTCTGCCCTGTCCTGCACAACACATATTACTGTAACCTATGACCAGGTTGTAGTTGTTTCTGTTCTATCGTTGTTTCAGCTTCCAAGGAGAATTAGATTCAAGAGAATGACATCTTGACTGCCAAGCAGTTCTTATATTTAACCCTTAGGCATGAGTTCTTCAGAGATATTTCTATAACATACATGGAGTGGCTATATTTCTTCTCTCTCTGTTTAGACACATCCCTCTCCAGCCCAAACTAAAATAGTAACGCAAGAATGACCAGAAGGAGTGCATAATAACATATGAGATATGGCACAGTGATTAATTCAAAATTAAGAGAAGCAATAAAAAACAATCAAGTGTGGAAACAAATTGCTCTGGGGGAAGAGAGATTCTAAATAAACCACAAGTCCCAAAATGCTAAAGTTTCAGAAAAGATCCCTGGAGCTCGGCTGGACATAGTGGACTTTTCTCTCTGCCATAAATACAGGTAGCTCTCAACTTACAATAGTTCATTTAGTGACCGTTCGAAGTTACAATGGGACTGAAAAAAAAAGTTACATATGGCCGTTTTTCACACAACTGTTGCAGCATTCCCATGGTCATGTGATCAAAATTCGGTCACTTGGCAATTGACTCATATTTATGATGGTTGCAGTCTCCCAGGGTCTTGGGATCCCCTTTTGCAACCTTCTGACAGCAAAGTCAATGGGAAAGCCAGATTCACTTAACAACCATGTGCTACTAATTTAATGACTGTAGTGATTCACTTAGTAACTGTGGCAAGAAAGGTTGTAAAATGAGACAAAATTCACTTCACAACTGTCTTGCTAATAAAAAAATTGGGCTCAATTGTGGTCATAAATGGAGGACTATTTGTATATGGAAAGAAACACATTTTCCTGTATTTTTTGAAGGGGAACCAAAGATAATTGTAATGGAGGAGGAACCACATCACACACATACTTGTGAGGCCGAATATGGAGTCTCCAGATATTCTTTGAGGGTTTTTTGTTTGTTTTAACAATAGGCCTATTATAGAGCTTTTATTACTGTAAAAGAGTTTTCAACTGTTTTTGAACTCAAAATGGTCTCTTATTTTTTGGGGAAAACATGATCAAAGAGGGGCTCTGTGATTTGTGGAAAGAATAAGTCAGCACCTTCTCTTCCTTTAAGGAAAATTGCAAATGCAAGGGGATTTTTAAAATAATGTTGATATTTCAGGCACAAATAATACTTCATTTGTGCCAGAAGTAATCTGGAATAATGTCCCATTAATGCAGACAATATCATGGAATGGATTCTGTTGATGTAGCTGTGCGCCTTCTGTTCTTTCTAGCGTACATCATTTATTGTGAACAGGTTTTAAAACTGAAGACAAACTCATTCAAATCATAAAATATTCTGCAAATTTTGATCACTAATGGGATGGCTCACTAGAATGGAGACAGGAAAAATTAGGCATAGTTTGTACATTTTGGAGAAAAACAATAAAACAATAAAAACATTTTCCCCAACACCCCAGTACTATTGTAGGCATATATCAATAATCTTCATATGGCAGTGCATTGGAGGGAGCTGGTTGTGGTCTTTAGTTAGGTAGGCCTGGGAGCAAATAATTTGCAATTAATATTATTGGTGGTGTTATGAACTAATAAAGGCATTTAATAAAGTTTTAACAGCCTTAAAAAAAGCAGGGTTCTAATCCTGCACTTCTGATTGGCCGATAATAGCGATATCGGATTGGTCCTTTTCTGGGACATCTGATTGGCTGTTAACAGGCCAACTCTCATTGGTTCAAGGGTTTAACACTTCCAAGTTTCTCATTGGCTAATAGGTCAGCAGCCAACCCTATATAAGGGCTGCTGCTGCCCTAGGGTTTTGCTCTGTTCAGTATGCCTAATAAAGAGTTGAAGTTCACTGTCACTATCTCGTCTCCGCTCCTTGCATCCATGCACAGAACTTAACAGGTGGTGCATATTATTGATTTTGAATGATACACATATGATATCAACATTAACTACTTATTAACTACTTTGCTTCCTCCTCAATTCCCTTTTCCATTCCCTTCACTTTCTGAATTTTTATTCAAGTATTCTATATCTTTAATAAGAGAAGGCCTGTGTGGTTGTTAAAAGCTGACACTGATTTCATGGCTCACACTCAGTACTTCAAAAAAATATTGTATATTTTCCAGTTCTAAACTGGAGAAAATAGCATATTCATCCAACTCAAAATGGTAATGTTTAAGGAAATACCACATTGGCTGCAAAAATCCAGGTGGCCATCAGTTGGAAATAGTGAACTAGAATTTCTGACTCTCTCTGCTGTCATTAAGCGATCATCTGAATGTCTGCAGTCCAGATATGATATCCCTAAAATTGAAGTCACATGACATATGGATTGAGAAGAAAACAAGTATCATAATGTCTCATTTACTTGTTTTTATACCTGCAAAAGCATACTGAAGGTACAATAAACAGCAAATGTCAAGTGCTCCAAAACGCCTTACATTTAGGGCATCAATAAAACAAAACTGTTATGGACTAAGCCAACACAGTGATTCAACCCTCAACAACTTTACTTTACAGCAGGCTTGTAATCCTGCACTTCTCATTGGCCCATAGATAGCGAGTCATGATTGGTCATTTTTGGCCAGTCTGATTGGCTGTTAACGGGGCCCCCTGATTGGATGCTTGTGAAAGCGGTTAACTCAATTCATTGGCTGTTTTGACAGCAGCCAGCTCTATAAAAGAGCTGCTGCCACCCAAGTATTTGCTTTGTTCTTATTTCACAATAAAGAGTTGAAGTCACCGTTCGATGTCTCATCTCTGTTCCTTGCACCCATACCCAGGACTTAATACTGGCGACGAGGATGGGATGTGGAGATGATAGAGCTGACTAAGAACGCATCGAACAAGACAGAGCACGTGGTGAAAGAGCGCACACAACAAATGGTAAGATGACCAGCGGCGCCATACCACCCGCTCCATTCGACCCAGCAACCGAAGACTGGGACTCGTATGTAGATCGCTTCCAGATGTTCCTGGAAACCAACAACTTAAAAGATGCTACGCCTGGCAAGAAACGAGAGGTGTTCCTGACTCATGCGGCCCCGCCGTTTTCAAAATGGCTAAAGCCCTAGCAAAACCGGCGGAAGTGAAGACCATGGATTGGGATACCCTTGCTCCAATCCTCCGGGCCCATTAAGCACCTGCAGTACCCACACTGATACGAAGACATGAATTTTACCAGATGGACCAATGGAAGGACGAGAACGTTGGTAATTTCGTAGCTAACCTCCGGAACCTAGGAGGCCTTTGTGGTTTTGCAAACTTAGAAGAAGCCCTAAGAGACCGCATAGTTCTGGGTTTAAATGCACCACACGTGCAGAGTAAACTGATGGCGAAAGGCGACATCAGCCTTACAAATGTCATTGCCGACGCTACTGCCGCAGAAGCAACCAGGAAGTCAGCCACTCAATATGCCAAGCAAATGCACCGCTTCGCCAACTCACCAACGAGATCCCACTCACCACTAAAAAGCATGCTACCACTACCCACCATGAAGACCTCGAATCATCCTCAGACAGTGATGAAGAGGAGGTCAACCAGCTCCACTTGGAATGAGAGCAAAGGAACCAGAGACATCCGCACCAATGTGCTGGCTGTGGGGCAAACCACCCGCGATAGGTGCAAATTCCTCGATGCACACTGCTGTAACTGCGGAAAAAGAGCCATATCACGAAGGTCTGCAGAAGCAGACGAGAGTCCAGTCCCAACCGAAGGGAGAACAACCTCCGTTGGAAGATAGGCAAACCTCCTGAGAACCGGGACCTTCTGAACCACTAATGGAGCAACCACTATTACTACAGAAACCAAGCACCTGCCTCTTCAACGAGACGAGAAGAGGCCCACCAAACCATTATCATTGGCCACGCTTCATCGTTCGATGCAAGAAAGATCCACGTAAAGGTTACTATTGAGAATCGTCCATGCGTGATGGAAGTCGATTCGGGATCGTCCCTATCGATGGTATCCTGGAAAACCCTCAAACAGCTGATCCCTGCCATTTGCTGCCAGGACCTCAGCATGCAATGAATCATCCTGAAAGACTACCAGGGAAACAGAATTCCAGTTGTCGGTTCCAGCCATGTCCAAGTATCTTTTAAGGACCGCACAGCGACGCTTCCCCTGACTGTCATCGATCATAACCGACCCAGCTTGTTAGGGTTACAGTGGTTCGTTAGTTCGGGATTGAACTAGCCAGCATACACCAAACCAGAAGCGACGACAGGGAAGAGGCTCTAATCCAGGAATTCCAAGACGTGTTCGCAGGAACATTAGGCAAGTACAAGGGGACCCCTATATCATTTAATCTCAGCCCTGAGGCTTAAGCCTCGCTGGGTACCTTTTGCCTTAAAACCGAAGATCGATGAACAGCTAGATAAACTGATAGCCCAGGGCATATTGGAACTGATTGACCACGCCCGCTGGGAAACCCCGTTAGTAACACCCATGAAGCCGGATGGTTCGTTAAGAATTTGTGGGGATTACTGGGCCACCCTAAATCATGTTCTTCAACAGAGCATTACCCAGTTCTGGTGGTTCAACACCTTCTTCATTCCCTGGGTGGCGGAAAAATATTTGTGAAATTGGACTTAGCTCAGGCGTACCAGTAACTACCTGTAGACGCAGCAACTGCGGAAGCCCAGACGATAGTTACACATAGAGGCGCTTTCAAGTGCAATAGACTCCAATTCAGAGTAAGCGTGGCGCCGGGCATTTTCCAAAGTTTAATGGAGAGACTATTACAGGGCATAAAAGGCGTTGTACCTTATTTTGACGACGTCCTAATAGCTGCCCCCACTAAAGAGTTATTAGTACAACGACTCAGAAAAGTCCTTCAGAAATTCAAAGACGCTGGCCTGAAGGTAAAAAGGGACAAGTGTCAACTTTGTACCGAGAGAGTGGAGTTCCTGGGATATCTTCTTGACAGGCAGGGAATCCACCCCACCAAAAAAAAACTAACCGCAATCAAAAAAACCCTGAGACCTAGGAATAAGACAGACCTCCAAGCCTTCCTGGGACTCATTAACTTTTATAACATTTTCTTTCCCCAGAAGGCAACCGTAGCCAAGCCCCTAGATAGACTTCTTGATAAAAAGGCTCCCTGGGTCTGGGGATGGTGTGAAGAGAAAGCGTTCCAAGGGATAAAAGACCTCTTAACCTCCGATGCTGTATTAATGCAATACAACGAGACTCTACTTTTGACAGTTACCTGTGATGCCTCACCATTTGGAGTGGGAGCCATCTTAAGCCATGTACTACAAAATGGAAATGAGGCACCTATTGCATTCTTTTCGAGAACTTTGTCTAAAACCGAAAGGAACTATAGTCAACTTGATAAAGAGGCTCTCACTATTGTATCCGCAATTAAACGTTTTCATGAATACATATATGGGAGACCCTTTACCATAATTACAGACCACAAGCCGCTACTTGGTATTTTGGCGGGAAACAAACCAACTCCCCATATCTTATCACCAAGAATGACACGTTGGTCAGAATTCTTAGCTGCCTACGATTACTGATTGCAACACCGCTCGTGGAAAACCATTCCCCACGCTGACGCTTTGAGCCGCTCTCCACTACCAGACATCATAGAGGACCCTGCTCCAACTGTAGCCATATTGCAAATCGAAACCCTCAAATCGCCGCCACTCACCGCTTGGGATATCACCTTAGAGACAAAAAAGGACCCTGTTTTGGCATGAGTGCTCAGCTGGGTAGAATGGGGTTGGCCGGTCAGCGCAACCAATGACACATTCAAACCATTTAGGAATCGTCAAACAGAGCTATTCTCCCAGAAAGGCTGCATAGTGTGGGGAAACAGAGTCATAGTCCCGGAAAAATTGCAATATAGGGTATTGAAAATCCTGCACGATGGACATCCAGGCATCGTGCAGATGAAGGCATTGGCCAGTAGTTATGCATGGTAGCCTGGTTTAGATAAACAGATAGAGACCTGGGTAGCAAAATGCAGCAAATGCCAGGAGACTCGCTCCGCTCCTCCAAAGACTCCCCCAACTCAGTGGGAAACGCCTCGAGGTCCTTGGTCCCATATCCACATCAATTTTGTGGGACCCACAAGAGGACACACTTTCCTCCTAACAGTGGATGCCTATACAAACTGGCTCAAAGTCCACAAGATGAAAAGCACCACCACAGACGCAGTCACTAAAAAACTGAATAAACTATTCGCTACCCACAGATTGCAGGATGTCCTAGTCTCCGATAATGGCCCCCAATTCACTGCTCTGCCATTTGAACAATACTTGGCAGATCGGGGTATCCGCCATGCTTTAACATCGCCAGCTCACCCTGTGGCCAATGGTAGGGCTAAGCGAATGGTTCAATTTGTAAAACAAACCTTGCACAAAATGGACCACGGCGACATTGACGACAAAATAAACCAGATGCTTCTTCTCTAGCACATAACCCCAAACAGATCAACAAACAAAACCCCAGCTGAACTCCTGATGGGTTGCAAACTTCGCTCGCATCTCGATTGCCTCCACCCAAACTACACGCTGGAACAACCCCCGGGATCCAGCAGCAAGTGTCGGGCTTTCCAGGAAGGTGACCTCGTGTTTGCAAAAAACTTCTCGGCCAACCCATTGTGGGTCCCCGTGACAATAACGCAACTTATGGGACCCCGATCCTATCGCCTACAAACCGCAGACGATAAGATGTGGAAATGCCACATAGACCAACTCCATTCCAGATTAGCACCAGAACCTCTAGCTGGGGGGGGGGTGAAGGAACATTGAGGAGGCCAAAGAAGAAATGATAATTGAAATCCAACAGCCTACACAACCAACCAGGGGATACTCACCATTCGAAGGAGAACCGAGCCAGGGAGTGGCCTCACCGCGTGACAGCACTGCATTGGAGGCGGATCCAGGAAACCCGGAAGACAGCACTGACGTAAGCAGAGAAAGCAGCCCAGGGCCACAATCTATGCCATCCAGCCCAGTGAGCAGTCCACCGGAACCAGAATCAAGACAGAAACCGGTGGAACCGCGCAGGTCAAGCAGACAGGTGAAGCGACCTGCCTATTTACAAGAATATGTCACCCCACCCCTCAGACGGAACCTAGGGAGGAGGGGTGTTAAGCCAACGCAGCGATTCAACCCTCAACAACTTTACTTTACAGCAGGCTTGTAATCCTGCACTTCTCATTGGCCCGTAGATAGCGAGTCGTGATTGGTCGTTTTTGGCCAGTCTGATTGGCTGTTAATGGGGCCCCTTGATTGGACACTTGTGAAAGCAGTTAACTCATTTCATTGGCTGTTTTGACAGCAGCCAGCTCTATAAAAGAGCTGCTGCTGCCCAAGTATTTTGCTCTGTTCTTTCTTGTTAATAAAGAGTTGAAGTCACCGTTCGATGTCTCGTCTCCGTTCCTTGTGCCCATGCCCAGGACTTAACAAAAACAAAACAAAACAACTGCAGAATGAAAGTCCTATGCAGCTACAGAACTTTTGGGATGGGGTGCTAAAACCACTGCATAAATCTGCAAGGGCTAATTTCATAGATGTATTTCATCACTTTCTAATAGCAAGTTCAAGAGATGACAGAGATACAGAAAGCCACAGCAAAAAGAATCAGTACATTCTACCTAAGCTAGACATGTTGCTTTTCAGAAGTGTCTCTTCACACCTTCAACAAGAATCATGATTACATTATGTAATTAGATGCTACAACCAGGGGTGGGCTTCAAAAATTTTAGCAAAGGATTCTCTGCCTGGTTGTTTGGTAGGTGTGGCCATGGTGGGCGTGACCTAGTTAGCCTCCTGCACCACAGCGGGGGGCGTTTTTGCCCTCCCCAGGCTCTGAAGGCTTTCCTCGAGCCTCCACAAGGGCTTTCCCGGGCTCCAAAGGCTCTCTGGAAGCCGGAAATAGGTCCATTTCTGGCTTTCCTGAACTTCTGGAAGGCCCGTTTTTCGCCCTCCCTGAGCCTCTGTATATGCCCTGCACTTACTTGCATCCAAAACAGGCCACATAGGGATGCCTGGGTGGGGCAGGATGGGTGGGAGGGGCCAGCCAGGAGTGGGATTTGGGGGTTCTCTGAACTTCATAGAATCTTGGCTAGGGGCTCTCTTGAACCCCTGTGAACCCCCAGCAGCCTACCTCTGGCTACAACTACAGTTTCCCAAAGGTTCCTAAACTTTATTTGCCAGGTAGCATGGACAACTTTTTTAGGGATTTAATAAGCTGGAGTCAGCATCTGAACAGCAAAGGGTTACCCATACTTACCAGTTTTAATCTGATCAAACTGAAATATGCATCTCATTCAATGTTATTTTATTTTTTAAGTTAGATGGTAGTAATAATTGCAGATGAAACTATTTGGAAAGAGCCCAAAATAAACTAGGCACATGACATCATTTCTGCATTTTTCACATCAAGGACTTTATAAGAAGGGATCAGATTCAAATCTGTCATCCAGCTGAAATGTGTGCCTGTAAAGAATTACTTTCCTTTATTGCTTGCAAGGACACTGTCAAGATAAATAAAGATCACAAACTTCAACTCTGAAAAAGCAAAGGTCATTCTACTGAAGGATCTCTATCAAGACTTAGATGGTTCTTAATCTGATAAGTCAGCTCCCTAGAAAAACAGAAATAAACAGACAAAAATGCACACACAATCAGTCTGTCAAAAAAAACAACAATGGTAGTTATTTCTATTCGGTCAAACCCAGAGATTGAAATCATCTTGCGGAAGGGGCTCTCTCTTACCAGTATTAAGGAAAAAGTCTGCTGCTAAGACTAGTTTAAATTGAAACCAGTTAATCAAGAGTTTTAAAATGAGTAGGAACAGATGATGAATCTCCAGAGGCAAACCAGACCCAAATTAGTAAAACTTTAAAGAGTCTTTCTTTTTATGTTCC
Source organism: Hydrophis major (assembly GCA_033807585.1). Taxonomy (NCBI): domain Eukaryota; kingdom Metazoa; phylum Chordata; class Lepidosauria; order Squamata; family Elapidae; genus Hydrophis; species Hydrophis major. The sequence goes on along the minus strand of CM066328.1, from coordinate 110,588,331 downwards.
AGTATGATAGCAACCAGCTCCTGTTTCAAGCTTTCTTGTGTTTCTTAGTCTTATCTGGATAGTTTGGGGTGATGTCAGCTGCCCAGTCTGCATTCTCTGATATAATTTATTTTGTTCTCCGTGACCTAGAATCGCCTGGCATTTGTATGCTTTCTGGTTTCATTTTTATCTTATAAGTGAACCATGCATGCCAAAATATTTCAAGCACTCTTTCTTAATCTGTCTGATTTCTTTCTTTCTTTTTTTTAAGTCAAACATTTTAAAATCCTGTAAACTATCCATTTACATTTAAAAAAAAAACTCCTTTCCTGTATGGCCATACTATTACTGGCATTGGTACGTTGTACTTATATATTGATTTGTAGCTTTTTGGGGATTACATGTGGTGGATTTGTATCAGAATGAAGTTCTTGAATAAGATTCAGTGAGGGACTCGAAACAAAAAGCTGTCTCTATGTGAACTGAAATTATTCCTGTTAAGTCCTGAGCATGGGCACAAGGAACGGAGACGAGACATCGAACTGTGACTTCAACTCTTTATTCGTGACTTCAGAACAGAGCAAAATACTTGGGCAGCAGCAGCTCTTTTATAGAGCTGGCTGCTGTCAAAACAACCAATGATTTGAGTTTACTGCTCTAACAAGCATCCAATCAGAGAGACCCGCTGTCAGCCAATCAGATTGGCCAGAAATGACCAATCACAACTCGCTGTTCGCAGGCCAATGAGAAGTGCAGGATTATGAGCCTGCTGTTAAAGTAAAGCTATTAGGGTTGTTACTGATGCGTTGGCTTAGTCCATAACAATCCCCTCAAGTGGAAAGAAACCAAGAGACTAGGATTGGCTAAGCCTTGTTAGAAGTTACAAAAATGTATGGGGACTGTAACATTTTGGAGTCATTACAAAGAATGAAGTATCAAGCTTGATTTGGTTTCTTCTGGAGAATCTAAATCTGTTAGATTTTGAGTTGAATTGCATATTGCAATAGCAATAGCACTTAGACTTTTATACCACTTTATAGTGCTTTACAGTCCTCTCTAAGCAGTTTACAGAGTCAGCATATTGCCCCCAACAATTTGGGTCCTCATTTTACCCACCTCGGAAGGATGGAAGGCTGAGTCAACCTGCCAAATTGCAGTAGGAGTAGCTTGCAGTACTGCACTCTAACCACTGCATCACTAAGGCTCCTATGCTCAATCCAGGGACTTATATGAGAAGCAGAAAGGAAGTTTTAAAAGGTCATTTTTAAAATCCCAGAATTAGGGGATTTGAGAATGCTTGAGACACAAATTTTCCCTTTTTGTTCAATTGTTTCCAAATTTTGGAGACTGCCCCTAGAAGTCCCTGAATTTTTCTTGGCAAGATTTTTTAGAATTTTCATTTGGCATTATCTACTTCATAGGGTTGAGAGAAAGTGACTTGGCCAAGGTCACCCAGCTGACTTTGTGCCCAAGGCAGGACTAGAACTCACAGTCTCCCAGTTTCCAGTCTGGTGCCTTACCCATGAAACCAAGTTGGCTCTCAAAACACCTTTATCATGTTTTTATCTTAAAAAATACATATAAACATTGGCCTTTAAGCTAAGGAAACCTGAATTCTGGTCCTTTGTCAGAGAGTGAACTCAAACACAGATCTTGTATGTGTTGGAGTAAACTTTGCATTAGCATTTAAGTAAGGAGAAACAAGTTTAAAACATCTCATTGTGGATGTACGAGATCCCCTTCGGCATACCAAAGACAGGAAAAGAAATAGAATCCTGTTTGTGGTGATGTGAAAGCAGAAAATCATTTCATTTACTCATCTCATCTTAGTAATCAGGTGGTCAATTTCAATAGATGTAAGTTGGCACCCACATCTGTTGATTTTCATTTATGGTATGTTTAAATAATGAGTATATCTTACTTACTCAAACTGAAAGCAGATGACCAATTGTTGACTACAGTATTATCAGAAAGGATTTCCCCCCTTCAAGGGTCATTAACTTTAAAATGGAAGTGTTGTCTTCAATTCACCAAGAGGCAGGAAACACTTTTTGTCTATTAATCTTCTTTTCTGGAGGGAGGAAGCCTTAAATTCAGGGTAATCTTCCTTTTTGGGTAAGTATAGTTGCATTAATATTACTAGTGAACTGATAACAGAGTTTCTTTTGGCAAAGAGCAAAAAATATTTTGCTGTTTTTATACTTACTAAAAAAAAAATCCACAAACAGCAACACAAAAAAATCCACAAACAGCAACACAAAATGTATTCAAATGAGCACCCTCTTTTAAAAAGTGGTATCTAAAGTGAACTCCCCGATATTTGAAATGTAGTACTCTAAAGAAATACATTATTTTTCCGGATTTTAACCCAAGCCACATACAGATACACATATATTGGCTACATTAATCAAACTTTATGCATTGAGAACATTTGTAAACTTTTCCTAGTGTTGCACAAAGATAGTTTTAACTTTTTTTTTTTACTGACTGGGTTTTCCTAGTGTGGTGTGAGTCTAGAGAGCAGATGTTTCCCAAACCAAAATAATCCTGCACTTCAGTTCTTTGTTGTTACTGCCAAACCTATCATCTGTGGGAAGATCAGAAGGACTCTGGCTGTTCGTATTATTTCCACCCAGCTTTGCTTCTCATTATTATTTCCACCCAGCTTTGCTTCTAATTCCAGCTGCTTAATTCTAACATGCCTAGTTTTCTCTCATTGTGTAGGAGAACACCATGCAAAAGCAGGAATGCACCAAAGCAGGCCATGCCTGCCAGCCTTGAGTATCAAATCTTTCTTGAGGCTCCCTTAGTGACTATTAAATTACTGTCAGTTTCCAGCTGGGACCACAACAGCTTCCATAGTGCCTAATCAAGCAGTGTGTATTATTCTCACACTTTGAGAACACAACCCTTCTTCTGCCAAATTTAAAAAAGGAGCAACTGTAATATGTGTGTATTGGGGTAGGACAGATAGTTATTTATGTTGAAGTTACTTCAGTGCAAGTCTGTTTGAAAGACTTTCATGATAGGATTATTGGCCAAAAAGCAGAAGAAAGACCAAGTGGTCAATATACTTTACTCATCATTTTTCCAAGAGAAATGATTGTGTAGTAGATATAGGAATTCAGTTTGGCAGGTCACATTGAGTTTTTGCTCTAACAACTCACAATTCTTATAGGGTTTCAGTATTCTGACAGCAGAAAAGTAAAAATAAAAATAACTCTAGGGAGGAAAATTAGCAAGGAGTATAGACACATTACAGTCTATTATCACAACAATGTCCCCTCTTCATGTACACGTTAATGAGGAAAGGTATAGTCCACTGGAAAGCAAATTATGGAATCCAGTCTACAGTATTTTCTTCCCCTTGACACAATGTAGGTGTATCCACAGTATCCTCTTCCTGATCCTAGGACTTCATCATTCTATGTTCAAGACTCTTGCACAAATAACCAGGGTGATATGTTTCCTCCAGACGAAATTGTAGTGTGGACAACGATCACAAGAACTATTGGGGCTGCAAGTACATGAAAATAGTTATTTTATGATAGGTAGGGTATATGACATATATAGGCAAGAAAGCTGAACAGTGTATGAATATGGTTACCTTTCAGTGACATTCTCATTTTAATTTCCCTCTTCATCATTTAATTCCCATGTCTTGGAAGTTTTGCTGGCACAAATAAATTTGGATAGAAAGAGGAAACCTAGTAAGATTTAAATCAATGCATTTCTCTACAGAGAAAAATAATTGGGATGAAATAATTAATACAGCTTCTGTCTGAACATTTTTGAGCAGTGAGAATACAATTCCTTCATAAATGCAGAAATCTTGAGAAGCAGAAGGCAGAGACACTTGGCATTCAGACTTCTTCAATCTTAAAAGAGATTTCTTGCATTTTGGTGCATCATTTTGCCCTTTTTTTGCCCCCAAATTAATTGGAGATCAATAGAATTTTTCTGGTGGGTCAGGATTTCCTCCCCTCCTATGTTAACAGGAATTAATGAGCTATTGCAGTAGCAAATAAAGGTTATTATTGACAAGTCAGCTTCCACATTGCAAGATCTAATTTATCATTTGTTGATAATAATCTATTTTGTTTATAAGTAGTCCTTGACCTACACCCATTCATTTAGTGACTGTTTGAAGTTAACAATGGCATTGAAAAATGTGACATATAACAGATCTTCACACTTAGGACTGTAGCAACATCTCCACAATCATGTGATCAAAATTCAGATGCTTGACAACTGGCATGTATTGATGATGGATGCAGCATCTTCAGATCATGCAATCACCATTTGCAATCTTCTTAGCTGGCTTCTGACAAGCAAAGTTAATGTGGGAAGCCAGATTCACCCAGCAATCACATGATACTTTTAAATGCAGTCCCAAAGGTGCTTTTTTTCAAGTGGCAACTGGACTTTCTTCCATTCCCCACCATCCAGTCAGAACCAAAAAAGCTTCAAGGATGAGAAGCGAAACGATTTCAAAGAAAAACCAAAAAGTCCAGTTGCTTCTTGAAAAAAAGCACCTTTGGGACAACCATGACCTGGATGACTGAGAATCTCCATAAACATTTAAATGCAGTGATTCATTTAACAACCATGGCAAAAGAGGCAAAACTCACTTAATAATTGCCTTGCATAGCAACAGAAATTATGGTCCCCATTTTGGTCATAAGAAAATGACCATGACTATATCATAGCTGTATGACATTTTCTTTCCACCATCTTAAGCAATTATTAAGAATGGCCCATTTTTGTCTCTTTTGTTTGTATTAATCACAGGGACATTTTTAGTTCTGCTTTCTGCTGCCCTTTATAACTCAACAGAAAGCATGCATTCATCCATAGTCCCAAAGGTGCTTTTTCAAAAGACAATTGGACTTGGTTTTTCCTTGAAGATGTTTCGCTTCTCATCCAAGAATTTTCTTCAGTTCAGAACTGAAGAATGTTCATGGACATGAAGTGAAATATCTTCAAGGAAAAACAAAGTCCAGCTGCTTTTTGAAAAATCATTTTTGGAACAATGATCCATGATCTGGGAATTTCATGTAACTTCATATAAGTTATTCATCCAAAGGTTTATACTAATGTACCTGCTTTTTTCAATGTGATATCTATCTATCTATCTTTCTCATCTATCTATCTATCTATCTATCTATCTATCTATCTATCTATCTATCTATCTATCTATCTATATCTGCAATACCACATGGACATTTTACATATGTGCATATATGTACTTGCTGTACTTCCAGAATTTACATAAACAGTTTATGTTTATGAAACATAAACTGTTTTAACTCCTACCCTCAAAATGATGCTATAGAGCACTGCACACCAGAACAACTAGACATAAGGACAGTTTTCCCCCAAATGCCATCATTCTGCTAAACAAATATCACTGTCCAACTATTTACAAAGTTTTCATTACTATTACCGGTACTATTAATCTGTTCATCATTTCTTATCACCCATCCCTTCCCACTTGTGACTGTATGACTGTAACTTTTTTGTTTGTATCCTTATGATTTATATTGACTGTTTCCTAGTGTGATTTGATTGCTTAATGTACCCTATGACTATTATTAAGTGTTGTACCTGATGATTCTTGACTCTTACAAATGTATCTTTTCTTTTATGTACACTGAGAGCATTTGCACCAAGACAAATTCCTTGTGTGTCCAATCACACTTGGCCAATAAAGTATTCTATTCTATTCTATTCTATTCTATTCTATTCTATTCTATTCTATTCTATTCTATTCTATTCTATTCTACTCTACTCTACTCTACTCTACTCTACTCTACTCTACTCTACTCTACTCTATTCTATTCTTCCCATTATCTGTTTCATTTTTCTGTGCTTCTGTTGAGCTGCAAACTGAATTACAATATTTCAAGGCCTGCCTATTAAAACACATTTAATCTACAGTAAGTGTTTTAGGTTCCCATATATACTAGCAAGATTATTTGTGCAAATATTTTCATGCAATTGATTTCTCATCCATCTGTAGTTTGCAATTATCAGACTTTCTCTAGTAACTTCCATGTTCTCCTTCAGGAAGCTTACTACCCCCCCACTTCCCCCCCCTAACTTTTCAAAAGGTTAGCTAAAACCCTCTTTTTCAGGGATGAGACGCAGTCAATTTAGTTCTTAATGCTGATTTTATAGCTGAGTTTTATATGTTTGCAGTTGAGTTAACGGTCTTTGTTGTCTTGGGTATTTGATTGTTTTTGCATCTGGGTGTTTTGTGAATTACTTACCTACTATCCAAGAGCAGAAGATAAAATATAAATGAAATAATACTAATCAGTGCAAAAATGTGATCCTTTCCTTGTTCAATCCCTGATGAACAAGAATGTAAAATGATCTATTTTTGCCATCAGTGTATTTTAAAAGGTAGATCTATTGTAATTATTCTTCACTTTAATACAGCAGTTCTCTTTCCTCCATTCTGAAGCAGAACTTCCATTATTCGCATCATTTTTACTGTATCTAACTTAATGATTTGGACTGACTACTTCCTCACCTTGAGAATGTTTTTCTTCATAGTCACAAGGATCTGTCATCATTCTTGCCCTCAGTCATTCCTTTCTTGTAAATTACTAAGCAATTTGGTGCAATTAGTTCTTCCCATCATTTTGTATTTCATATGGGAACAGAAACTATCCAAGTAATAAAAAAGGATGGACACACACACACACACACACACACACAAGAGGGAGAAAGAGAATGGAAGTATATTTTCAAATAAGCATTATCTCCAATTTCTCTAATTCTAAACGCCTATACTGTAGCTATCCTTCTCTTTGAAATGAGAAGCAAGAGGATTTGTGAAGGTTTGGGACATCTACATTTCACAATGCAGCAGTGAAACGGGGTGGCAGGGAATGGCTCAGAAGAAAATAGTTTGCACGGATGCTTCAAGGCACCATTACCCTTGTGCTTGTGGCGATCTCAATCCAGACCTGGGACTTCCACATGCCCATTGAAGATACAAATCACAAAACAATACTCTGAGTAGTTATTGGCTTTGTAGTTCCTAAAAAGGAGCTAAATACATGTACATCAGGTGGGATGAGATAACATCATGATGGCAGAGTCTTTCTCCAACATAAATGTACCTATTACAACATAAAGAAACTTGCCATTCAATCTTTTGAAGCACAGCTGCAATGGATGGTAAGTGGGATATCTATGCCCATCTTCCCAGAACCTTACTTCCCATCCCATGGGCTGATTTGGGAAAAAAAGAGTTAAGTTTTTAACTCATTCTTATGTTATGAACGAATATGTGTCCCAGGATAATATTGCAGGATCCAATCTGGGGGGGCCACTGGGTACCTGGTCCGACCCAGATTGGATCCTGCATCATTCAAAGCTACTAGATGTCTGTTAATTTTTTTCTTATTTTTCTAATACAGATAAATTAACAGACATCTAGTAACTTTCCTAAAGCAAACAGAACTTAAGTCTAGAATCTCCAATTCCAATTCTCTGGAATCTCAGTCTATTTTCATGAAATTGTTTATTATCCAGTTTTAACAATCTGTAGAGAATAATTATTCACCTAATAGTATATACGTGTTACAATTCCATTGACAGCTCTGGTATTTTAATTGTTGGATTTGGACAAGGTCAATTGTTATTCTGTAGTTCAGCAGCTGTTTTTGATATTGGAAATGTACCTGCTTTCTTCTTGAGAACTAGTGAAAGTGAATGGGGAGTGGCTGAAATGAGAACATTTCAAGTTTTTGCACATGTAAGTCCTTGCCCTTCTCTCATCCTGATTCTCAGTATCTTTTGATAAGCTAAATTGTACATAAAACACATACATTTGCTCTATCAGTCAGCTGGAAGCATTTCAGATTCCTATTATGTTTACTGTCTCCTTCTGCTTGAAAACTTATTTATGATAATAAAAATAATAAAAACCTTGCATTACTGTTTCCCTTCTGGCTTTCGAATACTGGTATTTTAACTTCACCAGGAGATTTAGAAACTTAATGAGAAAGAAAAACAATATTTTATAATAATAAAAAAATCCCCATTCTAAAGAAAACAATTCTGATTGAAAAAGCTTGTCAGCAATATCTCCGCAACTTACTTTGAATCAGGTATTGTTCAACACAGATTCAATGCATCTTAACAAACATGCATTTTGGGAACAATAGCATAAATTAAGATAGCTTTCAATTTATTCATAAACAATGTTTTATGGTAAACCTCTGATCTCCTGCTCTTAGCAGTTGAAAGTCAATATTCCCACTCAAAGTGTTAAAGTTATACATTGCACTTAACTACTTGTTTAACCTGTTTAGACACATTATCATTAAGCATATGTTTAAGTGCCATAAGTGTCAGAAAAGCATTAGTTGTGGCTTTTCCAGGTAAAGTCTGTTCAAATGATCTGTGAAATATGGGCAACCACAGTTTAACCTGGAAGGCAGTCTGTGGTGAGCAAATTAAGTAAAGTTTTATTCATTGAGTTGCCATGCTACTGGTCTACTCACTCTAAGAAGATTTAGAGTATAATGAGCCATAATGTTCCAGCCCTGTTGTATGGATACTTACCGTGACAGTACCTTTTCACCATAAGCAAACTACACTGCTCAAAAAAATAACGGGAACACTTAAACAACACAATGTAACTCCAAGTCAATCATATTTCTGTGAAATCAAACTGTCCACTTAGGTAGCAACACTGATTGACAATCAATTTCACATACTGTTGTGCAAATGGAATAGACAATAGGTGGAAAGCATAGGCAGTTAGCAAAACATCCCCAATAAAAGAGTGGTTCTGCAGGTGGTGACCACAGACCACTTCTCAGTTCCTATGCTTTCTTGCTGATGGTTTGGTCACTTTTGAATGCTGGAGATACTTTTACTTTAGTGGTAGCATGAGATGGAGTCTACAACCCACACAAGTGGCTCAGGTAGTGCAGCTCATCCAGGATGGCACATCAATGCGAGCTGTGGCAAGAAGGTTTGCTGTGTCTGTCAGCGTAGTGTCCAGAGCATGGAGGCACTACCAGGAGACAGGCCAGTACATCAGGAGATGTGGAGGAGGCCATAGGAGGGCAACAACCCAGCATCAGGACCGCTACTTCCACCTTTGTGCAAGGAGGGACAGAAGGAGCACTCCCAGAGCCCTACAAAATGACCTCCAGTGGGCAACAAATGTGCATGTGGCTGCTCAAATGGTCAGAAACAGACTCCACGAGGGTGGTATGAAGGCCCGACGTCCACAGATGGGGGTTGTGCTTACAGCCCAACACCATGCAGGATGTTTGGCATTTGCCAGAGAACACCAAGATTGGCAAATTCGCCACTGGTGCCCTGTGATCTTCACAGATGAAAGCAGGTTCACACTGAGCACATGTGACAGACGTGACAGGGTCTGGAGACGCTATGGAGAAGGTTCTGCTTCCTGCAACATCCTCTAGCATGACCGGTTTGGCAGTGGGTCAGTAATGATGTGGGGTGGCATTTCTTTAGGGTGCCGCACAGCCCTCCATGTGCTCGCCAGAGGTAGCCTGACTGCTATTAGGTACCAAGATGAGATCCTCAGACCCTTTGTGAGACCATATGCTGGTGCAGTTGGCCCTGGGTTCCTCCTAATGCAGGACAATGCTAGACCTCATTTGGCTGGAGTATGTCAGCAGTTCGGCAAGATGAAGGCATTGATGCTATGGACTGGCCCGCCCATTCTCCAGACCTGAATCCAATTGAGCACATCTGGGACATCATGTCTCGCTCCTTCCAGCAATGCCACGTTGCACCACAGACTGTCCAGGAGTTGGGGGATGCTTTAGTCCAGGTGTGGGAGGAGATCCCTCAGGAGACCATCCGCCACCTCATCAGGAGCATGGCCAGGCATTGTAGGGAGGTCATACAGGCACATGGAGGCCACACACACTACTGAGCCTCATTTTGACTTGTTTTAAGGACATTACATCAAACTTGGATCAGCCTGTAGTGTTTTTTTCCATTTTAATTTTGAGTATAACTCCAAATCCAGACCTCCATGGATTGCTAAATTTGATTTCCATTGATAATTTTTGTGTGATTTTGTTTTCAGCACATTCAGCTATATTATGAACAAAGTATTTAATAAGAATATTTCATTCATTCAGATCTAGGATGTCTTATTTTTGTGTTCCCTTTATTTTTTTGAGCAGTGTACATTATTTCCCATGTTTGGGGCACCAGGCAGCCATTTATTCAATCCGGGTTTCACACTGTCAGTTCAAAGAGATCTCTCCTTGAACTTTCCATGATACAGTATTTTTGTATGCATTTATTACTTTAAAATAGCCATAAAAACTCTTATTTTAATTCTAGTAGAAAAGTGGATAAGAGGGTGCTCTTAAATCCTTTTGCCTTCATTCTATCCTCTGAGGAAATTCCACTGGGGGATACAGTAATCACTAAATTCTCTATTGTATCTCTATCTTTTTTTTTCTTGGATCAAAGGCTATTAGCAGTCTCTGGATGCATTTGATTTACATTGGGAAAGTGGTAGAGGGAACAGATTTTAAATTCTCTACTACAATTATTGCAGTCATGATTGGAGTTCCCTCCCTCCAATGTAGCTGCTTTAAAGTTTTTTAAAGGCTCAGGAAATTTCATTATGGGTTTCTTTTTTTTTTTTTTAAAGAATTTTATTGATTTTCTACAAACAAACAAGACAAGCAAAACATTAAAACATCAACTCTCTTATATACATACAATGTCGGTTGGTTCATCAGTTTTGTGCATTCATTTTGTAGTCTCAATTACAGTAATGTTACATAACAACTCATATTGTCAATCCAAACTTATATATCCTAATATCGCTATTAAAAAATCATTTGACTATACTTTTAATCATTCATGCTTTTTGAGATAACAATACTTTAAATAGTTTATTCTATAACAAATCATATAATCATACCAAATCTATCCTAAAAACACTTTATAAATATAATGTCAAATAACAAAGGCGAAAGAAAAAATAAAGATATTCCTTGTCTAACATTCTAAATATTCTATTATCGTATTTTGTCATCTAGCCATTGATAAAAAAGACCCCAAATTTCATAAAATTGTTTATCCTCTTGCTCTCTAATTTCAAATGTCAATCTACTCATCTCAGCACATTCCAATATTTTCTTAATAATTTCTTCCTCAAATGGTATTTTCTCACTCTTCCAATTTTTAGCAAATACAATCCTAGCCGCTGTTAATACATTTACAATCAGATATTTCAAGTCTTTACTGTATGTATCTGGTAAGATCCCCAATAAAAAGAACTACGGTTTCAAATCTATATGTTTCTTTGTCATTTTTTCCAACCGCATGAGAATTTTAGTCCAATATTTTTTAGCGTCCTCACAGGTCCACCACATATGGTAATATGAGCCAGGTATCTGATGACATTTCCAGCATTTTTCAGATTTGTTCTTAAACATTCTTGCTATTCTTGTCGGGGGAAAGTGCCACCTGTAAAACATCTACAAATTTTCTTTATATGCTGTTGACATTGTCATTTTATAATTTTGAGACCACAATTTTTGCCATTTCTCTAAATCAATCCCATATCCAAAATTCTTCCCCCAAACAATCATAATTTCTTTAACTTGTTCTTCCTCTAACTTAATTCCCAGTAAATAACCATATAATTTTTTAATCACCTTCTCATCAGTACCCATCAAAATCTTATCTAGATCTGTCTGTTTATCATAAAATCCCTCTGTTTTAGAATCTTCATCATACCTTGAATGTATTTGCGCATATGAAAACCAGTTCATCTTTATACCTTGTTCCTCTAACTTTTGCATCAATTTAAGTTCACCCTTTTCATCCAATAGTTCCCCATATCTAACTGTTTGTTCCTTCTTACAAATTATAGGATAGGAAAATGCTTCAATAGTCAATAACCAAACTGGATTTCAAATAACATTGTCTTTTTATCTTCTCCCAGTTTAACCACAAAGACTCCCGTATATAATGTCTTCTAAAATAACCCTGTGTTTTAGTTCCCTTATACCATAAAAAAGCATGCCAGCCCAACAGCAAAGCATGACCTTCTAGTGTCAACAATCTAGTCTTTCTTAATGTTATCCATTCTTTGACCCACATCAGACTTGCAGTTTGATAGTACAATTCCCAATTGGGCAGACCAAAACCTCCTCTAATTCTAGCATCTTGCAAAAGCTTTAGCTTTATTCTCGCTTTCTTACCCTGCCATATAAACTTCAACATAATTTTATTTAAATCTTCAAAATAGTCTTTTCCAAGCCTAATTGGTATTGTTTGAAACAGAAATAGAATTCTGGGTAAAATATTCATCTTAATTGTTGAAATTCTCCCTATTAATGACAATTGCAAGTTTTCCCATTTCTTCAAGTCTGTAGCCATCTGTTGTTTAAGTTTAGTATAATTATTCTCTTTTAATGTGCTACAACTTGCTGTCAAATATATCCCCAGATACTTAACTTTATTCGTAACTTGGATTTTCAACAGGTCTGCCAGTTCTTCTCTTTGTCTCAGTAGCATGTTCATTGTCAAAATCTTTGTTTTATCTTTATTTATTTTCAAACCAGCCACCTCACCTATCTTTTCCAATAACTTTGGAGCTGTTTCTAGTGGATCTTCCAGAATAAAAGCTAAGTCATCAGCAAAAGCTTGTAGTTTGAATTCTTCCTCTTTAATTTTCATTCCTTTTATGCTTTTATCATCCCTAATATTTCTATTCAACACTTCCAAAGTCAACACAAATAGCAAAGGAGATAGGGGACATCCTTGTCTTGTGCCTTTTCTTATGTTAATAAAGTCTGTAAGTTCTCCCTCCATCATTACCTTTGCTGTCTGTTTATTATATATGGCTTCTATTGCTTGAATAAATTTTCTGGCAAACCCCATCTGTTCCAATAGTAATAACATAAATCTCCAGTTCATGTTATCAAATGCCTTTTGAGTATCTAGGAATATCAAAGCCGTTTGCTTTTCAGGATGAGCCTCATAGTATTCCAAAGTATCCAAGATTACTCTCATGTTGTCTCTGATTTGTCTCTTTGGCAGAAATCCATTTTGATCTGGGTGCATAAAATTATTTAAATATTTTTTAAATCTTTCTGCTAAAATCAAAGCAAAAATTTTATAGTCTGCATTCAATAAAGAAATAGGTCTATAGTTCTTAATTTGCAGTGGGTCAGCCTCTTCTTTTGGAATAAGTGTAATATAAGCCACTGACCATGTTTTGGGTATCATCTTCTTTGACATAACTTCATTCATAACTTCTAACAATGGGATGCTCAATGATTCTTGAAATGTTTTATAGAATTCTGCTGGAAGCCCATCTGGACCTGGTGTTTTCCCATTATTTTGTTTCTTAAGTGCTTCATTTAATTCCATCATTGTTATATTGCTTCCTAGCATTTCTTCAGTCTCTTTAGGTATCTTCGGTAAGTTAGCATTCTGTCGATACTGTTTAACTTTTTCCTCATCAATATTCTTTTGTTTATATAGTTGCCCATAGAAATCTCGAATAATTTCCTTTTTCTCCTTATTACCATAACAAACTTGGCCTTGATCATCTATTAGCTTCAATATTTTTCTTGATTCCTTCTCCTTTCTCAATTTATATGCTAGCCATCTACCTGGTTTATTTGCATCTTCAAAGTAATTCTGTTCAGAATTTCTAATTTTCTGTGCCAATTCTTCTTTCTCTATTAATTCCATTTTATGTTTAATTACATCCAGCTTCAATTTAATATCTTTTTTCTGTGGCATTTTCTGTAATTCTTTTTCAAGTCTTTTATACTCATCTTCCAAGCCTTAGAAGCTTGCTTTTTCCTAATATTCTTTTTTCTTGTATAATCTATTATCAAACCTCTAGCATATGCCTTCATTGTATCCCAAACATTCTGCCTTGAAGTATCTTCTTTTTTATTTTCTCCAAAGAAAAAAGCCAGTTCCTTCTTCATCTGTTGTATAAAATCTTTTTCCTTTAAAATAGTATTGTTTAATGTCCATCTCGATCTTTTTTTTGTCCCTTCCATTTAATTGTCATTGGGCTGTGATCTGTCCAAGTACTTGTTTCAATATTTGTTTCTTGAATAATGGATATTAATTCTGTTGAGATCCAAATCATATCTAATCTGGACCATGATAAATGTCTATTTGAATAAAAAGTATATTGTTTAGCTTTAACATTTCTTTCTCTCCAAGTATCTTTTAAAGTTAATTCGTCTGTCATTTTAAAAAAAGATTTAGGGAGAGTCTTTCTATTTTGCTTTGTTGTTGTTGCTATATAGTCCCATTTATTGTCCACAATTCCATTAAAGTCTCCCATCATAATTATATTAACATAGTCCAGTCCAATTATTTTCATGTGAAATTTCATTATGGGTTTCTAAAGATCTACATTTTGTATTCTTGAGTTGATTACTGCCCAGGTTTAAGAAATATTTAGTTCTTCTGATGCAAGCCAAGTCTTCATATGCACCCCTCAACTCCCTTCCTCCTAGCGAAAAAGAGCATAATTCAGAACCAATGAGCACCTTTCAGTAGCTTTACTCTGAAATCTGACATGGTGGTGATCTGTAAAAGTAGATGCCCAGTTCCAGTCTTTTAGAGTTTCCATACTGACTAATAGTATCAGTATGTATACTAGATACATGTCCTTCTATACCTCTCCTGGTTCTCTATGTTCACAGAAAATAACTGAGATAAACAAATAGTGGCCCCATAGCCCTATCACCTTAACACCCCACAGCCCTATCACCATACAGCAGGGGTATCAAACTCAAGGCCTGCAGGCTGCAGCCGGGGCTTCCCTGCGGGGCTTCCCTGGAAACAGTGAAGGACAGAGTTCCATTTTTGCTGGCAGAGGGTTGCAGGAGACCATTCCAGCCAAAAACAGAGCTCAGGAATCCATTTTCACTGACAGAGCACTCAGGCCACCACAGGTGCCCCCCAGACACAAGTGATGTTAACCTGGCCATGCTCCCTGGCCATTCCTCCCCCACCTGCAAAATCAAACACAACCCTGATGTGGGTCTCAATGAAATTGTGTTTGACATCCCTGCCATACAGTACAGTCCCTACAGTTTTCCACAACTTGCTACTAAAATTATTATCAGGACAAGATAATTAAACACATTCCTATACTGCTCTTCATGTGTGGGATGTCTCAAGGCTCAACACTGTCTTCATCTTCTATATGAAACCACTGGATAAGGTCATGCAGTGGTATGGTGAAATAAGTATCATCAGAAACCCAGCTCTACAATTCAATCCCAAGCTGCACATCAATGTATATTGATTTAATGTCAATTGTATCATGATTGGATTATTCTAATGCATTCTACATGTTGGTTCCCTTGAAAACTAGCCAGAAACTGCAGCTGGTTCAAAATGCATCAGCACAAGCAGTAACTGGCACACTTTGCTATGCCCATTTATCACCACTGCTATGCGAGCTGCACTGCTATGCGAGCTGCCAATCAAATTCTATAAAGTCCTGTATGGCATTGGCCTGGATATCTGAGGGATTGCTGGTCTTCTATCATTTCTGCCTGCTTGGAAAATTCTGACTGAGTTGGTGTGTTCCAGGTCTCTGCACTAAACATTGGCTTCTTGTGGGACCATGGGAGTGTGTTTTTTCAGTTGTGGCACCCCAACCTCTGCAACAGAGAGGAGGATTGTGTTCCATCCTTCTGTGTTGGTAAAATGAGGACCCAGATTGTTGGGGAGGGGGGCGTAATATACTGACTGTATAAACCACTTAGACACTGCTGTAAAGATATGATATGGACTATTGCTATTGCATTCTTTCTCCTAGGGTTCCAAAAAACTCAGAAAACCTGGCCTTTCTCCCAGGGCTGGGATTAATGTATTATTGTTTGTCTCAGCCCTCATTTTGTTTTGTTAGAGTTTGTTGTTAGTAAGACAGCAGCAAATTTCAGGTGTAAGATAATTTAGCTTGGAACCATTTTGCATACCTTGATTATTTGTTGCTGCTTTGTTTATAAAGGCATCAGCAGAGTTTCTTTCCTTCTTTCTCCTCTTCCTCTTCTCAACTTCACCTGAAATCCAAGTAAAGAACTGTCAATAGAGAATATTTAGAGATCTATGAGAAGGCCGCAGAATATTTTATGGCAGACTTGAAATAGCTATCTGGATTTTAAGAGAGAGAGGCCAAGAGAGAGAACATAATTTCAAAAACCTTAGCTTGTTTTTAATTTATAGTTCTTGAGGAAAAAAAAAAGTGGACAGCCCAATCATTTATATGCCAGGGTAAAAGCAATACATCTATATAAAAGTACAGTGATATATTTCTGTTGCTAGTTTAATGTGCTGCTCTGCGCCCCGTGTGTTCTGATTCATTGAAGAGCAGCAATCATGTAGACAGGAACTGTTCTTCAGTTCCCATCAGCGACAACTAAAGGCCAATTCAAGGTTGCAGATGGGTCATGAATCTAACATAGTCACTGAGAGAATAATTTCCCTTCCACATCACACTGACGGTAGGGCACACCTGGCATATCCAGCTGCAGGGACCTCTGTTTTCTTGATCTTTGCTTTTCCTTTGTCTTCTCCATCCATTTCCCTACTGTTAATGTAAAGTGGTCATGGGAAAGCAAGGTAGGTTTAATCTGATCTTCTTCTGTTAGGGATGGAAAACATTTAAAACTTTTCTTCTATCTTTAACAAACTATCATACTGGTGGGCTTCCAGTTTGAGTTCCTAAGGCGACAGACAGAAATCTGCAATCATGCATGGTTTGGGTCTGGGCTCGCCGCTGGAGCACCCCAAGCCGGCTGGTTTTGGGGCTAAGCCATCCCATAGAGGTGATGAAGAGGGGGGAGACTGCCAGCAGGGTTAAGGAGAGCTGCATCTTTCCTCCTGAGCTGGCCATTACTCCCTTTCCCAAAGGCGGTTGCAGCGGTGGTCAGAAATGGCCACCTCAAAGAAGAACTCAACTGGAAAAGAATGTTCAGGAGGAAGATAAGAAGTGAAAGTTTTGGCTGACCGGGTTAAATTGCAAAAGCAACAGCTAAGGTACCCTGGAATTTAAACTTACAAAAAAATAACATTATTCCCAAAGAAGAGTCTGAAGCAGCGAAGGAAAGTGAAAAGGGAAAGGTTTGGTTTTTTTTCTTCTTCTCTCCCTTTCCCTATACTTAAATAAGAAATTGGAAAAATCCACTTTGACACCAACAGGCAATTAAACTGAAAATAAAACAAAATGTCAAAGGGATAATAAAGATTTCTGGACACTAAAAATTTTTTCATAAGCAGGAAGGGAGGGAAAAAGAATAAAAGGGCAGGATCTGGAAAGAGGGAGGAGACTGCCTGGAATTAAAACTTCAACAAGACTTCTAAAAGATACATTTTAACTGAAACTTTGTAACTAAACAGTAGAACCCCAGGAAGAGAAAATGAAAAAAAGAGCAAAAAGAAACAGCTTGCATGTGTTTGGATTACTTGGTGATCTTTGGATTCTTGGTTATTGCATTTGAATGACTAAAATTAATCGGGTGGTTGTTTAAAAATTTATACAATGGCACTACTTCTGGATGAATTGAAAATGGAACTTAAAAAGTACAAAGAAGATGCACAAGAAGGGAGGGGTTCTTTTGGCTTCGTTTTTCAATTCTTAGAAATGGAGATTTGGAACTATGAGAAACAACAAGAAACGTCTGCAAAACAAGAAGACTGGGACAAAGAAAAAAACATTTTTAATGAATAAGTAATTTTATATGGGGAAGAAAAAGGAAAGGGGGGAAAGAGAAAGGAGAATTTAAGACTTAAAAAATCAACCAAAGAAAAGAAAAATAATTCAAAAAATAAGTATAATACTGGAAAGCAACAGAAGAAGGGAATACAGAAGAGAGAAATAGAGGTAGAGAGATAAAAGGGAGTAAAAAGGGGAGAGAGAAGAAGAGAGGGAAGAAGGAAAGGAAAAGAAGTTACAAAGGACCGAAACATGATATAGAGAAACAGGGCCTATTTAGAGATAATGGGTGAAAATTTAACTGAAAAAGGGATTCTGTAAAGCTACATAAGATTGTACTGTTATATTAGTAATAGAAATAACTTGGAAATTGGAAACAATTGGAAACTTGAAAATTGGAAACAATGTATGATTAAAATGAGGGATAAAATAGTTAGTGTAATTTAGTGAAATGTTTGTGAATAAAATAAGTGAAATAAAATAAATGAGAAAATTGAATTAGGAAGGAATGGGAACATTTTAATTAGTTAATGTCTTATAAAATATAAGTGAAGGGGGGGGATTAATTATGGAAAGCTTATAACTGTTCCCATAGAAGTATGATATTTAATTGAAAAGTAATGTTGAAGAAGTTAAGATTTTAATGAATATTAACATTAATGATAGAAATAAATTGGAATGGAATGTGTTGTTTTAATTACATATATTTATAATTTTTTTCTTTTTTTAAGAATATAGTGTGTATTTTAAGAATGTACCAAGCAGAATCCGAATGAAAGTTATGTATTATATTGAATGTTATAACTTTAGGGAAAAGATATAAAGGCGTCATACTCCAATCAGCAACTATAGGAGAAACTTTGTTTAATGAGAAAAGATAATAGATAATTGAAACAGGACAGACAAAAAATATAAATATAATGATTTGAATTGAGATGAGATAATTAAAATAAAATTGAGAAAATTAAAAGAGGGGAGAAGCTATGTAGAAAATGTAAAACAGTAATAAGATATGGAATAGAACATAAAAATGAGCATGAAATTGAATTTGTGTCTGTATGAAGAAATATAACCTTGGATTACGCTACTTTTAAAAAAGATGTTTTATTTGTATTTTTTTTTGTGAAAACTCAAATAAAATTTACAAAAAAAACAAGCAAACTATTATACTGGCTAACATTAGGATTTATCTCAAAGTGGAGCACATTGTTCAATCATGAGAGCATAGAAGCAAGATGGACCATTTCTGATCAGGTGGCTACCTGATAAAATATCTCAGTGCAAGGACATATGAATTAGTTGGACTGAATATGAAATGGAAATATGGTTGGATGCTGGGATATGGAACTTACGGCCCTCTAGGTGCTGAATTTCTGCTTCTATCAATCCTAACTAGCTTAGCTAATGACAAGATTATGAGGGCTGAAATCCAGAGAATGGACATGTTCCTTATTCTTTATCTAAGCTTCCAGAGTCAATGGTTTTCTTAGCAGTCATGACTTCTTTAGAATGTTACAGAAGCTAAAAAACAACTTCTTCCTTTGGCTTGTAGGTATAGTATTTCTGTTATAGTTTATTCCACAGCAACAACTGTTAACATATGTTTTCATCCAATGCTGGACATGTATCTGAATGAAGAATTGGAGAAACTACATGGTATAATCACCAGGGAGTTATCTATCAGTGTAGTTGTATTTGTTATTATTATCTATTTTATAAAAAATATCTATTTGATCTGATACGAAAGCATCCTAAACTTTGAAAAGTTTTTACAAGATAAGAACATAAAAAAATAAGCAAATATCGTACTAAAAAATGATGAGCCAAGTTGTCAAAATATTGTTTAATCTAGCACCCATCATGTTAAAAATAAGCTTTAAAAACCTGCATGTGTGTGTGTATACACACACTTACACTCCATATGTATGATAACTTATTTCCATGACTTGGGAAACAAGGATAGGATGAGAAGAATCCAATTATATCAGTAGAAAGTAGTTTTTAAGATACTAATTGCTGTGTTAGTATCTAGTAAGATGCTTCCCCATCTTATATTTGTATATATACAGTTTTAGCTTATGCTTACTAAACATACAAGATAGTAATGCTGTAAAACCTCTATGATTCAGAGGTTCAAAACCCACTTCTTCTATTCACATCTCATGGGCATTTGCTGGTAGTCCTTGATTTATAACCATTTGTTTAGTGACGATTTGAAGCTATTGTGATATATTATGGTTTTCATTTCTAATAGTGAATGTACAGTATGACAAGGAAGCCTCTCTAGGCTTCATATACAGCACACCAATAAGAGCCCTTGGAGAGGAGTATATAATCCACTTATATCTTATACCAAGAGTTAGGAACATGGCATCTATATTTGGATCAAATATAGCAAAATCTTTAAGTAAAATCATATGTTCATCCCTAATGTTTGAAATTGTGAAATTCAACTCCTGAATTATACTGAATTGTACCTAATGAACCAATTTCAATGTAAATTTAACTACATTTTTGGATTAGATTCTGTATAATTATTTTAATGTCTTGTCAGTTCTGGCTTTATGTGTTTTTAATGAAAGTAATAAAAATAAACATAACATGTAATGGAATGAATACACACAGAAATAATATTAATACAGTATACAAAACGGAACTTTTATAGATGAGCTGGAGAGATCCCAATCTTAATGAACTGGTGAGTGCATCTAAATTTTTGAGAACATGTTAGGCACACTCTCAAAAGATGGATGCCATAAGAGCGTACCGGGAATACAGGAAAGGACAGAATAACAGCTTTTTATTTATTGCATGTATGTCCTTTCCTCCAGGATCTCAAGGTGGCAAACATTGCAGTCCTTTCTGCTATTATTTTTGCCACAAAAACAACCTGCAGATTAGGTTGAGCAGGGAGAGAATAATGTCCCAAGGTCATCTATTATATTTCCATGGCCAAGGTGACACTATAACTTGGGTTTCCAAGGAGTGATCCAGTACCATAACTGTTGTGAATGAATAATACCAAATAAAGTTATCTTGAGCTTGAAGTCAAGTGCATGGTTCTGGCCCTGCACTTCTGATTGGCTGTTAATGGCAGGATTGGATTGGTCCGCTAAGGAGCATCTGATTGGCCATTAACAGGCCATTCTCATTGGTTAATGGAGCAAGCGCTCCAGAATTGCTATTGGTTGAATAGTTAATAAGTTGCCTATATAAGGAAGGCTATAGCAGCCCTCCAGTTTGAGCTGTCACACCATGTAAATAAAGAGTTTGAAGTTCACTGTTTCTACCGGCTCGTCTCCATTATTCGCACCCATGCTCCAGACTTAACACTGGCGACGAGGGTGGGATTGGATGACATCAGAGCCAACGATGAAGACAACTAAGCACGTGGCTGAAGCGCACAATGGCAGAACCATGTCCGGCGGCGCAGTACCACCCGCTCCATTCGGTCCAGCTCAAGAGGACTGGGAGTCCTACATGGACCGTTTCCAAATGTTTTTGGAAATGAATAATCTGAAGGATGCCACAACCAGGAAGAAACGGGCGGTATTCCTAACGCACTGTGGCCCGATGGTATTCAAAATGGCTAAGGCATTAGTGAAACGGGCTGAAATGAAGGCCATGGACTGGGACGTCCTTGAACCGCTACTAAGGGCCCACTATGCACCGACCGTTCCAACACTCGTAAGATGACATGAGTTCTATCAAAGAAACCAGTGGAAAGGAGAAAGCGTTGCTGATTTCGTTGCAGACCTCCAGAACTTGGGAGGCCTTTGCAATTTCAACGACCTAGAGGAGGCTTTGAGAGACCAAGTAGTTCTCGGGTTAGACGCTCTAAACGTACAGAGCAAAATAATGGCAAAGGGCGACATCACCCTTAAAGACACCATAGCTGAAGCTACAGCAGCGGAGGCGACCAAGAAGTCAGCTGCCCAACTATGCCGAAATCGCGCTCCAGCACACGAACCAGCCAGCGAAGTTTCACCTAAGGCAGAAGGGCAGCTGCAGACGACCTACCATGAGGACCTCTCTTCGTCGTCAGACAGCGATGAAGAAGAGGTCCATCACCTGTGGTCCGATCGGGACCATTACCCGAAGTCCCAGCAACCGTGCACTGGCTGCGGTGCCAACCATTACCGCTCCGATTGCAAATTCCGCGACGTGCTCTGCCACGAATGCGGGAAACAAGGCCACATCGGATGGGTCTGCAGAAGTCTCCGCAGACCCAGCCAGACCGCGAAGGGTACCAATCTCCGCCAGTCGACAGGGAATCGCCCTGCAAGGCGAGAACCAGCAAACCATTCCTACAGAAACCGACCCGTGAGTCACCTAATGAGACAGGAAGAGGCCCACCAAACACTCACTATTGGCCACGCCTCTTCACTAGATGCTAAGAAAATTCAGGTCAAAGTGGACATCGAAAATCAACCTTGCCAAATGGAAGTTGACTCTGTCAATGGTCTCCTGGAAGATCCTCAAGCAACTCATCCCCACTATCTGGCACCAAGACCTTCAATTCCAACGGCTCGTGTTAAAGGACTACCAGGGGAACCAGATTCCAGTCGTAGGATCCAGTAGAGTCCGGGTTGCATTGAAGAACTGCATGGCGTACTTACCCCTGACGGTGATCGACAAGGACCGGCCTAGCCTGTTAGGCCTGCAATGGTTCACACCACTTGGCATTGAAGTGGCAGGCATTAACCGAATCAGCAGCAGTGACCAGGAAGAAGACCTCGCCCACGAATTCAGGGACATCTTCGCGGAAAAGCTAGGCGAGTACAAGGGGACCCCGATATCCTTTAGCCTTAATCCAAAGATAGCTCCCATCCGCCTTAAGCCTCGTTGAGTCCTGTTTGCTCTAAAGCCAAAAATCAACGAACAGCTTGATAAGTTGATAGCCCAGGGAGTTATAAAGCCAACCAACCACTCCCCATGGGAAACACCAATCGTGACCCCAATTAAGCCGGATGGCTCCATTAGAATTTGTGGGGACTATCGAGCCACCCTAAACCACGCCCTGCAACAAAATCCATATCCAGTGCCGGTGGTGCAACACCTCCTCCATTCCCTGGGGGGCGGAAAAGTCTTCACTAAACTAGACTTAGCTCAGGCTTATCAGCAACTGCCAGTTGACGAAAAAACGGCACAGGCACAGAGTATCGTAACACACCAAGGTGTCTTTAAGTGCGCAGCTTCAATTCGGAGTGAGTGTAGCCCCAGGGATCTTTCAGAGCCTAATGGAGAGACTATTGCAGGGGATCAAAGGTGTTGTCCCCTATTTTGACAATGTGCTCATTGCTGCCCCCACTGCAAAAATTTTACGGGATCGTTTAAGACTGGTTTTACAAAAATTCCAAGAAGCAGGCCTGAAAGTGAAAAATAATAAGTGCAAACTGTGTACAGATCGTGTTAAATTCTTAGGGTACTTGATTGACAGTCAGGATATTCACCCTACCGATAGCAAATTGAGAGCAATAAAAAACGCTCCCAGACCCCGGAACAAAGCCGATCTCCAGGCGTTCATAGGCCTCATCAATTTCTATAATGTATTCTTGTCGCACAAAGTGACTGTCACTGAACCTTTACATCGCCTACTGGATAAAAAAGCAATTTGGGTATGGGGTCACAGAGAAGAGCAGGCGCTCCGTAATGTAAAACAACTACTGACTTCGGACGCCATACTAATGCAGTACAATGAGACCTTGCCGTTAAATATCACATGTGATGCATCGCCTTTTGGAGTGGGCGCCATTTTGAGCCAAGTATTACCTAATGGTAGCGAAGCCCCTGTTGCTTACTTTTCAAAAACACTCTCAAAAACCGAGCAAAATTACAGCCAGATCGATAAAGAGGCCCTGGCAATTGTATCAGCTGTTAAAAGATTCCATGAGTACGTGTACGGCCGGGCTTTTACCATTGTAACTGACCACAATCCATTGCTGGGGATCATCGCTAGGGACAAGCCAACTCCCTACATACTTTCTCCCAGGATGACCCGCTGGTCAGAATTCTTGCTGCCTACAATTATCAGCTACAATATCGTTCTGGTAAAGCCATTCCCCACACTGACACGTTGAGCCGTGCACCACTCCCTGAAACCATCAACGATCCTGCACCAACGATGACAATGTTGCAAATCGAGACACTCCATACGCCACCATTAACTGCCCGTGACATCATGAGAGAAACAAAAAGCGACCCCATCTTAGCACGAGTCCTCACATGGGTGGAACGCGGATGGCCATTGGACCAAGTACCAGAGGACTTTGCACCATTCAAAAGCCGTCAAACAGAGTTCTTCTTGCAGAAGGGCTGTATCATCTGGGGCGACAGAGTCGTTATCCCAGAACGACTCCAACAGGCACTGCTACTAACCTTCCACGATGGCCACCCTGGCATCGTGCGCATGAAGGGCCTCGCACGAAGCTATGCGTGATGGCCAGGTATCGACAGACAAATCGAATCGTGGGTTAAAACTTGCCAGAGATGCCAAGAAGTAAGCAACACTCCACCAAAGGCAACCCCAACCGAGTGGGAGACGCCACGGGGACCCTGGTCCCGCATCCATCTGGACTTTGTTGGGCTGACCAAAGGCCACACCATTGACGCCTACTCGAATTGGCTTGAGATTCACCGAATGAGGAATATGACCACCAAAGTGGTCATCAAAAGACTGGAAAGACTGTTTGCAACCCATGGATTACCAGACGTTCTGGTATCCGACAACAGGCCCCAATTTACCGCGCTGTCTTTTGAACAGTACCTGGCTGACCGCGGTATCCGACATGCGCTTACTTTGCCTGTGCACCCTGCGGTCAACGGTAGGCCTGAGCGCATGGTACAATTCATCAAAAGGACTCTACAAAAGATAGACTACGACAACATCGACGAGAATATCAACCGAATCCTTTTCCTACATCACATCACACCTCACAGCGTCACCAACAAAACTCCCGCCGAGCTGCTAATGGGACGAAAGCTCCGCTCCCACCTCGATCGGTTACACCCAGCCTACGAACCAGAAAAGCCACTCGGATCCAGCGGCCGATGCCGTACCTTCCAGGTAGGCGATTTAGTGTTTGCTAAAAACCTATCGGGCAATCCGCTGTGGGTAGAAGCGACCGTAATCCGTGTAACCGGCCCAAGATCATACCTTGTTCAGTGCCCTGACAATAGATTTTGGAAGCGCCACATAGATCAACTACGATCGCGGCTACCATCACACAATTCTGAACTCCCTTATGACCAAACTGAGGGGGGGGGGAGATACAGAGGAAAATGAATTGCAACTAGAGGAAAACCTTTTTGAAGGGACTGAAAATGGAACTGAAACACAGGAACAGGAACCGGGGACCGGAGTGAGTTCACCTCAGGGAGTGGCCAGTGTTATCGGTGACGACGGGAACACGAACTCGGAACCAGAGGCACCCCCACCGTTAAACAACGATCTACCTCAACAGAAGTGCAGCTAACCTCTAGGCACTTTGCGAAAATCCAAAAGACTGATAAAACAACCGTCCTACCTCAAGGACTATGTAACCGTGCCTCGTGGGCAGAAGCCGGGGGAAAGGGGTGTTGTGAATGAATAATGCCAAATAAAGTTATCTTGAGCTTGAAGTCAAGTGCAGGGTTCTGGCCCTGCACTTCTGTTTGGCTGTTAATGGCAGGATCGGATTGGTCCGTTCAGGAGCATCTGATTGGCCATTAACAGGCCATTCTCATTGGTTAACGGAGCTAGCGCTCCAGGATTGCTATTGGTTGAATAGTTAATAAGTTGCCTATATAAGGAAGGCTATAGCAGCCCTCCAGTTTGAGCTTTCACACCATGTAAATAAAGAGTTTGAAGTTCACTGTTTCTACCGGCTCGTCTCCATTATTCGCACCCATGCTCCAGTCTTAACAATAACAATATTCAATATTGCCTGTCTCTCTGCTAAGATGGAATCTGCAACTTGAAATCAATAGACAAGGGAGTGATTCTTTGTCTTTGAAAGTAGTTATAGCCTCTTGAATCACCAGAAGATGAACACATGAACATACTCACTGCTTTCAGCCTTTAGCTTCCCAAGCTCTTCTCAAACACTTCAGCTGCTCTTTGCCTTTCTTTTTTTAATAACAAATTTTATTAATTTTACAAAAACAATACACAATCCAGGCATAACAACTTGAAAAATCTTTTCTAAAAAAAAATTAAAGAGAGCCAATAGAACATA
Organism: Hydrophis major; assembly: GCA_033807585.1. Lineage (NCBI taxonomy): Eukaryota > Metazoa > Chordata > Lepidosauria > Squamata > Elapidae > Hydrophis > Hydrophis major. The sequence goes on along the minus strand of CM066328.1, from coordinate 110,562,399 downwards.
CAAAATAATTCCAAATTGTAATATCAATATTTACATTATCAATTTAACTTCATATCTTATCCAGACTTCTCCTTTTATCCAAATTATATTTCTTGCTTATTAAAATTTTATTGCCTTTCATAAACATACAAAACACAGAACATTTCTATGGACAGGCTGATGCTCACTCAAATCCAGTTTGAAGCTGACAATTCTTTTCTAAGAACTTTCTGTGGTTTATATGAGCCTCTGAGATGCAATTAGAGATAGGGTCTGTACTTGAGACAAGTGCTTTGTTTTTAGGCATGTTAGCCTTCAGTTTTTATTTAAATTAAAATAAGGGTGGCTTTTTTTTAATGATCAGAGCTAGAAATGGGCACCAAGTACCTCCAGGCATACTGGCATCCACAAATACATCCTTGGAAGCTTGAGATTAATGACTGTATTTCTAATTTTTATAAATTGGGTGCCAATTCTTAAGGCTGTAATACATATCTTTTTCTAGCAGAACTGCCCCTCCTCAAGTTGTCTAATAACTAATAACCTGCTGCATTGTGTCTATCAACATAAATCATAGCGTGCCTTTTTCAGAGGATAACTTCCATGCCTATTGAGAGCCATTAACAGAAAAATGGCCTAAATTAGCTTTCACAATCTACACCTGCAATTCCAGATTATATTCATTGCCAGTATTTCCTAGGAGAATCATCTCAGACCTGGTATCCTTAGGATACATAGGGTGGGAATGATGCCAAATCATCCTGCAATATATGGACATTTATGTTGGGAAAGGCTGATTTACACAGGCTGGTACAATTCTGAACATAAAACCTTATCCAGTGGAAATGCCTAAAGCCTTCTTTTAATCTAAGTTGTTTTCTTTTGTTTCTATCCAGTTGTTATGTTGCCATTTCTTTCCTCTTTTGTTTCTTGTTGATCTTATTGTCTGGTTTTCATCCTTTAAAATATTTGCAAATTGCTCAGGGCCTCTGAAAGTTGGGTGCAAATAAATCATCACCACCATCATCATTACCACTATTATCATCTCACAGCTTTGTATAACTCTTTGGTTAATTGGATAAAAGGAACAGCTCTACAGCAGTGTGATTTGCTGAAGAATTCTGGGAGTTGAAGTCCACGCATTTTCAAGTGGCTAAGGTTGAGCAATACAAAGAGGGTGGGTGAGCCATGTCCACCCTCCTTTGCTAAACCCTGGGTGGGCATGGCCAGCGCATGATGCATGGTTCATGGGCTGGGACAGCCCTGGACAAGACTGTGAGGCCTTGCATCTATCAGACCTGTTGCGATATGATGACTGAACAAGGCTGTAGAAATACAGAGGGGTTTATTCCAAGTTTCTTTGCTTAAGCTCCTCTCTCTACAGTGTCCTGACACACATATAGAATGTCAGACATTTTCTTTCTACCTCAGATCTGGGAACTGAGATTAAGGAGAAACCTTCCTGAGGACAAATGAGACTTTCCAGTGCAATTTCTCCAGTCGCCTCTGTTGTTAGTTCCTGACACCTGTTGATCAGCAGTGGCTGTGGGAAAGAGGATGAGGAAGCTTAAAAGAACAGAAAACCAACCAAGTGCTATGGGGACTGGCTAGGAAAACTAATAATCTGGATGTTGAGAATTCAAGGTGTTAAGTTCTGCGCATAGGTGTAAGGAGCGGAGATGAGGCAGTGAACAGTGAACTTCAACTCTTTATTTAGCATACTGAACAGAGCAATCACCTAGGGCAGCAGCAGCCCTTTTATAGGGTTGGTTGCTGTCCTATTAGCCAATGAAAAACATGGAAGTGTTAAACCCTTGAACCAATGAGAGTTGGCCCGTTAACAGCCAATCAGATTTCCCAGAAAGGACCAATCCGATGTCGCTATTATCGGCCAATCAGAAGTGCAGGATTAGAACCCTGCTTTTTACTTAAGGTTGTTAAAACTTTATTAAACGCCTTTATTAGTTCATAACACCCCTCCCCCCTAGGTTCCGTTTGAGGGGTGTGGTAATGTAATCGTGTAGATATGCAGGTCATTTCAATTGCCTATTAGATTTGCGCTGTCCCACCAGTTCCTGTCTGTAGTCTGGTTCCGGTGGAACATTTTTTGATTTATCTGGTACAGGTGGTTCCGCATCCCCACAGGATGACTCGGCACCACTAATTCTGTCATCGTTGTCCTCTGATTCCTGTGGGCTCGCCTCCATTGAGGTATTTCTCTGTGGCGAGACATCACCCCTTCCTGATTCTTCTTCATGGAACGTGCCTGGCTGCTGACTTTCTTCGATTTCATCATCCAGCATCTCAAATTTGGTTCCCTCGACATCCCCTCCCCACTCAGTTTGAGGGTCACAGGAGTCGTAGGAACTGGGTTGCAACCTAGAGTGAAGCTGATCTATATGGCGTTTCCATATTTTCCCATCCATTGTTTGTACGCGGTACGATCTGGACACGATGGCTTGGGTTACGGTTGCTTCGACCCACAACGGTTCGCCGGAAAGATTTTTAGCAAAGACTAAGTTGTCTACCTTGAATTCACGGCACTTTCCACTAGATCCACAGGGTTTCTCTGGCGCGTAGGCTGGGTGGAGACGGTCGAGGTGGGAGCGAAGCCTGCATCCCATCAACAGTTCAGCTGGTGTTTTGTTGGTTACGCTGTGCGGGGTGATGTGTTGGAGTAGGAGTATTCTGTTCAGTTTGTCGTCAATGTCCCCATGGTCCATCTTGTGGAGAGTTTTTTTTAAGAAATTGGACCATGCGCTCGGTCCTTCCATTGGCCGCAGGGTGCGCCGGCGAAGTTAGCACATGGTGGATGCCCTGGTCCGCTAAGTATTGTTCAAATGCCAGGGCAGTGAACTGGGGTCTGTTATCAGAGACTAAAACGTCTGGCAGTCCATGTGTTGTGAATAGTTTATTTAATTTGCGGATGACTGATTCCATTGTAGTAGTCTTCATCTTGTGGATTTCGAGCCAGTTGAAATAGGCATCCACTGTTAGGAGGAACATATGTCCCTTAGTAGGTCCTGCAAAGTCAATGTGGATGCGGGACCATGGCCCCCGGGGAGTTTCCCACTCCATTGGAATTGCTCTAGGTGGAGCACTGCTGACTTCTTGGCATTTTAGACAAGTCTTCACCCAGGCTTCGATCTGCTTATCGATGCCTGGCCACCACGCGTAGCTTCGTGCGAGCACTTTCATACGCACGATGCCGGGGTGACTGTCATGCAATGCTTTCAAAACTGTTCGTTGTAACCGCTCTGGGACGACGTCTCTGTCTCCCCATAGGATGCAGCCCTTCTGCGAGAAAAGCTCTGTTTGCCGGTTTCTGAAAGGGGTGAAGTCGTCAGGGGTTTGGTCTGCTGGCCATCCTCATTCGACCCAGCTGAGAACTCGCGCCAGGACAGGATCTCGTTTCGTTTTGATAGCGATGTCTCTGGCTGTTAGCGATGGTGAATGTAGGGTTTCAATCTGGAGTGTCGTGAGGGTTGGAGCTGGGTCGTCGATGGTTTCTGGAAGTGGGGCACGGCTCAATGCGTCAGCATGGGGAATGGCTTTCTCTAGGTGATGTTGCAATTTATAATTGTACGCAGCTAAAAACTCTGACCAACGAGTCATTCTGGGTGAGTCGGTTGCATTTAAAAGCGCCTCAGTGCATAACGATTGTCTGTGCTTCTGCGGGTTTTTTTATCTACAGGCAGTTGTTGGTACGCCTGCACTAAAACCAATTTAGCAAAGACTTTTCCTCCCCCCCAGGAAATGGAGAAGGTGTTGAACCACTGGCACCGGGTAAGCGTTCTGTTAAAGGGTGTGATTGAGGGTGGCCTGGTAGTCCCCACAAATCCTTAACGATCCATCCGGTTTGATGGGTGTTACGATTGGGGTTTCCCAATGGGCGTGGTCAGTTGGTTCTAAAACACCCTGGGCTATTAATTTATCGAGCTGTTCGTTGATCTTTGGTTTTAGGGCAAAAGGTACCCGATGAGGCTTAAGGCAGATGGGGGCTACTTCAGGGTTAAGGTTAAATGATATCGGGGTCCCCTTGTACTCGCCTAGTTTTTCTGCAAAGACGTCCTGGAATTCCTGGACAAGGGCCTCCTCCCAGTCATCTCTTCTGGTTTGGTGAATGCCGGCTGCCTCGATCCCGAGTGGGGTGAACTATTGAAGGCCAAACAAACTAGGCCGGTCATGGTTGACGACGGTCAGTGGTAACGACGCAGTACGATTTTTGAATGATACTTTGACTTGGAGCCAACGACCGGAATTCAGTTCCCCTGGTAATCTTTGAGTATAATTTTTTGGACTCTGAGGTCTTGACGCTGGACGGCAGGGACTAACTGTTTAAGGGTCTTCCAGGAAACCATCGAGAGGGACGACCCTGAGTCGACTTCCATCACGCAAGGTTGGTTCTCGATGGCGACCCTCACTCGGATCTTCTTTGCATCTAACGATGAAGCGTGACTGATGGTAATGGTTTGGTGTGCCTCTTCCCATCTTGTTGAAGTGGCAAGTGTTTTATATCTGTAGGAGTGGTTGTTCCATAGGTGGTTCAAGTGTTCCCGACTCACAGGACGATTCCCTGTGGTCTGGCAGTTGTTGTTTTCTCTCCGAATTGGGCTGGATCCTCGCTTGCTTCTACAGACCTTTCCGATGTGGCCTCTTTTCCCACAGTAATGGCAGAGCGCGTCGAGGAATTTGCAATCTGATCTTGGGTGGTTTGCCCCACAACCCACGCATTGGTGCAATAGTCTTCGATTCCGCAGGTTGCGTTGTTCGCGTTCGGACCGGAGCCAGTTGACCTCCTCCTCCTCACTTTCTGATGGAGATTCGAGGTCCTTGTGGTGGGTCACTGTTGTGTGCCTCTCTAGGCGATGTGAGGTATCATTGGCGAGTTGACTGAGTGGTGCGTTGGTTCGGCACATTCGGGCGGCCGACTTCCTGCTTCTGCTGCAGTAGCATCTTTGATGACATCGGCAAGATCAATGTCTCCTTTGGCCATGATCTTGCTCTGCACCATTTGGTCATCTAATCCCAGAACTATTCGGTCTCTCAGAGCTTCTTCGAGGTCTGCAAACCCACAGAGGCCTCCCAGGTTCCAGAGGTCCGCGATGAAATCTGCGATGCTCTCTCCTTTCCGTTGGTCCCTCTGATAAAACTCATGTCTTTGGACAAGCTTTGGTACAGTGGGTGCATAGTGGGCCCATAGAAGGGGCGCGAGGACGTCCCAGTCCATGGATTTCACCTCACCCGGTTTTGCTAGTGCCTTGGCCATCTTAAAGACGGCAGGCCTGCAATGGGTCAGGAACACTGCTCGCTTTTTCCCCATAGTTGCGTCTTTCAAGTTGTTGGTCTCCAGAAACATCTGGAACCGGTCCATGTACGAGTCCCAGTCTTCTTGTGCCGGGTCAAATGGAGCGGGTGGTATGGCGCCACCGGACATGGTTTCCATTGTCGATGCGCCTTCAGCCACGTGCTCTGTTTAGTGCTCTGTAGTGTTCAGTCAGCTCTGATGTCTCCGCATCCCATCCTCGTCGCCAGTGTTAAGTTCTGCGCATGGGTGCAAGGAGTGGAGATGAGGCAGTGAACAGTGAACTTCAACTCTTTATTAGGCATACTGAACAGAGCAATCACCTAGGGCAGCAGCAGCCCTTTTATAGGGTTGGCTGCTGTCCTATTAGCCAATGAAAAACATGGAAGTGTTAAACCCTTGAACCAATGAGAGTTGGCCTGTTAACAACCAATCAGATTTCCCAGAAAGGACCAATCCGATGTTGCTGTTATTGGCCAATCATAAGTGCAGGATTAGAACGCTGCTTTTTACTTAAGGTTGTTAAAACTTTATTAAATGCCTTTATTAGTTCATAACACAAGGAATGGTGCAAGACTCTCCTAATATAATGTGCTGAAATGTTCAGGTAATTCACATAACTTGTTTCAGAAACCTTAGTCTTGTCACCCATATCTCCCAGTGAAAGGCTTAAAGGGCAGTTAAACTAAGAAATTAGCTTAAGGTCAGTGAGTTTATGACACCTGCAAACTTGGCGCTTTAAATGTTAAAAGCATGAACTATGATCACTGGCATGCTTGGCCTAACACTACCTTAAAATTATGCTGTCATTTCTGTTTGTAATAGCTCCTCTAGAATATCAGGGCTTGTCTTTGTTTCTCTGAAGGAATAAGAAGCTCACTCACTCTGCTCATTTGTTTGTAGAGATAAAAGCTTATTCAAGGAAAAGTTATTTCAAGATCACATGGAGCTTCTGCTGCTATGGCTGGACCTTTGTTACAGGTATGTCCTCAGGTGTGGTTACAAAAATCAAGACAGCAGCTGTGACAAGGTGATCAAAGCTCTGCGTGTTCTTTTATTTGTTTTATAAAAATTTCACAAACCTGCATTTGTGTGCTACAGGTGCAGGAGTAAGATTGTGGGCTGGCCCAGCAATCGGTCCCTGTGAATTATTTTTCTCTTCACAAACTCCCAAACATTTATACTCTCCAGGCAATGTGCACTTTCTCCAAGTTATTCTAGCTTTTGAGGATATAGCTAAATTTAAAATATAGTTCTGACTCTGTATATTTGTGCAGTTGGGAATACTTTGAAAACATTCTATATGATTCTTAAGATCAGGAGTTAAGAACATTTATATAGATGTTGTAGCTGAAGTAAAAGAAAAAATAAATGGGAATTTAAGGAAAAATTTTAAGAGACAAAAAAGGTCAGTCTTTTATATAAACTAAATACATCTTTGCACTCTCAAGTATTTACAAAGTAAACACAAATTTCTGATGTATTAATCAATCTTCTAGTATTCTCTGCATACAGTCAGAGGAAATTAGATAATTTGCCAGTTGACACAACCCAAGAAGAAAAACCCTCAAGACACTTCTGCACAGAAGTTATGAAATAGTGCCTCCTGTAAGATCAAGTGTATGTTATTTTCAGAGGAAACATTCAAATTACCAGCCAGATTTTATTTCTGGACAAATGGATGGATGATTAAGGAGAGCTTCTAGTGTGCTAGCTAAATTCATAACTATTCCCAATTTAGCTTTTGCGGGATAGGAATTTCAGAGCGCATTGCTGCATTTTCTAGCTGGGAATCTATGACTTCAAATAAAAGAAATGTTTGTACAGTGATAAATGACTTTCTAGCCTCAGTTATTACAGAAGCTTTGTGAAGCATGGCAAAAAATCCTTTTCTAGTGCTATATTATAGGGGTTGCCTAATGCAATCAACTTCAGTAATCATGATCAAAGTCTGGATATGATTTGTGGCCATTAGTATGACACAATTCAAAGAACTGTATGTATCCAAATGATCAGATGGAAGAAGATAGTACTCTAACAGATGCATATCAGCCACCTGCAAATACCAAATAGGGGTAAGTCTACCTATGTTAGAATAAACACTAGAATTCAAACACTTGTTTGGACAAATCTTTTTTAAAATAAACTTTTATTCTATCAAACTAAGATGTTTGCCACTTTCTTTCTCCAGATTTTTAAAAATGTCATTTTCCAGCCTATAGCCAGGGAGTACCAAATTATTCTTTATCCCATTGGTAACTAAGAGAATAACAGAGTTGGAAGGGACCTTGGAGGTCTTCTAGTCCAGCCCGCTGCTCAAGCAGGAAACCCTATACTATTTCAGACAAGTGGTTGTTCAGTGCTATGTCCGCTGACTGACAAGTCCTCCCTCTGGTCCACCGCCTGAGCACGGGAGCACCGATCGCTCCCATTGGCTGATGCTGTTTGACAGCCGGCTATAAAAGGAGCTGTCAAATGGTATCAGCTGTCACCGCCAGCTGACTGCCAGTTAGCCTTGGCAGCCGCGGCGACCCTTTATTCATTCAGAATAAAGCCTGTTAACTTGAGCCTGCGTCTGTCTCAGTCATTGCCACCGCTCCACAATACTGGCGACGAAGGCGGGATGCGATAAGAGACAACCAGGCAAAGACAGCTGAGCACAGTCACTGTCAAAAAGAGCCGAAGCCGCAAGAGCTGAATACGTCACCGCCGCTGATGCTCTCCACAAGCGCGAACTTCAAACTCCCAGCTGGGAGTCTGTCGCTGCCTGTCAGACATAGACGTGAGCACCTTTTTAAAGGCGCAGATTTAAATTCTCCACAGCTGAGGAAATCAGCACACTGTTTCCAAGATGGGCACAAACCCAGCATTCCCTCCCTTCCAACTGACGGGCGAGACATGGGAGTTGTATTTGAACCGGTTTGATTGTTTCCTGAATGCTATCAACCTGACAGAAGCCACTGACCTGAGGAAAAGATCTTATTTTCTGAGCTTCTGTGGGGCTGCAGTTTTTGACACAGCCTCAGCATTAGTGTCCCCACGTTCTGTTAAGGCTATTTCCTGGGAGGAGTTGCAAGGAATTCTATCTAACCACTACTCCCCCAAACCCTCTCAAATAGCTAGGAGGCTAGCTTTTAGAAGGAGAGTTCAGGCTGAAGGAGAGACAGTTAGTCAATATATGGCAGCCTTAAGATCAGCTGCCATACACTGTGGGTTTAGGGATTACTTAGAAGACATGTTGTTGGACCAAATTGTAGGAATTAGAGACCTTAAATTACAGAGGTGTTTACTAGCTAAAAAGGATTTAACCCTAAATCTGGCAATTGAAGAAGCTCAGGCTACTGAACTATCAGAGCTGTCAGCAGCTGAGATTCAGGGGAACCCCATAAAGCAAGGGAACTCTGCCATTCACTTTGATGAGGTATCCCTAGAAGAGGAACCACTTGAGGTAAACCGCCTCAGGCTACCAAGCCCCCACCAGAGGTGCCTAGAAGAAACGCCAACCCAACAGCCAGACAGCAACCTAATTGTCTGAGCTGTGGGGGGGCACATCCCAGGTCTGACTGCAGATTCAGAAACGCCATCTGCCTAAACTGCCAGAAAAAAGGCCACATAGCTAGGGTTTGCCAGGCTGAAAAAACCTTCTCACAAAGACCTCAAGCTGCTGCCTCCTTCCAAAGGCAAGTTGAAGATTGCTACACTTGTTACGACTCTGACAATACCACCCCTGGATCTAAAAAAATAAGCATTTTTGTCTTCCTAGAAGGTAAACCCTGTCAGATGGAGGTGGACACTGGGTCTGCCCTCTCAATCACTCTCCAAGAAGAAGCTGCTCAACTGCTACCTGACTCTTCGAGACTATCAGGGGAAGACCATTCCAGTCCTAGGGAAAAGCAAGTTCCTTATTCAATTCCAGAACTTTAGAGGCCACTTGCCTCTGGTCGTTGTAGATGGTGCCCTTCCCAGCTTGCTGGGGCTAGATTGGTTCCCTGCCCTAGACCTTAGTGTAACTGGTATTCACTCTGTGTTGAATACTGAGGTATTTCAGGGACTACGATGATGTTTTTAGTAATGAGCTGGGATGTTATTTTGGTACCCCTATCTCATTTGATGTGAGCCCACAAGCCACCCCCATTTGTTTAAAACCTCGTAGAGTCCCATTTGCCATTCGCCCTAAATTGGATCTGGAACTAGATAAGCTAATTAAACAAGGGGTACTAGAACAAGTAGATTTTGCAAAATGGGAGACCCCCATAGTCACCCCCCCTAAAAAAAGATGGCAGCGTGCGAATCTGCGCAGACTATAAAACGTCCCTCAACCATTATCTCCAAATTAGTGCATACCCAGTCCCCGTAATTCAACACCTGCTGCACTCTTTCGAGCCAGGCACAATCTTTGCAAAACTTGATATGTCCTAAGCATATCAGCAGTTCCCAGTGGACAACCACACTGCTGACTTGCAAACAATAGTCACCCACAGGGGCACTTTCAGATGTAAACGTTTACAATTTGGAGTTAGTGTGGCCCCAGGTATTTTTCAGTCCCTGATGGAAAGGATCCTCCAGGAACTCCCAGGGGTAGTTCCATACTTTGATGACATTTTAGTCTCTGCCATTAACAAAACAGAATTATTACTCAGGGTTAGCTCAGTTCTTGACCGTTTCAGGCAGAATGGGTTAAAATTAAAAAAGGACAAGTGCACCATTGCCACTAAGCAAGTGGACTTCCTTGGTTATCGAATTGACGCCTCTGGAATCCATCCCATAGAAACAAAAGTTAGGGCCATACATGAGGCACGGACTCCCTCTAACAAGACAGAGCTACAAGCCTTTTTAGGACTACTGAATTTCTATGCAGCTTTCCTGCCACACAAGGCTTCTATAGCTGAACCTTTACATAGACTCTTAGATAAAAAAGCCCACTGGCACTGGGGGCAGAAAGAAGCCAATGCTTTCCAAGCAGTCAAATCCCTGCTAACTTCAGATGCAGTTTTGGTCCAATTTAACGAAGAATTTCCCCTAGTTCTAGCTGCAGATGCTTCACCTTTTGGCATAGGGGCAGTACTCAGCCACAGGCTACCCAATGGCTCCGAGGTCCCAATTGCCTTCTTCTCAAGAACATTCTCCACAACAGAAAGGAACTATAGTCAGATTGACAAGGAAGCCTTAGCAACAGTGGCTGCTGTAAAAAAAATCCATGAAATCCTTTATGGTCATTACTTTGAACTCATAACAGACCATAAGCCACTCTTAGGCCTTTTAGCAGGAGACAAGCAAACCCCACAGGTACTGTCCCCGCGGATGACCAGATGGATGCTGTTCCTAGCTGCCTACTCATATAAGCTGGTATATCGCTCCGGGAAGAACCTGTGCCATGCAGATGCCCTTAGCAGATGCCCCCTGCCAACACTAGTAGAAGACCCCGCTCCAATCCATGCCATTTTTGATTGCAACGAACTCAACCTACCAATCTCAGCCGAAGACATTGCTGCCCACTCCAGAAGGGACAAGGTAATCTCCCAAGTCCTGGACTGGGTGGGGAGGGAGTGGCCTGAAATTCAGTACACCTCTGAATTCATCCCATTTAAGACCTGCAGGCATGAGTTATTCTCACTACAAGGTTGCTTTCTATGGGGGACCAGGCTGCCCACCACGCTGCAAGAGCCAATCCTAAAAGCCCTTCACGAAGACCACCCAGGCATCATGAGGATGAAGGCTCTGGCCCACAACTACGTGTGGTGGCCAGACCTGGATGCCCGGATTTCCAGTTGGGTAAGCACGTGCCAGCCTTGCCAAGCAACCAGATCAGCACCTCCAACAGCTGTGCCAACTTGATGGGATGATGCTGGGGGCCCTTGGTCCCGACTGCATATTGACCTGGCTGGCTCTGTGCATGGGCGGACCTTCATGGTCGTAGTAGACTCATTTTCGAAATGGATAGATGTGGCTCTACTTCCCTCTACAACTACACTGGCTGTCACACGAGCCCTGACCAGACTGTTTGTCACACATGGCCTTCCTGACACCCTGGTGTCAGATAATGGCCCCCAGTTCACCTCTTGTGAGTTTGGGGTCTTTGCAGCCAACCTGGGCATCAGGCATGCCCTCACAGCCCCTTTTCACCCTGCAAGCAATGGGATGGTGGAGAGGGCCGTTAGATCTGTAAAGGAAGCCTTAGCAAGGTTTGGCCAGGCAGATTGGCACTCCAAGCTGTCTGCTTACTTACTCAGCCAGCATTCTACTTCATGCGCTACCACCAACAAGTCCCCTGCAGAACTATTGATGGGCAGGCGTCTCAGGACTACCTTGGACAGGTTGCACCCCCACTACACCCCTGGCACTCCTTTAAGCTCTGACAGCCTTGCCAGGGGATTTGCCCTGCAGGACCTGGTTTATGCCAGAAACTATGCAGGGCACCCTCTATAGATGCCAGGGCAGATAGTTTCTGTTACAGGACCCAAGTCCTACCGGATCCTGTTGGAAGATGGCCGAGTGTGGTGCCGGCACATAGACCAGCTAAGGAGGCATTGAGCAAGAGCTGCAGCCGACTCCCAGGTACCACCAGACGTGCCAGCCTACCAGCTACCTGAAGCCTACTTGCCTGAGACCCCGATCTTCCAACCATCTGCTGAAGCCGACCAGCCAAGCAACCCAGTCTATCCTGCAGCTGCGAACCACTTCCCGCCAGATGACCCGGTCTACCGGCCAACTCCCAAATTGTCCCCGCAGCAAACCAGTCGAAAAGACCTACCTGGTCAGCAGCCGGACACTAGGGCAAGGTCTCCTGATGGCCAGCAAGGATCTCCGGGCAACTCCCAGAAAGCAAGGGACACTTTACCTGCAAGTGGGCCTCTAGTCCTTCGATGATCTCTTTGCGAGTGAAGACGACCTACCAGGCTGCAGGACTATGCATGCACGTGGCCAAGGGGAAGTAGTGCTATGTCTGCTGACTGACAAGTCCTCCCTCTAGTCCACTGCCTGAGCGCGGGAGCGCCAATCACTCCCATTGGCTGATGCTGTTTGACAGGCGGCTATAAAAGGGGCTGTCAAACGGTATCAGCTGTCACCGCCAGCTGACTGCCAGTTAGCCTCGGCAGCCGCAGCGACCCTTTATTCATTCAGAATAAAGCCTGTTAACTTGAGCCTGCATCTGTCTCAATCATTGCCGCTGCTTCACAACAAGTCTCTTAAAAACCTGCAGTATTGTAGCACTCACAACTTTTGGAGACAAGTTGTTCCACTGATTAATTGTTCTAACTGTTTCTCCTTAGTCCTAAGACCAATGTTACTTCGCTTTCTTGGGGCTAGCCAAAGCTGGCTGGATGCTTCCTACAAAAGGACAAAAAACTGACTGTGGAAAGTGATAGCCCTTAGAAAATTGTATTATTAGCAAAACTCTGCAAAACAGACTGGTTGTTTATAAATCTTTTCTCCTGATCCTTTTGTTTTAATGAATACATTCAGATATTGAAAAACAGTGCATATGAGGAAGTTACTGCCATGAGGAAGCCATAGATTTATCCTAGTGTTGGATAATAACTCTTGTGGTCATCTCCTGTGTATAAAATGTTCACAAATCCTAATGTCTCAATTGATTCCAAATACTAGAAATTGATCCAGGAAAGATATATATCAGTGATGCACAACTAAATTGATCTAAAGTTATTTTAACAATCTTGGACATTTCAGCCCTAATATGGCAATACAGCAGGCCAAGTCCTAACCCTGTGAATAAATGTTTCAGCTCCTAAACTAGATCTCAAATACGCATGATTGCAACCAACCCTTAAAGAATGATCTGTAACAGTTCAATATACATAACTCTTGTTGCTTTATTTTCTTTATTTTAAGTTCAACTACATTTGTAATTTTTAAAGTGATATTCTATGGATTTACAAAAATAGGGCATTCTATACCATTATTTTAAAGGTTAAATACAGCCTATCCATTTCACCATTTTTAAAAGCATTCTTATAAAAGTGAATTAATTGCTAAAAACCCCAAGCTCATTACTCTAAAACATCTTAAAAATATGAAAGCAGCATGCCAATGTAGCAATAGCTTATAGACAAAATGTCCAGATAATAAATGCTTTGTTTAAATTGCCAATATACATTCTGCACTGATTTTGAATCCCAGTTTTAATTTCTAAAAAAAACTTTTAATTGCCATTAATCAGAACTGAGTTGATCCAAGATAGTAGTATAAAAGTTTCTGATTGCTGACACCCAGAAAACCCCCTGAACTGATAATTTGAAATTATTTCAAGCTTTTTTGTGAGTTATCAGCCTTAGAGTTCACAGATTAAGCTTTGCAATCTATTAGCCAAACCCTGTGCATCCTTCCAACTTTTTTGTTCTCCAGGTAAAATAATGCTGCCCTCATCTATAACTCCTGTAATATTGTACCTGCCATGCACCACAAGGCCAGGCTATGTATTTATTAATCTTTATTGCGGAACAGCCATCTCAATTAATAGGCATGAGAGGGAGGAAAGCTGACTCAGAATTGATATCCTACTTCAAATCCAACACTATATTTTCCCACATTTGTCTTTCTAATTAATCTTTACCTTTTCTTTTCCTATGTTTACTCACTAGTAGTCGTTGTGTGTTTATATTTTCTGCATTCCTGCTCTGAGAATTACTTTTCCTTAACGAAATCCTAGCAATACTAATTCTGCTGGCTTACAAGTAATTAGCTTAAAAGTGTGCACAAAGGATACTTGTATTCGTTTTCTACTATTTTGTTGAGATATCAACCACTTCACAAGAATATTTTAAGACAGAATTACATCCACACCCACTCTTGTCATTGTTTCATGTTGTTTCAGTTGAATAGAAGATAGCAGAAAAAGGTTTATGCTACGTTTTGAGCATGGGCAAGAAAGAATGGAGACAAACCTCTGAACGGTGAACTTCAGCTCTTTATTTACATCGTGACTTTCTCATTTAACAGCAGTAAAACCCGCCTTATATAGGCAAACCTTGTAACGTTTAACCAATAACGAGCTAGGAACGCTAGCTGTTATAACCAATAAGAACTCTCTGTTAATGGCCAATTAGATTCCCCTGAACGGGCCAATCCAGTCTGGCCGCTTAACAGCCAATCAGAAGTGCAGGGCCAGAACCCTGCACTTACTCCAAGCTCACACTTTATTAATCTTATTGCATACACAACACCCCTTCCCCCTGGCTTCTTATTTCAGGGCGCAGTTACATAGTCCCTTAAATAGGACGGTTGTCTTTTTAGTCTCTTTGATTTTCGTTGTATCAGCTGGTTGCAATCCTGCTGAGGTAGATCGTTGTTTGGCAGTGGGGCTGCCTCTGGTTCAGAGTTCACTTCTACGTCATTGCCCACATTTTCTGCAATTCCCTGAGGTGCAAACGTTTCTCCCTCCGGCTCCGCTTCCTGAGTTTCTATTAAATTGTCGTTTCCTTCGAACGGGTTTCCTAGGACTTCATCTTCTTCCGTACCTCCCCCCCCTCAGTTTGGTCATAGGGGAGCAAGCCGCGACCATAATTGGTCAATATGCCGTTTCCAAAGTTTATCATCAAGGCATTGCACAAGGTAGGATCTGGGGCCGGTTACACATACTACTGTTGCTTCCACCCACAACGGGTTGCCCGATAGGTTTTTTGCATAAACCAGGTCTCCTACCTGGAAGGTGCGACAGCGGCCGCTGGATCCTAGTGGTTTCTCCGGTTCATAAGCCGGGTGCAACTGGTCGAGGTGGGAGTGGAGCTTTCGTCCCATTAGCAGTTCAGTGGGAGTTTTGTTGGTGATGCTATGTGGGGTGATGTGTTGCAAGAAGAGGATTTGATTGATCTTGTCGTCAATGTTGTTGTTGTCTACCTTTTGCAAAGTTTTCTTCACAAATTGGACCATGCGTTCTGCTTGGCCATTGGTCGCAGGGTGCGCAGGCGAGGTGAGCGCATGGCGGATGCCGCGGTCAGCGAGGTACTGCTCGAACACTAGTGCAGTAAATTGTGGGCCGTTATCGGATACCAGGACATCTGGTAATCTTTGGGTTGCAAAGAGTCTGTTTAAAATCTTAATAACCTCCTCGGAGGTCGTAGTCATCATGCAATGAATTTCGAGCCAATTTGAGTAGGCATCAATGGTAAGCAGGAAGGTGTGGCCCTTGGTTGGCCCCGCGAAGTCCAGGTGAATTCGGGACCAGGGTCCACGTGGTGTCTCCCATTCAGTAGGCATGGCTTTTGGTGGGGCGTTGCTGACTTCTTGGCATTTGGGACAAGCTTTAACCCACTGTTCAATTTGTTTGTCAATGCCCGGCCACCATGCATAGCTTCGTGCAAGGGCTTTCATTTGCACGATGTCGGGGTGGCCATCATGCAAAGTTCTCAGCAGCGCTTTTCGGAGCCGTTCTGGGATAACGACTCTATCGCCCCAGATGACACAGCCTTTCTGGGAGAAGAGCTCAGTCTGTCGAGACTTGAATGGTGTGAAGTCATCTGATAATTGGTCCAATGGCCATCCGCGTTCTACCCAGCCTAGGACTCATGCTAGGGTGTGGTCGCGTTTGGTTTCTCTCACGATGTCTCGAGTGGTCAGTGGCGGCGAGTTGAGTGCCTCGATTTGCAATGTGGTTACTGTTGGTGCCGGATCGTCGAGAGTCTCTGGAAGCGGTGCTCAGCTCAATGCGTCGGCATGGGGAATGGCTTTCCCCGGGTGGTATTGCAACCGATAGTTATAAGCAGCTAAGAATTCTGACCATCGGGTCATCCTAGGGGATAATATGTAGGGAGTCGGCTTATCTCCGGCTATTATCCCTAGCAACAGTTTGTGGTCAGTCACAATGGTAAAAACCCTGCCATACACATATTCGTGAAATCTTTTCACAGCTGAGACGATTGCAAGGGCTTCTTTATCGATTTGTCCATAGTTCCACTCCGTTTTTGAAAGAGTCTTTGAAAAATATGCAACAGGGGCTTCGTTCCCATTAGGCAGTACGTGGCTCAAAATGGTGCCCACCCCGAAAGGCGACGCATCACAGGTTATAACTAACGGCAAAGTCTCGTTATACTGCATGAGTACAGAGTCAGAAGTGAGCAGTTTTTTAACATTTCGGAATGCCTGTTCTTCATGGTAACTCCATAACCAAATTGCTTTTTTATCTGACAATCGGTGTAACGGTTCAGCGACAGTTGCTTTGTGCGGTAAAAATACATTATAAAAATTGATGAGGCCTTGGAACGCCTGGAGATCGGCCTTGTTTCATGGCCTGGGAGTGTTTTTGATTGCTTTTAATTTACTTTCGGTAGGGTGAATGCCCTGGCTATCAATCAGGTACCCTAAAAACTCAACACTGTCAGTACACAATTTACATTTGTTTTTTTAACCTTAAGACTGGCTTCTTGGAATTTTTTTAGGACTAATTTTAACCGGTCCTGTAAGTTTTTTTTTGTAGGGGCTGCAATTAATACATCGTCAAAATAGGGGACCACGCCCTTAATTCCTTGCAATAACCTTTTCAAAAGGCTCTGAAAGATCCCCGGGGCTACACTAACTCCGAATTGCAGCCGGGTACATTTAAAGGCACCTCGGTGCGTCATAATAGTTTGGGCCTGTGCTGTTTTTTCATCTACTAGTAATTGCTGATATGTCTGAGCTAAATCCAATTTAGCGAAAACTTTCCCGCCCCCCAGGGAATGGAGGAGGTGCTGCACCACCGGAACTGGATACGCATTCTGCTGCAGGGCGTGGTTCAAGGTGGCCCAGTAGTCCCCACAAATTCGGATTGACCCGTCTGGCTTAATGGGTGTTACAACAGGGGTTTCCCACGGGGAGTGATCGATGGGCTCCAACACCCCCTGAGCTATCAGTTTGTTGAGTTGTTCGTTGATTTTCGATTTTAAGTCAAATGGAACTCAACGGGGCTTCAAGCGAATGGGAGCTACTTTTGGATCTAGGCTGAATGAGATCGGTGTCCCCTTGTACTCACCTAAGCTGTCCACGAAGACGTCCCTGAACTCAGAGATAAAGTCTTCCTCCCAGTTACAGCCACCGACTCGGTTTACGCCGGCCACTTCAATGCCGAGTGGCGCGAACCATTGGAGGCCCAGTAAGCTAGGCCTATCTCTATCGATGACCATTAAAGGTAAGTATGCTGTGTGCTTCTTGAAGGAGACTCGGACTCGGCAGGACCCGACGACGGGGATTCGATTCCCCTGGTAGTCCTTGAGGATGAGGCGTTGGAAACGGAGATCTTGGTGTTGAACTGTGGGGATGAGTTGCTTGAGTGTCTTCCAAGACACCATTGAGATGGACGATCCCGAGTCGACCTCCATGTGGCAAGGCTGGTTCTCGATGGCTACCATGACTCGGATTTTCTTAGTGTCCAAGGCTGAGGCGTGACCAATAGTGATAGTATGGTGAGCCTCTTCTCTTTGCAAAGCTCGATTTCTGTAGGAGTGGTTTACTGGCTCTCGCCTTACAGGACGGTTTCCTGTCGATTGGCAATAGTTAGCCCCTTTTGAGGCCTGGCTGGGTCTTGGCAAGCTGCGGCAGACCCGGCCGATGTGGCCTCGTTTCCCGCACTCATGGCAGAGTGCGTTGTGGAATTTGCATTTGGATCTGGAATGGTTGGCTCCACAGCCAGCGCAAGGGCGTAAGGGCTTCGGGTGATGGTCCCGGTCGGACCGCAGTCGATGGACCCCTTCTTCGTCACTGTCTGACAACGAAGAGAGGTCCTCGTGGTGCGTTGTCGCGAGCTGCCCTTCTGAACTAGGTGAGATTTCGCTGGCTGGTGGTGGTACAAGAGTGCGGTTTTGGCGTAGTTGTACAGCCGACTTCTTGGTTGCTTCCGCTGCAGTAGCATCAGCGATGGCGTCAGCAAGGCTGATGTCGCCTTTCGCCATCAGCTTGCTTTGGACACCTGGTGCATCTAATCCCAGAACTATGCGCTCTCTTAGTGCTTCTTCTAGATTGGTGAAACCGCAGAGGCGTCCCAAATTTTGGAGGTCTGCTATGAAGTCGGCCACGCTTTCTCCTTTTTGCTGGCTTCTTTGATAAAACTCATGGCGTCTCACGAGCGTAGGCACGGTCGGAGCGTAGTGGTCTCGCAGGATAGGTTTGAGGTCGTCCCAATCCATGGCCTTCACTTCTCGGGGTTTGGCTAGTGCTTTAGCCATCTTAAATACGGTTGGACCGCAATGCGTTAGGAACACCGCCCATTTCTTTCCTGGTGTGGCGTCCTTTAAGTTGTTCGTCTCTAGGAACATTTGGAAGCGATCCATGTAGGACTCCCAGTCCTCTTGGGGTGGATCGAACGGAGCGGGTGGTACGATGCCGCCGGACATGGTTCCGTTGTTGGCGTCATCTGTCACGTGCTCAGTGTTCTTCGCAGTTTCATTGGTTCAGATATCTCCATATCCCACCTTCGTCGCCAGTGTTACGTTTTGAGCATGGGCGAGAAAGAATGGAGACAAACCTCGGAACAGTGAACTTCAGCTCTTTATTTACATTGTGACTTTCTCATTTAACAGCAGTAAATCCCGCCGTATATTGGCAAACCTTGTAACGTTTAACCAATAACGAGCTAGGAACGCTAGCTCTTATAACCAATAAGAACTCTCTGTTAAGGGCCAATCGGATTCCCCGGAACAGGCCAATCCGGTCCGGCCGCTTAACAGCCAATCAAAAGTGCAGGGCCAGAACCCTGCACTTACTCCAAGCTCACACTTTATTAATCTTATTGCATACACAACAGTTTACATGTCTCCATGTTCTCTTACTCTGCTGCTTTTTCTATGTCCATTCTTATATTAGCAGATTTCAGACAGAGGTGGTATTCAGCAGGTTCTGACCAGTTCTGGAGAACCAGTGGCGGAAATTTTGAGTAGTTCGGAGAACCGGCAAATACCATCTCAGACTGGAGATTTTACAGTATTCTTCCCCTGCCATGCCCACCAAGCCATGCCCACAGAACTGGTAGTAAAAAAATTGAATCCCACCACTGACTTCAGACAGATAATTCATGACATGCTTAGAAAGTTGCACAATGGGTAAAGCATATAACTATAGTTTTTCTTTGTCTTCAAGGCATTTCATGGGAAGTTAAAAAATCAAGTTGTAGTTGTGATCAGGGGATTGAATCTACACTTTTTAAACTTGTGTGGCATGCATGCAATGCTTCTAAAAAGGAGTGAGTTTTTGTACATGTTAAGTCTGTACACATGGTCATTCAGCCATATTGATTGCTTGACCCTGTCCCTCAAGGTCATCCCTAATTTTCTTACAGCAGTCTGGTCCAATCTTGACTTCAGCAAATATTTTGGATGGCAACTCCCATATTTAAGCAGCATGACCCATTGCTAACAGAGAGGTTGAATGTGGGAGCTCCCAGATATCTGCAGAAGACCGAGCTGGTGATGTCTACATGGAAATAACAACAGATAAATGAAAATAGATTCGATAATCAAACAGTGAAGATTGACTGAAAGGCAAGAATGATAATGAAGCAGTCAATAATAATTGAGGCTATTCAAGAAAAGACTAAGAAGCAAAGAAAAATGTGTTTTTGATAGAAGATGAGAGATTAGTTTTGATAGAGCAAGAGAGAGAAAGAGAGAGAGAAGCTACATTAGGCAAATATTCAGGCAAAACAAAGATAAAAGATAAAAAAATAGAGAGATTGCAGACTAGCCTGAACAGGATGAAAGAAAAAAGAGCTAAAATAGAAGAATCATGCATTCATACAATGGTGAAACTAATTACCAGGAACTTGAAGGCGATACGGAAACTAAAAACACAGAAAGTAAAATTTGGAAAAGTGTGTAGCACAAGCTGAGAGGTTAATTTCCTTTCTAGTGGATTGGTAAAAAAAGGAAGTGGGAAATAGTGCAGTTGATTTTACAGCTGCATTTCTTTGACTTTTCAGTCCAGAATAATTTCTGAAGGACATGTAGCTGTTTCTGAATTGTATTATTTAGTTGTACTTTTTTAAGTGTTTTCCCATACATGAAAATAATTACACAAGATTTTTATTTGAATTAAGTGAGGTTATTCAGGGGTAAAAGATAGCCACCTTGCTCCTGTATGTAATTTATACCAGCTTGACAAGTCTGATGAATGAACACAAATGTTTGTACTAACCTAATTATAAATGCTCAGGTTATCAATGGGAATATTATATAAATGTGCAAATAAATAGCTGGGCACTGAAGCACTCAAAGCATTACTCAGAAACATATTGGAGAACAGTCATTTGGCAGATATTTAGATTTTAAGAGGACAGCACTCCCTTTCTGGTTTATAGAAAGCAGAATAAATTTAAATTGCTGCTGCTTATTGATTTATGCTCTTTATATTGGACATGCCATTTTGTTAAAGAAAGCAGATATTCAATAGTGTTAACTGGTAATGAGAATTGACTTTTCACTAATTGCACAGAGGCTGGCATTAATACACTTTAATAGAACCTGAGGCTTGTCTACTTCTGATCAATCCTGAAGGGTGTTGTCCCCTCCCCCTTCCCCCTTTGTTCTTTTTCTGTTGGTAAAGGATGCTGTGGTCAAAGAATTCAGCAACAAGATTGTGGGATATATTTTTCAATCCTTAAAACATGCACATGCATCCATTTAATGGGACAAGGGCCATTACTTGATGGAATAAGCTGGTGAATGCCGAAGCTTCATTTTATGGCTTGACTGTTGAAAGATCATTATTCCCAGATGGTATGCTGTGCTGGCCTCCATCTTTTCACATGAGAAAGCATTGGCCTTGTTAAGCCTGGGTTCCCCAACCAGGGTTAAGGAGAAAAGCAAACAGAATGTGCAGCGTTAGTCAGATAGGCACACAGATAAATGAGTGAGCTAAGCTTGTATGTTTGTTAACATACAGTAAAAATAACAGATACGCTTGTGCTATCAAAAATATAGTTTATTCCATTATGAGTTCATAGCATAGTCAAAATAACAGTCCATTAGTCATGTATCATTTAGTCAGTCCATTCAAGGATATTCAGTTAGCAAAGTCTGTGTGGAATATCCTTTGTCAGTTCACTTACAAATCAGTCCTTTGTTTATCTCTCCCGTTCGAGTAACGCAGTCTTGAGTCCATGCAGTAATTAGGGATCATCAAAGCCAGAGAGAGAGCAAGCTGTCATCTTGCTTCTTTTAAAGTGCTTTCACAACCACTCCCTCAATTACATTCCCATATTTAAAGTTGCAGACACTTTAACTTATAAACTATGATTACATATTTATTATTTCACCTAAACCAGTTAGGGTAAACAATGTTATCCCTTACTGGCCTCATGCCTGTACACATTCCTAGAGTGCATATTAATGGAATCTGTTCTGTACGGTCATTTGCATTCTTGAAACCCAGCGCTTTGATTGGCCAAAGCGCAGGGTGATCCGATTGGCCTAGCGAGCCACGCTGATTGGCCCGCTGAGAATCTCCCGTGATTGGTGGAAACGAATTGCGGGAAATTCAAAGCGGTGCTATTGGCCGCAGCCGCGGCGGCTTGAGAATAAAAAGCCGCTGTTTTTCCCTCGGGACCAGACCAGTTCCAGGGACCAATAAAAGAGCTGAAAACCAAGTCACTGACTCCGGGTCTCTTTACCGCGACGGACACGACACTGGCGATGAAGGTGGGATCCCGAGGCTGAACCCCATCGAGCACGTGTCCGAGGAAAGCAAGACCAACAAGATGGCCAGCATCGCTCCGCCCACACCCTTTAATCCCACTAGCAAGGACTGGGAATCATACATGGACAGATTCCTCATGTTCCCTGAATGCAGCAACATGAAGGATGCCACCGGGCCGAAGAAATGAGCCTTCTTCCTGACGCACTGCGGGCCCGCAGTGTTCAAGATGGCGAAAGCCCTAACAAAACCCGTTGACATCAAAGAGATGGACTGGGCCAACCTCGAACCATTGCTCCACAACCACTACGCCCCTGCCATGCCCACCCTCATCAGGCGGCACGACTTCTACCGGAGGGACCAGAGACCTGGGGAAAGCATCAGCGATTTTGTGGTGGAGCTGCAGAACCTAGGGGGCATGTGCAGTTTCAACGACATGGACGAGGCCCTACAGGACCGTGTGGTGCTCAGACTTCAGGACCCAGTCCTACAGAGTCGGCTGATGGCCAAAGGCGACATTGCCCTCGCTGATGCCATCGCTGAAGCCACTGCAGCCGAGGCAACCCGGAAATCGGTGAACCGCATGTGGAGACCGGATGCCGGAGACCGCACTGTGACCACTGACCCAGGACGGGTGACCGAGGCCCAACTGGAAGCAAGTCACCACGAGACCACCACCCACCATGGCGAATTTCACTCCGCCTCCGACACCACGGACGAGGAGGAGGAAATCTCCTGGCTCCAGGCAGGACGCGACCAGCGAAATCGGCGGGGTCGTAAGTCAGGGACCGCATGTGCCGGGTGCAGAGGCAACCACCCTCGATCCGAGTGCTGCTTCTTCGATGGGAGGGAGCTGCGACAAGCAGCCCGGCAGGGCCTTCCAGGCAGTTCCATCGACGAGGCCAAGAGAAACAGAGAACCCGACCAAACCGGCCGGGAGCCAACCAACTACTGACCTGCACAGGTCCAGTAGGCAAGTACATAGCCCCGCCTACTTATGGGACTACGTCACGTAGGACCAAACCAAGAGGGGAGGGGTGTTCTGTACAGTCATTTGCATTCTTGAAACCCCGCGCTTTGATTGGCCAAAGCGCGGGGTGATCTGATTGGTCTAGCGAGCCGCGCTGATTGGCTCGCTGAGAATCTCCCGTGATTGGTGGAAACGAATCGCGGGAAATTCAAAGCGGTGCCATTGGCCGCAGCCGCCACAGCTTGACAATAAAAAGCCGCTGTTTTTCCCTCGGGACCAGACCAGTTCTGGGGACCAATAAAAGAGCTGAAAACCAAGTCACTGACTCCGGGTCTGTTTACCGCGACGGACACGACAAAATCTATAGATGTAGGAGGTTGTCCCCTGGCCCTGGTTTGACCAGTCACTTCTGGGTACTGAACTGAATATCCCTTATCGACCGTACAAGTTCATTTGCTATTGTGAGCAGAGAAAAATTCTTTTAGACATGAAATTCTCCAATGAAGACTTACAGTAAATGCTGCTTCCCTGTATGTTTTCAATTGCTTTTTAAATTATTGTAAATTTCACTTGCTTTGCTTTTTCTCCTTCAGTCTATTTACTTAATAGACTGTTTTCTCCTTTCTTTCAAAATGGATCTCAAGATCTCAAAATGGGGAAATTTATTGTAGATTTCATTCAGTGGTGGGATTCAAATTTTTTTACTACTGGTTCTGTGGGTGTGGCTTGGTGGGAATGGCATGGCTTGATGGGCATGGCAGGGGAAAGGATACTGTAAAATCTCTATTCCCTCCCTCCTCCTGGAGGAAGGTTATTGCAAAACCCCTTTCCTTCCCCACTCCATTAACCTGCTTTCCAGCTCTGTGCCCCCATTCAGGGCAACAAAAGAAGACCCAGTTGATCAGCTGGGACTTGGAAGGCAGAGAATAGATGTGGGCAGGGCCAATCAGAGGTGGTGTTTGCTGGTTATCTGAACTACTCAAAATTTCCACTACCGGTTCTCCATAGTCAGGCCTTAAAGTTGAATATATCTAGAAAGCCTTCAAAGAAAAAAAGGAATGTATGTGCACACATCAATCATTCCTATACTGTATATGCATACCTCAGAGGTGGTATTCAGCAGGTTCTGACCAGTTTTGGAGAACTGGTGGTGGAAATTTTGAGTAGATTGGAAAACCAGCAAATACCACCTCTGACTGGAGATTTTACGGTATCCTTCCTCTGCCATGCCCACCAAGCCATGCCCACAGAACCGGTAGTAAAAAAATTGAATCCCACCACTGGCATACCTGAATATAATATTAGAAGGCAGTGTTTATGCAATATTCTGGCGCATGAGTCAAATCCTTAGCTTCTACCAAAGCCAAGGAGATCTGTTGCTGAATTTCTTACTTCAGTTTGGGTTATATATTTGGTTAGCAGGCTAGCCTCAAGGTGCAAATTTTAAGGCATGCGAATCAGGTGGGATGGAGATTGTCCTAAGCGACAATCATATTATTTTTTAAAAACTTGGCAAAGTTGATGGTGGCTTGATTACCTAACTGCATTTCTATGGTGAAAAGGTATTTTGTGTTCAATGCAGGGGTGGGTTGCTATGGGTTCAGGCGAACCCATAGCTAATGTTATGGCTGGTTCGGTGAACCACCAAATCCCACCCCTGGATGGCCCCACCCACCTCATCCCACCTGTTGTATTGTGGGTTGAAAAGAAGATTCGGATCCAGGATAACAAGCAACTTCTTTATTTGAGTAACAGCAACAACCAGCAAAAGTCCCGTCTGACAGTTCTCCTTTTATAGAAGCTGTTGGACAGGCCAACTAATCAGCTCTTAGTATTTTCCTCCCTAATCGGCGGACAGAGGGAAAACTTTCCTTCTAACAGAACACACCATCCCTCCCATCCTGCCCTACCCTCCCAGGAGCCTTCATGCAGTGCACTTTGTGTTAAGTCTGGAGCATGGGTGCGAATAATGGAGACGAGACAGTAGAAACAATGAACTTCAAACTTTTTATTTACATGGTGTGACAGCTCAAACTCGAGGGCTGCTATAGCATTCCTAAAATAGGCAACTTATTAACTATTCAACCAATAGCAACCCTGGAGCGCTAGCTCCGTTAACCAATGAGAATGGCCTGTAAATGGCCAATCAGATGCTCCTGAACGGACCAATCCAATCCTACCATTAACAGCCAATCAGAAGTGCAGGGCCAGAACCCTGCACTTGACTTCAAACTCAAGATAACTTTATTTGACACTATTCATTCACAACACTTTGGATGTGAGGTAAGTACAGGACCCGCACAGAGGCTTGGGGAGAGCAAAAAATGGGCCTCCCAGAAGTTGCAAAGGACCTCCAAAGGACCTCCAAAGAGCCCGGGAGAGGCCATTTTCACCCTCCCAGAGGCGTGAGGAAAGCCTCAGGAGTCTGGGGAATGCAAAAACGCTCTCCCGCCATGGTTCAGGAGGCCAACTGGGTCACACTTACAATGGCCATGCCCACCCAGCAACCAGACAGAGAACTGGTTGCTGAAATTTTTGAAGCTCACCCCTGGATCAATGTCCTACCTTTTAGGACTCCCTGGTTTCAGCTAGTCCTTTCTATGCTGACCTGGTAGAAAGGCTGATCCTGTAGGATAATTTGCAAGTTGGGTATGTTTGTTTGTGTGTGTCCATCATCAGAGGTGCAGCCTTCCTTAGAGCTCTCTTGTTTGTAGGCTTGAGGCTTGTCATTGGCTTGTAGTGATGCTGAGTATCACACTCCAGGAAAAGCAGCAATGCTATCTAGACGGAATAGATAATCTTCAAGAAGCAAACCAGAGATGCTTCTTGGACTAGAAGACCTCCAAGGTCCTCTAGTCCAATATGCTGTTTAACAGAATTCTGTTATTGTGTTAAACAGCATATTTAATTATGTGATAAATATGGAATGAATGGAATCCAATTTTGTGCATCTCTGTAACGTGTAGTCTAATATTGGATGGAAATACAGAGAACAGGCTGGATTTTACTGATAACTTCAGAAGCATGTGCACTTGTGTGTGTGTGTGTGTGTGTGTGTGTGTGTGTGTATGCATCCTTCTGGACCTAGTGATATTATTTTGCTGGTCCTGGATTTCATCAAATGAAAGATCAATTTGAGCTTATTATTCAGAAGATAACCTGTCAGTGACTTACTGTGGGCTCCTATTTCAACACTTGGTATGTGACTGGCAATAAAATGCGGCTAATATACTGTTAATTAATTTCATGTCCTCCAGCTAATTTATCACATTATTAATCAGAATGAAAAAGCCAAGAGAAGTGAGGTTACCTACAGTTAATTCCAAGTCCAGCCTAGGACACCCCAGAAGGGCGCCTTAGCCAGCACTGGATATTGGAAAGTACAGGTATTGAATTTGGCAGCCCTTTAACTTGTCCCATTGGCATATCTTATACAGAGAGACAGGATTTAAAGTGAAAGGGCAACCAATTCTGATCATAACCTTGGCTTTGCACTCCAAGTAATTATCCTTTAATTGCATTACACTATGTGAAATAGAGCCATAATTGGAAAAAAAAACAATTTGACATTCCCTGATGCTTTCTCTGACATGCGCTATTTGCTTTTTATTCAAATGTAAATTTCCTCTATAATACTGTCAAAGAAAAAGAGGGGAGAAAGAAAGCAAAATTGAAATGTCAGTAACAATTGCTGACATGCAGAGCACATCTTCAGCAAGTGCAGGATAGTAGGCAGGATTTGCAGTTTAGTATTTAAACAAATCAAAATGTGGAATGAGCAAAAAAAAGGGAGAGAGAGAGAGAGAGGAAAATACAGATGGAAAAGCACTCAAGTTGTATCTATTCCTTTGGCATAGATGTCAATTTGGTATCATGCTATCAAAATATCAAATAACCTCCCAGCTGTAATTGTGTGATGAATGAGTTTCATCGTTTAGACTGAAAGAATAAAATAGGAAGAATAGTTTTCATATATTGTAGGATTTCATCAAAATCATTTTTACTGAGAAAGGACAAGCTCAGTAAATTGGATTGTCAGAATATGGGTCTACTTCATGTATTGAGAAGATGGCAAGTATTTAGGTACATTGTTTATTGACTGGTTATTATAATTTATGGTCAATCTAATCTCATAGAATTTTGCTGTCTTTGGTGTCCTCCTTGCTCTCGTTCCATAGAAACCTAGAGAAACAGGTAAGAATGCTGGACACAACCACATATATTTGAGCATTGAAACAATGGAACTCTCCACCATATAGGATCCTTTCCTTTAAGATCCTGAGATGGCAGACCAATATCCAAATATTTCAAACAGACTAGATGATATACTACTGATGATACATTGCTGATTGCAAGGTCCTTAGTGCTCTTAGAGTTGGTTGTTTTCTCACAAATTTCATTACTCAAGCAAGTAACATCATTAGTGCTAAAAATGAGTGGGATTGGCTTTTTATTTATATATAGGTGGCTTGCCCTGACAATGTGGGTGGAAGTGTTCTTGGTAGTTTCTTGATTGGGGCATTGTTTACTGCTTGATTTTTTTTATCCTGGTGTTAATTTTTGTTTATCTGGGTGTTCTTTGCTGATGAGGAAGTGGTTTAGTCTTTTTGTTTCCTTTTTAGCTTTTTGATTGTCTCTTTTGAATGGTATTTATATGTTGTTTATCTCTATGTGGCTGTTGATGGCTGATTTGTTTGGATGCCAGGCTTCCAGAAATTCTCTAGCACTTTTGCACTAAGCTTGGTCATTACTGTTTTGATTTGATTTTATATTTACACATTTGATTTGGTTCTTTTATCCACATTGTAAAACTTTTAAAAAATCATACATGCTATTTTTAGTTACTCCACACAACTTGTTACAAAATTGAAAATGAAATTACAATGAAAACTTTATCTTTGGTCAAATATCTTCTACTTAGTAAGACTGCCATATCTATCTTGCAAAACTCTAGATAAACTTGTTGTCGTTGTTGTTAGTTGTGAAGTCATGTCCGATCCATCGCAACCCCATGGACCATGTTCTTCCAGGCCTTCCTGTCTTCTACCATCTTCTGGAGTCCATTTAAGCTCATGCCTACTACTTCAGTTACTCCATCCAGCCACCTCATTCTCTGTCATCCCTTTCTTCTATTGCCCCCAATATTTCCCAGCATTAGGCTGTTCTTCAATGTCCTTCCTTCTCATTAGGTGGCCAAAATTTTTGAGTTTCATCTTCAGGATCTGGCCTTCTAAAGAGAAATCAGGGTTGATCTCCTCTAGGACTGACTGGTTTGATTGCCTTGCAGTCCAAGAGACTTGCAGGAATCTTCTCCAGCATCATAGTTCAAAGGCCTCAATTCTTTGGCACTCAGCCTTTCTTATGGTACAACTTTCACAGCCATACATTGCAACTGGGAAAACCATAGCCTTGACTATATGCACTTTTGTTCGCAGGGTGATGTCTTTGCTTTTTAGTATGCTGTCTAGATTTGTCATAGCTTTCCTCCCTAGGAGCAAGCATCTTTTAATTTCTTGGCTGCAGTCCCCATCTGCAGTAATCTTGGAGCCCAGGAAAATAAAATCTATCACTACCTCCATTTCTTCCCCATCTATTTGCCAGGAATTGAGAAGGCCATGATCTTAGTTTTCTTAATGTTGAGTTTCAAGCCAACTTTTGCACTCTCCTTCTTCACCCGAATCAAGAGGCTCTTTAGTTCCTCTTCACTTTCTGCCACCAGAATGGTATCATCTGCATATCTGAGGTTGTTGATATTTCTCCCAGCAATCTTAATTCCAACTTTTGATTCATCTAGCCCTGCCTCTTGTCATGTCCGTCGCGGGAAAGGAGACTTGGAGCCAGTGACTCAGTTTCAGCTCTTTATTAGGTCCCTAGATCGGCTCAGGGTTTAAAGGGAAAAGCAGCGGCTTTTATTCTCTGGCCATGGTGGCCGCGGCCAATGGCACCACTTTGAATCTCCCGCGATTAGTTTCCACCAATCGCAGGAGATTCGTTACGGGCCAATCAGTGCGGCTTGCTCGGCCAATGAGATTGCCATGCACTTTGGCCAATCACAGCGCAGCGCTTCCAAGTATGCTAATGACTGTACAGAACACCCCTCCCCTCTTGGTACGGTCCTATGTAATGTAGTCCCTTAAGTAGGCGGGGCTTCGTACTTGCCTACTTGACCTGCGCAGGTTAGTTGTTGCTTGGCTCCCAGCTGGTTCAGTCAGGTTCTGTGTTGCTCTCTGCCTCATTGATGGAACCGCCTGGAAGGCCTCGCCGGGCCTTTCGTCGCAGCTCCCTCCTGGTCTACCCAGGCTGGTTGAGTTGCGGTTGTTGCTGCTCCCGCCTGGTTTTTCTGGGCTGGTTGAGCTGGCCTGACTGCTTCTCCCTGGTGAGGCCTTGAGCTGGCTGCTTTCCAGTGAGTATAACTGGTTTCTTTCTATTGTTTTTTGGTTCCCAGGTATTCCCTCCCCTCTTGGTCTGTGTTGTGGGGGCTGTCTGTGTCTGTTTGCGTGTCGGTTGTGTTTCCCGTGATTGTCCTCGATCTTATTTGATCGATATGGCGTTTCCATGCTCGTCCGTCGGTTGTTTGCATGCAGTATGAGTGGGGACCTGTCAGCTGGTTTATAGTTGCCGGTACCCAAAGTGGATCTCCGGTAAGGTTCTTTGCGTAGACTGCGTCACCTGGGGAGAATGTTCGGTTTTTGCTTGAGGAGTTTGGGGTATTTTCTGGGTTGTATGTGGGGTGCAGTCTGTCGAGTGGGGACCTTAATTTCCTCCCCATTAATAGCTCTGCCGGGCTTTTGTTGGTAGTCGTGTTTGGGGTTATGTGTTGTATAAGAAGCATTTTCTTTATTTTTTCTTGGATTTCCCCGTGTTCAATTTTTTGGATGGTTTTTTTTTGTGAATTGAACCATCCATTCTGCCCTCCCATTTGCCACCGGATATGCCGATGTTGTCAGTGCGTGTTGTATGCCCCGTTCTGCTAGGAATTTTTTGAATTCCAGTGAGGTAAATTGGGGCCCGTTATCCGACACGATGACATCTGGGAGGCCGTGGGTTGCGAACAGCTTGCTGAGTTCCTTGGTCACGGCTTCCGTGGTGGTGGTTTTCATGTTGCTTACCTCCAACCAGTTGGAGTAAGCATCTACGGTTACTAGGAATGTATGTCCCTTGGTGGGCCCGGCAAAATCTATGTGGACCCTAGACCAAGGTCCCCTGGGGTTTTCCCATTCCAGGATCAATGCTGCGGGAGGTCTGGTTTCTTGGCAGCGTTTGCATTTTGCCACCCAAGTCTCGATTTGTTTATCCATCCCTGGCCACCAGACGTAATTTCTGGTCAGGGCTTTTGTTCTAACTATGCCCGGGTGCCCCTCGTGTAACAACTCCAATACCTTCTCTTGTAACCTTTCTGGAATAACAACCCTATCCCCCCAAAGTACACAACCTTTTTATAGTGAGAGTTCAGTTTGCCGGTTCTGGAATGTCCTGAATGATTCGCCATCATCCCTTTCTGGCCACCCCTTTTCTATCCAATGTAACACCCGCACCAGACATTTGTCTTTATTAGTCTCGCGGGCAATGTCTGACATGGTTATGGGTAGATCGGGCAGAGTCTCTATGCTGAGGGTGGCTGTCGTGGGTGCTGGGTTGGTGTCTAAGTCAGGTAACGGCGTGCGGCTCAGGGCGTCTGCATGGGTGATTGTCTTACCGGGTCGGTGTGTGAGCCGGTAGCTGTACGCGGCAAGGAATTCGGACCACCTTGTCATTCTAGGAGATAGAATGTTTGGGGTGGCCCTGTTCCCTGCCAGGATTCCCAGCAGCAGCTTGTGGTCGATGATGATGGTAAATGTGCGGCCATAGAGGTACTCGTGGAACCTCTTCACTGCGGCGACGATAGCCAGGGCCTCTTTGTCCAGTTGACTGTAATTTCTCTCTGGTTTGGTGAGTGTCCTTGAAAAGAAGGCGATGGGTGCTTCTTTTCTATCGGGGAGCGTGTGGCTGAGGATGGCGCTGATGCCGAAAGGTGAGGCGTCGCATGTGACAGCAAGTGGTAAGGTCTCGTTGTATTGGATTAGGACAGCATTAAGGTCTCGTTGTATTGGATTAGGTGAGCAGGTCCTTGGTTTTGCTGAAGGCGGCTTCCTCACGTTTCCCCCAAGTCCATGTGGCCACCTTGTCCAAAAGTCTATGCAAAGGCTCTGCCGCGGTCACCTTTTGGGGCAGGAAAACATTATAAAAATTAAGCAGTCCTAGAAATGCCTGCAGTTCCGTTTTATTCCATGGTGTTGGGTCTTCTTTAATTGCTCTGATTTTTTTCGCGGTTGGGTGGATGCCAGGTTGGTCTAGGAGGTATTCCAGGAACTCGACCCGCTCTGTGTACAGCTGGCATTTCTCTTTTTTCACTTTTAGCCCGGCCTCTTTGAATTTGGTTAGTACCTCCCTTAGACGATCCTCTAGTTCTTGTTGGTTGGCCGCTGACACTAGTACGTCGTCGAAGTAGGGCACCACCCCCTTAATTCCTTGCAAGAGTCTTTCCATGAGGCTCTGGAAAATTCCTGGAGCCATGCTGACTCCAATCTGGAGTCTGTTACAGCAAAATGCTCCCCGGTGGGTGACTATGGTCTGTGCCTCGGTGGTTTCTGCATCGACCGGCAACTGTTGATAGGCTTGCACCAGGTCGAGCTTCGCAAAGACCTTGCCTCCCCCCAGTGAGTGTAGAAGGTGCTGCACTACTGGGACGGTGTAGGCGCTTTGTTGTAAGGTGCAATTTAGGGTGGCCTTATAGTCCCCGCAGATTTTCACCAATCCATCGGGCTTGACTGGGGTGACTATGGGGGTCTCCCACCGGGTGTGATCGATTGGTTGTAGGACCCCTTGTTTGACGAGCTTGTCAATTTGCTCGTCGATTTTGAGCTGGAGTGCAAAAGGTACCCGCTGTGGTTTTAGGCGTATTGGGGGAATGCTGGGGTCTAGGCTGAAGGAAATAAGGGGCCCTCGGTACTTGCCTAGGGTGCCGTCGAACACTTCCCGGAAGTCCCGTGCCAGTTGCTCTTCCCAGTCAGCATCTGCGACATGGTCAACGCCCATAACCTCGATCCCGAGTGGTGTGAACCACTGTAGTCCCAAAAGGCTGGGGCGGTCTCAGTCCATGATCGTCAGGGGAAGCTTTGCTGTGCGGCCCTTGAAGGTCACCTTGAGCTGTCCGGTTCCAACTACCAGGATGCAGTTCCCCTGGTAGTTTCTGAGGATTAGTTTCTGGGTTTCCAACCTCCTCTTGTGGATTTCCGGCACCAACCGCCTGATTTCTCGCCAGGCAACCATGGAGAGGTAGGACCCGGAGTCCACCTCCATTTTGCATGGTTCGCCTTCAATGCCCACTTCTACGTATACCTTCTGGGCGTCTGTGGTGGATGAGTGGCCAATGACGACCGTCTGGTGGGTTTCCTCTTTCTGCCGGTTTTCGCTGCTTTGTTGGTTCTGTCCGTTTTGGTTCCAGCGATTTTCGGCTTGGCGGTCTCTGGCCCTGGGGGGGGGTGCCGTCTTGTCTCCGGTTGCTGTGTTAGGAAGACGGCTCTTTTCTTCTGCCTGGTTGCATCCTTCAAGTTGCTACTTTCAAGGAACATTAGTAATCGGTCTGTGTATGATTCCCAGTCCTTGGTAGCTGGGTTAAAGGGTGCGGGCGGTGCGATGCTGGCCATCTTGTTGGTCTTGCTTCCTCAGGACACGTGCTTGATGGGTTAGTCTCAGGATCCCACCTTCGTCGCCAGTGTCGTGTCCATTGCGGGAAAGGAGACTCGGAGCCAGTGACTCAGTTTCAGCTCTTTATTAGGTCCCTAGATCGGCTTGGGGTTTAAAGGGAAAAGCAGCGGCTTTTATTCTCTGGCCGCGGCGGCCACGGCTAATGGCACCACTTTGAATCTCCCACGATTAGTTTCCACCAATCGCGGGAGATTCGTTATGGGCCAATCAGTGCGGCTTGCTCGGCCAATGAGATCACCATGCGCTTTGGCCAATCACAGCACGGCGCTTCCAAGTATGCTAATGACTGTACAGAACACCTTTCTCATGATGTGCTCTGTATATTAGCTCAATAGGAGGGATTTGCCAAACTCCTTTCCTAATTTTGAACCAATCAGTGGTTCCTTATCAGTTCTCACTGTTGCTTCTTGACCTGCATATAGGTTTCTCAAGAGACAAATAAGATGGTCTAGTACTTCCATCTCTTTAAAAACTTGCACAATTTGTTGTGATCCACACAATCAAAGGCTTTAGCATTGTCAATGAAGCAGAAGTAGATGTTTTTCTGGAATTCCCTAGCTTTCTCCATGATCAAGCAAATGTTGGCAATTTGATCTCTAGTTCCTCTGCCTCTTCGCAATCCTGCCTGTACTTCTGGTAGTTCTTGATCGACATACTTCTGGAGCCTAGCTTGTAGGATTTTAAGCCTAACTTTATTTGCATGTGAAATGAGTGCAATGTTGCAATAGTTTGAACGTTCTTTGGCATTGCCTTTCTTTGGCCTTGCCTGAGGTGGCACCTAAGAAATATAAAATTCTACCATCTAGAGGCTGGATAATTTTTGCTAGCTGAACAATATTTACAATGCCTTTGCATTTCATCTGAATATTGAGATAATAATTATTAATTTGTAAATGTATAGTATTCTGGTCACAGCGCATATAATTCACATTAAAACTTCTAAAAATACTTCATGATATTACAGATGAGAGGAAAAATCTGAGACAACTGTGTTCACAAGCTAGGAGTGAACATTTGTTTTCACATATCACATGGCAAGTTTTCATCTGCAGTTCATTTAGTATCTAGTTTCTTTACCGCTATTCTATCTAAATCCCATGAGATTAACAAGAAAATTTTCCCATCCTCTTCTATGCATTTTGTTCTTCTGCCTCTTTTGCTTAAAGAGAGGTGACAAAAAGGTCAGGTAAAGTTTTCTCTTCATAAAATATCTACCAGATTATGGGGAAATGTGTTCTACTGAAATCAATTGGTTTTAGCCCCCTATTTTGGCTGCAGTCCTGTCATTAAGAAATCTGCACAATATCCATAGCTACTATTGATTCCAATGATGACAACTGAGGATCAGCGTAGCATGCCTCCATGGGGTGTTTTCCTCAATTCAGTTTTCATGGCCAGAGCTGTTACTTTTAAAGTATTGTGTTCAGGAGACTATCATTATACTAAGGAGAAGGACCAGTCAAAGAGTCAAAACCTTTCTTTAGTTTGTGGAAATTTTCTGCTCACATTTCTGTTCCACATGCAAATATTGTGAACTGGAGTGATATTATAGGTCAGATGTCCAAGTGGTCCTGGGCAAAGCAATGCACAGTTCTGAAGAACAGAATAACTGCCTGGGAGGCAACAATTGTGTGAATTTTTCCCTTATGTAGAAGCTGAAAAAGGTAAAATGCTTGAAGTTTATGATTTAACATTTCACTCTATGAACTAGTTAAGAGTCACACATGAGTGATTTAATTAAGTGACTCGGGCAACATGGCAATTGATTCATTAAAACAAGCCCCTCCTGATTAATCTGGCTGATTAAACTGGTCTTGTAAGTTTAAGTGATCTGGAATACAGGGATATAGGCTTAAAGACTTGAAAGCTAAATAGGCAGTTACTTTGTTTTGTTATCCACGAACTCAGCTATTAGATTAATTTCAGCAAAGAATGAGATGACATCTAAAATCAATTTCATTCAAAGAAAGGTTGGAGAGTGAGCTGAATTATTTGTGCTCATAACAAATGCTTTGCTATGAACACCTGCATCTGAGTACAATTCAGAAGCAGTATAAACATCTGACTGGCTGATCATTTAGTCTTTTTTTTCATATTTCATGACAATGAACATTTCAATATATTCCTTTTTCTTTCCTTTCTTTTTCTTTTTCTTTTTCTTTCTACTTCCATAATTCAAATCCTACAATCCCTCAAAAGCAGTTCAAAACTATGTTTATTCTTATACCTGTATCTTGTAAGCTATTGACAAATCAAATAAATACTAAATAACCCTTACAAAATTTTTAGTTCATACTGTTGCAGTTATCTAATGATGGACAAAAATGTCTGGGGAGTAGGAATGATTTCCAAAGAGGTCTGTACACAATTGCCCAGACTTTATCCCTTTATTGCATTTAAAAGATCTGTGAAGTAATAGCATCCTGGGCATAATATTGAATTGACCCCAAAACATTGAAAATAGGATAAAGCCAGAATTCCACCCAATAGAAAAATGGTCCATCTATAGTAGGATTATCAAACTTGCATCATCACAGTGGTGTCACACGATGTATTGGAACTTTTCCCCCTTTGCTAAACTGGGCATGAGTGTGGCCAGCAGGAGACACATCCAGCCTGCGGGCCATGAGTTTGACAGTCCTAATCTATAGTATCTGCTGAGTTTCAGCATTTCAAATGGAAAGACATTTATTTATTGAATGCATGCTTTCACCTTTTTGTTTATATCAACAGTGTAAATGGCTTAATAAAAAGAAGTGTCCACTGTACATTTTTTTCAATTTAACAATTAAAATCCTTCAAATAAGTAAGACATGCAAAGCTTGATAACTTGTTTGGCTATCTTCCTAATTTCTGCTAAAATACTCAGGCTTCTGACAGTAACAGCCTTTTCAGACAGTTCTCTTTTGCTAATGTAAATAATGGCCAGGTTCACTATGGTACAGGCAGTCCATCAAATAATCAAACCCTACGTTATTTAGGGACACAAAGAACAACACCAGCCCTTAAATTATGTCCAATTAACAGCTTCTAACTAATACTGATCTGTCAGTACAGGATCTTTCTATATTTTGCACCAGTTAGCATCTTCAATATAACATTTTGCAATTTCCAATTGTAGTTTCTGGACACTTTTCCAATGTAGTCCCATGCAAATGCATTGAAATAGTCAAACTGGAGTGTAATCAAGGTCTGGAAAATCATCATTAAGACTGAGAAGCTCAGGAAAAGTCAAGGTTGGAATATTAGCCATAAATATGCAGATATGCTCTTTATCAGGTTTGCCACCTACCTATCCAGATGACAGCTGGAAATTAAAAAAAAAAAAGAACACTCCCAAGGTGCAAAATCTGCTCTTTCTGGCAGAATAGACTCCACCCCCCACCCCCCCCATTCAAGCTTCAATCATCCCCAAGTTTAGATTTTTCTTTCCCCATGGTATTATTTGGAATTAATCTCTGCCTGTTCTCCATCACCAGTGGGATTTGGAATAGAGATAATAGTCTGTGCTGACCAACTGGCCCCCATCTTCACCCAAATCTTCAATAGATCACTAGAGCTATGCTATGTTCCTTCCTTCTTCAAACATTCTACCATCATCCCAGTGCCAAAGAAGCCTTCCATCAAGAAACTGAATGACTACAGACCAGTTGCTCTAACATCTGTAGTTATAAAAATCTTTGAAAGGCTTGTGCTGTCCCACCTGAAAACCGTCATGGATCCGCTGTTAGATCCCATGCAGTTTGTATACCGAGCAAATAGATTGACAGATGATGCTGTTAACATGGCTCTGCATTACATCCTCCTCACCTCACCTATCCCGTGACCTCTTTTGAGGTCGTTGGGGCACCTGCGAAGATTTAACCACCACACTTCTCCAACCGTCTCTATCCTCCACTGCTCTCTGGGATGCTGCCAGGTTCAAGCCTGTCCAATCATGGATATCATCCTCCCATCTCCTTCGTTGTCTTCCCCGTTTGCGGCTTCCTCTTACCGTCCCTTGCATGATGGTCTTTGCGAGGCCAGTAGAGCGAGACACGTGTCCGTACCATCTCAATTTCCGTTTCTTGACGACAGTAAGAAGGTTGTCGTGTGGTCCTATTGCCTGTTGTATTTTATTTAAGACCTCTTCATTTGTCACATGGTCTGTGTAGTGGATGCCAAGGATCTTTCGGTAGCATCTCATTTCTGTTGCAAGGATTCTTCTTTGTAAATCCGCATTGAGTGTCCAGGTTTCGCAGGCATATAAAAAGATTGATATTGCGAGGGAGCGCATTAGGTGGATCCTTGAACGCAGACTGATGTTCTTATCTTTCCAAATAGTTTGGAGCTTCGAAAGCGCAGCTGTTGTTTGTGCTATCCTTGCCATTACTTCTGGTTTTGAGCCTTCATCGGAAATGATGGACCCAAGATATTTGAAATTTTTTACTGTCTCTAGGGGTGTTCCGCTGACTCTGATGTCTGAGGAGATACCTTGGGTACTGTTCGTCATCAGCTTGGTTTTCTCGGCATTGATCTCCATGCCGTGCGCTGAAGCCGCTTTATCTAAGTGTTGGACAAGGCTCAATAGTTCATCCTCATTTCCTGCCAGGCCATCGATGTCATCTGCGAATCACAGGTTGGTGATGGTTCTACCACCGATGGAAACTGTGCCTTCGTGATCTTCCAAGGCATCTTCCATGATCCGTTCGAGGAATACATTAAACAGTGTGGGGGAAAGCAAACAAGCCCAAGATACGCCATGTTGAAGACGCATTACATCCTACAATACTTTGAATCTCCAAATACCTACACAAGGGTTCTCTTTGTAGACTTCAGTTCAGCATTCAATACCATCATTCTAGATACTCTTCTAAGTAAATTAAACCAACTAGCGGCACTTGAACACACTTGTAAGAGGATCATAAGCTTTCTAACAGACAGGAAGCAGCAGGTGAAGCTAGGCGGAATCACATCCGATACCTGTATAATCAACACAGGGCCCCCCCAAGGCTGTGTGCTATCTCCATTTCTCTTATCCCTATATACCAATGACTGCATCTCAAATGATCCATCTGTTAAAATACTGAAGTTTGCTGATGACACAACAGTGATTGGTCTCATTCGAGACAACGATGAATCTGCATACAGACAGGAGGTTATACAACTTGCCTCATGGTGTAAGCGGAACAATCTGGAACTGAACACACTCAAAATCGTAGAAATGGTGGTAGACTTTAGAAGAACCCCTCCCATACTACCACCTCTTACAGTACTAGACAACACAGTATCAACAGTAGAGACTTTCAAATTTCTAGGTTCTACTATATCACATGACCTAAAATGGACACCTAACATCAAAAACATCATCAAAAGAGCACAACAAAAAATGTTTTTTCTGCACCAACTCAAAAAGCTCAAACTGCCCAGGGAGCTGCTGATACAGTTCTACAGAGGAATTATTGAGTCAATCATCTGCACCTCTATAACTGTCTGGTTTGATTCTGCAACCCAAAAGGACAGACACAGACTTCAGCGGATAATTAGGACTGCAGAAAAAACAATTACTACCCACCTGCCTTCAATCGAGGACCTGTATACTGCACGAGTCAAAAAGAGGGCTGTGAAAATATTTACAGATCCCTCACATCCCGGACATAAACTGTTTCAACTGCTTCCCTCAAAACGACGCTATTGTCAGTCTGTGCACACCAGAACAACTAGACACAAGAACAGTTTTTTCCCGAAAGCCATCACTCTGCTAAACAAATAATTCCCTCAACACTGTTCAACTATTTACTATTAATCTTCTCATCACTCCTTATCACCCATCCCCTCCTACTTGTGATTGTATGACTGTAACTTTGTTGCTTGTATCCTTACGATTTATATTGACTGTTTCCTAGTATGATTTGATTGTTGATTGTACCCTATGACTATCATTAAGTGTTGTACGTTATGATTCTTGATTCTTAACGAATGTGCCTTTTCTTTATGTATATTGAGAGTATTTACACCAAGACAAATTCCTTGTGTGTCCAATCACACTTGGCCAATAAAGTATTCTATTCTATTCTATTCTATTCTATTCTATTCTATTCTATTCTACTCTACTCTACTCTACTCTACTCTACTCTACTCTATTCTATTCTATGGAGAAGCTCCAAATGATCTTCCCTAACAGTTTCAGGTAGATGTTAAATAGCATGGGAGATGAGTTAAAACCTTCTCTGTCACTCAAGATCAGTGGTATGGATGTCAAATAGTGCTCCAGCATTATCTTCTGGACCAGAGGTGGTATTCAGAAGAACCGGTAATTTAAAAAAATTGAATCCTATCACTGTTCTGGACACATCCTGATAGAAAGGACCATGACTCCCACAAAACAGTGAACTTAAAGACCCTTAGCTCCTTTCTAGAATTGTGCAAGCCTCACACAGAAATGCTCTCCCTCACAAAAATATCAACATAAATTCCATGAATTTTATATACACTCTCTCTCTCTCTCTCTCTCTCTCTGTGTGTGTGTATTAGTATAAAGCAATTGCAACATGGAGGATTTTTTAAAATGTTCACTATGAATTATGTTTTTTTCAATTAAGAAAATCTGAGACCAATTATATGATGTGTACCTAAGATGACATGGAAAAAATTAGACATAGCAGAATGAGGAAGAAATAATTATAGAATTAGTTCAGTTTTAAGGTGCTAGAGATAGGATTCAGTAAAATGCCTTTAATGCTGCTTTGTAACTTATTTATTGTGGAATAATTTATTTCTTCAACTTGCTTTCATTGGCATATATTTACACATATATGGGAAGAGATACTCACACATACAGAAAGCGGTAGGTAGTATGTCCTACAAATTAGGTTTTTGGAATAATGGTGTGACATTAGTACTTTTACCTTAATCATGTTTGATCTTGATTAGCTTACCAACGAATAGAAAAGCTACCTCTATTTTGCAGAAGGCTGAAATATAGTAAAATATCTTCTCCTTTATTCTTGTTGCTGCAAATCGGGAAACTTGTGGTCTTCAACTTCAACTCCTAGTACTTCCAGCTTCCTCACCATTGGCCATGCTTTCTAAAGAAATTGGAACTCACAGTTCAGAAACATGTGTAAAGTTAAAAGTTGTCTATTCTATCCTATAGTAATATGGAAACTCTTCCAGCCACAACAACAGTGATTCAGGGACAAAAATTTCACTTCAGAACTTACATGAAAAAAAAAAGTTTTTCTCACATTTACCATTGGGAGGATCCTAAGCTTAGAATTCTTCCTCTAGGAACTTGTTCTTCAATCTACAATTCCTTATGGAATTTCAAAAGAACTGGCAACTTTTTTTCAAGTTCTGATTTCTGATACAATTATCTTTTATATGTGGAATATTCCTTTCCTTCAAATAAATGGAGGAGGCAATAATGAAGAAAGGCTAAGTAGGACAACTGTTCATTTACAGTTGCTTGATTAAATATAAATATGATTCCAACAAAAATGTTGATATATGGTAAAACTAACAGGAGTAATTTTGTCGTAATTTACCATAGCCTGAATGTCAAATAAAAAGTTAAAATAATCTCCTGAATATCTTAATCTTAGAAACAACAGTATCTTGTACTTCAGGCATAGGCTAAGATTCTGTAGATGTTCTAGGTTTCGTTTTTAAATAAAATTAAATAGAAATATAATTTTCCCTGTTTTTTCTTTGTGAGTGACATGTATTAATTTGTTTTGATGTTTCTAAATTAAGTGTCATTGTTTTCTTTAACTTTATCACATGTATTCATTACTCAATGTTTGGCTGATTAATTTTGATTTAGAAAAAATGTATGATATGGTGAATAGGGTTGCAGTATGGAATGGTTTTTAGAAGTTTTTAGATGTTAATATTTGCTTGCTGAATGAGTTGAGAACAGCACATGGTGGAAAGAAACTTATAAAAATAAATGGAATACTTAGCAAATGGTACAACACTAAGCATGTATTAAGAAATGGATGTTCTTTAATGTATTTATGGGAAATATAAGGAATGCTTGTGGTAGAAATATATAATCATTTCACCCATTTGGATCAGCCAGCCCCACTTGCATCTGCAGAAGGGGTGTGCTGTGGACACTATTGCCCAAGGAATTTTAGCAGGTGGGATCCAGGAGGAAAGCCTTTTTGGCCTGTGTGTTCACCCTGTGGAACATCAGTTCCCTCAAGATGAGATCTGCTTCCACCCTCTTTACCTTAAAGGCCTTAAAATGTCAATTGCCCTGGGCCCAGATGGGGTTTCAACCTGGATGTAGGTGATTTATTTATTTATTTATTCATAACCCACCTTTATGATTCAGGGCAGCCAATATATCCAACACAGTTTCTTCCTATTTCCTTCACAACAGCAACCCTGTGAGGTAGATTCAGCTGGGAGAGACTGGCTGGAAGTCATTCAGCTGGCTTTCAGGGCTAAAGCAGGTTTGAATTCCCTGTCTCTGGCTTTTTAGGCTGATGTCTTAACCACTACACCTGGGTTAAAGAAAAGATCCCACTTTCATTTTATGTATACCCTGTGTTATCTTAGCTACCTCTTATTTTGAATGTATTTATTGTTTTACTGTTTAAATCTTTTATACTATGGTTTTATCAAATTGTAAGCTCTTCTTTATTATTTCCACACCTATAGACAGAATCTTGCAAACTGAATATATTATATATGTTATACTGTGAGAAATATTAGGAAGAAACTATCTTTCTCTCAAACAATATCTGGACTGAGTTGTCTCTTATTCCTGCTTCCTGGGAATCAACCAGGGTGGAATTCAAATTTCTTAACAACTGGTTCTGAGGGTGTGGCTTAATTTGTGGGTGTGGCTTGGTGTTCATGTGACTGGTTGGGCATGGCTTGTTGACTGGGCATGGCTTGGTGTTCATGTGACTGGCTGGGCATGGC
Organism: Hydrophis major; assembly: GCA_033807585.1. Classification (NCBI taxonomy): domain Eukaryota; kingdom Metazoa; phylum Chordata; class Lepidosauria; order Squamata; family Elapidae; genus Hydrophis; species Hydrophis major. Next base: position 110,520,868 of record CM066328.1, on the reverse strand, counting down.
TTGTATGTAAATATTACAAATATTTATGTAAATATTGAATTTTTTATTAAAAAAAGAGCAACTTTTTCCCCAAAGGAGGCAAAGCAGGCAGGCAGATTGAGTTGCTCACAGAATCACAGATTCATTCAGAGTTCTATCTTTCTGCAATCAGCTACCTGAGTATTTCACATAAAATTTGCTTGCAAACAAATTCATAAAATTAACTCATAACACACCATATATGTAAATGTTGATTTTTTTTTTATAAAAAAGAGCAACTTTTACCCAAAATCAGGCAGAGCAGGCAGGCAGACTGAGTTGCTCACAGAATCACAGATTCACTTAGAGATCTGTGTTTCTGTCATCTGCTACTTGAGTCTGCACTGAATAATAGAAGCTTCAGGCTCAGCTCTGCTTTTAGATTAGCTAGAAAGCAAGAAATCCAATGATTTTCTGCTTTCTAGCTAATCTAAATCTCTCGGCACAGCAAAACACCTCATGGTCGGGAAAAAAAAAAGGAAAAATAGCATTTAGCAGGCAAGTTTGATGGCACAAACGCCAGGTAAGGAGTGAGTGGGTGGGACGGGGCCAGCCAATGGTGTGATTTTCTGGTTCTCCAGCAGGTAAAATCCCACCCCTGGTGAGAATGCATTTTGTGCATGCATGTAGGCCATTTCCTAAAAACCTCAGCTGTGCCACCCGGACAACTGACAAGCACTGTGCGTGGATGCACAGTGTTTAAAAATCCCCTTCTTTCCTGCTTTTTCAACCTCAGCTGTCCCGCACAAAGCAGCTGAGGTTGAAAAAGCAGGAAATAAAGGACAGCCAAGAGCCCAGGAGGGCAGGTAGGCCAAACAGAGTAGCAGATACTGAACCGGTTTGGTGTCTGTTGCTCTTCAGAGCTACCAGTTCTATAGAACCAGGCTGAATAGTTAGCATCTCATCCCTGGAATCAACCTTACCACATCCCATCATATAGCCTTCATATATGGTAGACCAGACTAAGACACCAATGCCATATAGGTCAGGATTACTTTTATTTCAACAGCCGTGGTAATAGAAGCATGCAGCTTAATGTGCTTTCCCCTTCTTTCCCCTTCTACACCAACAAAGCAGTGGTGGGATTCAAATTTTTCTACTACCTTTTCTGTAGGCGTGGCTTGGTTGGCATGGCAGGGGAAGGATACTGTAAAATCTCCAGTCAGAGGTGGTGTTTGCCGGTTCTCCAAACTACTCAAAATTTCTGCTACAGGTTCTCCAGAACTGGTCAGAACCTGCTGAATACCACCACTGCAACAAAGACATAAGGCAGAGCTCAGGTCTGTACCCAAAGTGTAAGACCTTTAACCTTTCACCTATTTGTTCAGCCCTGCTACTGTTATCACTTGGCTCTCAGTCCAGAAAAATTGGACTATTCCTGAATGATGAAACCAATTAAAAGTTATGAATTACAGCAAATGCATTCATTCACTGCTAATCTCATTTATTTCAAATGGTGTTAGAAATGACTACTTGTTTCTGGAAGTAGGCCCAGAATTTTGCAGGAAGGAACTAAGAAAAACAACAACCATTTGCCATGGCATATTATAAAAATAAATTACTGTAGAAATATTTTTTGTAGAAATTAGCAAAGGACAAAGGGACTGCTGTTGGTTCCCTTGTCAAATCACCCAAAGTAAAGGTAGCAAGAGGTGAATGTTGCTTTCCCTCCAGATATCAGATAGATAACTTATATGTGGATAGAGAGTATCTACATGGGGGTGCACAGCTATGTCCTCTAATACTTTGCTGATCATTGGCCTTTTTCTACAGAAAAGGGGAAGTTGTCTCATTATGTCTGATGGTAGGGCTGGCTCTGAACATAACAGCATCAATGAAAGTTTGCTTAGCTCATTTGCACATTAGCTCATTTGCATATTGTCTAATATTTCCTTGTGTTAAAACAAAACTTCCCAGATGGGTTTTCAAGTTCGCCAAGGTTTTAATTAGGCTGATTATTCAATTAGGTGGGAGGGGCCAGGGGAAAAAAACAGAGCTCTTGTGGGCATACCAGATGCCCTTGTGATGTGATATGGTGTAAAGCAGGACTTTTGACTTTTTAAAACATGCAACTGGTAACCCCCTATGTGGTTTACTTTGTATAGTGCACAATTTGTACACTGGTTTGTAATAGCCTTGGAAAAAACCTTATCTATTTCCTACCCAAACTCTGCAGTTCTTATTGTTTATAGCTTGTGTGGTTCCTCCCCCCAAATTCTTAGTCTTAAAATGGAAAAAGGAACAAAAATGTGTAAGAGAGGTAAATAAAATGTACACTGAAGATGGTATTTAATTTTGTGGTATGAGGTGCAATGACAATAAAGTAAACTAAGCTAAACTAAAGCTAAAATTGCAGATAAAACGTGAAGATGTATTTAGATAATAAAAACAGGCTGTTTTGGAAATATAAACTCTTATAATCACTCAGGTTTCCTCATTTGTGCATTAGTAAATCTCTCTCTCTCTCTCTTTCTCTTTCTCTCTCTCTCTCTCTCTTCCTCTGTGTGTGTGTGTGTGTATATGTGTGTAGGTAGATAGACAGACAGACAGACAGATAGATATAGTACATGAAGCAATTGGATGAAGCAAATGGGAATGATTTACTTCTTTTATGATTAAAATACTGACTTTACCCTTAACATTTATTTTTAATGCTCCTGACCTTAAAGCTTTGGCTATATGGAATTTAATCAAGTTTTCTGATTTATTACTGAACAGAAACTGTGAACTCCCAGTATGAAAGTTTGTGGCAGTAAGAAGGCCAGTCCTTCCACCCCACCCTTTTTAGAACAATTTAGGAGATCTTTTGAAACTAATATTCAGATGGATATAGATTGGGTTTGTAGGAAAGTGGAGCCCCTTTCTGGGTGGACCAAGTAATTGTATATATATTGTTTTCATTATAGCGTTTTTACCCATTGGTAATAATGCAGTTCATATTAAACTGACAAAGCATTCAGACTAGCTAATTCCACCATTATGCTGGTATTTAGAATGTATACAGTACTGGGTATCCTTCCATCTTCCTCCCTGTTTTCTTCTTTTTTTTTTTTCAGTTCTCACTTTCGGTGATGACTGGTCCTAACAACCGGAGATTCTGATCATCTCCTCCTTGCCTGTTATTTGCAATGGAATTACAATCGTTCACAGAAATGCACATGCCACGCTTCATTAAACAAAGTCAATCTGCTCCCCTTCTCTTTCTTCCCCTACTCTCCAGCACAGAAGACTAGCTACAGCTCTTATTCCCTCCTCACACCCCAAAATTAATATTTAACTAGAAGAGGAATGGAAGCTCTTTTGTAAACTAATAAAAGCATGTTGCCCCAAGCCCCTCCAACAAAAGGCACTCTCCTGTAAAAAGTAGAAGAGGGCTAGAAGTGGCTAGGCTCGGTTGGATGTGCAGACTGAAAGAAGAAAAATGTACTGCATCCAGTTTTGGTCACCACACTATTAAAAAAATGTTGAGGATCTAGAAAAAGTAGAGAGAAGAGCAACCAGCATGATTAGGGGACTAATCAAAACATATGAAGAACGGTTACAGGAACTAGGCATGGCTAGCCTAGTGAAGAGAAGGACCAGGGGAGACATGATAGTAGTCTTCCAATATTTGAAGGGCTGCCACAGAGAGGAAGGGGTCAAGCTATTTTCAAGGTACCTGAAGGCCAGACAAGAAATAATAGATAGAAACTGAACAAGGAGAGATTTAACCTGGAAATAAGGAGAAACTTTCTGATAGTGAGAACAATCAACCAATGGAATAGCTTCCCTCAGAAGTTGTGGGGGGAATCATCACTTGAGACTTTCAAGAAGAGATTGGACTGCCATTTGTCAGAAATGGTGTAAAGTCTCCTGCTTAGGTGGGGGGTTGGACTAGATGGTCCCCTCCAATTCTGCCGATCTGTAAAAAAGAAGAAAAAATGAGCCAATTCTCATAATCAGGACTGAATCAGGTTCTTAATACAAGGCCTTCTGGCCTTCTTCCCATATTCATGTGTAGAATATTGCCAATTCCTGTTCTTTTGTTTTTCTAATCCTTCCAAATTATCTCCTTTTAAAATGCTTTCTCTAGTCTGTTCTTAGATCCTTCTATTGGGATTGTTACCATGATGCCCTGTTGCTGTTATCTAGCTGGAGAATGAAACTGCAAGAAACTAAACTCAGACAGTATCAAGAACCCCACTGTTCAACCCTGAAATACAAATTTTCTCTTCTATTACAATTATTACTGCTAAAGATCTAATCAACTTGACCATGGCAGCAGAGACTCTACTCCTTTGTAATGTAAAGAACCTTCATCCCCAGCCACTGTCAGAGACTTTACTAGTTATGGTAACAAACACAATTACTACCACCATACGATATTAATACAAAAACCACAAGGTTTTTGATCTAAAAAGATATTCCTCAAACCATATCTCCGCAGAGTCTTTTGAATTTGGGAGCCTCAGCTCTTGCTTGTGACTACTATATCTGGATTGCAAAACTTCTGGAAGACCAATTTGTGCATCCCTTGGCTGGCATCTAGTGGTGGTTTAGATTCTTGACACTCAGATTAGAAGCTCTGCAACATCCCCTTTTAGTTCTTCCAGATATCATTCCTGATTTTGGAACTCAAGAGTCCAGAACTGGTTTATTTTCTTCACAGACAAAGTTCCTCAATAGGATGCAAATGTAGTTATAGTGGGGTTTTTTTTTTAATGCAGATGACATAACTCAGTGAACAATATTGATCAGCTGAAATTAAAAATGTGCTGTCAAAAATAAATTGCAATCAAATGGGCCAATTCAAAAAGATTTCCGCCTTTTTGAAGCTTTCCAGGCCAGTAAACTTGGACACATTACTTTACAATGATAGAAATTAAAGGAAATTTAACAGCCATCCAATTTTGCAAACGACTGCATCCTTTATTGCTAATACAACAGATGTATTATTTATAGTAGCTTTTAACCTTTGAACTAATTATATGAAGGTGTAGAAATGATAGTATATCTTTTTGAATAACTTTAATTGATACATTTCCCAACATGATCAATTAGTGAAGACAAAAGTTTGAAAACTGTCTGATAAAAATGAATCATTTAGAAAATCCACTGTTTTGAGCCCACAGAAACAAGTTCTTTGAAATGCAATTCTGTTTTTTCTCTTTTACCATGGGCTGCCTTATTTTTCGATGCCAATTCTGTGGCCAGCAGAGTTGGCTTTCTAAAAATTAGGAAGACCACTAGATTATAACAAAGAGATAAGGAAAACACTGTGGTGTCTTTATCTCTTTTCCACCATCTAATAGTTGCATGAATTTCTTATCCAGTTCAGAACTGGGAGCCCTACCTTCAAAAAAAACCCAACAATCACATGAGCAAATAAGTCCCAGTGATCACTTACAATTTGGATTATTCTTACCACTAGATTGTTCCCCTTTCCAGAATTCTCCTTCCCAAAAGCTGTTTAACCTTTCACCTCAGGAAACTGGATTCAAATTGTGCAAAGCATGTAAGGAAAATGAGATTGATGACCTCCAGCCTGCTACCATGTAAAAATATATCCACATGATAAAAAGCCACGAACTTCACTAAAATAAGAAGCCTTTGTTCTTCTAGTTCCACACTTCTGCCTAAAAGTGGCTGAAGGTCAGGCTTGAAGATAGATTTGAAAAGCAGAGATAAAAGCTGACTTGGTCAGCAGGTCTAGCTTTTGTGCAGCATTAACAGTAATTATATTTCATGAGTCTGCAAAGCCAAAGAGGCCGAGAAGACCAACCACACAGCACTTGAGGATGTGATTGGGACTGAAGCAAAAAAGGGGAAAAAAAGAGGGGTCATTGTGTTATTGAAAAGAAAAATAAAGTTATTTATTTTAAAAATATCACAACTATAAAACGTGGGGTTGGATTTACCAATACGTAGCTATATTTGTCAATGGCAAGGGGATCATAGAATATATAGCTCATTTTATATTTACACATAATCTGAACGTTTTTCCTGTATTAGGTATCTAAACTGTGGAGATAGGGTGGAAATAAAAACTGTTAATTAGCATATAAAAATATTTTACCACATTTTAGTTCTTTAATATGAATATTTATGCTGTTAATCATTTTGATACCCAGGACTCAGGTTTATGGAACTTTAATTAGTTGTGCTCTATGATTATTTTCCCCTAGTGAAACTTTGAATTTTAGGTAGTATCAAATAATTTCCAATGCCATGCTATAGCATTTACATAGGTGTAAATCACTCAATATTCAATTTGGCTTAATACTTTGGTAATAAAGATGCAGCCAATATATATCATATTCACCATATTCACTTACCCAGCAAGAATTTTAAAGTTGAATTTGGATTCATTAGATTAAAATAAATGATATAGTTAGAAAAATAACTGGTATCAGGTTTGTTATTTATTAATTTATTTTTGAAGACTAAACTAATAAACACTAAAGCATAGTTTAAAATTTGTTTGTGTGTATGTTTTATAGAGAAGCAAAAAAAGTTATAAGGAAAGTATTAGCCAATTCCTGTAGGCTAATAGACAATAGCTATAGACAAAAAAAATTGCCATTACTCTTGACACATTTAAAAACTTGCCTTTTGAAAGGAAAGCAGTGATCTTATCATCATGAGGGAAATTAAACTTTATAATAACTAGGGATGAAAGCCAATTTGAGGTCGTGGTTAAGGCATCAGACTAGAAAATGAGAGACTAAATTAGAGTCCGGTCTAAGCACAAGGTAGCTGGGTTATCTTGGGCAAGTCACTTTCTCTCAGCCCTAAAAAGGAGTCAATGGCAAATTACTTCTGAAAAACCTTCAGAAGAAATCTGCCAGGATTACCACAGTAATCTTCAGTAGTCAATTGTTTCGAAGGGATAAAACAAACCAACCAACCTGGGGTTACAACTTTTAATTGTCACTGTGTATAAAGCAGACATTTTAATAGAACATAAAGTATAGATTCAACCTCACTGTTTGAACATAAATATTTTGTAGGGCGGATTGAAATATCTTCCTGCTGTTACTTGAATGTAGTGCATTAATTCGGAACAAACATAAAAAGTTTCCTATGTGTAGTATGCATGATTTTAAAAATATAGCTAGGAAATCCAGCATGACAGAGCATTTATTGTGAATGGAATTTAAATAACCTACAAATGGGAGATTTTAGAGAATATCTAAGTTCCAGACTCTCTGGGATCTCCTAAAATTTTAGCAGTGTGTAATGCAGTGGTGGAATTCAAATTTTTTTACTACCAGTTCTGTGGGTGTGGCTTATTTGGTGGGTATGGCTTGGTGGTCATGTGATTGGGTGGGTGTGGCTTGGTGGTCATGTGACTTGGTGGCCATGGCTTGGTGGTCATGTGACCGGGTGGGCGTGGCCAACCCAACATCACTCATGTCAAGAGGTGTTTCACCCAGTCCCTCCCCTCCCAGCCACTCCTTGTTACCCCTAGCCTCAATGTATCTATAGTTCTGTAAAAAATTTCACCTTTTTTTGACTTTATTATCTACATCCACATAATATAGATGTACTTTTATGGGCCACTGAAAGGAGGAAATGGCTCACATGCTTTGTCCAAGAGTGCGATAGGCAAGTGACAAAACAGGGTTTTGAGGGGTTGCCACAAAGGGGGGGCAATGTATTTTCCAAAGCAGCAGAAGGCAAAACAAGAAGCAATGGATCGAAACTGAACAAAGAAGAAGCAACCTAAAACTAAGGAGAAATTTCCTGACAGTGAGAGCAATTAACCAGTGGAACTGCTTGTCTCCAGAAGTTCTGGATGTTCCAACACTGGAGGTTTTCAAGAAGAGACTGGACAGCCATTTCTCTGAAATGGTACAGGGCAGGCAACCTTGGCAACTTTAAGACTTGTAGACTTCAACTGCCAAAATTCTGGAAGGAATTCTGGGAGTTCAAGTCCAGAAGTCTTAAAGATGCTAAGGTTGGAGACCTCTGGTATAGGGTCCCTCCAAAGATTATTCTGACAACTTTGCCTGACCCTCCACTCAGACTTGGCATCCTCAGTTTTCCTGCCTGAGCAGAGGGTTGGACTAGAAGACCCTTCTCCCTTCCTCTCTCATTCCCTCTTTTTCTCTCTTTCCCTCTTTTCCCCTCTCTCTCTCAAAGCCATGGCTGGCCAAGCACTCTTCCCTATCTTCCTCTCTCTCTCTCCCACTCTGTGTGTGTGTGTATGTGTGTGTGTGTGTGTGTGTGTGTGTCCCTCAAAGCCACGGCTGGGCTTTCCTTGGTGCTCTTTGCTATTTGCATTTCTTCTTTTTGGAATCAAGACTGGCTGAACAAGGATCACCAGCCGTGCTGGAAGCATCCCTTCAGGTGACCCTTCTCCTCCTTCTCCTCCTTGGGTGTGCACACCATCCTCCTGGCCCTTCCACCGCTGCCAATTGCAAGAGGAGGGGGAGAGGGAGACACACACACACACACAGAGTGGGAGAGAGAGGGGAAGATAGGCCTCTTCGTTATCCCCTGCTGTCACCCTTACCTTCTCAGGCCAGGTGAGAGAGGAGAGGGTGAAGGGCAGGAGGACCGGCCGCTTCAGGCAAGGTGAAGAGGCATTGATCAAGCATGGGAGAGTAGAAGCCTGGGAACGGCAGCTCCCAGCTCAGCTGGTCCGAGGGGCAGCTGCAGGCATATCGGGACAAAGGCAGCAAGAAGCCCCAGGACATCCACCCACCCACCTGCTGCTCTCACTCTTTGAACAATGTATCTTCTTTTCATCCTTGTTTGTTTCCTGTTCTTTATTTTCTGGTCCTTTCCCTTTTCCCCCATTCTTATTCTCCTTTTCTCATTGCAGTTATTAAACTTTTCTGTCTCCCTCTTTTAATTTTTCCTTTGCACTTCTTTTTTCTTCTCTCTTTAACCATTTTCTGAAACATTCTCCCTTTTATCATCCCATCAGACCACAAATTTTTAATTCTAATTCCTTTCCCTCCCAGCTTGAATAATTGTTGTTCGTTTTCTTCTTCTAAGTTGGCTTCTTCTTTATTAAACTCCTCCCCCTCTGGTTTATTGTGTTCTTGTGTATGCTGAGTCACTATTTCTAATTTCTGTAATACATCAACATTTCAAGTTTAATTTTTCTCATGTCCCTTGTTTCTTGCATATGTTTTCTAAGTCCAGTCTTATATCAACAAGTAGCTCCTCCATTATATCTTTTTTCTTTTTCTTTCCTCTTCCTTAATAATTGAAATCCTCTTCTTTGATAGATATATTCAATCTCAGAGTCCAGTATCTTATTTCAGCCAAAATCTTTTGAGTTTATTTTCAACAATTCATACTCTTGAATCTTTATTCCAAAACTTCTAATTGGCCTCCCAATTGTTTCCCAAATTATCGGGTAATTCTATGACAATAATAAAGTTTCTTTTATTTTCTTTCAAGTTCCAAGATCTAAAGTCTCAAAAAGACCAGACGCTTGTGTTAAAACATATTAAAGTTTTCCTGTACCATCAGGTGGCGCTTGAGTCTTTTTCTTTTTAACTTTCTTTGTTGAATATGATGTTTTTATTAAATTCGCTAATTTCAATCATTAGCTATTCAACACTCAATTCCAGCATTTAATTATGCCTTTTAAGTGCCAACAATTCAATATCTGTCCAGTTTAATTTTTAAACCTTTGTTGTATTAACGTATTTTCCTTTAAATTTCTCCTCTAGATTAGTCCAGTAAAATAATCAAATCCAAAATTAAAAACCCATTTTCTTTCTCACTTTTTCTGGTCACCGCTTCCACACACTTTCCTCCAAAATAGCCCTTTGATACTGGGGTACCTCAAAAGCGATGTCCTTTGCCTGGTTCACACTCTGCCTGCTACTTCTCTCTCCAGCACAAAACTTAGTTTCCCGGAATGTTCTTTGTCTTTGTGATGGCCATTTTAAGACCACCGCTGCAGGTTGTCTTTAGGAGGGATTTTCCTGTCAGGGAGGGGAGTTGTGGCTCCCCTCAACCCTCCAGATGATTTCCCCCTTCTTCACCACCCCACCAGGGTGGTTCTGGTCCCAATTGGGACCTTCCAGCAAGAGAGCTTGGGCAAAACCGTGCACAATCGCGGATTCCGCACTGACACTGATAAGGAACAAACCAGATCCCTCATACCCGAGAGTTTTTTTTTGTAAAAGATTTATTTGGGTTTTCACAAAACATACAATTAAAATATCTTTTTCAGAACAGCGTGATTCCAGGTTATCACTTCTCTATACAGACATAAACTCATTTACATATTCATCTTTTTCTAAATTTCAGTATCTTTCTAATCATTATATTTATACTTTTGTCTGTCCTATTTACACTTTCATATTTTCTTTTCTCATAAAACAAGATTTCCTCTGTAATTACTAACTGGAGTGTAACACCTTTATATCTTTAAATTACTGTCCATTCAAATCTCATTTAACATTTAATTGATATCTTAACAATTATAACATTAAATTTCTAACCTCTATTTTATAACATATAACTCTTATCAACCGAATTCTGCTTGGTACATTCCCTTAGAAATACACACTAGGTTCTAAAAAATACAATTGTAACATTTCATATAATTTATCAACCAAGTACTATTTGGTACCTTCCCTTAAGAATCAGTAAGTTCTAAACAGAAAAGGAAGTAAAGTAATTAATAAAGTTGTTATTCTATTCAAATTCATCTTAACATCTGATATTCAGATTTCTTTTCAATTATATTTTAATAAATAATTGATAAGTTAAAATATTCCCATCCTTTCCCACTTCCATTCTCTTATTCTCTTTATTTCATTTAGTTACATTCTATTACATAACAGTACCAATTTTATCTATCACTTTAATCATCTAAATTTCATATTTTCTATACCCATTACTATTTCTAATATAACAATACTATCTAATGTACCCTTGTAGAATCCTCTCTTTCAATTAGGTTTTCAACCATTATCTCTGTGAATTCTTGTACGTTTTCCCTGCTTCTCTATAACCTGTTTCTATCCATAAGCGAGGTTTTTTTTAATGTCCTAGTTTTAAATCTCTTTCAGCTGAAAGGGTAAGTTTCAAAATATGCACAATGTTTAACTAGGAATTTAACTGTGTCCTCCACCCCAAGAAAAATGACAAGGAGAACATGATAGGCTTAAACCAGGGGTGTCAAACTTGCGCCATCACAGCGTCGTCAGGTGACGTATCACTTTCCCCCCCTTCATTAAACTAGGTGTGGCCAGTGCATGATGCATCCAGTCCACAGACTTGACACCCTTGGTTTAAACTTTTTTACTAACCTAGTTAGGAAAACACAGCATTTAATAATACATAATGGGAAGTCATCTACATTGCCCCTAAAGGGAAGAAAACAAACACTGCAGTCAGCAGGTGTTTTCATATCCTACTCCTTAACCAGCTCCAATCTTAAGAGACTCATTTCTTTTATTTATTAAATTAAGAGTAAATTCATCAAATGGCCCCAATTAATTTCCTCACCAATGTGGATCAGTTTTCTCTACAAAAAAGAGCCTAACTAATTCTGGCCTCTGGGATATCCTTATTATTGAACAATTGTCTGATTCAGGTTCATAAGCTGCACAATGGATGGTAGACTCTAAAAACTTCTTTATGGGCTGCACTGAATTCAGAAAAACCAAATAGTATCCTCTTCAGTCATAATAGATAAGAGATAATTATTCAGTTCATTTTTAATAGTTAACATTGAGTCCAGTGCCTAGAACCCAGCTAACTTTATTTTTACTTTTTTATCCTGTTTCTTCCCAATAAAACCAGCCCACAATGATATGAATCCACAAGAATAAAATCCAAATATCAGAGACATCAGATCAATTATAACAACCATACTTAACAATAGTATATAGACAATTTTTTTCTCTTTCCAACCCTAAAATATCAAAGCAATAAAGTTTAGCCACATACTGATACTAGTTTAAGGTCTACCACTGGACTCAACATTATATGCTATACAGGAAGCTTACACATAGAACACCCTATATTTGAGTTTAAATAGAATAAGCTTGTGAAGAAATTCCAGTGTGGTATTCAAGATTTCAACATTTCCAGTATATCTAATTTGATTTAATTAACCTTGGAAGGAATTTCTTTTCTTTTCTTCTTCTTTTTCTTTCTTTCTCTTTCTCTCCTTTCCTTCCCTTCCTTCCTTCCTTTCTCTCTCTGTCACATATAACATATGCGACAAAGGGTTGAGAAATTCATTTAAACACCCATGGAGAATTAGAAAGAGAACTAGGGGGGAACCCCATTGTTTGCATAATACTTGATGGAATCCTTATTTTAAATGTTAGTATTTTTGGCCATGACTGTATGCAGAAATTGCACGTTCTAGTAATTCAACAAAATTTTATATAATGGTAGAATAATACAATTCCTTGATTATATCTTCTTCTCCTTCTGAACTAGGCCACATTTAATCACATATAGTAACAAAATAAATAATAAAACAGGTATTTTGATGAAAATCAATTTTTATTAATATCTGCATATTAATAACACAAAAATTTAAGTTTTTAAAAACAAGATATAAAGATATTTGGCATGCCTTTAAAAATATATCTAGTACAAACAATCTTTTCTGATAACTCCTGAACCTCACATTTCTATAACATGCACTGCATACATCAGACTAAGTGAACATGGAGCACGTAGGCTACTTATCTGAGTAGATTACAAGCATTGCCTATTAACTGCTACTGTAGAAAGACCATACATGTTTCATCATACTTATGTTGTATAATTCCATAAAATATATTTTGTGTATTATTAAAGCTAAGGTGACAGTGTATCATTTTCCAGCCACAAATTCTCCATCAATCTATGGATACACTTATAAAGTCTCCAAACGAGATATTCATAACAGAAATACTGCCTGAGGCTCTAATTTTGGTGACTTCCTTTCCACCAGCAGCAAAATACTGTTGAAGGCATAATATAGTTCCTTCTTCACATAGCAACTCCTGTTTGCAAAAAAGGTCAATCGCTTTCATATTACTGTTTTAGAAAGGTATGCCATCTTCTTGAAAATTTCAGCCTGTCACCTGTATTTTCTGTTTTATCATGCAACAACCTTCTCAAATCACCCATTTTCTGCAACTAATACTGCTTATGCTGCAAGTGTCTGCAAGAGAAACCATGGTCCAGAACAAGGAAATACTCAAAAGATTTCCTACAAAAAGCAGCAATAATGAGCTGGAGAAAAAAATGTACTGCATGAAACACACAATGAGTATTAGCCCACACCATTCTTCTTAGCTTGTCTGTTAATAAATTCACAAATACTTCTAATTTTTCTTCTGTACAGATGACACGTAGAACTTGCCCTTACCTATTGCTTGTTTGCACAACACTGAATCTTAACTGGAAATATGAACCCATTAAATTTTGTGAACAACCTTCCTGTTGCTCAGCAATGAAATGCAGAGCACAGGCTATATCGCATGCTTATTACGAATAATTTCCCCCCCTTCGATCTCAATTTGCTCATATAGCCACTTGCGATCACAACGGCATTCAGGTCCACACTTGCGAGAGCCGCACTTGGAGCAGGCATAGAAACACCCAAGGCAGTCTTCATCAAGGCAGTCACACAGGTCTATCCCGCTGTAAAGCAGAAAGCCTTGGCCGTCGTATACCTTGCTCTTTGCTATTAATTGCCTGGAGGGAAAAATACAAGCAACAATAATTTAACAACGATTTGTAATACTAGATGCTCTATTTTAAATAATAAACAATTCAGTTAAAAAGTCCTGATAGGTGAATTTCTGCCCTGTTGGAATCTGATTATGAGGGGGTGGCCGAGCAGCTGACAGGGAGTGGGAATGCGGCTTCATTGGCTGTGGAAGAAACTGGGGAAGAGCAAAGTCCGACTGGGCGGAGCAGGGGAGAGGTAGAGCAAGGCAGAGGGAATTCAGAGGAAGACTCAGGGTCACCCCCTTTTCATCCTAGGGCATGCAGGGAGGAATGGAGAAGGGACCAATGTGAGTTGCATGGTTTATGGGGGAGGAAAGGGCCCTGATTCCCTTCATTAGCTGGAGCTGGGAACACAGAGTTTAAAAAGGGAAGCTACGCACAGCAAAGTTGTTGGAAGCAAATCGTGAATTATCTGTTATTGTCGAAGCTTATCTGGGTTCCTGGCATCTTCCCAACTGTGTTTTGTTGGCCTATCAAGTCTGCAATTACTTCTCCTGCCCTGTCAAGTTAATTGCTGCAGTGTGATTTGTGTGGATTTTTATTTACACTTTGTATGTATTTTGTTTTTGGACTGAATTTCCTCCACTTAAAGACTGTTCTTGGGAGAGTTTTTTCTCCAGCCAAAGGTAACCTGAACACTGGGGGCAAAGTTGGAGGTATTAAAGAGACTCTTCTTACTTATTTGACTGTGTTACCTTTGTGCCACGCCCCAGGTCATCACAATTTCTCTAAGGTTAAACTAATATGAGTATTGCAATGTGCTCTTCATGGGGCTGTCCTTTCTAGAAGCTTCAATTAGTTCAAAATACACTGGCTTGAATGGTTTCATGCAAGTCTAGATTGGTCCCTCTGTTGCAGGAGCTGCATTGGCTCCTGATTTGCTTCCAATTCAAGGTGCTGGTTGTGTCACCTTTAAACTGTACAGGGCCTGGGGCCAGGTTGTTTGAAGGGCCATCTTTTCCCAGTTACATGCACCTTACCCATTGGAATGAGGAGGCAGGAGATATTACCAGTCTGGTCTATTAAGGAGGTCCATCTAATGGGACAAGAAGAAAGGCTTTCTCCATAGTAGCTCCCTTACTATTCCTATGCACAAATGTAGGGGGAAAAAATCCCATGCATCTAAACAGTTCTAAATTATAATCTATATGTAAACAGAACTATTTCCCCTCAAAGTGAAAAAGCAAAGTCAATCAATTCATAAACAGTCTACCTGTCTGAATTAACGGATGTAGTTTTTGTTTGTAGCTTTCTTTTTTCTCTTTTGTTTCCTGCTTCTGGAGGAAATCCAGTATGCCGTCCTTGATTAGCAAACTGTAAGGACTTCAAGGCTTTAGTTGTACGTCCCTGAATAAATACAGACAATATCATTTTTAAAAATTCAAAGGATGTCTAACTGATATCATGTTTCAGCTAAGAGACAAACACTGAAGCTGAAATATACATTTCTCTCTTTTTATTTATGGTATCAACTGTGTTCTAAGTCGCTTATGAGATATCTCAATGAATAAAAGTAATAGTAATATCAATAGTCAAAAGAAAGCAAAGATAATAAGTTGGACAGGAGTATACCCTTAGAGATGCAAGTTAATAGAAACAGGAATAGTTACTTTAATAAACAGGGTAATTTCTTCACTTTACTTTTCTTTTTATTTCCCATTTCCAAAATAGGAAACAACTGTAGCATGTCTTCATTAAACACAGACTGTGCAAAGCTGGATACCAAGTTCAGTTTTAAAGTTGAAAGTCTTCCATCATGGTGCTCCTTATAGCTTGGAAGAGAAATCTTCCTCTATCAATCATGTAAGAGCTCTAAGGAGTGTGCAGCTTCAGACTGCAGATGGTAATTCAGTTTTTGAACGTTCCCCTTAGTGAAATGCACCTTGCAAGAAAAGCACTAAAAAGTAGGAAGATGTTAGAATCTCCCTTCATTGTGCTTCTCCCTTTATATTTGCAGAGTATTTTACACAGGGGATTTGTAAAAGTGTAGTCTATATCATCAGTCTGAAGTAGTACATCCCATTCTAGTGTCTTAAATTCTTTTAAATCTCAAGGTATGCAGTGTGTTGATAAGACCTCACTGCTTACATGGATTACATAGTCTCATCCTGTCGGTGTTCATATAAGCTAATTTGCCTTTAAATATTATAAAAAAAAGTTAAGATCATATCATCATACAAACCAGGAAAGTATCGCTAACGAATTCTTGATTAAAACAGCTCTTTAACTATTGCTTCCTGGTTTGAATAAAACAAAAATTTGTTTGATTGAGTTGAAAGTTATGGGAAAAGCTTATGCATATTGCAGTTTCAAAAGCTGAACAGTTATTTTCTCCCTGTTCCCATGAAAGGATTTGGTCTCTTTTCCCCTTAAAAGGATTAGAGCTCATTCATACGTACAATTCATACAAAGATTCATCTGAGAAGTTGTAATTTTACATGAAAACGCCATTTCTGATGTTTACACCCTGATGGCATTTTCTTCATGCAGTGCTTTTCCAGTGAGTCATACATTCAGGAACTGTACAGAACTGAGTGTACTCTTAGTATTTAAAAAAAAGGGATTGATGCTATTCTTTTCATATTCTTAACCTGTCTTCTATGGCACATATATTTAGAGGTACAACTTTTTTTCAGTGGGTGGGATTTACTATCACATAACTGCAAAAGTTACAGCTTTAGTCCAGTACTTAGATAGTTGAAAAAATGGTCCCATATACATACGTCTGAATCAAGTCTCCTTCGTTGACGGTCTTCAGAGTCAACCTCTGCATTTCCATTTATTATCTGTGTACATTTGGGGCAAAGCTTCCAGCCTGGTATAAATTGACGTCCAAACTTGGCACTTAGAAAAGTTGAATCATCTATGTCAATTACATGCAAGTTTTTCCTGGAGAGTTTTTTGTGCATATTAAAAGGATCGCAACATGACTTTTGCAAGTCTTCGTACCTATCAAGGTAAACTTTGGCATGGTGTAAGCAGATTGTATGAGTCTCTGAAAGAGTTATCCCAGTTCTAAGCTGAAGAAGTAACAGGTCAGTTGCTGATAAATCTTGCTTAGTCTTGAAGCCAGTTTGAGATGTAAAATATGCTTTATGACAATCGCTGCTTGCTTGCAGCTGATTTCCAATTGAACATGGATCCATTTTACTTGATCAGTAAAATAAATTTCAGTATTTAAATTGTATCGTTTGTCGTCTTTTAACAGCTGTTACGAAGATTATCCTGGAGAAAGCAGTGAAGGAAGTAAGATTTGTGATGCATAAGTTTATTTTTAACTAGAGCCAAAACAAAATCAACTCAGAAATGTGTCCTGTACTCTGATATTTTTTTAAAGGATGAAGTGGAATCATAAAATAGGCATTTCTGCAGGCAATGCCAGTTTCTCGGTTTTCAAGCAATTTGCCTACCATTAAATTTAGGCACTAAAGTACCATGTTGCAACTAGAGTATATTTATATACCAGCTTTCATCAGTCAATTCCATATATAAAGTAACCATCATTTCATGTATAGATTTTCATAGATTAAAAGAATATTGTAGACTGGTACAATTAATTTTAAGAATTGGAAGTACTAATCTAGTTGGGAACTAAAATAGCTAGGTTGGTTTCTGTTCCAAAATGAAAGATTGCTTTACAATAACAAAATCATTTTTCCCCAGAATACTCATTGTGGAAAAATGCTCAAATAATAATAGATATATTAGGTTTTTGACATTAAGAATCTCAAAAATAAATAAGAAGGCTAGTTTGTTAAGCTGTTAATAAATTCCAAAAATCCAAGCATTTTACTTATGCAGAAGAATCCTGCAACAGATCTGATGGGAAGTTGTAAGATGGGAAGTTGTACTCATTAGATTATTTAATTAAGTTGAAAGTTATACAGATAACTCAATTAGAACTCTCAGGCAAGGTAGGCTAAGAACCCCCTTTAATTATTTTCCAAGCACATAATTTAAGATTCATCCATAGAAGCAGCTGCAACATGACACTTTTGTATCTTGGGAATATACATCTTGTCCAGACTGCAGAATCTGCTAGCAAAACGTGCACCAGATTATTTCTTGAGAAATGTATGATGCCACTTCTGCTATCTGACTTAATAGTGGAAAGAAGCCTTAAGACTTCTGAATTAATATTTCCTAATGGCACTTTAATTAAAGAGTGCAGGGCAGGAGGTTGCAAGAATGATGGCGGAAGCAAAGCCAATGTGAAGAAGCTATTAAACTGCAAGCAATATTATGAAGAAATTAAATGGTCGACAGCAAAATCAGACAAGGAAAAAAACTTGCAACTTGCAGCTTTTTTCCTCGATGAATCAGTCACATGCGTGCCCAGTCCAGATTGACATTTTATCAGAACAGCAATTAGGATTGTTTTTTTAGGATCACCAAAATCATGAGTATTTTTTTTTTCAAACACTTGCAGAGGTCAGGATCAAAAAAAATCCACTTAATGCATGTAAGTGCTTCTACATATGCAGTTTTCTTTATCCAAGTTTCCTTCCAACTAAAGTATTCTGGGTTTGCATAGGATGCCCCATAATCTTCCACATCATCATTTCAGATAGGAGGACAAAGGGCTAGATGAAGATGTCCCCAAAAGTCCAGATTTGCATGTAGAGGCTTGTAAGCAGCAACTGGGGTCCTATGAGTCTTACTATTTAGCCTAATTGTCTTGTCTTCTTGAATAATTTATTTTAGAATCTGAAACAAAAATTCATATGAGGACCCGTGTCTTGGAATATTTTAACTCTTTGCCTTTTTCACACAGTATTATACTTTACATCCTCTATTCTGCTCCAAGTTAGTTATGACTCCAAAAGATATAGATTTCAGCTTGACATCAAATATTTGACTGTGTTCTATAAACACAGGTGTACTTTTACTGCTCAACTTTTGGTTTGCATTTTTTTGTTTGTTGTTATGTAAACAAACATTATGATTGCCTCTCATATTTCTTGTATTGTTTAATTATTTTAGCCAGGAAATCTAAGGTCCTGTTCATAATTTAAACCCATTTGTAACACAAAAGAGTTGCATAAAATTACATCAGCTCCTAAACTCAACTTAAAATGACAAGAACAAGGTTTTTAATTATTGTCAGTATAAAATATTGCCAATGAGTGTTGCAACATCTAAAGCTTCAGTTTTGCTTTGCTCTGATTAAACAGTTTAAGTGTACAAGAGTGAGCAAATTTTAGAAAGAGCAGAAGATGTCAAGAATAATGCACTAATTTTATGTAGGAGTGAATCACTGAAGATAAATAGCTGATAACCCCATGATAAGCTTATTAAAAACATGGCAGGTAATATTAGAAAGGAGGCAGGAACAACTGCTGCTATTACATTTAAAAAGTAACAGAAAGAAGAGCCAACACATGGAAAGAAAACAAAACAGAAAGAATAACTTCAACTTATTTGCCATTATCAAAGTGTGCACATTATTCTTAAAAATCTTTAACTGCTCAGTAGTTGACTGATTATTCAATATCTGAGATTCTTAATATCAGTATGTGAACTGGATTGTCTTGAATGAACAAGCTATGTTCTTACAATACTGGAAGTGTTCAGCTTTGTCAACATATGAGGTATTTTAATTAGCATTTCAGCACCATGTAACTAAGGGCTGTCAAACTTGCGGCAGTGGCCCAGATGCATCACACGCTGGCCACGCCTACACTTGGTTTAGTAAAGGGGGAAAAAGTCATGATATGTCACATGACGACATGAGTTTGACACCCCTGATGTAACGCAAGAGTGAGGAATGTGAGGCATTTCTTTCCTGAACTACAACTCCCAGCATCCTGTCATTGCTAGGATGAAAGTTATAGTTCTGTAGTAGAACTGAAGCTACTCAAAGCCATGTTGAGTAGTGTCTGGAGGAATGCAAGTTATATTTCTCTGATTTACCTGATGCTGAAGCAGTCACAGAAATAATTCTACCATGTTGACATATGTGAGCATTTTTATAAATGTTGACTTGCTGAAGTACTAGAGAAAGGGCTGTAACAACAGGTTCTATTTCCAGATACCTGCTGTCCTGCAATTCAAATTATTCTTAGTCAACTGACCAAGCAGCAAATAATTTAAAATTTGCTCCAACAGTTTCTAAGTGTGAGAACCGGTTATAAGTTAGGGTTTTTTTAAGCATTGTTGTAACTTCAAATGGTCACTAAATGAATGATTGTAGTCGAGGACTACCTGGTTCTATAAAAAGAAACACTCTGCATGTCCTCATAATCACTTTAAATGTATTTTGCCTGTAGTAAATGTTTTATCTATGCAATTCACCTGAAATATCCAAAAATCCTACTAAAGGATGGTACAGAAAATCCAGCAAATGTTTTTGTGACAGAAATCACAAGAGGGGGGGGGGGAGAAAAACATCCAGCATCCCTCATTGTAATCCTAGGTATTACATATCAACATGAACTAAATCTGGAAACAGACTATTGCAGCATATGCACTATGTAAAAGATATAGAGCAAAGCAAAGCAGGCTATGGCTGAGCTTGTGTAACAATTTGTAGAAAGGCAGAAAGTATACAAATCACATTTTATAAAAGTTATTAACAGATTATGTAGTTTACTGCTTGAATATTGTAATGACAGTCATTGCTGTTTTGAATGATCAAAGAACTGGTCCTGATTCTACATCAACACTTGTTAAAGAAAGAAAATACAGTATGCATGCGGGGGAAGGCCCTCAGAACCAAAAACCTGACTTCCCTAATGAATAAAGAGATGCAGTCAATCACACTTAAAGTGTATCTAACATTGTAATATATAAAATGGCATTGTTTCCATTCCATAAAATTTAGATTTACATGCACCCACCTTTTTCTACTATAAGAGTTAAGTACATATATTTGAAAATATCTTTATTTTTTAAAAACTAACAAAAGAGACATAGGATTGCCATATCTCAAATATTTACTGCACAACATAAATCCGGAATCAGTCAAAAATCTGAATCCATCCAATGTATGATTTAGTATCTGAAATTATTAAATGGGTCTATACCTCATGGGGCATTTATAGTAAGTTGAAATATAATTCACAGCATTTTTTACTAGTTTTGTTTATAGGCAAATATTAATATAAACATTTCACTCTCTCCAACTCACACCAAAAACATCAGTGTGTTAACTTTGGCAACAATCCAACTGTAATGCTGGTTAAAAGTCTCTGCAAGCAGCTCTCCCCCACCCCCTCAATTGTAGCCTCAGATCAGGCTACAATGACTTCCTTAATTATGATTGATAAAATTCTTCCATATGACATAAAACATTTCCATAAGTTTTATGTTTTAAAAAGCCATTTAAACTTTCCCAATGGTGTATCCATTTGTTGTTTTCAAGCCTACCTCATGAGAGAGGGTATGTCAAGATCAGAAAATTCCTTTACAGGTAGTCCTTGACTTACAACCACAATTGACTCCAAACTTTGTTTTGCCCCATTTTTTGACCTTTCTTACCACAGTTAAGTGAATCACTGCAGTTGATAAGTTAGTAATCTGGTTAAGGGAATGTCCCATCCCACATGATTTTGCTTGTGAGAAGGTGGCAAAAGGTGTTCACATGACCTTGGGACACAGCAACCGTCATAAATTAGGGATCTTTAACTAGGTTTCTCTCCTCTATGCATTCCTTCAAAGGGAAGCTGGATATTTAAGGATTTTTTTTTATTTTTTTTTTGAGTTTTCAATGCTTTCTCTACACCTTTTCTCCAAATGGCAAACAGACAAAAGTAATGAAGCCTCAAGGCGAGAGCCGAACCGGGAAACGAAACGATCTCCCCTTCAAGAGCCAAAGGCAAGACTTCGACATCTTTTTGTGCCAGCCTTTCTCCATCCACATCGGCCTTCCGGACGTGGGCTTCGACTCCCATAATCCAGCGAGACGGGGATCATGGGAGCGCGAGTGCAACGAATGGAGGGGGACAGCCTAAACTGCGTTCCGCGGAGGGAAACTCCGCTCGCACAGCCTCCCCGCTGCTCCTCACCTTGCCGTGGGCTTTTCTTCGCCCGAGCCCCGCCGCTGCCGTCGCGGCTACAGCCACCGATCCCGGCTCGGCCGCCTCGCCCACGGCTGCCATGAAACCGACCGCTTCCCCGTCGTAGGGCGAGGACGGCCGCGAGGCGCAGAAGCAGGGACGGCAAATCTATTGGCCCACTCGCCGCACTTCCGGGGCCGGATGGCTTTGTACAGACCCACGGCAGGAAGAGCAAAGGTGGCCTTGGAACCGGTGCCTCCTGTATCTGGTTCCCTCCGGACGATTTTTTTTTCAAGATCGCCCTAATTTCTGTTCCGGGTTGATGGAACAGAACCCGTGCCTTTCCACTCACCCTTACCCAAGTTTTGTTGCGGGCAGAAGGTCAACAGCCAGTGACTGTTGCACGAAGAGGAAACCGATGCGGAAGGTTGCATCGTTTCGATCATCGAGGACTGAGGGCAGGGTTAAATCTGGCTAAACCTTCACGCCAGCTAAAAAGGATTAGGCGGGTATCAAACGGTGTATTTCTTTCTGCACATGCCGTATTTGTACCCTTCTGGGTCGCCTTTATTTCGGGTAATTCCGCCCCCCTACAGTCGCATTTGTCACTTTTGCTTTTCGGTAATTTGTGTATTTTAATGTACATTGAGAACATTTGCACCAAGGCAAATTCCTAGTGTGTCCAATCACACTTGGCCAATAAAGAATTCAATTCTTTATTCTATTCTATTCTATTCTATTCTATTCTATTCTATTCTATTCTATTCTATTTTTTCTATTCTATTCCTATTCTATTGCCTTTCCCCATGCTTTGTGGACACGGAGGGACACGTGTCCATATACTCTACTGTATGTGGCATGGGTGCCTGAAGAGGAGCTCCTGGAAATTGCAAAAAAAAAAAAAAAAAGTTACTTGAATTCACAAATTGCAGTTAATTTTTAAAAATAACTTCCTTTGTAGAGCATCTGAAGATTATATTCATTTACAAAAGAGAAGAGCCCCATAGCATCTGAAATAAAGGACTTGCTTGCAGATGTAACAGGATTCCCAATTATATAAATATTCTGACTTTGTGAAGCCTGTGCATAAACATTGCTCCCAAAGCTGCTTGAGAATAGAATAGGGCTGGAAGGGACCTTCTCAAGCAGGAGACCCTATACCATTTTGGACAAGTGGCTGTCCAGTGTCCTCTTGCCTTTGATTCACTGGACAAACTCAACTCAGTAAATGAATTGGAAAAGGAAGTTTCTATTAGATGCCTTCATTCTGTTTTCTATAACTGTACTAAATTTCTAGATAATGCTAAATAAATAGATGTTGCTTAATTTTAAATAACAATGGTTTTAATAAAAGTATTTTATGTATGTGTAACAACACAATTTAGGCACAGATTAATGATAATTCTATGACATATTAAAATGAATTGTAAAGTCACTATAAAATAGAGAGCTGTAGGCTAAGCCACTCAATTGTGGTTGTAAATTGAGTACTGTAATAATCCAGAATTTTCCTGCATCACATATGAACTGGCTCCCTGTGATGGCATGTACTGGGCTGGATTCCCAGGTGGGAAGGGAGTTCAGATAGTTTGTGTGAGAAAAAGAGAGTAACGACAGGTCCTTTATAATAGTTCTCAGAATATATATGCTTGATGTAGATAATAGAGTGCTTTAGTTTGTCTACAGGTGAGGAGCAATAAAGAAATCTGCTTGAAAATATCACCAAGTTTCTTTCTTGTTTTTTGGGGATCTGACGCTCTCAGCTTAAAAGTTTCAATTTTGGTTGTTTTTAATGGCATACAAATCTCACATAGCAGTCAAAACAAAATATTGTGTTTTTTAAAGACCACCCAGAAACTACATATGGTTCAAAATGCAGTAGTGTGAGCAATAACAAGCATGTTCCAAAATGCCTATGTGTCATCACTGCTAGATGAGCAGCATTGGTTGCCAGTCAGTTTCTGAGTAGAATTCAAGGTGCTAGTCATCAGCTATAAAGCCCTGTGTGGCATAGGGCCTGGATTTCTGAGGACCCACTTGTCTCTGCCCATTAAGTACATTTTAGTAAAGCAGGTGTGGTCTAGGGACCTCATTAAGCATATTGTGTGTACATATAAAAATGCCTACGGATGAATATGAAATGTATGATTATTGATAAGTCAAACAATTCATTTATAGCCACATCATATTACTGACTCTAGTTTGTAGACTACTTATATCTCTTTTACATCTACTGATGACAAATGTTTTTATACACTTATATTTGTCTGCTCTTGATTGTATATATAACAGAAGTTTTATATATATAACACAAGTTTGTGCTCTTCCTATTGAATCATATCTAATTGGTTTCAGTCCAGAATTTCAGCTTTTCTAATTCACTTTGATTATTGGAACTATGGTATTTAGCAATCTGTCCCCACATATTTGGTATGATCTGCTGATTTGTTATCTCTAGTAGACTCAAAACAGATAAAAGAATGATATTTATATGATGGAATGCTGCTCATACTGTCATATAACACCATTTCGTTGATCAGCTAGGCATGAAATTGTGTAACACTTTCTGGACACAATTCCTATCTAAAAGCAGAGTTTAGTACTGTGAAAAAGCCAGCAGAGGGCACACAAAGTCTTAATTTGGATTTCTTTAAGCAAGGAATAGTCTTTTAAAAAGTACCATGGTAAAGATTGATTTATATTTCATGTGAAAACTGAGCTGACTTCATGTAATAAATGGGAAAATGGAGGATGTAAAGAGAAATTTAATGTTTGAATGTATACTGATTTTATATTATATATATATGTATGTCCCATTATGCACCCACAAATTTTTAGGCTTCTGCAGCATCTCTATTTATGTATGGTCTACTCCAGGGGTGTCAAATTGGTGGCCCACTGGCCAGATGCATCATATGCAGGTCATGCCTACTCCAACTCCATGAAGCGAAAAAAGTCACGATACGTCAAGTGACAGCAATGTGATGCCACGAGTTTAACACCTGTGGTCTAGTCAATATCAAGGGATATTTTAGATATATCCTTAAGAAAAGATTATCTGTGAATATCTCAATTTTGTTTACTTAAACATGGGATAATATTTACATACCTAGTAATAATTGTTACTATTTAAGGTAACTGGTGAAATAACTTCATTTTGAAATGGCTCAAAATTTAAATTATCTTTCCTTGGGGCCTTAGGGTTAGAGTCATTATCTTGTATAAGGACTAAGATCCACAAGAGCTACTTTATTACTTGAAGATTGCAGCTCATTAGAAAATCAGAATATTTTTTTCTTTCCTTCAAATTGTGGTCTTTACAAGTGCAAAGGAAATATAAGCATTCCTTAACTTCCATAAAACTCTTTGCTTTCCCATTATTCAGTATCCTGCTTGTAAAGTAGGCACACAACTGTTGCAATAAACATGTCTCTTTCTCTTCAGTGCTGTCTGCTTTTGAATTTTCCGTTATATTTTTCACTAGTTCCATATAAGGAATGGAATAAAGAGACAAGACACTTTGAGTAAGTTGCTTAGAGATGACCAGACCAATTCTAACTTTTATTATATCTTTCTAAGGCTTTGTATGAAATTAAAAAAGCAGTGTGTTTGCTACATCTTGGTATGGCCAATCATGGAAGAAAATTATTTAATTAGGACATTTATGTAAATGAAGACTCAATCATTCAGGCCAAAAGTATTTAAAAAGGTTAATCCATGACAAATATTTATTTAATAAACTTTGGTCCAGTTGCCATGATTTAATCGTTTAAGATAAATATTTAGAACACATATACCACGCAACTCAAACTGTGGTTCTGAGAAGCAAACCAACATGATAAAGAAAAGTAACACGTTATTAAACAGCTGCTAGATCTAAAGTCTACAACATCTCACTGACTGGGAATACTATTCATCCTGTTCCAATGCCCAGGGAAAGTTCCAGGTCTTTTTAAGGCCTGTAGAGATATCAGAATAAGCTTGAAGGATGCATTAGCATTAGGCAGTGTTAAAATATTATGGTAACTGCTCAAGCAAGGCAGTCTGAATTTAAATTTCTTCCAAGACAGCTGACCAGACCTACTTTCCATCAGTGCTGTATTATTTCTAGCTTTTTCAGATTGAGTTCTGACTGCATCCTAAAAACTCTGTAGAGTCATGAAACAAAATTAAATCAATGAAATACATTTTAAATTAATATATTAAGTTGGTCAAGCAATGATCTCCTACCATTAAATGAAGAGAAAGTGATGAGTTACCATGATAAAAGTAAAGAAACATGAAACTGATTAATCTGAATAGCTTAAAATGCAGTGTGTGTTGTTATTTCTAGTAACTCTTAACAGACTTTTGTTACTTAAGATTGAATAATGAGGTTTTATAATTTGTTTATAAAGAGATGAGATATGGGAAGAAGAGATCTTGTTGAAATGTTAGTAATAAATTATTGATATTATTTTTCACTTGTCTTGATAAAAGAAGAAGGGGAAAGTCATTTCTTCATATAGTTTCCTTTTTCATATCTCTATATCTATATTTCTATATTCCCCATTTTTCTCTCTGCATTTTTATTTTTTTAATTTTATAGTTTTCTTCATTTGCATTAGTTTTTTAATCTTTCTATTTTTAAACTTTAATTTCCCTTTATTTACAAGCAATGCATTTCCTGGAATAACCTGCTTGTGGCACTCTTTCCTTTTCTATGTCATGCTTGTTTTCTTTTTGCTGGTTCTGAAATCAGTGCTCTTGAAAGCATTCCCTTGTCACAGAAGCAGAATAGTTAGAAATGAAAAATAAAACTAGTTACTTATGAAACAGAAAGAAACATGATAAAGAGCCATTGTGAATGGGAGTTATAAAATGAAATAAGTAAGTAATAAAGCAGCATAGTTTAATTAAAGTTAAGCAACTATATGTTCAGTAATCTTGTATTTATCAGGCCCCAAATATAGAAAGTTGTTTTAATTTATTCTAATTTTTAAACAATTAATTTCAATGATAGAAAATTTAGCAAACATAATGTGAATTTATACAAACTTTGAATGAGCCAAGCAAACCAAGCCAAATTGTTAGCAGGGTAGTGAATAACAGCCAGTCTCCTGCCTCCAATGCAATAGAGTTAATATGGAATATGAAAGCAGCTGACACTCCATACTTACACTGAATAAATTAGCAATGTCATTTCTTTGACTGACAGCTTGAGTTAAGTCCTTAAGACAGCCTCAAATCGGTTGAGGAAAATAGCTCTGATAGATATGTACCCAGTCATGGATGTCCACAGAGGGATCAAAAAAATCAAGATGCAGGCTGCAATCATGCCATAGAAGCTCTGTCCTTTTCAAAATACTTTGCATGGTTGAGGCTGCCATCCTAATTTTCAGACCCCGCCTATATCAAGTTGTTTAGAATTTAAAAAACTGAAAAGATATTTCATTTAAAGGTAAACATATCATAAAACCAGAATATGCAATATTTTCAACTGATGTGCAAATCAATGAACAGTGAGAAAAATGTTGGAGGTATGGAAGAAAAGAGAACATGAAAGTCATGAAAACAGAAGACTAAACTTGGCTGAAAGTGCTATTTTACAAGAACGACTAGAGGAGGCAGAATTATGTCACGAAGGGGAGTTACTGGCAATGAGATCTGGAGTGGTGGACTCTTCCAGGTATGCTTCTGTCAATTCCAGGAAAAGACCTTGCCATTTAGAATCTGGTTACTGGACAAAAATGAAGGAAAAAGGGAAAAGAACTGAGATACCCTTCCTGTATCTATTTGGAGAAGATAGAGATTATTAAAAGTGGGAGAGCCTTGAAGTGAAGAGAATAATATATGTCAGCTGGGCTTCCTTTCAAAATCCAAGAAAAAAACTTTAGACTCCATTAAATAGAGAAAACTACTTTTACTGGATTTGAAGTGATAGAAATGAAAGGAAAGCAAGATCTGAGGCAAATAGGTATGGAAATTACATATTGAAAGTCCCAGTAGTTCAAATTGGTCATCCAATCAGAGGTGTGTACAATGTCATGTGGGATACATCTTCAGGTAGTGTCTCACACATCTGGTATGCCAAGATGGTTGACCTTGGCCTAGAAAAGATAAGTGGATGCAGTTGCACAGAAAGCAGGAAAGTGTCCCATCTTTTTTCAGTTCACACAACTTTGTCCTCGACCAACCTTCCCCCCAACAAAAAATTATCTCTCCCTCCCTTTCCATGGCAGCTGGCAAGAGTCAAGCAGTAAAAGATGTCAGGAAAAATTCTTGGAGGCTGACAATATATGACACTCATTTTTCTCATTTTACCCTATTAGAGCAATCCTATGGGGTAGATTGTCTTATGTGTGTGAAAGAGATTGGTCCAAAGTTACCTAGTAAGCATCTATGGCTGAATGTGGATTTGAACTTGTATGCCCGCAATACTAGTCAAACATCTTAAATCATTATATTTCAATAACTCTCTAAATTTATAGCATTTCTGAATAAATACTATTTTCCCATAGCACATTTTTCACTCTTTCATACTTTCAGAGGAACTGAAAGTCAAAACTGATAAATTCATTCAAGAGAAGTGACTGAAAATACACTGAGACATTCCAGGACTTGGTTGTTTTTTTATTAATTTTCTTGACGGAACAGTTCAATTTTGGTATAAATACTCACGGATTACTTGCTATAGACTTCTGAATGATTTAAATCACTTGTAATGATCATCGTGTATTAATCATTCTTTATAACATTGAAATATTCAGGTAGAGAAGAAGAATGTTCACAAAAGGCTTAGTTTTGTGCATAGTTAATCTCCAGAAGGTATTTGGGTCCAATGTCCAATATCTCCAGCCAGCTCCATAGTTAGTTTTGAAATACACCACATCTTGAAATGGATATGGAGTATATTGTTTCACAATTCAATGTGCTGCACCATAGGACAACAATCTTTGTCTAAGAGGTATGTTAAGAGTCTCTTTACAGCTGATAAATAAATAACCTGGAGATGTGTTTTTCCATGTAATATCACAGCCCTATAGGGTTACATTTTTGTGTGGTTTAAAGGGACTGAGTTAATATTTCACAGAGAAGAAGGCAGCACAAAAATCTTGATACTTACCAATGGAAACTGCAGGCATGTTCAGCAGGCGTTAGGTACAGTCCTTTTTCATGTTTATGTGTACAGAATTTGTACTCTCTAAATACACCACCAATGAAATACTCATAACAAGCATATGAGACAGTGAGCTTTTCAGAATAAGCAGCTTTCATAAACCTTGAAGGCAATGCATTATCCATCTGGATGGTGGGAAGACATGTCCCTGTCCTACCAATTAAATCTCTACTTCCTGAACCTTTTGGAAAAGAATAAAACAAAGTGCACATTGTGCAATGCTACCAGCTGTCTCTAGACTTCCTCTATATGGAATCAGTGTTGTTACTTGCTGTTAATTTTGGCATGCAAAAACTTACCAGTGTCAAGCCAATAGATGTTTTAGATACAAATGAAAGCAAAGCAGCTCAGCTGTGAACATTAATAAGCACACACAAAAAAGATTTGCTACTATACAAATACCTGTTGTCAAAAGACAAACTTTATTGTCTGTGTTTTAACAAAGAGCATTGATTAGAAACATTTACCATATACCAATTTGTAACATTCTGGTAAGACTTTTACTTCTATAGCTGTCAAGCTCCTGTTATAAATATATTCTCTGGCAAAGAAGCCGCTACTCTATGATGTGATAATAATGAACTGCTGCATGATGATGTGATAACAGTAAAGGTATAACCATCCTTTTTCTCCTGCTCAGTTGCTGTTCAGATATTGGTGACTTTGATTTGAGAGAAAAATATAGAGATTAATTTCCAGTGAATTTGGAAATGGATACATCACCATGGCCAGCAGTTAATCACATTATGACACGAACAAGACAAGATAAACTATATTGATTGCATTAACTATTCTGCACAGGGCAAATGTGAGTTTACAACTGCTTTCTTATGATGAACGATGAACCTCAAAAGGCAAACGAATGAGTCTGTGATAAAAGTGTTACATGACCACGTTCTGGGATTATCAAAACAAACTTCAGGTTTTCTGATTTCATGAAATGCTGTAGATCGTTTCCAGAATGTGCAATTGACCTGCAGGAAATTAGTCTGGATACCTGTAAGGCTTGTGCTTTGCCTGTGTGGAGCTGAAAAATGTTTGATTGGCAGTTGAATTTTAAAAAGGTAACAAGCTGAAAATGTTTAAATAGAATAGTGGGCAACCTTCTAACCACTGTATTACCAATGTACTTTTTTATGATACAAATCAAATATACTCTTTCCTTAGATCTGGCAATTAAGCAATTATTTAAAATATCACAAATTTTCGGACCTCCACAAATAATTGAATATACAGGACTATCCCTGAACGTATTTACAAGGCAATTTCACTACATTACAAAGTGTTGGGGATAAGATCGGTGTTTACTGAGAATAAAATGTTATGCCAGTGATTGACTCAGAATAAAGGAATTAAGAGCAACAATCCAATCAGAAACTGCAGCATCTTGAAAAATAAGTGAAGACTATCAAGATGAGCCTAAAAATCCTGGAAACCTCTGTGTCTGCCAAAGTAGAAGCAAGATCTGTCATATAAGGAGATAAGGGCCTTATCAACACAGAAAGTACAATAAATTAAAGCTAGAGTGAGATTATCTTGTTCGTTTACCTTTTGCAGAGAGCAAAGTTCTGGAAGATATCTCAAGGAGTTAGGGTATTAGGTTAAACTTAATAGCAGCTCCCAATAATATCTTACAGTAAGGAGATGGATGATGGCTTCCCTCCATCTTTTTTTTACAAAACAAACAAACAAATTGAAAAAAGATAGATTTGTCCTACAACATGTATAAAATTTTAGAATGGACACATATTTTTTAAAATAATCAAGAATAATTACCAATGGCAAAGAGGGGAAAAAGTTACTTCAGTAATTGCATTCCAAATAAATCATTGTAATTTGTCAAAAAAGAGGTTAGAAAGGAAAAAAAAATTAAAAAAAGGATAATGGAGAGACTGTTTGGTATACAGTTAAGACACCAACTAGTAAGTAGGAGACTGTGAGTTCCAGTTCTGTCATAAGCACAAAGCCATCTGAGGAGCATTGAGGTGGTTTCTCTCTCTCTCTCTCTCTCTCCCTCCCTCCCTCTCCTACGAAGGAGGACCCTGGGAAACTATTTGCTAAGAAGACTGCAGGGACTTACCTAGGGGAGAAGAAGAGATAGAGGAGGAGGAGGAGGAGGTAGTGGTGGTGGAGGAGGAAGAATAGTAGTTTTTCTGATGCCTTTATAAATAAAGCAGCAGTTAAATTATCAAGATTTATAAAATGATTTCAAGCTAAATCATCATATATATGGAATGTTCTGCTTTGATCTCCCTGGCAGTGAGCTACCAGCATTTCCAGGGTTGTTACTGGAGTGGTCTGACATCAAAGCAGCAGTCCATTCTGCTATATCTGAAGTGCTGAAACTGACCACCAAAGGAAAACCTTATTTAGGCCAACTCTATAGGAAACCAAGATGCATGAAAATGGTCACTTATTGGGGAATATATAATGGGGCTGTTTCTGAAAAGAAATATCCCCTTTCCTGAGGTCAGGTGAAACCTTTGTAATTCCAACGATTATACAAGACATTTCAGTGGAGCTTCCCTTTTCTTTTCATGTTATAGCCACTGTTGTGTGGTTGTCTCCTTCTTAATGTAAAGAGGTTTGATGTTACAGGACATTAACTAGGGAAAACCATTAACTATGTCTTTGTTAACTGCATAAATATTCGAAAGCATTTATTCTGACAAATTGCAAGAGAAACAATGGGCAGGAATGAAAACTTTGAAAAACATTTAACCTCATTTGTAGGGGAAGAATGTTCCCTAGATGTAATAATTAACATCAAAATAATCCCAAAGTGTTGTTACTGTCAGAAAAGTGACTAGATAAAAATGTCACCTTCCCACTCAATATATATCTGCCCCCATGTGCTTTTGAGTCATCATTTCATTTGACTGAGAAAAACAGATTAACTCTTTAGGCACTGGGGTTTTACACTCTGAGAGAGAAGAAGGCCCTTGAAGGCTTTGGCTTTTTCTCTTACCCATAGGTAGAATGAATCATCTTTGTCTCTCTCATATCTAAATATTTTCCCCACCTTAATGTACTGAAAAATGAAAAAAAAGTTAGTTGACACAAAGATGAGCATAATTTAAAGATGAACAAAATCAACTGGGTCAGAAATATTTAGCATTTAACAGTATAGGGATAGGGTTTGAGAATATTTGTAAGGAGGATGAAGCTAAATGGAAGATAGAAACTTAGTTTTAACATGGTAGTTGCTTTATTTTGACAATATTTTTTTAAAAGGCAACTTGTTCTTTGCTATAGAATTCTATGTTCAAATATTCTGAGTGGCTTAATATGTTACCATGAAAGTCCTAAACATTCTCTGAACCCATGGCATTATTGATTGAAAATCTCTGTCATTTACCTACCTATCCACCCACCTACCCATCTATCTATCTATCTATCTATCTATCTATCTATCTATCTATCTGTATGATGCACTTGTTAAGGTACTCAACTGGAAGGATCAAGTCTTTCTTTAGGTGTGGAAGTTGGTTAGGTGACTTTCAGCCTGTTATTCTCTCTTAAACCTAGAATGGGAGCTCAAAAACATGCATGTAAATTGAGGATATTATTTCTCCAATAGACTTATCAAAATGATGTCATTATGTTTTCATGTATCAAGTATGTACAACACACAAATGCATGCTAAAATGGATTTTTATGTGATTCTTATAAATATACTGCTGTGAATTGTAGTAGTAAAATAGCAAAGCAATCTATTTTCATATTTTAATACACAATGTTGTAGAACTTCCATTGAATTTAATTTTCTAATAATACTTTTTAATTATATAAAGGAACATTTTAATATTCCTCTGGAATAATATTTTTGCATATTCAGTTGCAAGTACGTAACTTATAGTGCTTGTTATCTGTTACAAAATACAGGTTTTTGTCTTTTATTTTAAGGCAATATTGTGATCAAACTTCCAAGGATGTTTTTGTCTTTTATTTTAAGGCAATATTGTGATCAAACTTCCAAGGATATAGTTTTTGAATGAACTTTGCTTTTCTAAAATTTTGAAATGTTCAGCAATTACATTTTTAGCTATTGCTTTTATGACTTTTATAGCTATTTGTTTCAGTACTAACTGGCAAGAAAGATTAAATGCTATGATGAAATGCATGGAAGCCATCCAGTTAGATGAGTCTTGGTTAGATGTTTAGTAGCAGAACTGGGGAAAAATACCTGACACACAGGTACCAATGAGCAGATTATTCGATGACCCATATTCAAAACTATTGACTCTTAGATGAAACAAGAAGAGTAATGTTGACCATAAAGGTGGACAGGATGATCTGGTTTCGGAAATGTTAGGCCACCAAGTGATTTGTTTGCAATAATTTTCAAATCTTGCTACTGTGGATGATAAACCATATCCCTTTCTTAGGATAAGCAAACCATGATGAGACAGTAATGATAACATGCAAATAGTAATTTGTAAAATTGTTACCCAATACCACCATTATATTTTCTTCCTGAATTCTTGACATAGGTACAACATGATAAACAAAGACATTGATGTCTTAAGTCCATGATGGCGAATCTATGGCACGCGTGCCAAAAGTGCCACACTGAGCCATCTCTCCGGGCATGCCAGCCATTGCCTGTTGCTCTTCTGGGTTCTAGCGTGCGCATGCGTGCTGGATAGCTGGTCTTTGTGTGCACATGTGTGCCAGAAACTGGAAGACCAGGTGTCTGGCACACATATGTGGGCTGGGGAGTTCGGTACTCGATGCTGAAAAGATTCGTCAACACGGTCTTAAGTGATTTGTGAAAGGAAGTAAGGAAAATAGTATGGTGCTGAAAATAGTTATAATAATAATATAATAAATAAATAATATAATATAGGGAACCCTGGTGGAAATGAATACTATAGAAGACCAAAGACTTATTTTTGATGACAAATCTAATAATTTCTGCGCACAGCTTTCTGTAAGTGACTGTATATTAAGTTCAAACAGCCTTTCTTACTAATTAGCAATTATGTCTGGAATCTTCAACTGCTTAATATACATTGCTTTCAAATGTTCTAACTTCTCTATAATTTGCTTAAAATTAACCATTTTGCTTATTTATACATGGTAATCTGTAATAAATAAGTTTCTAGTTTTTAAAATATTCTGCATACTTTTTATGTTTTAATTTACAACACCTTATAATCTGAAGCAAGTGAAATATTTGGGTGTCATAAACTCTTTTTCAATCCTATCAATGCCAAGAGTCCTCAGTTTATTTTCTTTCTGAAGATAGATTTCTAAAAAGGATTCAAAGCAAGGAAGTACCATTGGTTTCTTAGCCTGAAAATATGTGGTATAGGAGATAAACATTATTACCTGGCTGAAAAATAAATGAATTTTGGGTGTATTTTCTGAGCACATCTATATAAATGGCTTGCTTTTAAAAATTTAATCCAGAGGGCTAGAAATGGAGGCTAGATTGAAAAGTATTGAATACTTTTCTCTTTCGCTCTTTTCACTTGAAGAATTGCAAAGAGGCAGTTAAAGAGAAAATATCCCTCAGTTTATTTCATCAAGCCAACAACCCTGTTCAGTTAAGGTATTGTATGATTCGCTCAAAGGAAACCATTCAGTGAATGTCATTATTGAGCAATATTCTGGCCTGATATTTTTCTAAAGCAGATAATACTACATTAGTTTAATGCTAAGTACTGTTTCTCTTACTATATAATAATAATATAGCCACAGGCTTAATTTAAGTAATGAGTTTGGATACTTAAATCAAGGACTCAGTACACAAGTCCTTTTCTTCATGCTGATCATTCTTAATTTCCTTTAAGACTTATACCTTTACCATTAACCCAAATAACAGTGTAACCTTTTTGGCACTGAGTGCCTAGAGCGCAAGTGCTTACGCATCCCCAAAATGCAAAATGTACACATTCCCTGAGTTTGCACGTGTGTCCCCCGTGCATGCCCCCCATCCACCACATGCATGGCAGAGACCCAAAGACCAGCTGCCTGGTGGGAAGCGTGCATGCACATATGCAGAAGAGCTGAGCTGGGGCGACAGCTGACATGCCCATAGAGAGGGCTCTATGTGCCACCTCTGGCACACATGCCATAGGTTCACCATCACGGCCATATAGAGTCAATTGTGTCTAAAATGTGTCTTTAATGGACTATGATTATATATTGGGCTTTTGATTTAAAAAAGAGCCCCAAACATAGACTTAGTTAATAGAATGAGGGGAAAAATGTGCCTAGGGTAGTGAAAAACCACAACCCCTAACTGCATATCCAATCCAAAAAATGCTTTTGAGGAGGATTTTCATGCACAGTTATTTGAGGACTAGAAACTTAAAAATAACAATCTCCCTGTTGTTAATTTATTGCATTGGTAATTTTGTTAGGAAACTAGTAATAATTCTTAAGAAGGCTTCAGTAAATATAAAAATGATGCTTCAAAGATAGATAGAAATTGAAATAAAATCTTCCTTGGCTTAAGTTTAGTTCCTGGAGATTACATGGGCATTTTTATGTTATTCCCAGCAGCAATACAGAAGTGATTTGCCATTCTTTTTCCAGGTCCCCCCACCCTCCAATTTTCCAGTGTACTCTGTAGTCCTGGGATTTCCTAAGAGTCTTTCATCTTCTTGATAAATTGTTTTGGACACCAGACAGGCATTGCCTAATTTTCTTTCCTCATCATAAGAATGTAAGCAGTGCCCGATTGTACTGGAGTCAGCTCTGTTATATTTTCATGCTTAAAAGGAGGCAACCTCTCTATTGCTTTACTTAACAAGATCAACAACTTCCTGGAGTCATTACACTGGCTCCTTTGATCTACTTTGTTAAGAACTTTTAAATATATGTATCTTATTGTAACTCTCAATTTTATCCTCTATTATATTATCCGTTATGCAACTTTTACCCAAGATGTCCAGGGCTTTCATTCTCAGTGGGTTCTTGCATACAGAAACTGATCTTTCCAAACCTGTCAGCCTTAGGCAGAGAATTGATTTGATATTTATTTGAACAATGGTCATTTTCTACCTAGCCAAAATAAATGATTTATGTGGATTACTCTATGAGACCTTGGGACTTTATTTGAGCTTGTTTAGATGGGGCAATGTTTTGGAAATGAAAAATGATACAGAGGAAACCCTGAAGGTATATCAGTTGGTGTACATCACAGCTCAGTCTGTAAACTATGAATCAAGAAGCTTATACCACAGCATGTGGCTTTAGGAAATACCCCGGCCTTGGCTTCCACAATATGGAAATAATTATTTTGATCATTTTAAAAAGCTTTTATAACTAATGCTGCAGCAGCAAATGTGCAATGTGATAACTGATATGATCTAAGAGTGCTTGAGTCAGGTAATCTCTTTGGAAAATGTTGTTTTAGCTCTCCTAATGACAGTTCTTAACCCTTTTAATCCCATCCATTGCCTCTCTGTTATCGTCTCCTTTTGTTTCCTTTGATTTTACCATGCAAAATGTATTTGGTAGTCCATCATCCACTTTCATCCAAAGTTTGTGAGTTTTTGCTTGCTGATTATCATATCAGTTAGACTTAATTTGCTTCTGGGCTGATTCTTCTTAGAATTTATGGTACTAGTTTCCAGATTCTTCTCACTTTCTCAGAGACAAGCTGTTCTAACTGAACATTACCATTGGAAAGACAATTGGTTTAACTATTCTGAACTTTATAAAATTCACCCTTTCTTCATGATCTTGTCTAAGTTCACCATTACCTTCTTCCCAAGGACCTAGCTATTTGCATTTCCAACATACTTCTCATCATTACCTATGCTTGAACCTAAGAAAACAAAATTATGTACCTAATTATATTAAGTTCAAGTTCACCAAGCATACTTTCTCTTTATCATTTTAACTTTAATTCAAATGTTCACTTTCTGTGTTTACTCTAATGACTTCTCCTAAGTCTTTTTCTATTTAACTTCATATCTTATCCCAACTTCTCCTTTTCATCCAAATTATTTCTTATTAATTAAATTTTTTTTTTGCCTTTTTTCAATATACAACATCCAAAAAAAAAAAAAACATAACAAAACCTTTATATATCCTTTCATATCTTATTACCATTTTCAATAATATTCTTTGTCTGTTCTATTTCCAACTATCCATTCATTCTTTTTCTTTTATTATACTTCTCCTATACACCAATTGGAGTAACGTCTATAACTCATTACCCTAACTTAAAAGTACTTCATATAACAATTTTTCTTGGGATTCTGTTTAAAAGATTCTAAAATTACACAATGAATTTTATACTCTAAATACACATATAAAAAACACAATCTTATGTACCCTCCAGAATCCCTCTTTTATCCTAAATTAAATTCACCCATTGTCTCTGAATAAACTTTTTTTCTTTAGATCTTGCTTCCCCCCATTGAGGCTTCTTCTCCCCCCCTTTCTCTCTTGCTTATTCTTCTCCTTGCCCTTTTTACCCCTTTGTCTTTCCTCCTCCCTTTTCTTACTCCCTTTCCTTTGCTTTCTAACCTTGCCTCCACCTTTCCACTCATTTTTTTCTTCTTTGGTTGTTTTTATAATTCTTAAAATCCCCTTTTTCTTATCCTTTTTCTCCTCCTCCCCGGAAAGAACCCATTGTTCATCAAAGATGGCTTCTTCTTCCTCTTCTTCTTTGTCCCAGTCCTTCTGCTGCGTAGTCAACTTTTCATAAGTACATAACGCCATTTCTAAGAATTGAAACAAAGTGCCCAAAGTATCTTCTTTTTTATATTTTTGATATTCAGTCTTTAGTTCATCCACAAGCGATGCCATTATGAAAAAAGAAACTTTTCCCAAAACAACCACAAATATTTTTAATCAAGATTAATTCAAAAAAAATTCCAAAAATTAATACTTTTCTTCCTTCTTCTCTTTCTCTTTCTGGGGTTAATGTTTAATCAAAGAGGTCCAATTACCATATACCTTTCTTTGGGATTCTAGGCAATCTCCTCCTTTTTCAGCTTCTGCTCCAATTTTTTTCCCTCTCCCTTCCCACTTGCAATATCAATTTTAAATAATCAGAAATCCATACCTCTAATAAGAGTTTTCCAATTTCTTAAGTTTTTCAATGTCCAAAAACCCTTTTGTCCCTTAGCTTCAACTCTCAAAACAATTCACTTTCAATGTCCAATATGTCCAAACATATCTGCTGTTTCCATGGGGTGGGAGAGTGAAGAAAAGAAAAAATAAGTTCCCTTTAACAGCTTCTCCGCCGCTTTTGATCTTCTTAGGGATACAATGTATCCTCCAGCAATTCAAACAGCTCAGTTCCAACCAATTTGAAAGATGTTACTTGACCCGGCTCAGACAGCACTTTCACTCTTCTTACTTCCTCCAGCGCAATCTTACCCGGTTGCTGGCTTCTTCGTGGCGGCCATTGCTGACCGCCGCTCCACCTCCTTGGGAAAAAGGGGTTTTTCCGGAGGAGGAGGGAGTCTGCGACACCCCCAACCCCCTGTCCGACTCCCCTCTCTCTTCAGCTGTCCCTACAGGGCAGCCATATCCCCCTGACCCATCTGGATCGGGGGTACCTCGGCGGCTAGCACAGCAGGAATCGCGAGCTGTCGCGAATTCCTGCTGCCCTGAAGCCACGCGAAACCGGAAACCGACTTCTCCTAAGTCTTTTTGACTATGTGCTAATGAAATGGCAAATTATTTATTGCAAATTATAAGTATTTTCAGCTGTTGTTTTTTCCAAGCCTACCATGCTTTTAATAAATTTGCTGCCTAAATAAAATAGAAATAGTGGAACTACACATCTTCCCTTCCACATTTTTGAATAATTTTCCCTCCAAATTCAGTGCTTACTGTTGTGAATGAATAATACCAATAAAGTATATTGAGCTTGAAGTCAAGTGCAAGGGTTCTGGCCCTGCACTTCTGATTGGCTGTCAATGGCAGGATCGGATTGGTCCATTCAGGTGCATCTGATTGGCCATTAACAGGCCATTCCTATTGGTTAACGGAGCTAGCGCTCCAGGTTTGCTATTGGTTGAACAGTTAATAAGTTGCCTATATAAGGAAAGCTATAGCAGCCCTCCAGTTGAGCTGTCACAATATGTAAATAAAGAGTTTGAAGTTCACTGTTTCTACCGGCTCATCTCCGTCATTCGCACCCATGCTCCAGACATAACACTGGCGATGAGGGTGGGATTGGATGACATCAGAGCCAACTAAGCACGTGGCTGAAGCGCACAACGGCGGAACCATGTCCGGTGGCGTAGTACCACCCGCTCCGTTCGATCCAGCTCAAGAGGACTGGGAGTCCTACATGGATCGTTTTCAAATGTTTTTGGAAATGAATAATCTGAAGGATGCCACACCCGGGAAGAAATGGGCGGTATTCCTAACGCACTGTGGCCCGGCGGTTTTCAAAATAGCTAAGGCATTAGCGAAACTGGCAGAAGTGAAGGCCATGGAATGGGATGTCCTCGAACCGCTACTAAGGGCCCACTATGCACCAACCGTTCCAACACTCGTAAGACGATACGAGTTCTATCAAAGAAACCAGAGGAAAGGAGAAAGCGTTGCCGATTTCGTTGCAGACCTCCGGAACTTGGGAGGCCTTTGTGATTTCACCGACCTAGAAGAGGCCTTGAGAGACCGAGTAGTCCTTGGGCTAGATGCTCTAAACGTACAGAGCAAAATAATGGCAAAGGGCGACATCACCCTTAAAGACGCCATAGCTGAAGCTACAGCAGCGGAGGTGAACGAAAAGTCGGCTGCCCAGCTATGCCAAAATCGCGTTCCAGCACACCCACTGGCCGGCAAAATTTCACCTAACACAGAAGGGCAGCTACCGACGGCCCACCATGAGGACCTCTCTTTGTCGTCAGACAGCGACGAAGAAGAGGTCCATCGCCTGCAGTCCGATCGAGAACAATGCCTGAAGTCCCAGCAACCGTGCGCTGGCTGCGGGGCCAACCATTACTGCTCCGACTGCAAATTCCGCAACGCGCTCTGCCATGAGTGCGGGAAACGAGGCCACATCGGACGGGTCTACAGAAGCCTCCTCGGACCCAGCCAGACCTCGAAAGGAACCAATCTCCACCAATCGACAGGGAATAGCCCTGTAAGGCGAGAACCGGTAAACCACTCCTGCAGAAACTGACCCGTGAATCGTCTAGCGAGATGGGAAGAGGCCCACGAAACACTCACTATTGGCCACGCCTTTTCACTAGACGCTAAGAAAATTCAGGTCAACGTGAACATTGAAAATCGGCCTTGCCAAATGTAAGTTGACTCGGCATCGTCTCTTTCAATGGTCTCATGGAAGACCCTCAAGCAACTCATCCCCACTATCTGGCGCCAAGACCTTCAATTCCAACGGCTCATGTTAAAGGACTACCAGGGGAACCGAATTCCAGTCGCAGGATCCAGTCAAGTCTGGGTTGCATTCAACAACCGCACGGCGTACTTACCCCTGACGGTGATCGATAAGGACCGGCCTAGTCTGTTAGGCCTGCAATGGTTCCCACCACTCGGCATTGAAGTGGCTGGCATTAACCAAATCGGCGGCAGTGACTGGGAGGAAGACCTCGCCCACAAATTCAAGGACTTCTTCGAGGAAAATCTAGGCGAGTACAAGGGGACCCCGATATCCTTTAGCCTTAATCCAAAGATAGCTCCCATCTGCCTTAAGCCTCGTCGAGTTCCGTTCGCTCTAAAGCCAAAAATCGATGAGCAGCTTGATAAGTTGATTGCCCAGGGAGTGTTAAAGCCGATTGTGACACCAATTAAGCCAGACAGCTCAATTAGAATTTGTGGGGACTACTGAGCCACCCTAAACCATGCCCTGCAACAGATCCCATATCCGGTGCCGGTGGTACAACACCTCCTCCATTCCCTGGGGGGCGGAAAAGTCTTCGCTAAACTAGACTTAGCTCAGGCTTATCAGCAACTGCTGGTTGACGGAAAAATGGCACAGGCACAGACTATCGTAACACACCGAGGTGCCTTTAAGTGTACGCGGCTTCAATTCGGAGTCAGTGTTGCCCCTGGGATCTTTCAGAGCCTAATGGAGAGACTATTGCAGGGGATCAAGGGCGTTGTCCCCTATTTTGACGATGTGCTCATTGCTGCCCCCACTCCAAAAATCTTACAGGAGCGTTTAAGACTGGTATTACGAAAATTCCAGGAAGCAGGCTTGAAAGTCAAAAGAAATAAGTGGAAACTGTGTACCGATCATGTTGAATTTTTAGGGTATTTAATTGACAGTCAGGGTATTCACCCTACAGATGGCAAATTGAGAGCAATAAAAAATGCTCCCAGACCCCAGAACAAGACCGACCTCCAGGCGTTCTTAGGCTTCTTCAATTTTTATAATGTATTCTTGCCGCACAAGGCAACTGTCGCTGAACCGTTACATCGTCTATTAGATAAAAAATCGATTTGGGTATGGGGTCACAAAGAAGAGCAGGTGTTCTGTAATGTGAAAAAACTACTGACTTCGGACACCGTACTAATGCAGTACAATGAGACTTTGCCAATAAACATTACATGTGATGCATCGCATTTTGGAGTGGGCGCCATTTTGAGCCATGTGTTACCTAATGGTAATAAATCCCCTGTTGCTTACTTCTCAAAGACGCTCTCGAAAACCGAGCAAAATTACAGCCAGATTGATAAAGAAGCCCTGGCGATCATATCAGCTGTTAAAAGATTTCATGAGTACGTGTACGGCCAGGTTTTCACTATTGTAACTGACCACAAACCATTGCTGGGGATCATCGCTGGGGACAAGCCAACTCCCTACATACTTTCTCCCAGAATGATCCGCTGGTCAGAATTCTTGGCTGCCTACAATTATCAGCTACAATATCGTCCCAGTAAAGCCATTCCCCACGCTGACTCACTGAGCCATACATCACTCCCTGAAACTATCAACGATCCTGCACCAATGATGACAGCGTTGCAGATCGAGACACTCCACACACCGCCATTAATGGGCCATGATATCGCGAGAGAAACAAAACACGACCCCATCTTAGCACGAGTCCTCACATGGGTGGAACGCGGATGGCCATTTGACCAAGTACCAGACGACTTTGCACCATTCAAAAGTCGTCAAACAGAATTGTTCTCGCAGAAGGGCTGTGTCATCTGGGGTGATAGAGTCATTATCCCAGAACAACTCCAACAGACATTGCTAAGAACCTTGCACAATGGCCACCCTGGCATCGTGCTCATGAAGGGCCTCGCACGAAGCTACGCATGGTGGCCAGGTATCGACAGACAAATCAAATCGTGGGTTAAAACTTGCAGGAGATGCCAAGAAGTAAGCAATGCTCCACCAAAAGCAACCCCAACTGAATGGGAGATGCTGCGGGGACCCTGATCCTGCATCCATTTGGACTTTGCCGGGCCGACCAAGGGCCACACGTTTTTGCTTACTGTCGATGCCTACTCGAATTGGCTTGAGATTCACCGAATGAGGAATATGACCACTGACGTGGTCATCAAAAGACTGGAAAGACTGTTTGCAATGCATGGATTACCAGAAGTTCTGGTATCCGACAACGGACCCCAGTTTACCGCGCTCTCTTTTGGGCAGTACCTGGCTGACCGCGGTATCCAACATGCGCTCAGTTCACCTTCACACCCTGCTGCCAATGGTAGGACTGAGCGCATGGTACAATTCGCCAAAAAGACTCTTCAAAAGATTGACTACGACAACATCGATGAGAAAATCAACCGGATCCTTTTCCTACAACACATCACACCACACAGCGTCACCAACAAAACTCCCGCCGAGCTGCTAATGGGACGAAAGCTCCGCTCCCACCTCAATCGGCTATACCCAGCCTACAAACTGGAAAAACCACTCGGATCCAGCGGCTGATACTGTACCTTCCAGGTAGGCGATTTAGTATTCGCTAAAAACTTATCGGGCGATGCGCTGTGGATAGAAGTGATCATAATCCGCGTAACCAGCCCAAGATCATACCTCGTTCAGTGCCCTGACGACAGACTTTGGAAGCGCCACATAGATCAACTATGATCACGGCTACCGTTGCGCACTTCCGAACTCCCTTATGACCAAACTGAGGGGGGGGAGATACAGAGGAAAGCGAATTGCAATTTGAGGGAAACCTTTTTAAGGAAACTGATAATGGGACTGAAACGCAGGAACAGGAACCAGGGACTGGAGTGAGTTCACCTTAGGGAGTGTCCAGTGATATTGGTGACGACGGGAAAGCGAACTTGGAACCAGAGGCACCCCTACCGATAAACAATGATCTACCTCAGCAGAAGTGCAGCCAACCGCCAGGCACTTTGCGAAAATCGAAAAGACCAACAAAACAGCCGTTCTACCTTAAGGACTATGTAACCGCGCCCTGTGGGCAGAAGCCGGGGAAAAGGGGTATTGTGAATGAATAATACCAATTAAGTATATTGAGCTTGAAGTCAAGTGCAAGAGTTTTGGCCCTGCACTTCTGATTGGCTGTTAATGGCAGGATCGGATTGGTCCATTCAGGAGCATCTGATTGGCCATTAACAGGCCATTCCTATTGGTTAACGGAGCTAGCGCTCTAAGTTTGCTATTGGTTGAACAGTTAATAAGTTGCCTATATAAGGAAGGCTATAGCAGCCCTCCAGTTGAGCTGTCACAATATGTAAATAAAGAGTTTGAAGTTCACTGTTTCTACCGGCTCGTCTCCATCATTCTCACCCATGCTCCAGACATAATACTTACAATGTTTTTGTTCACTGTGAAAATTCTTCATAATGATCAGATATTGTGACGATATGTATCTGTTAGCCTTAGTAGATTTCTTATTCTGGTATACTCTGCACAATCAAGGCCCTTGATGCAGATAATGATGTAAAGGCAACCCAGTTCTTATGCTTTCCTGATTTTGTCCATTGTGCATTCTT
The DNA here is from genome assembly GCA_033807585.1 of Hydrophis major. Lineage (NCBI taxonomy): Eukaryota > Metazoa > Chordata > Lepidosauria > Squamata > Elapidae > Hydrophis > Hydrophis major. Next base: position 110,477,122 of record CM066328.1, on the reverse strand, counting down.
TGTGGGCTACCTGATCTCGTGTCCCTGCCTGCCATATCACATTTCTCGGTGGAATCAATTCCTGTGTGTATGTTATCTCTGCAAGTGCTTTTGCCATTTTATAACATGATTTGTTTAAAATGTCAGTATAGTACTCCTGCCTTTCTTTAACCTCATTTGCCTTTATTAAATTTCTTCCATGGTTATTTTTGCCTGAGTCTTACAGGCATTTTCTACTTTGGCTGTGTGTTTATGACAACAAATCTTGCTGGCATATATCTATCTTTATTTTTCTAAGTTTAACTTGTATATTTGCAAGCAAAATTTAATTATCTGTCCTTAGGCTTCATCCAAAAGGGTTCCTGGCTTCTCCACCTTTCATTTTTCCTGTTGTTTGCTTTACATTAATTTTTAAAATTTGAATTAACATGCATAATATGTTCCTTCCTTTATGATTTTACAGTGCAATTTTACTGATCTTTAAATGTAACTCAGTAGAATTTGCAGTTGACCTTTCTTTCTTTAAGAATATATTCTCCTTTGCCAATGATCTTGTAAACAAAACCAGATGATTTTTTAAAAGTCCAATTGTTACTGGTCACTGATCTGCTGGTTAGTGTTGTTTGGTGTTGGAATTAAAAAGCCCCAACAAGAGCAAAATTAAAGAAACATTTTGAGGGTCTGCCTCCTAAAGCAACTTTCTTCTCTCTCAAATAGTACCTGCCATCCTCCCTGATTGCTGAGAGGGACTAAAAGCCAACTACCATGGATAAAATAAAAAGCACATTTGTAAAGTTAATGTTCGTCTGCCTGAATTTCATAAGGAGTACTGTGATCTTTCTCTGAAATCAATGATTAACACTATTAGTTTCTGGAGGTCTGTATTTTTAATTTTTGGCTAGGGAGGATGAATGAAGTCTAAGCACCAAGTTTTTCTTCTCTTCTTCAGTTGTTCAGAAGTATAAGGTATTGGCACCAATTATTTGTACTATACTGGATGTACAATCAATTGATGCATGCTTGCTTGCGTCTTTGGATTAAGGCCAGGGACATCTGTAAAGGCATGGTAAAAAAAAGTCAAGACAGCAGCCACAATAACCTGTTTGAAACTCTGCTCCATTTTTACCCATGTTGCAAATGCAATGCGTGTAGAAAGAGGCAGGGCTTTGATTATATAGTTGCAGCTGCCAGCTTGATTGGCAAGAGACTTCTCATTCAGGCTTGTGTTTTTAAGTGCTACATAAAGTAGAAATGTAGAAGGAGGGAGGAGATGGAGATGGAGATGGAGATAGAGGAGGAGGAGGAGGAAGAGGAGAAGAACAAGAACAAGATATGCTAAATTTCATGATGGCTGAAAACTGTAGTATTATTATTATTTCCCAATTAACTTTGCAGAAGGAAGTTAATTTATAGAAAAGTCAGTCAAGCAAATTTAGATTGAAATTATATTATCACACACTCTTCCAGATTTAAACCGGAATTGGCATTTTTGTCCACTTATTAAGTCTTTCCCAAAGCTGTGGCAGAGGCAGATGTTATTGTTTAATAATATTAAATGTATTATTATTATTATTATTATTATTATTATTATTATTATTATTATTATTATTATTATTATTATTATATTTTTAGTGAGATTCATACCCTTTGGGGTATGAATGATAGCTCAACAGCTTGAGTCCTAACCAAGGACCTAGGAACTCTTCAGGTAGCGTCGGAGGATATAAACTGTTCCAAGTAGGGTATATTTTTTGTAGAATCATGGTATTGAAGTCTGATAAATCCAGAATTTCCAAATAGTGAGGTATTTAGGTATTGCTAAAGGGCTCCAATTAGGTATTGCTCTAAGGGCTCCAATTACAATTGGGATAACACACAATTTCTTTTTCCAAAGTCACTCAACTTCAATTTGTAAATCCTGATACTTTGTGATTTTTTTCTTGCTGCATGTCTACAATTTATGCACCACCAGGTATTATTATTATTATTATTATTATTATTATTATTATTATTATTATTATTATTATTATTATTATTATATACACAAAGAATTGAAATCACAGTTTCCAGTTCTTTAGCTAGCATTGACCTTCATATACATTAAGTTCTTTCCAAATACTTAGAATGTCATGAGGTATTGACATAGTAAAAGTGTAGATCCAAGCAATATGGCCTTTTGTAATTGAGAGGAAGATTTTGTTTGATGGTGTAGAGAAGTATTGTCACATAATGTAACCTGTTCCGAATAAAATTTCCTTTTGCAATTGACTGATGATGATTTTGTCAATGCAGGTGATGTTCAAGTGGGGATCCAGATTGTACTCAATGTACCTATTACTGTTGGTACTATCTTTGCTTTATTTTGCCACAGTTGTCCTACTTCCATTGGTAGATCTTTGTATTTTGTGATTTGTTTTCCAGTTCTTTCTCTTCTCTTCTGCTGTCACCTGGTACTACCATATCCACTAATTAGACTTTTTTTTTTTGTCTTTCTTATCAGAATTTGCCAACTCTGGATGTTATATAATAGGTGCTTTTCTGGTTCAGTTGTAAAGCCCTCAGAGTACTTTAGCATCTTCATTTTCTATTACTTTCTCTATTTTATGACCCCACCGGTTCTTGCTAGCAGGCAAATGATATTTCTTGCAGATCTTCCAATGCATCATTGTTGCTACTTTGTCATGCTGTTGCTTATAGCAGGGGTCTCCAACCACCGGGCCGCGGACCGGTCCCGGTCCGTGGAACATTTCCTACTGGGCTGCCAGTTTGCTGGGCACCGCCATCTTGTTTGACGAGAAAGTGCTTCCGGGTGAGCTTTTCCGGTTGGAAAGCGGCGTTTGGGTCCTGAAGGAATCCTCGCGCCTTAGTTTCATTGAAGGGGGGGGCCTTTGAACGAAACTAAGGCACGAGGATTCTTTCAGCACCCAAGGCAAGGTGAGCCGAGCGACCGCCCCAAAGCGAAGCCCATCGACAAAGGTACAAAGGAGGAGTTGAAGGTGGTGGGGATGGCTGGATGGCCGGTCGCTCGGCTTGCCTTGCCTTGTCATGTGTGCTGATGCCAGTACTGGGTCGTGGATCATTTTGTGATGCCGGTACCGGGCCATGGCACAAAAAAGGTTGGGGGCCATTGGCTTATAGTCAATCTGGACAATCTTTTTGCAGAAAGTAAATGATTCACTGTTTCCTCAGTTTCTTTGCAGAAGTGGCATCTCCTGTCCATTGTTGTCTCCTCAGTTCTGACTGTGCGTGTGTTTGTTCTGAAGGCTTAGTCTTGTGCTCTTACATGCTAGGGCTTTTTTTGGGGGGGGGGGTTCCCCCAGTGAATTGTCTATAAAATCACTGGTTTCTTATCCCCCAAAAAATGTAATGTTAGATTTCAGTGAGATAAAGGAAAATTACACATCAAATTTCAACCCAAAATCTTTTGGAAGCAATATGTTTTCAAAACTGTAAGTTATCAGATGACATATACTGTAACTCTTATTGTCAGAAAAGCAGAACTGTAACAAATGATAAAAGATGATGTATGATGGAGGAAGTGAAAACTTTTTAAATACAAAAACAGTGTACTATGGTCACTCTAGAGACACAAAATGTATAGCCAATGGAAAAATAGGAACATAGTATTTTTCCGACTGATGTGCATCAAGGTAAGTTGTTGTTTTTTTATTCTCTCCACCATCACTGCTCTAAGGAGATCCATAGAGACTGCCCACTTCCTTTTCATTTTTTTTAATGCTTAAGAAGAACTTTTGCTGTTTTGTTTCTGAAAAATCTTCACGTTCATCTGCTCACATATTTCATATACTTTTTATGATGTAGCATTTTGGAGAGGCAAATACATGGTCACAACACCCATTACACAATTCACTTTTGATCAAGCAATCTTATGCAAAATGTAAAAGAAGTATAGTAAAAGTAGTAGAGAAATAGTGGTGAGCAAGACAAATTGGAGGGGAAAAAAATCTATTTAAATTTAGTTTACATCACCATGATTTTTTATAGCTCTCCATACCTTTCTATTCATGAAAACCATTATTGTGTCTTCTAAATCCAAGCACTAATCCATGCATTGTCTTCTTTTCTTTATTTTTTTTCTCTTTTAAGGCTGCTATCAACTCCATTCAAGTATGACAAACAAAAGCACTCAGTGAAGGAACTGTTTTTTCTAGTCCTTATAGAGAGGGATGAATGCTACAGGTTCCACTTATTGTCATTGCTTAGTATTTTTCTATTTTATAATAGAAGGACATTTTGCTACATGGTTTCTGCTATTAAAACGAAGCACTGAGTAGAAATTAACTCACCAGACAAATGATAAGTTGAAGGCAAAACAGAAATAAAAAAAAAGAAATCAGATCAATAATTTCCTTTGATACCAATGCTAGGTGTGGGGAAAAATAATTCAACGCAACTCAAGTTAAGTATTAACACAGAACATTTTCCACAGCTATGAAGTTTTTCTTCATTTTCTTCTTCTTTAATGATGCTTTAAAATTCAACTGAAGTACAACTGGCAGACGGGAGTTGTACAGATCACTAAGCTAGCACACACTCCCTGGGTTCATATAAACCCAAGAGCAAAAGAGCAGTGTAGGAACAGGATGATCAGTGGAAATGCTCAAACTACTTGAAAAGCAAGCATAAAGCAATTGCTCAAACTCAGTAAAGAAGAGATAAAAATGGCAACAACTTCTACTTGTAGTATAGAAAAGTGTGTAGAGTAGGCAAAGCAGGTTGCCAAAGGAAATGCTGGAATTCAGAGATGGCTCACACAGGACTGATTGTCACAGTTTGTGGCATCCTTAGCATGTGTTATGACTCTGGGGCTGGTGATGTATAGGTTTATCCCCCTTTATTGAACCAACCTTTCCCCCAAAGTACCCATGGTTCACTTTCAGTCCACGAGCAAGGCTCTAACATGCACACACACTCAAGCAGTTTCTTAATAAGAGAAATCCAAGGGAGCAAAATAGGCTAGGAACCTTAGCCATGTGAGTTGTGAGTTCACTAGGAATGCTGCACAACTGGAACAGAAACTGTGTCACTGCAAACCCACCAATGGCAAGGTTAGGCAAGGCAAGGCCAAGCAAGGCAAGGCAACAAATCATTGGTCATAGCAAGGCTTCTTGAAGCATGAAAGTGCAATACTTGTTGCTGACAAAAGCCCCTCCACACAGTATCTCCTTAAATCCTATTTTCTAGGTGAGCCTTGTGAAGAGGGGTGGGGCTCCCTCCTCCTGAATAGTTGGTCACCCTGCACTGACTCCACCTCATCTCCATTCTCCACACTCACGGATCAGCCTGGAGAGGCAGTTGCTCATCTCCAGAGCTCTGTTACTCCTCCTCCCCCCACTCGGTCATCCTGAACCCTTTCTTCTTTTCTGATAACCCTTCTGAGTCCAGAGGGACCTGGGCCTGCATCATCCTTCTCCTCCAGTTGTTCCTCCTGGGTCAGAGAGGCTGTGTCCTCCTTCTCTGTCGGCCCCATCTCCATCTCCTCCTCCTCCTCAGAACTGGGCTCCAACATGACCATGCCGGCATGTATGTATGAATTTTTTCAGAAACATGCAGTGTTAATCCTTTCAAGTGGACCATTGTGATGCCATGTGGAGTTGGAGACAATAAGGAGCTGTCATTCTTCCCAGCTTTTTGTAAGCATTCAGTTTATTGTTGTAAGAATATAAATCAATGCTTCATGTTTCCAGATTGGGAATAGAGATGAAGGAGCTAAAGAAGTAACTGTGCTCTTGTTACAATCAGGAATGGTTTTCATCCAGTTCTGACTGGCTCTTGCAGACCGGTAGGGAAACTTTTGACTGGTTCAGAGAACCAGTAGGAAAAATTTTGACTGGCTGCGCCCATCCACCAGCCCCCACCCTTTGGCCTCTGTCCCCCAGCAATTTGCCTCCTTGCAGCAAACAGCAAACAGCCTGTTTCAGTTTCAGCCTCAGCACAGCCTGATTAGCACAGCTGATTGTTGGTTGGATCGGCTTCCCAACCATCAGCTGTTTCAGGCTGCAGGGATTGCCTATTGCCGCCTCTGCACGCCCCATTGCATCCCATTTTTGGCCTCCGTGCACCCCATTTCTGGCCCATTCTGATCCCTGCCAACTGAAAATGGGGCACGCAGAGGCTGAAAATGGGGTGTGCGGAGGTTGAAAACAAGATGAAAATGGGATGTGCAGAGGCAGCAATAGGCAATGGCAATCCCTGCAGCCTAAAACAGCTGATGGTCGGCAGGCCGATCCAACCAACAATCAGCTGCTTGTGCTGATCAGGATGTGTTGAAACTGAAACTGAAACAGGCTGTTTGCTGTTTGCTGCAAGAAGGCAAATTTTCTGGGAGGCAGAAGCAGAGGCAGTTTGTTTTTTCTTGTTTGATCACTGTGCATGCGCTTGTGAAGCACACATGAAGCAAGCTCCAAACCAGTTGGAAAATTTTTTTGAAACACACACTGGTTACAATCCACATCTGAATTGGTTCCTCTGCTCTTCCTTTAGATTAAAAAGAGGGAAAATAATAATTGATAAATATGTGTTGGAAATCATCTATAGTTTTACTCTCAAAGAGGAAGGAAACATCCAACACATTTGCAGGGATATATAATACTTTACATGTTTTTTAATGTATTGATTTTATTGGTTAGTTTTCTTACATAAGTAAGAAATAACCCAGTGATTTCCAGAGTTCTATGTATATAAAAAAGCATACAATCCAAAACAATACAATAAAACCAACACATAATAAAACCAGGTTAAAACTAGTAGGAAAGAGTTAAAAGTAAAAAAGTAAAGTATAAGACTAGCTTCATACAAAGTAAATATGTCGTGCCTGGCCATTTTATCTTGACCACAAACAACCTTGTTTCTTAATAAGAGCTCTGGTGGCACAGTGATTAAAGTGCAGTATTGCAGGCAAACTCTGCTCACAGCCTGGAGTTCGAGTCTGACCAGCTCAAGGTTGATTCAGTTTTCCATCCTTGCAAGGTCAGTAAAATGAGGACTCAGGTTTTGGGGGGCAATATACTGACATTGTGAACTGCTCAGAGAGTGCTATAAAGTGCTATGGGGAAGTATATAAGCCTAAATGCTATTGCTATTGCTATAAAGGTACCCCACTCTAAAATGCAATATTCCTATGATTACCTTATTCTAAGAAGCCTTGGACAGGTCTGCATAGATCAAACTTTTGTTAATTGTGGATAGTTCTGATGCCAACTATGGCATTGGGGTCTATCTAGAGTGCTGTTTGATAGGAATCACTTCAAATATTCATGGGACAGTTGGGCTTGTCATGATATTTTTAAAAATGAATATCATTGGGAAATATATTGATATTTTTACTTGATATTTATCAAGTAAATACTTGATAAATATTTGAGAAAGTACTTGATTTTCTCCACAATATAATATTTCCTTTTCGATACCAATTATATTTGGTTGTTTAAGTGCTGGTGGGTAAAAAAGAATGGCCTTTTAAAAATATGTTGAATTTTGCCAACTATGTATTACTCTGTAAGGAAAATGAGTTTAATTAACACTTGGCATTCCACTGGAGGTGGATGGGTGGGTGGGAGAGAGTTGGTTTGTTTTTTGTCAAAGTAGCTGCTGCACATTAAGCTTTCTACATTGAGTTCAAATCCCAGATTGGTTCAAAGCAGAGAATCTTATAAATGGAAAATTGTTAAATATAATGAACTTTAGAATCTAAAGCCCTGGAAATATATATTTTTAGTGTATCTCTGTATCTCGCTTGCCCACTCTCCCTCCCTCCCCCACTCTCCATATATAGATATTAACCACTTATGGCTCAGTGGTTAAAATACTGAGCCTGAGTTCAAGACCTGAGACCTGTGCAATGGGGTGATCTTTCATTACTTGTCCCAGCAACTGCCCACTTAGCAGTTCAAAAGCATGCAAATGAGAATAGATAAAGGGGTACCACTTCGGTGGGAAGGTTACAGCATTCTGTGCACCTCAGCATTCAATCATGCTGACCACATAACCACAAAAGTGTCTTTGGGCAACATTGGTTCTCTCAGCTAAGAAACAGAGATTAGGGTTATGGTCTGATGGCCAATTTGCCCAACTGTTGTTTGAGGAAAGAGGAAATAAAAAATATGTAGCACTAGTTTTAAAATCAAAACATGCTAACATATTGATTGAGCCGTCGAGGGAGTTTTGACTTTTAGAGGCCACATGGATAGTTTGCACAATGGTTTGTTCCCTACCTGGTCCTTCAGATTTATCATTGATGCTGTAATTGAATCCATCCACTTTTTTTATTGGCCAACATCTCCAAAGAGCTAGTGGCCAAAGTATGATCATTTGAACCTGGTCTTTTGTGCCTCAAATGAAAACTCTGTGTGATCTGTTCAGTGATCCACTTATTTCTAAGAACCTTACCCAGGCTTAACATGATTGACATAATCAATGACCTTTCTATAATAATGAAGCCCATAGTGACTTCTTTTTAGTCATTTTTGGTTTTCCAGCATGCATCAGTAATAAAGATTGGAAATTTGGCATCTCCTTTTCCACACTGGGCTCTAGTTAGCATTGCGTATTCCTAAGCATTATTGTACATGTGAAATTGTGGATATTGTATAATAGTTTATAGACTCTTTTAAGTGTTTTTTTTTTAAATAAGGTATGTACAGTAGGGAGAGAATGGACTACTGTGCCATTCTTCAAAATTCCTAATATAGTTTGATTGGAATCTGTATTGATTTTTCTTCTGTTGTTTGTCATATTATTGCAGATACTGTATTTCATCAGTTCTTATAGCTATCTGATTCGGTAATGTCTGGAGTGCTGATCTTACTTCATCTTCTAATAGAATCTCTATAAGTAGATATATCTTATAAAGGTATCTTGAATCTTTATTGTACAGAATTTCACTATATACAGAATATGAATCCAGGCATCATTTCACTATACCGACAGGCTCAAACTGAAGATCTGAAAAGTGTGACTTTTTAAAATGGGTATTCAGTCCGAGAATGCATGGGTGGGTGCCTCCCTTCAAAGCCCAGATTGTTAGATCACTAACAGATCATATTTTTTAATTACAGGAAGGGATAATTATTCAAAACTATGTCTGTACTAAGTTTTGGAAGAGGTGCTTCAGGATGTGCAAGAATGGGATAAGATAGCTACTGGCCCCTAGCTAAGAGAGATGCTTCATCTGCACCTGTACCTATATCCATTCCAAAACCAATTGAAACCTTGTTCTTCCTCAGCTTCCTCAGGCAGAAAATGAAACTTTTACAACGAGCTTGAATAAAGAGACTCACAAAGAATCAATATTGCAAGTCTCTGGCCTTGTGGATACCTGCAGGGTTGTGTCAGAACTGGCATTCACTTTTCCTTTCCAATTTCCTTTAGTGGCAGGAGGGGAAAGCACAGAATTTATCTAAGAATGTAAAATGTAGAAGGGGTGTCATGGTGAAGAATGGATGACTAATTTTATATGTAAATTACCTGCGATGCAAGCTGCATCTCTCCTTAGTTGATATCTGTGGAATATTCATATGAAATAGCTTTCCACATGTATAGATATATACTGACTCTGGGAAGCAATTTCCTGCCTTACAGAGAATAAGCTCTTTGCATGGTTATCAGCATCAATAAATGTTTTCTGTAGAGGTGTTACAGACTTCCAGTATTCTGTGTTTAATTCTGTGATTTGGCTTTTTGCTGACTGAGAATGGTGGAAGCATGGATCATTAAAGATTAGAGATAGGTACTTGGTTGAGGAACAAACTGAAAGGAAGAAAAGGCCTTCAAAGGACCATATCAATTCCTTACTTCAGTTGCACAAGGTGTTTTGGACCCATTTTAACAGTTAAAATTCTCACCCATGTTTTGAATGGCTTAGGGAAGGTTGTCTGAAGGTACTGCAGTCTTCTGGAATTGTGATTGCCCCAAATCCTGTTGTTGATCGTGAAATGTACTGCAGATATTTTTCCCCTTGCTAATGTTTCCAACACCTATTTATCACATCTACACAGCATCTCCTTCTGTCATTATTTATCAGATGGATGCAATACAGCAGTAGTTTTCTAGGCAGCAAAACAGACAAGTTCTCACCTCATACTGTGTTTCTTCTCATTAGTGTTGTGGGAAAAAAATCCCTAAGGATCTTGCTTTAGAATGTGGTAGAGCTATGTAATTATTTGAAAAGAATAAATGTGTGAGATTGTAGTATTCTGCTTAACTTTATTTTTAGGATGCACAGGCTCACCAACGTAGCACTCACACTAATACAAAAAGTTAATGAACAGAGGAAGAAGTGTTAACTTGTTATTCTGCACTTCAAAGGGTGTGAATGGCTTTTTCCCAACCAGGCATTAAACAGAATTTAGTGACACAGTAATTGCATTGCTGGATGCAAGTAAATACATAATTTACAAAATAAATGCAAATATTTTCTTCTCATTGGTGAAAAAAAATCCGATTTCTTCAGTAATGAAGAATATTTTATTCATGGAAAAAACATGCTCCTCCCCATAAATGTGGATATTTAGAATAAGTAACTGATTAACTATCATGGATGTCTATTTGTCCATTATACCCAACAGAGCAACAGTTAGAGTGCTATCTGACCCTTCTATGCATTTGGGTTAGCAAATTTCTTTCTTTTTTAATAAAGTTTTTTATTTTTATAACAAAAACAAAGACAAACAAATAAAGCTGTCTTTCTGTTCAACAGTGTGTCGGTTGGGTACATATATCTTGTGCACATAATAACATTATCATACATATCTTACTTGTTTATGTTTATGATCATTCTAATCAGTATTTTATATCACATTTGTCAATTATTATATTATCATTAACATTGTAGTTATTGTCTTTCAAAGGTGTATTTCATTTTCTTACTCTGTCTAACTTGGGTTAGCAAATTTCTGAAGGCTGTCTCTTGATGTATATTATTGGCTTTGAAGCATCCTTAACTTCTTTATCTCCAAATCCTTCATACCTCTAGTTTTCATGCTAATTTTCTAAGCTGAAAAATGTTAGATTTCCCATTGTAGGTCTTCTGCTCTTCATAATTTTGCCCCCACTTTCATTTCTAGATAATTTGCTTTTCTTCTCCATCAGTGAAGTCCAATCTTACCAAGTTCACCAGGAGCAGTAGCAAACATATTGGCAATCAAACTTTTAGACTATTCTCTAAATGAATGAATGGATGGACTAATGCATTATTCTAATGGAACAGACTACATGTAGCTCAGGGTTGAACTGGTGACTCCCTGCTGTTGTCTAAGTTTGGTTGTTTGCTTGAGTCAGAAAACAATACTCTAAAGAAACTCCCATAGAGAAATGCCCTCCCCCCAAAATAAAACTGGCAGAGAGACTACTTATATGAACAGGGAACAAACCTCACATTCAGTAGTTCTGATAATGTTATCTAGATGGTTAATGAAATGTCCGCCAGAGAACAACTAACTCCAGGTAGCACCACAGACTTCACAATATTGCATTATAACTATTGAGTGTAGAAGTTTCTAATATGCTTGCATGAATAAAGAACTAAAGAGTGTTTATTTGTATTCTGTGGGCCTTGAGGAAGGATCTCTCACTAGTGTTTAAGATACTCAGACAGGTCCCTGTAATTAATCTCATCTTGAGAAGTTAAACAGAGTCAGAAGATACTTGGTATGAAACTGTTAGGAAATCCAAGACTCTGAATTACTTTGGGAGGTTTAAAAAATATGGAAAAAGTGGCAAATCACCTCCTTATGGCTGCCAAAGAATAGGAGGGAAATGTCCATGTCATCACTATCAGAGTGCTAATGACCAGATGATTGCAAGGAATATAAATTCTTCCATTTTCTCCATTCTGTCAGAATTGAAGAAGCTTCTTGCATGAGAAGCTAAATGTCTTCAGGGAAAAGCAAAGAGAGTCCAGCTGCCTTTGGAAAAGCACTTTTGGGACAACCATGATTTGGATGACTGAGAATCTACATAGACAGTCATCATCAAAACTTGAGGCTGACATGAAAGAGACCTTACTTAGCTTCACTTTATTCAAGGCTTAATGCTCACAAAGGAAAATATAACAAGAAATTGGTGTTGCTTGGAATAAAGGGTCAAAATGTTCTTTCAATGTTACTTTGCAATTGATGTTAAATATATAATCACACACACGTGCTTTGGAATTCTAATCTCTGGATATATTGTACAGCCTTGAGCAAGTCATCTGATCTCTTCCTGTCTCATTTTGGGTGGGGTAGTGAAGCTGGCAGGGTGGTATGGGTGGTATGGGTGTGACCAAGAAGAGATCTGCTTTTCCCTTCATTCTCAGGATACATAATTATTAGCCAGCAGATTGTGTTATAAACATCATGGCTTGATAACCTGCAGCAATATGATAGGAAACCTAATTCAAGAGCTGACACCCATCCTAACCTTGAAAATGTTTGTGAATATTTAATGATCCAGCCATTGGCTAGACTGAATTATTCAAAGAAAACTCATCTGTGGTGTTTACAATCCTTTTATCCTTAAATTGCAGGGCCAAATTCCATAACTTCTACTGCAAATCCTGGAAAACCAATAAATTTGAGGCAGTCTCTCCAAACCCAGTATTCCCAGATGTGTAACCTCTGCATTTCCAAACCTTCATGTTATAGATCGTTTGAAGTAAATGACAGACAGCATTAGTTATACCTGTTTTAATTGTGGAATGAGGAATTAAAATGTCTAATTCTGAAGAATCAGTGGACCAAGGAGTTAAAAAATGAAAAATATATTTTGTATAATTTTAGAAAAAATAATTCATGAGAAAATATTATTTTGCAGTTATAGGATTCCCAAAGAATATTTAAAACAAGGAAAAAGCTATGGATAGAGACCTGCTTCTTCCCTTCCCATCGTTTCACAAACTTTTGGAAGCTCTGTCTACCACTAATTCTCAAGAACCAGATCCATGAAGTGATAGATACCAGTTCTCTTTTTTCTACCTCTGTCATCTGATCTATTGCTGATTTATTTTTATAGAAAGTCTGTCTTTGCAGTCTCCCCTTTGTTCTTTTTCTTTCAGGATCCATTACTCCAATGGTGAAAATACATGCTTTTCTCCTTTTTCCTGCTTTTTCAAAACTCATTTTCTCTCTGGATCCAATCTATCTCTTTAGGATAGGATAGGATAGGATAGGATAGGATAGGATAGGATAGGATAGGATAGGATAGGATAGGATAGTACAGAACAGTATATGGCACTTCTGGACCTTTGCATAAGTGGATTGCTGCTTTCCTAATAAACTGCAGAAAGCCAAAATAGGGAATTCACTATCTGATCCTACATCAGTTAACAGTGGTGTTCTGCAAAGCAGCATTTTAGGTCCCACATTTTTTTTTTTGCTTTATATCAACGATTTATGTGATTATGTAATTTAAAAGCAAAACAGAAAAAGTCACTTACAGGTAAAACATTACTACATATAATTTTGTATGCAATACCTATGTCTGGCAAGCAAAGCAGTTCTAAGTTATCGAAACCAAGAATTTCGAGCCTAGTAGCCTAAGGAATTCTATTGTGTACTGAAGAGTAAAGACTTTTCTTGTGAAGCACTTCTGAACCCACTTGATTGTACTGATTTCAGATATATGGTGGGGATTCTAAACAGTTGAATAATACTCTACAATTGGCCTAGCTTAAGTTTTATAAGCTCTAATTAACAGTACAATGTTTCCAGAAAAGAAGCTTCACGTTTACAAAATGCTTTTTTTAAGCAACGCTGTTACAGTGAGCTTTGGAGCATAAATTGTCAGAGATAAGTACCACTAGGTCTTTAACAAAGTGAGGGCCATTTGCTAGATCAATTTCCACCAAGTTTATACTTGACATTCTGATTATGTTTACCAATATGTAAGGCAGAGCAATTATTAATTGAAATTTGAAGTTGCCAATTAGATGACCATTCAGACACAGTCAAGATCACTTTGCTAAACAACAGAATTATCTGTAGAGTTGAATAATTTCATGTCACTGGCAAAAAAGAACGCAATTTCTTTTAAGGTGATCACATAAACAGTCTCACTGAAGTAAACACAATTTATTTCCAGATATGTTTCAGATTGCAGCTTAAATTATTAAAATGTTACATATATTTCAGAATCAAGTCATACTTGAATACTAATATTTTCCACTCCTACCTCTCTAAAGCAGTGCCTGAAGTTAATTACATTCTTATAGGGTGTATTGTGTTAAAGGTTTGCCCAAATACTATATCTTTCTAATCAGCTATAATTGGTGGGTGAGTGGAACACAATAGGATGGATTCTATGCTTGGTTGGAGATATAATTGAGCAATTTTTCTTCTCTATATGCAATGCCTTCTGAAACTGCCAGCCAGTTAACTATCGGGTGATATAATATAGATGTAAATACATTATTCCTTTTAAAAGAAAGGCTTCTGCTCTCTGCATTGCTAAGAGAAATAAGGAACATGAGTGAATTTCAGTGATTTTGACAGCAAGTTATAGAAAACAAACTCATTAGAATAAAATGTTTGACATACAATTTTTCCCCTCCAAAAGCACTGAATGCCTAAAAATGTCCACTCTTTTTCACAAGTGAGATTGAAATGATAGAGGTAAAGCATATATTTAATCTATGTAATAATTTCTTTAATGTTGAAGTTAATTTAACATTCTTTTATTTATGCTTAATTTTGAAATATAAAGTTTTTGAAATTGATTTGAGAATTTAAAAAAAATATTTTCATGTTCATATTTAAATTCTGATGTATAAATAGTTGAAAGTAACTCCTAGCTGAATGATCAAATATTTATTCATTCTTTTATGCCATTCAATACCAGTAGCTGCCTGAGAAATTCTCAAAGTATCTACAAAATGTAAAGTCATAGTAAAATATAATGAATACCCTTCAATCCCCCTCCAAAATAGCCAAGCAACCAAACAACTAATAGCTCAAAAATAAATCCAAAGTAAAATCAGCAATAAAAAGATATTTAAAATGTACACATTTCTTTATTAGATTGTTATCCTGTATTACTTTATCAGTAACTCGGGTCTTTGAAAGGCACTAAAAAGTAAAAAAACCCAACAACTTCACAAATATTCCTTAGAGCTATGAGATTCAAAGGTAGCCACTCATGTATTATTCTTGTTGGCTTTATAAATATTCCACAAGTATATATGAATGTAGTAAGAGATAGGCTTGAATGATTTTATGACGTAGGATTTAGTATCAGCAGAATGCTGATGATATCTAGGGTATATCTGGCTCCCTGGTTGTTCATGTAAAGCCATCTTCCAGTCTCTGGAAGGTAGGGAAAAATAGGATCAAGCTCAATTCTAGCCCAAGTGAGAGGATATGGGTTTTAGACTCATTGCATCTTGGATCTTTAGTTTTGGAAGGGGATGCAAAGCAACAATCAGCACTGTATGTGTGTGTAATCTGAGGGTTTGTCTGCTGCTTGAGAAGCAAATGACAGCTGTGGCTAAGAAGGTCTTTTCAAATCCCTCTGGTGCACCACTAACTTGTTCTGTGAGAAACTGATTATTAAAGACATTTGCAATTTGGGCTGTTTTTTGGGGTTCTGTAATATAGGTCTAAAAGGGACATGGTGGCTCAGTGGCTAAGATGCTGAGCTTGTCAATCAGAAAGGTTGGCAGTTTGGTGGTTCAAATAGCACCATGTAATTGAGTGAGCTCCCGTTACTTGTCCCAGCTTCTGTCAATCTAGCAGTTCGAAACCATGTAAAAATGCAAGTAGAAAAATATGGACCACTTTGGTGGGAAGGTAACATTGTTCCGTGCACCTTTGGCGTTTAGTCATGCCAGCCACATGACCACAGAGATGTCTTTGGACAGCAGTGGCTCTTCGGCTTTGTAATGGAGATAAGCACCGCCTCCTAGAGCCGGAAACAACTAGCATGTATGTGCAGGAGACTCTTTACCTTTACCTAATATAAGTCTATGACAATCTCTCAGGAGATAGCTGCCTTCTCTGGTTCTTTAACATTATATTTTTTGTTTTAAGATGTAGGGGGGGAAAAGAGACCTTGCCCTTTATTTCTCTCAGGAAATTCAGTGATTGTGTTTTAAAATATTCCCTTCTGAATTATTCTTTCCTTAAATAGAATCTGAAGAATCCTAACCTTTGACTAGAAATGTGTAAAGGTCTGAGAAACTACTGTGTTACCACATTTACTTCCTGATTGTAATGGCAGATTCCTGTAGGAAATCTTTCTACTTCTTTCACTTCTGTTCTCTTGGGAGAATTCTGTACTTTCAGATAAAGGCCTCTGCTATTGTAATGAATGCATAATTAAGAGAGGTGATAAGTGGGATTTTATGGGTTATATGTTGTGGATTTTTAATGCTGTAAACCATCCTGTCATCTTGTGTGAGCTGAGCTGCCATTGTATATATGTATATGTATATGTGTATGTATATATGTACTGTATATTTGTATATATGTGTGTGTGTGTATTAAAGAGAAGATTAAAAAGTAAAAACACTAATGCAGGATAAAGAAAACAAGGAAAAGATATAGAAAAAGATAAAAGTACAGAAATAAAAGATAGAAAGTAAAAGAAATTCTCTGTGTCTGATGAAACCACTATTTCCAGTTTCATTTTTCAGAGACACAGACAGATAGACACATACACCTAATATTATCTGAGGCTTTACTGGAAAAGCTCCATAGGCATTCATCAATTTATAAACCTTCAATAATAGAGGAACAACCACAACAACCATAAAAATCAACACATATCTTATACCACTCAATAAGTGGGCCATCATGATGGGTTTTTTTTTTTCCTGCTTTCATAGTACTATGAAATATTATTATCTGGAGGTGAAATCACAGATAGAAAAAATGCTTTATTATGTGTTCTCTCTGGAACAGCTGTATTATTTAAAAATGATTAATTTCATCCTCAGTAACCTTGGATTAAATGTAATAAATTTGAGTATTAAAATTAGCAACTTGCTGATTTATTAGATCATGCACTTTGCTTTCAGCATCCTTAATAATAAACATTACTTTGTTATTTGCCACTACAGTCAAGATGCCAGTCATTTGCTAGTGCTTCTACTCCCAGAAATTTTGCCTGTATAGTTCATGAATATTCTAGATTGAATATGTAGAGGAAATTAAATTCCAATTTAATGATCTTTTGGGACATCCATGTCATTGCTTATGTCTTTATTCTGTCATACTAATACACTCTAAGAGCCTGTTTTGGACATTTAATAATTTTTCAACACTTTATTAGAGCATATTATTCCAGATATATTCACAATAATCAATGAAATTGGGTGCAGTTTCATCCTGTTCTCCAAAAATGTTACCAGTCACAATCCAATTTTAAATAATCAAAGATGTCACAAAAATCTTTTTATATCATTATCTTAGACTGCCCCGCTTCACCATTTCAAGGCTTCAGGTACTTTAGAAAATAGGAACAGCCCTTGTACCAAGTCAGATTATATTATATAGACATTTTATACCAAGGTTTCTACTTTGACTTGCTATAATTTTCTACAAATTCAGACAGATTTTTCTCACCCTTTGCTACTTGATCCTTTCCTAAACCAGGGACACCAAGATTTCATCTGGGGCATTCTGTGCAGTATATGCCTCCTTTAATTTAATGGTGATGCCTACTTTTAGTATCATTTGATTATAATGAATAACAGAACTAGGAGCACGTATTTGCTCCTTTCCTCCCCTCTCTCCAATCTTTTATCAGATTATATTTGTAACACCTCATATTGATGGTGATCATTAATTTTGTGGGTACTTTTTATGCATAAGATGCATTATGGGAAAGGGCAAAGTACATCATTGCAATGTCTGAGGCAATGGGAATGTAATGATTAGAAAACAGGTATTCCCAACTGTTTGTAATGAGAAATTGTGAATACCCTGGTAGTTCAGAAGTGCACAGACAGAAGCTCACCTTTCACCATTTTTTTAAAAAAAAAATACTAATCCCATCCATTCTCGCAACGTGGGAAGGAGAATCAAATGAAGGTTGTCTGATATGGAATTCTCTGTATTCAAGAAGGCTGGGATTAAACCAACAATTTAATTAGGCATGTTATGACTGATACATGAGGCTCTCATCCAGGTGTCCGGAGAGCATTAATCATCATTGGCTGAGCCAGCTGTAAAATCAAGGCCAAGTTGTCTGGACAAGAAATGATAAAGAAGATGAAACACCCACAGACAACAGACTGAAGTAGATAATCAAATGACAGCCAAGCTCTCAGAAAGAAACATGTGTAATAGTTAACCCTTTGAACACCCATCATCTCTGGAATATATCATGGGACAAAAATTAAATAATGAGGAAGGAAGCAGAGGCACATTGCTGGCAGGTGATGGCATATATAAGACTAGAGGATAATCACTCTTGTAATATGGTTAATGTGATTAAGTCTTACAACAGCATGGCCATGGTAGGTTTCCATTGTCTCCATTATTTTTGATTTCTTTTGAGAAGGAAATAAAATGGGCGAGTCTGTCAGCCTCTCCCTATGTTCTGGAGCATGGATGTCAAACTCATGGCGTCACAATGCTGTCACATGATATATCATGACACAGAGTTGATGTACCTTCACAGAGCTGGGATGGGCATGGCCTGCACATGAGGCATCTGGCCCATTGGCCGTCAGTTTGACACCCCTGTTCTGGAGTAACTGTTAAGTACTTGGACATGGGTTGGAGTAAATGGAGACAGTCTTTGAATGTGAACTTTCAGCTCTTTATTAGCATAGTGACTTCTCGAAACAACAACAATGAACCCTGCCTTATATAGGCAACCTTTGTGAGAATTGTCCAATAGCGAGCTATGAACACAAGTACTTTAAACCAATAATAATCCTCTGTTAAGGGCCAATCGGATTCCTAAGAACTAGCCAATCCGATCTGGCCGCCCAACAGCCAATCAGAAGTGCAGGGCCAGAACCCTGCACTTAACCTCAAGCTCATACTTTATTAACTATGGTACATACATAACACCCCTTCCCCCTGGCTTCTTAATTATGGTGTAGTTATATAATCCTTTAAGTAGGATGGTTGTCTTTTAAGTCTTTCGGATTTTTGTTGGACTGGTTGATTGCAATCCTGTTGAGTTAGATTGTTGTTTGGCAGTGTTTCTGCTTCTTGCTCAGGTGCAATTTCTTGTGGTGCAAACAATTCTCCTTCCTGCTCCATTTCTTGAGTCTCACTTGATTCGTCGCTCTCTTTGAGCAGGTTCCCTGGAACGTCATCTTCTTCTTCTGTACCTCCCCCCTCCTCAGTTTGGTCATGGGGGAGTTGTTGACTGGCCGTTATGAGTCGTGACCGTAATTGGTCGATATGCCGTTTCCACAGTCTATTGTCACAGCATTTCACTACGTAGGATCTGGGGCCGGTCACTCGTACTACCGTTGCCTCTATCCATAACGGGTCGCCTGATAAGTTCCGTGCGTAAACGCAGTCTCCTACCTGGAACGTGCAACAGTGGCCACTGGATCCTATTGGCTTTTCTGGTTCGTAAGCAGGGTGCAACCGGTCGAGGTGGGAGCGGAGTCTTCGTCCCATTAGTAGTTCTGCAGGAGTTCTGCCGGTGACGCTATGTGGAGTTATGTGTTGCAAAAAGAGAATTTGGTTGACTTTGTCATTGATATTGTCATAGTCCATTTTTTGCAAAGTCTTTTCAACAAATTGGAACATGCGTTCCACTCGGCCATTGGTCGCAGGGTGCGCAGGCAAGGTGAGCGCATGGCGGATGCTGCGGTCAGCGAGGTACTGCTCGAACATCAATGCCGTGAACTGTGGCCCGTTATCGGACACCAGGATGTCAGGCAATCCGTGGGTTGCAAAGAGTCTATTTAGGATCTTAATCACTGCCTCAGAAGTTGTAGCCGTCATACGATGAACTTCTAACCAATTGGAATATGCGTCGACTGTCAGCAGGAAGGTATATCCTTCGGTTGGCCCCACGAAATCCAGGTGGATTCTGGACCAGGGTCCATGTGGCATTTCCCATTCAGTAGGCATGGCTTTTGGTGGGGCGTTGCTGGCTTGTTGGCAACTGGTACACGCTTTGACCCACTGCTCAATTTGCCGGTCCATGCCCGGCCACCATGCGTAGCTTCGTGCGAGTGCTTTCATCCGCACGATGCTGGGGTGGCCCTCGTGCAGGGTTTGTAGTAGCGTCTTCCGGAGTCGTTCTGGGACAACGACTCTATCGCCCCAGATGACACAGCCTTTTTGTGAAAAAAGTTCAGTCTGTCTTGCTTTAAATGGCGCGAAGTCATCTGGGACTTGGTCCAATGGCCATCCGCATTCTACCCAGCCTAGGACTCGAGCTAGGGTGTGGTCTCGTTTGGTTTCTCTCACGATGTCTCGGGCGGTCATAGGCGGCGAGTTGAGTGTTTCGATCTGCAACGTGGTTGCCATTGGTGCCGGATCGTCGAGAGTCTCTGGAAGCGGTGCTCGGCTTAATGCGTCGGCGTGGGGAATGGCTTTCCCCGGGCGATATTGAAGGCGATAATTATAAGCAGCGAGGAATTCTGACCATTGGATCATTCTAGGGGATAATATGTAGGGGGTTGGCTTGTCCCCGGCTATTATCCCAAGCAACGGTTTGTGGTCAGTTATAATGGTAAATGTCCTTCCATACACATATTCATGAAATTTCTTTACAGCTGCAACGATTGCGAGAGCTTCTTTATCAATTTGTCCATAGTTCCGCTCTGCATGTGAAAGGGTCTTCGAAAAGTATGCAACAGGGGCTTCGTTCCCATTAGGCAGTACATGACTCAAAATGGCGCCCACCCCGAAAGGCGAGGCATCGCAGGTTATAACTAATGGTAAAATCTCGTTATACTGCATGAGTACAGAGTCAGATGTGAGCAATTTTTTAACATTCCGGAACGCTTGTTCTTCCCGGTAACCCCATACCCACAATGCTTTTTTATCAAATAACCGTGTAACGTTTCAGCAACAGTTGCCTTATGCGGTAAAAATACATTATAAAAATTAATGAGGCCTAAGAATGCCTGGAGATCGGTCTTGTTACGTGGCCTGGGGGCATTTTTTATTGCCTTTAATTTACTTTCAGTAGGGTGGATGCCCTGGCTAGCAATCCTATACCCTAGAAACTCAACACTGTCAGTATATAAGTGACATTTATTTTTTTTCACCTTAAGTCCTGCCTCTTGGAATTTTTTAAGAACACATTTCAAACGATCCTGCAAGATTTTTTGGTAGGAGCTGCAATTAATACGTCATCAAAATACGGAACCATGCCCTTGATTCCCTGTAACAACCTTTCCATGAGGCTTTGGAATATCCCCGGGGCTACACTCACCCCAAATTGCAATTGAGTACATTTAAAAGCACCTCTGTGCGTTACAATTGTTTGGGCCTGAGCCATCTTTTCATCCACTGGTAGTTGTTGATAAGCTTGAGCTAAATCTAATTTAGTGAAAACCTTTCCACCCCCCCAAGGAGTGGAGGAGGTGCTGCACCACTGGAACTGGATACGCATTCTGCTATAGGGCGTGGTTTAAAGTGGCCCGGTAGTCCCCACAAATTCGGATTGACCCATCTGGCTTAATGGGCATTACAATAGGGGTTTCCCATGGAGAGTGATCGATGGGCTTCAACACCCCTTGAGCAATTAACTTATTGAGTTGTTCGTCGATCTTAGCTTTAAGAGCGAATGGAACTCGACGGGGCTTCAAACGAATTGGTGCTACTTTTGGATCTAAACTAAATGAGATTGGGGTCCCCTTATACTCGCCTAAACGGTCCGCAAAGACGTCGCTGAACTCAGAAACAAGGTCTTCCTCCCACTCACAACCACCGACTCGGTTCACGCCGACCACCTCGATGCCTAGTGGCGTGAACCATTGGAGGCCTAATAGACTAGGCCTATCTCTATCGATGATCATTAGAGGTAAGTACGCTGTATGTTTTTTGAAGGAGACTCAGACTCGGCAGGACCCGACCACAGGGATTCGATTTCCTTGGTAGTCCTTGAGGATGAGGCGTTGAAATTGGAGGTCTTGGCGTTGGATTGTGGGGATAAGTTGCTTGAGTGTCTTCCAAGACACCATCGAGAGGGACGATCCCGAGTCGACCTCCAAGGCTGGTTCTCGATGGCTACTGTGACTCGAATTTTCTTCAGTCCATGACTGAGGTGTGACCTATAGTGATAGTATGGTGAGCCTCTTCTTTTTGCAAAGCGCGATTTCTGTAGGAGTGGTTTACTGGTTCTCGCCTTACAGGACGGTTTCCTGTCGATTGGCGATAGTTGGCCCTTTTTGAGGCCTGGCTGGGTCCTGGTAAGCTGCGGCAGACCCGGCTGATGTGGCCTCGTTTCCCGCACTCATGGCAGAGTGCTTCACGGAATTTGCATTCGGCCCTGGCATGGTTTGCTCCACAGCCAGCGCAAGGGTGTAAGGGCTTAGGGCGAGGATCCCGGTCGGACCGCATTCGATGGACCCCTTTTTCGTCACTGTCTGACGACGAAGAGAGGTCCTCGTGGTGTGTCGTAACGAGCTGTCCTTCAGACTTGGATAAAATGTCGCTTGTCGGTGGTGGTACCGGAGTGCGGCTTCGCCGTAGTTGTGCAGCTGACTTTTTGGTCACCTCCGCAGCCATGGCTTCGGCAACGGCGTCAGCAAGGCTGATGTCGCCTTTTTCCATCAGCTTGCTCTGCACGCCTAGCGCATCTAATCCCAGAATTACTCGGACTCTCAGTGCTTCTTCTAAATTGGCGAACCCGCAGAGGCCTCCTAAATTTCGGATGTCTGCCACGAAATTGGCCATGCTCTCTCCTTTTCGCTGGTTCCTTTGATAAAACTCGTGACATCTCACGAGTGTAGGCACGGTTGGCGCGTAATGATCTCTCAGGATGGGTTCGAGGTCATCCCAGCTCATGGCTTTCACTTCTCGAGGTTTGGCGAGTGCTTTTGCCATTTTAAAAACAGCCAGGCCGCAGTGCGTCAGGAACAGTGCCCGCTTTTTTGCTGGTGTGGCGTCCTTCAAATTATTCGTCTCAAGAAACATTTGGAAGCGATCCATGTAGGATTCCCAATCCTCTTGGTTTGGATCGAACGGAGCAGGTGGTACGATGCCGCCGGACATGGTTCCGTTGTTGGCGTCGTCTTATCATGTGCTCGGTATTGCTTCCTGACTTCTTAGGTTCAAACGTCTCCAAATCCCATCCTCGTCACCAGTGTTAAGTACTTGGACATGGGTTGGAGTAAATGGAGACAGTCTTTGAATGTGAACTTTCAGCTCTTTATTAGCATAGTGACTTCTCGAAACAACAACAATGAACCCTGCCTTATATAGGCAACCTTTGTGAGAATTGTCCAATAGCGAGCTATGAACGCAAATACTTTAAACCAATAATAATCCTCTGTTAAGGGCCAATCAGATTCCTAAGAACTAGCCAATCCGATCTGGCCGCCCAACAGCCAATCAGAAATGCAGGGCCAAAACCCTGCACTTAACCTCAAGCTCATACTTTATTAACTATGGTACATACATCACAGTAACAATGGAAAGCTCCTCTCCTTTCTTTAGTGGAATCTGTGCAACCTGCTCTTTTGAGCTTTGCTTTTCTGGAGAATGGAACAGCGTTGCAAACAGGAAGAAGTATCATTAACAGGAATACATTAATGGGTATCTGAACACACAGCAAACATCTTTTTTTAATATTAATTTTATTTATAAGAATTACAATATAAATCCTTGCATTTTCAAGTACAAAGACAGTCCTTTGACCAAAAGTTGTCCAATCCATGGCCATTTTAGATACCTATGAATTGGGAAAGCAGACCAAAGGCATTGCAAAGCAGAAGTTAAAAACATAAGTACAATACATAGTGAACCATTGAATGAAGTCACATATTTCTTGTTCACTGTCAGCTTAATAATGATCAGGCAGTACATTCCCAGCCTTACATACAAACAACAAAGATTGAATCTGGAACCTTTCAGATTCATTTCAAGTGAAAAGTAAAGTCCTACACTTAGGCAAGAAAAGCCAAAAGGACACATATAGACTGGGTAAAACCAGGCTCAATAGCAGTAACTGTGAGAGGGATCTTGGAGTTTTAGTGGAGCCAGCAGTGTGCAGCAGCAGCCAAAAAAGCTAATGCAATCCTAAATTGTATTAATAGAGGGATACAATCAAGATCAAGGGAGGTACTAATACCATTCTATAAAGCCCTAGTAACACCACATCTAGAGTACAGCATCCAGTTTTGTTCACCACATTATAAAAAAAGATGTTGAGATTCTAGAAAAAGTACAGAGAAGAGCAACCAGAATGATTAGGGGACTGGAGACTAAAACATACGAAGAATGGTTACAGGAACTGGGCTTAACTAGTCTAGTGAAGAGAGGGATCAGGGGAGACATGATAGTCTCCCAATATTTGAGGGGCTGCCACAGAGAGGAAGGGGTCAAGCTATTTTCTAAAGCTTCTGTAGGCCAGACAAGGAATAATGGATGGAAACTGAACAAGGAGAGATTTAACCTGGAAATAAGGAGAAACTTTCTGACAGTGAGAACAATCAACCAATGGAACATCTTGCCCTTGGAAGTTGTGGGAGTGCCATCACTTGAGACTTTCAAGAAGAGATTGGACTGCCATTTGTCAGAAATGGTGTAGGGTCTCCTGCTTGGGCAGGGGGTTGGACTAGGTCTCTTCCAACTCTGATTATCTGTTATCTGTTAAGTGATCTACTACTGTGTTAGTAACCCAGTGAACACTAAGACAGCGCACAGAATATGTATACAGGTCATATGAACTATAATCCCCTCTGTGATGTTATGTATTACATTTCTTTGCATTTCAATTTAATTTAATATCACCCAATTATTTTCAAATGTGCATTTCTATATATAAATATGTGCACATATTTTGCAAAAATGTCTTTAGTTTTGTCCTCCTTTTGGCTGTAAATGTAGTTGCAACATTTAAGTTTGTGTAGAGTTTTGTAGCTTCTTTCACATATATTTATTCTTGCAGTGTTCACTATTCATATAATATTATTTATTTAGTGTTAGACATTATTCTTTTTCTTTTGATTTTTGTGGGAGGCAAATATTCAAATAAAATCTACTTTTTATGTGTTTATTTATTTTTCATTATAAACAATGGAAAGAAGATGCTTTGTTTCTCTGTATTGGAATCGTGGCACAAGGCTAGAGAACGTTGATTCTGGTTTTTAATCACATTTGATAATTTGGCATGGCATGTATAACCAGGTAGACATGTAGGCTGAGTTCCTCCATCAGAAATCTGTGTGTCCAAATTTTAGGCTTGGGATCAACTGAGAGTCTAAGGGAGGGTGGAATATTAATTATTGTTATCTGGGAATCAATGAGAACCTTCAGTGACTATGCACTGCAGATAATTAGATGTGAGATACTCTAATTGAAGATGTGCTCTAGGGAACTATTGGAATGGCCACTTTTCTATTATTCCCCCTACTGCATTACATCATTCCATTACAAACTGCTGGATTCCATTAGTTATGAAAACCTTAAGCCTGTGGGTCCCTGAGAATTTCAACCTACTACCAGGTAACATTGAACCTGGAACATCTTAAGAATTCATGGCCACCAGGGTAATTATGGATCTATCCAAAGTCACTGAAGGCCTGATCATTTCCTGTGGTAGCATTTTGAATTTGCCTTTTGTCTTGCAAGTGTTGTGATTGATTTGGTACTGGAGAAGATTACCATCAATCAATGGATGTGGTGAAATCACTTTCTGGTTGTTGATTGTGTTGAATCACAGTTGCTGCTGAATGAGCAAGTGGTAATTATAGCCAAGAGGGTCTTTCTACAGAGTCATCTGTTGTGCCTATTCTGGGATTTGGAAACCCCTCAGAGAATCACTCACAACCTATTCATTTCATGAATGGATTACTACAACGTGGAAGTTTCAGCTAGTCCACAATGCATTTATGCAGGCAATGATGGGCATGCCATAATATGGCTATGTGACTTCACTGCTTCATAAGTGCATTGGTTGACATCGAGGTAGCAATTGCACTAGCACTTAGATGTATATATAACCCCACAATGTTTTACAGCACTCTCTGGTTGGTTTATAATGTCAGCATATTGCCCCCAACAATCTGGGTCCTCATTTTACTGACCTCAAAAGCTGAGTCAACTTTGAACTGTTCAGGATCAAACTCCAGACTGTGGGCAGAATTTGGCTGCAATACGGCATTCTAACCACTGGGCCATCAGGGCTCTCACAATTCAAGGTACTACTGTAGTTACCATCTATAAAGGACTTCCTTGCATACTTTGGGTCATTTAAGTGATTACTTTTTCCAAATGTTCATGCTTGTCCAGTGAAATCAGGCATGTACTTTGGTTCCCTTTAATTACATGGTGATGTCTATTGTGACATAGGAAGTGTGCCTTCTCCATGTGTCTTCTCTGTGTGCATCCTCTCCTCCCCCTCTGCCCCATGATCTGTACAACTTCAATCCTGATGAGAGTCAGAAAGTGATTGTAAATGTGGCTCTTCTCCCAGGCCTTGGCACAGAAGAGTTCTTGAGCCTTGTTGGACCTGATGTTGTACAAAGTTTGTCTTCTGGATGCATGTACTGTTTCCTTATTTTTATTCTTTTTGCTTTATGTGTAGCATAACCTGTCCAGAGTCATTTATAGTTTCTTAGACTCTAAATTTCATTAACACATAAAATTAAATTTAAAAATACCTGCCTTATCACATTTCTGATGCATTTTGAAGAGAAGTTGGCAAGGTAATGAAACCATATTTCATTTTTTAAGATTGGAGTTTTTTTTCTGACCATGGGAAGAAAAACCCAAATAATTAATTTATCCTAGAATGTCCTGAGCATTTGCTATCTGTAACCAAAAGAATACATCCTTTGTGATTTCTATAGAAAGTCATAAAAGACAGAGCCCCGGGCAGAAGAGGCTGATCTATCAGGTATCAATTTATGTCATGACAGATTGGCATTCACCATACAAAAGCAGATGCAGGAAAGGAGTAAATTGGGAATAAACATGCCTTGACTTTTTTTAAAAAAAGGTTTGTTTGATACTACAGCATGAGAGAATTGTTTTAGAAATGCATGATCAGAAGTTTTGCTACTAGCTTTCACATTTTTTTAAAGAAAAGAATCATGTAAATTAAGTGCAACAAAATAAAATGTTTATTATTTCAAAGAAATATTTATTTACAGAAACAGATCATTACATATAGTTGAATCCTATTGAAATCAAAGATGCGTGCTATCTCATCACAAAACAATAACAATTAGCAGATGATGAACATGTAAGGTACAGAAAGCCTGTCAATACTGACACTCAGCAGAGAAATAAGGGGAATATTCAGATGATCATAGAAGTGGGAGCAAAAGAAATTCAGGAAAGATGGTTCTGGTTAAACTTGGGAGGATGTGAGCTTTCAAGACCATTAAACATTGCAGTGTTAGAGACAACACTGAAGTGCCCTGGCCAAGATATTGAAGAGGGATGCAATTTGGATATAAAGTGGATGGGCTGGCTTAATGCTTTATCGTTTCTCATATATTCTTCACAGGCTTTTGTGGTTGACAGTGTTTTTACAAAGCAAACATTACGAACAATGTTATGAAGCCTCACTCCGTGATCCGTGGCTGGCCATAGGAGCAATAATTTGGCTCCAAGCCTCTCCGGGTGCAGTCGGTAATGTCTGTGTCGCAGGTGCTGCAGTGACATCCTGTCGCAATTGGGTAGGAATAAAAGGATTCTGCATGGTCAGCACAACCTGGGATTTTTACAGTCTCATATACAATTGACTTGAATGTGCAGACATTCTGGACATGTTTCTGTGGAAGGATCATATTAGCTCGATCCTAATTATGGGAGAAAACAAAAGAAAAGTTATTGGCCTTTCTGAAGTAGCAAATCCCAACATGTTGTTATTGCTAGGAACAGATCTAAACCCAATATTAAGCAAGTTTATTGTATTATGGAACTTTCACAATTTGTTAAATCAGATCCAAGTCACATTTTAGGGTCTGTAATGCTGTTTGCTCCAGTTCTGTATCTAGAAGGCAAAGCCATATGGAAATTGCACTGTAGAAAAACATGCAACTCTTGAAATTGAATAACAGTTAAAATAATAACAAAAACAAGAGAACTAAAAGTATTTCCCCAAAAAGCAATAATTTGTTTACCCATTTATTCCAGCTAGAGTCTACATTTCCTTGGAGTTCAACTATTTCATGCCAGTAAGTCAATAGAATTCAGGAAACTACTGATCTCCATCACTTGCCTCATACATGAAATATACTTATATTTATATTTAAATATACTTATATTTGTATCTGATAAATATACAAATAT
Source organism: Hydrophis major (assembly GCA_033807585.1). Taxonomy (NCBI): domain Eukaryota; kingdom Metazoa; phylum Chordata; class Lepidosauria; order Squamata; family Elapidae; genus Hydrophis; species Hydrophis major. The sequence continues at coordinate 110,448,755 of CM066328.1, read as the reverse complement.
TATTTTTTATCTTCTGTTTCATAAATATATTCAACAAGGAATTAGCAGCTCCAGAAGCATTCTTATACTAGGAGATCAGTCACAAATGCTGCATCATTCAGAACTATACAAACAAGGTATATCTTTCTAGGCTCTTGGTTGTTTGGAATTTTTATTTCGACATTAAACTTTACTGATTTGCATGAAAATTATTTCCAGGAACTTGAGTTAAGATTTGATGTATGAAGTAGCAATTTTGTCCATGCTTGAAACTGCATTCTTTCTGAATAAAATGAATAGAATTGCTCTGTGTAGATATCTATTTAAAAGGATTTTCCACTGGACTAATTTTGCATGCATCATAAAATCATATCACCACTTTCTGAACTTGACAAAAAATTGTCAGAATGGTGAAGTATGGCTTATATCCACAGTGTTTGGGAAATACTTTACTTCTTTTTAGCCTCCTGACCTTCCTGGATTCTTACCCTCGTGAAGCAGTAACCAGAGCACCAGGTTGCATTCACTAGGATGCAAAAGCCACATTCTTCCTTCTCCACGGCTACTGTAATATTTGATAGCTCACAGGAATGACAATAAATCATTTTCCAGCAAAAAAATAACAAAGCACAGAGAGTGGTTGCCTTCATCCTGTAATTCAAATTCAAGAATTTAGGAATGCTTAAATAGAGGGGTGCACATTTCCAGAGTTCTCTAGAAATAATCAATTGCCATGTTTGAACAGGAAAATTTCATTAGAATTATAATTAGACAACAAGACATCCATTCAGTATTGTGTTTATATGTAGGAAAGAGAAAACCATTTAACAAATAAAAAATAGTAATAGATGAATAACCTTTTTATTCCTAAGATTATTATTTTTTAAAAAAGAATACAATTAATAAAAGAGGCAGCAAATATTACTACTATTAGTATTTTTAAAAAGCATACACTTTTATAAAGTCTGTCATTTGCCATACAATGTAAATTAAGAATCTGATGAAAAATTACCTGTCCTAGACTTGCTGGAACTAGTTGCTGGAATTAATTGCTGAAAGCAGAAAGACTCCAATGTCCTTTTTATACAAAATCAGAAGTAACCGACACCTGAAGGATTTACAGGGTATTAGACAGCTGACATTATTTTTAATCCTGGTGAAAGAGCATGAACTTAGAGCCAGACACCGAGACAAACCTTGTAAAAAGAACACCATGAACATTATTGCTGTCATGCAAATTACCAGTAAAAAAAAAGACTGCCAGAAAATATGACAGGACCTCTTTATGTATATTGTAACAGGGATATTATTAGAAAAATAATAATGCAGTTAGAGGACCTTCCCCCAAGATGGCCTTTGTGATATGTGCTAGGACTGCAGAATTCTGAGGCAGAATGGTTGCACAAAGAAAACTATGAGGTTCAATGAGCAAAAACATATTGTATGATACTAGAAAAGTGAACATTGTACGAATTACAAGCATTGTTTTCTCAGCAACTATGCAGATGTTGTCTTTCCTTTTCCTCCAGGATGCTTTAGGATGGATTGTTAATATTTTCAAAATCCAAATTTTAAATCCTCTATTTGATAGTATATTCATTGGGACTAACTATCTAGAAAAAAAATTCCTGAGGTTAAATTAGGACAATTTGGATCGGAGATATGGTTTCAGATGAAATCTATACCGTTCTGTCCCTAAACTGCTATAATTTGTAATGTGCTGCATGGAACTGTCTTATCCCAATCGGCCATGCTAAACAGGAAAGCAGAGGTTATGAAGAAGTCAAAGTTCTTGAACTGATATAAGATACAAAAGATAGACTTTTTGAGGTTGAGAAGAATAGAATCCAAATATGAACTATTAAGCAAGTTCCAGATTCAAACAGCAAAAGCAAAGGCAAAGATAAATAGAAAGGAAGGGATAGAATCAAGAACATATGACTTTGATGGACATATTAGGCTATTTAATCCAACACTTTACCCTGTACCAAAAATTTTCTAATTCAATTTTGAGAAGTAGCTGTCCAAGTTTATGTTAGCTTTGTGAGGTTGACTAGACAAGAAGCACAACCAAGAATGCTAGCTCTATCTTTATTGTGAGACTATATATTTGTTTTTACAAGATTGAAATATTGTAATTTCTCTCCTCCTTTTCTTTTACACTCTGGAATACTAGGGAATATCTTTTCTAAAATGTTTTCTACATAATCTTCCTTCTGTTGGCTGAGACACCTTTTGCATGCCAGTTGTGCAGTCTGTGGTTCTTCCTGTTGTCTCCCAAGCTCATTCTCACATGCTATGACAATTTGGAACCATACTGTGATGGGAGATCCACCACTATTCTAGGCAAAATATTTCATTCCTCAGCAGATTCATTGCTTAGCAGAGGAGAATTTCTCCAAATATTCAGTTGGGATAATTTTAAATTTCAATTCATTAATATATGTAATGGCCTGTGTCTTGCCCTCAGTTTTAACAGAGAATATATTTGATCTGGTTGCATTTTTAGATATTTGTCAATAGCGTTGAAACCTTTACTTTCTTTTGTAAACTAAATATACCCAATTTTACAGATGTCTTCAGTGAGCAAGGAGTTGATCAGGTACTACCTCATCAGTTCGACAACTGACCTATTGAATTGAACTTTGGAGCCAAATTCCAGTTGGGCAGATCTACCCCTTTTAAAGTTTACTTTGTGGAATTTCACCAGCAAAAATCTTAAAACAAGATTAACCTTTGTCGGTACACAATCTGAAGAAATGAGGTCCACAAAGGTCCAATTTAATGAAGATTTCACAACATACATTTCACGAACGCTCCAAAGGCATCTAATTTTATAACAATGAAATGATTTTTCTCTATAGATAACCCAAACATACTTTCAAGCCTGGAGCACGTTTAGAAACTTTTGGCAATAGTGAGTTAGGAAATTTAAAAAATGGGCAGAAATATGTGCTGTGAGAAACATTCAATATAATATGTGTTTTAAAGAAACAGCTGCTGAACAGCCTATGCCAATACTTGGTAAATTGTTTTCATCTTTTAACAAAATTATTCTGTATAGGCTACATTTTATAATTCAACTTTGGCACTAACTGTGAACATTCAATATAGCACTTTAGTTCCCCTACCATAATGATGCTATTTCAAAAGTACATGATCTGCAGCTGTCTAATTTCAGACTTGTTTTTATTTCACTTCTGGTTTTTGAATTACAGAAAATAAGCAGTCCTGTGGTTATTTTGAAGTGGTAAAAAAGGCTAGTCATACTAGACTGGGATAGCAGGTATAATATTTGACACTCAACTTAAATCTCAATATGTATGATAGCATGATACTTATCATTACAACAACATAAACATTAGGTTTGATACAATAAAATGCAATACCTTTTCTATTCCCTGCTCTCCAAGTTTTATATTAGCTCTAATGCCTTTGGATATAATTTACCAAGTATTCAGGAATTCATTTTAAGACCTTAGAGGTTTGGGATTGTAGCAATTCTTCATGTTTTAGATCTTGTAAAATTGATATATTTCTGGTAAATTGAATAGTGTCTATATCTGAAAGCTGTCCTTCACTGAAAATGTGGAATAGGGCACATGTGAATTTTGAAAAAAGAAAAGCATATTGATTTGCAATGTAATAGAGAAGAATGAAAAAAATAGTCTAGATTTAGAGCTTTAGATTAAAAAACAGGTTGAGAGGATAGATAGAATGTACTTTAAAAAGAAAAGATCAGGGGTGAATTTCACTGGGTAGGTTTAGGCAAATCACCTGCTCTGTTCAGGTATTCTGTTTGGGAATTATTTGGAATGTAAAACTCTGGTTAACCATCAGATAACAGTAAAGAGATAGAAATCTTTTTCTAAGCCATGGTGGCACAGTGATTAGAATGCAGATTGCTTCTGCTGACTGTTGGCTGTCAGCAGTTTAGCATTTGAATCTCACCAAATCTCACTGGTTCAACGTTGACTCAGCCTTCCATCCTTACAAGACTGGTAAAAAGAGGACCCAGATTGTTGGGGACAATACACTGACTCTGTAAACTGCTCAGAGACTGTTGTAAAGCACCATGAAGTGGTATATAAGTCTAAGTGCTATTGCTATTTTGTTGTGATCTCATGATTATTGGGATATTTGAAACCCAGAGTTGTGACACCCAGTTGAAACTAAAATGTGACATATTAGTTGCTGTATAAATCATCTATGTGGAAAATAAATTTCTGCAGCAGATTTATATCTAGACATTTTCCTATACCTTATACCACACTGTTCTGTTTTGGATCCAACATCACATAGCGGTAGAAGTTTCTCAACCACATATGTTCAATCTCAAATCATAAATGGTGACAAAAGGGAGGATAGGAGAAAAAGTGACTCTTCCTCTTTTTGTGTTTCTTTGAACTTGGTGAGAGATAATGAGGATTGATTTATTATTTAATATATTCCCTGAAATAATGTATGACATGCCCATTATCTTAAAGACTCAGGGCAATATACACGAGACATGTTACAATATAATACATAAATAGATATTCTTATTGAAATATTATAAAATATTCTGCAGGGGTGGCAAAATTATTTGTTTAGATAAAAGACAATATTTTTTGTGAGTGACTAGAAAACCTTTGTAAACTTTTTGCTGAAAATGGAAAAAAATGAACTTATGATTTATGGGATTGGTGATTATAAAGGTTAGAATATGGAAAAAGGGAGCCATGATGTATCTTTAGAGAGAAGATAAAATATAAATGCATTTGTAAGTGTTGTAATGAAGAATGGAAGACATCCCTTCCTCCCTCCTTTTCTTTTCTTATCTTATCTTTTTTTCTAAATTGCTTATCACTTTTCTTTTTTCTAAACCTGCAGTGCTTTTATTCAGCGGTGGGATTCAACCGATGTAACAACTGGTTCAGTGAGTGTGTGCTTTTTCCACTGAACCGGTAGAATCCCACCCCTGCTTTTATTCCGTAAAACACTCTTTAATAGAATTAATTAGTAAAAATAAAATATTAAAAGGAATATTATTAAATATAACAACATAATACAAGATAGCAGAATAAAATCATAAAACGTCTCAACAAAAACAAGATCTAACTAAAAATTAGATCTAACTAAAGTAGCACAATATATTGAACTTTTCATATAACTAAACTGATTTTATAATTTGATGCTGAAATCACATCAGCATCTGTGCTAATCAGATTTAAGTAGAGAAGTTATTCCTGAAATAGCCCACTTCCTAGTTCCCATAAATGAAGAAGAGCTGGGACAAGGAGGGGAGTAACTGACAAAAGCATGTTGTGACATCACAATGCAAATGCTTTTTGGAACATCCAATATGAAAGGATAGGCTTTGCACTGGGATACACATTTTGTCATTGTTTTATCTTCACAGATTTTGCCAGACATCCATGCCTAAATGGGAATTTTCTTACCAAAAAGGACACAAAAAGACCTCCTTTACTGCACATATGATAATAATTCTAGGAGAAAACCCCTATTCCCATTTTTTGTGCAAGCAAACAAGCTGGTTTCTTTCATGTTGATGGGCTGAGCTCTGGAAAAAAAAAAACTAGCTGTAGAAACTAATTCTTGCCTAACACAGAATCTTATTTCCAATTATATCCTTCAAGGGGTTTGCTAGCTCTCTTGTTTGACATTTACATGAGTCTGCTGGGTAAGGTCACCCATTGGCAAGAGTTGAGATATTACCTGTTGTTCATTTAATTCCTCTAATTGATGCCCCTGTTTTGGTGTTGGGAACCTGGAAGGGAGAGAAAAGTCTCAGATTCAAACCTTGTAAGGATGAATACCTGTGAATTTTGGGACCATCTGGATCAGGATTTTTTAAATCTTTGCTTCTGCATAGGGTTGCACCGCCTCAAACACATCTGGGAGCTCTCCTTGATTCATGATTCCAGTTCAGAAGAGCATAGAAAGGCTCTGTTGTTGTCTAGAATCACTTAGGTAAAGGAGAATGCTTTTTACTAAAGCAAAGTAGTCAAAAGCAAATGAGCAAAGCCATTGGCAATAGCACATTGTCAGTGGGCAAGGACACATCTCAAGTTCAATGATGGCTCTTTTTAAAGATCAATTACTGCATAGGGATGGGGTTGTAGGTTGCCTAACTGTATTGTAGAGGGCAGAAAGCAATTCTTTCCCATCAACAAATTGCTCTTGAACATACCCCAAGTGGTAGAAGGTTTGAAAATAGATTTTACTGCTAAGTCTCTCAGACTTTGGAGAAAATCTGATTTGCCTGATCATTTTTTTTTTTCATCATATCTGTCAGGAGTATCAGACAAAGGCGATGCTTGAAAATAACTCCACTGTAGCTATATTTGAACAATGACTGGAATTTTCCCTGTTATTTAATTTTGCTGTGTTTTCACTGAGGAAAAAAAAAAAAACATCCTAAATGTCAGACAACCTTGAGTTAGGAGATGTTTGGGTTTCTGTTGTATTTTCAGAGGAAACTATGTCATCACCTGCAGAATTTTTAGCCCTGCACCATATATAGTGGCCTAAATGTATTATTACTGCCACCTGGTGGCTGATTACAGCACACAGCATACTATGTTTAAACTTGTTAGGTCTACAAAAACCATTGCTGCTATGAGGCAAGCTATGTTATGCCACCACCCTATGAATGGAGATAAGATGTCTTTGAAGGTCCATAAAATGGGTAACATTCTAGAAGGGAGATATTTCCTGGCATTGGAACCCGGAGACAGGAAAGGTCCTATTTATGATTTCTGTTTGCTACATGGAATATCATTTTCTAAGAAAAAGATATATACCAAAAGTATTTTTGGATTTTTAGAAAAAACAGGCAAACATAATAAGTAATAACATATTTGCATCTCTAGTTGCAAGGAGGTTAAATGAAATAACTGCTGTGTTGTTTGACATTCCCTTTCTGGAAGATGTCCACTGTACGCACGTACTATAATTACAACATCAGAATATAACATTCATTTTTGTGATTGGTATCTATAAAGTATGTTTGCGTGATCTGAATTTTTATTTAATTAATATTTACAAACAACATCATTTTTGCTGTCATTATTTGCCATGAATAAAGTTTAAATATTTCTGAAGAATCTTACTCTTGTTTTCATTACTCTAAGAAAGTACAGAAAATCTAAGATACAATAACCAAATAGCTGTTGTGGTTTTGAATTCTACTCCTAGATAAAGTTAAGAGAGGATTTAATGGCGGTTCACCAGAACTTGAGGATTTTGTAAAGGAGACATTATTGGGAATTGAGGATTTGATAAATATTCAATTTCTTCTCATTTGTGAATGTTTTATTGGAGTCCTTTCTCTAATGGTGAAGTGTGACTTTCTATAGTGAGGTATGAGGGCCTTCTCCTTAACTGAGATCTTTGAAGTCCCAAGGCAGTTTTTCAAGTTATATTTTTGTTTATTTATTGAATCCATAACCTGACACAATAGATTCTTGGCAGCTTACTGTCAATACAAAGAAATGACAATTCAAACATATACATAGAATACCAAATCAATGACAGCCAGTTAAAAAGAAGAATGAAATCATAAACAAGGTATAATTAATTAAGTCAACACAATCACGAAATATTCATAATAATTCATTATTTTTCACCTTTCTAAAGGAGGGGAAAAGTTTGATTGCCAATGCTTAATCCACGAGTCGGACAAATGATACCTAATAAAATATGTGACAAAATCTGAAAAAAAAAAAGCCACAATGTCCGTTTGGTCTTGTACACTGTGCCTATCATTACTTCTATCTTAGGGCTGTACACAGGGGTGGGATTCTACCAGTTCGCACCTATTCGCTAGAACCGGTTGTTAACGTTCTAAGCAGTTTGGAGAACCGGTTGTTAGAAGAAATTACTGGCCTAATCCTGTAATGAAGGCAGGAAGACAACATTTTGGTGTTGCTTGCAGAAACTGCCTCTCCATTAACCCTTATTACATTCTTGGCAGGACGAGACTTCCTGTCTTTGGAACTTCTCTGGAGTTTTTTCCCCTCCTTTGCTGGTACTTTGCTTGTGTGGAGTGACCATTCAAAGTTACAATGGCACTGAAAAAAATGACTTATGACCATTTTTCACACTTATGACTGTTGTAGTATCCCCACAGTCATGAGAGGCAGGCGAGGAGATGCGTGCTTCGATGTGAGTGACATTGAGTTGGCCACACCCAGCCAATAACATGACCACCATCCATATCCACCCAGTCACATGACCACCAAGCCACATCCACCACCTAAGCCACGCCCAAAGAACTGGTTGTTAAAAATTTGAATCCCATCCCTGCCTGTACAGAATGTTAAGAAGCCATTTTGTTTCATGAAGTTTCAAGGAAAGAACCCCTTGAAACTGCTTCATGAAGCAACACAAGTCCTTCAAGGTATGTCCACTTTATTTAGATTGTTTATCTCCTTCACTGTTTTCCCAGTGCTTGAAGAAGGCAGGCAAGGTTTTTCATTGCAAAAATTTCTTCCAGCTTTTGCAGGTACTCAGAAGGAACATTTTGTTCCTTGCCTTTGAGACAAAGATCCTTTTCAAGGCGAACTGAAGCAACTTTGCAAGGCCTATTAAAGTTAGGACAATTACAACCAACAACTTTAACAGACTATTCTAGTGCCATCTAGTGGTAACTGTTAGGAGACTGAAGAATCTATAAGCTAGAAACAATGGCTCTAGTTCAGGGATGTCAAACTCATGTTGTTGCAGCGGCATGATGTATCGGGACTTTTTCCCGCTTTGCTAAACTGGGTGGGGGCATGGCCAGCACGTCACACATCTGGCCAGTGGGTCGGGAGTTTGACAGCCCTGCTCGAGCGGAAACTTTAACCTATTTTAATGATTGTTCTGTTATCAATGTTTGAGAGATCTGGACTAAATTCAGTGTGTTTTGTTCACTGGTTTCTTTGGGCATCCTTATATGACATGCAACATTAGAGAATGTTTCTGTTCAAGATTACTCAGAGAAAATATCAAAATATCTTCAAGCAAATTTAGGAGTTTATTCCTCACCACATTGTACATCTGGTTACAGAGAATTATGACCAGCAGGCGCCAATGCTGGCTATTTATCTTTTTAGATTTCTTTTGCTTCAGGCCTGGATCAAAGTTTATATATATATATATGTATGTATGTATGGTATACACATATTTGTTCGGGTATTTTCCCATGTCATTATAGTTGTGCTTTTAAAGTTGTAGCGACAGAAGATATTAGAAATACCAATTAAGCAGAACACAGCAAACTCCAAGACAAATAAACATAGATCAAGAGTCCCAACCAATCAGGATGAAGAAAAAACCATTCTGGCACAGCGTAGGCTAGCACCAAATTTAAAACAGAAATGACTGTGAAAGTCTGACTCACAGATGAACACAATACAGAAGCCTGATGATGGCAGATGAGATTCTGCCGAAACATTGCTACACAACTATAATGATGTGAGAAAATACCCGAACAAAGCTGAATACCATAGATATAAATACCCACGAAAACTTATGAAAACAAATTTATATGTGTATATATGTATTTATGTATATATGTATGTGTATATATGTATGTATGTACTTCCAATCTTACGCGGGAGTAAGATTGGAAGTACATACATATAATCTTACGCGGGAGTAAGATACTTCCAATCTTACATGGGAGAAAACCTGAATAACCAAAGATCCATATATATATATATATACACATGTATATATATATACTTACATGTATGGCATTCAGCTTTGTTCAGTTGTAGCAACATTTCAGCAGAATCTCATCTGCCATCATCAGGCTTCTGTTTTGTGTTCATCTGTGAGTCAGACTTTTACAGTGGTTTCAGATTTAAATTTGGGGCACCCTTTTGCTGTGCCAGAATGGTTTTTTCTTCATCCTGATTGGTTGGGAGTCTTGGTCTGTGTTTATTGCTTTTGGAGTTTGCTGTGTTCTGCTTGATTGGTGTTTCTAATATCTTCTGTCTGTTTTGTGGCTCTTTTTGTTTCTTGATTGGCTGGCAACATTGTGTTACTTTATTGGAGGCCTTTAGTGCAGCTTGGCTCCTGGTAAATGGATGGCTATCATTAGTTAGGAAGCTAGGTTTCATCTGGATGCCTGGTTGGGGTGTGTTTGAACTGGAGGTATCGGGGGGGATCTGTTTGTGCCCAGGTGTTTGCCTGGCTTGTGGTGTGGAGATTTTTTGGTTTGTGAGTGCAGGCTTCCAAATGATTGACAGTCTGGTGGAATCATCTCTTCTATTCATGCTTTTTGGTCTTTTTTCAATCTCTATGGCTTCTCTGATGATTCTGTGGCTGGGGTTTTCTATAGTGGCTAGGGTTTTGGTGCCATTGAAGTTGATGCTATGACCTGTGGCTTCCATGTGTTGGACTAGTGAGGAAGTGTGTTACAGTTTTTTGACTGCATTTTTGTCTTCATCCAGGTGGGTACTTATTCTTCTATTGGTCTGTCCAATGTATGTGGCTGGACATGATGCACAGGGGAGTACGTATATGCCTTGGTTTTCCAGGTCAATTTTATCTTTGGGGTTTCTAAGGATGGCTGCTATTTTTCTGTCTGTTTTGAAGGCAGTCTTGATGTGATGTCTATGTAGTATCTTACTAATTTTGTCTGTAGTACCTCTTATGTAGGGCAGGACAGCTGTTCCATAGGTCTGTTCATCTTCTGGGTCTCTATTATGTCTCAGTGTGTTTTTGTGGATCAAGCTGGTGATTTTGCTTTTGTGGAAGCCGTTGGCTGTCAGTACTTTATTCAGGGTGCATAGTTCAGTCTTAATGTGTGTCTTGTCTGCCAGGCATTTGGTTCTGGTAATTAGTGTTTTAGCCACGGAGTTTATCTGTGCTGGGTGGTGGCGGGATTGGGCGTTGAGGTAGCGGTTTGTGTGTGTTTTCTTTGGTATACGGTGTGTCCTAATGTGCCATCTGTTTTTGTTTTTTTTGTTTTTTTTGTAGATTAGTACATCTAGGAATGGTAGCTGTTTGTTTGTTTCCGTTTCCATGGCGAACTTTATTTTGGGGTATGTGCTGTTTAGGTGTGTTAGGAAATTGTTTAGGTTTTCTTTTCCATGGGGCCAAATCACAAATGTGTCATCAATGTATCTTAACCATAGTTTGGGTTTGTGGATGGCATTGGCCAGGGGTCTGGATTCAAATTCTTCCATGAACAGGTTTGCAATGACGGGTGACAATGGTGATCCCATAGGAGCTCCTTCAATTTGTTTGTATCTTTGTCCTTTGTATGTGAAATATGTGTTGGTTAAGCAGTGTTCTGTTAGTTCCATGAGGTGTTTAGCTGGTTGGTATTTATTTTTGATGATTTGAAGGGTCTCTTTTATCGGGACTTGAGTGAATAGTGAAACCACGTCAAAACTTACAAGCAGATCTTCTTGCTCCACGTGTAGATCTTTGATCATTTCCAAGAAGTGGTATGAGTTTTATACATGTGAAGCTGCTGCTTCAGCATGGGGCTGTAGCTGTTTTGATAAATGTTTAGCTAGGTTTTGTAGTGGTGCTCTTCTGGAGCTGACTATGGGTCTGAGAGGTATGCCTTCTTTATGTATTTTTGGGAGGCTGTATAGTTTGGGGCATCTGGAAGATTTCTCTCTGGGTATGATTGTGTGTTGGATCTCTTTGCTCACCTGCCAATTATAGGGCAGTCAGTGGTGGCTAACCTTTTTGGACTCCTGTGCCAAAAATTGTGCATGCGCTTGCATGCTCATGCTCGCGTACCAGCACCCAGAAGGCAATGCATGCTCCCCCACGCCCCCGACACATGTGCACGCAATCATCCACCCCCCTTTACCTGCACTGCACCTCAGAACTGATTTTTAGCCAGTTTGAGGCTTTTTTCGGCCTTCCAAAGGCTTGAGAAAGGTTTATGCAAGCTTTGCAGGCCAAAAACTAGCCCTGTTTCATCACTTCCTGTTTTTCCTAAAATACCAGAAGTGATGAAATAGGGCTAGATTTTGGCCTGCAAAGCTTGCAGAAGCCTGAAGATGCCTTCCTCAAGCCTTTGGGAGGCCAAACAAGGCCTCAAACTGTCCAAAAATCAGCTGTGGGGCGCACGCATGCGCAGTGAGATAAGTTTGCCTGCAGCTTACGTGCCGGTACAAATGGCTCTGCGTGCCACCCCGGGTATAGGGTCTCCTGCTTGAGTAGGCGGTTGGACTAGAAGACTTTCAAGGTCCCTTCTAGTTCTATTCTGATTGATTGATTGAATGATATTACAAAAAAATTGTAACTCAAAGAAGTTTATGAAAATATAGCTAAAACTATTTGATTCCAACATCTTTTACTGTAGGTATACTGTTAAATCCTGAGCATGGGCGCAAGGAATGGAGATGAGACATCGAACTGTGACTTCAACTCTTTATTCGTGACTTCAGAACAGAGCAAAATACTTGGGCAGCAGCAGCAGTTTTATAGAGCTGGCTGCTGTCAAAACAACCAATGATTTGAGTTTACTGCTCTAACAAGCGTCCAATCAGAGAGACCCACTAACAGCCAATCAGATTGGCCAGAAACGACCAATCATGACTCGCTATTCACAGGCCAATGAGAAATGCAGGATTGCGAGCCTGCTGTTAAAGTAAAGCTATTAGGGTTGTTACTGATGCGTTGGCTTAGTCCATAACACCCCTCCCCCCTAGGTTCCATCTGAGGGGTGGGGTGATGTATTCTTGTAAATAGGCAGGTCGCTTCACCTGTCTGCTTGATCTGTGTTGTTCCACCGGTTTCTGTCCTGGCTCTGGTTCCGGTGGGCTGCTTGCTGAGCTGGGTGGTGAAAACTGTCCCGCTGTTTCGTTGAATGTCTCTGGGCTGTTCTCTCTGCTCTCGCCAATGCTGTCCTCCAGGTTCCCTGGATCTGTTTCCATCATGGTGCCGTCACGTGGTGAGGCCACTCCCCGGCTTGGTTCTCCTTCTGGTGGTGAGTATCCCATGGTTGGTTGTGTAGACTGCTGGGTTTTGATTGTTAAATCATCATTTCTTTTTTTGGCCCCCTTGATGTCCCTTCCCCCCCCCCAGTTGGAGATTCAGGGGATGAGATGGGAGTAGGTGCTAGTCTGGATCGAAGTTGGTCTATGTGGCGCTTCCACATTTTACCATCTGCAGTTTGTAGACGATAGGATCGGGGTCCCATAAGTTGCGTTATGGTAGCGGGGACCCACAATGGGTCACTCGAGAAGTTTTTCACAAAAACGGGGTCATCTTCCTGGAATGATTGATACTTGCTGCTGAATCCCAGGGGTTGTTCAGGCGTGTAAGCAGGGTGGAGGCGATTGAGATGTGAGCGAAGTTTCCGGCCCATCAAGAGTTCAGCTGGGGTTCTGTTTGTGGTGCTGCTTGGGGTAATATGTTGGAGGAGAAGCATCCGGGTTATCTTGTCGTCAATGTCACCATGGTCCATTTTGTGTAAAGTCTTCTTTACAAATTGAACCATTCGCTCAGCCCTACCATTGGCCACAGGGTGAGCTGGCGATGTTAAGGCATGATGGATGCCCCAGTCTTCTAGGTACTGTTCGAATGCCAGGGCAGTGAATTGAGGGCCATTATCGTAGACCAGGACATCTGGCAATCCGTGGGTAGCGAATAGCTTATTCAGTTTTTTAATGACCGCCTCCTTGGTGGTGCTTTTCATTTTGTGGACCTCGAGCCAGTTAGAATAGGCATCCACAGTTAGAAGGAAAGAGTGTCTTCTTGTGGGTCCCGCAAAATCGATGTGGATACAGGACCAGGGACCTCGAGGCATTTCCCACTGTGTTGGGGGTGTTTTTGGAGAAGCAGAGAGAGTCTCCAGGCAATTGCTGCATGTCGCCACCCAGGTCTCTATCTACTTGTCTAAACCTGGCCACCATGCATAACTCCTAGCCAATGCCTTCATCCGCACGATGCCTGGATGTCCATGCAACATTTTTAAAACTTTATGTTGCAATTCCTCTGGGATTACAACTCTGTCTCCCCACAAGATGCAGCCCTTTTGGGAGAATAGTTCTGTCTGTTGATTCCTGAATGGCTTGAAAGTGTCGTTGGGTGCGCTGTCCGGCCAACCCCGTTCCACCCAGCTGAGGACTTGTGCCAAAGAAGGGTCCTTTTTCGTTTCTGAGGCGATGTCTTGAGCGGTCAGCAGTGGTGATTTAAGAGTTTCGATTTGCAATATGGCTAGGGTTGGAGTTGGGTCATCTATGACGTCTGGTAGTGGAGAGCAGCTCAAAGCGTCAGCATGGGGAATGGCTTTCCCCGGGTGGTGTTGCAGTTGGTAATCGTATGCGGCTAAAAATTCCGACCAACGTGTCATTCTTGGTGATAAGATGTGGAGAGTTGGTTTGTTTCCCACTAAAATACCAAGTAGCGGCTTGTGGTCTGTAATTATGGCAAAGGGTCTCCCATACACATATTCATGGAAACGTTTAATTGCAGATACAATTGCGAGAGCCTCTTTATCAAGTTGGCTATAGTTCCTTTCAGTTTTAGACAAAGTTCTCGAAAAGAACGCAATAGGTGCCTCATTACCGTTTGGCAGGACATGGCTTAAAATGGCTCCCACTCTGAATGGTGAGGCATCACAGGTAACTGTTAAGGCTAGAGTCTCGTTGTATTGTATCAATACAGCATCGGAAGTTAAGAGGTCTTTTACTTGTTGAAATGCTCTTTCTTTACACCGTCCCCAGACCCAGGAAGCCTTTTTGTTGAGAAGTCTATGTAGGGGCTCGGCTACGGTCGCCTTCTGGGGCAAGAAGATGTTATAAAAGTTAATGAGTCCCAGGAAGGCTTGGAGGTCTGTCTTATTTCTAGGTCATGGGGTGTTTTTGATTGCAGTTAGTTTTTTTTCGGTGGGGTGGATTCCCTGTCTGTCGAGGAGGTATCCCAGGAATTCCACTCTCTCCGTGCAAAGTTGACACTTGTCCCTTTTTACCTTCAGGCCAGCGTCTTTAAATTTTTGAAGAACCCTTCTGAGTCATTGTCTTAATAACTCTTTAGTAGAGGCAGCTATTAAGATGTCGTCAAAATAAGGCACGACGCCTTTTATGCCTTGTAATAGCCTCTCCATCAAACTTTGGAAAATGCCCGGTGCCACGCTTACTCTGAATTGGAGTATTGTACTTGAAGGCACCTCTATGTGTAACTATTGTCTGGGCTTCTGCAGTCGTCGCATCTACAGGTAGCTGTTGGTATGCCTGAGCTAAGTCCAATTTCGCAAATATTTTTCCGCCACCCAGGGAGTGAAGAAGGTGTTGGACCACCGGTACTGGGTAAGCGCTCTGCTGAAGCGCATGGTTTAGGGTGGCCCGGTAATCCCCACAAATTCTTAATGAGCCATCTGGCTTTATGGGCGTTACTATTGGAGTTTCCCATTGGGCATGGTCAATCGGTTCCAACAAACCCTGGGCTATCAATTTGTCTAGGTGCTCGTCGATCTTTGGCTTGCCAGCTAGTTCAATTCTGAGTGGAGCAAACCACTGTAACCCTAACAAACTGGGCCGGTCACGATCGACGACAGTCAGGGGAAGCGTCACGGTGCGGTCTTTGCAGGATACTTGGACATGGCTGGAACCGACAACCAGAATTCTGTTTCCCTGGTAGTCTTTTAGGATGATTCTTTGAGTGCTGAGGTCCTGGTGACAGATGGCAGGGATCAGCTGTTTGAGGGTTTTTCAGGAGACCATCGATAGGGATGACCCCGAATCGACTTCCATCACGCACGATCGATTCTCAATATTGACCTTTATGTGGATCTTTCTTGCATCTAGTGATGAAGCGTGGCTGATAGTCATCGTTTGGTGTGCTTCTTCTCATCTCGTTGAAATGGCAGGTGCTCGATTTCTGTAGTAGTGGTTGTTCCATTGGTGGTTCAGGCGGTCCTGATTTCCAGGTGGTTTGCCTGTCTCCCGGCAGAGGTTATTCTCCCTCCGGATTGGACTGGACTCTCGCTTGCTTCTGCAGACCTTTGCGATGTGGCCTCTTTTCCCACAAGAACGACAGAGTGCGTCGAGGAATTTGCAGTCTGATCGCGGGTGGTTTGCCCCGCAACCAGCACATTGGCGCAGGAGTCTCTGGTTCCTTTGCTCTCATTCTGAGCGGAGCTGGTTGACCTCCTCTTCCTCACTGTCTGAGGATGACTCGAGGTCTTCATGATGGGCGGTAATAGCGTGCCTCTCAGAGGAGAGCGGACTATCGCTAGCGAGTTGGCGGTGTGGTGCGTTCGCTCAGCGCATTCGAGCGGCTGACTTCCTGGTTGCTTCTGCGGCAGTAGCGTCGGCGATGACATCTGCAAGGCTGATGTCTCCTTTTGCCATGAGTTTATTCTGCTAAGTGTGGTCATCTAATACTTGCGGTCTCTCAAGGCTTCCTTGAGGTTTGCAAAACCACAGAGGCCTCCCAGGTTCCGGAGGTCAGCTACGAAGTCCCCAATGCTCTCGTTCTTCAGTTGGTCCCTCTGGTAAAACTCATGTCTTGTAGGTACTACGTATCAGTGTAGTTACTGCGGGTGTGTAATGGGCCTGGAGGATCGGCGCGAGGTTATCCCAATCCATGGTCTTCACTTCCACTGGTTTGGCAAGTGATTTAGCCATTTTAAAAACGGCGGGGCCGCAGTGGGTCAGGAACACCTCTCCTTTCTTTCCAGGCATCGCATCTTTCAGATTGTTGGTCTCCAGGAACATCTGGAAACGGTCTATATACGAGTCCCAGTCTTCGTTTGCTGGGTCAAATGGAGTGCGTGGTATGGCGCCACTGGTCATTCTGCCATTTGTTGTGTGCGCTCTTCAGCCACGTGCTCTGTCTTGTTCGATGAGTACTTAGTCAGCTCTATCATCTCCGCATCCCATCCTCATCGCCAGTGTTAAGTCCTGAGCATGGGCGCAAGGAACGGAGACGAGACATCGAACTGTGACTTCAACTCTTTATTCATGACTTCAGAACAGAGCAAAATACTTGGGCAGCAGCAGCTCTTTTATAGAGCTGGTTGCTGTCAAAACAACCAATGATTTGAGTTTACCACTCTAACAAGCGTCCAATCAGAGAGACCCGCTAACAGCCAATCGGATTGGCCAGAAACGACCAATCATGACTCGCTGTTTGCGGGCCAATGAGAAGTGCAGGATTACGAGCCTGCTGTTAAAGTAAAGCTATTAGGGTTGTTACTGATGTGTTGGCTTAGTTCATAACATATACCTTTGCAGTTTTGCAAACCAATGTGGCTCCCACCAAGTTCATATAATGTTTCATAATTTATTTTTTGTTCTTTAACTCCCATCTCTCTTTTGAGGCCCTCATCTGCTCCATCCAACCATGATTTTCTCACTCTATTTTTAACATGTCAGCTATATATTCTTCTTTCATGTATGTGTGTTGCAATTTGATCCTCATTCATCCTCTCTAAATGGCCAAACCACTTCAATGTGTTCTTTTTATATTACAGGCTACTTGTTGTATTATTTTTCGCCTTTTCCTTTTCTTCTTAAACCACAGACATCTCTTAAACAAGCCATTCCCACTTCTTACTTTTATTTGAGATGTGATTGCCCAACCTTCTCTTCTATACAGCAAAGTGGGCTGAAGTTACTCTTATGCACAAATATTTCTGTTTCTTTAAAAAGACACAGTTCTCAACAGGGCACACCACTGACTATCTTCTATCCAGTATTTGCATGTCTTGGAGTTTCTTCATCCACTTTTCTATCTTAGTAAACATTCTACCAAGGTACATAAAAGCAGCAACTTAATCAGGCTTTTCACTGTTTAAGTATAATTTGCTATTCATGCATTTTCCCAGCCAAAGACAACTACCATGATCTTTGTAACATAAGTCATACTATTCACTCTGGAGAATCCTTGGTAAGATCCTTTTTTTTTTTTTTTTCATTTCCAAATAAACATCTATCTCCATAAAATCACTCTTCATGTTCACTGCTTCTTTTGTGTTTGTTGCTCTTTGGTTGTATTCCTCCCACTCTTTGTTTACTTTTATATACTTTTTCTCATTCCCCTTTGTTTCTGTTTGCAATCAAAGATGAGATGGATATCATGAACTCATCCTCTTCTCCATTTCAAATCATCCAGGAAGGTTGGCAACAGATAAGTAGTTCTGGAATTCTACCATTATGCAAAAAGTTTAAATCTTACAGCATGTTGTTTTATTTTATTAGTTGTTCTAAGCTACAATAACATATGGAGGAGACATGCTAGTCCAGGGGTCGTCAACATTTTGGACCTCAGGGACCACCAAACTCATTATTTTAAATCCCGCAGACCACTAATGTAAATTTTGACTGACATGGCTTGCTGACGTTGGTGGGAGGGAGAGGGAGAGGGAGAGAGAGAGAGAGAGAGAGATCCCTCATACACTCCCACGCTCCCCAGGCAGTCACATTCCTAGTCTGCTTTTGAGCTCTGTTCTCAGAGGGAATAGGGGGAAAGAGATATCTGATCTAACCTCAAGGGCTGGTGATTCTCTTTCTCTCTCTCCCTTACACACCCCTCCCCCTCCAAGGCAGCCACATTCCTACCCTGCTTTTGAGCTCTGTTCTCAGGCTTCATGCAAGAAAACCAGCAGAAGCAGCAGAAGTCTTTCTTTCTCTCCCCCCAAACTCAGCCAGAAATGAATCTTTGCTGATGCAGCCTCTTGGAGCAGGAAGCCTTGCAGGGTCCCAAGACTTGTTTCTGGTGGAGCTTGGGGGAGAGAAAGACTTTTGATGCTTTCCTTGCATGCAGCCAAAAGCAGAAGAAGAAAGAAGTGGAAGAAGCAACCCGATGGCCAGGCAAGTTCCCCCCTCCGCCTTTTTCCCCTCCCCTCACTACCTTGTGTTATTCCTAATGCAAGCGATGCAAGCCTTGTGTTCCTGCGGGCCATGTGGGCAGTGCAGCCTTGTGTTCCCCCGCAGCCTGGATTAATCGCTTTGGGGAGGTGCTCTGGGGGTGACATTTCTCTGCGGATCACCAAAATTTTCTTGTGGACTACCAGTGGGCCGCAGTCCAACAGTTGGCAATCACTGTGCTAGTCTGCTAGTCTATTCTACACCTATTGCATGGACCTGGTGAAACATGGCAGAGAGAAAAGTATAATAGTTTTTTCCTGAAATCTTTGGCATTTACTCATGCTCATGTCCATCAAACTGATAATTTTCTTAATATGCATCAGCATATCCAAATTATTTAGTTATAAACAGTTCTGTAATTTGCCTTTTAGAGCGCTCATCAAACTGAAGCCACTTTCAGAGTCTACACAGCCTTAGAGGTACATTGCTAGAATAGCCATTAATTGTGACAGCTCTTGCAACTGTTCGTTCTGAAGTACAAATGTCACCATATCTATGTAACTTAGTGAAAAATATTTTACTTTATTATTTTATTTTTTATCTACTGCAAACCTGAACTCAGTGGATTGATTGGTTATAATTGCCTTTTCAGCAAAAGAAAAGACATTATACATTCTCTGTATTTTGAATACAATGAATTAACTTGCTCAATTCCAAAATGTAAATCATGTTGCACTGTTGTTGTACAATCAAGAAAAAAAAGGCCACTGCTGGATTTTGTCTGGTCAGTCTGTTAGCCAAATGAGTGCACCTGTTGTTTATGAAAATAGTTATGGAATGAGCGTGCTCTTCAGAGCTCATATTGAGATGAGCCTTAACTTTATCTCTGCATGACACTGAGTTACCATGATATTGTCCTCTGTACAAATTATGCCATGCAGGACAAAATACTTCAAGAGGTGTCAAACTGGTCTTTTGAAACAACTCTTGACAAAATATCATTTGATATTTTCAACATTATTCAATACCAGACTTTGGGGCTTTCTATGGCAATATTTAGAAATTGGATCATTGCTTCAAAAAGAGGAATGTAATCACATATGATTGCTTGCCTAACAAAATGCCAGATGTTTCACTGAAAGTTCTGAAAGTTATGCATTTACATTTAGAACTATTCATTATTTCTTGAAATTGTCTTTTTTTTGTGGAAGACCAACACTGTGCAGACATCTCTCATTAAAATTTTGGTGTCAGTTTTATCTCTTTTCATATATTAGAAATTCCAAGATTTCAGTGTGTAATATAATGCTGGTGAGCTAAGTGTGGAATATTATGTTTAAACTCTGTTGCATCCCCAAGAATTTACTTACAATATTACAGTATCATAGCTTTGTAATATTTAGTTTGTATAGATTGCAGATTATATGAAAGTACACTTAAAGTAGGGTATCAAGTATTTCTTGATGGATATTTCTGTGCTTTCAACAACAACTAAAGTATGTCCCAAAGTTATTTTTTTCAAAAGGCAGCTGGACTTTGTTTTTCCTTGGTTTTTCCTTCTCATCCAAGAAGCTTTTGAAAAAATACCTTTGGAAAAACCATGACTGGGACAACCAAGAATCTCCATCGACAATAGCTAAAATAAGAAACATTGCCAAATCTAGTTCATTTATGACAGCATTTTGCAAAATTGATAATTACTTTTCCAGGTTTCTGCTATGTCCATATAATTTTCCATGGGTTTATTAATATCCTGAATGGAAAGCAACAAACTATTAATTTTAATAACCAGGAAAATTCTGTCAATAAGAATTACAATTGTTTTCCAGGTTGGAATGCTTGCATTCAAGATGAATTGGCCATCTCAACTATTTAGCTGCAAAACATACCAAGATGTCTTCTTCCTAAAGGAGAATTTTCATTTCTTTTGTATACTATCTGTCGTGTCCGCAAAAAGACGATCAGAGTCGGTGACTATCATTCAAAGCTCTTTATTAACAATGGGAGAACCGAACCGGCGAAAGGCAAAAAGCCCGCGGCTTTTATACCTTTCGCAGCGGCGGCTGCGGCCAATGGCAGCGATTCAAGTCTCCCGCTCTTGGTTTGCACCAATCGCGGGAGACTTCAATCGGGCCAATCAGCGCGGCTCGCCTGGCCAATCAGAAATCCCCGCGCCTTAGCCAATCCAGGCTCGGGGATTTCAAGTATACCAATTCAAGACATAACACCCCTCCCCTCTTGGTATGGTCCATCACGTGGTGTAGTCACGCAGGTAGGCGGGGCTCCGTCGAGTCCTAGTTGACCTGCGCAACTCACTTGCTTGCTGTAACTCGGCCGGAGCGGTCATCTTTTTGGCTGCTCCTGCCTCTGTGCGAACCGGCTGGATGATCGGGCCGGTTCTTTCGCCGTGGCTCCCGCCTGGGCCTACCGGGTCGGTTGAGTCACGGATTTCGCCGCTCCCGCTTGGCTTCTCCGAGTCGGTAGAGCTGGCCAGACTGCTCTTCTCCGGAGGGGACTCGCGATGGCTGTGTTCCGGTGAGTATTTCTGTTTTATTTTTTCCTGCGATTGTCTTTCCGGGTATTCCCTCCCCCCTTGGTTCGTGTCTTGGGGGTTGAGGTCAGTCGCTGTTCGTGACCTGAGCTGGTCGATATGTCGCTTCCAGGCTCGCCCATCGATGGTTTGGAGCCGGTACGACCGTGGACCAGTGACTTGAGTTATGACGGCTGGGATCCATAGGGGGTCCCCCGTCATGTTTTTTGCATAGACTAAGTCACCTGGGTTAAATGTCCGGTACCTGGAGCTGGAGTCTGGGGGCCGCTCCGGGTTATAAGTCGGGTGCAGTCTGTCGAGTGGGGACCTCAGCTTTCTGCCCATCAGAAGCTCTGCAGGACTCTTGTTGGTTGTAGTATTGGGAGTGATGTGCTGTATGAAGAGCAGTCGGTTGATTTTGTCGCTGATCTCCCCGTGGTCCATTTTCCGGAGGGTCTTTTTCGTAAACTGGACCATCCGTTCCGCCCTACCGTTCGCCGCCGGATGCGCCGGTGCTGTTAATGCATGGCGGATACCCCTTTCTGCCAGGAACCGTTCAAAGTCGATGGAAGTGAACTGGGACCCGTTGTCCGAGACGACGACGTCTGGGAGGCCGTGTGTGGAAAACAGTTTACACAGTTCTTTTACGACGGCCTCTGTGGTAGTGGACTTCATGTCGCTAACTTCCAACCAATTGGAGTACGCGTCAACCGTGATTAAAAAAGTATGTCCATTTGTGGGGCCAGCAAAGTCAAGGTGGATTCTGGACCAGGGCCCCAGTGGTGTTTCCCAGTCCCGGATAGGTGCTGCGGGAGGGCTGGATCTGGTCTCCTGGCACCGGTGGCATTTGGCGACCCATGCCTCAATTTGTTTGTCCATCCCTGGCCACCAAGCATAACTTTGGACCAGGGCTTTAGTCCTGACGATGCCAGGATGACCCTCATGTAGCATCTCCAAGACCTTTTCTTGCAATCTGTCCGGAATTACTACCCGGTCACCCCATAGGATACACCCTCTCAGTAGTGAAAGTTCAGTCTGGCGCTGGCGGAATGTTTTAAAAGTCTCGTCATTGTCTTTTTCCGGCCAGCCTTTTTCTAACCAGTGTAAGATTCGTGCCAGGCGCCTGTCCTTAGCGGTTTCTCTGGCAATGTCAGATGCGGTAATGGGTAAGCTCTCGATACTTAGGGTGTTTGTTGTTGGTGCTGGGTCAGGTTCAGTGTCAGGTAGAGGCGAGCGGCTTAAAGCGTCCGCGTGCGAAATTTTCTTACCTGGCTTGTGTAACAGTTCGTAACTGTAGGCTGCCAGGAATTCAGACCATCTTGTCATCCGGGGTGACAAGATGTTTGGCGTGGCTCGGTTTCCAGCGAGGATGCCCAGCAATGGCTTGTGATCCGTCACGATGGTGAACGGGCGGCCATACAGGTATTCGTGAAAACGTTTAACGGCGGCAACTATAGCCAAAGCTTCTTTGTCCAGCTGGCTATAGTTCCGCTCCGGTTTGGTCAGAGTCCTGGAGAAAAAAGCGATGGGTGCTTCTCTCTGGTCTGGGAGGGTGTGGCTGAGGACAGCGCCGACGCCGAAAGGTGATGCGTCGCAAGTGACAGCTAAGGGCAAGGTCTCACTGAATTGCATCAGGACAGCGTCGGAGGTGAGGAGGTCTTTGGTTCTTTGAAAAGCGGCTTGTTCTCGTCTCCCCCAAGTCCAGGCTGCCCTCTTGTCTAGGAGTCTATGTAAAGGCTCCGCCGCCGTTGCCTTTTGAGGTAGGAAAACATTATAAAAATTTAGTAAGCCTAGGAACGCTTGTAGTTCCGTTTTGGACTTTGGGGTGGGGGCTTCCTTGATGGCTTTTACTTTTTTAGTCGTAGGGTGAATGCCATGCTGGTCTAGGAGATAGCCCAAAAACTCTACTTGCTTTGTACATAGTTTGCATTTTTCTCGTTTGACTTTAAGTCCTGTTTCTTTAAATTTTGTTAAGACTTGTCTGAGTCTGTTTTCTAATTCGGCTTCGTTTGGTGCCGCTAATAATACGTCATCAAAATAGGGCACCACCCCCTTGATGCCCTGTAGCAAACGTTCCATCAGGCTTTGAAAGATGCCTGGTGCTACGCTGACTCCAAATTGGAGCCGGTTACACTTGAAAGCCCCCCGATGGGTCACTATTGTTTGGGCTTCCGCCGTTTTCTCGTCCACAGGTAGCTGCTGATATGCCTGGGCGAGGTCGAGCTTGGCAAAGACTTTGCCCCCTCCTAGTGAGTGCAGTAAATGTTGCACTATTGGGACTGGGTAGGCACTTTGTTGCAACGCGCAATTTAGGGTGGCCTTATAGTCCCCACAGATTCTCACGGACCCGTCTGGCTTTACTGGGGTCACTATAGGGGTTTCCCATCTGGCATGGTCTATCGGCTGCAATACCCCTTGTTTGACGAGCTTGTCGAGCTGCTCGTCAATTTTAGGTCTTAATGCAAATGGTACCCTTCTAGGTTTAAACCGCTTAGGGGGAACCCTTGGGTCTAGGTCAAACGAGATAAGGGGCCCCTGGTACTTGCCCAAGCCTCCATCGAACACCTCCTGGAACTCCTGGGCTAGCCGCTGTTCCCAAGCTTCGATGGTGACTTGGTTGACACCTGTCAGCGCGATGTTAAGCGGGGCGAACCATTGTAAACCCAGTAGGCTTGGGCGGTCGCGATCAACGATTGTGAGTGGTAGTTGTTCGGTGTGGCCTTTGTAAGTTATATTGAAGTTCTTGGTGCCCACTACGGGAACGCGATTCCCTTGGTAGTCTTTAATGATGACCTTTTGGGCATGCACGTTTCTCTTTTGCAGTGTAGGCACCAGTCTTTTGATTTCGCGCCATGCAATCATGGAAAGGTAGGACCCGGAGTCCACTTCCATTTTGCATGGCTGGCCTTCGATATGTACTTCTACATGTACCTTTCTGGCGCCGTCGGAGATGGTGTGGCCGATGGTCACCGCCTGGTGGGTTTCTTCTTTTCGCCGACCGTCGCCGCTTCTTTGAGATCGTTGAGTGCGGTCCCACCGACCGTCTGGCTGATGCTCTCTGGTTCTGGGAGGGGAGTTTTCTCTCCGTCTGTCGTGCTGTTCCCATTTGGGCGGGCTGCGGGTCTTCTTTTGGCGGCAAACTCGGGCGATGTGACCCCGTCGTTCACAATGCCTACAGATAGAGTCAAAAAATCGGCATTCTGACCTGGGGTGATCGCCGCCGCACCCGGCACAGTTGGTCCTCGACCTGCGACCTTTTCGGCTTCGTTGATCGCCACGTCCCGTCTGCACTCGGTGTATGTCCTCCTCGTCTTCTGACGTGCTGGAGTTTGATTGGTATTCACCGTAGTGTGCGGTTGCTTCGTTTCTTGTGTCGGCCGACCTTGCCGGGTTGTTGTTTCCGCCCTTCGCGTCAGATCTTCGCATGCTGTCTGCCGATATGCGGGTCGCTTCAGCGGCTGCGGCTGCTGTAAGGGCATCGGCTAGGCTGATGTCGCCCTTGGCCATAAGTCGGCTCTGGAGTGTAGGATCCCATAAACCGAGTACGAAGCGGTCCCTTATGAGACTGTTTAGACCTTCGAACTCACAGAGTCCTCCTAGGCGCCGTAGTTCTGCGACGAAGTCGCTCAATTTTTCGTCTGGTTTCTGGTTTCGGCGGTAGAACTCGTTGCGCCGTATCAGGATGGGGACTTCGGGGGCGTAATGGCGCCGCAATATGGGTTCAAGGACGTCCCAGTCCATGGCGGTTGCGTCTGCCGGTTTGGCTAAGGCTTTGGCCATCTGGAAAACCTCTGGTCCGCAGTGCGTAAGAAAGACGGCGCGTGTTAGCGGGGCCGGGGCGTCCTTCATTCCGGCGCATTCCAGGTACATCCGGAACCGATCCGAGTATGATTCCCAATCCTCGGTGGCGGGGTTGAATGGGGCGGGCGGTGCTATCTTCGCCATCTCTGCGCTGGAGCTGGTTCTTGAGTGGACACGGGGTTCGGTTCAGGGGCGAGATCCCACCCTCGTCGCCAGTGTCGTGTCCGCAAAAAGACGATCAGAGTCAGTGACTATCATTCAAAGCTCTTTATTAACAATGGGAGAACCGAACCGGCGAAAGGCAAAAAGCCCGCGGCTTTTATACCTTTCGCAGCAGCGGCCGCGGCCAATGGCAGCGATTCAAGTCTCCCGCTCTTGGTTTGCACCAATCGCGGGAGACTTCAATCGGGCCAATCAGCGCGGCTCGCCTGGCCAATCAGAAATCCCCGCGCCTTAGCCAATCCAGGCTCGGGGATTTCGAGTATACCAATTCAAGACATAACACTATCTATGTGACACTTACTCAAGAGAACCATAATACAAGTTCCATATGTCAATTTTTTCCCTGTGGAATATTCTCCAGGAGCTTTGGTATTTTGATTATATAAGCAAACAGCTCCATGCTTCACATCCTTTGTGAATATTCTGCAAAGTTCAACAGGCATTCATGCTGTGGGATTTCAATATAACTGAATATAGAGTCAGCCATTAAAAGGAATATTTGTGGGGTGTCACCACAGTGACCAAACCAAAAAACCTTTTGACATTTGCAGAATGTCCATCTTATAAACCTTTTTGTTTGTTGTTCATTTAAGTCCTATTACATGCATTTGGTTCTACCTCTAAAGTAAATCTGTATGTATATGATGAAGGGAAGGAGGGAAAGAAGGAAAGAAGAAAGGAAAGATAGATATATAGATGATAGATAGATAGATAGATAGATAGATAGATAGATAGATAGATAGATAGATAGATTCCTGGGAATGAGAATATTCAGGTTGTGTTACTATCATGTATTTGGCACAGGTGTGAGAAAGGCAGATGTACATCACACTACATTACAGTCAGTTTTGGATCTCTATATTCCCATGACAACAACAACAATGCTGGAGAGCAAAGGTTACTTTATTTTGGCATATAGCTACAGTGTATTGCAATCACTGGGAATTTCTGCTTTTTATTGTTTTGTTTTGATTGAATTTTTGTGACTCCATTCTCCCACTGTAATGAATTTCTGCTTACTCCTTTTCCTGGTGTCTGATTATACAGGTCCTTTAAGGGCAATGCTATCTCAACAATGCTGGCTTTGCAGCTTTTTCCCAATGACCAGAAACAGGGTTGAAATAGAGGAGAGTTTTGTTAGTTTTTTGCTTCCCATAAGCAGAGTACTAGAATTTCTCTTTTGGGTTAATTTAAGTGAATTCTATTTGAGGCACAAATACCCTAGTAGGGGTTTAAATCCTACCATACCATCTAGACCATCTATCCTTTGAGACTAAGGAAAAAAACCTCAGAATTGTTCAAGATCTTTGGAACTGAGATTTACAAAATGTACTGCTCATTTTCCTTCAGTTAATTTAAGTGAAAATCATGTCGATGTTTTTCAGTATTGTAATTTGATACCACATCATAATGATTACATGGAAAAGATTACATGGAAAGGCTTCTCACAAAAATGGTGGACAGATGGAGGCTTTTTCAGATAAAGTAATGGTATTGTTCTTTGTTGAAATGATTAGATTTAAATTCAACTCTCTTCATTTATTGTGTAATTTATTAACTGTGACAGTAATATTAAATCTTTCTGAATGATTCCCAGTACAATTTATTTGTTTGTTTATTTATTCAATTTATCTCCCACCCATCTTCCCATGAATTATAAGCTGCTCATAATGTTAACAAAATAAAACAATACAAAAACATGTATATAATAAGAATAAAATACTATAAAAATGCAAACTATCCATCATAATTAAAAGAGGGGGAGGGAAGGAGTAGTAGGAGCAGGGTGGAGGTGGGATCCATTATTAATCTTTCAACCACTTCCAACATGACAATCCCCCATTGGAGCCCAGGCCAAATTGGCAGAGCCAGCTCTTGTGGAAGATTAGCGGGAAGCCGACCTCACTCTGGAGGACAAGATGTTCCAAAGGGCAAGAGTGACAGCAGAGAAAGCTTTTCTTCTAGATCCCACCAGCCAGAATTCCTGGGCTGATGAGGCCCTCTGCATGCCTCCTCTTTTGCTGATGAATGAATAATAAATGATTAGTTTTATGAAATTTGGAATTTAACCCTGATTATAATATTTACTTAATTATGCTTATGTTTACATAATTATGCTTAATAATTTAATAACTAAGTTTACATAATGCTTATGTAAAGAGAAGCAATGTTGAAGCAAACAGAACTTTTAAGAAACTGATTTTTGTGTCCTTAATGGACAGTTAATAATGTTTGAAAATGCATCAGATTCATGCACTAGTATTTTAAAAGTAAATTGGTGTACTTACAGGTTCACCAATGCAGTTACAGATACAGATGTACCAAATTCTCTGTTATTATCATTTATTATTAATTCCATACAGGAAGACATCAATACCAAAATCTTTCCTCCTGCTTTTAAACAGTATTTAATATTTCTTCCTGAGGTAATTGAGTATGTATTGAAATGTGTTCTTTGTAAATGAATACTTAATCATTTTTTTATTTTACTTACACAATACAGAGAGAATGGTAAGGAAGTATTTACTTCTACAAGCATAGTGTATGTGTTTGTAAATTTGTGATAAAAGATAATTTGATTTCAAGAAACCTACAGAATTGCTGAATGCATATTGTCAGACATCTGCCATATGACTGATTTAATATTATGCATTAGCTTTCAGGATGTATTTTAGTCTACATCTGGCTTATGTTCCAAAAAATAATGGATGCAGTCAATGGTGGTAATATTTTTAATGACTATCATTTTATAAAAAAATCTACTCTCTGGATAGTTGATAATTCATAACTATGAACCCCTGTTAACAATAGTATCAAAACAGATGAAAGATCTGTAATCCTTATTCATGATAAACTGATGCATTTATATCAATTTAATTCCCAGGGTAAATTAGTGTCTCCTACATAGGAAAAATAAAATAAAGTACTGCTGGCTTATACTATGCTCCCTTCAGAAATTAATTCAGTTTATACACAATACAGAGAGAATGGTAAGGAAGTATTTTACTACACATAGTAAGGGACCAATTTCCCGAAAAAGCTAAGTAGGGTTTGATCTGGTTAGGAGTTGGATCATCAGAAAATTCCAGAAGGTAGGGAAGTAAACACATTCCAAAAGAAAGGAATATTGCTGCCAAGAAAGCTTTAGAAGTGTCTGTACTGTCACCAGGGGTTGTTTATAATGCTAGCATATTCTGTCACTACTCTTAAGTGTCCAAATGTCTAAAACTTCTGGTCTTATCCACTAGAGGTCATATAACTGGAATTTCATAGAAGGAAAAAAGGCCCAATTCTAAGCCCAGATGGCTTGAATAAGAGATATTTCAGTAGGACAAAAAAAAATATAGCTTACATTTGCTATAGGCCTTTATGTCAATATTTCAAGAAAAGATATCAAGATTAAGGGAGGGGAAAATCAGTCTACAGAGAGTGACAGTAATACCAGCTGCAACTTTATGAAAAAGGGACAAGGAAATAGAAATGGATATGTACTTGGAAAAAATAAAATAAAATGAACTTCTGATTGGACCCAGTGTTCAGATATTTCATATTGTTTTATCTGTATACTTATTAATAATAAATGATGATCTATCTTAAAATGTATAATAATTTATATTTATGGTTATAAACTATTTTTGAATAGAAGAAGCTAAAAAAGATTTAGTGAGTCTTACTCACTGGTATTACCTGAAATTCCTTTACTTGCTCTCCTTTTTAGAGCATAGATGTTCCCCTGAATGTTCAGCTGTTACTTCTTTTCTTGAGTTTTGAGTCCTTCAGAAGGTTCAAATATTTTATAGCTGATTTAGTCTGAAGAATTTAGAAATCTATCTCAGATACGAAATTTCTTACTCAGCACCATGACATCATTTGGCTGAAATTTGACTGAATTGACTGGACTTGGATGGTATAAACTTTATCTTCATTTGCAAAAAGTAAGGACAAGAATGGGAGCAAGTGCGGTATCTGCTATCCCGCATCTGATGGGCGGCTCATGAAAGGGAGCGAAGGAGAGAGAAACGACAGGAAGCGAGGTTTCCTCGGGATGAGCGTGCCCAGAATGTCTTGGTACGCACTCTTTTATTATGCTTCTTCACAAGGGGGGTGAAATTTTTCAGAGCCCAAGTCAAACAGGATATGCAAGATTTACAATAGCTCAGGTCAGTTAGGATACCAGGTTAAACAGGATGTGCGTGATTTACAACAGTTCAGGTCAGTTAGGATATGCATGCTTTATTGACAGATGTTTATCTCCCCGTCCCTTGTACGTGCCTTGCAAAGATCACTGAAGAGACAGAAGTCTAATGTTTACACGTGAATGATACAATGTTGCAATGCTTGAATGATACATAGTTGCAATGATACATAGTTGCAATCACATGAATGATACATAGTTACAACATCTCCTCTGTTTTTATTATTTATGATGAGTCTTCTTCCTCATCCAAAGAACAGGAACCATTTTTCTGAAATGTTCGCCGTCCCCGTCATCTAGGCAGGAGTACGACCCGTCAGCGTCAGGGTTGTCCAAGGAGCGGTAACTCAGCAATGACATTTTTTCGTCCGGTGTTAAGGACATAACATGAGCTTGCAATAACACATTAACATTAGCAGTTATGGAGGATAATTGATTTTTCAAAAATTGCAATATTCTATTAAAACAACAAGGTCCTTTCATACATATCAATATAATGATTATTAATGGTCCTGCCAATGCAGTTAAAAAGGTTGTAAGCCATGG
This sequence comes from Hydrophis major, assembly GCA_033807585.1. Classification (NCBI taxonomy): domain Eukaryota; kingdom Metazoa; phylum Chordata; class Lepidosauria; order Squamata; family Elapidae; genus Hydrophis; species Hydrophis major. The sequence continues at coordinate 110,418,706 of CM066328.1, read as the reverse complement.
TGAAATAGAAAACGAACCTTGATACCAATTATACATGTTTAACCTTTCTTTTTCTCTATCTTTTAAGCGTTTTTCTAATTCATTCATAGAATCCAACACGACCCCCCTGCTATCAGCATAAAAACAACATTCTTCTTTAAGCGCAGCACACAATCCCCCTTGTTTTAAAAAATAACGATCTAAATCTTTACGATTTTGCAAGAGAGGGGGTGTTCCATGGATACCTGTAGGGATATAAAATCATCAGAGTTATACACACAAGCCATATTTGAATGCAAAAGGATTTGGATTTAACAATTTCATCCCCGTGGATACATGCCATGAAACCATTGTAACAAGTCCAAACAAAATTATTGCCAGAGATAAAATACATTCCTTTCAGGCGTAATGTTAAAGTTCCTCCTGCAGTGTTGTGGATTGCAGGATATCTCCTGGTTGTGTGAGTGCGTCTGCCAAATCGAATTGAAGTGGTGGGTAGAAGTCTTCTATGCGAGAAAAATTGGTTGTAGAACTTAAACGAACGCCTTGAAAGTCAGTTATAGTCCAGGCAATATTATATCTTCTATGAGGCTTCTGCGGATCGTCATGGGCAGTTCTTTTGAAGCGTCGTTTGTTGACAGGATCAGAGTTCGGGTATAAAAAAACATGACAAGCAGGAGAGAGGGCTATGGACAAGTTAGTTGTAGAACATTTGCGAAATGAGGAGGGAATTCAATTAGTAGAAAAAGGATAATAATTACAATAATGACAATAAAGATTAATTTGGTAATTCATCAAGGATGTTAATTGGGGTGGGGAAACCCATAATACAATATAAGGACATTTAGGTCCCCCTGTGTTTTAGATTGAATAGAGGAAAAGATTTTAAGATTCCTTTCCATAGGAAGAGTAAAGAAGGAACAAAAGAGCGAGGGGTAGAGTGTTCTTTAAGTAGGATACGAATAAGGTAGAAATTGCAAAGAAGATACAGGCAAGAATATCAGGAAAGATTTTTAAGATACAGATGTAGCAGAGGAATTCCCATGATAGGGTCTTACTGCCCGACCAGGGATCCAACAAGTGGTTTTGTCTGGCAATAAGATTGCAGCGTAGCCTCGTCCCCAAGTGAGAAGCTCAGCGGGACCCTGCCAGGCAGGATCTGGCAATCTGTGATAATATACCAGAGGTCTGTTAGGTGGGGGGGAGGGGGAGGAAAAATGACGAGAAGCAGCAGAAGTGGGAGAAATGCCAGTCAGATTAAGAAAGTTTAAAGTGTAAAGACAAATGTTAAGAGAATTTTGCAATGCTGGGAGGTTCGGGGGTTTTCCCGCAACGAATATCAATCAAGAGCACGTTTCAGAGATAAGTTTGCCCGTTCCACAATAGCTTAATAGCCTGCCCCTGGCTGTTGTAGGGAATCCCAAACTTGTGGATTACATCCCATCTGTTACAGAAGTCCTGAAAAGCAGAACTTGTATAGGCAGATCCATTGTCTGTTTTGATTTCTTTTGGACGTCCCAGCGAGGCAAAGGTACGAATTGAATGATTGATGACATGTTTTACAGTTTCTCCCCTTTGAGGAGTAGCCAGAATAAATCCTGAATATGTATCTATTGAAACGTGCAAATATTTCCAAGGGGCAAAAGGTGGATACTGAGTTACATCCATTTGCCAAATTTCACAAGCTTTTAACCCTCTAGGATTTACTCCTATGGGAATGGAATGTCCTTGCTTACTACATGTGGGGCATTGTTGAATAATGGCAGCAGCTTCTGCCTAAGTTAGGGAAAATTGAAAAGTTATCATAACTTGGCAGGGGAGATTCAAACACACTCCCTGCTTCTATTTTATAATGGACTTTTAAAGCCTCCATAATTTTCCTCCAAGTGACCAAAATGCCAATAGGTGCACGAGGAGGACTATGGAGATGTTCACCAATTTTTTGCCAATTAGAAATTTTTAAGGACCCTTCCTCTGAATAATTGGGACAATGTTGCCACACATAAGCCTAATAATGTAGCAATAGGTTTCTCTTTTATAGGAGAGCCCTTTAAATTAGCAGAGTATTTAGAAAAAGAAGCGACTAACTCCCTCAACTCCTTCAGATGCTGCGTCTGCTGTTGAGCAAAGTTTTCACCCATACTTACGAAAAGTCGAGACTGTGTTTCAGATCCGATGAAGTGCAATTCGCTTCAGGCCTGGCGATGCACAGCTCCCATCGAGCGGATAAGATATGGGCGCGTCGCTGCGTATCCCCCTTAGGGAATCACGTTGGGGTCACCAGAATGTGGTATCTGCTATCCCGCATCTGATGGGCGGCTCATGAAAGGGAGCGAAGGAGAGAGAAACGACAGGAAGCGAGGTTTCCTCAGGATGAGCGCGCCCAGAATGTCTTGGTACGCGCTCTTTTATTATGCTTCTTCACAAGGGGGGTGAAATTTTTCAGAGCCCAAGTCAAACAGGATATGCAAAATTTACAATAGCTCAGGTCAGTTAGGATACCAGGTTAAACAGGATGTGCGTGATTTACAACAGTTCAGGTCAGTTAGGATATGCATGCTTTATTGACAGATGTTTATCTCCCCGTCCCTTGTACGTGCCTTGCAAAGATCACTGAAGAGACAGAAGTCTAATGTTTACACGTGAATGATACAATGTTGCAATGCTTGAATGATACATAGTTGCAATGATACATAGTTGCAATCACATGAATGATACATAGTTACAACAAGCAAGATCACTCAGAGATGCAAATTATCCCCATTTCTACACTTGCCTCAGACCAGTGTTTCTCAATCTCCACAAATTTAAGGACACTCTTCAAGGCAACTCTAGGAGCTGAAAACCACACATCTTAAAATTGATGAGGTTGAGAAATACTGCCTTAGACTAAACATTTCAGCACCATCCCTTTTCTTATTCAGTCCCTGCCCAAGATTCCTAGACAACAATTTTTAGTGAGGTCCACCTAAATTTAGTAGACATTGTTTGTTCTTACTATAAAATAGGCATGGGAAACCTCCATCTTGCAAAGTGAGTATTGGAATAATTAAGAGTTCTACAACTTGAGTTCTATGATTTCGTACTTGTGTTCTGAGATACTAATCAACCCTCAACTTTGTGCAATGATTTCTCAGTACTTTGCAGAAGAGGTACGTCCTTATCTTTGTATACTTGAGGCTAAATGAATGAATGAGACAATGCTCATGTTGCTGCATAAACATAGACCTTTATGTTTTTCAAGGCCTTTGGGGTGGGGGTGGGGACATTGGCTTTCCATATAATATCAGTGTTTCACATTTGAAGTAATAAACAAAATGTCAGCTGGCTTAAGGTCTCAGAGAATTGTAAACCCCTTCTGTGGTGCTTTGATTGTGCAGTGTAGCATGCTTTCTAAATTTAGAATCGAATGCTTGACCCTTAGCACGTCTAGCCTACTCTCTCTGACCTATGTCAAAATGCCCCAGATACAGAAAGTTAATTTAGTGGAACACAAAAGGGATACATTCTGAATTTTTCCGAAATGTTTAAAGGGCAAATGATAAAAGACATTTCACTTTAGGGTGTTGATAAATAACTGATTTAGTTCATTTACTGATTAAAACAACATACACACATAAGATATTTTTGTGTTATAGATATCAAGAGAGATTAGTTGATTGATTGTATTGTATTCATTCTTCAGTCTACAAGACTCCTAGATTAGTCCCAAAGCTGCTTGTTTTCTGGAGGCAATTGGACTTTGTTGTTTTTCTTTTCTTGCTCCTAGAATAGCTTACATAAAACTCACATATTTAAATAAATGGCAATGAATAATATATAAAAATCAATTCAGCAATGAAAGCCCAATAGTAAATCACAGTAGAGAACAGCATCACAATTACAATTCAAAAATTACTTATTTATACCTACATGCCTACATACTATTTATTGGCTGACCAATAGCACAAGTTCTTTGAGGCCAGTAAACAAATGAATTCACCACAAATTAGGATATCTGTAATCATTAATAGACATAGTTGACTTTATAATTTCATAATCTCAAATATCAATTTAAGCAATTGACGTTTCAGAACTAATGTCACTGAAATATAAAAATTCAATATTTATTTAAAAAGCCCAGAAAAATAAAACTTATTTCTATGGCATCAGAAGAAAATAGATATAATGGTATGTATGGAAAGCAGTTGCATTAAACCTCTAAAGAAAACCTGAAGGCAAAGCGTTTTCATACAGAAGCCTGTTATCAGAATTTGAATCTATTAACCTAAATCTAAATTAGCCCATAACCTTGTTTTCCCCAAAATGAGACCCTGTCTTATATATATATATATATATATATATTTGCCACCAAAAAAGGCACCAGGTCTTATTTTGGGGGAATGTCATCCACTGACAAACCTCACTTGTGTGCATCATCCCCTTTTCTCTGTCAGAGGCCTCCAGGAACTTCTTCTGCAGCCAGCAAGGTTTTCCTGAAGGTCTTTGCAGCCAATAACAGAGCTCTGGATCAATTAGCTACAGAGGCCTTCAGAAAAGCCTTGCCAACCTTGCCAGCTGCAGAAAAAATGGGTTGGTCAGGCAGGTGTTGGGGAACGTGAGGCCTCGCTACAACTGTCCAAAAGTAAGTAGTCCCCCATCTCCACCCTAGCTTAATTTTTACCCATGCACTCTGGAGGGTGGGATCTTAATTAGGGCTTATTTTGGGCACACATGTAGAAATCAAACTAGGACTTACTTTCAGGGTAGGTCATATTTTGGGGGAAACAGGCTAGATAATCAGTAAACTGGGGTGTCATGAAATCTGAAACATGAATTAAACTCTGGTTAGAGGAGACCACGGTTATCTTGAATGTTACTTTGGGATTTATTCTTCCTCAGGATAACAGCAACAATTGACTATTAGTAATTGAGATCATTTCTCTCCAGTATCAGTGTAAATAAATCCAATGACAGGGTTAGAGAAATGGATTCTTCATTTCTTCCCTCTTCATGACTGAATTGTGCACATTGAATTCTTGAGATTATTGAGCAATATAAAAACAATGAAAAGGAATGAAAAGAGTGTGGAGTGTGATGGTCTCCCATGGAAAGAATGAGACACAGAGGCTGGTGTACTCGGGATGGGAGTCTAGAGCAAATTCTAGTGCCCCCTTTTATTGAGAAATTCGTACATAGTAAGCATTCACATTGTGGATTACAATAATTAGATATAGTACACAGAACTGTTTACAATTGTCTGAGCTGCTTAATTGTTCCTGGTGTTTGTTTTTAATTTCCTTGCTTATCTCAGTGACCCTTAGGCAGACATGTATGTATAAGGTCTTAGACTAATCATTACCCAATACTGAAGTCAAAATGTATTCCCACATCTCCCCTGTTTTATTTTTTTGATGATCGCGGATGCCTCGGAAGCTTTTCGCCATTTGCAACAACAGTTCTCCTTCCATAGGCTTCACCCGACACATTCCTAAAAGTCCAGGGAGACATTGGATACAACAGCATACACAAAGAGAAAATATAAAAAGCAATATCACTCCAACAATTAGGTGACGAATCCATGAACCATCTGGCAACCAGGACCAAAGTGCAAACTACACGTCCAGTCCCTCGTCCTCCGATTGTAATGGATTCTCACTCAGGGTTTGTTCCATATGCTGTATAGTAGCTGTAATGTTTGGGGAATAATCAGAGATATACATGCAACAATGTGTATGAATCACAGCACAAACTCCCCCTTGCACAGCCAAAATAGTGTCCACCGCATATCTGGTTTGCAGGACAAAGTCAAGGATTTTTCCTTGTTCTTCTTCAAGCAGCTTTAGCGTTTTAATGGTGTCTTTAAACATAGTAACTGTCCAATTGTTTAAATGATGCAAATCTCTATAGTTCATCATGACTCCTAAAGGAGGAATAACTCCCCTTGATATCTGTGTCCAGTAGTCATGATTTAAAACAGAGTTTATTTCCGTTGCGGAACGCGCATTGCAGATATGAGCAGTCCCCAAAGATTTTAAAATGATATGAGATGGGATAACTTTCCCAAAGGTTCAGACTCCTTTCCATCATGCTGGCATGCGATCATAGGCCATCCATCCACACAGCAACCATAGATTTGCTCCCAGGAGATGGCCAACCGTATTTGGTTCAGCATAGATTAATCGTGCAAAGGATTCCCTTAACATAGCCAGATAAGTGGGTGGTGGTACGGATTTCCCATTTGCACATTTGGGCAGCTGATTTTCTTTCGTGGTGGGACAACATGTGGCAGGGATAATTGGACACCCATTTTCATTGATCAAAGATATGATATCAAATTTAGAAATATTATGTACAAAGTAAGTGAGATTTTTAGTTTTCATGTCATCCGGATAAACCCGACTTCCATTGCCAATAATAATCGTTTTGTTACAAAAGGGATATGTTCCCAAGTAAGTCATATTCTCTACTGTCTCATTGTGAGTCCAGCAGATACCCGCCACCTCTTGGATTCGGCTTCCAAGATGCAATGTATTTATGTTACTTGTAGTCCAACTGTTAAGACCACATCCCTGAACAACCATAGTATTGTCCCTTATACCAGTCACCTTCGGACACAGGTACTGCAACCATTGGAAGCCCTGATGTTTTGTGAGTTGGCATGTGCATACATATCCAACAATCAGTTTTATTATGAAGGTTTGCTAGCTTCCCCATGTCCTGGATCAACGTGTTTCTTTTCCATTCCCCCAAATCTATCCCCTTGCCCCTTTGGCTGATGATAAGGATGCACACAGTGAGCAGGAACCCAAACAACTGTCCCCTCATCTTCAACAGCAGCATATCCTCGGCCCCAAGTTATCAGCGGGACAGGTCCTTTCCACGTTGGATCTGGTAGTCTCTTATACCGAACTTTCGGTCTTGGTGTACCTGCAGAAGGGGAGGAAGCAAATGCCTACTGGCTGCCATAGCAGCGGGAGATCATGTCATGTTTAAAAAATTTAAAGTGTATAAGGTAATATTAAGAATGTTTTGTATGTAAGGCAAGTCATATCCATCCACTTCCCCCGTTTTTGTTTTTGTGTGAAGGAGTGCTTGTTTTAGTGTCTGATGAACTCATTCCACAATGGCCTGACCAGTGGAATTGCAGGGAATGCCAAATTTATGTATAATTGACCATCGATGACAAAATTCCGCAAAGGCGGTGCTAATGTAAGCAGGGCCATTATCGGTTTTGATCTCCATTGGTGGCCCCACATGTGTGAAGGTACAGAGGCAATGGTTGACTACATGTTTTGTAGCCTCTCCTCGTTGAGGTGTTGCCATAATAAATCCTGAATAGGTATCAACGGTGACATTCAGATGGTGCCATGGTTTGAAGGGAAGGTGTTGTGTGACATCCATCTGCCATAGTTCACAAGCAGAGGATTTACTCCTTGAGGAAGAGCAGTGGATTGAGCACTGCAACTAGGACATTGTTGAATAATAGCTGCAGCTTCTGCAGTAGGGAGACCAAATTGTTTACAAAGAGCTTTAGCATTTTGATGAAAATAGCTATGTGAGTCCCATGGAGTAACAGAAGAAAGCGAGAGACAGGACATGGCCGAGGCCGCTGCATCAGCCATATCATTCCCTTCCTGCAGTTCCCCGGGAAGTGGCTGGTGGCTGCGAATGTGTGCGATATATAGAGAATATGTGCGAGAATGAAGACAGCTTTGCAGAGCTTGAAACAAACTCATAAGATTAGCATCAACAGATAGAGAAAGATAAGCAAATTCAATGTTAAGTATCAATTGATAAACGTAAAGAGAATCCACAATAAGATTTAGCGGTTCTTGTGCAAATTCCTGTAAGGCCAAAATAGCAGCAGCTAATTCAGCCCTTTGTGCTGATTGCTGAGGAGGGGTAATTTTTGTTTTCCATACCCCTTCATGTCTCCATGCACAAGCGCCGTAGGTCTTACCACCGTCCGCATAAACGGTCACTCTCCCAACTGGCTGCTTGGCAATAACTGAATTAAAATTTACAGATACGTTTCAAAGTAACTGGAAACGAGGGTCACTGGGGGTGTGGCAAGTAATCTTCCCTGGCTAATTTTCAAGAGCAATTTGCAATACCAAGTTTCCCACAGAGTGAGGGAGATAGGTAAAAATAACTGAACTAGATCTATGCTGTATAAATGCATACTGCGATTTCGGCCTTTGATGATTAACTCACTATAAAGCATAGCCATAGTAGAAATTGTTTTTCGGGGAGTATTTCGTATAAATGCATACTGTGATTTCGGCCTTTGATGATTAACTCACTATAAAGCATAGCCAAAGTAGAAATTGTTTTTCGGGGAGTATTTTGCAAATGCAACCATTCAATGATATAAACCTGCGCTTCATGTAATTGAAATAAAGCTGCAGTAGGCAAGGCTGGAGTTTGTAAAATTGCCAAAGCAAATGGAGTATCAGGAATGCATCGATCATGTAATTTTTCCATCATCCAATAACAATTTTTGTGCGACATTGTGACAGCAAATCTCTACCCCACAAGTTTATTTGCAACGGCAACACAAGAGGTTGAATCCTTGCAGTCTCACCAGTTTCTCTATGCAATGCCTTCAACCAATGTACACTACTTCTTGCAAACTGCTTACCACCCACTCCACGAACAGCTGGAGAGTCTTCAAGTGCCCATTCATTTGGCCATTCCTTTTGGCGTATCACAGAGACATCTGCTCCGGAATCTATAAGGCCAGAAAATGATTTTCCCTGAATTTCAATTGTTATTTTTGGTTGGTCTGTAGTCAAATTTTTTGTCAGCGCTAGCAATTCTGCAGCAACTGGAGAACTGGCCATTTCAGTGGACCCAAAACCACCAGTTCGTGGGATCCCAATTAAAGGATTTATAGGGATGTATGGAAGCAATAATAACTGGGCAATAGAGTCACCGGCCATTAATGATGCAGGAGTATCAGTGTACAATTGTATCTTAATAACCCCTTTATAATCTTGATCAATAACTCCTGGAATAACAAAAAACCCTTTTTCTGATGCAGAAGACATGGGAAGTACTAATCCCACTGTTTTTTCTGACAGTGGCCCATGCAAATGAGTGTCCTCAATATACACTTGATTAGGAAAGGTCACATTAATTGAGTTCAACATTTTTAAACCCAAACCTGCACTCTCAGTAATTGCAGGTGATGCTTTTGTGACAGCCTTGGGAGCGGGGCTAGCTGCATGCCCCAAATTTAGTTTCCCGGATTTTGGTTCTGATCAGAGCGACATTGATTTGCCCAATGAAACCCTTTTTTGCATTTTGGACAGACTGATTTTGGACAGACGTCCTTAATTTTGTTTTTGTTAAATGCCATCCCCCCCTAGGGGCACGGCACTGGGCTTTAAAGTGGCCAGGCTTTCCACAATTAAAACAATTCCCTGTAGGTTTCATCCCTTTTTGCAATGCCATAGCCAAAGTCTCCATGTTGTAAGCCTGAGAACCCACCACTGCACATGCCTTTAATAGATCAGCCAGAGTAACCTCACCTCTAGCCACCAAGGGCTGTAAGATATGCTTGCAGTCAGCGTTTGCATTTTCAACTGCCAATTTCAGCAAAAGTTCTTTTGCAGCTTCCTCATTAGAGATTTGCCTGGTAATAGCCAATTGCAGCCTTTCCACAAAATCATTATAAGACTCAGATGCTGTTTGCTTAATTTGAGAAAAAGACCGTGCTGGGGTTCCTACATCCTGAATGCGGGACAACGCCCCAAGGACAGCTGCCATAACCACTGGAATTACATGATCAGAAAAATTAGCAGCTTGATCAGCAGTGGATTGAAACAAGCCTGCCCCATAGATTTGGTCTGGCGTATACAGCCCCCCCGAATTCCTTCCCCTAGTGACAGCTTCCCTTTGGTATTCTGAGTCAAAGACCACATACTGAGTAGAGCTCAATATCATTCTCATTAAATCTTTCCAGTCACTAGGAATCATGCGTGAGGTAGCCAAACTTGTCAGAAGCCCCTTTGTAAAAGGACTTTGAATACCATAATCTTTTACTGCTTTTTAAATTTCCCTAAGAACTGCTAAAGGAATTGGAACCCATTCAGTCTGCAGATTGCCTTGAGCATCCACTTGCCTATTGACTGGAAACAAATTCATCTGGGTAATCTCATCAGACTCTAATTTCCCCTCATTGAAAGCCTGATGCATCATGGCTTGAACTTTTCCCATTTTTGGTTGGATTTTCTCATCCACAGGCATAGGCTGTGGAAATGATAAAGCACTCTCCAGTTTTGGGGAAGGCGGGTGCAATACGATTCCTTTATAAGGAGGGGGTTCTACTAAAGTTTTTAAAAGAGGTTGTTGCTGGGTCTCTAAAGCAGTCATAACAACCTTCCAATATACCAAAATTTCAGCTGTTGCCCGTGGCTCTTCATGAAGGATAGTTCCAATTCTCCTCCATGTGTCTAACTTTAAAGAGCCTTTCTCTGGATACCAGGGACATTGCCGCCAGATCTCTTGCAGCAGCTCTCTCACATTATCTTTTGAAAGAACTATTTGCTCCCCCCCAGAGGGTTTAAAGATAAAGAAGTTTGTCCTGACTAATTTCAGCAGCTCACTAACATGCCGTTCCTGTGGCTGAGAGAGTTTTCCCCCCATGTTCCCTGAATAATCCTATTGTCCAGCAATAGTTAAGTATGTACTTTACCTATTCCAGGCGAGGAAACACGGAGGTCCGTACACGTACCACCTGCAGTGGATCACATCGGGGTCACCACTTGTGGTAGTCTCCCATGAAAAGAATGAGACACAGAGGCTGGTGTACTCGGGATGGGAGTCTAGAGCAAATTCTAGTGCTCCCTTTTATTGAGAATTTCGTACATAGTAAGCATTCACATTGTGGATTACAATAATTAGATATAATACACAGAACTGTTTACAATTGTCTGAGCTGCTTAATTGTTCCTGGTGTTTGTTTTTAATTTCCTTGCTTATCTCAGTGACCCTTAGGCAGACATGTATGTATAAGGTCTTAGACTAATCATTACCCAATACCGAAGTCAAAGTTTATTCCCACATCGGAGATATTTTGTATAATATCTATATATGTAGATGGAGAGATGGTGGATGGACAAGGTTTGGGAAAAAAATTGTGATGTTTTGCAATTCTTGCAAACATTATTTGGGTTTATCTTAGAAAATAGTAGAAAAACTCTTCAAAGGTTTTTTTTTTTTTTTTTGCTATAATCACTTAGGCTTTATATAAGAATGTTTGGTATTGGCAGCTTTATTGGGTGGGGTGGGCTTTCAGCAAGAAAGCCTTCTCTTGGCTGCTGTCCATCTTGACTGCCAGATCTTTGACTTTTCTTGCTCACTGATGAAAATCAAAACCTTTTCCTCTCTTCTTTTCCACCAATGTCATCTTGTCTATTTGTGTAGATGGTTAGGGTTTGTGGCATTTGTGGCATTTTAAAGCATTCAGTTTTCATTCCCACAGCAGGAAATTGAACCAATCAGTTATTGTCTTGGGACACAGATTTCTTGCTGCTACACTTCCTCCATTGTAGTCCATGATGGTTCATTGTGTCTCTAGACTAGAAAAGGCAACCTTACATTTTAAAATAATGAAAGTATAGGTAATATTAACTGAATGAAACATTCTTTTGCAGTGAAGTTATTATATCTGTCTGGGTGGTCAGCTGGGAGAGATTTCTAGAGATGTACCATTCTTGATAGAATGTACTACAATTTTGATTGTAAATGATTATATGGCTGATTTTGCTGCAGTATTCCTTGCTATTAAAAACTCTTCATCTCAGGTAATGTTTTTAGATAAGACTGATTCTGCAACAGTATCCCTTGTTATTAAAAACTCTTCATCGCATGTAATATACAACATGAGATGTAAAGATGTTCTTTGGAGAACATTGATGGAGATTGGAGCAGACTAAAAGGAAATTCAACAAAAGTAATACAGTATCTTTGCATATATGTCTTGGAGTAAACATGTACATCAATATCTTATTTGGCATAACTATGAGTGAGTGTGTTTAAGAGCCCCCTAAAAAGTTTTTAGGTGCAGTTTCAGAATAGAATTGGGAATGGAAAACAATTTCTCTTTAGAACTGGAGGAAGATAACAGAAAAAAATTAGAAGACTAGGGAAAGGAAAGGACTGAAACTTTTGAAATAGCTCCACCATTCCCTAGATGTTCTAAATTTGTTCTAATGCTCTAATTTAATCACAGGTAAACTCTGTGATTAAAACCTGAATTTCACAATAATGATGAGTGTTTTCTCTTCTACTCTGAGTTATGGCCTACTGAGATACTAAGATTCTAAGAGATTTTAAAAGGTGACAATCACATAATCGTATGGAAAATCCTTAGATATTCAATGTGATCCATAATTCATTTTGAATACAAAGAAACAATACCTTGTGATACATTTAGAAGAAGGACATATTAGATCAATATCAAAGTACTAATTACATAAGTAAAACACTTAAAAATATCAACTATCAGGATGAAGACGGTTGAGCTCCTGGTTAACAAAATATTAGTCTAGGTTAGTTTTGTCTAATATAATTGTCAGAGATTTAACAGACTTCATATCATCTAATGCAGGGGTGGGATTCAAATTTTTAACAACCGGTTCTGTGGGCATGGCTTGGTGGTCATGTGACTGGGTGGACATGGCTTGGTGGTCATGTTATTGGCTGGGTGTGGCCAACTCAATATCACTCACATCAAGGCACACATCTCCTCGCCTGGCCTCTCATGACTGTGGGGATGCTGCAATTGTTGTAAAATGGTCATAAGTCATTTTTTTCAGTGCCATTGTAACTTTGAATGGTCACTCCACACAAGCAAAGCACCAGCAAAGGAGGGGAAAAAACTCCAGAGAAGTTCCTGAGACAGGAAATCTAGTCCTGCCAAGAATGTAATAAGGGTTAACAGAGAAGCAGTTTCTGTAAGCAACACCAGAATGTTGTCTTCCTGCCTTCCTTACAGAATTAGGCCAGTAATTTCTTCTAACAACCGGTTCTCTGAACTGCTTAGAATGTTAACAACTGGTTCTAGTGAATAGATGTGAACTGGTAGAATCCCACCCCAATCTAATGCCATCTTCTAGCTGGCTATAGTAGCTACTTTTGTCATACAGAGTACATGGCTTTCTACAAGATGGAACCTATTCTTCAACTAATGTTCAGACATCTTTAAATATTTTCCAAACTTCTGTTCCTTTCTGAATAACAATATGGTGTTATATACTCTGAATTTTCATTCAGGCAGCCGACAAACACTAGATGTAATATTTAGATTTCAAGGGATGGTTAGAAGGCAGATTGTTTACAATCGGTGCTTTTGATTGAAAAACAAATTTTAAGGCATTGACCAAGAGACATAAAAAACTTCTGCTTCTGTATTTAAATTATTTAAATTTTCCTAAGTGATTCAATCTTTGGCAAAGCAATGACATCTTCCAAATCCAGAGGGTTTTTTTTTCTTGGCAATGGGGGCTAGCAGGCTGGAATGTGTACAAACATAATGTTTTATTTCATCAATAAGCATCCAAAGAAATAATAAATAAATGGAAAAGTAATAGGCTATGTTCTAAAATGTTTTAAGAGCTGTCCTGTCAATCTCAGGCTTCAATAGCAATAACACTTAAACTTATATAACACTTCACAGTGCTTTGCAGCACTCTCTAAGCGTTTTACAGCATATTGCCCCCAACAATCTGGGTCCTCATTTTATCAACCTTGGAAGAATGGAAACCTGAGTCAACCTTGAGCCTGCTGAGATTCGATCTGCCAAACTGCTGACAGCTGGTGTTCAGCAGAAGTAGCCTGCAGTACTGCACTCTAACCACTGTAACACTACAGCTCTTAACCCCATCATCTACCTTCCCAAGAACACAGGAACCTCTCCCTATGTTAAATATAGACTTCAGATACTGGACTATTATTCACTCCTTCAGGAATGCTTAGGGTGAAGTGTACAAAGCTGTTTTCTGAAAGAAAAAAAACAAGGAATAAGAAAAGGATCATGGTGAAGGAGTCAGCTGCCTTCCTTGCCCTTTAGGAGATGATGATTTTGGAAGCATAGTTGATTTTGAATGGCTTGCAATAGCTATAATATAGCACCATCAAAGAAATGAAAAGATTATATTTTATCTGAGGATATTTGTGTCAGCATTCCAGCAAACCTCCATTCCAATCAGTAACTCCAAGACAAACATATCTCAAAAGTACCTTTATTACCTGGCACATCTGTGGAATCCTAAAACTAAAAGTTTTTGGGCTTTCCACACATTCTAAAACTACAAATCCATTCCCCCTTAGCTGTCATCACATCACATGGCCCAATCACGATCTGTCCAAAAGTATGATCCTTATTTCATTCTGCGCCATACTAAATGACCCTGAACTGACAAAAGAATTTTATTTTGTCTACTTAGAACTACTTAATTAAAATCACTTCCCTCCCACTTTCTCAGATATGTGGCAGCATGGAATATGGCTTCCAAAGCTGACAATTTGCTTTCTACTAAGGAATGATGTCATTGGTCTTTTGCAATATTTTGGAACTGCCAGGTTCGGCATAGTTAGATGTCCACTTATCCTGAAAGAATTGGAAAATGCAAATATACAGTATCTCATTCAAGTTAGAAATAATAATACTATTAAAGTATGGAGCCTTTAGTAGCTTTCAGAAACTGGCCATCGTGTTATTAATTCTACTATGTAGAAAAGTAATGTGCTGTCCTTGAGATTATTTGCTTTTGCTACAATATCTTCCTATCCATAAAGTGAAGTAGCCACTTTTCAGTGCTGGAGAACTTGGCTGCAATATGTGCAGGTATATACAGACAATTCCCAACTTTATTTTCTTTCGAGTTTTCTTACAGTTGCTACATTTTAGTGGAAATGTGTCCTGTTATTACTCAAACAGAAGAAAACATACTGCAAGATGTACAATCATAGTTTGCTAAAACCCTGGATTTTACTTCTGAATGTCTCTTTCTTCTAAATTTCTCTTTCTTTTCTCTCTGCATTGTTTTACAGTTTGTTTTTGTGTCATCAAGTCATTGTTGGCTCTTGGCAACTGCCTTTCAGTTTCCTTCTTGGGAAGATTGTTTTCAGATTTTTCTGAAAGATTTTTCAGAAGTTGTTTGCCATTTCCTTCTTCCTAAGGCTGAAAGAATGACTGACCCAAGTCTTCATGCCTGATTCACAATCTTCCAGTTTCCAGCCTGATCCCTTAACCATTGGATCAAACTGGCTTTCATTGCTGCCTATATTCTAATTATAAAAAGGATCTGCATTATGGGATTCCAGCTGTGGCACTTAATATAGATCTTCTGACTGTGAAATTTCCACAAAACTGCAGTCTTTCAGCATGATTAGCATATTTATTTGTCCCAGCCTTTTTAAAATAACCTTTTAGCCCTTTATGGCATGGCTGCAGGATATCTGAGGAACTGTCCCACCCAATGGGACTAACTGCCCAACTCAATTGAGTGGAAAGCCCTACTTCGGATCCTGTTGGCCAAAAAAAAAAAAAAAAAAAATTGGCTGGCAGAGTCCAGAAGAAGATCCTTCTCTCTGTAATGTACTTTTGTCTAAAAGTGAAGTCTGCCCCAATACTCCTGGCTTTCTGAAAGAGCCTAAAAATTTGGCACTGCCAACAGGGGCCTGCTATGTTTAGGGTGGCTGACTGAGTAGAGATCACCATACCCAAGTCTTGGTTTTAAATTTCACGATTCCATTTTTTCTCATTTTAATTGTTTTTTTTAGTACTTTTAAACTTTTTATTATATTGTAAGCATCCCACAGTTTCAGTGAGATGGGTGGCATTGCATTTTTATAAACAAACAAACAAACAAATCCTTTGTTGTATCTTCTATTAAATGTAGATTTTTTAAAATATTCACTTTCATTAAAAAACAAAACAAAACAAGAAAGCCTCACTTCATGTCAAGCAATGGGCAGTGGTAGCTCTTTCTCATCTGCTAGCCTTTGACTTGACCTTTTCTTAAAAAAACCTAGGAACATGTCAAATGACCCCCAATATCTACAGGCAGCTACAGTGTAGTCAGGTGTTGTGTCTCATTCTGCTTCCTGCACAGATTAGGCCCAATTATCTAATAAGTATAGTTAAATCAAACTAAGCAACATATTGCATCCTATAGGCAAATAATTGTGTCTAATTGCTACTAATGGCATTTATTTGCCAGCATTAAAATTGTTCACAATCATAATAACAATGATGAAAAGCATAATACTGGTTGCGCCTTAGTATTTAAAAAGATATCTAACCAGTCTAATGACTGGCTAGAGTTTCAGTATGCCTATACAACATCCACACATGTAGTTTTTTTTAGATGAATTTTCCCATGTGACTATTTTTATTCATTTTTTTGCTGTTTTTATAAAGCTTTCTTACATCACTGTATATATTATAAAGCAACATGAATAATTTCTTATATTATAGTTATCATAGTTTCTCTCTTTATACTTAATAAATATATTCCTCTATTTTTATTTCATTAAAAAAATAAAGCACATTTATAGAACCATGCAATACATATCTTCTAAAAATTAAGATAATTTTGCTTTTATGAGAATAAGAACTAGAAAAGAAAAAAGATCAAAAAGAAAAAGAAATGCTTAAAAAAATAATATTTATCAATCTTTCCATTATTTCAACTATAGTCACAGTTCATAAATTGTAATAAGTACATTTTTGCAATAATGATAATAATCCATTTTAAGTTCCTTATATTGAATAATTTATGTGATTTCATGCTTTTTTCTTCTATATTAAGCCCAACACGCTTGCATATTATCTTCATATAGTTTGGCTTAATGAACACAATTCTTCATTTCCAAATTAAGGGCCAAATATTAATATGATTTCTGACAGTTAATTGGCAAAGATTTCATTTTCCCATATGGAATCATAAGACTAACTAATAATATACACTGCAAATATATTTTGTTGAGCTTTATAGGGTATCTTTGATTATGCTAACATAAGCAAACATACTTAAATCATTTAGTTTGGAGATAATTTTAAAAGAGAGACATTATAATTGAACAAAGACTTCTAGGTGATCTGGGATGAAATTGCCTAATTTAAAAGATTAAGTCTATAATTCAGCACCCTGGGAGGAGAACTAAAAAGTCATTATATTATTCATAGAATAAAAAATAAACATTTTAGCTAGGGGCATAGCTAACCATGCTATCTGATTTCCACATGAGATATTTTTGTATTAACTGAGTGAGTGAGAAAATGGTTGTTAAACATGCAAAAGAAACTTAGAAAAAAGGGACTATGTGATCACCAGTGGCAATCTAATAAAGGGATTTGTTACTCCACAAGGTAAACCAGACTTGGATGCCAGTCAGAGTTATAAATGCTAATACTACCTTACAATAAGGTTACATTAACAGAATCTTGCATGTCTGCATGTTCTTCCTCCTCCCCTATGACTATGGAGATACGACTATGGAGGGTCTTGTCTGAGATGCTTCCTCAAATTATCCTGAAGAAAGAAAAAAAGAAGTCAAAATAAGTTTTTGCCACCTACCCGTTCCACCTGGTTGCTTGTGGTGCTGCCGACATGAGGAGAGGCAAGGGGACATGGAGCTTCCCCATACACCCCTCACTGGTTTATGTCAGGGCCCCCACAGCCAGGTCATCCATGCCTTGACAACTGCCTTGCAGTGGCACCATCAGCAATCATGTACAGCAGGAGACCACATGACCACTGATCCACTTCTGGAGCAGGAGGCTGAGTGACATGCCAGTGCTGTGGCCACAAGGTGAGGCAGGGGGAATGGAGCTGCCTCATGTGCCCCACACTGGCTTACCTCAGGGCCCCCACAGCTAGGCAGCCCCAGCATGTTGCTCGGCCTGCTCCCTTGCCGCTACAAGAAAGCAGAAGAAGTGGGCCAGCAGTAACATGGGGTCCTGCTGGATGGGCTGCTAGAGGTGCTGTGAGGCAAGGCAAGTATTGGAGTGTAGGTGGCCTGGCTTGATGTAAGCCAGTGCGGAGTGCATGGGGCAGCTCCACCCCATCTCCTGGCAGTGGTACTGGCGCACCTTGCAGCCACCTAGCAAGCAGAAGAAGTGGGCCTCTCGTACATAGAAAAAAAAAAAAGTCAACTCCCCCCCCCCCAAAAAAAACCCTAGTGTGTTATGTATGTAAATAATTGAATAATAAATTAACCCGGGAACAGACAACCTTCAGAAAAGATTTTTTAGTTTTGTTTATGTTTTGTGTTTTGTATGTTTGTGTATTGTGTTTTTGGTAAAACTAACAAAATTTGTTTTTTATAAAAAAAAGGAAAAAAGAATCAATAAAACCTTGGAGGAATGTTAGATGAGAATAATTTAAACAAGCCAGAAATGAATATGATGACTATAAAATGGATAAATATGGAAGAGAAATGAAATTGAATAGGAGTAAAGAGAAATAATGAGAAATTTGCTGAAAGATATTTGTGTGTCCATATGGAGATGGGATAAATTGGAATTATGTTGTATAAAAATAATGTTTTGTTCGACTTGTAAGGATTTATAATGTTAAGAGGTTTTATGTGTTTATGGATTTAATGGTTAATGATGTATTGTTTTATCTTTAAAATTAATAAAAATTTGTTTCAAAAAAAAAAAATAATTGAATAAAGGCAAGCTTGGGGTAAAGTGCAGGGTTCTGGCCCTGCACTTCTGATTGGGTGTTAAGCGGCTAGATCGGATTGGTCGGGTTCTGAGAATCTGATTGGCCCTTAACGAAGGACTCTTATTGGTACTGGAGCTAGCATTTCACAAGCTCCTATTGGTTATTTAACATTAGCATTACCTATATAAGCAGAGTTGTTGTTATACAAGTTAGAAGTCACTATGCAATAAAGAGTTGAAAGTTCACCAACTAAGACTGTCTCCATTCATTCTACCCATGCCTGAATCTATGACACTGGCGACGAGGATGGGATTTGGAGACATCTGATCTTAAGGAACTTGGAAGAAAAAACAGAGCACGTGTAAAAAAACGGCGCCACCAATGGAAGCCATGTCCGGCGGCATCGTACCACCCGCTCCGTATGATCCATCCCAAGAGGATTGGGAATCCTACATGGATCGCTTTCAGATGTTCCTCGAAACGAACAACCTAAAGGACGCCACACCAGCCAAGAAGCGGGCGCTGTTCCTGACGTACTGCGGCCCGGCTGTCTTTAAAATGGCTAAAACCCTCGCGAAGCCTCGAGAAGTGAAAGCAATAAGCTGGGACAACCTCGAACCTCTCCTGAGAGACCATTACGCGCCAACCATACCCACACTTGTGAGACGCCACGAGTTCTATCAACGAAGCCAACGAAAAGGAGAGAGTGTGGCTGACTTCGTGGAAGACCTCCGGCACTTGGGAGGCCTCTGCGGGTTCGCAGACTTAGATGAAGCATTGAGAGACTGCCTAATTCTGGGATTAGATGCACTAAACGTGCAGAGCAAGCTGATGGCGAAGGGCGACATCGGCCTTGTTGATGCCATCGCCGAAGCCACCGCCGCTGAGGCAACAAAAAGGTCAGCGGCGCAGCTACGGCGAAGCCGAAACCCAACAAACCCACTGACAGGTGACATCTCACCCAGCTCAGAAGGGCAGTTGGCAACAACGCACTACGAGGACCTCTCTTCGTCGTCAGACAGCGACGAAGAAGGGGTCCATCGACTGCGTTCCGACCGGGACCCTCGTCCTAAAACCTCACGCCCTTGCGCTGGTTGCGGGGCAAACCATCCCAGGGCAGACTGCAAATTCCGCGACACACTCTGCCACGAGTGCGGGAAACGAGGCCACATCGGTCGAGTCTGTCGCAGTTTACCGGGACCAAGCCCGGCCTCAAAGGGAACCAACTTTCGCCAATCGGCAGGAAACCGTCCTGTAAGGTGAGACCCAGCAAACCACTCCTACAGATATCGAGCGTTGCAGAAAGAAGAGGCTAACCATACTATCACTATAGGTCAGGCCTCGGCCCTGGACGCTAAGAAGATTCGAGTTACAGTAGCCATAGAGAACTAACCCTGCCACATGGAGGTCGATTCGGGATCGTCCCTCTCGATGGTGTCGTGGAAGACATTAAAGCAGCTCATTCCTACCATCCAACGCCAAGACCTTCAAATGCAACACCTTATCCTTAAAGATTACCAAGGGAATCGGATCCCTGTGGTCGGGTCTTGTCGAGTCCGCGTCTCGTTTAAAAAGCATACGGCATACTTACCTCTAACGATCACCCATAGGGACAGGCCTAGTTTGTTGGGCCTCCAATGGTTTGCGCCACTCGGCATCGAACTAGCCGGTGTGAACCGAGTCGGTGATTGCGAGTGGGAGGAGGATCTTATGTCTGAATTCAGCGATGTCTTCGCAGATCGTCTGGGCGAGTATAAGGGGACCCCAATTTCATTCAGCCTCGACCCTAAGGTCGCCCTGATCCGTTTAAAGCCCCATCGAGTTCCGTTCGCCCTTAAGGCCAAGATAGATGAACAACTTGACAAACTAATTAAACAAGCCATTGATCATTCAACCCATTGATCATTCCCCATGGGAAACTCCTATTGTAACCACCATTAAACCAGATGGGTCAATCCGAATCTTTGGGGACTACTGGGCCACTCTAAACCACGCCCTCCAGCAGAACGCATATCCAGTGCCGGTGGTGCAGCACCTCCTTCATTCTCTGGGAGGTGGAAAGGTTTTTGCTACGTTAGATTTAGCTCAAGCCTATCAACAATTGCCCGTGGACGATAAAACAGCCCAAGCCCAAACGATAGTAACGCACAGAGGTGCTTTTAAATGTACCCGATTGCAGTTCGGGGTGAGTGTGGCCCCGGGAATATTCCAAAGTTTAATGGAACGATTGTTACAGGGAATCAAGGGTGTGGTTCCGTATTTTGATGACGTATTGATTGCAGCTCCTAGTAAAAAAATTCTGCAGAATCGTTTAAAATGTGTGCTTAAAAAATTCCAAGAAGCGGGATTGAAAGTAAAAAGGGATAAATGTCATCTGTATACCGACAGTGTTGAATTTCTAGGTTATCACATTGATAGGCAGGGTATCCACCCTACTGAGAGTAAATTAAGGGCGATTAGAAATGCTCCCAGACCTCGTAACAAAACTGATCTTCAAGCATTTTTAGGCCTTATCAATTTCTACAATGTGTTTTTACCGCATAAGGTGACTGTGGCTGAACCATTACATCGGTTATTAGATAAGAAAGCATTGTGGGTTTGGGGTTACCGAGAAGAAAAAGCGTTTAGAAATGTAAAAAATTTACTTACATCTGATTCTGTACTTATGCAATATAATGAAACATTACCCTTGGTTATAACTTGTGATGCCTCACCCTTTGGGGTGGGCGCTATTTTGAGCCATGTGCTACCTAATGGAAATGAGGCTCCCGTTGCATACTTTTCAAAGACTCTATCCCAGGCAGAACGTAACTATGGACAAATAGACAAGGAGGCTCTTGCAATTGTGTCAGCCGTAAAAAAATTCCATGAGTATGTATATGGAAGGACATTTACAATTGTAACCGACCACAAACCTTTATTGGGGATAATCGCTGGGGACAAACCAACTCCCTATATATTGTCCCCAAGAATGACTCGATGGTCAGAGTTTCTAGCTGCTTATAATTATCGATTGTTACATCGACCGGGGAAAGCCATTCCCCATGCTGACGCACTCAGCAGAGTACCACTACCAGAGACCCTCGACGATCCGGCACCAACAGTATCGGCGTTACAAATTGAAACGCTCAACTCGCCTCCTATGACCGCTCGAGATATCGCGAGGGAGACCAGACGAGACCACACCCTAGCACGAGTCCTAGGCTGGGTAGAGCGTGGATGGCCATTGGATCAGATCCCAGATGACTTCGCACCTTTTAAAACAAGACAGACTGAACTTTTTTCTCAAAAAGGCTGCGTTATCTGGGGCGATAGAGTCGTCGTCCCAGAACGACTCCAAAAGACGCTGTTACAAATCTTGCCACGATGGACATCCCGGGATCGTGCGAATGAAGGCACTCGCACGGAGCTACGCTTGGTGGCCAGGCATGGACCGACACATCAAGCGATGGGTCAAGGCCTGCACCAAGTGCCAACAAACCAGCAACGTACCACCAAAAGCTGCACTGACTGAATGGGAGACGCCACGTGGACTCTGGTCCAGAATCCACCTGGATTTCACAGGGCCGATCAAAGGATAGACATTGCTGTTGACTGTCGATGCATACTCTAATTGGTTAGAAATTCATCGAATGGCCAATACAACCTCCGAGGCAGTCATTAAAGTCCTCAATAGACTCTTTGCAACTCATGGATTGCCGGACGTCCTGGTGTCTGATAACGGATCACAGTTTACAGCGCTAATGTTTGAACAGTACCTTGCTGACAACGGCATCCGCCATGCGCTCACCTCGCCGGCGCATCCTGCTACCAACGGCCGAGCAGAACGCATTGTACAATTTGTAAAAAAGACTTTACAAAAGCTGGACTATGATAATATTGATGAAAAAATAAACCGCATTCTACTTCTACAACACATCACTCCGCACAGCGAAACCGGCAGAACTCCCACTGAATTTCTCATGGGGCGAAAACTCCGTTCCCGCCTCGACCGACTGCACCCTGCTTACAAGCCAGAAAAACCTCCAGGATCCAGCGGATGCTACCGTACCTTCAAGGTAGGCGACCCCGTTTATGCAAGAAATTTATCAGGCGAACCAGTTTGGATTGAAGTAACGGTAATACGCGAGACTGGGCCCAGATCCTATATTGTAAAATGTATTGATGAGAGACTATGGAAAAGACATATTGACCAATTACGGTCACGACTTATAACTGCTAGCCAACAACTTCCCAACGACCAAACTGAGGGGGGGAAGGAAGAGAAGATGACGATATGCCAGAAAACCTGTTCCAGGAAAGCGAATCAAGTGAAACCCAGGAAATGGAGCAGGAAGAAGAATCGTACGCTCCAAGGCAAATCACAGCAGAACAAGAAGCCGAGCCACTACAAAACAACACCCCACCTCAACGGGACTGCACGCAGCCAGTCCAAAGAAAATCTGACAGACCCAAGAGACAACCGTCCTATTTAAAGGACTACATAGTCACAAACTAATTGTGAAGCCAGGGGGAAGGGGTGTTATGTATGTAAATAATTGAATAAAGGCAAGCTTGGGGTAAAGTGCAGGGTTCTGGCCCTGCACTTCTGATTGGGTGTTAAGCGGCTAAATCGGATTGGTCGGGTTCTGAGAATCTGATTGGCCCTTAACGAAGGACTCTTATTGGTACTGGAGCTAGCATTTCACAAGCTCCTATTGGTTATTTAACATTAGCATTACCTATATAAGCAGAGTTGTTGTTATACAAGTTAGAAGTCACTATGCAATAAAGAGTTGAAAGTTCACCAACTAAGACTGTCTCCATTCATTCTACTCATGCCTGAATCTATGACATAGTGCTTATTTCGGAACCCAAAAACATGGATAAGTATTTGAAATGTAAAAGTTTCATGTAAAATGTAAAATCTAATGTGTTCACGATAATAATCCATGCAAAATATATATCTGAAGTATCTAATTTCTAAGTCACAAGTAAATGAATTTCTAGTCCTCAACTCTTTTTATCCACCATTTAATTACCCTCAAAAGCAAACATGAACAAGTTATTCATTGTTTTCATACAAATAGAACAATAACTTTATAAACCTCGAACTATAATTCTGTTTAATTGTGGTGATTCTAGCAGATGATACTTAAAACACCTTTGGAAAGGTGCGGACTAAACAAGCAATTATTGATAGTGAGGAACTGTGGGAGAAAAGAGGTATTTCATTAAACTATAATAAATTATAAATGCAGCAAGCAAAATATAAGAAAAGAATGGAATAACGAGGATACACATCTGTGATAAAAATAAGAAAACTATTCACATTCTGGAAATAACTAGATATAAATCCCAGATAGTTTATAGAACAGTCAAAGTTATAATTATAGAGTTTTTAGAAATTATTCTAAGGGCAGAAGCAAGAGATACGATAATCTCTCTGGAAATGTATGGTATTGATTTTTTACTTTAGATGTTATAGGATGTATATATGTGAGGCCTGATCCTTTTTTTCTTCATTTTTAATCATTATAGATCTAATATATGAGATGGTGAAGAATATCTTTTCACAAAACTAGAGATAATATGGCTGCTTGGATGTGATATCAGAACCAAAGAAACACAATTGGAGAAAGGATAACAGATTTCTAAAGTCAAGTTTATTCCCTTATTGCCACAGCTGATGTGATCTTTTTTGAAATAGTACAAGAAGACAGAGTGAAGGTCAAACATCTTCTTCATATGGTCCACAAATAATCATTTCATTTGGATTCATACATTCAAAGAAAAAAAAATCTGATACAGTTAGATTGAGGTGGATTTTGTGGCAGATACTATAGAGAGAGATCAATGGTGGGATTCAATGGTGGGATTCAATGGTGGGATTCAATTTTTTTTACTACCAGTTCTGTGGGTGTGGCTTGGTGGGCGTGGCAGGGGAAGGATACTGTAAAATCTCCAGTCAGAGGGAGCATTTGCCAGTTCTCCGAACTACTCAAAATTTCCACTACTGGTTCTCCAGAACTGGTCAGAACCTGCTGAACACCATCTCAGAGTGAAATGGGTGTGTTTGACAAGAAATTCTTGCCTCAAACTGCTACAATAGTTTGGTCAGGTAAGAAGCACTACTGGACATTTGAAAATTCTTCATTTGCTATTTCTGGGATTTTCCATTAATACTTGAACCAAGATTTATATGGGTATGTGTGGTTGGAGAATTGAGTGGGGAAGGTGAGCAGGACTTTAATGCAACCAACAATTCTTCTTCCTGGATTTCTCATAGTTCATGTTCTCCAGATCCCATTCACCCAAGCCTTTAATGAGGATTCTTATCCAGAATCTGAACAATTAAAATATCAACTGACAATTAAAATGATTGAATAAATATTA
This sequence comes from Hydrophis major, assembly GCA_033807585.1. Taxonomy (NCBI): domain Eukaryota; kingdom Metazoa; phylum Chordata; class Lepidosauria; order Squamata; family Elapidae; genus Hydrophis; species Hydrophis major. Next base: position 110,393,684 of record CM066328.1, on the reverse strand, counting down.
ACTAACCCTTTTTGGAATATGAAATCTTGTCAGGAATTCAAAACCTTGTAAAATTTTTATTTAATTTGGTATTATATTCAGCAGTTTTTGAATGTCTTCCCAACTCTAATCCCTTTATTTAAGTACTTAATAATGTTTAAGAAATCATTATCGTGATTGCTCAAGTTCCCAAAGAAATCTTTCTATTTAAAAAAAGGCTCAGTCCCCATTATGGTACTTTTAATTCCATCAATGCTTCTTTTTTATATATTTGCTTTACTATTTATACATGTACTAAAGATTTGAAATACTTAAGGAAGTATACAGATGTGTTCATCTGATAGTAATTGCTTGATCAGAAACAAAACAGATAAGATATGATAAACATTGCAAAGTAAAGAATGAACTACGTTACAGTCAAATGGCTAAAAACAAGCGTTTTGCTGTCAAATGTGGTACATAAAGTTTACTGTGTTGTTGCTAAGTTACAGTGTGATTTGTTTACTTAAGTAGAAGCTCATAATATGATATTTATTTATTTATTTGATTTCTCAATTGCTTACAAGATAATAGGTATAAGTATATACATAGTTATGAATACATGAAATGGGTACATATAAGAAAAATAAAATAAAAATAGGACAGGGACACTAGGCACATTGGTACGCTTATGCACAGCCCCTACAGACCTCTTAGAAAAGGGATGAGGTCAATAGTAGACAGCTTAAGGTTAAAATTTTTGGGGTTTGGGGAAGAAAACACAGAGTCAGGTAGAGTATTCCAGACATTGACATCTGTTGCTTAAGTCATATTTCCTACAGTCAAGTTTGGTGCGGTTAACCTTGAGCTTGTATCTATTGTTTGCTCTTGTGTTGTTATGGTTGAAGTTGAAGTATTCATTGACAGGTTGCAATTTATGATTTTATATACTATATTTAGATTGGACCAGAGGCAACGTAGTTCTAGTTTTCTAGGTCTAGAGTTTCAAGTCTGGTGGAATAAGGTATTCTGCAATGATTAGAGGAGTGCAGAACTCTTCTTGTGAAATATTTCTGGACTTTCTCCACTGTGCTAATATCAGATACATAATGTGGGTTCCATACTGATGAGCTGTATTCGAGTATTGGTCCAGCAAATGTTTTGTGTGCTCTAGTTAGTAGTGTGATATTACCAGAGAAAAAGCTATGCAGGATTAGGTTAATGACTCTTAATGCCTTTTTGGCTATGTAGTTACAATGGGCTCTAGCACTTAGATCATTAGAGATGAGTACTCCAAGGTCCTTGATAGAGTTTGGATCATCAACAAGGTCTTGACTATTCAGCTTGTATTTTATTTTCTGATGTTTTTTGCCAATATGTAAGACAGATCATTTATTTGTTGAGATTTGAAGTTGCCATTTGTTTGACCATTCTGATACATAGTCAAGATCTTTTTGAAGGGTAGCAGTATTGTCTGTGGTATTGAACAGCTTTACATCATCAGCAAAGAGAACACAGTTGCTCTTAATATGATCACAGAGATCATTTATATAGAGTATGAAAAGAGTTGCTCCTAAAACACTGCCTTGGGGGACACCACTATTGACAGATACAGAATTTGATAGGACACTTCCAATTTTGACCATTTGTTGTCTGTTTGACAGGAATGCTTCTATCCAGTTATGCAGGTGTCCGGAGATACCATAAGATTTTAGTTTTAGGAGTAGTTTGTTGTGTACTACTGAATCAAAGGCTTTATAGAAGTCTATGTAGATTGCGTCTATTGTTTTGCCCTGATCGAGTTGTGTAGTCCATATGTTTTTGCAGTGTAAGAGTTGCAGATTACAGGATAGTTTTTTTCTGAAACCAAATTGTTTATTGGAGAGTAGGTTGTTTGTCTCTAAGTGGAGGATAATGGATTGGTTAATAATTGATTCCACGACTTTACAGGTGACGCATAAGCACATTGGTCTGTAATTTTCAATGAGGCTGGGGTCTCCCTTTTTGAAGATGGGGATGACTGTAGCTTGTGACCATAGGTTAGGCAAGGAGCTGGTCCTGAAAGATTTTTCAAAGATTATGCTTAGAGGTTCTGCTATGGCAGTGGATAGCTTTTTAAGAAGTAGGCACATATTCCATCCGGTCCAATAGATAGAGATGGTTTTATATTGCATAGTGCTTTTTCAACATTGTCTTCTGTAAAATTGATATGTGTTAGATCATTGTAGTTTTCTGTGGTTTGGCTAGGAAATACTGGGCATGATCCATTGCTGTTTACAAATACTGAGCCAAAGAATGCATTAAAGATGTTGGCATTAATGGTGTCGTCATTGCAGTCTTTACCATTAAGTCCTATCAAGGTGGGATGGACCTTTAGTCTTTTAGTTTGTTGTTTACAAAATTGTAAAAAGCGTGGGTGGAATTGGTGTGTAAAAGGTTTTCCTCTTGTTTAATGTGATAATTGGTGCATTCAGTCTTTATCTGGTGGCATAAATTTTTGTATCAGCTTTTGAAATTGGCAAGGTGACTAGATTTGTTTTTCTGCCAGAGTGATCTCTTTTTGGATTGAAGTTTCCTTATTGTTATGGGTAATCTGTTTTTTGTTTTTGTTTTGGGAGTTGTTGTTGGTACATATAGTTTGATGACTCTTTTGACTTCAAGTAAAAATATGTTGTAATGGTCTTCAACAGTATTGCATCCAGTCAATAGAGATTGCCAATCAAGGTACACATATAGTTATGTGCCTACCTGAGTAGTTATTTATTTCAATTAGTCCCCTGAACTAAAGAAACTTTAAACATGATTTTGATTGTGCTGTTGCTATCATTGGACTGCTATTCTATATATTACAGATATGTGGAGTCAAAGGAAAGACATTTAAAAATGGAAACTGACCAGTTACAGGTGTTGATTCAGTTGACAAAAAATAATCTATACCACTGAAATATCTATGAAGCATACAACAAAAAAGGAATATACACAAGTGTCAATAAAGTGAAATTCTTGGAAAAATAAAATATAAAATAGTGTCCTTTTTCCATTGGGGGTCACTATTACTAATTTATCAATTGCTTCTTTATGAATCATGAACTCAAGTGAAAACATTTTTCAGTTTGCAAATTAGAACATGAAGATCTATTTCCTTTGATGAGTAATTGAACACCCTATTTGCTCTTGGACTAGTTCTTTAATTAAATCATGTTCACAATTCACACATTAATGAATTTACAAATCATTCATAAATCATATATATTATTTCTATTTTTGTAATTACCGTAACATAAGACTTGTCGAGGAATTGGCTAATTGAAAAAAATTAATTTATTATGGAGTTTAATTTTATTCCACATTTTATCAAATGATTATTTAAACTCATCCAAAACTTATTGACTTGAAAGTTAATAGATCTGCTCTCTTTAAATAACTGTAGGTATCATTAATAAAGTCTTTCCCAATCACTAATCTCCAAATAAATTAGAACTGCAGTCACCAGATGTCCCAGTCAACTTTGGCCATCACACTGGGATTTCTGGGGTTAAATTTCTAATATAGTTGGAAGATGTCATTCTGGAAAAGATTGAAATATCCAACTTCTTGATTATTGTACAAAGCAATGGGTTGGGTTTTCCTTAACAGCTTTGCTATGCAAATATTGGTAATCTGAATCCAGGCATGGATAGCAAATTATCTAAACCAATTATCTGAAGTAGAAACCTGTATGTATTTGCTCAGAAATAAGCTACACTTGAAATTAGTTACACTGAATGGATTTTCTCCCTGATAATGAATATAAGATTGTATTCTAAAATAGCCCACATTGATTGATTTCCAGGCGAACATTCATGTTCATATGTTAATGCTATCTCTACAGCAAGGTGTCAAACTCACATCATCATGGTTGCATCACATGATGTATGAGGACTTTTCCTCTTTGCTAAACTTGGCTTGGGCGTGGTCAACATGTGACACATCGAGCCTGTGGGCTGGGAGTTTGACACACTGCTCTATTAGCTATCTTATTTAGGAAAATTTTAGGGAAAATGAAGGTAACGTTGTTTCAGAAACTTGCAAAAATGGTAGATAGACATGTCATACTTTGGTATGTAATGCTTCTATAGCTTTCACTCCTGGCTTAATTTCACTAAATTTTTTTTTACCTTTTTCACATCCATTTTAAAAGTACACATATATTACATTTGTGCACTTTGAAGAAGCAGGAAGGAAAGGGTATTTATGTATTTGAACCTTTCTCTTAGAGAAGACTCATGACAATACTGTGAACACCTAAGAAAACAAGCAAAAACAAGCAAAATAATTATTAAATAAATGAATTCAGAGTTCTCACTCTGAATTCATTTATTTAAAAACCATTTTGCTTGTTTTCTTAGGTGTTTACAGTATTGTCAGGGGTCTATTCTAAGAGAAAGTTTCACATACATGCATAATCTTTCCTTTCTGCTTCTTCAAAGACCAATTTTCACTTCCATAGATCATCACAGGGAATACCAGGGCTTGGACTATGATTTTTGAGGTATAGACACATCAGGGCAATCAAATATCTTTTCCAAGACCTTCATGGTTGCACTGCCAAGTGCTAATCTGTACTGTATTCCTCTACTGCTTACTCCTTTAGCATTGATGGGTGATTTTACAAGGCAGGATCTATCTTCAATGATTTTTATGATGTTGTAATATTGCTTCTTGTCTCTTATAATAGCTTTCTGAAATTTATTTTTTCAGTTCCTTTTTTTAGATTTGTGTCTTTTTTGTCTTTTCTTCTTTTTTCAGACATGTTCATTATTTCTTCTGATATCCAGTTTGCTTTATTCAGGTTCTTTATTTTTGGCAATTTATTTTCAGATGCTTCCTTAACAACTTCTTTAACTTCATTCTATAGCTCTTTTGCTTGTCAATCAAAGGTTCAGGACTTCTGATGCTGTCATTGAAAAATGATGGGTATATGTTCAAGGTCATATTGTGGAAATGGACTGGTTTTTTTTCTTCCTCTTTTTTACCTTGGAACTTGCACCAGCAGTTTATGATCTGTTCTACAGTCAGCACCTGGCCATGTCTTTGAAGTTTTAATTGAGCTCTTCCACATCTAACACTACTTTAAAAGCAATTCTAGCAAATGCTTTTGAAGGCAGGAGATAAATTCCAAATACTGAAACAAATGGACAGTTTTATCCATTGAATCAACCCCACTTTAAATACTGCTACAATTTCAGTAGATGTAATTCATGCAGAGCTCACTTATCTTCTTGAAAGCACAGCATAGAACACTGAACTAGGGTAACAATTAAGGGATGCAAAGCAGAATTTGCGTTTTGTAATAGAAAAGGAATAATTAAAGGTCTATTACCAAACACTAAAATAGCATGCAGATCATCAAGCCCAGAAAGAGAAACTAATTTAAGAATTTCTGCCATTCCAATCATTAGCTGTGTTAGAAACTAAACGAATACATAGACCACCACACATGTGGCTTCCTAGACTCTCACTAATTAGATTTAATTGTTTAATTCAGATTTAATTGGGACAAAATTGCTTGAGACAGATGATGACCTAGACTTGCGGAGATGCCTTATTGATATTCTGCTCAAGAAGAGGTCTCATATAACTTAAATGATGCTCTAACCCTGAAATTCACATGCCTGCATCTTTTGATGTTACCTAATGAAACCCCATCCATCATGTGCAATATTGCCAAGCTAAATCCAGAGAGCAATTAATCAATACAGAAGACATGCTTACTAGCGAGAAAACAGAATCTATTATGTGATCACACCAGAAATGTATTTTCAGCCTTAACAAACAGACCAGACAGGAAACACAATCAGATAAACTAATTCTACTTTATTGTTAAGGTACATTAAGAGAATCTTGTAAGTCTGGAAATACAAATAATCTGCGATATTTTTTACTGCCCAAGAAACCAGGGAGGGGGTCTGTCTGAATCTCTTTCTCTGCCCAATATCCAGTTATGCCTTCTCTTATCTGATTGTTCCCTTGCCCTTCTCTCAAAATATTTATGGAATTGAAGCAGTGAAATTCAGTACAGATCAGAAAGATAAATAACTTTCTTCATATTGACAGAGAAAATCTGAACAGCTTTCCCTGAAAATATAGGCATATGTGTTGAGAGTGGGGCTGAATTGCATAACCCTAGCACCCATCTGTATACCCAATTATTAAATGACTAAAGAAGCATGTAAGCTTATTATTCCTTAACATAACTTAATATAGCATCTTGCTGAGATAATTATCTTGTCCTGATTTCTAGTGCTGTGCTTGTTGGTTGAGGAAACATATGGTCCTCACTGGAAGATTATTTTCAGGATCCTAACTGGCTGCAAAATACTATTGTCAATATTTTCTACTTTCCCTACTTAGATACAGATATCACACCTGGTATCTACCAATATCTGAATAAATCACATGAACCCATAAGACTCTGAAAGGTAGGAGAAAGTTCAAAAAAGCTTATATAGTTCTCGGGCAATTTAAAAAAGAAAAGCTATTTTGTAGTGCAGAAAGAATCAAGGTAAAACTGAATTAGGGTAAATCTTGGTCAGGGAATAAAATCAAATGAGCATTGTGTAATCAAGAGAAAACATTGCCAGAATATTCAACTTGATAAATGAATTGATGAAAAGGCCTATCTGAAATTTTATTCATATTAGTAGAGTTAGATGTCCATTGGATAGAACCTCTTAATTTCTTAGGTACACTTGATCTATAGAGAAAATTCTGCAACATAATTTTTTATTTCTTCATTTTTTTCTACTTGTATATTTCATTCTATATTTACGGTTTCCTGAGGGGGCAGGGAAATAATCTTTGCTTGTTATAAATAATTGGAAATAAACTGTTCTACTACCATCCTGAACTACCAAAATAAATATTCTTTATCAGAAAAGAATATTCCTTCCTTCTTAAAAATCTATATAATTATATCGCACAAAGTGCAGGTGCTTTAACAACTGCCAAATTCGTATGTCACTGGTCTGCATGTATAATATTAATGGAAATTCTCCACATACTTTGAATAACATGAGAATTAGATGAGAACATTATCCCATTTTGTACCGCTTCAGAATTCAGTATTTTGCATTGGTTAGCTTGCTGTCAAAGAAAATAAAAATACAAACTGAAGAGGGAAAAAGATTTATTTTTGTATGAAAAAAAATAAGAAGGAAAAATAAAGAAAATTCCTGAAAAATACAGAAATTTATAGAATGTAAATTTTTTCTTTCTTTTTCCTTTTTGGAATGAGAGGATTTTATATACTACTTGTAAGAATCCAACTGTTGAAGTTTAGCTAAAGGAACAATATTCAGATTATTTTGGAAGATTGCATTTTATTCTTTCATTAAATTTTAACATTTAGTTTCTTGATTTTAAATACCGTGTTTCTCACATAATAAGGCCGGACCTTTTTTTTTTTTGACCCCCGAAAAACCGGCTAGGCCGTCTTTTTGGGGGGTGACTTAATTCCCCCCCGTTGCAACCTCGGGTAGGCGGGCGGCGACAGCTTGGATGTTCGGGAGACCTTCCACCACTGTTGCTTTTCCTTCTCCCTTGCTGCTGCAGCGTTACAGTAACGCCACGGCGTTTGGTGCAGCCACGGGTGGCCAGTCAGGGCTCCTCCCTGCAACCGGAGCCCTGAGGAGACATTTGGCTTCAGGCGCTCCTGTCGCCGCCTTCCCTTTGCCTTTGAAGGTAATTATTTTAAAAACCTCCACTTATCACACCAGGGCTGCGCCGGAGCCATGCAGGCTGGGCAGAACCGGGAAAGCAAGTCACGGGTGTTTCCTAGTTCTGCCCAGCCCGCACAGCTCTGCCGCGGCCCTGGCGGGATGAGCGGAGGGCCCGGCGGGGAGGCACTCGCTGCCTTGGTGACATTTTGGGTGCCTCCTCACCCATCGCAGGTGGCGGTGGTGGCGGCAAGAGGCGGCACTTCGCTGAGGTAAAAAGAAGACAGCGCAGTCACCTTGCTTGCTTTCCCACCTGCCCGCCCCAGACGGCCTCAGGAGCAGCGGCAGTGACAGCAGGTGCGCACATTCCTGCCGGCGAAGGGAGGAGAGGCGAGGAAAGAGAAGGGATTGTGGCGGCAGCAGCAGTCACAGTATTGTCTCATAGTGGGGCAAGGCTGGCAAGCTGAGGTGGCTGCACCAGAGAGCATCGCTGCCGACCCTGTCATGAGGATAAAGAAGCGGGATAGAGATTCAGTCAGACGTCAGCCTCGGCTAGAGAAAAGAGCCAGCCTCTCAGAGCACACCGGTGTCTTCCCCCCCCCCCTCTCTCTATGTATGAAAGAGCTTGCCTTGCTCGGAGTGTTTGGCAAAGCACACGAGTTTCGCAGTTGGAGAGGGAAGCGACGGCGAAAAAGATGTGGCAGAAATGGCAGGATGTTGCAAGTCAGGACCTTGCATTGAAGTAGCCCGGGGGGCACGTAGCCACCTACCTCCAGCCCACCTTGAGGATTTGCCTTTTGTTGTTGGTATACTTGGCTTCAGGCGCTCCTGTTGCCGCCTTCCCTTTGCCTTCGAAGGTAAAGCAAATTATTTTAAAAACCTCCGCTCATCCCGCCAGGGCTGCGGCAGAGCCGTGCGGGCTGAGCAGCACCCGCGGCTCGCTTTCCTGGCTCTGCCCAACTTGCACGGCTCCGGCGCGGCCCTGATGGGATGAGCGGAGGTTTTTAAAATAATTCTTTACCTTTGAAGGCAAAGGGAAGGCAGCCACAGGAGTGCCTGAAGCCAAGTGTCTCCTCAGGGCTCTGGTTGCAGGGAGGAGCCCTGACTGGCTGCATGTAGCTGCACCAAATTCTGCGGCGTTGCTGTAATGCCGCGGCAGCAAGGGAGAAGGGAAAGCAACAGTGGCGGAAGGTCTCCCGATATGAAGTGCCCCACCAACGCAGGCAGCACCATATCTGGGCATGCAACAAAGTACTTCCTAATGGCAAGCCCCCCCCGCTTTCCCCCCCATTTCGCATGTTTAATATGGGGCTTAATTTGGGGGGAGGGCTTAATTTGATTTTATGCCAATAAATCATGCTGGGGCTTCCTATTGGTGGAGGCCATATTGTTGGAGAAACACGGTAGTTGGGATGAACACACACAATATTTTTTTAATTTTTTTACCTTACTTCTGTCTTCAGCTTTATGATCTCATTTTATCTTACAGTTTGCAAGTTACTTTCTCAGTCTCAACAGTGTGAGAATAATAAGTCTGACTAATCTTATAGAATTGAATAAATATTATGATATTTACAAGGCACTCTGAAAACTGATGTATTATATAAACATGGACCATCATAATTGATCTTGTCTCATAATGTGCTTTCCCTATTTCTGCCTGAAATAATTGAGTCAAATATGTATATATTACAGAGGTGCTCTACTTCTGCAGAACTAGCAACTAAATTTTTCAAATTATTACTACTTGGACTCTATAGGCTGGGGATCATGTAGCATGATGCAATGATATCACAGGGAACAGGGCCAATTAAAAATGATGGGGACAAAAGGAGCTAGAATCTTAACACTTGTATTAGTTCTGTAGAAAGTTAGCACCCACCCCTCTTCTAGAAGAATGAAATATTCTAGGAAATGTTAAAAAGGCAGAATATTATACCTCCCTGGATAGAAAAGGAGAAACATGCTTTTGGAAAGCAGCCCTCCACCTTTGTTAATAGCCCCAGAAAGACTTGGCCATCTTATCTACAAGAAAAGCTCCAGGATGATAGGATTAGCCCTCACTCAAGATCCAAACCAGGACAAAGTCATTAAACCATAATAGGAATTGCCCAACACCCTTTTAATTTTCAATTGTCCAACAAGCCTCTTCATTACATGATCACCCAGCAAGATTCAACCAAGTCTGGAACACAGACAGCCTACAAGGTTAGCTGGAGCCCTGCATAATCCCCTGGGAGTCTGACAACCAATAGGATACATTTCTTGCACAGGAACAATAAGCTCTAGGGCAAGGCCAAAGGGAGGCTATAAATACAGTATATCTCACTCTACACACCATGTGTTCAGCTGCACCAGGACCATGTGCTTAATGGTTCTGCTCCATTAAACCATCCTTCCAAGCAGTCTCCATATTTCCAGTGTCTTTCTCCTCACTTGGAATTAACTCAGATGGACATTTCTTCCAACAGTTCTAACGTAGCTTCAGTCATGGAAAGTTAAGGACTGACTTTGAGCAGTAGAGACGTGGTAATCAAATGTGAAAGCCAGCTTGGTGCAAAGGCAGTAGACTAAAAGCTGAGAGATGTGAGTTCTAATCCTACTTCAGGATAATTTTGTGCCAGTCAGTTTCTCTCAGCCATAGGAAGAGGCAATGGGAAAGCACATCTAAATATGTTGCCAAGAAACTTGCAGGGATATGTCAACATCAGCCAGGGTTGGGTCTATAAACAGCAACAATAAAATAATTATGCTGAATTGAAAAGTTAAGATTAAATCATGCACAAGCCATAACTGCATTCTTTATTGGCTGTGTGTAATGTTTCCCTCCAGTGCAGAAAACAGGGAAGGCAATGAGGCAGTTTCCTATGCAAAGAAACAAATATGAGGTCCTGGGGATTGAATGGAAAAGACTTCTAATTCTCTAGATACATCTGTTTATAGGTAGGAATGGCTTTCTTGGTCCTTCCTTTACCTACTAAAACATAAGTTCCCACCCAAGATCTAGTGTAGAAAATTGGAGTAACACATTTGGAATAAACAGAATAACAAGCAGGGAGGAAGTGGCTGGGGAGGGAAAAGAGATAAATCAATTAGAATAGAGCTGGAAGAGACCTTAGAGTTCTTATAACACAACCCCCCCCCCCCCCCCCCAGCAGATCTTATACCATCTCAGACAAGTGACTGTCAAGTCTCTTCTTAAAAACCTCCAGTGATGGAGCATTCACAACTTCTGATGGCAAGCTGTTTCACTGGCTAACTGTCCTCACTGTTCGGAAGTTTCTCCTTAATTCCTCCTTGAGAAGGAGGAAATGCCATTAACTGCCTGCCCACTCCAAGTACTAAAGATGTTTTGTGAAAAGGACACAACTGGATTAAAATCTCACATTTATTTTGTTCTTTTTTAAAAAAAGTTTTGAAATACTCACATTGAGACGTTTCGGGACAGTAATGTCAGATAGACAGCTGGAGAGAAGACAAATAAGTGCAGAAAGAAGTGTTATTTTTGAAAAGTGGGTGAGACATGCAGGGTCTTTGCCATACCATCAGTGAAAGACATCTGAAATGCAGACTCAAGTCCTGTCACTATAAAGATTTACATACCTTCTTAGATTTCTTCCAGGTATTGTTTGATAATGACATTTATTGCTGAGGTAGAAATAGCTGTGCTATGATCATCGAAAGCTGCTCACAGTATTAGTTCAACAACATTACATTGAAAGATTATGTTGTGGCATCAGAAGAACAGACCTTTCACATTTCTGAGGGATTTGCACACTAGTCATCTTTAGATGTATTCAGTTACAGTTTTCGAAAGTGTTTGACCCAGTTTGGGCTTATAGAATAAGATATTTGAAACATCTAGAAGAAATGTCTCTCTGCCTACTCCTATTTCTATGGAGAAAAATGTTAATTTTACATTGAACAGGGTAAGTATTAGTTAAATAAGTGAATCTTGAGACCTTCTACATGTACCTCCATGCTTTCAAATATAATCTATATCTTTCTAATATATTTTAGTTTGTTATTTATTTGTATGCCATCTTTATTAAATTTTATAAATACCTCAAGGCAACAAATATACCTAGCACTCCTTTTTCTTTTTCCTTCTCCTTGTTAACTGTATCTTAGCAAGATACTGCTGGAACAATGAGAAGGAAGGTCATTGTGCCTTTATTGTCCCATACTCTGTCCTAAATTTCTAGCTCAATTTTTAAATATTTCCAAAGAGAAGTAGATCCTTATTTATTCAGCATCATTCAGTATCATGGCTAAGACAGAGAAAGTGCAGAATACTTCTAGTTTCAGAGGTAGAGGGGCAGAGGACACATTTTGTGTTTCAGATAAATATTTTTGTCATAAAATAGAATTGTTCCTTCTTTCCCTATTTGTATTTATGAAACTACCAAGAGAAATTAATTGGAAGGCATATGAACCATAACTAGCCCAATATACTGTACCCTGACTGTATTGCTTCTTAGAATTGGACACAACCTGTTCTTCTTAATATGGTCCTCTCCAAATACATTGGCTGGGAATTCTCAACCCCAAATTGCATCAACCAACAGCTACAATACATGGCAAATAGCTTCAGTTCCATTTTATGAATCCCAAGTGTGCATCTGATTCAGTTTATAAATTCAGCTGTCCAGGTATTTTCCAGAACACCTAAAATATGAGGTAATACAAAGGTCTCTTGGTGAGCCAGGAATTAGTTTTATGGGTCCCTCTTCATTTGTGATGTAATATGATTGAAACTGGAAGTACTTCATGAAAGGAACATTAACATTTAAATCAATGGCTGATCCTTTCTCTAAACAGTGCTGGCTTTAAGCATTTTTTTTTTTTTAAAAAATACTGTCCTATCACTTTCTTTTCCTGGATCACAAAAATGTGCTTTCATGACAATAGACACAGACTCTATCAAATGCATAGGGTGATATGTTGCTTTGATCCCCATTCATTTGAGCATTCCTTATCTTTTTAGCTCACATTTACACTTTGATAGCTCTTTATCCTTTGACTGCAGAGATTCCTCATTTCTCTGTTCCTGGATCAGTATTGCATGCATCTTTCTGATAATTCCTGTCTCCTAAAAAATGCAGTGCTATTGCAGTTCATTGTAAAGAAATGTTTTTAATAAAACTTTGAAAAGTGCAGTTAGCAAAAAATTGGCTTCTGAGATTAATAACTAGGTCTGCATGATACTACTTTATCCTGAGAGCCAGATTTTCCATTATATATAGTAAGACCTGGCCTAATTCAGGTAGGAAAATGCCAGAGTCAAGGGACTGTCCCTTTCTTTGCTGTCCTCCACGTTCAGTCACCATTATAATTTTTGGCTGACAACAACTGCCATTGTCTGCTCATCATTGATTATCCTCCCAACAGTTGGAGAGGGCCCTGATCAGTATTTCTAGGGGCCCTATTGCTGGCCATTTTCTTGATGTGGGAAATGTCAGTGTTTTTCTGAACCCTTCCCCAAGTGAAACATTATGTAAGTGCTCAAAGGAATCTCCCAGTTTATAACTTATGAGAAAATTTTCATAATTAAGAAATATCATTGTGTAACCTTCCTGAACACCACAAGGCCCTACTGCCTGAGAATTGATTTTTTTTTTTTCACATTGAGGTCTTTATAAACTGTGCCAGTTTTTTTTTCTCTTTTTTTAAGTGAGTGGCCTGTTATTGAATGGGATTCTGGAATTGCTACCATCTGGAACACTTATTGGTTTGAAGCAGCAGAAGGCAAATCATGCTTTCTCCAGAAATTAGTTTGTGGTCATTGGTTTTTATCGTTTCTGGGAATCATATTACTACATTAATCTAGCAATTCTCATTAATTACAACTTAGCTGATAATGCTATGGGACATATAAATATATAAAATGAGCTAACTCCCACACCTACTCTTTGACATTCTGGGAGGAATGAAAAAAAAGAAAATAGTTTGTGTATTTTATTGTGCCTTCCCTGACCTAGTGGCCAGAAAATATGTGGAGATGAATTTAGTCAATATATGGAGGGTACATTTATTTATTTTTATAAGTAACTGAAGGCGTTGAACATATCTGATACACTTTTCTTCTATTTTCCCCACAACAATAACCCTGTGGGTTGGGCTGAGAGAGAATGACTGGGCCAAGATCACCCAGCTGGCTTCCATGGCTAAGGGAGACTTAAATTCACTGTCTCTTACGTTCTTGTGCCCGGTGTCTAGCCTGGACCACTTTAGCTCTCTAGACAAAGCTGATAAAAAGAAATAACAATGAAATAATATACATAGCATTGAGAAAAAAACTATAGTTCTGCAAAGGCCATTTCCCTCCTTATAGCATTCTTTATTATTTATTGTTGATATCCATGGAGATTCTCAATCATCCAGGTCATGGTTGTCCCAAAGATGCTTTTTTCAAGAGGCAACTGGACTTTCTTGTTTTTCTTTGAAGATAATTTCACTTCTTGGATGAGAAGCAAAATGTCTTCAAAGAAAAACAAGAAATTCCAGTTGCCTCTTGAAAAAAGCATCTTTGGGACATTTATTGGGGATGTGTTTATCTTTTACATCTTACCTTTCCCCAAAAAGTTCATAACATCATTGTTAGAAGTCCACCTCCAATTTTATCTTCAACATTTATCTTAAGCCTCTGTACAGATGGCTGAGACATTCATTATTTGTACATTATAAATGGAGCCAATATAAACAATCAGAAGTATATCTGTTTATGCAATTACATTGTTTATCTTCATATTACTGGCTCATTTAATACAATTTAGGTAACATTTGTTATTGAATTTCAATACTCAATTGCCAAAGTTAATATTTACTGGGTTAGAATGAGGCCAGCCTTGTATATCTGTTATGTTGGTTTTTTTGTTTTGTTTTTTTTTAAAAAAACAATTTTAATGCCCAAAATTGTGAATCACTATGTATAAAAGGGATTTGGTGCACATAATGCTATCGATCACTCATAAACTGCAGCTGACATAATTACATTATTTAATAGGTGCAGTGCAGATTTGATACAATGCCTCTTTGGTTTTTGGTCTAATTTATTTTTACATTGTTTTCAGTTTAGACTATTTTAATAAAGACTTCACCTGTCACATTCCTATGCATTATTATGTGATCGAAGACAATGTCATTAATTTGAGAGAGAATAATATGGGGACGGTCCTGCAAGAAACAGCTGTGTTGTTGACTCTGATCAAGTACAAGGTTGAACTGAATTGTGCCTTTCTTTTTTAGATTATGCAGTGGCATTTTGAAATATTTGGAATTTCTCTGTGATTGAATCCACCCAAAAAGTTAAGATGGATTACTCAAAATGGCTCTTAAAGTAATACAGGGTAAAATAATACCCTTTTTTCCAAGGCATTTACCTCAAGGTAGAAATAAAATAAAGAGGGAGCCCACAGGGAGGTGAAGAAGCTGTTAGTTCTCATCTTATATGAATGAATGGCTAGCACATCAAGGAAGCAAAAATGCTATGGTGTCATTTTTGCTTGCCTCTGCTAATGTTCTTATTTGGTTCCTTGGCTGCTGTTGTCTCTTCTTTTAAGCAAGAGCGAAAATGATCCATAGTAAATAGGGACAGAGGAAATGGTGTGACCTCCTCTTGCTTCTAAGACAAGCAAGGAACTTGGGTATGTGGGAACAGAAACAGCCCATTCTCTAAGTAAATTCAAGATAGAATTTGGAAATTGTACCAGTTAAAAACATTCAGTGGGATGATTTTCTGTAGGTTTGTTTGGAAATAGCCATAGTAGAGTTAGAATAGAAATGACTGACTCCACTGAAATAAATTAAAGAAATGTTTTCCATGCAAGGAATAATGGAACAGTGAGTGCTTCAGACGTGTTCTTGCCAAATGGCTGTCCTGTCTGAGTTGCTGTTTTAATAGCAAACAAATGATATGAAGTTGGGAGAAAAAATAATAAAAAAGAGGGATGCACCAGCCTTCTTTGGCTAAGCATCCGTTGTGATGAGTATAAACAAAATCAGAAAAAAATTTATAAGATAGCAGGAATTCAGTTTAGTCAGAATAAGTTTGTCGTATTTAAGCAATGAAATATCTAGGACTGTAGCCCATTTCCCCCCCCACAACAACAGCAGGTAAAAGATTTTGCTTACTAGTATCTTCTCATTTGGTCATGATGAGTGAAGCAGTAAATGTGATGCTCAAATGAGTTCCCGGGCTCATGTATTAAATCTTTGAATGTCAAAAAAAAAATCCATTCATGCATATTTACAGCCTGTTAGCAAAGCACAGCCACATCTTATAATATTGCCACATTGCTTCTGGGTTGTCAGCCTAGCTTGTTGTATAAGCTTTAGAAAGCTACAGCTTGGTAACAGTGGCCACATTGTTTTTGTGCGTTACTGTTGTGAGAGGAAGAGGCCTCATTGAAAGAGCAGGATATCTGCTCTGAAGTTTTGCAACACTGTAATTGCAATGGACCTTTAATCTTCTGTATGGAGGTCTATATAGGAAGTCCTTAAGACATTGGAACTGGAACTTTCATTGCTAAGCAAGGTGGTTGTTAAATGAGTCACACTTCATTTTACAACCTTTTTGCTGCAGTCATTAAGTGAAGGACATGGATGAGAGATTCTATTTTCTCCTACTGACTGCTTCCTATGACCTCAGGACATTGCAACTTTCATAAATACGATAGTTACCAAGCACCCAAATTTTGATCATGTGGCTGCAAGTGTGAGGATCAATTGTAAGTTGCTTCTTTCAGCAGCACTATAATCTCAAGCAGTCACTAAATGAAAGGTTGTAACTTGAGGACTACTGTATAGTCCATGGGATGCATCCAACAGGTAAGCATCTCAGTGCATTTTGGTCTAGTGGATTTTCTAATAGCAGAATCTAGAGGGAAATTATTTTTGCCTCTTTCATCTGTGCCTCCCACATCATAACTTACATTGCTCCTTAACTGGTCCCCAATTTTCTACAGCAGAGATAAGAATGATAGGAAAAGGTAATCCCCCAAATTGCCTTCCTTCCATCATCACTTACTGAAGTCTTTGCTGAACAAAAGGTAAATTAATAATTAAGTTCTGGGCATTCATACCCCAGATGTATGGAGGAGAACATGGTTCAATTAACCATGGCTGAATGCAACATGTAAAAACAAACTTTAACTCAGGCAGAGATATTGGTACAACTCAGTTGGTATACAAACTCACATCATGAAGTTTAGCATCTGAATTTAATCTATGGCCAATCTTTGGCTATCTTTGGCTATTTATATTTGATTTAGCAGGATAGTTTAAATTTATTTATATTCTCTAAAAAAGGCAGTGGAAAAACATCTGCTCCTCTTTCCCAACCTCACAAATTATTTGAAGACAATAAGAAAGATCTGATCCCATTAGAGCTGTCTGGAGCTTCCAGAGTAACTTTTCTTGGTAAAATAACTCCAGATTGGGAGGCTTAATTTTAATCTTAGCCTGTGATATACAAGGAAGAATATTTCCCATTTATTTCTATACAGACAGGGCAGTGGTGGGATTCAAAATGTTTTGCTACTGGTTCTGTGGGCGTGGCTTGGTGCACGTGGTATGGTTTGGTGGGCATGGCTTGGTGTGTGTGGCAGGGGAAAGATATTGCAAAATCCCCATTTCCTCCCCATCCCACTAACCTTTCCAGCTCCATTCTCCTGTGCAACCAAAGAAGACCCAGCTGATCATCTGGGACTTGGGAAGCCAAGAAGAGATGGGGGCGGAGCCAGTCAGACATGGTATTTGCTGGTTCTCCAAATTACTCAAAATTTCTGCTACCAGTTCTCTAGAACTGGTCAGAACCTGCTGAATACCACCTCTGAAACAGGGTAATAATGGTGGTGTGAATATAGTTTTACAAAAAGAAAATGACATTGAGAGCTCCAGCTAGAGATCTTTAATGTAAGGTGAGGTTTGGCTCCAATGTGACTGCATTCTTGATCGTGAGAATGGGCTTTGACCTCACCTGCGGCTAACTCAGTTAATACATGAATCAGAATAATGGAAATTACCTTGGAGGTATTCTAGTTCAACCCCCTTGAACAAATAGGAGACATTATCTCATTCTGGACAAATGGCTGTCCAATCTCTTCTTAAAAACCTCCAGTGATGGAGCACCCACAACTTCTGAAGGCAAGCCATTCCATTGGTTAATTGTTCTCGCTATCAGGAAATTTAATTGGTTCTCTCTTTGATTAGCTTCCATCCATTGCTTCTTGTCCTTCTTTCTGGTGCCCTGGTCAGTTTAGTGTGCTCCTCCAACAAAGCACCTGGTAGCAGTTAACTAAATGTTTGCTTCTACAAGACTAAATTATCTGAACTGAACAGGAGCAAGTTTCTGGAAAAAAAACATATAGGACTTAAGAACAAAATGTGAAGAAGCCAATTATTAAATGAATATGCATGTGATTTCCTGCACAGCTTTAAAACAATTAATGACATTGCTAACACAGTTTTCGTAAGACATTATTGCAAAGTCAGATGGTTTGAGGTCTCCATTATATGCAAGACATCTGTCTTATTCAAGGGAGGTCCTCCTAATCACAGAATGGCTCATTTTCCACAGCATTATTTGTCCATCATAACATTCTAAACAGATGCAGGGTTTTTTTTGGTGCAGAGTTATTAGTGTGCTAAACCGCTCGTACACTGGGATTCATGAAGCTTATGCCATCCATAAGCCTGGGAGAGACAGGTGCTATAGCTGCATGACTGTTGAGTGGACAATGCCCTAAGACTCTCTCTCTTTGGGGGTTGAATAGTCACAGTTGTAGTAACATTTTCCAATTAAGAATTGGGACCAGAGGTGGTATTAAGCAGGTTCTGACCAGTTCTAGAGAATCAGTAGCAAAAATTTTGAGTAGTTCGGAGAACTGGCAAATACCACCTCTGAGTGGAGATTTTGCAGTATCCTTCCCCTGCCACGTCCATAGAACCAGTAGTAAAAACATTTGAATCCCACCACTGGTTGGGACCAATGAAAGAATTGGGAAAATGGGGAAAATTATTTGATCCCTGATATTGGACACATGTAAGGACAGACATTTTGGTGTACAGTCTGGATAAGATTCAGATTGCAGATCAGAATGAGCTAAAAAAATCTTCCAGGCAAGCATCCCACATTTTATTTCCTGTCAACCTTGTGAGGTAGTCCATGGATGGACTAGGTCTACTGTTCCCATGGCTGTGCTTGTCCCTTGTCTCTCATGGTAATTTACACACAACATTACTTTTTGTCACTCTGTTGCACACTCATTCATTTTCCCCATTTATTCACAATCACCTAACAGAAAGAGACATTCTCTCTCCTTCTTTCCCATGTCTCCCAGACTCCCCACATAGTCATATAGAACATATTCATCCAAGGAGATGTGATGCATGGGAATTACCCTTTTTGTTTGCTAGTTTCTTCTCTAAATCACATTCCACCCAATTTGCATGTGAAAGAAGATGGAGTGCCCTTCCTAGCACAGCCATGTTCCTCTAACTGTGTGGCCAGTTTTCAGAAGAATGCTGTGCTATTTACATGGGAAGAACAACATGATGGGCTCTGTAAAAAAAATTGTAGGTAGGCCCACAGAAGGAGAATTTAGCAAGGGTCACAACATCCATGTGGACTGTGTCCTGGAAAATGCTGAAGGCTACAGGTAGCCTTTGGCCCATAGGTTATCCACAGGTGCTGCAAAGGTACAAGATTAATTCCAAGATGAGAAGGAAAATGGCTGAGGAAACAACTTGTTATTTTTTCATTGTCACATTGCTTCTACGGTGAAAAAAACAGCAGATAGGACATAACTGTCTTATCAACAACACAATACTGGAGGATGGGTTGACCGTCACCCTTTCTTCCTTCCTTCCTTCCTTCCTTCCCTCCCTTCCTCCCACCCACCCACCCTTCCTATACAACACTAGAATTATTGAAATTATCTGATTAAAAATAAACATACTTTTTTTTTTACTGTGACTTCTATGTGTCTTCAATCTCATAAACATTAAGCAGTCAATAAAACAGCTAAAAATAAAGATAAATAATAACCAAACAATAACATCTTCATTACATTTTCCTGGTTGGTTTAGCTAGATCATTTGTGACTACAAGAATATTTGACTGAAGCACATTCAGCATGTTTTATTTTCCTCAAAAAAGCTAAATGATTAATTAAACATGTTCTTTTTGATAATCAGTTTGCTATTTGTACACCTGTATGCCATTCTGTTTGATGGACATTATGAAAGGAAACACAGCATTTTTTAAATATCCAGTTAAATTAATAAAACTGAGCCTACAAATATATATAGGTCTACTCAGCAGTAGGTTTGGTTGAATTTTGTGGAGCTTACTACTCTATTTGTGTTATAGGCATGTATTCAGGCTATTAAATTACATCAAACTTTCATTTTCTAAAAAATGTTTTTGAAATAAATGTAAATCCTTGTACAAATAAACTGAGCTGAGCTGGTACATCTTAGAGCATGAACAGGAAATCTATTGCCTCTGGTGCTTCAAATTTTCATTATTGTTGACTTTGGTTAAAATATCTAGGATGATGAGATTTGGAGTCTAGAGCATTGAGGTATCTACGATCTCAGAATCTGTAAAGGAACAAATCTTTTGGGGTACATGAGTTTCTTACTATTTGGAAGCTTTCTTCCTAAGTGGTGCCACTTTTCATTTTCTTCAGCAGTAACAGAAAAACAACAATGATAAAATCAAACTTAAGACATAATCAAGCTAAATTTGGATACTTTAAAATGTCATTGATTTTAATTCAAGACATTTAAGTACACATTTTAGCACATTTAATCAATTGCATTCTTCCATTGAAAACAGTGGACATTAAAAGTTAAGCATAGCTGGATCATGACCAGGATGACTAATGATGGCTGAGATTTTCAGGCACTCATCAATTTGGATTTGTCAGAACCAAAGCTGTTCCGAGAAGTGAGGCTTCCTGTCTTCCCTCCCCATCCTTCACTGCTTGTTTGCAGTATAATTTGTAGCTAATGAAAATTAAAATAATCAGAGAAAACTAAAATAATATTTCTATGCCATTTTTTGCTCCTTATTGACTGCCTTCCATTGGAATGTGTCACAATTTCCTTTTTAAAGGTATACCAAACATGATAAGGCATACTGTTTTTTTTTTGGGGGGGGGGGGATGGCTTAGATTTGATTGGTTGGTTGGAATCCAATAATTAATTGGATGATTCTCCAATTATGAGTTAGGTATGGAAATTGTTTTACCACCTGTTTCTTGGAATGTAAAAAGGTGATATTATGATAGTGATAAATGAAGTACCGTAAGTACTTCAAAAGATTAAAGCAAATTCTCCTGCGGGCAGCAAACCTATACAATAGCATAACATACACTTGGCTGCAATCCATAACATACACTTGGCTGCAATCCATGAATGAAGAATGAAGATTCGTATTAAAAGAAAATTATTGTTGTGCATCCATCTAAGCTTAAATCTAAGCTTCCATCAAGCTTAAAAATAAAATGACACTTTTGAACTTTGGTTAGAAAAGACTCATGAGTATACCATGGACAGCCAGGAAAATAAATGGATGAAAAGAAATTAATCAAGATTTCTCACTCAAAGCACAAACGACTTGGTTCAAATTCTCCTACTTTGGAGACATTACTTAGGTCTCGGGAGAAGACTCTAATGCTGGGAAAGGTTGAAAAGAAAGAAAAGAAGAAGGTGATCAGCAGCAAAGTGGATGTACTCAGTTAAACTGATGAATGCACCATTGGAAGACCTGAAAGACTCAGGTTAAAGAAAATTATCATAGAGAAAATCTGTATGAAATATATGGTCAATAACAATTTGATGGCACATTCTGTCTGTCTGTCTATCTCTCTCTGATCTCTCTTTTCTCCATCCTATGTTTCCATGTTACTTGGATAAAATTCATACTATAGTTATTTCTACTGCATATTTTAGCATATAAACATATATTTCTTTAAATTGGTCTATTTTTGTTCCAAAAAGCACGACAGCTTTTACTCCCCATCCCTCTCTTGGTGTGCATAGACATATAGAAAGAGAAGATGGCTCAGGGGTACCCATGTGAGGATGGGGCAGACCATAACTTGCCCTCCCTAATCACGCATGCAACATTCATACGTTGCATGGAGAGCTGTGAAAGAGATCACTCTTCCTTCACCCAAAAAAGCTCTTCCAGAAAACTGTTGAAGAAGGTGCTATTCTTTACTGTCTTTTCTGATTTTTGAAGCCACGGATCTTATGCTGAATGCCTTACCTTCTCTGCCAAGTGAAACAATGTGTTTCTCCCAAGCTTCTAAATGACATCTTATATACATTCCTAATTGCCACGTTAGATAAGACTTTTTAATGGTTGCTTGCTTGTTTTATTCTATTTTATTGTTTGTAATTTGCTCCCTAAATCACCCTTATACATAAATAGTTTAGGTCAATTAAGACGAAGGAAAAATAAATAGATATTCCTATCACACATTATCCAAGAAAAGAAACAGTCTTACTGGTTCTTCTTTTTCTTCTGTAGTCTTGACAGCTATGATATTATTACAGTCTGGGAATTAGAAGAATCATTACTCCAGGCACATGGTACATGAAGTCGTTTAATATTGTTGATATTGACAGGTATCATCTCTTCAAAAATATATGCTGTATTTTTCCATCCCTACCTAGACATGCCATCCTGATGTTCTGTATAGTGAGGCTGCATGACTTTGATTTCCTTTTCCCTCCATAAGCCTTCAGGAACAATAATGGGCAGGGTGCTCAAACTTGAGCACAAAGGCCTAGACAACCATCAGATGATACAAAATTGTTCTAAGGTTTTTGGGGCAATTTCTTTGTTACCACCAAGTAATTGTTAAAAAATCCGCAACTTTTTAATAATCCGGGAAGAGGATTAGCTGCATGATTCAGGAATTATTAAAATAAGAATACCTATAATTATTGAAATTTCCCTTGAAGAACTTATAGCAAAGGGAGAAGAGACTGGAACCAAGGTTGTTTGTGGGGGGAGGGGAGGAAAAGAAGAGAAGTTGTTCATATGCCAAAGAAAGGGTAGGATTAATGGGTTGTGGTTACCAATGAGATCGTTTGCCACTAGAGGCCCCTAGAGAGCTAAGAAACCCAGGGAATAAATCAGACCCGGCTCAGACCGTTTGTCCTTCAGTTGGATAGGTAAACATAATTGAGGATTCTGCGATGCGAAAGGCAGAGGAAGGGGGAGAGCGCGCACCGCACAACAACTCGGCGGCCCCATCACTTCTCCGAACGTGGAACTCAGCAAGAACAAACCCTGATCGACTATGGTAAGAGTTTCCTTTTCCCCGGAGGACGGCCAATAAGAAACTGGAGGTGGTTGGATTAAGGATTCTTTTTTTGTTTGTTTGTTTAAAGGTCCGAGCCGAGAGCAACAAGTGGACGCCGCTTACTCCAGGGAGCGACTTCGGACGGCGGAATTGCCTCAGCTGCCGGGCTGCAGCGGCTCAGCGCGCCTTGAGCTCCGGGTGGGAGGGAACTCCCCCTAAGCAGCGCCGCGCCGGTTTCTTTTGTCAATAGCAACAGCCTCTCGACTTCGGGGCGAGAGAATTATTTTGAAAGAGAGGCGATTTACAACAACGGCTTGGCGCGACGGCGGGGCTTCGAAAGAGCAGCCAAAGGCAGTCTGCGCATCTCCGATCTGGTTAGTCAGCGCCACATTATCAGCTTCTCCTGTCGCTTCCCTCCTCTTTCATCTGTTTCCTGCTGGAATCCGGGGTCTCTCTCTCTCTTCTTTCGCCGATGGCTAATTTTGGCAAGATCGAAGCCGAATGAAGCAGTCGTTGAATCTCTGCCCTCGATTCAAAATACCTGTGAAACGACCGTCGGAATCGCCGGGCAGGAAGCATTTCTCGCGGCGCCTTGGAAAGACGTGAAGAGAAACCGCCGCTCCTCCGCCTTTACTATTCGCCCCTCCCTGAAAGCTACACCTGTGAAAACAGGTTGTTCGGGGACCTCACCCCCCCCCCCCGTCTCTTTCCCACCTCACTCTCTGCGATCCGCGAGCGCCTTTTTGTCGTTGCCCTGGAGGGTAAGTAGGCAGGAATGTTTGTCTCTCTCCCCTTCCCCTCCACCATTTCCCCCTTGCGTGATGCTGAGGGTCGATTTTGCTCTGCGCTATGGCTTTTTCCAAAGAAGGTGGTCTCCGAAGCATGCTTTGAAAGGCTAAGCGTCTGAATGTGTGGATGTTTCTGTGCGCAGGTTGAAGCCTCGTCTCCCCGGCTTCCCCTTCGTGCAACACGCTCTCTCTCTCTCTCAGACTTCTCTTTATTTGCCTTTTCAGTCAAGGTTGCGTTCGTTCATTTTCAGCGACAGAGAGGGAAGGGGCGGGGGAAGAATGGATTTTGGAAAGTATTTCGAAGATCAGTTTTTGTCGTTTGTGCTTCAAATACGTAGTCTGCAGCTGGCATCAGTGGCTAGGTATTTTTGTGTAAATGTTTGATATGAACGCGTTCTTAATAGTTTGTGGTATAGCATTTACACAAACAATTATTATCCACATTATATATCTGTTTATAGCTATGGCAATTGTCTGGCTCTATTTTTCTGCCTAGGTGTAAACAGTCCATGGTCATAATTCTAAATTATAGAAAGAGAGCCATAGCCATATAGACACAGATAACATGACTCTTATTCAACATGTTTGATGTCAAATGTCGTGTCAAATCTCTCCACAAGGCAAATAAAGCAATCTGTGTAAAACTGTGTATATTGGCGTGGAATCAAACAGTGCCTATAGATATGTCTATACTTACACTGTACCTATTTGGCATTCATACCTGTGTTATAAACAAGCTTAAGCCCACATATATTATGTAATCCAGAGTTACCTGCACATTGCAATCAGTGTAGATGTGCACTCAAAACTCAGTCCTTGACATAAAAGAATGAGATGTAGGAGTGTATATGCCTGCATATTTTGTGGGGGAGGGGTAATTTTATCTATCTATGGATAGATGTACACTGAAATATTGAGTGTGCAGTGTGAGTGGGTGTACAGAGATGGAGAATAATGACTATTGCAAGTAGGCAAATCTGGATCCTTAGATATAAGACAGCATCATTTGTATTTCTGGATTATGACCCATCTGTTTCTCTTCCCCTCCCCCTCCTTTTTTAATGTGTGTGCTTCAGGTTAAATGCTTCTCCTGCATGAGGACAACTGAAGGGTGATTTACCCCTTCCCTCAGATGGGGCACATAGAATTGGATTTTCAGCCTTCTCCTCATCCTCCTCTTGCTACAATTGCTACCATTACTGCCTGGGTAATATTTTCCTGAGCTTAAAACATTTGTTGATGGACTGTGAAAAGTGAGTGTACTGAGACCTCCTCACAAAGTGAACATGAGAAGTTCCTTGAACTTTTTATATAATGTATTGATGCACATTCAATATGAAAATATATAAAAAAAAAATGAAAAGTAGTGAAAATACCAGCTACTGAATGTTCTGAGGAATTCAAGATCTGATTCCTTTTTTTTCCCTTATTGAACAGTTGTCATTCGTACTTCACTTAGGTGCACTGCTTTCTTGATTCAAAGTGTTCGCTAAAAAATCATAAACTTGTCTCTGTGGATTTTCCCTAAATCACTGAAAGATCCTTTAAGTAGGAGAATCTCTAATGGAAAAGGATATGGTCCTGGATTATTTCCTTGCTACATCAGAGGACTATTTGCTATAATTGGACAAGCACCTTTCTCTAATCTGTGTCAAGCCTTCTGGGCAATAAACAGAAAATGGAAATCTTGTGTTTGAGCAATATGCAAATGTGCAAATATGGGAACATGACAGGCCGATGCTTCCAAGAAATTGTTTTCCAAACCCCAGTGCTTTCACTGTTTTCATGCAGAACACCAAGTGATGACTATTGAGACAAACATTTATTTTCCTTCCTGAGTCTCCTAAACTTACACATACAAAATGGAGGTAGCCATGGTAAGTGCCGAGAGCTCTGGCTGCAACAGCCACATGCCCTATGGGTATGCAGCTCAAGCAAGGGCCAGAGAAAGAGAGAGATTAGCGCAGTCTAGGGCAGCCGCAGCCGCAGCTGTGGCAGCTGCAACAGCGGCCATAGAAACGGGGGCTTCTGCAGGAGGAGGTGGTCCACATCATCATTACCATCAAGAGCAGAGTCGTGGGGCTTCATCATCTCACGGTGGGCCTGCATCACACAGTGGCTTTTATCAAGGCAGTAGAAAAAGGAAGCAGAGGAGGAAAGCAACCCATTGTCTTGGTGGTCGTGAGTTTGGTGCCTCTTTTCCTTGCTCTGAGTTGCTACCACTCAGTGGCTCAGAGGAGAAAATCCTCAAGGATTTGAGTGAGGATGAGGATGAGGAAGAAGACGAGGATGTGGATGGAGAAGATGAAGAAGGTGAGGAAAGAATATTCTATTACAACAACGAGGATGGAGAAGATGAGCTTTCATTTACAGAGCAGCTTCCAGAAGATGGTGTGGGGCCTGGAGGTTACAACTCAGTGCGTTATAGCGAGTATGAGTGCTGTGAAAGGATTGTGATCAATGTATCTGGCCTACGATTTGAAACCCAAATGAAGACTTTGGCTCAATTCCCAGAAACATTGCTAGGGGACCCAGCAAAACGGGGCAGGTACTTTGATCCCCTCCGGAATGAGTATTTCTTTGACAGGAACAGGCCCAGCTTTGATGCCATTTTATATTACTATCAGTCGGGTGGACGCCTGAAAAGGCCAGTCAATGTGCCGTTTGACATTTTCAGTGAGGAAGTGAAATTCTATGAACTTGGGGAAGAGGCTATGCTCAAATTTAGGGAGGATGAAGGCTTTGTCAAGGAAGAAGATGACAGGGTCTTGCCTGAAAATGAATTCAAAAAACAAGTGTGGCTGCTCTTTGAGTACCCAGAGAGCTCCAGCCCAGCCCGAATTATTGCCATAGTCTCCGTGTTGGTCATCTTGATCTCCATTGTCATTTTCTGCTTAGAAACTTTGCCAGAGTTTAGAGATGAAAAAGAACTCATTTTGACCCAGAACTTGGAGAATGTCAATGAAACCCTTCAGCTGCAAGGTGGAGGGCTTACAGTTTTCAATGATCCCTTCTTCATCGTTGAGACTGTCTGCATAATTTGGTTCTCCTTTGAGTTTACAGTGCGCTTCTTTGCGTGCCCCAGCAAAGCAGTTTTCTTCAAGAACATTATGAACATCATAGACATTGTTTCCATTTTGCCTTACTTCATCACCCTGGGTACAGATTTGGCCCAACAACAGGGCAGTAATGGTCAACAGGCCATGTCTTTTGCCATCCTAAGGATCATTCGTCTTGTCAGGGTGTTCCGCATCTTCAAGCTTTCCAGACATTCCAAGGGTTTGCAGATCTTGGGTCACACTCTCAGGGCCAGCATGAGGGAACTGGGGCTCTTGATCTTCTTCCTTTTCATTGGAGTAATTTTGTTTTCAAGCGCTGTTTATTTTGCAGAAGCGGATGAGTCTACCACCCATTTCCAGAGCATCCCAGATGCCTTCTGGTGGGCTGTGGTGACCATGACTACGGTTGGTTATGGGGACATGAAACCCATAACAGTAGGTGGGAAGATTGTTGGGTCCCTGTGTGCCATTGCAGGTGTGCTGACCATTGCATTACCAGTGCCAGTGATTGTCTCTAACTTTAACTATTTTTACCACAGAGAAACTGATAATGAAGAACAGACCCAGTTGTCACAAAATGCAGTCAGCTGCCCTTATCTCCCAACAATACTCAAGAAATTCCGAAGTTCATCATCTTCTTCCACTGAGGTCAAATCAGAGTATCTAGAGATGGAGGAAGGGGTTAAGGAATCTCTTTGTATAAAGGAGAAAAAGGCCCAGGTTACAGGAAATGGGAAAGATACCACAAAGCAGAACTGTACAAATGCAAAATCTGTGGAAACAGATGTTTAGCTTTGTGCATTTCCAACGAATTTATGCATCAAAATGTGCAATGGTTAAAAAAAATGAAATATGCAAACAGGTGTTTAAACAAGCAGATAGGAATATGCCACTTGCTGGTTAAACATGAATTACAAAACATTAGTAAACTTGTGTTATGTATCAAGTAAATGATATACCTTGTGAAGGGGGATTTACATGAAGTTGTTTCAAAGATTATATTTTTACTAGAATGCAAGTGTTTTGCACATGAGGGAGACAATTTTATTTTTAAGGAGGTTGTGTTTACCTGCCTCACTTGCTGCCCACTGGTAAAAGTTAGCATTTCAAGGTATTTACTATGTAAGAAACAATGACATTCAGTAGCCATGTATTCATTTGTTAATGCTTTAAAAACAGCTACCATAATCCAGTGGATTCCATAGTCTTGATTTTTAAAATGCTAATAATTTTGTGGGGAGATTTATTCTATGAAAAGTCCAAATTTAACCTTAATTTGCTTAAAGATGGATTGATTTTTTTAAAAAAAATGGATATTCAATTGTTGAAGATGCTATTGAGCCCCAGAAATGGTTTATTTTTATAACAGTCTTTTGAGACCTTGAAGCAATTGTAAAGTAATATGTGGATGAATCAAGTAAGGAAATCATTTAACATGTTCTGGATGCAGTGAAAAAGTGACTGGATTGCTTTTTTGCACTACTTTATATGCTGGAGAATTTATGACAGACTTCATACTGTGAATGTTTACTAATGTTCAATGACAATCATTGGAAGCGTGAATCCCACATCTTTATTTTCTTGTATTATTCTTTGTGTAATACTGTTTGGCTAAGCAGCTAACTTTTCATGAATTCCATGAGTCTTTTAATTATGAATATCTGTTATCTGGAAAAAAAAGATTGTGAAGTAAAATTTTATAATCATTTCTCCTTCTAAATAAGTCTTTTTCAAATCTTCAATCTACCAATCAACCAATCACCCCTCCTTTAGTCTGAGGGATACAGTAGAAACATCTATTCATGATAAGTAGGCAATGTATGTGCATATCTGTGTGCCATTTGGATTGGATGAACAGGGTATATAATCAAACATAGCAGTAGCCATAGGTAATGCAAAGTGTATTCAGTACAGAAACAATTTCACAGGATCAAAGACATGAGAATATAAATAATGTGTTTTATGTTATTTATACATATCAACACTAGTTAAATATTTCTGGGTAATGGAAAAGTGTAATATTGTTAAACCAGTACAATAATGGGTTTACCTAACTTGCAAATATGCTAGTTTGAAATTTTCTAATGGAAGCATATAGTTCAATGTGTTGAAATAGAATGTAAGACACAAAAACATTAGTTTTGTAAATGACATAATTAAAACCTGGGCATTAAACAAATTATGTAGATATTCATCTGGTATTACATTTGGATCAGTGCCACGGCTTTTTTGTACCAGATCCTTATAAACTTCAGGAGCTAGCTAGCTATCAAAAATAGATTTGGTGATTTAAAAAGTGTTTTTAAACATACTTGCTTCTGCGGGCAGTTGTTAATCCAGAATAAATGATATGAACAATACGAGTCTGGTGAAAATATTGCAAAATTCTGAATTATGCAAATAACTTTTTACTAATAAAACAACACTGAGGTCTGGACAGATCATAGTGAGAAGAAGTTTCTTTATAAATCACTTGAACAGAACAGAACAGAAATGTGTGTTTTGGACAAATGTTTTGCAATATGATGTCTAGACTTTCAAGCTACAATGGGAAGAAAGTTGGAGCTGTAGTCCAATCAGATTAGAAAAATATGGTTTGGACAAGAAAATTATTGAAATTTTAAACTGAAAATAAATAAAGTTTCGTTGTATTAGAGAGGGAGAAACTCAAGAGGATTATCTTCCATTATTTTTTAAAAATAATGTGTAGATGATTGATCAGATTCATCCATTATTTTGAATAAGAGTGGGATGTAATATCTTATTTTTCAACAGAATTATAACTGTCAAGTGATACCTGCTGGAATATGTTTTTCTTTTTTGAAGAATGCTGTAGGAAAGCTCAGCATCTTTGACAATGTCTTGGTAATCATTTCTCTTTTTTTCCTCTGGAATGTTTCTTCAGTTTCACAATATAAACTATAATATTTGGATCTTCTAGTATTCTCCTATTTAACTAACTGTCACAGTTCAGCTGTACAAAGTGACTAGCTTTATAAAAATTTCCTACATCGTTCTACTTTGATAATTGCTTGAAGCTAATGCATTGTGATTAATGATGGGATTTAGATACCCACAAAACTCTACATCTATTTAATTTAAATTCTGGAATGCAAAAATTTTTACCCAGTGTAGAATTTCAGTTTTTAAGAAATGTTTATAGTTTTTGACTGAGACCAGTTGTGGGATTTCAAAATTTTATCCCATATTATTCTCTATCAAACAATAGTACATATGATAACTAGTCACCACCAATTTATCATCTTAAACTTTTTGACAACCTTTCTATGCCAACAATTGCCAGAAACCTCCTATAGCTAATGCACCGTTTAATATTGTTAACAAATGAAATACTATCTGCCCACCAGCCAGTATTCACTGGTGAACACAAATAACATTGAACATTGAGTAGAGCTGAAAAATTAGTAATATTTAGAAAAGAATACCCATGTTCACAGAAGATAACTGTGAAAAGAAAATTTTGGGAACAGAATGCAGGCAAAATGTGCTTTCAGAAGGGAAACTGCTTGTCCTTATTTTAGCCTAATTGTTTTTAGCAAAATGTCTCATCCTGTTTTGGAGATGTAAGTAAGAAAGCTGGAGAACAGATGCCCTCCCCCTCAATCTACTCACTGCTCCAGCCTTTTGAGTAGGAGGTGGCACATGCCAAAGATTTAATGTAGTAATTTAGCATATAATATGTAGTTAACAATTACCTAACAATTTTACATCGAGTAGTTTCACTCCTTTTTGCATTATGTTAAGAATTTTGAGCTGCCTGGCAGGTTTTGGGGACAATATCGCAACAACTCTGGGCAATATTTTAACAAAGGAGGCAAGTTGGTTTGAATTATTCCTATACGACGATGCTGAAGGTACTTTTAGGAGGCATTTCTGCAGCTATAGATTAGCTAATGAATTATCTCTTCAAGGTAACAGATAAGTCAAATGTTAGAAGAGAAAAAAATCTGAGATAGTCAACAAGATAAATGCAGATATCTTTTGTTGATATTTTTTTTTAGAATAGCTTTAGTAGTACAGAGTTTGGAAAGTTTCTGAAAATGGCAGGAAACAAAGTTATTTTTGGTTCTCGTGTTTGAGAGATATTATTTGTACCTGATATTTCCTTCAAGACTTTAAATATGTATGCATTGCACATGCATCCCGGGGCTGTCAAGTAATCAAATGAGTAAAATGATAAAAACTCCACTCCTTATATACTTGTGTATGCAAGTACTAAAGGGAAGAGTTTGTACAGTGGGATGTTTTTTGCTATTTTGATATCTTGTGGTTAGGAACAGATGCCTCTGTTCATATATGATAGCATCTCACTGAATCTTTGCAAAAGCCTGAAAAATGCTGTTAGATGAGTTAGCCTAAAAGATAGTGATCGATCTAAGTTCAACAATTAGCACAGAGTAACTTCTATTCTGCTTTATACTGATCCTGAAGCAAGCAATTTTCCACTTATGCTAAACAGAAATGAAAGGCATCATTCTGAACATTATTAAACAGAACAAAAGATTCAAGGATTGGTTTTCTAACAGTTCAAAGATTGAATTCAAAAATTACTCTTAGACTATTCTATACTGCTTTATTCTAGGTTTCCCTTACTGATACCAGGTCCTTTGTTTCGGATAATTTCTTGAATTTCAGAATTACCATTGCCTCTCAAAAATGGCTGCCGAGGGTAAGCATAATATGGTTTCAATATGATTTCCAGCAGATTACTTTGCCAAATTCTCTGAAATATAAGGTATTTCTCCTACTTGTGTTTGAATACAACAAGCAATACAAGAAGTTTTAGTTGGGAGACATGGTAGAGATTTAAGTGCAACAGCACTACTGTGAAACATTGAAAGTGATTGGTAAATACAGACCATTTGGGGGAAATCGCTTGAAGATAATAGCAAGAAGGATGCTAAACAGTGAAATGTGCTTGTAGAGAGAAGCAGAAAGAAATCTTCTAAATGTTATGGATTAGAGAACAAGTTTAAGGCTCTGCACAATGTTTGAAATAACATCTATGATTAACAATGCATAAAAATAATATTTCTTTACTTGGCACTGAGAAAAAGCAGCCCCAAGCTTCCCCCCAAACAAACAACCCTCAGAATCATGAATAGAATAGAATAACAGAGTTGGAAGGGACCTTAGAGGTCTTCTAGTCCAATCCCCTGCTTAGGTAGGAAACCCTACACCACTTCAGACAAATGGTTATCCAACATCTTTTTAAAAACTTCCAGTATTGGAGTATTCACAACTTCTGGAGGCAAGTTGTTCCACTGATTAATTGCTCTAACTGTCAGAAAATTTCTCCTTGGATCTAAGTTGCTCCTCTCCTTGATTAGTTTTCACCCATTGCTTCTTGTCCTGGCCTCAGGTGTTTTGGAGAATAGCTTGACTCCCTCTTCTTTGTGGCAGCCCCTGAGATATTGGAACACTGCTATCATGTCTCCCTTAGTCCTTTTCATTAAACTAGACATACCCAGTTCCTGCAACTATTCTTCATATGTTTTAGCCTCCAGTCCCCTAATCATGTTTGTTGCTCTTCTCTGCACTCTATGCAATATTCTCTGCACAATATGAATTCCATAATCTTTATAGGATAACACTAATGAAAATGTTGATAGCTGGAAATTAGAAATAAAAATAAATTGCTTAGTTTTACTCACTATTTTTAATTACATGTTCATTACAGAGAAAAGTAAGGAAAGCACTGTGTACTTACTTGCTTGCATTAACTATTATTTTTAACTCTTTTCTTCTAAAATTAGAATATGCCATGAGGGTTTTTTCCTACAGAGTCTTCACTAGAAATTGCTGCCTAACAATTACAGAAATTGAAATCTGTTGAGTTCCTGTTCAAAATCTGGTAAAGCATTCTGGTTGAAGAAATGTAGGTAAGTGGAATATTGGCTTTGTTGTTTTGTTTTTTATACGTATGTTCATAATTTTCAATAAACACAAGCACTCTTTATGATTTTGGGTGATGGCACAATAGCATTTTAGAGAAGCTTTCTTATATTAGAAATCACTTTTTTATTTTGACGATAGTAGGGCTAGGGAAAGGAACAAGGAAGAGAAGGGGGAAAACAGGCCATAATTCAGCCAGGGTGCAACAGTTCAAAGCAACAGTGATTTACATTGAAATCCAAGTAAAATGGATGAGAGGGAAATATTAAAATCATAAATTTTATTTTTTTCTGTATTTCTCTATGGATGGAGGATGATTGTACAATGGTACAATCTTATTTCTTTTTCCTCAAAAGTAAGCCCTACTTTTGAACTTCATCAATTCTAATCAACAACAATATTATTCCTGTTTTTCTGAGGATCTAGTGCAGCTAAGTTCCAAGGAATCATTTCTGAACAGAAAGATGGAGATTTTGTGAAACATACTATTCTTGATAGAAAAGTCCACTGGAAGGAAGTTTCAGGAGAAGTTCCAATACATTAAAGCATTATTTAAATTCTCCAATAATTCCAATAACTCTATCTCTTTCAACCTTCCAGATTGCTCTCCCTTATCCTATTGTTTATTTTAGTTCCTTGCACTGGCCTTTGTAGAAAAAGTTTAGAATTGCAACCTAGATATTTTTAGTTGCATTGTGCCTATAGATTTTGATGTTTCTTTTCTTCACTTCTCATTATGGTTTAGTATATTATAGGAACAGGATTGCTGGACTGTCAAATTTTAATTTTAATTTACATTACAAGGGCTTTGTCTTGTTTTGTTTGCAAAATGATAGTTCTATTGAAGAAAATGGAATGATACATGTGCAAAAGTATAATCCTATTAAACTTAAAGTTTAATAACAATATTACAGGCTCAAATGATTAAGATGGCAGCCATGACCATGATGCAAACATAGGAATTCTCCATATACTATTAGGTGGCTTATAACAAAACCTAATTTGCAAAAAAGTTCAATATAATTTCCTGATTTTGTTTGTTTGTTTTCACAACGATATAGCTTCTGATGAAATCAGAATGTCAATTGATCAGTAACAGTTATCCATCAATACAGAGAAGCAAAACTTAATGAAACGTGCAATGGACAAGTGATTTAAACTAAAGGTACTTTTCATTTTCTTGATCAAATGAAAGGATGTACTAGAAAGGTGGTGTCATTTGTAAATGCATGTACAGATGAAATCACAAGTCCTACAAATGAGTTCCTAGTAGAATTAGGGTTTAATTTTATGCTTTTAACAGTTTTTATTCTGACTGCTTTTAACAGTTTTTATTCTGACTGGGACTATCTTATTCCTTATTGAAAGCAAAAGGAACTCAAGATGCTAAAAACGCATATAGTAGGCTATCTGAACTTTGAAGAGTGCTATAGCAATTCTGCATAGAAAGGCAGAATTTAAATACAATATTTTGTAAATACAGACTTGGGATTAAAAATGCCAAGGACTATTATCTTGTTTGATTGTCCCCATTCCCCTCCTCCCTCTTTGCACTTATGAAATGTGAGATGCAAATATCTGTAGTCATAAAAATATGTTGTGTAAACTGAATTTATGAAGGTGTCTGGTTACATAATTAAAGACTATGGATTGCCGTAGTTTATTATAAGCTGAATTGCAAGACAAATATTATTCTCTCAATAGACCTTCCTCATTTCAAAATTTGTATTTTAGCCATTATATAGTAACTGAGGATTTAAGGTCGCATCCATTTATTTCTGTTGATTATTTCTAGACATTATTACAATTAAGTATACATCAGTGGGACAAGGCTAAAAATTTCAAGCCACAGTACAATAGAGGCTGTTCATTATATGCAGCAGTTTATATACACAAACAAGATTTTGTATGGAAAGCAACTATTTTCCTCATCTAACAGCTCTCTATACAGTAAAGATTTTCTTCAGGAAATCTAATTATGTAAAAAGAGTCATACTGCTAATAGTATCTAACTAATATTCTAGTGCTTTTGTTTATGACAGTATTTTTTTTACTTCTCCATCTACCACTTCTCTGGATTGCATTTTTTATCCTTTTCAATTCATTTAGTGCATAAAGAAAGAAAGAAGATTGGAGATGAGAGAACATGACAAGCAGCAGCACAATTATTATAAGATTGTCTTTTTACATTAGTTTTCAGCCTGTATCTGAATAAATAGATTCTGGTCTACTAAAGTTCATTCCACAAATGCCTCTGCAATTCATCTCTACAATTCCACACTAATCATTTTTGCTACAACTAGTTTCTGATGATTGTCCTTCCTGCTCATTTAATTTTTATTTAGAATAGCTTACATTCAACATTATAATTATTAAAAAATTCTACTGAAATTGCCTTTACAGAACTGCTGATCATTTTAGTAGCTATACTATCTATTTCTCCTGAATCATTTTGATGTTAGTGCCTGTCATTTAATGGTTGTGAGAAAATTTTCCATAATTGGTATGAGTGTGCTTAAACATTTCAGCTGCTGTTGGTTTTAGCTGCCAGAAATGGTTGTAGAGGAAAGTACTGAAATGGTGAAGACAGGAAATCAAGCCAAAGAGTAAAAATCATCTTGTGATGCTAGATTCAGAAGGAAATTGAAATGGATTAATGTGAACATGAGGCAGTTTCTAGTAGGGAGAATAAAGGGCAATAAATTAGTCATGGGCAACATAATGGCCTCAATAAATTCAAGACTACAACTCTCATAGTCCCTTGCTTTTGGTCATGTTGATTAGAATTGATGACGTTCAGTCTTGTTGAAGGACACTCTCTACAGAAGATGGATTGCCTTTAAGTTAGGAACCATAGACAATGTATCATCAGGACAGCTTTCGACATTATTACTGCATTCCATGAATTGGCTAACCCTACCTTCTTTATTAAGCAAAAGAAAATCTTCAGTGAAAAGAAGCTAGAGGAAGCCCTTTCTAAAAAAAATATTTGAAATGTCACTGTAGGTATTCAAATATTTGAGACAAATGTGTGAAATGATGAAGAAATTAGCTCGTCTTTGCTTAACTGTTCAGAATTGCCTTGATAAACACCTTTCTTTGGGCCAATTTTAATATTTTATTTTGGTAATTTTTTGGCACTCTTTTGTCCTTTTTTGTAAGCGTGTTTGTGTCAAGACTTATGTAATTGTGAAAGTTCCTGATGATTTGTTGCAATTGGGAGCAGTGCAATAATGTACCACAAGGCAAAACAGGAGGCTTCTGTTGCCTGGAGATAAATTATCATGGTTCACAAATGCTACAATTTGTACTTGGAAACTTTGCAAATAATGAATGACAAAAGCTTGGAAATGTTGGTTATGAATGATGTCTTCAGCATTTCATTTCATTTATCAGGGTCCAGTTATCTCTTTGCTGACTTAAACCTGCACAATATTTGCACTTGTGAAAATATGCTCTCTCCCTTCCCAGTCTTCTATATGCATCTAACAGAGGAAGTTACTACTTTGGGAAGATCATGCTATAGTAAATTTGTTATGTAGACTTAACTAATCTTGTTTACTGTACTCAGAAGAGAATCTTGTTGATTGCAGTAGTAATTTTGATTCAAGTGCTTTGCATTAAATACTTTGATTCAAGTAGTTTTGTTCAGTATTGCCACATAATAGTTCATAAATATAATTAGAGTCTACTGTGGAAGCCTGTTCATTGTTTTGTTTAAACATACCATCATCTCTCCCAGGCAAAATTAAGATAAGCCCATTTTCTCTCATGGCAGCAAAAGTTGACTTCACACAGTTCTTGATTGAATGACTTTATCATCTCCTATATTCTCTATTAGTTCAAACTGAATGAATTCTCTGTTTTAAAGTAGATAAAAGGATGATTAATTTAATAAGCAAATTCTAAATAAAAAGGCAGACTGCCCACTGATATAATCCAATCCAATTCAATAATCAAACTGAATCATCATTTGATCTGTTGACTGACTGAACTATTATTGACACTGAGTACATAAGAGGAAAGTGGAACTTGATAAAGAAAATATACTAGGAGAAAAAAATGTACTAGAAACTTTGGCTTTTTATGTGTGTTTATGTGTCTGTGTGTGTGTCTGTGTTATTTTTGGAATTAGTGTTTTGAGTACATTAGTATACAGCTAGTAGTGGATGGTCAGGAGTTGTGTGATAATAATGATAGGGCTATGTACATCAAAGGCTGTAATTCAGGCTTTCCTAACTAGTGGCATCTATGGTTTTTTGGCTTACAAAATATTCAACCGTCATGGTGATTGATGTTAGTAGGCACGTTGGTAGTATTAATGTTCTGTTTAGCATATGTGGGATTCTGTATATACTATTACTGAACAGGAGATCTGAGATAGAATCCTTCTCTTTTCTTTTGACTGAGTTTTTCTTTGTAGGAAAAAAAATGGAATGCTGTGATAAGCAAAGAAATATAGAATTGCTTACTTTAAGTGGCAGCAACTCTTCGTTTTGGAAAAAGGTTTTGGTCTTATCTATGGAGATTAGGGGATACAGTGGCTCAGTGGCTAAGATGCTGAGCTTGTCAATCAGAAAGGTCAATAGTTTGAATTCCTAGCACTACGTAACGGAGTGAGCTCCCTTTACTTAGCCCAGCTTCTGCCAACCTAGCAGTTCGAAATCATGTAAAAAAAATGCAAGTATAAAAATAGGGAAGGTAACAGCGTTCTGTGCGCCTTCAGCATTTAGTCATGCCGGCCACATGATCATGGAGAAGTCTTTGGACATTTCTCATTTCTTTGGTTTTGTAACAGAGATGAGCACCGCCCCCTAGAGCCGGAAATGACTAACACATATGTGTGAGGGGGAACCTTTACCTTTACCTTTACCTTTACCTATACCTATGGAGATTAGATTCTGGATCCAGAACTCCCTTAAGCTGGTATCCTGCCTCTAAGCAGTGTTGCTAGTCCATCACAATAGAAATAATAGTACATCATGTTTGGCTTCTGTAACAGAACTCTCACTAGCCATATTCTGTCAGCTGGCAGCATTATTCCAGCATCGCTAAATGTAATTGAGTATTGCATCTTTGACAACATTTAATAATAATAAAAAGGCACCAGATCTGATAGTTTATTATATTTTTTATTCTTTCATTAACTAGATTTATTCCTAGCACTAGTTAAAAATAACAATAACCACGTGAAATGTTCCATTATTTGTGTTCCGTTTTGTTTTTCTATCCAAAAAGAGTGCTTCATTTCTTAGCAGGAGAAACAAAAAAAGAATGCAGGAATTTATTTAAAATCAAAGCTCAAATGAAGCACAAACTAAAGGGTTGCAAAATGTTCTAAGTTGGAAAATGTCTGAACTAAAATGATTGTTTGAATTGTTCCACATTCAAAACAAAAAAAAAGGCATTTTTATTGTTTTCCATGCTGTTTTGTATATTCTGACATATCACAGAATTAAAAAAATTTTTTTGTTGAGACATGGAAAGTTTATAGTCAATAAACTAGGTAACACAGGTGCTCTCTCTCTCTCTCCTTCCCCTCCCCCTCTTTCTCGACCCCCTCCCTTCCCCTTCTCTCTCCCTCTCTGGCTATTGGATGAAATTAGATGAATGAAAGATAAAAGCTGTAGGAGATTTAGTTAAGAACTTGACCAGAGACTGATAGTAGTTTTAGGCATGTAAAAAAAAAAAAAGACTGATGCCTAGCTGATGGATAAATATAGGTCTGCTTAAAATTTCCTTGCTATGGGAATGTGAGAAATTTTCTAAGTGTAGGAACAGAAATGGATATTTTCAAAACATTACAGAGCGAGAACATTTTTGTGGTATGAAATAAGTATTTCGCACATTCTGCATTACCTCAACAAGCTGTTAGAAAAAGGAACAAAAGCAACAAGGAAGCCTCACCTGAACAAAGTCCCTGATTAATGAGAATGAATATTTGAGTTTCTAAATTTGGTAGCTGAAGCCTTTTTCATTTGCAGTAAACCTGATTATTCAGAATCTATGTTTGAATATTCTTTCTTTTTTTGCAAACTGCTTTAAACAGCTTGACGGGAGAAATTAGTTTACAGGTTACAATGCAATGTTTTCCATGTGTGATCTCAATATAGAAACTGTTAAGTTCTGCGCATGGGTGCAAGGAACAGAGACGAGGCAGTGAACAGTGAACTTCAACTCTTTATTAACCATTGTGAACAGAGCAAAAACCGGGGGCAGCAGCAGCCCTTTTATAGGGCAGGCTGCTGACCTATTAACCAATGAGAACATGGAAGTATTAAACCCTTGAACCAATGAGAGTGGCTCATTAACAGCCAATCAGATTCTCCAGAATGGACCAATCCAATATCGCTATTATCGGCCAATCAGAAGTGCAGGATTAGAACCCTGCTTTTTCTTTAAGCTTTGATAAAACTTTATTTAAGCGCATTTATTAGTTCATAACACCCCTTCCCCCCGGGTTCCGTTTGAGGGGTGCGGTGACGTAATCTCTAAGATATGTGAGTTGTTTTAACTGTCTATTAGATTTGTGCTGTCCCACCGGTTCCCGTCTGCAGTCCAGCTTTGGTGGGACATTTTTGGACATATCTGGTACCGGCGGTTCTGCATTCTCACTGGATGACTCGGTGCTGCTAGTTCTGTCATTGTTGTTGTCCTCTGATCTTAGCGGGCTAGCCTCCGTTGAAGTATTCCTCTGTGGTGAGGTCACAGCCCTCTCTGATTCTTCTTCATTACTTGCCCCCGATCACTGACTTCCTTCACTTCTGCTCTCCACCATCTCGAATTCAGTTTCTTTGACATCCCCTCACCCCTCAGTTTGGGAGTCCCAGGAGTCGCGGGAACTGGGTTGTAGCCTAGAGCAAAGCTGATCTATATGGCGTTTCCATATTTTTCCGTCGCAGGTTTGCACACGGTATCATCTGGGCCCGGTGGTTTGAATTACGGTTGCTTCGACCCATAATGGTTCGCCGGAGAGGTTTTTAGCGAAAACTAAGTCGCCTACCTTGATCTCGCAGCATTTTCCGCTGGATCTGCAGGGTTTCTCTGGTTCGTAGGAAGGGTGAAGCCGGTCGAGGTGGGAACGGAGCTTGCGTCCCATCAATAGTTCAGCTGGCGTCTTGTTGGTGATGCTGTGCGGACTGATGTGTTGGAGTAGGAGTGTTCTGTTTATTTTTTCATCAATGTCCCCATAGTCCATTTTATGGAGAGTTTTTTTAACAAATGGTACCATGCACTCGTCCCTGCCGTTAGCCGCAGGGTGCGCCGGCGAAGTTAGCGCATGGTGGATGCCCCGATCTGCTAAGTTTTGTTCAAACGCCAAGGCGGTGAACTGGGGTCCGTTGTCAGAGACCAGAACATCCGGCAGTCCGTGCGTTGCGAATAGCCTGTTCAATTTTTGGATGATGGACTCCATTGTAGTATTCTTCATTTCGTGGATCTCGAGCCAGTTGGACTAGGCATCCACTGTTAGGAGGAACGTATGTCCTTTAGTAGGTCCCGCAAAATCAACGTGGATGCGGGACCATGGCCCCCGGGGGGGTTTCCCATTCTGTTGGAGTTGCTCTAGATGGGGCACTGCTGACTTCTTGGCACTTTAAGCAAGTCTTTACCCAGGCTTCGAATTTTGTCGATGCCCGGCCACTACGCACAGCTTCATGCGAGCGCTTTCATATGCACGATGCCAGGGTGACCGTCATGCAATGTTTTCAATACTGCTCGTTGTAACCACTCTGGGATGACGACTCTATCTCCCCAGAGGATGCAGCCTTTTTGTGAAAACAGTTCTGTTTGCCGGTTTCTGAAAGTGGTGAAATCGTCAGAGGCTTGTTCTATTGGCCATCCTCTTTCGACCCAGCTAAGAACTCACACTAAGACAGGATCTCATTTTGTTTCAATTGCAATGTCTCTGGCTGTTAGCGGTGGTGCCTGTAGCATTTCAATCTGGAGTGTCGTAAGGGTTGGAGCTGGGTCGTTGACAGTTTCTGGAAGTGGGGCACGGCTCAATGCATCAGTGTGGGGAATGGCTTTCCCTGGGCGGTGTTGTAATTTATAGTTGTACGCAGCTAAAAACTCTGACCAGCGAGTCATTCTAGGTGACAATATATAGGGGGTTGGCTTGTCTCCTGCTATAATCCCTAACAAAGGTTTGTGGTTGGTAACAACAGTAAAAACTCGTCCATACACATATTCATGAAACCGTTTCACAGCAGATACAACAGCAAGAGCCTCTTTGTCGATCTGGCTATAATTACGTTCAGCCTTTAAGAAGGTCCTTGAAAAATAGGCAATAGGGGCCTCATTACCATTTGGTAACACATGACTCAAAATGGCTCCTACTCCAAACGGTGACGCATCAGATGTAATTGTTAGAGGCAAAGTCTCGTTATACTGCATTAAAACAGCATCTGAGGTTAGTAAGTTTTTCACTTGTCGGAATGCGTGCTCCTCGCGGTGTCCCCAGACCCAGGTTGCTTTTTTGTCGAGAAGTCTATGTAGGGGCTCAGCTACGGTCGCTTTCTGGGGCAAGAAGATGTTGTAAAAGTTAAT
The DNA here is from genome assembly GCA_033807585.1 of Hydrophis major. Lineage (NCBI taxonomy): Eukaryota > Metazoa > Chordata > Lepidosauria > Squamata > Elapidae > Hydrophis > Hydrophis major. The sequence goes on along the minus strand of CM066328.1, from coordinate 110,352,393 downwards.
GAGCCCCAGGAAAGCTTGGAGATCAGTTCTATTTCTGGGTCTTGGGGCGTTTTTGATTGCTCTCAGCTTGCTGTTAGTGGAGTGGATGCCCTGTTTATCGATTAGGTACCCCAGGAACTCTACTTTCTCTGTACACAGTTGACATTTATTTTTTTTAACCTTAAGGCCAGAGTCTTTAAATTTCTGGAGAACCAATTTAAGCCGCTTTTCTAGTATTTCTCTATTCGGGGCAGCAATTAAAACGTCATCAAAGTATGACACGACCCCCTTGATCCCTTGCAAGAGTCTCTCCATCAGACTTTGAAAAATCCCTGGGGTTACGCTCACTCCGAATTGGAGTCGGTTGCACTTAAAGGCGCCTCAGTGCGTAACGATCGTCTGTGCCTCTGCGGTTTTTTTTATTCTACAGGCAGTTGTTGGTAGGCCTGTGCTAAATCCAATTTAGCAAAGACTTTTCCACCCCACAGAGAATGGAGAAGGTGTTGTACCACCGGTACCGGGTAAACGTTCTGTTGAAGGGTGTGATTAAGGGTAGCCCGGTAGTCCCCACAAATCCTTAACGATCCATCTGGTTTGATGGGTGTTACAATTGGGGTTTCCCAACGAGTGTGGTCCGTTGGTTCTAAAACACCCTGGGCTATTAATTTATCGAGCTGCTCGTCAATTTTTGGTTTAAGGGCAAAAGGTACCCGACGAGGCTTAAGGCGGATGGGGGATACTTCAGGGTTAAGGTTAAATGATATCAGGGTCCCCTTGTACTCGCCTAGTTTGTCTGCGAACACGTCCTGGAATTCCTGGACGATGGCCTCCTCCCAGTCGTGGCTTCTGGTTTGGTGAATGCTGGCTACCTTGATTCCAAGTGGGGCGAACCATTGAAGGCCTAACAAGCTAGGCCGGTCACGGTCAACGACAGTCAGTGGTAATGATGCAATGCGGTTTTTGAATGATACTTGGACTTGGCTGGATCCAACGACCAGAATTCGGTTCCCCTGATAATCTTTGAGTATGATTCTTTGGGCTCTGAGGTCTTGACGCCGGACAGCAGAGATTAATTGTTTAAGAGTCTTCCAGGAAACCATCGAAAGGGACAATCCTGAATCGACTTCCATCACACAAGGCTGGTTTTCGATGGCGACCTTCATTCGGATCTTCTTTGTGTCTAGCGAAGAGGCATGACCGATTGTATTGGTTTGGTGTGCCTCTTCTCTTCTCGATAAAATGGCTGGTGTTTTATTTCTGTAGGAGTGGTTGTTCCATTGGCGGTTCAATTGTTCCCGACTCACAGGGCGATTCTCTGTGGTCTGGCGGTAGTTGTTTCCCCTCTGAAATGGGCTGGATCCTTGCTTGCTTCTACAGACCTTCCCGATGTGGCCTCTTTTCCCACAGAAATGGCAGAGCACGTTAAGGAATTTGCAGTCTGATCGCGGGTGGTTTGCCCCACAACCCACTCATTGGTGCGGTAGTCTTTGATTCCGCTGATGGTGTTGGTCACGTTCAGACTGGAGCCGGTTGACCTCCTTCTCATCATTTTCTGATAGCGATTCGAGGTCCTCGTGGTGGGTCGCTGTTGTGTGCCTCTCTAGGCGAGGTGAAGTATCGCTAGCGAGTTGACGGAGCGGTGCGTTGGTGCGGCGCATTCGGGCGGCCAACTTCCTGGTTGCTTCTGCTGCAGTAGCGTCCTTGATGACATCAGCAAGATTGATGTCCCCTTTTGCCATGATCTTGCTCTGTACCCTCTGGTCATCAAATCCCAGAATTATTCGGTCTCTCAGAGCTTCTTCGAAGTCTGTAAACCCACAGAGGCCTCCCAGGTTCCGGAGATCCGCGATGAAATCTGCAATGCTCTCTCCTTTCCACTGGTCCCTGTGGTAAAATTCATGTCTTTGGATAAGCATTGGTATGGCGGGTGCATAGTGGGCCCGTAGAAAGGGCTCGAGGACGTCCCAGTCCATGGTTTTCACCTCAGCCGGTTTCGCTAGTGCCTTGGCCATCTTAAAGACGGCAGGTCCGCAATGGGTCAGGAACACTGCTCGCTTTTTCCCTGTAGTGGCATACTTCAAGTTGTTGGTCTCCAGAAACATCTGGAACCGGTCTATGTACGAGTCCCAGTCTTCTTGTGCCGGGTCAAATGGAGAGGGTGGTTTGGCGCCTCCGGACATGGTTCCGTTGTCGATGTGCCTTCAGCCACGTGCTCTGTTTGGTGCTCTGTAGTGTTCAGTCAGCTCTGATGTCTCCACATCCCATCTTCATCGCCAGTGTTAAGTTCTTTGCATGGGTGCAAGGAACGGAGACGAGGCAGTGAACAGTGAACTTCAACTCTTTATTAACCATCGTGAACAGAGCAAAAACCGGGGGCAGCAGCAGCCCTTTTATAGGGCAGGCTGCTGACCTATTAACCAATGAGAACATGGAAGTATTAAACCTTTGAACCAATGAGAGTGGCTCGTTAACAGCCAATCAGATTCTCCAGAATGGACCAATCCGATATCTCTATTATCGGCCAATCAGAAGTGCAGCATTAGAACCCTGCTTTTTCTTTAAGCTTTGATAAAACTTTATTTAAGCGCATTTATTAGTTCATAACAGAAACCATTTTTTTTTTCCAGACACTTTGCCAAATGTGGTGGAAGTGGTTTTTTTTTTTTAATGACTAGAGAAGAATATATTTGGTCTGTGTTGAAATGAAAGGATGCTTTTTCTGGAGTGAATCTGGTAGCTGTTTCTACAGGCAGATCACAATTAGTCTTAAAACCTGCTTAACTGTGGCATGTATTGTTTTCTTAAACAATTTGAAAAGAAAAGTGTTTTAAAAATAAAAATAAACCCCTGGCCAATTTTTCTGTGGGTGGTGGTAGATATTATGGACTCTATTCCACCAAATATTGTTACTCTGGAATGGCAAACACAGGAACAAGGGATTCCTATATGATCTGTTATGCTCCAAACTAGTATAGATGCATGGAGAGACATATCGACATACATATCTACACAAACTCTCACACCCACACTCAGTGTGTATTAAAAGTCAGGCCTGATAGATTAATCACAATATGTTTATCAATTACTTTTTTCAGAGAGAATGTTACTGTATTTAGAAATGTTCAAGTAAGGAAGGATTAAAATGACAACCAATTCAAACATTTAATTGAACTTATATCCTAAATTATCTCTGAAGCCTGGCTTTTGGTAGATCTGTATAAACACAGACACACAGAGACACAGACACACACACACACAACTTATATCAGAAATTCCCAATCAGTCAGCATTTCCCCTCTAAAATGCATTTATAGTTCTGTGTCATCCAAGGGCATTTGGGAATAAATACAATTTTGAAAGCTGGTGTTTTGCTTTTCAACATGTCAGTTCCTTTCTACGTTGTGAATGCATTTTTAAAAATCTCTAAAGTGGAATAGGGAATAAGAGGCTGATGGGCACCAAAGAAGGTACCGCTGAGCACATTGAGTGCCATATTGGAAATTCCAGATTATGTTATGTATAAGGTTGACTTAATCGTTAGTAATTATTTCTAATTTAATTATTATATCCAGGAATTTAGCTGAGAAGGAGATGATAGAATTTTGAAGAAGGTAAAACCAAACGTTATAATGAATGCATTTGTCAGAGACTGCTGAATTAGGAATTGTCTTCAACCACAGATCAGATTGTGTTCCTTTTTGCTCATGTTGATCAGTTCATTATGCTTCTGTGTTCCATGAAATGCAGTCTCCCTGGGTTTACATTTCTAAGACTTGACCTTTCATAAACTAAAGAACTTAAACCTCTTTGTCTCACCTGCAGATACTATTTTCAACAAAACGGCTCAGCTCACTTGTTTGCTAGCTATTAAGATGGCATTGAGTGATATGTTTGTGTTCAGTGTCATTCAACTTACCTAAAAGGAATCAAAAGATACAATAGTGTCCTTTGGAAACTTAATTAAAAATTCTGCTTATTGGACTGTTTTAAATTTGCTTGCGTTTTTTTTTTTCTGAACGTAGTTGCTTAGCTGCAGTATGGCTAGTCTCTGGTGTTGCTGCATTGCTAAGCCCTATACTGCATCAAGTTTGACCACTGTGTGAATGGCAATTGAAAACACCTTGTATTAAATTTATCTATGTACACTGTTTCCACAGTTCAATCTTCTGGGGTTATTGGACAAATGCTGAGAGTGTAGTATGATACTTTGAGAAAATGAATGCCATGTTGATTGTGAGCATGCACATTTATTACAAGGCACATTGGGGAAAGCCTATAGTTTCAGGATATTTTGATGAGTGAAAACCAGGGAATCATAGAATTGGAAGAGATCATCTGAGGCAGGGCTATTAAACTCCTGGCTCATGGACCAGATCCATCATGCCCTGGTCACACCCATGCCCGGTTTAGTGAAGGGGAAAAGAGCCCCAATAAGTCATGTGACACTGCTGTGACAACGTGAGTTTGGCACCTCTGATCTAAGGCATCGTCCAAGCCCTTGCTTAGTGTAGAAGTCAAAATGAAAGCATCTCAAATAGTTGGCTCTTTGGCCTCTGCTTGAATGCAGCCAATGAAGAAAAGTTCAATTTTCAAGACAAATTGTTTCTATTGCTCAGCTCAGAGAAATGTGCAAGACATCACACTCCAGACATGAAATTTCACAAAAATACTCTTTTCTTTAGAAAGGAATTTGGAAAACTTGAGTGCTGACTGAAATATGTAAAATAGTACTAGAAAACAGCAGTTCTGACTTTCAGTATCCAAATACTATAGGTTTAATATTTGAAGGTAGATAGACACTTTTGTGAATATTCCTGGAAGCTTGTTGTTTTCATTTCAGGAGACCTCAACATATTAACAGAATAACAGAATAAGTTGGAAGGGATCTTGGAGGTCTTGTAGTCCAACCTCCTGTTCAGGCAGAAAACCTTAAACCATTTCAGATAAATGGTTTTCCAATCTCTTCTTTAAATTTCCAGTGTTGGAACATCCAAACATCTGAAGGCAAGTTGTTCCACTGATTGATTGCTCTGTCAGGAAATTTCTCCTTAGTTGTAGGTTGCTTCTCTCCTTGATTAGTTACCCTCCATTGCTTCTTGTCCTGTCTTCTCCATTGCTTCTTGTCCTGTCTTGTCCTGGTGCTTTGGAGAATACGTTGACTCCCTCTTCTTTATGGCAACTCCTTAGATATGGAACACGGGTAACTCCATGTCACTCCTAGTCCTTCTTTTCATTAAACTAGGCATACCAGTTCCACCAACCATTCTTTATATGTTTTAGCCTCCAGTCTTTCAAATTATTCCACTTAGTTTTTTAGCCATAGCCATAATGATTTTTAAACATTGAAACTATAAATAATGGCTTGTTTCTGATAAATTGGCTTTGACCGATTTTTCCCTTTTGCTCTTGCAAGGAGTCTATCTCAGGAGTTATCGATGCACTGAAATCAATAATACTAATGTTTTCGAAAAGACTATATTGCTTTGGACTATATGTATTGTATTTCAGTAATGCCAACATTTTACAAACACTAACCCAGCATCTCAGAGATTAAAATTCTCTGAACATTGTTTTATCAGCTTCTCAATGGAATTTTTAACATCACCTAGTGCGATGCAATCCATTTCAGAATATCAGTACCTTCTATGTCATTCTGCTCTCCAGTGTACTTCACAGTGTACTATCAAAAAGTCAAAATTATGATTGATGGTAGAATCAAAGTGCCACCCAGTTTTTATGTGTATTGTATATTTTTTGATCATATCTTGTGACCATCCTTGTTATACCAGAATGAAGTAGAGCAGGGATCAACCTTACCTTTCCAATTATTGATTCTTAAATTGGTCTGATTTTTGCAGCCTAGATCTGATAGTCTAAATTAGCATGAATATTTTTATGAAGATCAAACTTGAGTAGTACTCCTTGGAGCCTTTCGTTTTGATCAGGTTACTTTAATTTAACTACAGCTTGTAGGTTCAGATTCAGGATACCGATGAGAATTCTTTTTGTGGTGCTAAATGTTATATAATTGTCATTTTGCTAATCCAGTGATAATGTCACCAAGTCATAACAGTAATCAATATAACTTAAATATTGTAATCTATAGTAGTATTGACTTCTGGGGTTTTTTTGGCAACAGACATCTCTGCAGTAAACGTGCAGAAATGATTTGCAGTTTGATGTGCTCTTACCGTTGGGGTTTTTTTTTTTTTTTTTTTTTGGTTGTCTTATGATCATGTAGAGATTTTTTAAAAATTTTGCAGCTGGTTTTATCATAAACCCATTTGGCAATTGGGTTAATGCTACATTCTCTTGCTTAAGGGTAAGTGTTTATACAAAATAGCTTTTACCTCCGTTTAATGCTTGCTCTTGGCCAAAGAAAAAAAAAAGAAGGAACTTATCCTGTAGCTTATGGAAAATTCCTTTGTTTAATTGCATGCTTCTAAAGCAACATGATATTGATGTCATTGGGTCATTGCAGCCTGCCTGGATTTTAAAGTTTTCTAAACATTTTTTGTACAATTGGGGAAATGAACCCACCAAGAATCTTATTCTCTTAACATTTGTCTAATTTGGCAAATATTGACGTGTGTTTTGTACTAAACATGATTTCATCTCACAGCTGCCATGCAAATAAGCCAGTTATGTGGGCAGATCCTCAGTCAGTGCAGCAGATTGCATGAAATCCCAGAAATATGAATTAATATTAATTGCTTTACTGTGGAGGCTTCATTTAATTTAGTAAATATGATAATTACCCTTTCCAACCACATAGAGGAATGTCAACCTTGAGGCTTTTATGGTATATTGCATTTTTTACCTTAGGAAGATGACTAGACATTGAAGGATTTATTACAAAATCTCTTTTTAAAAAGATTTTAGATTTTTGTGTATATGTATACATAGATATATTTTTTAAAACGAACAATTTACAAAAATGGAGAATATATCTACACTCACATTTCTGTGAAGTTATCCAATTGGAGATGGAGATTGTACTCAGCAACATAGAGCAAAATCCTGTGCATATTTACTTAAGTCCTAAAACCATTAAGTTTGTTGGAATTAATTTCCTATTGCTTATGTTTAGAATAACAGTCTGAGAGTGAAATTTTATCCAAGTCTCTTCAAAATTAATTTTGTTGAGTTAGTGGAATTTACTTGGAAGCATGTCATAAAATGTATATGCAAACTATAATGATGTAAACATGATGAATGTCACAACACAAACCCAATCTTCCTCCCTTCCTTCTTTCCTTCCTTCCTTCCTTCTTCAGTGAAATTCAGAAACTTTCCATCTTCCTCACAGAGGGACTTCTGTACTTGCATCAGACTTTTGAATGGAAACGTATTATGTGGTGTATGAACATACATATACATATATACATACATACATATTTCACTTATTATACTCCCTTGTACTTCCCTTCTTCCCAGATGTCTATGATAAAGTTCCTTCTAAATGTTTAATAATAATTAATCCAATAGCTATTTGATAAATAATCCACTCTGTAAACTTGCTGCTGCTTATGATACCTAATAAATTTAAGAACCATTTGTGCCACACTCCTTTTTAAATATTTGTTAGTCATTTACAATGTATTGGATAACTTTAGTGAGATCTGTACAGAAAGACTATAAGACAACAACTTTTTCCACTTTTTAACCCCAATAATTCTTTTTAAAATTTATTTTTATTTACTATCAAATTTACATATCCATCTCGCTATTTGAGGGCAACTAGGTTATTCTTCTAGCTTCCTTTAAGTGTATGCCTAGTGGCATATTTATACAAGGATTGTATAAATGTAAGATGTAATTAGTAATGAGATTTAAAATTCCATACATTTTTGTTTTTTCATGCATTTTCAGGCAAGTTCATATATAATATGTTTATTTTTTAAAAATTACTTTATCAGCACAGGTCTCAGACAGATCGAGCTTGGTTAATGTCAACTAAAAAGAAATAAAGAAAAGTAAATATTGTATAATAAGCATTGAACTTATTTATTAATATCCTAGTGAAATGGCTTGATAACTAAGTGGAATTTGTAATTTCTCAATTTGAAGCAAATAATCTGCAGGAACAGTCTTCTCTTTCATAGACTCAAATGCAAAATGGAAGCTAACTTATATAGGCCTGAGGCTCAGTCTTGAAACAGTACTGTAAATCATTTTCTAAATTAATCTAAATCATGCTTTTTCATATATTTTGTCTTAACAAGGACTAACTTAGTTGGTACATGAGATACTTATTCCAGTTATCATCTGGTTTAACAATTTAAACTAGTTTTCTGCAATTTTGTCTTCTCCAGATATAATGAAATAACTTCCAGAATTCTCAGAAAAATGTATTATGAGTCATGAATGCTTCAGAATTTTAAATGCCTTAATTCTACAGTATGTCAGAGTCAATTGATCTTACCTTGAGGTTGCTTTTTTGTTGCCTTCAAAGTTATCCATCCTGGATTTTCATTTTTTTAAAAAATATATGAAATAAGGAAATAAATGAATTATTATATCAACTGTAGCTATTGAGTGCTTCCCTTCCCTTCCCTTCCCTACCCACATTAATTGAAAAATAAAAACTTTGCATAGTTGCACTCATCATTTTCCTTGATAATCATTAGGCCATGTTCACATGGAAATTCTGGCAGGTGTGTTTGCATCAGGCTATCACACATATTCTACTAAGTTTTTGAACTTGGTCTAGATTTGAAAGGTGGTTGACAAATTTTGTAGCCATTTTCAGTGATTACCAAAAGCTAAAATGAACAAAACTAAATATATAAATGATGCTCAATGCACAGTTCCACATATTTCTGTTCTCATAATTGTGGGTAGCATAGGCAAAAATACAATTGTTAACCTACATTTTGAACAGTGTACTAGTTTGAAGGAAGGATGTTAATCATGGTGATTGATTTTGAGAAGTTGAGAATTTCACAGTTGATGAAATTGGGAGTTGGCAATAGGAAGCCAAATCTGGACTGCCAAAATCCAGAGAATTATTAGGTAGAACAAGAAATAGAATTCTAACTCAAATGTCATTTAGTGGCTTTTGAATTTTTTTTTGCTCTCCGGTTCTTTCAGCTCAAATGAACTATCCATCTTCTTTGCCATTATGCTTTCTCCACGTTAACCAAATTCTGAACAGCCATTTTTCATTCCCTTTTCAACCCATTTATAGTAACATTGTTTTATTTTTGCTTTTTGTTTCGTACTTTTTCATTTAACATTTGAAGAATAAATGCAGTGGAAGAGGGGAATATTTTATTTTGACCTTTGTTTATTGCCAGGTACTAAGATTTTCAAAGTATATAAATATTTTTGCAAAGCTTGAAGAAAATGTGACACTTTTAACTCGCTTATTATAAAGGTGTAAATCATAAAACTGATTCTCTCTCCCACACCAGTTGCATAACTGTATTTAATGAATAACCTTTAATGATGAATAATGTATCCTTAATATAGAAAACAAATTGCTAGAGCACTTTGAAATGGAAATGCCTCTTTTCCCAAGCCCTTTCTTGATGAAGTTATTCTTTCTGTGTTAAGAGTCATTGCTAATAACTGTAGCTGAATGTGTGTGCATGTGTGGGAGGGGAGAAGAATTATTTATGCCTCTCCCAGTGGAAAAATCTAAGTAATCCACATGAGATAAGAAATATATAATAATATTAAAAAATAGTTTTGGCAGACTAACTCATGACACTATTTTCCAATTTAGTTTATTTAAATATCTTTGGAAGGGGGCTAAAATGTTCGACTAGTGACATATGCTTGGAATTTTGGGAAGGGCAGTCCCAATTAACCTGGAGGCCTCTATGATGGAACAAGTTCTTTTAAGCTATATGTAGTCATGTGAATTCAGACTTTCCTTTACACTCAGTATACCCATATACTGGAGCACAATGGCTCAGTGGTTAAAGACACTGAGCTTGTCAGGTGGAAAGCTGATAGCCCAGGATTGAGACCTGAGAATTGTGTGACAGGGTGAGCTCCCATCCCTGCCCCAGCTCCTGCCCACCTAGAAATTTGAAAGCATGCAAATGTGAGTAAATAAATAGGTACCACTTTGATTAATAGTATTCTGTGTCCTTTGGGAAATAGTCATGCTGGCCATGAGACCATGGAAATGTCTTCGGACAACATTGGCTCCCTTAGCGAAGAAATAGAGATGACCACTACCAAGCCGGACACGACTAGATAGGAAAAACTTTACCTTTATTTTTTTCTGAGCAGAGCATTTTTTTCCATATAGCATTACAGCTGTTCCTTATGGCAGGGGGTATGTTTTGAGTCAATGTTATGAGGTACGCTTTGAGTCAATGTCGACTCTTGGCAACTTCCTGGATTGGTCTCTGCAGTTTTCTGGGCAAGTTTTTTTTTTTTAAAGTAGTTGTCATTGCCTTTTTCCTAAGACAGAGAGAAAGAGAGAGGGAGAGAGAGGGAGGGAGGGAGGGAGGGAGAGAGAGAGAGACTTGCCCAAGATCATCCTGCTAGCTTTGTGCCCAAGGTAGAGCTACAACTCATGGTATCGGAATCTTGCATGTGATGCCTTGACTACTGCACCAAACTGGCTCCCTCATCTTTGTAGGCTGTCTAGTTAATGCCTTGGTTAATTCAGGAATCTAGAGGTAAATGACTCACGATGTAGCATTGTCCAGTTCATCAAAGAAAACTTCCTCAGACAATGGATTGCACATGCACATACATACATTCATATACATACATACACATAGATACATATACATACATGCTGTCTTCATGGTAAAGGTCTACATTTCTCAGTTCTCTGAGATGGAAGGTTCTTAGATACTCTTTTGACTAATCAGGAGTGCAAGAATGTAAACATTCTCTGACAGAAAGGAAGGGCCATCAAACTAGAACATATTAGCAGGAAGTATGGGTAAAGGACCCATTGGATTTAAAATTTGACTGAATATATACTGGATAGTGCATTATATGCATTTGGAAATGAGTTGCTTTTTATTTTTGGGGTGCATAATTTTTAAGGTTTTCCCTGTTTCCCATATATACAGTATATTCTAGACCAGTGTTTCTCAACTTTGGAGGATTTAAGATGTGTGGACTTCAAATCCCAGAATCCACCAGCCAGTCACGCTGCTTAGGGAATTCTGATAATTGTAGTGCCCACATCTTAAAGTTGCCAAGGTTGAGAAACACTATTCTAGACAGTTGTGGAATAATAGAAATAACATTAAATGTCTTATATAGGGTATTCATGCAAAGGTAAAAAGAAATGACCTTAATCAACTTCTGCTTATGCAGAGCTTTCAGATTTTCTTTTGTAAAAGTAAAAATATTCGCTTACATGGATTTTGACATCTTATACAGAAATAGAAATCAATAGAATTTTGGATTACAATATTTTTGTGACCCTACCCAATAGGGATTCCCCACTGCAGTGATATTAGAGTAATGAAAACAGCAATGATTTAGGCTAAGATAGAGACACTGATTGTGATCAGTATATTGTTGAGCTGAGCAGTATGGATTTCTGTTGTGCTTAAGAGAATGTGGTGGCTAATTATTTCATTACAGCAATATGGATTCTAGTCAGCCACATTAGAATACTCTCTAACTGATACTCTGCACATTTAGAAAACAATGTTTATCTCAATAGGAAGCAAAAAAAGATGATGGAATATAACCTAGTTATATCCCTTTCTGACACCTGAACCCACAGACTGAAATGGGCATTGACTTTAAATACCTTTATGATTAGCCAGTTTCTAGGAAAACTAGGAAAGATTTATTTATTCATTATTCTTTGAGCTCCTCATGTTACTTGTGTTTAGAATGGTCTTCTAGGTAATTATTTATTTATCTCTATGATCAAAAGTACTTACATGTTCCAGTGTATAATGAAGGTAGACAAGGGAGATGTCTAATAAGAGATTTTCCATTTCCTTTAAATCAAATTATGGCCAGCTGTAGGCTCTAGTTACTTGATTCTCTAAAAGTCCAGCTCAAGCTTATTGTGGGTCATCTAAATTTAGGATTATGTTCTGAATTTGGCTCAACTAGACTATCATGTTTCATGTTAGATTTAGATTTGATAGAGTTCTTAAATTATATAAATGATTCACTTCTTTTTTATTCTGCTGATAGAATCCTTGAAATCCCGATTAAAGAATATTATTTAGGATTATAGTTGCAGATTCTCTTCCTCCCTCCCTCCCTCCCTCTCTCTCTCTCCTTCTCTCTATCTTTATGGAATCAGTTGTGCAGTTTTTAAACATGCCTTAAATTTCTTTTCAATTGCCTTCCAAGAGTGTGTCTGTTGGATATAATTAATCAGGCTAATGGCACAGTTCCACTTTAATGGAAAAACAGTTTTGCAGTGTGAGAAAGAGCTTGCAGATATCTCAACCTGACACATTCTTCTTTCATTTGTCAGAGGTAGAGATTGGAAGAGATGCTTTCATTTTTAAGCTAACTACACAGCTCCTGGTTATATTTAAATTTGAATAACTGTGCCCTCTAGTTGTAAGGACAAGCCAGAATTGCTCCAGCAGCTGTAAGAATTAGAGATTACTATTTGAAACACTGTTATAAAATGAGATTGTATTGAATGTTGCATTCAGTTCCAAGATCCCACTGGAGAATAACAGAGTGCCCTTGATTTATGATGTACTTGTAGGTTGTTTTTGTAAAATAAAGTTAAATGAATATATTGATAGAGAACTCAACCCAGGGAATTACCGTGAATAAATTCTAATGAAATAAAAAGTTATTATTCCAGACCTGTTAAATGATTCATTTTGTTTCAGGTGTGTTGGTATGTTCACTGCCAACAAACAAACAAAAATCCCAAAATAAAATAAAGTAAAATATACATGCAAAATGTAAAGTGTAAATTTATCTTTATTTTTTAAAATTTTAAAAATAAACTTTATTAAACATTAAAAAATATATACATAATGCAAAACATTTCATAAAATATAAAACCAAAAAGATATACATAACCAATAAATGTAAAAACATAAACATTTCTAATTGCTTAGATAGTGTGTTCTTATCAAACAATTTTCCAATACTTACTTCCGATATCTGGTAAATACTCCTATCATAACCTCTTTATATTTTCCCTACCCTATCTGTTTACTCGCAGGTTTCTATCCTTTATCCAGTTTTCCCAAAATGTAAAATATTTTGAGTCTTCCTTATCTTTTAACTTGTGGGTGAGTTTATCCATTTCCGTAGATCTTCTGGATTATCAAGTTATCCGTTGGCATCTGATCCTCCTTCCAACATTGAGTTAATGCTATCCTTGCTGCAGTTGTTATATATAAAATTAAATATTTTATTTCTTTTGTGATTTCACCTGTTATTATTCCCAACAAAAAGATTTTGGCCTTAAGTTCTAATTGAATGTTTTCTCTTGTGATTTCTCTTATCCATATTCATATTTTTTCCCCATACCAAGAAGGTACCCCTTGTTTGGTTACATTTCCAAAAGAGTGGGCTTAAATTTGGATACATATTGGCCAATCTCGAAGGTGCCAGATACCAGCGATAGCACATTTTATATTGATTCTCTTTATAGACCACCGATTTCGTTAATTTATAGTTTCGCTTCCAAATTCTTTCCCAATATCTTCCAAATTGATATTATGTCCCATGTTCCTTGCCCATGCTATCATTGAGCCCTCTGCCAATTCAAATTCTAATAAGTAGTTGTAAATTTTTGAAATTACTTTTTCATCTCTTCCCTCTAAAAGTTTATCTAATTGATTTGGCTTTATATCTATTCTATGTTCCTCTACATCTTTTTTATACCTTGTTTTAAGTTGTAAATATGGCCACCAATCCATCTTTACCCCTTGGTCCCTGAGTTCTTAGTTTGTTTTTAACATTCCTTTTGAATCTAAAACATCACAATATTTAATCCTACTTCCAATTTCTAGTGCATTGGGGTGTAACAATGCCTCCATGACAGATACCCACCCTGGAATTTTCATGTAGTGTCTGTGCTTAATTTCTCTCCAAATTCTCAATAATGAGTTTTGTATTGCATGTCTATTAAAATAAGTATAAGTCTTGTTCCCTGGGTTCCACATGAAGGCATGCCACCCCGTCTGCAAATCATGTCCTTCTAAGGTTAATATTCTTCTGTTCCCCAAATTAACACAACCTTTAACCCACATTAAGGCTGCTGCTTTATAATATAGCAGGGAGTCCAAATCCACCTGTACTCATCTATTTATCTTTAAATAGAGAACAGGAACATAAACCTGGAAATGAAATTTGGTAAGTTGAAATTTACCAAATGAAATTTGGTAAGTTGAAATTCAAATTCAAATTGCTTAATTTTTCCCAGTCTGTTCTCCAAGTGTTCTGGAATTTATTTGTACAGAATTCAATTCCCATATTCATCCACTTTGAATAATAACATGTACTTCTCAGAATCCCTTACCCTATGGCTATATTTCCAGTGCTGCTCTGGAGATGTCAGGCCCTGAACTTAGCAAAATATCAGCTCTGCTGCTATATAGAGTCAACCAGGTTGATCTGGAAATAGGGAATCCTTTGGATGTGTAACCTCCAAGCCTAACACTAACTATCCTCAATACAAACATTAATATAATATATAAAGTAGCTCTCAAAACTCAGTTCAGTATGGTACTTTTTAAAATTATTTTATCAATTGCATTTATCTGGCATTTTAAATTATAGAATAATTTGTTTCAATGGAAACTTTCTGTATTTTGATTTCTTTTTCTCAACATGTCATTCAACAACCTCAGTTTATAAAATCAATTACTAGTAATAGTATGTAGTATTTGTATCTATTTCTGCTCTAATGCTGGATCATATAGATTTTAAGTGCTTAATAGAACTATAAGGATGCCTGACACAAATTTTAATGGAGTTTTGCACAGATTAAAAAACTTTGCTAAGCTAGGCTCTAAGACAAACATGTTATAATTGTTATTTATTAGATTCTACTTTTCACCCAGTGGTCAGGTTTTTTTTTTAAAAAAAAGATATCACACCAATACAGGTTATTATATTTATTATTCACAGAATGAGATATGTTCCTACTATGTATATCTATTTCAATTGTATGAGGAGGAGACATCCTGTGGCTGTCCAGATATCGTTCAAAGATAATTGATAATGATGAATACAACTTTGTCTACAAGTTTCTACAAGGCCACAAGCTTCCTGCACAAAGGAACTTTGGGATCACAATCAAAGTTTTCACCTAATCCTATATATAGACAGTTCACCTAGTCCTATTTATAGACAGTTTCACCTAGACAGTTATATATTAGATGCTTTTTTCAGATCTTTTTAATTCCTCAGCTTCAAAAAAGAAGGCATCTTTTTTAAAAAATACATAAACCAAATATATTCCCTGAACCTACTCTTTAGTAAGGCTATCTTTTCTTCTCATATATAAATAGAGAATGGATTATGATAGTGATCTGTGAAAGATTAGAATTAATGCTAGTAAAGAAATAGAGGCAGAATATTTTGTTTCTGGAAAAGGTTCAGCACTCTTCCACTGTTTATTACTGGGCCTCGTGATGACTTTTAAACACTTGGGTTATTTATTTCATGGACCCATAGAAACCTGTACTAAAAATAGCAATAGCATAAAAGGCTCAGGAATAAACATAACCATGCAGTAGCGCTCAAACATTTTGGTCTGAGAACTTTACATCCTGAAAAATAGTTGAGAATCCAACTATTTGATTTATCATTATTAATGTATTAAAATTAAAACTGAGAAATGTTAAAATATTTATTATGATACAATATACTTTACTAATTTGTCAATTGACTCTATCAATATTTATTTAAATGACTTGATGGATCCCCTGAAAGGATCTCAGGAACCCCCAGGGATCCTCAGACCACATTTTGAGAGCTGCTGGTCTAGTGAATCAGACATCGTACACATTTTGTAATAAATTAATGTATAAATGAAGCTCCAGTGTCCATTCTTAGCATTAAAGTTCATTTACTCAAAACCTTCATGTTCTTGCTTTTCAAAATGAATTCTGGCTTGTGTGGGGAATGGTTCCTGAGGTTTGGAATTTAGTTTCCTTCATTACATTTGGACAACAATATCTCCTGAAGATTTATTTATTTAGTGTATGGTAAATAGATGGACTTATAGTGGTTCAAATGTTAATGTCTAGTCCACCCAGCCATTCAAGGGCAGGGTGGCTATGTTGAAAAAACCAGACATTTGGCTGACATTTTATGACATTTGGACACAATGTGATGGATATTTTGTTGAGGAGCACCACAGTCACTCTGATGGATAGAAACAAGATCCCACTTAAACGAGTCCTGGCAGACACCAACAAGATACCAAAGCTTGTTCAGAGTTGACTAAATCTCCTGAAGAAAAAGTATTGTATGTGTAGAACTTCCTTTCCTTCCCTTCCCTTCCCTTCAGAGGTGGTATTCAGCAGGTTCTGACTAGTTCTGGAGAATCGGTAGTGTAAATTTTGAGTCGTTTGAAGAACCGGCAATGCCATCTCTGACTGGAGATTTTACAGTATCCTTCCCCTGCTATGCCCACCAAGCCATGCCCACAGAACCGGAAGTTTAAAAAAATTGAATCCCACCACTGCTTCCCTTCCCTTCCTTTAGATTTATATGGTTTCTTCTTTGCTCAGTCTGAAGAGTCCAGGGCAATAACCCTAGAAGAATTAATCTTTCAATTATTTTGTTATTGTTGTTTTACACTAGGAAATATCAGCTGCTTTATTCATTTGTTTTGTTATGTTTTTAACTAAGCCCCAGCACTGCTTGCAGGCAATCCCATAGCAATCTGATAGCAAACATAAAACAATATGTAGCAGATGCAATAATGAATGATATAACATTTCCATGCTTTTGGAATACATCTTTAAAATTCATGTTTTGTATAAAAACATTTTAGGAAAATTAACGGTCTATTGAGGCTAAGTAAGCTAAAACAAACGTAATACTTTACCTACAAAATACCAAATATGAGATGATATCTAAAAATGGTGGCTCTGATCATGGGGTTATTTGAAGGCAGTAGTTGTAAGGGACATGTTTAATTTGAGCCAGGGTTTTTGCTAAATCTTTCAATCAGTAACTATTTTAGAAAATTAATATCCCGCTATTCAATTAAATGGTTCATAATGTCTTAGAGCAATGCAAGATGAAAGTTATTGTGGAAAATTAAAGAATCACTTACTATTGGTTCATCTACAGAAATCCCTAACTTCTATAGCCAGAACCCAAAATCAGTAAAGAAGGATGGGAGTATTTTGTTAAAATATTGTTCATAAGGTTTAAGAATAAACATTAATTTCTTATAAGTGAGCTTCTGATCAGAAAATGATTAATGCAGTCATACATTACTAGAGCATCTTCCTGCAGAGCAACACCACTAAAAAACTGTCAGGTAAGTATACCAGCATAATTTTGCAGACCAGTTGCTTAGCTCTGTTCTGCCAAAGTAACAAGGCTTATGACATACAGTTTGAACATAGACCAAGTGAAGGAAAGTGCTTCCCTTTCATTTGCTCATTCATTCATCCTATCAAGTTTTGCCTGCCAGAAGGAAAACAATGAATGATTATTTTGCTTATTAACATGGAGTAGGAGTTGACATTTGTCTGGCAGAGTATATTTGCTGACTAACTAGTCACGGGTATGAAGGTACAATATTAAGCCACAGAAGCAAATGCCTTATTGAATACCCAGGACAAGAAAAGGGCCAAATAGATGTCAAGGTCACCAAGTAGATGTCAGTGGTAGAATAGAATAGACCAAATAGATGTCAATGGGTAGAATGTACAGCTACATCAAATAGCAAAGTCTGAGTAAATTGTAAAATACTGTAGCAACAGATGCTGTCTTATTACAATGCTTGGGCCTGAGTGATTTTTTTTTTTTTTTGCCTCAAGTGCTAATTTTTGGGGGCTGTCCTTGAAAACTATGCTTCTTGATTTGAAAAGGTGAACAGAGTTACCCTTGAGCTGCTTTCTTACATAGATAAATGTGAAGCCTAGCATGAGAGATATGTGAATACATCAATAATACAGTATCCTTTTGTGGATAAGGAGGCAATGATTAAAAGTGGCTAGCACTTTACCTTCTAAATTACATGTAGCTGTTTGCATATTTTCAGTAGGGTTTGCCTTACTGATAAGAATGAAGGGACAAAAATATATTCCTCTTCCTGCACTCCTAAGCAAAATCCTCCTTTTTGACTGCTAATATACAGTAGAATGCACTTTTTGTGTCTTTTCTTTCCTTAAAAAGAATATATATGAAGTTTAAAAGAATGGAGACAATGAGAAAGAAAGTAAATAAAAAAGAAAAATCAAATCAATCAAGCTATTATACAGGAACCCAAATAGGAATGTTAAATTCTTTTGGACAAGCCTGCTTTGCAGCCAGTTTGGTAATTTATATATTATTGTTATCCATAAATTCATCCTTTCCAATCCAGATAAAATGAGTTCAGATCCATTCAGAGAGAGGATTGATTTAATCACAAGCTGTGTTAATCATGTAGACATTTAGTTAGCTTGGCCACTCCTGCCCGCTTCCAATATTTAAAAACAAAATAATTTATTAATATCAGTTAAAATCCAATGAAGCAATAATTAAAGTGAAAAGGAAAATAGCATAAATAATCAGAACAAGAGCTTTAATATGCATTTTTTTAAAAAAGCCCTTGAAATGAAACTGGTATGCAGATGCAGACACAAACATATAAACATGTAATTTAAATGGTGGGCAGTGTGGGAAGAGTGAGGAGGAATATATAGCAGCAAGTTGTATATGTGTGGGGGAGACTAATGTCAGTCAGCCAAGATGCAAAGCTTTAGAGTTAGTTGGCAAGGAGGCTGATGTTTTGCTTCTTTGAAACTTCCTTCTTCCAGCCTATAACAAGGCAGCGTCTCAGCCCCCTGCTGCCCTCAACTGGAGATTGTCTGGAGAAGATAGTGGAAAAGAAGCAAAAATATCAAAAGCAAATTGTGCATTTCATGCATGCTGATCAAGGATTCTTGGATTTTTAATAGGTGAATTGGTAACCAGACAGAATCCCAGGCAAAATTTAAAGGAAAGTTGTGACTAACTGGGTTTAAACACCACCTGAAACTTTACCTCAATCATCATGGATTGAAGAATATGTTACAGTCAGAATCTCATGCTTTCATCAAATGGATGAAAGTGGTCTGTTATGGCAGCTCTGCCTCTTTTGTATATGTGTATGTGAGGTAATGATCTGTGCCAATAAACAATGGAGCTTACAGTACAATGAGGCTGTTGTCATTTGAGCCATCCACATAACCTTTTAAGT
Source organism: Hydrophis major (assembly GCA_033807585.1). Classification (NCBI taxonomy): domain Eukaryota; kingdom Metazoa; phylum Chordata; class Lepidosauria; order Squamata; family Elapidae; genus Hydrophis; species Hydrophis major. The sequence continues at coordinate 110,333,075 of CM066328.1, read as the reverse complement.
TTTGAAGTTCTGATTTAATTCTAAATTCACTAATAAATATTTAGAAAATCATCCTCGGTAAGTTCTAACATCATATTTAACTGAAACCAACCAGACACAAACATGTGGTAGCTTATCACTATGACAGGTAATCTTTTATGTCATTAGGCGATAAGTGGAATTTTGTGAGCTTATTGAAAGCCCTTTTACAAAATGACATTTGGGGATTTTATTTATTTATGTATCTATTCAATTTCTATGACCATTCATCAACTTGGGGCAGCTAATATTCCCTTGAATATTAAATATTACAAAATGGCTACTGTAATGTCCTGTCACAAACATTATCTTTATTATTCCAACTCTGCCTTTTTTTTCTGGACAAGTTGATACATTTTCAAACTAAGCACAAATACACACACACAAAAAAAATACTTACAGGACCTGTATAAATATAGAAGCATTCTTTTAAAGAATAGCAAGCCAATGCTTTCTGTGTAGTGTGTCAGATTCTCCCCCTTTCTTCTTCCTCTTCCCCCTCCTCCTCCTCTCTAATCTTCTGTTTAAAAACTTAAAATTGAGACAATCAGATATGTCTACATGTGAGCCCAGCCATTGACAAAATAGGAATACTGGATGAAGTATCTTCATTTTTCTTAGCCTCCTTAGTCACTGAGGAACAGCAAGAAGGGTTTCAAATTTGAGTCAAATTCTTAATTCATTGCTGAAAACATAGTAAGAAGCAGCATTTGGAAACAATTCATTTCCTTAAGGCCATCCCAGCCTTAGCTACTGTTAGGTTAGTTTTAGGAATGAGACTGCATCATCCTTATACCCCTTTGCATTTAAAACATTTGTTTTGTTCTGCTAAATCTTTGTTCTACAAAGTAAGCCACACACACAGTTCTGCCACATAATGATCATAAGTTAAAATCATAAGTATTCTTTAATTTTCTCTATCATTTTGTGTTTTTTGTTACATTAGAATGCAATTGTTTCCTGCATATTTGTCAAACAGCATTTGAGTTATATTGTTTGATCTCTGTAACTAACAAGTATGAGACTGGTTGCATTTTTGATAACTGCAGGTATGAAGGCTGGCTGCAGTTTTAATGTCTTTTAATGTTATGCCAGTTTATAGTTGCCCTCGGCGCTAAAAAAAAATCAAGCTTTCATCATTTGCCAGAGATGTGGATGCCCATGACCTTGCTTTTCAAATTCAGAGCTGTCTGCTTTTATTGTTTTGAAAGTGGCATTTAATGAGCTTCTTGGGTTTCAGGTGATGGCTATAAAATTGCTGAGAGTCACAGTGTTGCAGATTACAATTCTGGGATTGTAGTTTTGATGCTAAAATAATTTGGGATATTGGGCAAACTGTCATGACAATCTGACCAATGGAATAGCATTTGCATTTTACACAGATTGATTCTCTGTTCTCTCTTCAAACATGTAACAAAGCTCTTGAGAAGAGCAAATGAATAAACAGCCAGAGTTAAATTTTAGAAATCCTTTCAGGATATAGATTTGACTGCCCATCATGTGGCTCTTTTTTAAAGGAGTTATCATATTTATATCTTTCTTACAGAAAGATAAGATTAGATACTGCATTATCTCAGAGATCTCAGCTTCCATTAAATATCATGAAACACTTTTTACGCTGTGCCAATGTTGCTATTTTTAGCCCCACTTTGCAACTTCTATAACAATGTGTAAAATGTTTGCTAGGGGATAGGAAGCTTGGAAAAGATGTATAGGAACTACAATGAATAAAGGATAAATTGTTTATTTAAAACATTTTTATTCCATAACCTTTTGTTGCAGCACAGGGGACAGAAAGAACCAGAAGGCAACAATAAATAAATCATACTTTGTAAAGCAATAATAGATACATAAAAAGCAAAACATCAAGAAGAATCACACAATCACAGGTTCTAAGACTGATTTTTGAAGTTTCATTTTATATATGTTGATATCGTCTAATCAAGATGAATGTTTGCTTGAATGAACAGGTGTGAAAGGATTTTTGTACAATAAACTGAAGTAGGAAGGATTGAGCAGGAGGCTTGGCTGTGTCTTCTTCTGGACATGGATAGTACTTAAGTGGAATTTCATACATCTCTCACTGGCTATCCCATCAAGTGAAAAAGCAACTTAATGGTACATTATAATAATAGTAGAGCTGAGGTATGTCTGATATGGTTTGATAAAGTTTGATATAGATAGGGCAAAAGCATTCAAGATCTTGGACAGATGAACCATATAAAATGGGCAGAAGTATTAGCAGTGAATATATTTCCTAGGCTGACCGATATGATCCTGCTTGTGATTCTGCCTTCCCTGAGAAGCAGGCTTTGGCATGGGAAGGAATCTTCTTAATCTGTAGAAGTCTTGAAACATAATTCCTTTCCTAGGTTGGAAGGAATCAAAGTACCAGAGACTGATTGTATGGAAGATGAATCCTCCCCATCCTTTTCCGTAGTCAAGTAACAATAGTTTTTCTCTCCTTGTTTTTAATTGACTATCAGCATCATTATTTAACTGAATGAATTGAGATTGACTTTTGGTGATTAATGATCATATTCACCTTGCTTTCTTGGTAGGAATATAGCCATGGCCAAGATCACAACTTGATGGTTTCTTCTGCTAAATTCATCCTTAATCCGATGGACATCATTTATCATCGAAATTTTGAATGAATTATAGTATTATATTTTTTGTCAAATTAATTTATTATACTTTAAAATATAACTGATCCACAGTAAGATATATTTAGAATTCTACTCTTTTAATAATGAAGCTAGTAGCTACTAACATATATCTTGGAAAAAAAGGACAATAAACCAACATTAGGATTAATTGTGAAATGATTAATTGGGTATTGCCATTAAAGATTATAATATGTTGGCTTACAACCCTGCCAACACAATTAAGATATGTTACAATTTTATAATGTACTTTAGCAATATAGTACTCTTATGAATTACTTCATGGCCAGTTCTAAATAATGTTCCTTTTATTTCATTTTCTTTCCTTTATGCCATCAATAGTATTGTTTCTAGGAAATGCAATTGTTTAATTCTTAATCATTCAGTTCCACATTTCCAAGCAACTGATGTCGAGAGTAAGAAAATCACCTTGATGGAGATATGCAGGAACTGTTACATAAGCTGAAGGGGCTAAAACATTTTTTAAAGTCCAGAACAACTTGATAACATTGGCATGACTTGGGCAGATGTCTTACTAATTCACTGAAATATAAGAAAGAGGAAGAGGAGGAACAGTACAATCAAACTTGCAAGATTCTGTTATTATGATCAATAAAATTAAGTTTAGCCTTTATGTTATTTGCTTTTCTGGCCTGGTCTATCTAGAGGAGTTAGTAGCAGGGCCTGGAACTTAAGAAATCAATTGATATCCAGGCATCCCGTTTGGAATGCTGTCATTGTCAGAAGATGGCTGAAATGAGACAGCAGGAACTGAAATGGTCCCAAAGTATTATGACCTGTGCACTGTGTTTGATTGTAGCAGTAGGGAAGAAAGTTCTCATGGTGTTTACGCTACAGGTAATCTTCTTTTAGTGACCATAATTGGACTGGCAACTTGGTTGTTAAGCAAAGCAGTTGCTACGTGAAAAATTATATGACCATGATTGTGCTTACAGCTTTTTTTGTTTTGTTTCATAGAATGCTGTAAGGCAAGAGTCTTCAACGTTGGCAAGATTACGACTTGTGGACTTTGACTCCCAGAATTCCTGAGCTAACATAACTGGAGAAGGAATTCTAAGAATTGAAGTCCACAAGTCTTAAAGCTGTCAAGTTTGAAGATCCCTGCTGTAGGATGTAAATTGGTCACAATTACTTTTCTATCACTGTTGTAATTGTAGCTGCCTGAAGCAGCCGCTAAGCAAGGACTATTAGGTTAGTATCTGGGAATGCTACACTGGGTTTTCTATGGTTTGGCAAATGTAGACTTTCCCTATCTGTGGATGCAATCTGTTTACTTCTCAGAGCTTGCCATTTTTTCCTGGTTTTACAGCCTAATCTGTCTCCCATCTTGGATAATGCAGGCTACTCATAAATTGTAACCTTTCTGTTTGGAAATACTTACATCGGCTATCTGCACTTCCATGCCCAGGCATTTTACCAACCATCATCTTTAGAGTTTAATTTGAGAGATGTTTACTCTGGCATGGCTAAAACTGTTGATCCATCCGGGCAAGTGGTTGCTGCAGGTTAACAAGCTTTGAGGTCAGCACAAGTGAGTAAAACCCACAGTGTCTACCACTTAAAATGATTTTGTTAAGAGTAGGAATTATAGCAAAAGAAAAAGTGCAGCTGGAAGTCTCTGTATTGCGATAGAAGAGAGAAAGTCACTGTATTCTTTAGACATGGATTAAAATATGAGTTGAAAAAATATTTCTAGCTTCAGTACCCTCTGAATTTTTTTTTCTTCCTGAATGTCCTAATGATGCAGTATGGTTCCATTGCAGCCAATATAGTAGTGGAAAGCGAAGAAGCTCTGGAAGGAAAAAAAAATACCACAGAGATATTTTTGTGGATGATGATTTCTCTTCTTCTGTTTCTGTCCAAGATATATTATTTCTTCCACTCTTGAATGTAACAGGATATAATTGGGTCATAAAGGGCTGAATTGTGGCAATTTTTCTGAATTTTGGATTGGTTCAGAAAATTGTCCAAACGTTCTTTGGGAAAGAGGAAATTCTATAAAATGTCCAAGTTAGTCTGAAGAGTTTGATAGTTTTAGTAACTGAACTGTAACTGATTTCTGAACTTACTAAGTTTTGGTTCCCAGGTTTTAAGTTTCAGATTGCTACAACTTTTAGGTAGGTGTGATGATGAAAATTATCTTACAATAAGCTACATTGATTACAGCCAAATTTGGGGCTTGAAAGCTTTGCAAATATGGCTGTGAATTCCAAACAGATTCAAACTCCTGCCGATCTTAAGTAATGAATTATACCCTTCCTTCATATGGAGGTTTTAGCAGAAGTAATTTTTTTATTTTTCTTTATTTAAAGAGGCTTTTTAGAATCTGCTAAAACAGCTTGACTATCTGTAACTTTCCATTTTCTTTATTGAATGACTGTGAACTTCACTTAGGCACTGTAGTAAACCCAGAAACCAGCCTTTTAATTATGAGGGAACAGCTTCTTAATGTTTTAGGAGATGAAACATAACTTGGCCAGGAAAAGCAGAAAAGTCACTGCTGAGAAATCAGAATATGTTCCACATTGTTTCAAACATATGCAACAGTTTTGTTTCTGTGCATTAGCCTGATTTTTAAAAATCAGTCAGAAAACAATCTATCAAATGCACAATTTCATGATGCATTAGAATGATCTCTTCCCAATACTTGGTCTTATTACAAAATAGTTTAAGTCCATTTAAAATAAAAGATAATTCCTAATTTTATTTTAATAATGGTGGGCAGTAGCAAAGTTTTCATGTAGTCTGGGAAAGAATAATATTGAAATCTTAATGCACTTTTATTATTTTGAGTTAAAATTTATGACCAAAATTGCTTGCCATGTAGTTTATATGTGTAAGTTTTATTATAGTCTTTTGATCATGAAATTGGTTTCTATTTAGATTGGTGGAATTTAATAAAAGATCTGTAGTTTTACATCCACTCAAATCAGATTTTATCCATCATTTAGGCAAGAAGAGATCTATTATTGAATGAATTTGGTTTTATAAAAACAGCACTTGGAATAATGGAAAAAAACATTTGAAGAATGTTAAAGATTTATTTATTTATTACATTTGCGTGCAACCCATCTCATTTAGCAATACACTGAGCAGCTTACAAACATCTCTGGGTTACTTTACAAACATAAGATTGGTGGGTGAAGCGATGAATAATGTGACTAGCATTAGTACCCCATAAATTCTTTTATGATATTGATTGATTATCTGAGAAACCACCTCCCTCATTGGCCTACCCATCCTATCAGGTACTTCAGGCGTGATATGTTGCAGAACTGTCTGTTAAGCAGTTCTATCTAATGGGATCCAATTAGCTTTACTGCTGTGATATATCCCTCTGGAACATCATTTCTCCTGAGGTAAAGTTAACTCAACCCTTATGGCCTTTTGGAAAGCCCTCAAAACATGGTTTCTTCATCAGGCCTCGGGATTCCTTGGTAGCGGGAGGCCTACACTCTGACTGTACCCCATAACTGTGATGGTGAACCTATGGCATGTGTGCCGGAAGTAACACGCAGAGCCATCTCTGCCAACACGCGAGCCATCACCCCAGATCAGGTCCAGATCAGGTACATGTGTGCCTCCGGCCAGCCAGCTGATTATCAGGCATCTGCTGTGCATGTGTGGGGGAGTGTGGGGAGCATGGGGGGGGGTCTCATGCACATGCACAGGGGCATGGGGGGGTCACGTGCACATTGCATTATGGGTGCAGGCATGTGTGCATGCACACGTGCTCATGCATGCACTTTTGGCACATGACGATGAAAAAGTTAGCCATCACTGCCATAGACCTTCTTAATTTAACATACTTGCAATTTTCTTTTTAACTTATATTAATTATTTAATTATTTAAATTATTTTTTATAGAAGTTTTAATAGCTGATTTATTTCATGATGCCAAAAGTTACCTTGTGTGAGATGGTCAACTATATAAATTTGATTTAAATTTTTTATTTAAAAAATAAATAAATTCCATATTAATTTGTATATCATTTATGAAGAGGATTCTGTGATGTTCAATATAATGGGGCCTGTTTTCACTCACTGAATTTCCCTCCCCCTTTATACACACATACATACTCACACAGATATAAACCTTGTGGTACATTAGATTAATAAGAAAATTTGGCTGGAATTTTTGTCTGAACAAATCTAAAGGGATACCAGATTATTCTAAAGGAAACAAAACATTTTTTCTTAGTCAAACTCCTCACCCCAAATAGAATAGGCTATTTGATGTAGAATTATTTTTTTGAAATCTATTATTTTAGAAAATCCAGTGGTTCAAAGCTGATGACATTTAACCCAGGAGGCTGACATTGTTTTACTTTTAATTTGCACTTACAAAAGAGCAGCAAAATGTGAATAATGTGGACATAGTGAATTCTTAATCTTATACTTAATAATATTTATAATATTTGCACAGGATTTGTATTAATATTATCAGATTATTTATGTATATAATGAATATAGTGTTCTAAATCACATTTGTCTGAAAAATAAGATACAAGTAGTTGTAAACCTATAATTTTATAGTTTAAATATGGTAGAGATGTTGCTATAATCCTGGAGATTCATATAGCAGGATTTGCAGTATATAATTATTATGAAACATAATTATTTTACCCTGAATCAGATGTTTATCAACTTTGAGATTTTCTAAGAGAGGAATAAATGAAAGCTCTGCACTGTTAACCTAAAGTCTATAAGAACGTGTTAGCTAAAAGTCCATCTTAAAAACTAAATTTAGGCAATTTCAACTGTACAATTGAATTGTACTGCTGCTAAAATAGCTAATCAATTTGAAATGCCTACTAGAGTCTAAAAGCAAATTGTTCCAAAATGTTCTGTAAGCTGTCACAATAGGAAGAAGTGCTAGTGCAATTCACTACTTATCCCCTTTTTTGTAAAAGAACAAGGTGCTATATTTCATAAATATTCTGCGCCTGAACTTACAACATCATAAGAATTGTATTAGAGACACCATACTCGTATCTCATACATGTTGTCTGAACACCTACTTGTTGCCCATGCGATCCTATTTGAAGGATGGTACTGGAGTTGAATCAATGCCAATAATATTGGAACATTTTCTTTGGTTGTCCTTTTCAGGGAATTTCCTATATAAAGTACAGCAGTTTAAAAGAATTCATTTTAAAACTGAAAGAAGAGAAGGGTGTTGTGAAAAGAAGCAGGCACACAAAAGAGTTTGAAATTCTGAAGGCAAATAGCTAATGTTTATCTTCTCTTAACCAATCCCCCATCTCCCACAGTCTACACCAGGGTGTCAAACTCATGGTCCGCGGGCCAGATGGGTCATGTGCTGGCCCTGCCCCCACCCAGTTTAGCAAAGGGGGAAAAAGTCCTGAAATGTCACCGTGACGACATGAGTTTGACACGCCAGTCTACACTAAGACTAGTATACTATGAATTCCTTAAGAAATAGAATAGGTTTACAACATTTCAGGTACTATATACATCAATAAAATAGTTTTTTAAAAATAAGATAAAGTTTAGAGAGCAAGAGTATGAAGTAAGGACTATGGTTGTAACCTACATTAGATTCGAGGTCACCTTGGTACATCCACAATCTTTCATGTGAGATTTTAGAAGTAGCAGGGAAGAGTTACTGCAGGCCATCTGTAGCATCCTATTATCTAAAAAAATTGAGACTAATGTGGGTCATTAAATATGTAAAACAGATTCCATTTTATGCAGCCAAACTCTGTAGTGATAAAGAGAAATAAAACATGCTAAGATTAAAGCTATTAAATATCCTTAGCTAGAATCACAGATAGGCAAAATTAAAAAAACAAATGCACAAGCAATCCTTTTAAAACACACATATTCTCATTCTCTCTCTCCCTCTCCCTCACTCCTTCCCTCCTCCCCCCCTCTCTCTCTCACACACACACACAGAGAGAGATATGTAGCCCCTCTTACTTCAAAAGAGAATTTTGCTTGCTTGCTGTTGTCATCAGTCAATCAAATGGCTGTGCTTAAAGCCCTGGGTGTTTTACTAACTTTTCCAACTGCTCATTTGAAAATTGCAGCTTGAAGGATATAAACCTGCAAAATCAATACCAATATATCAAATGCCTGGTAAACAAAAATTGATTCTACATCACCTTACAATTCCTTCATGTTCTTATATTAATTAATCTTACCCAAAGTGACAACAGCTCTAACGCTTTTGCAGCTCTCCAGCCATTATATTTAACCCTCCATCCAATCTGCCCTTTCAAGTTTGAATTGTGACAGACCTTTTAGGAATAAATTCAATGGCTCATAGCTTTCTTTCTCCTAGTTATCAGTTGTCTAAACTGATAATCAGATGTTGCTCCTTATTTTCTGGTGCAGATTATTTATTTTAAACATTTATATAGATACTCATGTTACAACAACCTCTGGGCAGCTGCTGGTTAAAAATTGTGCAACAGTGTTTCACAATATTTCACAAGAAGAGTTCTCCACTCCTCTACTCATTGCAGAATACCTTACGGCACCAGACTTGAAACTCTAGACCTAGAAAATCTAGAACTACATCGCCTTCAGTTTGATCTAAGTATAGTATATAAAATCATACATTGCAATGTCCTACCTGTCAATCAATATTTCAGCTTCAACCATAACAATACAAGAGCACACAATAGATACAAACTCAAGGTTAACCGCACCAAACTTGATTGCAGAAAATACGACTTCAGCAACAGAATGGTCAATGTTTGGAATACTCTACCTGACTATGTGGTTTCTTCCCCAAACCCCAAAAACTTTAATCTTAGACTGTCTACTATTGACCTCACCCCTTTCCTAAGAGGTCTGTAGGGAGTGTCCATTAGTGCACCAATCGTGCCTACCATCCCTGTCCTATTGTTTCTTTTTATTTTTCTTATAAGTATCCATCTCATGTATTCAAAATTATGTTTATTCTTGTACCTGTATCTTGTAAGTGATTGACAAATCAAATAAATAAATAAAATAAGTGTTCTTAATTATCCCAGTACTTCTGAGAATTTAGGGTGCTCTAGTCTTTTCTTGCACAAATGAAGTGTGAACCATTAACTCCTAAAAGATAAAGAGCATAGGACATGAATGAAACAGATGTTATTTAGATGAGAACTGATAGACTAGGACAAGATTTGGGGTATCTGAGATTATTGTCTGAACAACTGGATCATGGTGGGCATATTCTACATTGGGAATGCTCAGAAAAGCTGTCGATTCTATTATCTGATGGGAGGACATAGTTTATCATCAGCTGTTGGGGTGTTCTGTGCAAATACTAAATATATCAGTTTCTATACGATGCTCAGGTATGTAGTTATAACTCATTAGATCAGGTGTACCAATTGGACCATTGAAGAAATCCAGGCCAGCTCGCTAAGAATTTTGTTAACTTTCACACTGTGAAAGTTGCATTGATTGATTGATTGGATATGATTGGATATATATTGCTTGGATCATGGTGGGCATATTCTACATTGGGAATGCTCAGAAAATCTGTCGATTCTATTATCTGATGGGAGGACATAGTTTATCATCAGCTGTTGGGGTGTTCTGTGCAAATACTAAATATATCAGTTTCTATACGATGCTCAGGTATGTAGTTATAACTCATTAGATCAGGTGTACTAAGTGTACCATTGGAGAAATCCAGGCCAGCTTGCTAAGAATTTTGATAACTTTCACACTGTAAAAGTTGCATTGATTGATTGATTGGATATGATTGGATATATATTGCTTGTAGCTGAATAATTTAATATGAATGGAATATTCATTCATACAAATGCAACACATTCCTTGTTATCCAGACACATCACATTCATATATGTTAGTTCCAGCAATAAAAGTTATTCTCATTCTCTCTGTCTCCCTCCCCCCTCCCCACTTTCTTTCAGAGAGAGAGAGAGAGATGGACAGACAGAGCCCTCTGCAAAAAAAAAAAAAAAGATGGGGAAGACTGTCTAGCTCAACCTCTTTAGGAGAAGAAAGGCCAATATTCAGTGAGGTTTCGCATAACTGCTAACTTTATGCTCTGAAATCTTTTTGAGAGAAAGTGTCAGATCCATTAAGATAAATAACATTCAGGTCTATGTGAAGCCTTCCAGGCAAGCAGCCAAGGAGAAAATTTCTATGAATCAATGAATAATGAAATATTATCTTTCTTAGAGGATACATGGTTTGCTTTCTTAAATAAAACTTTTACTTAATTTGAACAGATTGGCTAATAATTCTTGGGGCAACAATTGCAGAAGAATAAAAAGTGATGCAAGCAAGGAGGATTTCTGGTAATATTTATTTTTTTTATTTTATTTGTCAATCGCTTACAAGATAATAGATATAAGTATATACATAGTTATGAATATATGAAATGGGTACATATAAGAAAAATAAACAATAGGACAGGGATGGTAGGCACATTGGTGCACTTATGCACGCCTCCTACAGACCTCTTAGGAAAGGGGTGAAGTCAATAGTAGACAGTCCAAGGTTAAAGTTTTTGGGGTTTGGGGTGAGAAACCACAGAGTCAGGTACAGTATTCCAGACATTGACCACTCTGTTGCTGAAGTCGTATTTCCCGCAATCAAGTTAGGGGCAGTTAACCTTGAGTTTGTATCTGTTGTGTGCTCTTGTGTTGTTATGGTTGAAGCTGAAGTATTCATTGACAGGTAAGTCATTGCAATGTATGATTTTATATACCATACTTAGATCAGACTGAAGATGGCATAATTCAAGGTTTTCTAGGTCTACAATTTAAAGTCTTGTGGCATAAGGTATTCTACAATGAGTAGAGGAGTGGAAAACTCTTCTTGTGAAATATTTCTGGACTTTCTCAACTGTGCTAATGTCAGATGTATAATGTGGGTTCCAGACTGATGAGCTGTATTCGAGTATTGGTCTAGCAAAAGTTTTGTAAGCTTTAGTTAGTAGTGTAATATTACCAAAGAAAAAGCTATGTAGGATTAGGTGAACAACTCTTAATGCCTTTTTGGCTATGTAGTTGCAGTGCACTCTAGCACTTAGATCATTAGATCATTGCAGTGCACTCTAGCACTTAGATCATTAGAGGTGAGTATTCCAAGGTCCTTTACAGAGCTTGGATCATCAACAAGATCTTGACTATTCAGCTTGTATTTTATTTTCTGATTTTTTTTTTGCCAACATGCAAGACAGAGCATTTATTTGTTGAGATTTGAAGTTGCCATTTGTTTGACCATTCTGATGCATAGTCAAGATCTTTTTGAAGGGTAGCAGTATTGTCTGTGGTATTGAACAGCTTTACATCATCAGCGAAAAGAAAGCAGTTACTCTTAATATGATCACAGAGGTCTTTTATGTAGAGTATGAAGAGAATTGGTCCTAGAACACTGCCCTGGGGGACTCCGCTATTGACAGGTACAGAATTTGATAGGACACTCCCAATTTTGACCATTTGTTCTCTGTTTGACAGGAATGCTTCTATCCAGTTATGCAGATGTCCGGAGATACCATAAGATTTTAGTTTTAGGAGTAGTTTGTCATGTACCACTGAATCAAAGGCTTTACAGAAGTCTATATAGATTGCGTCTGTTGTCTTGCCCTGATCGAGTTGTGTAGTCCATATGTTTTTGCAGTGTAAGAGTTGCAGATTACAGGATAGTTTTTTTCTGAAACCAAATTGTTTATTGGAGAGGAGGTTGTTTGTCTCTAAGTGGAGGATAATGGATTGGTTAATAATTGATTCCATGACTTCACAGGTGATGCAGCATAAGGAGATTGGGCTGTAATTTTCAACGAGGCTGGGGTCTCCCTTGTTGAAGATGGGGATGACCGTGGCTTGTGACCATAGGTTAGGCAAGGAATTGGTCCTGAAAGATTTTTCAAAGATTATGCTTAGGGGTTCTGCTATGGCAGTGGATAGCTTTTTTTAAGAAGGCACATATTCTATCTGGTACAATAGATAGAGATGGTTTTAGATTGTGTAGTGCTTTTTCAACATTGTCTTTTGTAAAATCGAGATGTATTAGATCATTGTAGTTTTCTGTGGTTTGGCTAGGAAATACTGGGCATGATCTATTGCTGTTTACAAATACTGAGCCAAAGAATGTGTTAAAGAGGTTGGCTTTTATAGTGTCGTTGTTGCAGTCTTTACCATTAAACCCTATCAGGGGTGGGATGGACCTTGAGTCTTTTAGTTTGTTGTTTACAAAATTGTAAAACACACGGGTGGAATTGGTGCGTAGAAGGTTTGTATCGGCTTTTGAAATTGGCAACGTGACCAGTTTTGTTTTTCCACCAGAGTGATCTCTTTTTGGATTGAAGTTTCCTTATTGTTATGGGTAATCTGGGTTTTGTTTTTTTTTGAGTTGTTGGTACATATAGTCTGATGACTCTTTTGACTTCAAGTAAAAATATGTTGTAATAGTCTTCAACAGTATTGCATCCAGTGAATAGAGATTGCCAATCAAGGAATTAGAGATCATTGTCTATAAGATCATAGTTGCCTTTTTTGAAGTTATAATTGGGGATTACATCATTGTGATGATTTTTGTGTGGGCGTATGTTGAGACAAAAGTTAATCATATTGTGGTCACTGCTGGAAAAGGGTTCTTTAGTTTGTATTCCGTAAATTAAATTCAAACTATTGCAGAAGATGAGATCAAGGCAGTTGTTAGTCTAGTATTGTTGGTTACTAGTTGTTCCACTCCCAGATTTGTAACAGCATTGTCAAAGGTTGTGGTGTGGGTTCAGTTGTACATTCATTTAGGGTCCAGTCAATTTGAGGTAAATTGAAGTCACCAAGAAAGATAAAAGCATGTGGGCAGGATGTTGCCCATGTTAATGGTGAATTTAGCTTGTTTACATGTTCGATGTCATAATCAGGTGTTCTGTAACATAGTAAGAATCAAAATGTGATATTTAAGGATAGTTCACAGATGATGGTCTCAGGAAGAGCAAGCTCCTGGGTAACTTGGATGTTTTTTAGATGTAAGGACTTTATATAGAAGATAGCAACACCATCTCCTCTACGAATTTCACGATCTGATCAGTAAACATGATAGTCTCTGTTAAGCCTGGTTTCCCCAACCAGGGTTAGGGAGACAAGCTAAACAGAATGTGCAGCTTAGTCAGATAGGCACACAGATAAATGAGTGAGCTAAGCTTGTATGTTTATTAACATACAGTAAAAATAACAGATACGCTTGTGCTATCAAATATATAGTTTATTCCATTATGAGTTCATAGCATAGTCAAAATAACAGTCCAATAGTCATGTATCATTTAGTCAGTCCATTCAGGGATATTCAGTTAGCAAAGTCCGTGTAGAAATATCCTATGTCAATTCACTTACAAGTCTGTCCTTTGTTTTCTCTCCCGTTTGAGCAATGCAGTCTTGTGTCCTTGCAGTAATCAGGAATCATCAAAGCCAGAGAGTGAGCAAGCTGCAGCCTTGCTTCTTTTAAAGTGCTTTCACAACCACTCCCTTAATTACTATCCCACAGTTAAAGTTGCAGACACTTTAACATACAAACTATGATTACATATTATTATTTACCTAAACCAGTTAGGGTAAAACAATGTTATCCCTAACATTCTCCCCTTTTAGGAAATAATAATAAATATAACTATTTACATCTTTAAATCATATTTGTTACAACTCTCTTTAAACTTAGTTACTCCTTGAGCTTTTGTAAATTGGTCTGCAATGTTTTCTTCCGTCATGCAGTATTCCAATTTAATTAGCCCATTCTTTACAGATTCTCTAACATTTAAGTATCTTAAGTCAGTATGCTTTGATCTAGTTTTTACAGCAATACTAGTAGCTAATTTTATAGCTGCTTGGTTATCCTCGTACACAATAATGGAATCTTTTACAGTTATACCCATGTCTAATAATAACTGTTTGTACAAAATCAAGTCAGTGCATAATAATGACAGACATGAAAATTCCGCTTCCATTGTGGACAAACTGATATGCTGTTGTCTGATTGACCTCCACCCTATTAGTGTCTTACCAAATAATATAGCCATCCCAGATGTTAATTTTCTTGTGTTTATATCAGTTGCAAAACTTGCATCTGCATAGGCACTAAGACTCAAATCACCCTTTGGTTCTATATACAATGCATGGTTCATTGTTCCTTTAAGATATCTTAAAATTCTCTTCAATGATTGCCAATGACATTGATGTGGATCTGTATTAAAACGTGCCAGCTGATTTACACTATAAGCTATATCTGGCCTTGACCAATTGCTTATATATGATAAGCTGCCAATCAAAGATTGATATGTGGACTTATCAAATTTGGGACTTTGGTCATCAGTTTGGCAAACTTCCTGACTCATTGGAGTCTTTGCCGGTTTACAAAGTTCCATTTTAAACGTTTTAATGAATTGGCAAATTTTATCTTCTTGAGATATCTTAAAACCATTTTTTGTTTTGTTAATTGTCAATCCTAGATACCTTTTAATTTCACCTAAATGCTTTAATTTTATCTTTTTGGCTAATAATGATATAATCTCATTAGCTTCATTATTAGTCTTAGTTATCAAAGCAATATCATCTGTAAATAATAACAATAATGACACCGTTCCATTATTTTCTCTTTAAAACACACATGGATCTGCTAAACCAGATTTAAAACCTATATTGTTTAACTCTTTGACAATATATTGGTTCCACTCAAACCCAGATTGTTTCAACCCGTAAAGACTCTTTTTGAGTTTCCAACAATCATTACTATTTACTTTATTGTCTTTTATACCTACTGGTTTTCTTAAATATATAGTGTGCTGCAATGGTGCATGTAGATAAGCAGTTTCTACATCTAAATGGTTAATGACATAGTTTTTCTTAGCTGCCCAAACTAATGCTGCTCTTAAAGATGTTGCTTTAAGACTTGGTGCAAAAACTTCATCATAATCAGATGCAGTTTGATTAAATCCTTGAGCTACTAACCTAGCCTTATGGGTAACAGTCCCATCATTTCCAGTTTTTACTTTAAATATCCATTTGCACCCAATGGATTTTTCTCCTGGAGGTAATTTAGCATCTTCATAAACTTTCATTACCTTTAATGAATTTAGTTCTTTTTCCATTGCCTTTTGCCAATTCTCCTGATCCTTAGTAGGATACATCCTAAGTTCATCTACACTAGTTGGAACTTTAGTTACTTGGCAAACTATACTTGCTTGATACCTATCAGGTGGTTTAGTTACACGTGTAGTACGTCTAGGTATTACAGGACTTACAGGTGGACTTTCATTTATTAACTCTTCTTGATTATCTAACTCTTCCTGATCATCTGTTTCCTCTTGTTCTGGTCCTATTTGCTCTTCGTGGACTTCTTCTTTAATTGGACTCTTCTTATAACTAATCTGATCTTTCTGCCTTTTGTAGGGTTCAATAATTACTTTATTATTTAAATCTTGCTCTAATCTATTCCATCCTACATGTTCTAGGAATTTTGCACTAGCACTGGTGTAAATTCTAGATGTACCTGGTTCCCAGAATCTATAAGGTCTATGATTAGATGTATATCCTACAAAATATAATCTTTTAGCTCTATGTTGTCCTTTGTGTCTAAGTTGTGTAGGGATATGCACCCATGCTGGTGCTCCAAATGTGTGCATGTAACTTAAATCAGGTTTTGTACCATGCCACAGTGTGAATGGTAATTCACCTGTTGTTGAATTAACAACATTATTTAATATATGATTACCACACATTATTGCTTCTCCCCATAAATTGTCAGGTAATCCTGAATCAGACATCATAGATCGTGTCATTGATTGTAATGTTTGGCCTCTTCTCTCTATAAAGGCATTATGTTGTGGCCTATATGGTGCAGACTTTTTATGTTGAATACCTAACATTCTTAGTCTGTTCTGGAATTTATTATTTGTAAATTCTGTACCATTATCTGTGATAAGAGTTACTAATTTCTTTTTAGTTTTTCTTTCAGCAAATTTAATCCAATTAAAGAGATTTTGATACGTTTCAGTTTTGCTCTTCATTAAATAGCAAAACCCATATCTAGAATAATGGTCCATTATACTTAGTATGTAACGAGCTCCTCCTACACTTGGTTTTTTAGGACCTATTAAATCTGCAAATACTACCTCTAAAGGTTCTTTGGTAGTAAATCCATCAACTCTATTAGCCGGTGTGACCCTGGCCTTACTTTGATTACAGGCATTACATTGCAAATACTTATTACAAGGTTTCAAACTTATTCCCTTAGATAATTCAACAGTTTTTTTAAGTATTTTAAAATTTAAATCCCCTAGCCTTCGATGTAACAAGTGAATACATTCATCATGAGGTTTCTTATTTTCATAAACTGTGTTAGCCACTTTTAAACCATCATCATTTAACACATATAATTCACTTCTTAAAGATGCAGTAATTCTCTTATCTTCTTTCTCAATTATGCAGTTATCTCCTTTAAATGTAACTACATATCCTAGTTTAACCAAAATTCTAACTGAAATTAAATTAAACTTAAGCTGTTGTACATATAACATTTTTACATTCTATTTTATAAAAGAACAATATGCTATACCTTGACCTTTAGCTTTCAGTTTCCAGCCATTGGCTAACGATATCTGCTGTGTACTCTTGGACATTTTAATAAAAATTTTCTTATCATTAGTTATACAATGTGATGCTCCACTATCAACCACCCATAAATTATTTTTTACAGCTCCGTTAGTATACATGGCTAACTCTAAATTTTTATTTATCTTTTGATGACTTTTTGTATTCTGGCCAGCATTCTGGTGCTTTGCCTTTTTACAAAATCTTGCCAAATGTCCTCTTCCTCCACAATTAAAACACTTTTTAATTGCGTATGCAGTAGGAGTTTCATTATCTTCTTTTTGAGGTTGCTGCCTCCTTAATTCGTCTCTTTCAAGCCTTCTTCTGGCCTCTTCAATCAATCTGCCAGTTATATCAGTTAAAGTTAGGCTTTCCTTTGGCAATATTTCAAGGGAAGTTACGTAGTTATCATAGCTTTCATCAAGTGAAGATAGAATTATGTAGACTTGGTGTAGTTCAGAGAAAATAAGCTCTTTCTCGTGCAGTTCTTGAAAAATGTTTTGCATAGTTTTCAAATGACTCAGCATATCACCATTCTTATGGAGATGTGTACTGAAAAGTTTCCGTGTTAGATTTATGTGAGCACCAACGTTATCTCGAACATAAATCCTCTTCAGCTTCTGCCAACACCCAACAGCTGTTTGTTCTCCATGGATATAAACAAGTTGCTTATCAGTTAAGGTTAAAGCAATAATGCAAATAGATTGTTGATTTTTATGCATAAATTCTTCTATCTTTAATCTGTCTTCCTCATCCTCTGGATCCCATTCTTCTACGTTTGGTGGATTTTCAATTATGTTCCACAAACCTCCTCTTCGTAGAAGCAGACTACATTTCATAGACCATGATACATAGTTTGTTCCATCCAGCTTGGATATAAGGGACAAACTTTGTAAATTGACTTGTGCCATGTTTTCTTATATGGATATAAAACTATAATTAATAAAACACAGCTGTCTGTTTACTGTAATGTATAACAACACAAACTCTCACTTTTAACATAAATCTGTTTTATCCTAGTTAAACTGACTTTGCAGCCTCTGGGCCCATAACCAGTGTTAAGCCTGGTTTCCCCAACCAGGGTTAGGGAGACAAGCTAAACAGAATGTGCAGCTTAGTCAGATAGGCACACAGATAAATGAGTGAGCTAAGCTTGTATGTTTATTAACATACAGTAAAAATAACAGATACGCTTGTGCTATCAAATATATAGTTTATTCCATTATGAGTTCATAGCATAGTCAAAATAACAGTCCAATAGTCATGTATCATTTAGTCAGTCCATTCAGGGATATTCAGTTAGCAAAGTCCGTGTAGAAATATCCTATGTCAATTCACTTACAAGTCTGTCCTTTGTTTTCTCTCCCGTTCGAGCAATGCAGTCTTGTGTCCTTGCAGTAATCAGGAATCATCAAAGCCAGAGAGTGAGCAAGCTGCAGCCTTGCTTCTTTTAAAGTGCTTTCACAACCACTCACTTAATTACTATCCCACAGTTAAAGTTGCAGACACTTTAACATACAAACTATGATTACATATTATTATTTACCTAAACCAGTTAGGGTAAAACAATGTTATCCCTAACAGTCTCTTACTGTGGTAATGGAGTCAGGGAGAGATGCGTTGAGCCATGTTTCACAGACAGATATGATGTTGAATTTAGCCATATTTAGTAAGAGGAGAAATTCAGGTATTTTATTCACAAGGCTTCTTGCATTGAGTAGTTTGCATTTAAGGCCAGCAGTAGTTAGAATTGAGGTAGTTAGGGGCATGCATGCCTAGTCTTGGGTGATGGTGGATTGGTTGAGGTAGGGTTGTGGTTGAAGGTTAAAGCTGAGTTGTGGGTTGTGTGACTTACTTTGGATACAGTCAGCATGGTAGTCATTGTACAGGTCTTTCTCTCCATTGTCTAGATGTTTTTTGAGTTCAGTGCGGAGTACACGGGAGCGTATATGCTGAGTTTTGGTTTAAGTAATCATCTGTGAGTTACAAAACTCAGAGCAAAATCTTTCAGGCATATTAGTTTGGAACACAGTATAAATATGAACCTTGAAAAATTCATAGGAGGTAGAAAATGATACAGGTATCAAAAGAGCAAGAATTTAAGTAGCTCAGATTTGTAAAAGTGTTTTTAGGAAGATTAAAATTCAGATACATTTAATATGAGAGGAAGAGAAATTGAGATGTACCAGCTATTTTATGTAGATGACAAAATGCTAAAGGAAATCACAAAAAGATAGAACTGTTATTTTTACTCTTTCTTTTCTGAGAAGAGGATATTGTAGAAACAGAATTCTAGCTCAAGTATAATAGGAATGTAGTCAGGGAATATCTATTGGTCTTAAAATCTACAGGGCCAGATTGTGACCAAGGATGCAAAATCTGTTAGTGGAAAAAGAAAAAAGAAATGCAATAATCAAGAAGAAAATCTCTAGCATTTTTTTTTAAATAACTGTGTTTGAATGAATACCTTTTTCTCTCAAGCAATCTCATCACGTTCCCGCAGAATTCATGAGTTTCACAGAACACTGAGAAATTCAGTCCTAAGCTCTTGCTGATGATAAGGTTGATTGATTATGTGTCATAAGATCAGTGTCAACTCTTAGCAATTACATAGATTTTTTTTCCATGACCATTTTTCCCTAATCTGGTGCTTCAGGTTTTCCAGTGGTGCACTCATTATCACTAAAACTGAATCTAACCACCATGCTCCTAGTATTCATTCCTCTTTTTCTCTTTTCACTACCTTTCCCAGTATGAGGACCTTCTTAGGAAAACTAGGTCTTCAAATAATATATCTGGAGTAGAATAATTTGAGCCTGGTTATTTTTGCTAGGAGTGAGAATTCTGTGTTGATTTTTTTAAAATGATCCATTTGTCTCTTTTCTTGACTGTCCAGAGTATAGGCTGTTGGTTTGAGCTCCAAGCTTGGCAATTTTGGTTACAAATGTTTCGTTAACCAATTGAGAAGACATCATCAGTGCATTTTGAATACAGAACACTCGAATGGTGATGAAACATTTGCAACCAAATTGCCAAGCTTGGAGCTCAAACCAACAGCCTAACTACCAACCCAAGCTATTAATATTCAAATACATTTTATCCACAGGTGTCTTCTCCAATAACAAAGTTCAAAATTATAATACGTGTCACAGGGAATACCAGTTCGCATAATTCTGATCTTTGTAGATATATTCACATCATGGTATTTAATATCTGTTTGGCTGTTCTACTAAGTGCTAGAATGCAGTGTTTTTCTCAACTGTTTTTTGTTTTATTTTTAGATACACAAATTGATCATAAAAGGCAGAAACTATCTATCACTTCAATATCTTTATTATCTAAAACTGATTGTTCTACCTATGGTTCTTATTTTGGTTTTCTTTACTGCTGTTTTCACTGTGCACCTTGATTTTTTTTTAACTAGAGTTGCAGATCCTTTGCATTTGTAACCACAGAATAATGTCAACAGCATAGTGCAGTGTCACTGGGAGTTGGCAGCATATAAATGTAATATATTATTATAATATTCAAAAGAAGTGAAATCACAGCTAGTTCTTTAGCTGGTATTGGCCTTCATAAGCTTTGAGTTCTTCCCAAGAATCTAGGATGTCATAATGAATCGGAATAGTATATAGGTGGAACCAAGCAGTGTGGCTTTTTGTCCAGTCCAGCTTCCCTTAGACATCTTCAGCTATAGATTGAATACATAAGATGAGTGTATAAAGACTTGTCACATAACTTCGCCAACCTGGAGCCTCTCTGTTTCTCCATGTTCTGTACATACAGTAGCTGATGATCTGTCTGTTGCTATATCCATTATATTTTTGAAAAATCCTAAAGATCTGTAATAAAATAGAGAATAAAGATGATGTTTTAGTGCAACCACATTCATTGTACAAGGATTGCTCCCTTTGTTTGTGCTAAACTAATAGTACAGTGGTGTCACATATAAAGCCAGGGAATATTTCTTGGAGAAAAGTGGAAGATAGAAGATAGGTTGAACTTTTTTTTTTCAATGTCTTTCATAGAAAGAAGTAAAGATCCATCAAAGTGGACGTTTGTTGCAAATGGTTTAGAAGTTTATTTCTTTTGGAAATCACATCAAAGGGGAATATGGGATTTGAAGCGCATTTGTTGTCAAACATAATCTGACAATAGTTAATATGTTAAATTTAATTTCATTTTCTTACTATTTTGTGCCAATGCATAAGGAGACTTCTTTATAAGTTTCAATTAAGTAGTTCACTAGCATTTATTTCTATCCCAAAAACACTGATTTAATTTATTTTGATATTGATCGCTGTCTAAATCAATTTGTCCAGTTTTGTAGAACAATGACTACAGCAAAAAGTTGCCTCCATGACTCTGCAGTGAAACTAATGTTTACACAATCAATATAACTGTAATTAAATACTTCATAATTAGCAACTGAGTGTCTGGTTAACATTTTGGATAAATCCCAAGGTATCTTTGATGTTTTTGTTCTGCTCTATTTCAGAGAAACATTTCTCTGAACATTTCTGAGCAGCAACTTGATTTTGAAAATTTCAGTGCTATACCAATCACTTATAACTGCTTTAGGTAAAATGCTACTTTACAAACATCTTTTAGTATACTGATTTGAGAGCCAATTGTTTTGTTATCAATCTGTATTATCTAAACTCAGGCATAAATATGCAGTCCGTATATTTGTTTCTCTTCTTCCTTCCATTCAGTAGTTCGATTCTCACCAGCTCATGGTTGACTCAGCCTTTCATCGTTCTGAGGTCAGTAAAATGAGGACCCAGATTGTTGGGGGCTTATTGTTGACTCTAAACTGCTTAGAGAGGGCTGGAAAGTACTGTGAAGCAGTATATAAGTGCTATTGCTATTGCTATTCCATCTCTTATGAAAAATTGTATCATATAAAGGTACAAGTTATTTGTATATGAAGATGCAGATGTACATTTGATTTCCTCTCACTTGGGATAAATTTAGAAATATCAATGTATATAGAATGATACTAAGTGTGAATGAACCATCATATATCAAATAACACAAAAATAATTTGAATATTTTCCTGATATTGCTTCAAATACACTGCTTTTACATAAGTCAGTCCTGAAATTACTGAAATTAACTATTAATTTTTATATAAGGATATATAAAAAATAGTTAAATTATATGCACAGTTGAACCTTTGCAAAATCATCTACAAAGGGGTTCATTTAGTAGTATATGTTTCAGTAAAAATACAATACATTTTTTTAAGTTCTTTATCAGTTGTCCATTGATACACACATCTCATACATCCTAGCATAGCTTTCAGGATTGACCATCTTTGCATCAATTGGGATTGACAAGAATGTAATCCATATAACATATGTTAAGCAGAGCTTGGACTACAAGGTCCCTTTCAACTCTGATATTTTATATTCTCTTTATTCTACTTATGATTCATATATACAGCAAGGTAACTTCAACTGATCAACTTGAGTTTCGCTGTGGAAGAAATTGAAATATTGATGTACTCAGCAAAATCACAAATACATATCTGAAGAATCTCAATCTGCCAAGAGTTTGATACTTCTTCATTTCTCCACCTCTGTTATGTTCAGACCTAGTGACCTTATCATTTGAAATACTTTTGCATTTGAAGCACTATGAACTAACTCTTTCTCTGTCTCCTGATGAATGCCAGAGCTAATGAGGAAAGAAGATGCATAGTGAAACTGGGTAATGTGAGTGATTTGCAAGAGATTTTCTCTTTAATGATGACAAGCCTGAAGAATATTAATTAGGAACTGAATAATCCAATAGGAGGTGATGTCCTGTAATTCAGCAGACATGTTTAAATTTTATGGATATCACCACAGGGATAGCAATATTAATAGCCACAGTAGAATGATTTTATGTGTTCTGCCAATATGTATAAACTTAGTTTTATGAATGATAGTTTTGTTTCTTTTTTAATCCTTCTAACACCTTTTATGTCATTCCAGCAAGGATATGAAATTCTGCAGCAAGATAATATATCAAAATATTAATTCTCTCCTCCATGCAACCCTCCATTTGTCACTATGATCCTTTCCCATAAGTCACCAGAAGGAGGTTGATGCTAAAGTTGTCATGCTAAAGTAGCCATAAAAACAAATAAATGTATACAAGATTAAATTATAGCCTATTCTGCATCTTCAAATGACATGTTCTTTGTTTCTTTGTAAGCTCTCTGAATAGTAACTTTGTTTGAGTTTAATCTCTGTAAATAATGACAGTCTCATTTTGCACTATTCGGGATATACTGCTCTTTTCAGCAGTGAATGTCATAGGTATTTTGATATTAGTTTGCCATGATGAGATTTACTGCCATGGAATTTTTCTTTATTGAATGATTTCCCTCCTGAAATTCAGATGTATCTCCCCTTCTCCCATTTCAGAAGCAGGTGAAATTATTGCTCTTCCACAAAGCCTATTGGGTTTAATACCTTAAATAACTGTACCTACAACTGTAGTTAAAAAAAAAAAACAGGTATTATTTAGTTATTTATTTTTGTATATAATCGTTTATGTCATATCCTTCTAATGTGCATGTACTACTGAAGGCAGCTAAATGCAATTAAACATTCTATATAAAGAAAAAAATCATGCAAAAAGAACATAATCTAACAAAAGCAGGTCGGCACAGGATGTAATATAACTAAAAATGTTTATATTGCTTTTCTAAAACAGAAACGTCTATCATTTGGGGGTTGAAGAAAGGTCATGTTTCTAATAGACACAATTTATTTTTGCATACTTAATTGCATATCAGAGAATACTGTTTTATAAATATTATCCTAATTATAATACAGCAATATTAAAAAAAAAATGTTTCTGGATTATGGCCAGCAATCAGTCCTGCAGCTGAATATCTTTTCAATAAAATGTTTTCTCCAATCCATATATTATAGTAAAATATATTCTGGGCAACTATGCTGTGAGATATTGACAGAGGAGAAGGAAGTAAAACATAAATACCTCTTCTCAACACAGGTGAATAAAGGAGGAATAAAAAAACAAAAAACAAAATCAAGATAATATAAGGAAGATAAACTAGATATACCATATGTTAAGTACTTGGACATGGGTCGGAGTAAATGGAGACAGCCTCTGAATAGTGACTTTCAGCTCTTTATTAGCATAGTGACTTCTCAAAACAACAACAGTGAACCCTGCCTTATATAGGCAACCTTTGTGAGAATTGTCCAATAGCGAGCTATGAACGCAAGTACTTTAAACCAATAATAATCCTCTGTTAAGGGCCAATCGGATTCCTAAGAACTAGCCAATCCGATCTGGCCACCTAACAGCCAATCAGAAGTGCAGGGCCAGAACCCTGCACTTAACCTCAAGCTCATACTTTATTAACTATGGTACATACATAACACCATACCTGGCTGCAAAACTCTTTTTGAGACTAGATGGAAGCAAACATGTAGAAAAGCTCTAATTCTTTGTTGATATTTCACAGTTGTCTGCATTTTCACAGCTCAGATATACATTATCCTCCCCCACCCCCACATCAGTTCCAATCAAAGCTTTGGCTATTGGCTATCCAAGAATTCTGATGGATTCTTTCCAGCTCCTATACACTTTTTGATTTAACAATACTAGTCCCAATATAATGCTTGCACTCTCCACAGGAAACTTAAAACCAGTCAAAGAAGTATCTTGTTTGTTGTGAACAGAAAACAACATTATTTTCATAATTACTTTTCCATCTCTTAAAAAAAAAAAAATATCAAAACAGAACAGCTTTAGAATAATTCACTTCAAGTTCCATTACACTGGAGGTAGAATAACATTCAACCCTCTTGGGGATCATTGTAGGGGACTTGTCTCTATGGCAGAGCCTTGCATTGAGAAACTTAACACCTACTTCTCTTCTATTTTCATACACTTGGTCGTACATTCACCCAGTTCCCCCCAGTTTACTTTCCTCTAGATGTCTTGGACCCAACCATGTCACCAAAGTCTTAAATTGAGAATAAGTGTTCCTCAGCTGATTAACCCTCCTCTTAGATCTTTCCAGTGTCCACATAATTTAGCACCATTCATACTCTCTCTGCTTGAAATCTACTTTTCTTCTTCCCACTGTTTGTGCTGCATTGCTTGGCTCCTCTGGTCTTGATCTCTAGATGCTCTTTTAGGTATTTCCCCATTAGCTACCCTGACAGCTACTTTCCCTCCAATGGTCACTTTATGCCAGCCAAATGCCATCTTCCTTGTGTTCCTAGGTTGCTTCCTCTGTCTGAGCTCTTCCAGATGGTTGCTTTAATGACCTTTCTTCCTACTATTGAAGTTGGGAAAATGTACATTGCCATTATGTTAATCCCATAGCTTTGCTTTTCTGTGTCTCATCAATAAATGTAGACAATGTTGTTGTCCTTTACATTTTGAAGGTGGAATTCCTTTTTATCTAATGGAAGATTCCACCACCTATTGTCTTACAGAATATGTTTCAAGGCATAGTCCAGGGATTTCAGGATATTCTTCTCATTAGAGCCTGTTAACACTTGGCCTGTTTTTTTCGTACAGACAGGAGGTTGTACAACTTGCCTCATGGTGTAACCGGAAACAATCTTGAACTGAACACACTCAAAACTGTAGAACTAGTGGTAGACTTTAGAAGAAACCCTCCCATACTACCACATCTTACAATACTAGACAACACAGAATCAACAGTAGAGACTTTCAAATTTCTAGGTTCTATAATATCACATGACTTAAAATGGACACCTAACATCCAAAAGTCATCAAAAAAGTACAACAAAGAATATTCTTTCTGCATCAACTCAGAAAGCTCAAATTGCCCAAGGAGATGCTGATACTCTTCTACAGAGGAATTATTGAGTCTGTCATCTGCACCTCTATAACTGTCTGGTTTGGTTCTGCAACCCAACAGGACAGACACAGACTTCAGAGGATAATTACTACCAACCTGCCTTCAATTGAGGACCTGTATACTGCACGAGTCAAAAAGAGGGCTGTGAAAATATTTACAGACCCCCTCACATCCTGGACATAAACTGTTTCAACTCCTTCCCTCAAAACAATGCTATAGAACACTGCACCCCAGAACAACTAGACACAAGAACAGTTTCTTCCCAAATGCCATCACTCTGCTAAACAAATAATTCCCTTAACACTGTCCCAACTATTTACAAAGTCTGCACTACTATTACTATTAATCTTCTCATCACTCCTTATCACCCATCCTCTCCCATTTGTGACTGTATGACTGTAATTTTATCGCTTGTATTCTTACGATTTATATTGTCTGTTTCCTAGTATGATTTGATTGCTTATTTGAACCCTATGATTATTATTAAGTGTTGTACCTTATGATTCTTGATGAATGTATCTTTTCTTTTATGTACACTAAGAGCATTTGCACCAAGACAAATTCCTTGTGTGCCCAATCACACTTGGCCAATAAAAGAATTCTAATTTTTGCCATTGGACTATTAATCTCCTTCAAAATTAATAGTTCTATGGGAGAAAAATAAGAACAATAAAAATTACTCCTAAGTGAGAGGACCTTTCTTTTTCTTCTGTTTCAAGGCAAGGGAACTTCTTCCTGGCCAAGCATATTATATAATTGAGTTGAATAACTGGATTTAGCTGGGTGGTTATAGAAATTGAATAAATGGATGAATGAATGAATGTGTTGCCAAGAGGAACCAGTAATTTTTAAAGCTGCTGCACTGGAAAGCTGCCACAAAGCACCCAAGCACTTGGATGTGTTTGGGATACAAGAGCTGCCATGTAAGTTTTCTGGAACCTTGCAAGAGGTGAGTAGTTATGTCTCAAGCGTAACTGCTTCTCCTAGGAATAGCCAGGAAGAAAAAATTGGTTGGGAAGAATAAAAATAATGCATGTCCTGCACTTGCAAAAAATGGTAGGAAAAAAAAAAGAAACAACCTAGGATACTTTGAATGCTTGAAAAGTGTTAGCATGTCTTAGAAATGCTAGTTTTTTATTTCTCTTTTTACAGGTTTAGATTTATTGCATTGTTCTTCTGCAAATTTCAGATTTCCCCAGATGTCTATTGTTTTTGCTCATTTTGGCCACAATACTGATATACTCCCCAGCTCCTTTGGCAACAGGCAAAGTAAGTAAACCCGCAATAATTTAGGATGGTTCTGGTTCTGTCTTTATATTCAGTACACCACATGAAGCAGAACCAAATTTAATTGCTGATATTTTCATGGTTAGGAACCTGGAAAACATTTCACCCAGTTAATATATTCTACCTATGCCCTTGATGAATTGCTTCCACTTGGAGAAGACAGCACCAGATTAAAATATGATCTCAAGAAGGAAACACTGACCTGCTCAAAACTAAAAATTCTACTTAGTTTTTAAGATGCTGCATTTTTTAAAATTTATCTTCCTACATATGTATACTTCTTCTAGGGCTGCACTTGTGCATCTCTAGCACCACAAAGAGGATATTTTAAATGACTTCCTGGTAGGTTGCTCCACATGGCACAACAGCTCAGCCAATGTCTTTAAAGATTTCCTCTGTCCTTTCCATCTGAAAGGCAGGGGATTATCTTCTGAGGACAAAGAGCAATTTTTAAGTACCTTTCATGCAATGCTTCTTTTGTGTACCTTACTCTGGAATCAGAATACTTGATAATGTCATGCACACTAATAAAGGAGAATGTTTATAGTTCAGAGTTGACATGAGGGATCCTTGGTGCTCTCTGAGCTGGCTTGTTTTCTTGCAGGTATTTCATTACCCAAACTAGGTAACACCATCAGTGCTAGTGACGATGTTACCTAGTTTGGGTAATGAAACTTCTGCAAGAAAAACAAGCAAGCTCAGAGAGCTCCAAGAATGTCATTCATCCCTTGTTCAATGCCTGGTCTGAATGAGAGCATGCAGATCTGCAGGCTAGATTATGTATACATCAAATATAAAACCATATCCTGGAGAAAATAGCAGACTTTTTGATCTTGGTCAACATATATAAATGGATGCTGGCAAAAAGTTTAGCGTTTTTTGGAAAGATACCTCTAAGAATATGGATCAGACAGATAACAAGGAATTCTGCATTCTGTTGTAACTAGAAACTGAAAATGGCCACAAGTGAGAAATACAATTTTTAAGGATAATCCACCAAATCATTTAATTTATCTTCTCTAAAGTTTTAACCTTCACCCCATAGTTCTTTTCTACTGCAATAAATTAGTGCCTTAGCCACAGTGCCTGGTGGAGCAGGAACAGGTACATTGCATGATGGAGTCATGGGAGTGTGTGTGTGACTATTATCTATTATTTATTCTGATTTTCCATTCAATTCTTCCCTTGAGATATGCCCTATTAAGTGCAAAGTGCATTCCCTACATTCTGAATCGGGCAGCTGAATTGCTGAAGCCTCAGCCACTAGCAAAATCTGACCTTGGCTAATCTCAAGAAATTAAGCAACTAGGCTTACCCTAGTTAGTACATAGAGGGCAGGACAACAGGAAGTACAAGACTACATGCTGGCCTTATAAGTCACAAAACATCCCCAAGTAAGTCAGTCACGAATTGATTCTTTATAGCCACATAGACATATGCATTAAATCAATGAAATCACCAGAGAATATTTATTTTTATCATCTCTCTGCAATCAGGTAGTGAAAGTTAGGATGCCTAGTTACAGCTGGCAATGCATGTGGTGCATAGGTTGTAATTAACCCTGTCACATAAACAAAGATACAAAACCTTTGTTTTGATCAAATGGATCAAAAATAGCTCTCTTCAAATGCTGTGCTCTCAAAGACCAGAAGTGCCTTGATTTCTTTAATTTCAGTTAATTAAACCTAATCTACAACCCTTAAGTTATGAATCTGAATAGAATGAGCTTCCAATTACAAATTTTAAATGCTTAGAGCAAAGGAATTCCTTAGTTCTTTCTTGCAACACATTCTTGCTACTGCTATTCCAGCATAAGAGAAGTCTTGTAGATGCTAAACAAAATATTTTCTAGATACCTTCATTTTCCATGTGTAAGCAACCAATGTTTTTGGAAATCTAACAAGGAAACATACGGAATCAAAGTATTTCTCTTTGTTCTTTTAGAATAACATATTTGGAAGTTTATGAGTGATAGATGAAAATTCAACTGAAGGAATTCCTTTTGCCTAGAAATATATATGAAATATAATTAAAAAACATAGAGTGATTCTGAAAACAGAATTACAATACTGTATGAATCATCATATTATAAATACATAACAATGCCATATACCAGTATTGCTTTGGGCTCTTAAGCATGAAAAGAATTTTGGGAACCTTTATGTTTGGGAGGCTGCACCAAGTAGAC
Source organism: Hydrophis major (assembly GCA_033807585.1). Lineage (NCBI taxonomy): Eukaryota > Metazoa > Chordata > Lepidosauria > Squamata > Elapidae > Hydrophis > Hydrophis major. The sequence continues at coordinate 110,303,447 of CM066328.1, read as the reverse complement.
AATATAGGGCCAGAAGAAACAATGCAGCTTAATTCTAGAAGCTTCATTTAACCCCGTGTTTCAAAGTATCAGTCTTTATCATCCATATTAATATTTAAGCCAGTCTGATGTGCAAATTTGCAGAACTACTTACAGCTTTTGGCTTTACTGAAGGAAGAATTTGAGGAGTTGCAGACCTTAAACCTCTGGAGGGCATTGGTTTCCAGGAGGCTTGCTTATGTTTACTATTGGCTAAACTAAGTTGCATTTGATAATTGCCATTCCTAAATATGCTGTGACAATTTTATCCATACAACCTTAAGGGGAAGGTGACAGTGAAAGCACTACTATATTTAGTAATATTTTGAAATCTAATCTTTGTACAGTGTATTATTAAAGGCAGCCATATATACTTCAGTGTATAGCATGTACTTATTTATTTATCAAATTCATACCATACATCTATCCAGTGACAATCTGGATGGTGAACAGATTAAAACCATAATCAATCCATACCCTTACTTTAAAAACAATAAACCTTCCTCTGGAAATCTAAGATCATACACAATGTTCTTGTATCCAAACTGAGTTTCCACAACTAATGCCAATGCCTGGTAAATATTTCAAGGGCTCATTTAAGTTACTTATTTAAGTGCTAACCTGATTCCAGAATAACAATAAAACCAGAGTTTGAATAGGAATCAGATATATGTATCATTAATAAATGGGTAATAGAAACTGATCCCTTCAGTTTGTGGTAGGCAAATATTTCAATATTTGTAATTGTAGGCTACCCATTGTGATAAAAGGCATGTTAGCAATATAGTATGCTTAAATAAAGAGAAAAGGAAAAGAATCTCCCTTGAAAGCAATACTTAATTAAGCAAACAGATACCAAGATCCATATTCAGAATGGCATTTAGTCAGACAGATCAATCCATGGAGACAATTTGTGGTTTGGATGTACTGTTGCTTGAATATTGAACTCAATGTATGAAGCTGATTATGCTATAATTCTAATTATAGTTACATTAAATTTAATAAGGTCTCATATCCTGAAACAAATAATATGTAGTATGTCCATGTGACCTAACTAGCAAATAATGAACTATTCAGCATGGCTGTTTTAGTGGTTTCAGATTTAAATTTGGGGCAGCCTATTGCTGTGACAGAATGGTTTTTTCTTCATCCTGATTGGTTGAGAGTCTTGGTCTTTGTTTATTGGTCGTGGAGTTTGATGTGTTCTGCTTCTAATATCTTCTGTCTGTTTTTTTGGCTCTTTTTGTATCTTGATTGGCTGGCAACATTGTGTTACTTTATTGGAGGCCTTTAGTGCAGCTTGGCTTTGGGTAAATGGACGGCTATCATTAGTTAGGAAGCTGGGTTTCATCTGGGTGCCTGGTTGGGGTGTGTTTGAGCTGGAGGTATCAGGGGGGATCTGTTTGTGCCCAGGTGTTTGCCTGGCTTGTGGTGTGGAGATTTTTTGGTTTGTGAGTGCAGGCTTCCAAATGATTGACAGCCTGGTGGAATCATCTCTTCTGTTCATGCTTTCTGGTCTTTTTTCAATCTCTATGGCTTCTCTGATGATTTTGTGGCTGGGATTTTCTATAGTGGCTAGGGTTTTGGTGCCATTGAAGTTGATGCTATGACCTGTGGCTTCCATGTGTTGGAGTAGTGAGGAAGTGTGTTCCAGCTTTTTGACTGCATTTTTGTGTTCATCCATGTGGGTGCTTATTCTTCTATTGGTCTGTCCAATGTATGTGGCCGGGCATGATGCACAGGGGACTTCGTATATTCATGGTTTTCCAGGTCAATTTTGTCTTTGGGGTTTCTGAGGATGGCTGCTATTTTTCTGTCTGTTTTGAAGGCAGTCTTGATGTGGTGTCTGTATAGTATCTTACTAATTTTGTCTGTAGTGCCTCTTATGTAGGGCAGGACAGCTGTTCCATGGGTCTGTTCATCTTCTGGGTCTCTATTATGTCTCAGTGTGTTTTTGTGGATCAAGTTAGTGATTTTGCTTTTGTGGAAGCCGTTGGCTGTCAATATTTTAGTCAGGGTGCATAGTTCAGTCTTAATGTGTGTCTTGTCTGCCAGGCGTTTGGTTCTGGTAATTAGTGTTTTAGCCACGGAGTTTATCTGTGCTGGGTGGTGGTGGGATTCGGCGTTGAGGTGGCGGTTGGTGTGTGTTTTCTTCTGGTATATGGTGTGTCCTAATGTGCCATCTGGTTTTTTTGTAGATTAGTACATCTAGGAATGGTAGTTGTTTGTTTGTTTCTGTTTCCATGGTGAACTTGATTTTTGGGTGTGCGCTGTTTAGGTGTGTTAGGAAATTGTTTAGGTTTTCTTGTCCATGGGGCCAAATCACGAATGTGTCATCGATATATCTTAACCATAGTTTGGGTTTGAGGATGGCATTGGCCAGGGCTCTGGATTCGAATTCTTCCATGAACAGGTTTGCAATGACAGGTGACAGTGGTGATCCCATAGGGGCTCCTTCAATTTGTTTGTATCTTTGTCCTTTGTATATGTAATATGTGTTGGTTAAGCAGTGTTCTGTTAGTTCCATGAGGTGTTTAGCTGGTTGGTATTTATTTTTGATGATTTGAAGGGTCTCTTTTATCCGGACTTGAGTTAATAGTGAAACCACATCAAAACTTACAAGCAGATCTTCTTGCTCCACGTGTAGATCTTTGATCATTTCCAAGAAGTGGTATGAGTTTTGTACATGAGAAGCTGCTGTTTCAGCATGGGGCTGTAGCTCTTTTGCTAGGTGTTTAGCTAGGTTTTGTAGTGGTGCTCCTCTGGAGCTGACTATGGGTCTGAAAGGTATGCCTTCTTTGTGTATTTTTGGGAGGCCATATAGTTTGGGGCATCTGGAAGATTTCTCTCTGGGTATGATTGTGTGTTGGATCTCTTTGCTTATGTGGCTGGTTATAATTTTCTTCTTGGTTAATTTTTCCAGATATGTGGTTGGGTCTGTGTTTATGGGTTTGTATGTGGAGTCTTGGAGTAGGTCTGTCAATTTAGTTTCATAGTCTTTTCTGTCCATTACTACAGTGGCATCCCCTTTATCTGCTGGGAGGATGATTATGCTGCTGTCTCTTTTCAGGGTTTGTAGCGTTTTAATTTCATTTCGCTGCAAGTTGCTTTTGGGTGGTTTGCTTGTGCATAGGATGTTGGTAACTTGGTGTCTTATTTTATCAGCTTCATCTGTATTTAATTTAGTTAGGCTGGATTCTACTGCACATATGATGGATTCTGTGGGGATTTTTGGGGGTGCTATAGCATAATTGAATCCTTTGGTTAGGACTTCTGTTTCTGTTTTGGTGAGTTCTCTGTTGGAAACATTGTACACTAATTGTTTCAGGTGTTGTTGTGAGTTGTTGGGGGTTTTCTTGTCATGTTCTAATTTCTTTAATTTTTTCAAGAGCTTTTCCTGTTTGTAAGTGCTTGCAGATTCAGCTCTCCAAGATGTAAGTTGTTTTATCTTGTCCCAAAGTAGAGGGTGGATTTTGCTGCTCAATTCCAGGTGTAGTGCTAGCAAATCTTTGTTTAACTGATCTAATTGGAATCTCTTACTGAGGAGCTATTTCCTTAGTAGAGCTATTTCAGTTCTTTTCAGGATACATTTAGTGGCTGCTGTACTTTGATGAAATGTTAATTTGAAGCAGGTTGGTGTAGTATTGTTGTCTCTGCAGCTGCTTAGGAATTGGAGGTCACATAGTATTCCTGCTCTTTTAATTTCCAGTTTCTCGTAGGTTTTGATCTGGTTGTTTATTCCCTCCCCGTAGAGGTTTGATATTTGTTTTCTTAAGTTTTCGTGGGTACTTACATGTATGGCATTCAGCTTTGTTTGGGTATTTTCCCATGTCATTGTAGTTGTGCTTTTAAATGTTGTAGCAATGTTTCAGCAGAATCTCATCTGCCATCATCAGGCTTCTGTATAATGTTCATCTGTACAGAAGCCTGAGAATGGCAGATGAGATTCTGCTGAAACGTTGCTACAACTTTAAAAGCACAACTACAATGACGTGGGAAAATACCCGAACAAAGCTGAATGCCATACATACATACATACATACATACATACATACATTCTTTCTATATGACTGCTTGTCGGTGGAGGGTGGTGCTAAGTTTCTATCAGATCATGCATGCTTGTTCTCCTGCTAAATTTATTGCTATAAGTTATTTTTAATATAGCTCTTAGGGTGGTTTGAAAGATCAAATAAAGGCCTGTTCACTCTCCAGTTTTGAATCTTCATCCTACAATTTGGAAACTTGGTAGGATGGAGGTGGAAATGGTTGCAAATCATTGCCTCCTTCTCCTAAAGTCTTCCTGAACAAAAGTCACAGTTACCTCAGATGCCTTTTTAATGGCTTTTTGTTAATTTATGGGGGGAAATTATCTCCACTCCATTTGGAGGACTGCTTAGAATGCAAAGATTTGTGTGTGAGGGAGTGATAATTATTATCACTTGGCATGATAGGGAAAGTCACATTATTTTCATATGGGGCATTTTCAGTAGTCACACATATTAAACCTGGCAGATTGAACTTGCATGGGAATAATGGTCATCATAATTTGACCATTGTCCCAGGTTTATTACAGCACAGTAAAATTATGCCTCATTTCTTCATTTCCAAAAGTGTCTGAACTATTAATCTGCCTTTGAAATTAAGTTTAAAAACGCCTCATTCTGACAGTAATCGGTGTACCCTTGCTGCTTATGGTAGTCTCAGAGTACCGACTCCCAACTTCTTCAGGAAGAGAAAGCATTTGAAATGTTTCTGATTCTTTATTCTCAATCTCCATTTCAAACCAATATTGTGGCTTTATTCAGTTTAAGGAAAATGTGTCTGTTTGTCTATTGATTGTATTAAACATATTAAATTAAGCGTCAGATTAGGTAATCATATCTCTTCAGCCCTTATTCTTAACACTGATACACCACAGAGTTGCGTGTTTAGTCCCTTATTCTATACTCTTTATGTGCATGACTACATTCCCACTCACGCTAGTAATACTATTGCTAAATTTGCAGATGATACAACAGTAGTGGGACTTATCTTGGGGGGGGGGGGATGAGTCTGTCTACCAAGATGAGATGGACCTGTTGCTTTTGTGATGTGGAGACAATAACTCAACACCAATAAGACCAAGGAGCTTATGGTGGATTATAGAAGGAACAGATCAGACATCCAGCCCTTGCTTATCAATGGAGACCGAGTGGAACAAGTAGCCAGTTTTAAGTTTCTGGGTGTTACCCTAAAAGAGGACCTGACCTGGGGTGCCCACATTGCAGCCCTGGTCAAACGGGTCCAGCAGAGATTATACTACCTAAGACTTCTCAGAAAACAACAACTGAATGAAAAACTGCTGGTGACCTTTTACCACTGCACCATAGAGAGCATTTTAACATGCTGCACCTCTGTATGGTTTGCCAATTGCACAGTGGCAGATAGGAAAGCACTCCAGAGGATTAACATCATTGCCCAGAAGATCATTGGTTGCCCTCTCCCCTCTTTGGAAAAGCTTTATAGCTCCCGCTGCCTTAAGAAACTTCAAAACATTTTCAAAGATCCATCTCATCCTGGGGAACCCTTTTTTGAACTATTACCATCTGGCAGACGGTACAGAATAATAAAAACAAGGACAAATAGGCTGAAAAACAGCTTTTATCCCAGGGCAGTAGCTCTTTTGAATTCTGCTGGATAGTGCAGTGTTGGTGTGGTGTCGGGGATTTCTGGTTCAAGGTGTGAAGGGTGAAGGATGTGTGTTTGTGTTTATTTTCATGGTCGTGATGTGCACTGAAGATGATGTTTGATTTCGTTGCACAAAAATTCAATGACAATAAAAGTAAACTAAACCTTCCTGGCTCGGTAATTCCTTCAGGAAACCTCCTCGTTCTTTGAGGTGCATATGAGGTGGTGGCTTTTCTCATTCCTCTTTCAGAGTCAAGAAGCCCAATTTATCACAGTGGACTTATATTAAGAAGAGAGGGGGGAAAAAAAGATGCAGTGAGGCCGGAATCTGTTCCTCTTAGCAATACTTCTTATTTGCTTGGGATTCACAAGTCCTATTACAGGTTGATGACAGGTGAGTGCTATAGTATATGTACTATATTATACACATACACAATGATGTACAATATTATAAGTTGATGACAGAGACAGTGATGTCCCTGAGAGCTAATCAAAAAGCCACATGGCAGCTTGATTGTGGTTGTGGGGATTGTATTGAGCTTGGGATCAGTTACCCACTAAACAATGATACATTTGTCATTTATGTTGTGATTTTTAGTTTTTTTGGGAAACCCTGTGTCATAAAGCAGCAAAACAACTACTGGTTAGTGCTTTCCATAATACTTCTCCCAAAATAAAAAATCTGAATCTCTGACAGGTTTCTGTAAGTAAAAAGATACTGTTGCACTTCATTGTTTTTTTGTTCCTTCCAGTCATTATTAACTCTTGCAGACATTATTAACTGCAGTTTTCTTAGCAGTATTTCAGAAGTGACTTGCCTCTGTCTTCTTCTCATGGCTGAGATAAAGTGACTGATCCAAGATCACCCAGCTGTCATGATCTTCTGCTTTCTAGCTGAGTGCCTTATTGGTTCTCCATGCTGCTTAGGATCTAAGCTCATTTTCAGGCACATATGAGTGCAATTACCTCTAAAGTACATGCCCATCACATGTTTTTAGAAGGTGGTCCTGCCTTTCAGGATACATCCAGAGAGCTGTATTAAAATGCTTTCCTCCATGAGTGGGCAGAAAAATTTGCCAGCATAAATTGTGCTGCTTTATTGCCGATCTCATTCTGCCTTAGTAATAAGGTCATCGAGTGGTGTCATCCTTATTTGATGTTGGACAAATTAAAAAGCTCAACTGTTGAATTCTCCTTGATTCATTTCTCCTTGTACTTGAGAGTATCAACATTGATTTCTCTCTTTATAAATGGTGGGATAAGGATGAGCTTAGAATAGCTATTTTAGCTACCGGTCAATTTTCCTATTACATTGCAGATGCAGAAATGCTCTGTGCCTGCCACCAGTAAATCAGGTTATATCTGAACATGGGACTACTGCTCTTGTGAAAGGACACTTAACCTATATTCAGAAATAGTCAAGTAAGCCAGGTTGCAGACACAGAAGAGGCATGCGGAGTGAAACAGAAGGGAGTGATTGATGATAAGTGGGCTCAAGCCTTAAGTAGTAATGAAAAAGAATGACAGCATTGGCAGAATGCAGCATCCAGAAATAATCTGTAAGGTAGGCAAAGTGGGATTCCAAATAATAAAGCAGTAAAGGCTACAATCATGTAAAACCTCTTGTGAGCAGGTCATGGAAGCAACAATCCCCAGCAGCCAGAATATAATTCTCTTTCCCAGTCCAAATGAACCTTCTTTTGAAAGAGTGCTAAAAACAAGCCTAGTTCTCTAAACTTATGAGCTCTACAGCACAAGCCCATATATTTAAAGAGCCCACACAGGTCCCAATAAACATTTGGGAAAGTGTCAATCAGCTATTTCAAATCCAAATACCTCTGCAGAAACCAGGTGTTGATTTCTGCTAAAATCTGACTTGAAATAATCATGGACTACAGTGCTCAGTAGCTGGATGGAAGGGAGTGATTGCAGTAGTCTAAAATAGCTATGAAAACCAAGGCGGTTTTCAGCACCATGTCAATTACACTCTTGATGAGTTTTGCTAGATCGCATCCACAATAGTGAAGAGAGAAAACATAACAGCCTCAGATTGAACTGGAGAAGAGACAAAGTCAATGTTATAATGATGGGATTGCAGAGTACTTTTGTGCTGCATTTAAGGAATGTGTGGATGAGCTCCAGGTCTCAAAAAATCATAACAGAGACCCACAGACCGCAATATTCTTTCCCTTTGAATCTTATATTTGCTTCACCAATGGATTACCTTGATAAAATAAACTATGGCTTTATTCAGGAGTGTAATCTTTTGGAAGGTTTTTCAGAGGTAAACCCTAGTGGAAGCCACAGCAGTAGTTCAGTCTCGAAGTTGCAAGAGCATCAATCATAGCTGCAAAGTCCACATGAGAGAAGAAAGGTCAACACCTCTTGGATAAAAAAGGCATAGCAGCCCAGAGCATATTTCTTCTCTGAATAGCCAGAGTTTATAACCAAACTCTTGGTGATTGATCCCAATAGACATGATCTGGACAGTCAAACAAAAACTTAGCCTCTTACCAATGTTTTATTGTTTGAGAAAAAAAAATTAAGAATGCTTTTCTATAAACATATCTTTGCTTATCATCATGTTTTGCTGATACTACTGGATTATGCTTGTTGTCCTTTCCCTGAAAGTTATTCAGGGCATGATGTAGGTTTGCATTTCCCATTTCCTTACCTGGGAGCTACCTACATCCCTCTCTAACTCTCTTTCTTATGACTTGAGATTTTGAGTCAACTCACAGAGGAAACCCTGGATGGCAGAAGATATGTGTTCTTTTCACTCCCTGACTTTTCTCAAACTATCCTTGGTCATTGCTTTTATGCATGTGCCCTAGGGAAGAGATTCTAATCAGCCAGAAAAAATCTAGTCCCCTGCCACTTTATAGAGAATAATTTTAGGTCAGTTCTAAATCATATATTATAGTTGTATCCTGATATTAAGAGCATTTCAACAGTGGAACAACAGAATAAATTACCATGAGTACAATGAGTTCCCTTTTCCAGAAAGTGTTGAAGCAGAAACAGGATGTACAGCATTTTTGTAATCCACCTCTACAGTTCTATGTGTGAATCTCTTGAAAGAATCCTAGATTTCCACTATTTCATTTTCATTGCTAATAGTGCAATGCATTTTTGACTCTATTATATCAATATAATTGTCACATTCATTTAGCATAATCAGGTGAATCAGACAGTGACAGAAGAATGTGGAGAAGAAAGATTGATCCCGAAAAGCCAGTCTCATCAGCTGCAGTTTCTTCATCAGTTGTTATCCAGGAGCCATGGTGGCACAGTGATTAGAATGCAATCTTGCATCCTTCCCACTGCCAGGAGTTTGATCTTGACCAGCTCAAGATAAAATGAGGACCCAGATTTTTGGGACAATATGCTGACCCTGTAGACTGCTTAGACAGGGCTGTAAAGCACTATGAAGTGATATAAGTCTAAGTGCTATTATTGTTGCTACCCAGAAGATATTATATTAGGCTGCAGCATAGAAAGAAGTTAAGAAGTAGGACTATGCTATCAGGTCAATTAAAAGACTGGCAACAACTACGATTTTCTGATTTTTACAGCAATCTTCCTTCCTTCATTAATTGAGTTTCTATCCCATCTTTCCGCTAAGATGCTCAAGATGGTGCATATGGAGTCACATCTTTTTTAAAAAAAATCTATTCAACAGCCATATGAGGTTTTGCTGAAAGAAAGGAAATGGCCTTTGTTGGATCTCTGGTCCCAACTTAAGACTTATAACCTTGCAGTGATGGTGATGAGAAAATCAAAATCTATGCACATTACAGCACACAGCATAACTGCATGTTATGGTAAATGACATTACAGGTAGCGTGTACATACACCATCTTGGTGTATACAGTATATAGTACATTTTTATTGTTAGACCTGATAACAGGGAGTGTGTATTTGTGTATGTATGGTGTGTTTGATTCATGAACTGTACACCCATGGAATAAATGCATTCACCAAGCAAACAAATATTTATGCATATTTCACTCATGGTTAATTGCATAATTGGTTTGTAGCTTTAATGCTTCATAAATGCATATACATATTTTAGTCTTGGTGGGAGCAATAGTTTGTAGGTCTAATTAGTAGGAAGAAAAACATTAAAATGTGTTGCATTCAGCATTTAGAGTGTCACTAAGAATTGGAGCTCAAACTTAAATACCATAGAAAATTGGAGACAGTTGGGGAAAATGTATTGAAATTTAAAATGGGAGACATGGGATAATTGCTTTAACTTACCGTATATACTTGAGTATAAGTCGACCCGAATATAAGCCGAGGCACCTAATTTTACCACAAAAAAACTGGGAAAACTTATTGACTCGAGTATAAGCCGAGGGATTTTTTTTCAGCACAAAAAACTTCTGTACTGTTGACCTAAAAACTACAGATATATAGATGAAACATTTAGATAAACCAGGATGCCAAATAATTGGTGAGCTACCCCACTGCTCCATTTCTTAGAAGGCATCCCACTAAATTATTGGCAAAGAATTCAAAATTTTTATAAGGACATAGTCAGATCAATGATGGAATCACAGTTGGTACCAGAACTGAATGATAAGATTTTTTTTAATTTTATAAGGGTGCATAGTACTGAAGCTTGAAATATGAGAAGCATGAATCAGGTAAAAATTAGACCGTCAAAATAAGCATGAAGTGCAAGCAAAATGTTACTTCATCTTTTATATGGAAGAATACAGTTATACATAGATAAAAATATCAAATGAATAATCAGATTTTAGAAAAGAAAGAGATAAATGAACAGAAAATGAACAGGGTCAGGGTAGGGTAGAAGAAAGAATATTTAAAATTTATCTATCAGTTATAGTCTTAGATTTTACTCAACACAAACTTGACTGAACGTATTAATATGCTTAAATTTAAATACCCAATCTTCTTTTAAATTTTTGAAACATGTAATCCAGGTTTGTATAGCAAACATTAACAAACTGCATCTACACAACTTAATTTCTTTTTTTTATAAAAAAATATAATAGTAAAATCTAATATAAATGAAAGTTAAAAACAAGCCAACACAGAGAACTGGTTCTTTGATTATCATAAAAATTTAAAATACCCACATCCACTAAACAGACTTTAAAAGGCTTCAGAGGATCAACTGTACCTGCAGATCAGTATAAAGATAATGTGTGTCTTTCTACTACAAAAGACACACAAGAAAATACAACAAACACATACTATATAAAAATATAAATGCGGGGGGGGAGTGCGGGGAAAGGGGGTTCATGCCGAGGCTCCGCAAGCCACCGCCGCCTCCTCCAGACGAGCGCCCTGACGGGAGGCGATCGCAGCCACGATGGCAGAGACCACGAGGTCAGACAGAGACGAGGGGCGCCCCTGAAAAGCTCCGACTGCAGCGAAGGCGAGCGGCCACCACTTCCCCGATGCGCGGCGGCGGGGCAACTCCTGGCGCAGAAAGCTGAGAGGAGGACGCCCGGGTGGCTGCCGCCCCTGGATCCTAACTGGAAAGACCCATCAGAGGGATCAGAGGGTTCTGCCTGCCCTCATAAAGAGGCGATTACCAGATTTGCAGCTCCGAAAGTCTTTGGCGGGAACATGGCTGCCCGGGGCAGCGTTGGGGACTGAACAGGAGAGCCGCAAACGCCGCGCTCCCCAGGAGAGGGCGGCCCTCTTCCACTCGGCAGCTCCCGCCATGGCGCAGCCAGGCACTTTGTCTCGCTGCCCCCGGAGCACATGCACTCTTCGCCACTAGGGTAGGGGGCGGAGGAGGCTGCCTGAGTCTGGCGGTTTGTTGGCAAAGCTGGAAGTGCACAACGCAGGAGCTCGCGGGGGCCCTGGGCACCCATTAATGGGGAAGGAGAGCCCGCTTGGGGTCGCCTGTGCGGCCCTCAGCGGGTAGACAGCCACGGTGGCGATGCTGCCCTGGAGGCGCGATCAGTTGCAGCCACGCCAGCGCAGGCCAGGCATGGTGCTGTAGCGGCTGTTGGAGGAACTGCGCCGAGGCGGAGGAGGAAGGCGGGCGTGGACGGGCAAAGCAAGCAGGGACCCCCTTCTCCATCCCCGCTTGGGGTGAAGATTAATCGCACGGGCAGCAGGTCAGAGGGGAATCTGACTCGAGTATAAGCCGAGGGCAGTTTTTTCAGCACAAAAAATGGGCTGAAAAACTCAGCTTATACTCGAGTATATACGGTAAATTTGCAGGATAGCTATGGTTCATTTATTAATTCTTTAGCATATTTGAATTTCCATTCTCATTTTTAGCACCTTCTCAGTGCATTTACAAAGTAAGTTCTACCGGCGTGAGATTTTGCGGTATCATTCTCATTTGCTGCTTCATCTGAAAAATACGGTGTTAAGTCCTTGAAGGTGCTATAAGGAAAACACTGTTTTAAAATGCTAAACAAACAAATCAATCCTTGCTAAGTCGTAAGGATAATTGATGCCTTCTGCTGCAAATATATTAAGGAACTTCTATTTTTCTGGAGATGAAGTAAGAACTCTCCCCTTTCAAAAAGTGAGAGATGCTTTTCATCATACATGTTTTATTAAAAAAAAGAGTATACTTTGGCAAATTGAAATTACTGGGAATTCAGATGGTTTAAGTTTATGTATTTTATTCTGGAGAACAAAATCCATTGTCATACCAAAATATGAGATGGGGCAAACAAAGAAACAATAGCATATGCATAGAGAGAAAAACCTTTTACTTCACCTCAAGTTTTATTTTTATTTAGTTTTATTACATGTATTTGTTAAGTGCATTCCTCAAAACATAATTCTCCCAAGAATGCAACTTACTCTTAGAAAAACATGACAATTGTATAAAAATATGTTTTAGAACAGGGGTCCCCAACCACCGGGCCCTGGACTGGTACCGGTCCGTGGAACATTTTTTACTGGGCTGCTGGTTTGCTGGGCGCCGCCATCTTTTTCGATGGAAAGTGCTTCTGGGTGAGCTTTTCTGGTTGGAAAGTGGTGTTTGGGTCCTGAAGGAATCCTTGCGCCTTAGTTTCATCGAAGCGGGGGGGGGGCTTCGAATGAAACTAAGGCGTGAGGATTCTTTCAGCACCCAAGGCAAGGTGAGCCGAGCGACTGTCCCGAAGCCGTCTCGAAGCCCATCGACAAAGGTACAAAGGAGGAGTTGAAGCTGGCGAGGAGAAGCGGGGGACGGTTGGCTGGCTGGTCGCTCGGCTCACCTTGCCTTGTCATGCGTGCTGATGCCGGTATCAGGCCGTGGATCATTTTGTGATGCCGGTATCAGGCCGTGGCACAAAAAAGGTTGGGGGCCACTGTTTTAGAATACATAATGCATTTCAGAATTGTGTCCCACATATTTGAAACGTTTAATTTTTTTTGACAGTGAAGCCAATTCTACATACTTTTCAAAGTATACCGTTTCTTGTTACCTTTTTCAGGAAGGGCTTTTTAGAAAGCTCTATATATCATGCAGCTAATTAAGAGCATAAATATCCTGTTGAAAGAAAGGGAGATCTAAAAAATGTACAAAATCAGCCCAATACTATTGCAAGAGCTTTCATTTTTCCAGTATGTCCTCAATAAATCTTATTTTGTCTAATGAGTAATTGAATCATAGAATATTGAGGAAGAAAGACCATATAAGTCATCTAACTCAACTCTTACTCATTGCAAAAATCCACTAACCTAACCAAGACAGTGGATATAGAGTTCCTTTTGAAGATCTCCAGCAAAGAAGATTGGAAGAATCCACCAGGTTTCTACAATGAAGGCTTTCATTGCTTAACAATTATTATCATAATGACAATAAATTTAAATAAATAAATAAAAAAAACAATTTATCCTATTATCCAGATTTTGTTCTTTTATTTCCACTGTTTTCAGTTTAGGTCTTTTATAAAGATACCTAACAAACAGAAGGACGAGGGGTGACAAGACAGCAGGTGACATGATAGCAGTCTTCCAATACTTGATGGGCTGGCCTATCAAGGAGCTTGACCTATTCTGCAATTACCTGAGGCAGGACAAGAAATATCAAATGGAAAATTATTAATGAGAATGCCATCCTAGAATTAAGGAGAAATTTCCTGACAGTGAGAACAATTAATCAATGGAACAGATTCCTTTTGGAAATAATGCGTGCTCCATCGCTAGAGATTTCAAAAAAAGATTGTACAACTATTTGTTCAGCATGGTACAGGGTCTTCTGCTTGAACAAAAGGTTGGACTAGAAGACCTCCAAGGTACTTTCTAACTCTGCTGTGCTACTCTATTCTATTCTACTCTACCTTATCCTACCCTACCCTACCCTACCCTACTCATTCTGAGTCAAGGAGTCCTGAGACTTTTCTTCCAATATGATGTCAAACTATTCATTAGCACCTTTGGAAGAAGTTGTTCAAACAGCTGTAAATTCCTTGGACTACAGTATACCTAATCCACATTGATTCCTCTTGTCCTTAAGGATATCAGAGAAATCTGATCAAATGTTTTTACCCAACTCAAGATACACTTTTGTTTGATCTTTAAACTAGTTATTTGGTCATGAGTGCATGTGAGGTCAACTGTGAATTTGGATATAATTTCAGGTTTTATTGATGATTAAAAAATAAAATAAGAGAAACTTCTATTTCTGTGGAATACTTAACTCTTATACAGGCTCCATTATTTCAATTTCTGTTTTGGAACTTTACCTCAGAATTCTTTACAACTAATATCTATGGAGATTATCAGTCAAACGGGTCATGGTTTTCCCAAAGGTGCTTTTTGAAAAGGCAATTAAACTTGCTTTACTTTTTTTGAAGACTTTCTGAGGATGCTTCTTGGATGAGAAGCAAAATGTCTTCAAGAAAAAACAAAGTCCAGTGGCCTTTTGAAAAAGTACATTTTGGAGCTTACAACTAAAATTTTCATATTTCCCCCTCAATTTTCCCTGCTTCTCTTTTGAAATCTAAATGAAATTCCTGGAACAGCTTTTACTATTCTTTCTATCATGGCAAGAAAGATCTCACAGGGCCATCCTACCTGGAATGAAGTAATTACCTCACAAGGTGGGTATAGACAAGAGCAAGAATATATTGCACACAGGGCTACATGTCAGCCTCCTGGGTAAATTGGATGGGAAATAGGACTAGATGAGCTAATTCTACTTTATTGTAAGGCTACATTAACAAAATATTGCAAGTCTGAAGATACAACTTCCTGTCACCACTTTTAACCACCTGAACAATCAAGGTGGCCCTTTCTAAATTTCTTCCTTTGATCTTTTGGGGGCTCCTCTGTCTCTTGTCTATTTGCTAAGTAGTGTCTCTTCTTTTTGTCCACCAAGGTCATCCACAATTCCATTACACTATATTTATGTTCCCATACACTTCATAATGCCCCTTTGACTTCCAGTTTGAAGAGAGAGAAAAATAAAAACCCTCTGGAAAACAGAGCTTGGAATTAGGAAAAAACATAGACTATAAATCTATGTTTTCTATTCCTCAGGAAATGTCTGAGGAATCTGTGAACCAAATGCTCATCTGCTTGAAGCTGAAAGCATATATCTTACTTCTCTTTCCTAATTAATGACTTCAAAGAAGCAGTTCTATTTTTATCTTTGATTTCTGAATTAATAACTGTAGTTTCATCTTTCAAATTAAAGCTCTTGTTCTTTATTTTTATTAGATGGTCCAAATTCAGAAATTAATCAGAGTATTCTATAATGAGATGAAGCAGCTAGGAAATTTAGCCCAAACTATTCTTCTATCTTCACTGTGCCCTGTTAATTGAACAAAACAAATACTCTTAAATCAACAGCACAAAGATTTATTTTTTCCACATTAATAATCTGAAGGCAATCTATTGACTGAAAGGCACAACTGCAACAGATAATTTACTCATTACATTATTATTTTTAGAATAAATCTACATTATGTCTTTGATGTAATGGATGTCATTTCAAATAGTTTTGCCAAAGTGTAATCCAAACTTGAAAAAGAAGCTACAGATGAAACCCATCTTCAATATGCTACTGTTTTACCCTGCTCCAAGTACCTTTTCAAATGAGTTGAAATGAAACTAAGAAGTGATTTATATCTTTTAATTTCTTGCAAACCACATGTTAGGACCAACAATAAAAATGTCTGAATCTGATATGGATCCTGAAATGAAGAATGTTGCTTCTGAAAGGAGGTGATACAATGCAAATGCCTTTCAGTGAAATAGTTGAATTTGTGAACCAGCTGAAAGAGGCTTAATTGGGTGGAGCAAAATTGGAAATTTTAGATTAGTTTTCATTAGGGATATGAAACACTCAAGGATGTCAATTCCTAGAAATTATATTAAAGTGGATTTTTTTTTTTTTGAGATTTCCTCATTGTAAAATTTAGCACTATATTTAACTGTATGTACTTTAATGTTTTCATCTCTTTTTATGTTAAAATCACTATGACTTAAAGAGTGCACTACTTCTGGTTGTGCACTAGGACTGTGTTTTCCACATTTTTCTTTAATCTTCTATGTATCACCAAATTCAGAGAACAGAAGGTGGCGAACAATGAAGATAGAATGGAGCAGCTTACCTTAAGTAGTTGTAGGTGCTTTGTCACTGGAGGTTTTTAAGAAAAGATTGAACAGCCATGTCTTTTAAATGGTAGAACGTCTCCTGCTTGAGTTAGAGGTAGGACTAGAAGACCTCCAAGGTTCCTTCCAGCTCTATTCTGATTGATTGATATAAAAATATCAATGTTACTCAGGGAAAAACAATTGCTGAGTGGAGTGCAGCTGTTCAGTCTTCTTGCCGCTGTCTTCCTTCATGATTCTCTACCCCAGTCTTTCTCAACCTTGGCTAGGGAATTCTGGAAGTTAAAATCTACAATCTTAAAGTTGCCAACATTGGCAATTATCCCATTGCCTCTCACTTTCCTCTCTGCCTTCCATTTTCTTACTGATTCATGCTCAATCTATGATGACAACAGAGCATGCCAACTCTTCATTGGGAAAGGTTAACCTGATAGTGCATTTTTTTTGAAAAAGATTTCACCCTCTCTTCCAAATGTAGGCTACAACAATTCAGCACTGCACCTTGCTGTTATAATTATTTCCAATGTAATGCCACAGTACTACAAAGTGCCCAAATGTGAATCTTCTTAAAATTTTTGATTCACTCTATTTTACATTCTGAATTCAAGAGTTACTTGGAACTTTTCATGTAAAAACCATTTTATGTATTTGTAAATACTATAATTCTTTACACTGCATTGTACACTTTGATAAACCTGAACTTTGTTACTGCTTAACTTTCTCCCTGAGAACTCTGATAATTATATTTTCTTTCCTGGATCCCATAGTGTTTAGAATCCTTTCTATCCTCTAATCCACTGGCTGAATCAAGTGAAGTAATTTTGTATTTAAAACAGATGTCTATGAAGTCCAGAAAAGTACAATCAGTTTTGAAGATGAGCTCCCTACTGATTTCCATAAGTAGCTTTTAAAAGAAGAAAAGTGAGAATAACACAATCTATTCCTAAACTGGCAGGATTTAGCTCAGTGTTAGATAGATCCTCGCTCTTATGCCCTGGCTTCTAGCACTGGCTCAGATGGTAAAATAATAATGGTGGTGTGGGCTAGGAGCAAGCAAGATTTAATGCAAGCAACTAGGCCTTTGATTTGCTGACTTTCATGAGAGTCCCAGTTTTATGATGCTTTATTTCATTACAATACCCTACAGTGATTGACTCTCCTAGGAAGATGTGGTGTTAATTAACAGTTTGACAGATTTACATTCAGTTCAGAATGGGAGGGAAGCTTTTGTTGCATGATGTGTCATTCTGGTATGAAGTGATAGAAAATGGGGAGGAATACAAATGCCAGTGTTCTAGTTCGGAAAGGATTCTAACACATTTATTGAAAATCTATTTTTAAAAAGGGAAGCCTAAAGATAAAAATCTACTTAATTAAGCCAAAGCAATCAAAAACATGTTTATAGCTTGCTTATAAGCAGGAAACAGCAATAAGCAATAAGAGTTTACTGAGCAATAAGCAATAAGAGTTTACTGAGAATCTTGGTGTGCCAGCATACAGAACTGTGATATATACAATTATGTATAGATTTGCAAAAGATAATTCCTTTATTGGGAAACAGCTGTCATAAAATACTCTAATCAGAATTAAAGTACCAATCAGTCAGAATTATTTTGTTTTAAGTAATCAGAAAAAAATCTGATTCCATAAAAACAATGCATGAATGTATGAATGCATTCATTCATTCATTCATTCATTCATTCTTTATTGGCCAAGTGTGATTAAACACACAAGGAATTTGTCTTGGTACATATGCTCTCAGTGTACATAAAAAGAAAAGATACATTTGTTAAGAATCATAAGGTACAACACTTAAGATAGTCATAGGGTTCAAATAAGCAATCAAATACTAAGAAACAGACAATATAAATCATAAGGATAAAAGCAACAAAGTTACAGTCAAACAGTCACAAGTGGAGATGGTTGATAGGAATGATGAGAGGATTAATAGTAATAATAATGCAGACTGTGTAAATAGTTGGACAGTGTTGAGGGAATGATTCGTTTAGTAAAATGATGGCATTCAGAAAAAAAACTGTTCTTGTGTCTAGTTGTTCTGATGTGTAGTGCTCTATAGTATCATTTTGAGGGAAGGAATTGAAACAGTTTATGTCCGGGATGTGAGGGGTCTGTAAATATTTTTACAGCCCTCTTTTTGATTTGTGCAGTAGACAGGTCCTCGATTGAAGGCAGGTTGGTAGTAATTGTTTTTTTCTGCAGCCCTAATTATCCTCTGAAGTCTGTGTCTGTCCTGTTGGGTTGCAGAACCAAACCAGTCAGTTATAGAAGGGCAGATGACAGACTCAATAATTTCTCCATATAACTGTATCAGCAGCTGCTTAGGCAGTTTAAGTTTTCTTTGTTGTGCTTTTTTGATGACGTTTTTGATGTTAGATGTCCATTTTAGGTCATGTGATATAATAGAACCTAGAAATTTGAAAGTTTTTACTGTTGATACTGTGTTGTCTAGTATTGTAAGAGGTGGTAGTATGGGAGGGTTTCTTCTAAGGTCTACCACTATTTCTATGGTTTTGAGTATGTTCAGTTCCAGCTTTGTTCAGTCAATTGAAAAGCTGTATTTAATGTATATTCTTTATCTAGCTCTCTATCATCTATGTATTTGTTTTGTATTGGAATCTATATCAAAACATAGCATATAATAATTAATATGATGTGAGTTATAGTAATTCTTTTATAAGAATTCTTTTAATTATATAAGAATTTAATATAAGAATTTATAATTTTAATATAAGAATTTATAAGAATTCTTTTAATTTCTGGAAGCCAATCACTTCAAATGAAGAAGAACCAGAGAACCTATGATTGCAATGATGTTTATATTCTAAGATATTTAAATTCTAGAATATTAACAATTTTTAAATGAAATACAAGCATCGATGTATGGAAAGAACAAAATATATTGAGATTTATAAAACATAATGAAAAGAAAAAAAAATTAAAAAACAAGAAAAAAGTTAAAAAAAAGCAGCCAATCAAAGAAAAATCTAAAATCCCCAAAACCAAAATCAATATATCAATCAAATAAAAATGTAGAACATTGGATAAACAAGGAGAAGAATTGGATAAATTGGATAGAACATTGGATAAACAAGGAGAAGAACTGAAAAGTTAATTTGATTATATCTTGATCACCAGACATGGTATGTCACCAAGCAAAGTCACTTGAGGATAGCCTTCCCCTTGTGGTCCTATGATCAGGAACGCTTCCATTTGGTCTCCACCAAGTCTCAGTGTGCTTTCCCATGTCCAGTCCAGTGGTGATATGCCAGTTCAGACTGGTTCAATTGAACCAGTAGTTTAAAAAAAAGCTGACCATCAGCTGAGAGGAGGAAAAAAATCCCCAGACAATCAGTTGAAAGGAAAAAGAAGGGAAAAGTGCAGGATCAGCCCTCCCACCTGCCCCTGCACTTTTCTCTTTGTTGTCCTCTCAACTGATTGGCGCTGCTGGCCTCAGCTGGTGTGGGCAAAACTGCCTGCCAGTGTTACACAAAGCACGCCCATCAAACCACGCCCATCAAGCCACGCCCACCAAACCAGTGGTAAAACAATTTGAATCCCACAACTGGTCCAGTCCATTTTAAAAAATCAGCACTATCATTTATAATCTGATCCCAAGTAAGGATAGAACTCTAAAAAATGTGATATCACAGCCAAATCCATGCAAAATAACTCTCTAACACTATAGTTGAAATATAGGCTTTGTCTGGAAAACTTGCATTTAATGTACCTTGGTTTTTTCTGAAGAAGTTAGTTTTCTCCTATGTTGATCATCATTAATCAAAGTTTATGCTGTGTTGCTCTTATTTTTATAGGAATCCAGTTCTGCCTAGAAATTTAGGAAATTGATTAAACAATAAGATAAATAAGATTGGTCAATTTCTTTTAATTGGAGGCATAGATTTGATGCAGTAACCAAAAATAAAGACCTACTAACTGTTCTTTGAATTTAATTGTTTCATTTCACTGGAGCTTTGCAAACACATTGCAGTTGGGAAATAATTTGTTACCTCTAAAAAAATTTCTGGAAGCCATATTTTCTAGTTTTGGCATATTATGTCAAGGAGCCACACCATAAGTTAGCTATTTTTTTTTTTATAGTCCTTCAGTTGTGCAGACTCCTGAAATGTGGAAATGACCTCTAGTCATCACATTTTATGAACCTTTGTAAGTCATTATCTTCCATCTGCTACAATTTGCCTTGGGAATAATGAATTTTTGTTCTCTTCATTTCCTTAATAATATTAGTTATTTCTTAGTCAGCTGAGGCTACCATTAGTACTGTCACAAATATAATGCTTCTTTTAATTTGTGGCTCGATCCAGCTAGAGCAGGGGTGTAAAACTCATGTCATCAAAGCAGCATCATAGCATCATCACATCATGTATCATGACTTTTTTTCCCTTCGGCAAACTGGGCATGGGCATGGCAAGCATGTGATGCATCTGGCCTGAGGGCTCTTGAGTTTGACAGCTCTGAACTAGAGCAATGACCTAAGGATTATTCCTTTCTCTCAGAAACCTTAGACCACTGGAACATATTTTGTACTTAGCAGAGTCTCAGATTGTATAACACTTGTAGCATTTATAAACTTCAGAAATGAATTTAGAGAATACCTTGGGGAAAGTATGAAAGAGAGATTAAAAGTAAACAAAGGAATAAATCATTAATGGGGACATGTAAAGCCATTAGAGAGGAACTTTGAAAACTAAATCTCTTCAGTTTAGAGATTGAAGCAAACAGGGAAATATTCAAAATAAAACACCTTGAAACTGTGACTGGCTTCCAAGATTCTGTTTTAATACCCAATAACATTAAATGCATTCCCTGACAATGTTTGTTTTCTTCTTCTGGCCTCTCTTGAAGGGGTGGTGATAATCTTAAAAGCCTTTTATTGCAGAGCCACAAAAGGTGCTTTCAAGTCTGGAAGATGGAGACAGATCCTCCAGGCATTGTTATGACAACAGCAAGTAGATATTTAAATAATGAACTCACCCAAAGCCACGTTACAGAACAATGCACACACAGCTTGCCTGGAGAGGTTCCACAACTTAGTTTTATTTATTTATTTATTTACATGGTTTATATAGCTGCCCATCTTATTTTTGCATGACTCTAGGTAGCTTACAATGAAACAAATAAAAGCACATAATATATAATATAAATTAAAAAAACGCATCAGCCAATATGATTTAATCTATTATTCATACAATCAAGAGGTTGTAACAGTCAGCCCACTTCCAAAGGCCAAGATTTGATCACAAAGCCAAATTTTGAAGGCCTTACAAAAGGCCAAGAGGATTGAGCCAATCTAATATCAGGGAGAATAATGTTCCAAAAGACTGTTTCCATGGGAAAAAAAAGGCTTTCTTTCTAGGCCACCAGCCAGTATTCCTCAGTTAACGGTACTTGGTGCATGCTCTTCCTGCCAGATCAGATAGAGTGGGTAGAAACACTTGGCTATAGACAGTTCTGTAAATAACCTAGTCCTGAAATGTGAAGGGTTTTAAAAGTAACAACTAGCACCTGAAAGCACACCAGAAGCCAGTGTAACTCATGTAGCAATGGTATCACATCTGCTGAATAATTGGCACCAGGAACTACCTGCATAACTGCTTTTTGCATAAGTTGAAACTTTTCAAGGGCACATAAATCCCATTACAGTAGTCCAAATTCATTGCCACTCAGTTTGATTTTAGTTGAAGACTTTTTCACCTCACAGCCTTTGGTGCTAAGATAGAACCTCCATGCTCATAAGGCCTGGAATGGAGATATAAAACTAGGTATCTCCAGCATATGAGTAATAATTCACCCCAAAATATCAAATGACCTCAACCAGAGGTTTCATGCAGGTGTTAAACAGGAGTAGAGGAAGTACAGAACCCTGAGGCAACCCACAAATTAGGACCACCAAGTGGATCTTTTCTTGCTATTAATTTTGACTGGAACTCACCTGGAAAAAGCAGGAGAATGAGCACATTATGCTGCCTTCCACCTCCAATTCCTGGAACCAATCTAAAAAAATACCCTGGTTGATGATATTGAATGCTACTGAGAGGTCAAGAATAAAAGGATGGATGCATCACTCCCATCCCACTCCCACCAGAGGTCATCAAAAAGTACAATCAGTGCTGTCTCAAACCCATATCCAGGCATGAACCCTAACTGAAAGGATCCAGATAAATTGCTTCTTTTTCCAGAGTCCTCTGAAGCTTCAATAAGATTTGGAAACCAAACAAAATTTGTCTAGAATAGTGGGATCATCTAGTGATGGTCCCTCAAGGATGTAAATCACTGCCTCCTTTAGAGACAGTGGAATTATACCCTCCCTCAAAGGGGAATTAACCATTGCCAGAATCTAAATACAGTCCCTTTCTTGAGCCCTTGGCCAGCCAGGAAGGATGTGTATCAGAGAAGTGGCTGCATTAACATCCCTAAGAACCCTGTCCACTTCCTCAGACACAACATAATCAAATTATCCCCCAGATAATCAAGCTAGCCCAGGGCTGTCAAATTCCTGGTTTATGGGCCAGATGTGTCAAACACTGGTCATAACCATACCCAGTTTAGCGAAGGGGGAAAAAAGTCCCGATACATCAAATGGCACTGCCGTGATGATGTGAGTTTGACATCCCTGAGCTAAACCCATCCCCAATAACCTCTACAGGATCTGCATCAAGGTCAGAGTCCAACTCAGATTCTTTTGTCTATCTGATGCCTAGCATAATCTTCAGAGAGCTCTGCAGGCAAACCTTAACATAATTCCAACCCACTTGTAAAACAACCAGGGTACCAAAGCTGAAGGTAGGATGGTCAGAATTAATTTCTGGTTTCATGAATCAATATGAATCGTTTATGCTTGAGTGATGTTTCTTTTTCTTTTTTGGAAACAATTTTATTGATTTTCTACAAACAAACAAAACAAACAAAACAAAAACATCAACTCTCTTATGTACATACAGAGTGTCAGTTGGTTCATCAGTTTTGTGCATTCATTTCGTAGTCTCAATTACAGTTATATTACATAACAACTCATATTGTCAAACCAAACTTATATATCCTAATATCGCTATTAAAAAATCATTTGACTATACTTTTAATCATTCATGCTTTATGAGATAACAATACTTTAAACAGTTTATTTTCTTAGGTAGGTTAGCATTCTGTAGATACTGTTTGACTTTTTCCTCAGCAATATTCTCTTGTTTATATAGTTGCCCATAGAAGTCTCGAATAATTTCCTTTTTCTCCTTATTACCATAACAAACTTGACCTTGGTCATCTATTAACTTCAATATTTTTCTTGATTCTTTCTCCTTTCTCAGTTTATATGCTAGCCATCTACCTGGTTTATTTGCATCTTCAAAATAATTCTGTTTAGCATTTCTAATTTTCTGTGCCAATTCTTCTTTCTCTATTAATTCCATTTTATGTTTAGTTATATCCAACTTCAATTTAATATCCTTTTTCTGTGGTGTTTTCTGTAGTTCTTTTTCAAGTCTTTTATACTCATCTTCCAAGGCCTTAGTGGCTTGCCTTTTCCTAATATTCTTTTTTCTTATATACTCTATTATCAAACCTCTAGCATATGCCTTCATTGTATCCCAAACATTCTGTGTTGAAGTATCTTCTTTTTATTATCTCTAAAGAAGAAAGCCAATTCTTTCTCCATCCATTGTGTAAAATCTTTTTCCTTTAAGATAGTATTATTTAATGTCCATCTCGATCTTTTTTTTTTTGTCCTTTCCATTTAATTTTCATTGGGCTATGATCTGCCCAAGTACTTATTTCAATATTTGTTTCTTGAATATTAGATATTAATTCTGTTGAGATCCAAATCATATCCAATCTGGACCATAATAAATGTCTATTTGAATAGAAAGTGTATTGTTTAGTTTTAACATTTCTTTCTCTTCAAATGTCTTTTAAGGTTAATTCTTCTGTCATTTTAAAAAAGGATTTAGGGAGAGTCTTTCTATTTTGCTTTGTTGTTGTTGCTATATAGTCCAGTTTATTGTCCACAATTCCATTAAAGTCTCCCATCATCATTATATTAACATAGTCCAATCCAGTTATTTTCATGTGTATTTTTTTTGTAGAATTCTTCTTGTTTATCATTCGGAGCATAAATTGCAATCAAAAGTATTTTTATATTATTGTCCATTATTTCCACCATTAATACTCTTCCGTCTTCATCAGTATAAATCAATTTTGCTGGGATGGCCTCTTTAATGTATAGAACCACTCCTCTTTTCTTACATTGAGTCAAAGAAGTAAATATTTTCCCTAATTTTGGCTGTACTAACTGTTCATGTTGTTTTTTCACACCTTAATCCAATTGGGAAATCTCAATAATAAAAAGAAAAAGGCAGAATGGTCCAAAAACATGGATGGAAAAAGCAAAAAATCCCAGTAAAAAGAAGAAGAAGAAAAAAAAATAAAGAAAAAATTCTGAGACTTTCCCTTTAAAATAAAAAGCAAAAATAAGAATATTACTAAAATTAAAATTTACAGAGAAGCTGGTAAGGGAGGGGTACCACAACTGAAAGCAGATAAGAAAACACACTGCACTTTGTTTAATTGTCTAAGGCTCTTATTATGACTCTCTTCTCCACAAGCTTCAGAGCCAAGCCTCAAGTGTTGAAATGTTGATAAGAGTCCAGGAAAGCACCTGTAATAATATTCTGCTGTGCAATTCCCTCTATCTTATCAAATTGAAATGTCCTTGAGAAGGAGTTTTTTCACAATTCTCTCCAATTCAAATAAAATATTTTCAAGCCTTTAGTTGGCAGTGTTACAAAGTTTCTTAATACCCTTCCCCCCCCAGCCAGAAAAACATAGTTTAAATTAATAAAAAAGAAAAAAATATGTGTGTGTGTGTGTGTATATATATATATATATATACACACACACACACACACACACACACACACACACACATATATATATATGTGTTTTCTTAAGTTTTCGCGGGTACTTACATGTCTGGCATTCAGCTTTGTTTGAGTATTTTCCCACGTCATAGTAGTGGTGCTTTTAATATATATAAAGTTTAATATAATATAAAGTTTAATATATATATTAATATATATATAAAGTGGTGCTTTTATATATATAAAAGTCCCTGGTTGATCCAGGAGAAGTCCTTTTACTGGCGGCGGAGAGGCAGCCTCCAAAGCTGCTGAAGTCGGGACAGCTCCGGAAAGGAAGAGGCTGAAAGTGAAAGTGTGTCGGCTGTGTGAGAAATTTCTTTTTTTTTGCTAACTTGCTGAGATTTGAAAGGACACTCTGAATATGAGAAGAAACCTGTGAATTTTTTTTTTTGACAAAACTGTATGAGTGACGGTTTTTAAATGGACGTCAAATTGAGGCTTGGATTTTTTTTTTCTTTCTCTTATTTTTTTTTTTGGACTTTAGCGCAATTTTGTAGTTAACCGGACTGAATTTTCTCTTATATATATTCTTATGCTCCTTTTTGATTTTTTAATTTTCTTTTAGGATAGAGGCTCCCTTTGGCTATTTTCTCTTCTTTTTTGGAGTGATGTTTCTATAGATCATTCTAAATGTGCATTTGTTCTTCACACTGCTGAAAGAGAGCCCATCACATGGGCTGTATATTTTATTGAAGTCAGTGATCCATTGTATGATTTACCCAACCTTCATCCAAAGATTTGAGGCTGGTTTTGATAATCTGTCCAGAAGAGTAATAGCAAATAAAGCTGAGTTTATACATATATACCTGGTTTTCAGAGATATGGGTGAAATGATTTTGCTTTGATTGTCTAGTTTAGGGAAGGATCTGATGATACACTGAGAGATGAATTAGTGAGACAAGGTACCACAGACAATTGGATGATTTTAAAGAATGTTATATTTTAATAGCAATAGGAGGAGAGGGGGAACTTTTCTATCCAACTCTTCTCTGCCAGACTTGTCCATTGACCTTGGCAAGTTACTGGACCCATTTATAAATGAGAGACAAAGGAATAAGTCTGCAGCCAATGCCTTAAATAACTTGCTTGGCTCATCTTTGTATGCAGGAGGGCAAAGTGTTTCTGATGGGGAAGATAGTGTAAGGAATTTAGAGATAACCTTGGGAAAGGTATGAAGTCATTAAATGGATTTGTGAATAAGAAATTACACAGTCCAGAGACTGAAGAAGGAAGAAACTGAAAATAATCCCACATTGACTTTATCTAGTCTAAAATGGAACATAAACATACTTGGATAGGTTTTCAAGATTCTGTTCCTGTACCTTAGAAAAAAAAAAACACTATAGCATTCATGGAATATTTTCAGTGTCTGTTTATTGACCTGGCCTAACTTGAAGAGTTGACAGAAAACTAGGCTTCAAAGTCATGGTCAGTATTCTCCCTTTACCCTCACTTTTATCTTTTCTTTCAGGTCAAGATAGACATGGATAATGTTTTAATTTGTGGTTAATAAATACATTGCTGTGATGGAATGTAGTCTGGATTCC
The DNA here is from genome assembly GCA_033807585.1 of Hydrophis major. Taxonomy (NCBI): domain Eukaryota; kingdom Metazoa; phylum Chordata; class Lepidosauria; order Squamata; family Elapidae; genus Hydrophis; species Hydrophis major. Next base: position 110,276,713 of record CM066328.1, on the reverse strand, counting down.
CATGAGGAAGTGGCTGCATTCCAGAGAGCAAACAGACAGCAAAGGGAAAAGGGGAGGGAGAACTACTTCCTAGCAATTCCCAGAATATATCAATATGAAGCAAATTGTTGGTTTAGTTTGGCAAGATTTCTATCTGTAAATGAAAAACAATAAAATAAACTGCTCAGAAGTAATTCTATGTGTCTTTTGTGCTTCTTCAAATTACAATTACCCTTTAATTTCACTTTCAAGTTTTCTAGCTGAAAGAAATGAATTAATCCTTTGGCAGAAACGGTGCTGTCCTTGGTGCTGATGTCAGTATCTCTCAGAGCAAATTTTTATCCATAAGTATTTATAGTATAGGATATTTTTAGCTATTTTGAGATAAGTTCCATTAGTAATACCCCAGTCAACCAAAATTAGATTTTCAGCCTAACTCCATTTTTTTATGTTTAGATCTCCTAATTTAGTTTTCTATAATACTTCATGATACTGTATGTTGGAGACTTTCATTTAGATAAAGCTGTTTTCACTGTAAATTAATCCAGGATTGACTGCTTGACTGATTTTGATAAATAGGATGTGCAGATCAAAATAAATCTTGTCTTCCTCAGTATTATATGTACCTACATATTATTCCATTCTGACAATGTTAGTCTTTTTAAATTAAAGTGTGTTATATGAAAATTGTACATAATATTAAGAATTTTGAATAATTTACTAGTATCTTTAGCATCTTCTCTAACCAATATATAAAATCTCTGACTGAAAGATGGGATATAAATCTAATAACCAAAATTAGTTATATAAGATGCTTATAAATAAACACTGTTTTTAAAATATTATTTTTGTATGAGTTTTTCCAGCAAAATTATGACAAATCACTGCTGTCATGCAAAGTACTTTGAATTATTTCACTTCAAATAAAGTCTGTGAATCTTTTATAATTCCACTTCTATTGATAAAATATTCTATTATGAAGATCAAAGATAGCTGGGTTGGGAATAAATTTCTTACCATAGGTACATTTTTTAAAATAAATTATTTCCTGGTGTCCTTGATTTAAAGAAACTTAGTAATGATAAAAAGCCATTAAAATATAATTGATATAAGAATAATTACTAACCTCTCGTTCTTTTCAGCAAAACTTAATGTCAGGGTTTCTTAAATAATCTGGATGTTCCTCATGGCAGTATCCTACAGACATTGTCCATAGCAAAGCAGAGAAAAGATTTTTCAGTTTTATTCACATTACGAGTCAAGTCTACAGTAAGTTTTCATGATTGTGACAATTTTAGTTTTCATATGAATTCAGTGATTCATGGATTTTTTCCTCATTTTCCCCTAATTTCAAGAGGGATAGAAAAGTATATTGTATAATAGTTATTTCATATAAATATCTAGTACCTCATTATCTTTGTATACATTCATGATACTTGCTAGCTACTTGGTACTAACCACTACTATTTATAACTAAATCAAAGCACACAAGCTTGTTATAACCATTATAATGCATAAATTCATAAGATTGTTGCCGCAAATTAATTAATTAATTAAACCCACTGTAAATCAATGCGGCAGCTTTGAAAATATAATCCTTATACTTTTCTTTTGAAAATATTAACTTCTGAGTTACACCCTTTGAAAGAACAAAAGCAACAAACTTAATTGATTTGATTAAATTCTTTAGCTCCTAATGTGCTGTTTCTATACAATTAAAAAGAGTTGTAGAACTAATGATCCAATTGTTAACATTGTTCAGCAGACTATATTTGCAAGTTTGTTTTTTTTTAAATGCAGCATAATTAATTTGGAAACAAATGCAGTTTTTGGAAGAAAGTGCTCTAGAATCTTAATTCTTTTTAAATGATTGCATTATAAGAATATAATTAAAGCTTTTGAATTTGCGCTAGGGTTTGCTTTGAAAGATGAGATAAAGAAAGTACTGCTATTGGTGGTATACAGTATCTTCTGCTCTTAAATGGGGATGTTGCTAGGAGATTTTACAATACTATTCTTTGTGTATCTCATGATCTCAGACCAATTATAGCTAATCACATGACTTTTTGTTGAGAGCCAATTCCCAGCACCCCAGAATAGCACCTGCTTGTTCAGGAAAACATACACAGATACATGCACACAAACACAACACTAAAAATCCCCACCCAAAAAAAGAAAATGAGAAGAAAATAATATAGAACTATAGGCACCTCCCACAATTTGAATATGTTTTTATATGACTTTATCACAAAGATCAGTATTAAAATGATTTCTCACATATTCTGAGACTTAAACATTTTTATAGAATTTAGCAGAATTCACACACACACACACACACACACATCCCTTTGTATTTCAGCTGTGAAACTTGAAGTCTAACCAAGGGGCATTGATATAAGTCTGAAATATAAAGCCTATTAAAAATCCTATGAAATTCAGAGCTACTGGGGATTATGAAAAATATAATATTACAATTTTCATTAAGAACTAAGTCATTAAGTGATTTATGAGAAGAATTTGCTAGGAGGAAACTAAAAAATTCTACATCATTTCCCATGGCAAGTAATGCTTTGGATTTTATCTTTTTGGTTTGTTATCTCTGAGGAATGGGTTGGTTTGGATATAACACTAACCTGCTTATTATTAATAATACCTCATAAATAAATACCCCTCTCTCAGTTTTTCTGAGAGAAAGCAATGCTTTATTTATAAGATTAACCATAGTTTATTCTGTCATCTAAATTCTGACAAAATGTAGTTAACTGTAGCTATGACTGGTTGAAGCAAGCCTTTTCATAATAGTTTATGAAAATGTCTTGTTTCCATTTATTGTAGTTTCAGGAAGGGAGGGATATACAAATCTAACATTACAAAATATCATAAAATCTATGCCATAGAGAAAAAATAATGTTGAATCATTTTTTGATTAGCAAATAAAATTGCCTTTTTAGGACAGCAGGGAAAAATGTATGAGTCAATGACTACTCAATTTTTTAGTTATTAACAAATAGTGTACTAATGTTCTAATGATCAAATGGCTGACTAATTACAAATATAACTAGAGCAGGCCTGTTAAACTGGTGGCCTGCGGGCCATATATGTCACACACAGGCCATGGCAACATAGATCTGCAAAGGTAAAAACTCTTGTGAAACACCACAATCTGGCCTGTGATGCGATCGAGTTTTACACCTGTGAACTAGAGTTTTATGGAAGAAATGGCATAAAGAGAAAGAATATTCTTTCCATTGTGGTGCAGTGATGAGAGTACAGTACTGCAGACTATTTCTGTTGTGTATGCATAAAGATTAATAAAGTGCGAGCTTGGAGTAAGTGCAGGGTTCTGGCCCTGCACTTCTGATTGGCTGTTAAGTGGCCGGACCGGATTGGCCTGTTCCGGGGAATCCGATTGGCCCTTAACAGAGAGTTCCTATTGGTTATAAGAGCTCGCACTCCTAACTCGTTATTGGTTAAAAGTTACAGGGTTTCCCTATATAAGGCAGGTTTAACTGCTATTGAAACGAGGAAGTCACAATGTAAATAAAGAGCTGAAGTTCACCGTTCAGAGGCTTGTCTCCATTCTTTCTCGCCCATGCTCAAAACAACACTGGCGACCAAGGTGGGATATGGAGATATCTGAACTAACGAAACTTCAAAGAACACCGAGCACGTGACAGACAACGCCAACAATGGAACCATGTCTGGCGGCATCATACCACCCGCTCCATTCGATCCAGTACAGGAGGACTGGGAGTTCTACATGGATCGCTTCCAAATGTTCTTAGAAACCAACAACTTAAAGGACGCCATACCAGGAAAGAAACGGGTGGTGTTCCTAACGCATTGCGGTCCAACTGTATTTAAGATGGCTAAAGCACTAGCCAAACCCCGAGAAGTGAAGGTCATGGATTGGGATGACCTCGAACCTCTCCTACGAGATCACTATGCCCCGACCATGCCTACGCTTGTGAGACGCCACGAGTTTTATCAGAGGAGCCAGCGAAAGGGAGAAAGCATGGCCGACTTCATAGCAGACCTCCGAAATTTGGGAGGCCTCTGCGGATTTACCGATTTAGAAGAAGCACTAAGACATCGCATAGTTCTGGCACTAGATGCACCAGGCGTTCAAAGCAAGCTGATGGCGAAGGGCGACATCAGCCTTGCCGATGCCATCGCTGATGCTACTGTAGCAGAAGCAACCAAGAAGTCGGCTGCACAACTACACCGAAACCGCGCTTCAGTACCACCACCGGCCAGTGACATCTCACCTAGTTCAGAAGGGCAACTTGCGACAACGCACCACGAGGACCTCTCTTTGTCGTCAGACAGCGACGAAGAAGGGGTCCATCGACTGCGGTCCGACCGGGACCATCACCCGAAGCCCTCACGCCCTTGTGCTGCCTGTGGAGCCAACCATGCCAGGTCCGAATGCAAATTCTGTGACGCACTCTGCCATGAGTGTGGGAAACGAGGCCACATCAGAGGGGTCTGCCGCAGCTTGCCAGGACCCAGCCAGGCCCCAAAAGGGGCTAACTATCGCCAATCGACAGGAAACCGTCCTGTACGGCGAGAGCCAGTAAACCACTCCTACAGAAATCGAGCTTTGCAGAGAGAAGAGGCTCACCATACTATCACTATTGGTCATGCCTCAGCCTTGGACACTAAGAAAATCTGAGTCACGGCAGCCATCGAGAACCAGCCTTGCCACATGGAGGTCGACTCGGGATCGTCCCTCTCGATGGTGTACTGGAAGACACTCAAGCAACTCATCCCCACAATTCAACGCCAAGATCTCCGCTCCCAATGCCTCATCCTCAAGGACTACCAAGGGAATCGAATCCCCATCATTGGTTCCTGCCAAGTCCAAGTCTCCTTCAAGAAGCACACAGCATACTTACCTTTAACGGTCATCGATAGAGATAGGCCTAGCCTACTAGGCCTCCAATGGTTCGTGCCACTCGGCATTGAAGTGACCAGCATAAACCGAGTCAGCGGTGGTGACTGGGAGGAAGACCTTATCTCTGAGTTCAGGGACATCTTCGCGGACAGCTTAGGCGAGTACAAGGGGACCCCGATTTCAATCAGTCTAGATCCAAAAATAGCTCCCATTCGCCTAAAGCCCCGTCGAGTTCCGTTTGCCTTAAAATCGAAAATCGACGAACAACTCGACAAACTGATAGCTCAGGGGGTGTTAGAGCCCATCGATCACTCCCCTTGGGAAACCCCTATTGTAACACCCATTAAGCCAGATGGGTCAGGCGGGAAAGTCTTCGCTAAATTAGACTTAGCTCAGGCATATCAGCAATTACCAGTAGATGAAAAAAACGGCACAGGCCCAAACTATTGTAATGCACCGAGGTGCCTTTAAATGTACCTGGCTTCAATTCAGAGTTAGTGTAGCCCCGGGGATTTTTCAGAGCCTTATGGAAAGGTTATTGCAAGGAATTAAGGGCGTGGTCCCCTATTTTGATGATGTATTAATTGCAGCCCCTACAAAAAAAAAATCTTACAGAACCGGTTAAAATTAGTCCTAAAAAAATTCCAAGAGGTCGGTCTTAAAGTTAAAAAAAAAACAAATGTAAATTGTGTACTGACAGTGTTGAGTTTTTAGGGTACCTGATTGATAGCCAGGGCATTCACCCTACCGAAAGTAAACTAAAAGCGATAAAAAACGCTCCCAGGCCACAAAATACGGCCGATCTCCAGGCGTTCCTAGGCCTCATCAATTTTTATAATGTATTTTTGCCGCACAAAGCAACGGTCGCTGAACCGTTACACCGGTTGTAAGATAAAAAAGCAAATTGGCTATGGGGTTACCGTGAAGAACAGGCATTCCGAAATGTTAAAAAACTGCTCACTTCTGATTCTGTACTCATGCAGTATAACGAAACTTGCCGTTAAATATAACCTGTGATGCATCGCCTTTCGGGATGGGCGCTATTTTGAGCCATGTACTTGCCTAATGGGAACGAAGCCCCTGTTGTATATTTTTCAAAGACTCTTTCAAAAACTGAGTGAAACTATGGACAAATCGATAAAGAAGCCCTCGCAATTGTCTCAGCTGTGAAAAGATTCCACGAATACGTGTATGGCCGGGCTTTTACTATTGTGACTGACCACAAACCATTATTGGGGATAATAGCCGGAGATAAGCCAACTCCCTACATATTATCCCCTAGGATGACCCAATGGTCAGAATTCTTAGCTGCTTATAACTATCGGCTGCAATACTGCCCGGGGAAAGCCATTCCCCACGCCGATGCATTGAGCCGAGCACCGCTTCCAGAGACTCTCGACGATCCTGCACCAATGGTAACCATGTTGCAAATTGGGGCACTCAACTCACCGCCACTAACCGCCTGAGATATCACGAGAGAAACCAAATGCGACCACACCCTAGCACGAGTCCTAAGCTGGGTAGAACGCAGATGGCCATTGGACCAGTTATCAGATGACTTCACACCATTCAAGACTCGACAAACCGAGCTCTTCTCCCAGAAAGGCTGTGTCATCTGGGGCGATAGAGTCGTTATCCCAGAATGTCTCCAGAAAGCGCTGCTGAGAACCTTGCACGATGGCCACCCCGGCATCGTGCGAATGAAAGCCCTTGTGCGAAGCTACGCATGGTGGCTGGGCATTGACAAGCAAATCGAACAGTGGGTTAAAGCTTGTCCCAAATTCCAAGAAGTCAGCAACGCCCCACCAAAAGCCATGCCTACTGAATGGGAGACACCACGTGGACCCTGGTCCCGAATTCACTTGGACTTCGTGGGGCCAACCAAAGGCCACACCTTCCTGCTTACCATTGACGCCTACTCAAATTGGCTCGAAATCCATCGCATGACGACTACGACCTCCGAGGCGGTTATCAAAATCTTAAACAGACTCTTTGCAACCCATGGATTACCAGACATCCTGGTATCCGATAGCGGCCCTCAATTTACCGCACTAGCGTTTGAGCAGTACCTCGCTGACCACGGCATTCGCCATGCGCTCACCTCGCCTGCGCACCCTGTGACCAATGGCAAAGCAGAACACATGGTCCAATTTGTGAATAAAACCTTGCAGAAGGTAGACTACGACAACATTGATGACAAGGTCAATCAAATCCTCTTCTTGCAACACATCACCCCACATAGCGTCACTAACAAAACTCCCGCTGAACTGCTAATGGGACAAAAGCTCCGCTCCCACCTCGACCAGTTGCACCCAGCTTATGAACTGGAGAAACCACTAGGATCCAGTGGCCGCTGTCGCACCTTCCAGGTAGGAGACTTGGTATATGCTAAAAACCTATCGGGCGACCCGTTGTGGGTGGAAGCGACAGTAGTACGTGTAACCGGCCCCAGATCCTATCTTGTACAATGCCTTGACGATAAACTTTGGAAACGTCATATCGATCAATTAAGATCGCGGCTTCCAGCGGCCGGTCCGGAAACCCCCTATGACCAAACTGAGGGGGGGAGGTACGGAAGAAGATGAAGTCCTAGAAAACCCATTCGAAGGAAACGACGGTTTGATAGAAACTCAGGAAGCGGAGCCGGAGGGAGAAACGGTTGCACCTCAGGGAATTGCAGAGAATGTGGGCAACGATGTAGAAGTGAACTCTGAACCAGAAATAGCCCCACTGCCAAACAACGATCTACCTCAGCGTGATTGCAGCCAGCCGATACAACGGAAATCAAAGAGACTAATAAAACAACTGTCCTACCTAAAGGACTTTGTAACTGCGCCCTGCAAATAAGAAGCCAGGGGGAAGGGGTGTTGTGTATGCATAAAGATTATTAAAGTGTGAGCTTGGAGTAAGTGCAGGGTTCTGGCCCTGCACTTCTGATTGGCTGTTAAGCGGCCGGACCGGATTGGCCCGTTCCGGGGAATCCGATTGGCCCTTAACAGAGAGTTCCTATTGGTTATAAGAGCTAGCGCTCCTAGCTCGTTATTGGTTAAAAGTTACAGGGTTTGCCTATATAAGGTAGGTTTAACTGCTATTGAAACGAGGAAGTCACAATGTAAATAAAGAGCTGAAGTTCACCGTTCAGAGGCTTGTCTCCATTCTTTCTCGTCCATGTTCAAAACATAACAATTTCTGCTTACTGCTAGCTGCCTGCAATTTGGCAGTTCAAATCTCACCAGGCTCAAGGTTGACTCAGCCTTCCATCCTTCCAAGGTGGATAAAATAAAGACTCAAATTGAGGGCAATATGCTGACTTTGTAAACTGCTTAGAAAGCAGGAAAAGTTTAGGTGCTATTGCGATTGCTACTGCAAGTTTAGAATGCATAACAAAAACATTGAGTGAAAATTAGGGTTTGTACACTTATTTTGTAGGAAAGGGATACTCTTATTTATTGAAATTGTAATTGAAATTATTAATTTTGGGTAATCAAATTAATGTACGGACCTTAAAGTAGAAAGAGGCAATCTGTAGGAGTGAAGGAGGACATCTTCCATAAGGAAGTTAATGGAGAATTGACTGAGGGATGAAATACAAATAAAAATACAAATAGAACAAGAAAAAGAGAAAGAAAGCTCTATCAAGTGATCAATAAAAATATATAAGACACTGTTAAGTGTTGGTTGTTCTTTCATAAAAACTTTGCACTGAGCTGACCAGGAAAGCATCAGATTCACCGAAATGCTGACAGTTTGACTAATTGGACAGGATGATTTTCTAGTGCTAGAAATACTGGATGCTGGACATAGCCAAGAGAATGAGAAAAGCTGTGCTACGGGAGTCCCCTAACAAGAGATCTTATTCAGACAGGGAGGAAACTGAATTAAACAATATTTAGATTGTACTATCACACATTTCTTTTATTTTGGCTGCTTGTGATGTTACAGTATGCTGAGAAGAGTGTGCATTGTGAAATGCAAAGCCTCTCTGTGAATTAATTTTGGCTGACAGTGTTCTTAACAACTGACAGTTCTAAATATAGCCTGATGAGCAAAAAGACATTGCCCTTAGGTTGATAAATCATACTGCAGTGTGTGTGTGTGTGTGTGTATTTATATTTATATTTATATTTATATTTATATTTATATTTATATTTATATTTATATTTATATTTATATTTATATTTATATTTATATTTATATTTATATTTATATTTATATTTATATTTATATTTATATTTATATTTATATTTATATTTATATTTATATTTATATTTATATTTATATTTATATTTCTGGAACCAGGACCTGAAAGATCTGAATCAACATTTTTTTTCCCCTGCAGATGGATTTCTGTTCTTTGTTAAAAATACTTATGAGCTTGAAATAATTATTTTTGCACCAGAATGTTTTGTTCTCTTGGTAAGCTGTACAGTATATGTAACACTACGTAAATCAGTTGCCATATACTATTTTTTCAAAGAATTAGAAAACAACAGTTGAGAACTCATGACCCCAGCTATTTAAATGAATGCTCATTATGTATTTTCTAATGTACCATATATCCATGCTTTATGGACTTGTCTTCAAAGTATTTTACAACATTGATCAAATTGCCTAAGAAGTCAAAGGAATAATAATTGTAGTGTATAACCAAGTGGCAGAAGCCATTAATATATCATCCACTAGTCAAGCTACCATTAACTGGTAAAAACTTTTCTAAATATTTTTTCATCCTTTTAAATGCCAAGGAAGATGTGATTTCCTGGAATATTCAAATCTTCACTCACCTTTAGAGAAGCTGTGAAATTGCATGCTATTATTATTTTTTCAAAAATGTATTTATGCCATCTCCATTCATTTTAAATTCATGGGATACGTAAATTTTAAATGATGCCATTCTTTGGATGGCAAATACATCTCTGGGTATACAGTACATCCAGATGACTTACTTTTCCCCTACAGCAAACATATGAAGCATGTACCCAAATTTAATCTGGTTGCATTTGCTAGAGCAAATGTATAGGATTGTTTAAAGATCCAAAAAGGTCTTCCTTGTTTGTTGAATTTTTGCAAGGAATTATTTGTGCAAACAGCTTGTTTCTAGAGCTTTAAGGTCACATTTTTCCATATGTTTTTTTCTGCATCATCTAATTGACTTCAAATTCCACAGGACATTGATAATATCTGTGGTTGTTTCCATGTATATAATGTTCTATCTACAGAGGTAATATATTATTTTACAGAGTAATTCAGAAGGGTTCATAAAAAAGAATTTGGTTAAAATGTAAGTAACCTTTGGGTGTTCTGTACTGTTTTAGGCTTTCAGCTTATGACAACTCATAAATTATTGTTTCTTTTGGTTTGAAAAGATGATTTACATAATTTTTCTATATATAATTTGTTTATTGAAAATGTTGATTATAATAGTAAAATCTAACACAAACTAAAGAAAGAAAAAACAGAGAGACTAGAACACTGGGCCATATCTCAGACTAAAACACTGGGCCATATCTAATAAAATGAAATTCATTTTTTTGCCCTTGAGAACCATCACTTGAGACTTTCAAGAAGAGATTGGACTGCCATTTGTCAGAAATCATGTAGGGTCTCCCACTTGGGCAGGGGATTAGACTAGGTGACCTATAAGATCCCTTCCAACTCTAATTATCTGTTATCTTATTGTAAAAGTTTCAATATTCCAAGTTTATAGTTTATTCCAATATTCATTTATAGCATTATGAGATCATAATCCTATTTATCTTTTTGCTGTTAATTTAAGACACCTTAAATTCTTAAGCCTATAATTAAAGCATTATTTCATTCAATTGAGGGCAGATTCAAACTTGTCATTCCAAAGATCTTGTGCATCTTAGAAGGATTTAATGAGAAGTTTCCAAAAGTGATTAGAAAAAAAGATTTATGAACTTCATGTCCTTTAAAAGTCTTCACCACAGCGAAGCAAGATGGCCAATTCCATCATCACTGGATGCTCAAATCTATGGAAAAGCACTGTCTTGTGCAGTGCTGGGATTCAATTTTTTTTACTACTGGTTCTGTGGGTGTGGCTTGGTGGGTGTGGCAGGGGAAGGATGCTATAAAATCTCCAGTCAGAAGTGGTGTTTGCCGGTTCTCCGAACTATTCAAAATTTCTGCTACCGGTTCTCCAGAACTGGGCAGAATCTGCTGAATACCACCTCTGGTCTTGTGGTCTCCTTGTGTTGAGCAACCAACAAGAGTACATGTGGATGATCTCTTATCCTCTCTTTATGCAGAGAGGTTCAAAGGAACTGGCTTATTTATCAGTCACTTGAATTTGTTTGATTATTGGCTCCATTTTTATGGAGTTGTTTTCAGTTTACTGGAAGCTCATTGATGAAATATGAATTCTTGTGCCTTATTGTGCTTGTGGAGGCTTGCTTTCAGGAAAAAAAAAACAGAATATAAAGCTTCAAACAAACAAAAACATTAACTTACATTTTACAATATGACTTGGGGATGCATGTGGCAACCATCAACACTTCTGTATGCCTCAGAGTTGTGGGGAGATGGAGCATAAGGGTGTGTGGGGAGGGGTCCTTTTTCTATTTGCTAATGGCACTTAGTTCTGCTGTGGCAATCAAGAAAATAAGTTGCTTATGTCTGAAATTTTATATATAAAAAAGGCAGGAGCTTTTAATCAAGTTAAATGATAGAAATAGGCTAGAATCACTCTTTTCACTGCATATCAACATGTATGACTTTTTCATTTAACAAATGTGACTTTCTTGCATGGATCTGATTTACAAAACATGGTACATGTTTTTCCTAGAAATTCAGAAAGAAAATACATGTATTTTTATGTCATTTATTTATTTATTTACTTATTTATTTTATTTGTCAATTGCTTACAAGATAATATGTATAAGTAAAAATATAGTTATGAATACAATAGGACAGGGATGGTAGGCACATTGGTGCGCTTATGCACGCCCCCTACAGACCTCTTAGAAAAGGGGTGAGGTTAATAGTAGACAGTCTAAGGTTGAAGTTTTTGGGGTTTTGGAAAAAAATCCACAGAGTCAGGAAGAGTATTCCAGACATTGACCACTCTGTTGCTGAAGTCATATTTCCTGCAATCAAGTTTGGTGCAATTAACCTTGAGTTTGTATCTATTGTTTGCTCTTGTGTTGTTATAGTTGTAGCTGAAGTATTCATTGACAGGTAGGACATTGCAATGTATGATTTTATATCCTATACTTAGATCGGACTGAAGGTGGCGCAGTTCTAGGTTTTCTAGGTCTAGAATTTCGAGTCTGGTGGCATAAGGTATTCTGCAACAAGTAGAGGAGTGGAGAACTCTTCTTGTGAAATATTTCTGGACTTTCTCAACTGTGTTAATATCAGATACATAATGTGGGTTCCAGACAGATGAGCTGTATTCAAGTATTGGTCTAGCAAATGTTTTGTATGCTCTAGTTATTAGTGTAATATTACCAGAGAAAAAGCTATGCAGGATTAGGTTAACAACTCTTAATGCCTTTTTGGCTATGTAGTTACAGTGGGCTCTAGCACTTGTCATTTAGATGAGTACTCCAAGATCCTTGACAGAGTTTGGATCTTCAACAAGGTCTTGACTATTCAGCCTGTATTTTATTTTCTGATTTTTTTGCCAATATGTAAGACAGAGCATTTATTTGTTGAGATTTGAAGTTGCCATTTGTTTGACCATTCTGACACATAGTCAAGGTCTTTTTGAAGGGTAGCAGTATTGTCTGTGATGTTGAATAGTTTTACATCATCAGCGAAGAGAACTCCGTTGCTCTTGATATGGTCACAGAGGTCATTTATGTAGAGTATGAAAAGAGCTGGTCCTAGAACACTACCTTGGGGGAACGCCACTGTTGACATGTACAGAATTTGGTAAGATGCTCCCAATTTTGGCCATTTGTTATTCTGTTTGACAGGAATGCTTCTATCCAGTTATGCAGGTGTCCAGAGATACCATAAGATTTTAGTTTTAGGAGGAAAATGGGGGAATCGTACAATATGCATAGCACAGTACAATATGTTGCCATTGTAGTTCCTGTAGGTTAGTATCACCATACACTTATTGTGTCACTTCAAGGCTCATTTTCCAATAAGCAGACAATATGATGATATTTGATTTAACTGGGTTTTTAAACCTCCCATAGCTATGTTTCTGCTTCTGAGAAAAGATTCTACTCCAGCATTTCCTATTGCGTGAGAAATCTCAGAATGAATCTTTTTTTAAAAAAACAAAATGCAATTCCTTTGGCTCTAGTTACACATACAGATTTGCTTTCTCTTTCATATCCACAATACAGATTGGGTAATATACTGTAAGAAAATAATTAGGAAATGATATAATTGCTGACAATTGGGAACATAGATGCTGTGTGTTTTGCAAATGGTATATATCATCATTTATCCTAATTACACAAAACTTTATTCATGCATAAGACTAATGAAAACACATTTATTTTCTTTAGAACATGTATTCATTATTGCTAGAGCAGGAAGAAACTCAGAGCAGAAGGGGACAAATATAGAATCCAATTCCATTTAAATATTATTCTCTGTTTAAAAAAGCAGACTAAGAAAATGCGTAAATCACAGGATTACTAAATTAATCTAAAATTCATTTCACTTTCTACTATCAATATTATATTCTCTACTGTGGATTACAATGCTTGTCCATTTCAAAGTTCAGAAGTATTTTTATGTCATGAGAAGAATCAAATCATTTTGTGTTTTAAACTCATATTTTGTCCTCATAATCACTGCTGGTAAGCCATTGGTTCAAGTCCAAAAATCAAACAAGACAATTCTGTGTTTTACCCTCATTTTTATCCCCATAATCATCATTGATATTGTCTTTGGTTCAAGCATTAACTACATGCCCAACACTGCTGTTGTTTTCAATTTAGCTGTTAAAAGTTGTACCAGTTTAGACAATCCAAATTCTTTCTAAATCTGTGTGATAACAATCAGTTTCCTAACAGCAATTGATATCATTATTGATGACTTCTTTAAATCTGAATATTATCTTACAAATTCTTTGCCTTCAAGATTACTGTCTCTTGAAATGGCTTTGTGAACAAATGTAGAACTGACCTTGGAAAAGGAAGGAATGAGTGAGCTGTTAAGGGGAAAAAAGAGATCGTTTAGAAAAATTGAAAAATCGATGCACTCCATGGACATTTTTGAAAGCTACCGAAGGAAAAATTGGACAAGAATCTGGAGAAAGAGGAAAATATGAGAAATAAACTTACAACCATGCTTTGATTTTAAATAGTATAGATGGGACTGAAAAAAATTCTGATAGGCTTGCCAAATTCTCTTATTCTACTTACCAGTAAGTATGATAAACAACATTGCTAAATACCTTTTGTGAATTAATGAATTTCATTTTATTAAGTTCAATGACTGTATGTTTATTAAATCCACACTGTAGTCCTGAGCAGGTTCAATTTTTATTCTGGCATATGGTTATTGGTCATGCATGTGAAAAAGGATGGGAGGTAAAAGTGTTTAGGATGTAAGAAAGGTACTGATACTCTCCACTCATATTTCCCTTTAGCTTGATTAATGTAGAACCTTTCAAAGAATAGATTCAGTTGTTCTATAATTAGAATAGGACAGAACAGAACAAAGCAGGATGACAAAGTTGGAAGGGACCTTGGAGGTCTTCTAGTCCAAATCCCTGCTCAGGCAGCAAAAACCATTTCAGACAAATGGTTGTTCAATCTCTTTTTAAAAACTTCCAGTTTTGGAGCATGCACAACTTCTGGAGGCAAGTTGTTCCAATGGTTAATTATTCTAGGATGCTTCTCTCCCTGATTAGTTTCAATCTGTTGCTTCTTGTCCTATCCTCAGGTACTTTGGATAATAGCTTGACTCCCTCTTCTTTATGGCAACCCCTGAGATATCAGAACATTGCTACCATGTCACCACTAGCCCTTCTAAACATTGTAGATTCACATAACAACAGCAAGTGTTCAATTTACATTTCCCTACCATGGGTAGAAACATATCACAGAAACTTGACTGAGAGCTTCATTGAAATCAATATTTATTATAACTATTTCCATAATCTACAACTGATGTCTATAAAGAAACAGAGTTTAGTCTGGCATGACTTATTCTATTATTCAGGCTTCCAGCAATCAAAACAATAGCAATAGCAATAAGCCCTTAGACTTACAATATATACTGCCCCATGGTGCTTTACAGCACTCTCTGGGCAGTTTACAATGCCAGTATATTGTGCCAACAATTTGGGTCCTCATTTTACTGACTTTGGAAAGATGGCAGACTGAATCAACCTTGAGCCCCATCAGGATTGAACTCCTGGCAGTGCGTAGAGTTAGCCTCAATACTGCACTATAAACACTATGCCACCAGAACAGCAACAAGCTTGGAAGGTATAGAATTACACAAATGTAGCAACAACAATAGCACTTAGCCTTATATACCGCTTTAGAGTGCTTTACAGCCCTCTGTAAGCAATTTACAGAGTCAGCATATTGACCCCACAATTTTTTTTTTGGCTCCTCATTTTACCTACCTCGGAAGGATGGAAGGCTGAGTCAACCTTGAGCCTGGTGAGATTTGATCTGCCAAATTGCAGACAGACAGCTGTCATCAGAGGTAGCCTGCAGTACTGCACTCTAACCACTGCACTACCAAGGCTCTGTAGCACTGTAGCACTGATATATTAAAATAGGACAATAATAATGATGGATCTCCCTAAGTTATATTGAGGCTAAAGATATTGGAAATTGTTTACGTTTTAGTTTATTTATAAAAAAACATGCATACATATTCATTGTATTAACATTTGATTGCAAAGTATTTGGATATAATTTATATTACATGTGATAAAAATGTAACATGTAATATAAATGACTCCAAGCAGTTTGCAATCAAATTTTAAAATGGGGTGGGGGGAGTCGTTAAGGTAAATATTACAGATGCAAGGGAGGAGATCTGTTTCCACCATTCACACAGGAAAATAGTTGGTTTTCAAAAGGTATAAAACAATGTAATAGTATATGCCATTGAATATCAGGGGAAGAAATATCATCTCATTATATTTTGTTGTCTGACATGTAGCTATTTATTTTTGCTGTGCTATTAAGAATCAGACTTTAATTGTTCAGGTATCTCACCCAAACCTTATTTATATTACCTTAATCAGCTTGACAGGATTGGTAATATATATATATATATATATATATATAGAAGTATCTAGGCAATGTTTCGATGAAGTCTCATTCATCATCTTCAGGCTTGGTCTTCAG
This sequence comes from Hydrophis major, assembly GCA_033807585.1. Classification (NCBI taxonomy): domain Eukaryota; kingdom Metazoa; phylum Chordata; class Lepidosauria; order Squamata; family Elapidae; genus Hydrophis; species Hydrophis major. Next base: position 110,260,537 of record CM066328.1, on the reverse strand, counting down.
CTCTGTGCTTCTCAGAGTGATGTGAGCTTGCAGCTGCTTCTTCCTTTTAACTGCTAGTGGGGGTGTGACTTGATTGGGTGGGGGCTTGGCTGTGTTCTGATTGGGTGGGGGTGTGTTCTCACTGGTTGGGGGTTTGGCTGTGTTCTGATTGGTTGGGGGGTTGGCTGTGTTCTGATTGGCTGGAGGCGTGTTCTGTTCAGGTGGGGGCTTGATTGTGCTCAGGTTAGTCTTAGTTGCTGGAGGGTTTGAGCTGGTGAGCTGTGATCTTGCTGTTTGACTTCGAGTTCATGGTCATGCTGCATCTTCATGGTGGAGGTCAGTTCGCTTCATGTATGGCTCAGAGGGGTTTGAGGTGGGTAGTGATGCAGCTGCAGTGCGGCTTCTGGTCCGTGGTCGTGTTTCATCTTCTGTGTGGGTGTGAGTCTGCTTTCTACGTGGAAGTGTGGTGGTGGCATCTTGTGTGGCTCTCAGGGGTGTGGGTCTGGTGTCATTCTTCATGTTAGGTTCGCGTCTGTTCATGAGGGCGGGTTTCCAAATGGCTGGTAGGTGGGAGGCATCATCTTGTTTATTCATGCTGTGTGGGCATTTTTCTATCTCTATGGCTTCTCTGATTATTCTGCTGCTGAAGTGTTCGGTTTTGGTGATAGTTCTGGTATTTTTACAGTCAATCTCATGTCCTGTGGCCTTGAGGTGTTGGACCAGGGAAGAGGTCGGTTCTTCCTTTTTGATTGAGTTCTTATGTTCTTCAATGCGTGCACCTATTCTTCTGTTAGTTTGTCCAATGTATGTGGTGGGGCAGGCAGTGCAAGGGATTTCGTATACTCCTTGATTTTCCAACTCGATTCTGTCCTTAGGGTTTCTTAGGATGGTGGATATCTTTCTGTTTGTGCAGAATGCTGTCTTAATGTTGTGCTTTTGGAGGATCTTGCTAATTTTGTCCGTAGTGCCTTTTATATATGGGAGGAGGGCTTTGCCATTCTCTTGTTCTTTTTCTTGGATTTTGGCTGGGGTTTCTTTTTGGATTAGGTGGATGATCTTCTTTCTTTGGAATCCATTGGCTGTCAGCACGCCGGTGAGAGTGTGTAGTTCGGTCTCTAGGTGTTGTTCATCGGCTAAGCATTTTGTTCTGGAGATGAGTGTCTCGGCTACGGAATTGATCTGTGCTGGGTGGTGGTGTGAGAGTGTGTATAGATAGCGGTTTGTATGTGTTTTCTTCTGGTAGATGGTGTGTCCTAAAGAGCCATTGGATTTTTTGTATACCAAGACATCTAGGAAGGGAAGTTGGTTGTTAGTTTCTGTTTCCATGGTGAATTGTATTTTGGGGTGTTGGCTGTTGAGGTGTGTGAGGAAGTTGTTCAGTTTTTCTTTCCCGTGTGGCCAGATTATGAAGGTGTCATCTACGTATCTGAGCCAGAGTTTGGGTTTGTGATCATATTTTTCTAGAGCTTGTGTTTCAAAGTGTTCCATGTAGAGGTTAGCGTTGACAGGTGAGAGGGGTGATCCCATGGGTGCTCCTTCTATTTGTTTGTATTTTTCTCCATTGACACCAGACCCACACCCCTGAGAGCCACACAAGATGCCACCACCACACTTCCACGTAGAAAGCAGACTCACACCCACACAGAAGATGAAACACGACCACGGACCAGAAGCCGCACTGCCGAAACACAGACCACCCTCAAGACAGACACACACACCAACAAACTCAGAAAACTACAACAACGCCAGAAACCAACTCCTTCCCCCTCACAGCCACACATGAAACAAACAGTGCACAACATCTCAGACAAGATCCTCACCAAAGCTGAAACCAAGGTCCTTTCTAAAGGATTCAACTTTGCTGTCACTCCCAAACACATCCCCACAGAAACCATCATATGCGGAGTTGAAACCAGCCTGACCAAAACCAACCCTGATGATGCCAATAGAATCAGATTCGAAATCACCAACATCCTCTGCACTAGCAAACCACCCAAAAGCAACTTATCCAAAGAAGAACAAACTGCACTACTTAACCTGAAAGAAGACACCAGTATAATAATCCTACCAGCAGACAAGGGAAACGTGACAGTGGTTATGAACACATCTGACTACCAATCCAAGTTAACCAACCTACTCCAAGACCCCACATACAAACCCCTAAAGACAGACCCCACCACCTACCTAGAAAAAACCACCAGATCCAAAATAAAAGCCTCCCCCATCAGTGAAGAAATCCAGCAAAGAATCATACCCAGAGAGAAATCATCCAGATGCCCTAAACTTTTTGGTCTCCCCAAGATACACAAAGAAGGAACCCCACTCAGACCAATAGTCAGGTCCATAGGCTCACCTCTACAAAACCTAGCCAAATTTCTCGCCAAACAACTACAGCCCTATGCAGAATCCATCAACTCACATGTAAGAAACTCATTCCAGTTCATCGAAGAAACAAAACTTACAACCCAGTGACCTACTAGTGAGCTTCGATGTCATATCCCTCTTCACCCAAGTGCCAATAAAAGAAGCCTTGACAGCCATCCAAAACAAATACAACCCCCCCAAGCACATCCTAGATCTGACCAACCACTGCCTATCCAATACATACTTCACCTACAATGGACAAAAATACAAACAAATAGAAGGAGCACCCATGGGATCACCCCTCTCACCTGTCAACGCTAACCTCTACATGGAACACTTTGAAACACAAGCTCTAGAAAAATATGATCACAAACCCAAACTCTGGCTCAGATACGTAGATGACACCTTCATAATCTGGCCACACGGGAAAGAAAAACTGAACAACTTCCTCACACACCTCAACAGCCAACACCCCAAAATACAATTCACCATGGAAACAGAAGCTAACAACCAACTTCCCTTCCTAGATGTCTTGGTGTACAAAAAATCCAATGGCTCCCTAGGACACACCATCTCCCAGAAGAAAACACATACAAACCACCACCCAGCACAGATCAATTCCGTAGCTGAGACACTCATCTCCAGAACAAAATGCTTAGCTGATGAACAACACCTAGAGACCGAACTACACACTCTCACCGGCGTGCTGACAGCCAATGGATTCCAAAGAAAGAAGATCACCCACCTAATCCAAAAAGAAACCCCAGCCAAAATCCAAGAAAAAGAACAAGAGAATGGCAAAGCCCTCCTCCCATATATAAAAGGCACTACGGACAAAATTAGCAAGATCCTCCAAAAGCACAACATTAAGACAGCATTCTGCACAAACAGAAAGATATCCACCATCCTAAGAAACCCTAAGGACAGAATCGAGTTGGAAAATCAAGGAGTATACGAAATCCCTTGCACTGCCTGCCCCACCACATACATTGGACAGACTAACAGAAGAATAGGTGCATGCATTGAAGAACATAAGAACTCAATCAAAAAGGAAGAACCAACCTCTTCCCTGGTCCAACACCTCAAAGCCACAGGACATGAGATTGACTTTAAAAATACCAGAACTATCGCCAAAACCGAACACTTCAGCAGCAGAATCATCAGAGAAACCATAGAGATAGAAAAACGCCCACACAGCATGAATAAACGAGATGATGCCTCCCGCCTACCAGCCATTTGGAAACCCGCCCTCATGAACAGACGCGTACCTAACATGAAGAATGACACCAGACCCACACCCCTGAGAGCCACACAAGATGCCACCACCACACTTCCACGTAGAAAGCAGACTCACACCCACACAGAAGATGAAACACGACCACGGACCAGAAGCCACACTGCAGCTGCATCACTACCCACCTCAAACCCCTCTGAGCCATACATGAAGCGAACTGACCTCCACCATGAAGATGCAGCACGACCACGAACTCGAAGCCAAACAGCAAGATCACAGCTCACCAGCTCAAACCCTCCAGCAACTAAGACTAACCTGAGCACAATCAAGCCCCCACCTGAACAGAACACGCCTCCAGCCAATCAGAACACAGCCAACCCCCCAACCAATCAGAACACAGCCAAACCCCCAACCAATGAGAACACACCCCCACCCAATCAGAACACAGCCAAGCCCCCACCCAATCAAGTCACACCCCCACTAGCAGTTAAAAGGAAGAAGCAGCTGCAAGCTCACATCACTCTGAGAAGCACAGAGCTGAAGACCAAGCCTGAAGATGATGAATGAGATTTCATCGAAACGTTGCCTAGATACTTCCAATCTTACGCGGGAGAAAACCCGAATAACCAAAGATCCACATACAAATACCCGCGAGAACCTCAGAAAACAAATATATATATATGTTTTCTTAAGTTTTCGCGGGTACTTACATGTCTGGCATTCAGCTTTGTTCGGATATTTTCCCACGTGGTGCTTTTAAAGTTGTAGCAACGTTTCAGCAGAATCTCATCTGCCATCATCAGGCTTCTGTATGGTGTTTGTCTGTATGGTGTTTGACAAACACCATACAGAAACCTGATGATGGCAGATGAGATTCTGCTGAAACGTTGCTACAACTTTAAAAGCACCACGTGGGAAAATACCCAAACAAAGCTGAATGCCAGACATATATATGTATGTATGTATGTATGTATGTGTGTGTATATATATATATATATATATATATATATATATATATATATATATATATATATATATATATAAAAATATAATACATTATGGAAAAATTCTGAAATATAATACATTGTGGAAAAAGCAATAAAATTTGAAACAATGCTTTGAAAAAAAGTTGAATTCCAAAAAGAAAATTGGAAAGTAGGTGTAACATGACCGTGCTAACTGTCGAGATATAGGTTTGGATTGCTTTCAATTGATGCACACTAGGTACTCTATCATTGTACAACAATCCTTCCTGCAAAGAATTGCTTCCTGCAAAGAATTGCTTCTTATGAGGTGGTGGCACAGTGGCTAGAATGCAGTACTGCAGGCTACTTCTGCTGACTGCTGACTATTAGCAGTTCAGTAGTTAATTCTCACCAGCTCAAGGTTGATCCAGGTTTCCATCCTTTTGAGGTGGGTAAAATGAGGAGCCAGATTGTTGGGGGTAATATGCTGACTCTACAAAATCACTTAGAGAGGGCTATAAAGCTCTGTGAAGTGGGATATAAGTCTAAGTACTATTGCTATTGTTACAAGAAACAATGTTATAAGGAAAAGGCCATGTTAGCCTATGGTAAATCCAAAATCAGAAGGAGTCTGATAACATTTTTTCAGATTAACCTTTTATTAAAAAGCTTAAGCAATCATAAACCACAGCTGTCTTTATCAAATATATGAAGAGACTAAATTGATACAGGGTGTATATTGATATGGGTGGACTGGAAGGGAAAGACAAAGGAAGGTTATGAGAAACAAATTACTTTATCAGTTAACAACTGTAGTATGTTAAACTTTCATTATATTTGTTGAGAATGTCCAAGATACTGAAATCTTTCAATGTGTGTAAGATCAGCAATCTCTTGTTTCATTGTGCAGTCCTTTTTCCAAAATGACTTTTTTTTTGCAAATTTGCAATGCAGTCTCCTGTGAGATTAAGATCCTTTGATATTTCATTGTCCTTATTTTGATTTCTGATGTCAAAGTTGTATCCAGTCATTCTTTTATGCAAAGTTTGCCTGGTTTTTCCTTTGGAGAATCCACAGGGACATTGTTGTTAGGTGATGATATGTAATATATCGAAGGAAGAAAACTTGAAGGTGCCTCTAATTTTAATGGCATGTGAGAATGACCTTACGGGTGGAATAAGGGAGGAGATGCTGCCTAGAAAACAATCAGATAAAAGAGAGGGAAACTCCCAGTGGTTTAAGGGTCAAAATACAAATCTTAGGAAGGATCTGCCCTAATTGATAGGGTTGTTAAAAGAGGCAGGAGGAAGTTTTTGCAAGATTCTGATAACTTAGCCTTACAATAAAGTAGGATTAACCCATCCAGTCATGTTGCCTGGAAGAGCTGATGCTTAATCCTCTGTGTATACTTGTTAGGGTCTGTGCTGTTCCTTGCTGGTGTTGTTGTAATGGCAAAGTAAATATATGAGTTGGGGGCAGAGAAAAAAATAATAGAATCATCTCTGCTAAATAACTGAAATACTAGTCCTTTGTTTTAATTTTCTTTTCATTTATATTATTTATTAGCATTTTTTAACTATGTTAGCAAATATGTTCTGATTCTGTTGCATTTTGTGGACAAATTTACATTAGAGGAATATGTAGCAGAAAGATGAAAGAATAAAATAAACAATAAACCATTTGGATTGCAACCCTTTTTTTCAGGAAACATTTCAGAGATCATAGAATTACTTGGACATCTTCTTCCATAGAGTTTCAGCAGATTTATTCTTTGCCACTGGTTCAGATACCATATTACCCTTTTCTTATCTCACACTCTTCTTTAGGTAGAAACTGTTCAGGTCATTGGATTGCTCAGAATTCTTGAAGAATTAAGTAGGATTGTTCTGCCTGTTAATCTTTGCCCTTTTTCCCCCATATAAAGCAAGAAATGCAAAAAATGTGGAATGAACAGCAGTTGTCATGACAACTTCTATCATTATACCTTTAAGAAATATTTAATGCTTTTCAAATGTTTCCTGTGAGCTCCCTGGTACAGTGATGTAACTTTTTAAAATTAGTACAATTTTTTGTTACTGAAGTACATGCAGAGTATTAAGCATAGTTGTAAAATGGCATTAATTGAGGATAATCCATTTATACTTTATTTTCAGCAGAAATAATAATAGCCCACTTTGGGATTATTATTACTGTAGGTACTATAGAGATGGATTAGTTTTCTAACATTTCCTAGTCTAACTATCATTCACATTTAACTTTTAAAGTTTCACTTTAATGGTTTCACTTTAGCATTACAAATTGAAACTACAAGAGGAAGAAATATTGATTTTACCGACTAATTTTAGCTATAGAACATTTGGTTTATTATTATTATTATTTTCCCCTCTTCATTTCAGTGATAACTCTATATTCTTTGTGTTACCTTGTAGGACAGGGGTGTCAAACTCAAGGCCCAGGAATGAATTATTACCTTCATTGTCAGAGTACAACATGTGTACAATGAGATTGGCTGAGCCTCCCTTCATGAACCCCCCCCCCCAGCACAACTCACAGTGAGGACAGAAGTCCCTAACCCAGTCCCAATCTTATTACACTATGTGACTTGTTGCACGACGCACCCTGCAAGTCTGTGTTATTTTCCGTTCAGAAGTCTGACAGCCCACGGGTAGAAACTGTTCTTCAGCATGTTGGTACAGTTGGCTATGTTTCTATATCTCCTACCCAATGGTAGGAGAGTGAAGAAGTGCTGATCAGGATGTGAGTTGTCCCTGAGAATTTTCCTCACTCTTCTAAAATCTGGCTCACAGGATGCTTAGATCTGGCCTGTGGTGCCATCCTCAAAACAGTAAAGGACTGGACCACAGAGCCTCTGCCAGCGAAAACGGAGCTCCGTTTTTGCTGGTAGAGGGTTGCAGGAGGCAGTCACAACTGAAAACAGAGCTCGGGAGCCTGTTTTCACTGGCAGAGCACTTGGGCTGCCACAGGTGCCCCCAACACTGGTGACATCAAGCTGGCCAAGCCCACCCCGGGCTCCTGAGGTCAAACACAACCCCGATGTGACTCTCACTGAAATCGAGTTTGACACCTCTGTTATAGGAAAACAGTTTTACTGAGTCATGTTTTAACATAGAAGATTCTCTTATTCTTAGCAATAGAAGTCCCAATCCCAGTTGTGTTTGTAAATCAAGGACTACTTATATGTAAATATTTATAATAAACTTTTAGATTCACTTCTGTAAAATTAGGAATTTCTCGAAGTTACTGTTGGATTTATGTGACTCGAGAATAGGTTGTTGTTGTTTTTTAAAATGAGCCCTAGAAAAGGTTGTGGAATTTGATAAATCAAGTTTTAATGTTGTCTTTAAGTAACTTTCTAATTATTTTCAGCTCCAAAAGTAAAGTTAAACATGGAATTTCACAAAATAGAATTTAATACTTAAACGAGAGAACTGAAGAAGTTTATTGGATGAGAAGCAAAACATTTTCAAGGAAAAAAACCAAGAAAGTTCACTTGCCTTTTAAAAAACCCCTTTGGGACAACCATGACCTGAGTGATTGAGAATTTACATAAGAGAATATATAGTTGTTCTCTTATCCCAGTTCAAGATGCTTTTTTGGATTTAAGGCTGTAAATAGTATGGTCTAGTTTATATTCCAAACCCAGTTTGTTCTGTGGCAAGTTTCTGAAGAATTTAATTCAATGCTGAGGCCCTGTTGTATACTTTGGTGAATGGTTACTTATAAGTAGAACCAAACAAATCTATTGGTTATACTTTCCTCCAAGTTCTTTTCTAATATTTCAAGAAGAATTTTTTTTAATGTAGTTTGTATTTAAAATAATATAAATGTAATTCTTAATCATTTACATTGGCTATAATTAATATACTATTTCCAATATACAAAACATTATTATACTGTGTTAGTTATTATGATTGATTAATTAAACAAACACACCTGGTCTAATATTGCTCAATACTATCTGTTACCTGGCAGGTGATGGTTATGGTTGCATAACCATAAGCAAATTCATTGCCATATTTTAAAGTTACAATGAAGCAAGTATGATCCAACATATATGGATTCCATGCAGTATTTTTATAACCTTTGAAACATTTTCCCCAAAAAACATAACATCAAGAGCTGTGGTGGTGCAGTGGTTAGAATGCAGTACTGCAAGCTACTTCTGCTGATTGTTGGCTGCCTGCAATCTGGCAGTTCAAATCTCACCAGGCTCAAGGTTGACTCAGCCTTCCGTCCTTATGAGGTGGGTAAAATGAGGACCCAAATTGCTTGGGGCAATAGGCTAGTTCTGTAAACCGCTTAGAGAGGGCTGTAAAGCACTGTAAAACAGTGCAGAGGTCTAAGTGCTATTGATATTGCTATCAATATTTTGAACATTTATTTTCATTACTGCAAAATTTGGATTTTTTAAAGAATTAATTTCACCACGTCTCTTTTAGACTGTGGATCTCAAGATGTTGCACAATGCTTGGTGTGGCCTTCAAGTTTATGGAAATTGCAGATCTCTATAAACTCCAGGCATTCTAATAGGATACATGAAATATAAATGGTTCATATTCTCTCTTGTGTCACTACTCTTAATCTCAGTGAAGAAATTGATACCTTTTCATCAGATTTTATAGGTAAAGACAAGGGAAGAGTTTTCACCTTTCACCCTATTTGCACAATATCAGCAATGAAACAGCACCTAGGCTATAGTTTGTCCTTGAGCACAAATTATATATATATGAGCAAATTCATTTGGAGGAATGAATTCTCCACATGTTCTTTCTTCTTCACAGATACATTTCTCATATTTGGGGGAGGGGTGATTGTTCAGAAAGGTCTGTCATTACAGTGGATTTTACAATGCAAAGACAAGGTGAAAACATTTTGAATTGTTCCACTCCTCCTACAGTGCTTTTATTCTAATATGCAAAAGAGTAAGATGTGCAAGCTGCAGATCCTCTGCTCAACTAAATATATGTGGAAGATGAAGTTACAAACACTCTCAAGGGAGTGTGCTTCAAACAATAATTTACCCTAGGGATTTACATATTTATACATTTCAAGCCCATTTCTTGTTTTTAAAAAGTTTTCAAAATTAATAACTCTTGAGTATGGTGAGAGTGATGAATATAGTGTTTCTCTGAGCAGAAATGAAATGCTTGCTTAATTCAGTGTCTGGCCACAAAACCTTTGAACAGCAAATGATAAAGCTGTGCAAATGAACAGAAAAGATTTTTAAAAAGCTAAGCACAAGAGAAGCATCTCCTATAGAAAATGTTCACCAACTTAGCATCTTGTTTGCTTGTTTGATTTGTTTAGGTATTTGGCAAAGTCTAATTAGAAAGAAAGGTGTTAATGGGAAAGAAGCTAGAAAAAGAAACCCATGATTGTAGGTGATGTTTCACTTCTATGTTCATCAAGTAACAACTTTTATTTGTCATTAAAAAAAAGAAATCCAACAAAACAAAATCCCCTCTTCTTAAGGACAGCCTGTTTTCCCCAATAAACTAAATAAATCATAACTTAATAGTATAGATGTAGGAAAGAACATCTCTTTACAATGTTCTGAGTACATGATATCATATTAAACTATAAATGCCTGTAAGAAGATATGTTTTAAAATATGAAGGCATCTGAAAATGAAAATGTATTCTGAATCTATTTCTCTATTTATTAATATTTGTGCACTAGAGTTGGAGTGCGGAAAGAAAGGAGGGAGGAGGGAGAGAGAGAGAGAAAGTCAGAGGGAAAGAGAGAGAGGTATGCCACCATTCTTTTCCTATATGTATTTGTTCTCCATACCTGAAATCAGGAAAAACTTCTATGCATTTGCTAATCAGTAGCAATAGCACTTAGCTTTATATAATTCTTCACAGTTCTTTACTACCTTCTATAAGCAGTTGCCATATTGCCCCCAACAATCTGAATCCTCATTTTACCTAGCTCAGAAAGATGGAAGGATGAGTCAACCAATAATCAATGTTGTGTTGTGTTGTTTACATCAAAGAACAGGATTTTTTTCATCTTTCCTAAAAAGTATGTGGGCATAAGTGTATTACTACTCTTTCATTATGAAGATTTGTTTTTTAATAAATGTAAAACAAGGAGAGTCTAGAGAGTCTAGAATTTATCAATTAGGATCTCTGTCATGCATATTCTACAACACAAATGAAATATTATTTCAGATGCTCATCAAGGATCACTGATGGAACATATATTGTAGCTTAATGTTTAAAGGTTTCCCCTATTATGACCTACTCAGGGGGGCAGTGCTCATCTCCAATTCTCAGCCAAGAGAACTTGTGTTGGCTGAGAAATGCTTCTGTCATCATGTGGCCAGCATGAAAGTATGGAATGCAGTAATCCTTCCTGTCAAAGCTATACCTATTTATCTGCTCACCTTTGCATACTTTTGAGCTGCTAGATTGGCAGGAGCTGGGTTGAATAATGGGAGCTCACCTCATCATGCAGTAGCCAGGTCTCAAACCTGGGCTCTCAGCATTCCAGTTGACAAGCCCAGTGTCTTAATCACTGAATTATAATACTGGTCCCTATTGTAGCTTAAGTATCATTAAAGTCTAAACTTATGAGATGTGTAGTGGAAAGTTGATGCATTTATCAGAGTGGAGTGGGTAGATAAGGGATGCAAATTCTATAGCAGCAATTACTTCTTAAAAGAGTAATTCAATTTGCCTGAATGTTTAATTGATTGGCAACAGATTTAGGCATGTGGGTTCCTAGTTTGTGCCATCCTACTAAAATTTATTTAACAGAATCGTACAGCTAGATGCAACATCAAGAATTTAATTCAATAATTTACAACATTCTAATTTAGGAGCACAATTATAAAGCCTCTATAAACGATATGCTCCATAACAGTTAAAAGCAATCATTAGAATATATGTGTAAATAGTCAGACATTTCCACATAAATAATTCATTACTTAAATCAACTTCACAAAGAACTTCCCTCTCCCCTTCCTACTTCATGTTTAAAATTTTAATAAATCAAACTCTGAACTCATGTTAGATGGGAAATTTCTCAAAGAGTTCATGAAATTACATTGAAAAGTCTATGCAAAGAAAACATAACAACTAAGTTCACATAGCTGGTTTAATCATGATTGTTGAAAAGCCACATTGGCCTGGTTCATGCATAATAATAGGCTGTATGCCCAGATTTACAATAGCCAATGACTCAACTCACATATTGGCTAGACCAAAAGCAAATTTCATTGCAGTCAGCTCAATATGTGATAGGGAAAGGCAACATATATAGCTTGGGTTTCTTAGTTAACATTGGAACTCAAGAAGGCAAAATTTAGCACAGAGAATTAAAACAGATGCTAAAAATTACAGGTAGGTATCTCACTGAACTAAAAATCCTGATATGCTTGCTCATTAATCAAGTTTTCTGAGACTGTTAGTTTAAAACCATCACAAATGCCACAGAGGTTTTGCCCATGAAAGAGGCAACAAGAAACCACTGTAGAATGGAAGTACAGTGTGCATGAATCATTAAATACTGAACAGGGAAGAAGACATAGATGTAAGGGTATTTCTAGATAAGCGTATATAGAATGCTTGGAATAACATCAGAGAAGTGTTAGTTGGAAACATTTATTAATGTGTGTCTACTTTTATAAGTAGCTGTGTTGTTTACTTTATGTCTATGGAGATTCTCAATCATCCAGATCATGGTTATCCCAAAGGTGCTTTTTCCAAAAGGCAACTGGGCTTTCTTTGTTTTTGTTTTTAAATGTTTCACTTCTTATTCAGGAAGCTTCTTCAGTTCTAACTGCATAATTCTCTTGGGTTTTATTATATGTGGCTACACTTAGAAATAAAGAAAATGGTGCTGATATAATTTATCCCAAGCCTATTTTCCACAGATCATGTAATCAGCACTTTAATGCACTTCAACTAGGAGCAGAAATAGAGAAACATTATAATTTTGCTTATTCCCCTTCTTGTTTTTTTTAAAGCATCCAGCCAGATAAATTCAACTTTCTCCTGCTTAACATTTCCTGGATTCTTCTTTATACACAGTGACAAATGCAAAACTGAAAACTGCAGTTGAAGCACAGCTCCTGGTTGCATTTTAATTTTAGAAAGAATGAGAAATTGGTAGAATGGAAAGAGTGAGGGAATTGGTCTTGGGTTACTATATCACAGACTCATTTTAAAACAGGCACTGCTTTTACCAGAGGGAAGTGAAAAAGAGAGAGGGAAATATAATGAGCTCTTGGTAGACACAGTAATGGAATGCTAGGGTTCTTTGAAAAATTTAGCACCTCTTTCCTTGCTTGAGTAGAACAAGGAGCTATTATTTGAAAGTTTTTTGGGAAGGTGTGAATGCACTATTTCACCATTTCAACAATGTCAGCTGTATCTTTCTGCTCTTTATTACCCCATAACAGACTTTCATCTTATTCACATGTTCTATTTTCATTACTTAGACTCTTGCTGGAGGAAGGGATTGGGGAAATGTATTTTTTGCCAATTTCCTTTTGTGCCTAGAGCCCCCTTTTCACACTTTTGAAATATCTTTTCAACCTAAAGAGCTAGAAGTTAGATAGGAGGAGGTTTCCTTTGCTTTAAAGAGATCTAGAGAAATAAAATGACTCCACATCTTAATACGTAGTAAAATTATAAGTTTGCCAGTTTGTAAATGTTTCTTTTAATATTTTGTAGTTGGAAAACTAATACTGGATTATGTTACTTATGTTTACTATGTTACCTATGTTAACTATGTTACCTTCATTGGTAGCATTCTGAACTTCATTTGCCTTTTCTCTCAAGGATTTTCATTGTCCTTGTTCCTTTTGTTATATTGACTGCCAGAAAGGAAAGCACAGAAAGGAAAGCATATTTGGGATTGGTCAGACATAGGTAGCCAGATAGTATTCTATGGGTTTCAACCTTTCTACTAAGGATTACATTCATGGACTTGGGTGCTTTAGATGATACAGAATGCATTAGCTTGAGGAGCCATCCAGGATCTGTTGCTAAGTGGTTTCTCAGGACGCAATCTAGAAGATCTATCAGAATGGTACATGCAATCCATCTTCCCTTAAGCAATCAGAAATAAAGATAAATAGGTGTTACATTTTGTCATGTCTCATGAAGGAGGTTTTAAGTTGCATAAAAGGCATAGAAATGAAAATCACATTGCTCAAAACAAGCTTTTCCACTGTAACTGCATATATCATGGAACTGTAGTTATACTCAGAAAACTCAAATAAATTTACAACATGTAAAATTTGCCTTGGTAAAACTAAAGTTATTTTAGTCAAAGGTCAATGGCCCTTCAGTCAAAATATATCAGCTAATTTATTAAGGTTATACAAACGAATTTTGAACTCTGCTTCTCAACAGCCTTGAATTACCCTTGGATGAGTGAGGTGAAAAGGTGAGACAGATTTATAGTCTCTATAGTCCTTGAGGCAGTATAGTTCATTTTATTTATTTATTTTTTGAAAAAAAGTCCCTGGAAAGTTATATAATATATATTATAGGGCTTCAAGATGTAGTGGGGTTTTTTTTGGTTTTTTTTTTTTACAATTATTGGAGTTTATTTTCTGTTAATGATTGCAAGCAAACAATAGCAAACATTTAGTGTATGGTATCTTCTTACATAAAAACTTTGATTATGTTTTTCCTGTGTTTGGGGTTCAGAAAACTGCAAAAATGTGCAAGATTAATCCATATAAGTTTCCAGGGAAGAGGTATTAAAAAAAATATTAGGCGTTTAGGAAATATATGAGAAAGATTTGCAGAATGAATTACTAATTAGAACTACTAGGGTGAGTGTGTCTAATCCTCTTTCCTTGCTTGAGTAGAGTATCTTGGCCATCTTAATATTAATATTTCCTCTCATTTTGAAAAAAATTGTGGGAGTACCACCATGCCATCTGCTAGAACAAGATGACCCGCGTGCCTGTTCTTTGTTCAATATTGTATAAAATTCTCACCATCTGTTAGAGCAATCTCTCCTCTTCTAAAGAGGGAAGGTACAAGGGGTGTAGAGTAGTACAGAGAATGTAGGTTCCCCAGTGTAAGGCTAAATATAAAATTGCAGAGAAGTGGTCTAAGGTTGTTACAATTTTTAGAGAACTTCTGGTGTTTAGGTCTAATAGGGTGAAATGAATTTCCAAGACAAGTGATGGATTATACCAGGTTGTGATTCGATAGGAAAGAGAAAGACTTTTTGTTTGCTCTAGGTCCTATTAGCTTCAATATCATCCTGAATCCTACTAGCAGTAGGTCCTACTAGCTTCAATTTTATCCTATTTTTCTCTGAAAATTGTTTCCAAGGGTTGGACAATAATGAGGAATAAAACAAAGAGAATTGTAACATTTGGTGTTCTACCTAAATGCTTCAAAATTCTACCATGAAGAATAGTGGAGTTTTGTAATTCAAAATATAATGTATGGGTCCACACAACACATTAAACCCCAAACCTGGATTAATAAAACCCAGTTGACATGTTTATACTTTTGCATATATTACATCCAAACAAATGAATATGTTGAGGAATCCAAGTTACTGACTTAATATATTATGCAAACATGGCCCTCATTATTTATTCAGTCAATCAATCAGTCAATCAACAAACTTTTTTTTTTTTTTGAAACAAATTTTTATTAATTTTAAAGATAAAACAACACATCATTAACCATTAAATACATAAACACATAAAACCTCTTAACATTGTAAATCCTTACAAGTCAAACAAAACATTATTTTTATACAGCATAATTCCAATTTATCCCATCTCCATATGGACACACAAATATCTTTCAGCAAATTTCTCGTTATTTCTCTTTACTCCTATTCAGTTTCATTTCTCTTCCATATTTATCCATTTTATAGTCATCATATTCTTTTCTTTCTGGCTTGTTTAAATTATTCTCGTCTAACATTCCTCCAAGGTTTTATTGATTTTTTTTTCCTTTTTTTTTTTTATAAAAAACAAATTTTGTTAGTTTTACCATAAACACAATACACAAACATACAAACACAAAACATAAACAAAACTAAAAGATCTTTTCTGAAGGTTGTCTGTTCCCGGGTTAAAACTCTTTACACAGACACAAATTCAAACATCATATTCAACCCATATCTCCTTCCATATCTTATTATCATTTTCTTTTTTATATATATATATAAAAACCATTTTTATCAGTTTTATAAAAGCAATGCACAAAGAATCAAGGCAAAGCAGCTTATAAATTCTTTTCTAAGAGAAAATAATAATAAAAGACCAATAAGGCATAACATTTCCAAATTATAATATCAATATTTCATATAATATTAACTTCATATCTTGTCCCTACTTCTCTTTTCCATCCAAATTATTTATTAATTAAAATTTTATTGCCTTTTATCAATATACAAAATCCAAAAAAAAAACATATATATCCTTCCATATCTTATTACCATTTTCAACAACATTCTTTGTCTGTTCTATTTCCAATTATCCATTCATCTTTTTTTTTCTTTTACTATACTTCTCCTGTACACCAATTGGAGTAATATCTATAACTCATTACCCTAACTTAGAAATACTACATATAGCAATCTTTCTTGGGATTCTGTTTAAAAGATTCTAAAATTACATAATAAATTTTATATTCTAAATATACATATAAAAACACACTCTTATATACCCTCCAGAATCCCTCTTTTAATCCAAATTAAATTCACCCATTGTCTCTAAATAAACTTCCGGTTTGCGTGGCTTCGGGGCAGCAGGAATTCGCGACAGCTCGCGATTCCTGCTGTGCTAGCCGTCGAGGTACCCCCGATCCAGATGGGTCAGGGGGATATGGCTGCCCTGTAGGGACAGCTGAAGAGAGAGGGGAGTCGGATAGGGAGGTGGGGGTGTCGCAGACCCCCCCTTCTCCGGGAAAACCCCTTTTTCCCAAGGCGGTGGAGCGGCGGTCAGCAATGGCCGCCACGAAGAAGCCAGCAACCGGGTAAGAACTGTGCTGGAGGAAGTGTGAAGAGTGAAAGTTCTGTCTGAGCCGGGTCAAGTAACACCTTTTAAATTGCCTGGAATTGAGCTGCTTGAATTGCTGGAGGATACATTGTATCCCTAAGAAGAGCGAAAAGCGGCGGAGAAGCTGTTAAAGGGAACTTTTTTTTTTTTTTTTTACTCTCCCACCCCACGGAAAAAGCAGAAATATTTCGATATATTAGACATTGAAAGTGGATTGCTTTGAAAGCTGAAGCTAAGAGACAAAGGGATTTTTGGACATTGAAAAATTTAAGAAATTGGAAAATCTCTGCTGGAGGTATGGATTTTTGATTATTTAAAATTGTCATTGCAAGTGGGAAGGGAGAAAAAAAATTGGAGCAGAAGCTGAAAAAGGAGGAGATTGTCTAGAACGTCTTTGTGGATCCCAAAAGAAGATATATGGTAATTGGACCTCTTTGATTAAAAATTAATCCAGAAAAAGAAAGAGAAGAAGGAAGAAAAGTATTAACTTTTGGACTTTTTTTTTTTAAATTGCTTTTGATTGTCTTTGATTAAAAATACTTGTGGTTGTTTTGGAAAAAGTTTCCCTTTTTATAATGGCATTGTTTGTGGATGAACTAGAGATTGAATATCAAAAATATAAAAAAGAAGATACTTTGGGCGCTTTGTTTCAATTCTTAGAAATGGCGTTATGTTCTGTTGAAAAGTTGATTACGCAGCAGAAGGACTGGGACAAGGAAGAAGAGGAAGAAGAAGCTATTTTTGATGAACAATGGGTCCATCCCAGAGAGGAGGAGAAAAAGGATAAGAAAAAGGGGATTTTAAGAATTATAAAAACAACCAAAAGAGAGAAAAATGAGCGAAAAGATGGAGGCAAGGTTAGAAAGCAAAGGAAAAGGAGTAAGAAAAGCGAAGGGAAAAAGCAAAGCGGTAGAAAGGGCAAGGAGAAGAATAAGCAAGAGAGAAAGGGGGGGAGGAGAAGCCTTAATGGGGGGAAGCAAGACCTAAAGAATCAACAAACTTGTATAACTATCCATCTACTAGAAAAACACAGTACAATTAAAAAGACCATTTTAAACAATAAATACCACTGAGATCCCAAAACACTCTATACCAGTTCCATCAACATCCTGGCTCTAGTGGCTAAGGGAAAAGCCAGGGATTTACCACTTTCTTGAAGAACCATCAGAGTGAAGGCTACCTGTATCTCCATGTTAAGCCAAAATAACATTTTGTGTTATAAAATCCTTGGGCATAGGATGAGCAATAGCCTTATCATTAATATATTGTGTGAATTGCAGCCAAATGATCTTGAAAACATTTCTGAAGAGTAAAACATCAAATGCAACAGTCCCCAAAAAAGTGTCAAAGACCACCTTGCCAACAGAGGTTACAGAGTTCTCAATGAGAAATAAAGTGGGTATGGCTCAGAAGGCAGGCGATTTCTATAATAGACCCCATATTGAGGAATACTAGAAATGGGATCAGCCCCATCCTTTTCTCATTCTGCAATACCCTGAAAACCATTTTGCCTAAAACGATTTTGGCCCATTGTATGATTAAGAATTGTCTTTATGGTTGGTTACATTGTGGATAGTTATAGGTTAGGGGTTCTGAATCCCCAGCCTGGACTGGGCGTGCTAGAAAGCAGTCTGTGCAAACAAGTGAAGTCCCATCCAATGGCTGCAGACAGCATGTGAAATCACATGCCCTCTGATCTGCAGAAAAACCTCTTTTCATGGAACAAATACCTGGTGTCCAAAAGGTTGGGTGCCTCTGTTATAGGTAACATATACATACATACAGAAGTGGTATTTAGCAGGTTCTGACCAGTTCTGGAGAACTGGTAGCAGAAATTTTGAGTAGTTTGGAGAACTGGCAAATACTATCCCTGACTGGCCCTGTCCCCATCTATTCTCTGCCTCCCGAATCCCAGCTGATCTGCTGGGTTTTCTTTTGTTGCCCTGCACAGGAGAATTGAGCTAGAAAGCAGGTTAATTAGGGGAGGGAATGGGGATTTTGTAGTAACCTTCCCCCAGGAGTGGGGTGGGAATGGAGATTTTACAGTATCCTTGCCCTGCCATGCCCACCAAGGCAAGCCACACCCACAGAACTGATAGTAAAAATGTTTGAATCCCACCACTGCATATATAGCTACTTATCCAGAGTATGCTTTTCTGGAGATGAAACCCTCAAGGTAAAACAATTGTTATCAAATTAGCAGGGTGACCAGTAATAGGATCAAGATATCATGAAAGAGAGGATGACAAGCATAGCGCAACAGCAAGATGGTTCATGTTAGGTGGATTCTTCTTATATGCTCAGATGCGAGATTGATTATCTCTCATATACCTGAAGAGCACTGTCTATCCATCACTGATTTTCCCAACTGTTGTCAATTTTAAATGCATTAAAATGAAACATAATGGTTTTAGGTAGGAGAGAATAAGTGGATTTAGGAATGAGAGAGTTTAATTTTCTAAAAAGCTTAACTCAGGTTCTCCCCAATTTCTGTTTTCTTTACCTCTATAGTAGACCCTTAGACCTGATCCTCAGCAAGTTTGTCAAGATCCATGTAAGGCCCAAAAAACTTTATGAAATTGGGTCCTGTGGTCCTTTTAAAAAGTTGAAGCCTGCAATTTATTCTCCAGCTTTGTGAAAGGCCATGGAAGATCATGTAATCAGCTACCTAAAAACACCAGAAGGTGACAAAAGATAAAGTAGTCCCTGCAGGTTTTACTCCATTAGTTGTAGCAGAGGCAGTGCTATTCATTATGGGAAGAGTACTCATTTTTGTTTCTAGGTGATTGAGCCAGTGCTATCTGAAGATGTTTCCATGATCATATGGCCAGCATGACATTACACCACAGCAAGATTATGTGGCAAAACACAGAGTACTGTTATCTTCCCACCAAAATGGTACCTATTTATTTACTTGCATTTGCATGTTTTTCAGCTGCTAAGTTGGCAGGAGCTGGGGCAAGTAATGAGAGCTCACTCCATCATGTGATGGCTGGAATTGAACCCCTGGAGCCCAGGCCTTCCCTGGCATCTTTTAAGGCATTAAGCCACCACAACTCTTCTCCAGAAGGTGATGGCTATTAACTAAATATATTGCATATGTTAGGAACATTTTACTAATCATACTGAACAGAGCAAAACCCTAGGGCAGCAGCAGCCCTTTTATAGGGTTGGCTGCTGTCCTATTAGCCAATGAGAAACATGGAAGTGTTAAACCCTTGAACCAATGAGAGTTGGCCCGTTAACAGCCAATCAGATTTCCCAGAAGGGACCAATCCGATGTCGCTATTATCGGCCAATCAGAAGTGCAGGATTAGAACCCTGCTTTTTCTTAAGGTTGTTAAAACTTTATTAAATGCCTTTATTAGTTCATAACACCCCTTCCCCCTAGGTTCCGTTTGAGGGGTGCGGTGATGTAATCCTGTAGATATGCAGGTTGTTTTAACTGTTTATTAGATTTGCACTGTCCCACCGGTTCCTGTCTGTAGTCCGGTTTCGGTGGAACATTTTTTGATTTATCTGGTACAGGCGGTTCCGCATCCTCACTAGACAACTCGGTGCCGCTAATTCTGTCGTTGTTGTCCTCCGGTCTCTGCAAGCTCACCTCCGTTGAGGTATTCCTCTGTGGTGATGCAACCCCTCTCGCTGATTCTTCTTTATGTAATGCACCCCACTGCTGACTTCCTTCGATTCCGCTTTTCACCATCTCGAATTCGGTTTCTTCGACATGCCCTCCCCCCTCAGTTTGAGAGTCACAGGAGTTGCGGGAATTGGGTTGCAGACTAGAGCGAAGCTGATCTATATGGCATTTCCATATTTTTCCATCCAATGTTTGCACACGGTACGATCTGGGCCCGGTGGTTTGAGTTACGGTTGCTTCGACCCATAATGGTTCGCGGGAAAGGTTTTTAGCGAAGACTAAGTCGCCTACCATGAACTCGCGGCATTTTCCGCTAGATCCACAGGGTTTCTCTGGCGTGTAGGATGGGTGGAGACAGTCGAGGTGGGAGCGGAGCTGGCGTCCCATCAACAGTTCAGCTGGAGTCTTGTTGGTGATGCTGTGCGGGGTAATGTGTTGGAGTAGGAGTATTCTGTTTAGTTTGTCGTCAATGTCCCCATAGTCCATTTTGTGGAGAGTTTTTTTAACAAATTGGACCATGTGCTCGGCCCTGCCATTAGCCAGTGAGGTTAGCGCATGGCAGATACCCCGGTCCGCTAAGTATTGTTCAAACGCCAGGGTGGTGAACTGGGGTCCATTGTCGGAGACTAGAATGTCTGGCAGCCCATTGTTGCAAATAGTTTATTTAATTTGCGGATGACTGAATCGGTTGTAGTAGTCTTCATCTTGTGGATTTCGAGCCAGTTGGAATAGGCATTCACTGTTAGGAGGAACGTATGTTTCTTAGTAGGTCCCGCAAAGTCAATGTGGATGCAGGACCACGGCCCCCGGGGAGTTTCCCACTCCATTGGAGTTGCTCTAGGTGGGGCACTGCTGACTTCTTGTCACTTTAGACAAGTCTTCACCCAGGCTTCGATCTGCTTATTGATGCCCGGCCACCACGCGCAGCTTCGTGAGAGCGCTTTCATACGCACGATGCCGGGGTGACCGTCATGCAATGCTTTCAAAACTGCTCGTTGTCACCGCTCTGGGACGATGACTCTGTCTCCCCAAAGGATGCAGCCTTTTTGCGAGAAAAGTTCTGTTTGCCAGTTTCTGAAAGGGGTGAAGTCATCAGGGGTTTGTTCTACTGGCCATCCTCGTTCAACCTGGCTGAGAACTCGCACCAGGACAGGATCTCATTTCGTTTTGATAGCGATGTCTCTGGCTGTTAGCGGCGGTGAATGTAGTGTTTCAATCTGGAGTGTTGTAAGGGTTGGAGCTGGGTCGTCGACGGTTTCCGGAAGTGGGGCACAGCTCAAGGCATCAGCATGGGGAATGGCTTTCCCCGGGCGGTGCTGTAATTTATAGTTGTACGCAGCTAAGAACTCTGACCAGCGAGTCATTCTAGGTGACAATATATAGGGGGTTGGCTTGTCTCCTGCTATAATCCCCAGCAAAGGTTTGTGATCGGTAATAATAGTAAAAACTCATCCATACACATATTCATGAAACCGTTTCACAGCAGATACAACAGCAAGAGCCTCTTTGTCAATTTGGCTATAGTTACGTTCAGCCCTCGATAACGTCCTTGAAAAATGGGCAATAGGGGCCTCACTACCATTTGGTAACACATGACTCAAAATGGCTCCTACTCCAAATGGTGACGCATCACATGTAATTGTTAAAGGCAAAGTCTTGTTATACTGCATTAAAACAGCATCTAAGGTTAGTAAGTTTTTCACTTTTCGGAATGTGTGCTCCTCTCGGTGTCCCTGGACCCAGGTTGCTTTTTTGTCGAGAAGTCTATGTAGGGGCTCAGCTTCAGTCGCTTTCTGGGGCAAGAAGATGTTGTAAAAGTTAATGAGCCCCAGGAAAGCTTGGAGGTCTGTCCTATTCCTGGCTCTTGGGGCGTTTTTGATCACTTTTAGTTTGCTATTAGTGGGGTGAATGCCTTGCTTATCGATTAGGTACCCCAGGAACTCTACTTTCTCTGTACACGGTTGACATTTATTTTTTTTAACCTTTAGACCAGAGTCTTTAAATTTCTGGAGAACCATTTTAAGATGCCTTTCTAGTACTTATTTATTCAGGGCCGCAATTAAAACGTCATCAAAATATGGCACGACCCCCTTGATCCCTTGCAAGAGTCTCTCCATCAGACTTTGAAAAATCCCTGGGGCTACGCTCACTCCGAATTGGAGTCAGTTGCATTTAAAGGTGCTTCGGTGCGTAACGATCGTCTGTGCTTCCGCGGGTTTTTTTATCTACAGGCAGTTGTTGGTACGCCTGCGCTAAATCCAATTTAGCGAAGACTTTTCCGCCACCCAGGGAATGGAGAAGGTGTTGAACCACCGGCACCGGGTAAACGTTCTGTTGAAGGGCATGATTAAGGGTGGCCTGGTAGTCCCCACAAATTCTTAACGATCCATCCGGTTTGATGGGTGTTACGATTGGGGTTTCCCAACGGGTGTGGTCAGTTGGTTCTAAAACACCCTGGGCTATTAATTTATCGAGCTGCTCGTCGATCTTTGGTTTTAGGGCAAAAGGTACCCGACGAGGCTTAAGGCAGATGGGGGCTAATTCAGGGTTAAGGTTAAATGATATCGGGGTCCCCTTGTACTCGCCTAGTTTGTCTGCAAAGACGTCCTGGAATTCCTGGATGAGGGCCTCCTCCCAGTCGTCGCTTCTGGTTTGGTGAATGCCGGCTACCTCGATCCCGGGTGGGGTGAACCATTAACAAACTAGGCCAGTCACGGTCAATGACGGTCAGTGGTAACGACGCAGTATGATTTTTGAATGATACTTGGACTTGGCTGGATCCAATGACCGGAATTCAGTTCCCCTGATAATCTTTGAGTATGATTCTTTGGGCTCTGAGGTCTTGACGCCAGACGGCAGGGATTAATTGTTTTTTTTTTTTTTTGAAAAGAATTTTGTTAATTTTTTACAAACAAACAAGACAAACAAAACATTAAAACATCAACTCTCATATGTACATCCAGTGTGTCGGTTGGTTCATCAGTTTTGTGCATTCATTTTGTAGTCTCAATTATAACCATGTTACATAACAACTCATATTGTCAATCCAAACTTATATATCCTAATATCACTAAAAAAAAAGAAATTTTTGACTATACTTTTAATCATTCATGCTTTATGAGATAACCATACTTTAAATGGTTTATTCTGTAACAAATCATATAATCATACCAAATCAATCCTAAAAACCCTTCATAAATATAATGTCAAATAACAAAGGCAAGTAAAACAAAGTAAAGATATTCCTTACTGTCTAGTATTCTAAATATTCTATTATCGTATTTTATCATCTAGCCATTGACAAAAAAGATCCCAAATTTCATAAAATTGTTTATCCTCTTACTCTCTAATTTCAAATTTAAATCTACTCATCTCAGCACATTCCAATATTTTCTTAATAATTTCTTCCTGTAATGGTATTTTCTCATTCTTCCAATTTTTAGCAAATACAATCCTAGCCGCTGTTTACAATCAGGTATTTCAAATCTTTACTATATGTATCAGGTAAAATTCCCAATAAGAAGATCTCTGGTTTCAAGTCTATGTGTTTCTTTGTCATTTTTTCCAACCACATGCGAATTTTAGTCCAATATTTTCTAGCGTCCTCACAAGTCCACCACATATGGTAATATGAGCCAGGCATCTGATGACATTTCCAGCATTTTTCAGATTTGTTCTTAAACATTCTTGCTATTCTTGTTGGGGGAAAGTGCCACCCGTAAAACATCTTATACAAGTTTTCTTTATATGCTGTTGACATTGTCATTTTCAGATTTCAAAATATAGAAGAGGAAAAAGGAGAAAATTTGGCTGCGATAATGATAGAAATTTTGGCAGATGCTTTGAAAATTACAGAGGAAAAGATGATGGATGGAGTAGATGAGGTATATCGAGTTTATACAAGATATGCGATGAGAAATAAATTACCAAAGGAAGTCCATATTAGATTTACCAAAAAATCCATTAAAACACAAACATTACAAGTGGTAAGAGAGAAAACATTGAAATACAGAGGCAAAGAGATTGTGGTTTTAAAACAAATACCCAGAAGAGTGAGAGAGATGAGAAGAGAATATCAATTTCTGACCAAAATGCTACTGGAAAACGAAGTGAATTATAGATGGCTGATTCCAGAAGGATTAATGTTTACGTGGCAAGAGCAGAGACATAGAATTTATTCAATTGAGAAAGCAGAACTTTTCCATGCAGAATTTTTTGGAAGAAGAGAAGAGGAGGCAGAGAAAGAGGTCTCATTAATTGAGTTTCAAGAGGAACAACCAGAGACTGAAAAAGAGAAAGGAGCTGTAGGTGGACAGGTGGATAGTAAAGAACGGTGTGAAGTGAGATCCACGAGAGCTGTTAGACCTATATATAAAGCATAATCACAGAAGAAAAAAAACTGATTACAATGAATATAAATGGACTCAATTCAGCTGTTAAAAGAAGGAAAACTTCATAAATTAGAGAAATTAAAATTCGATATAATTTGTCTACAAGAAGTTCATATTAAAAAACAACATGAACAATTGTTAGTACAGCCAAAATTGGGGAAAATATTTACTTCTTTGACTCAATGTAAGAAAAGAGGAGTGGTTCTATACATTAAAGAGGCTATCCCAGCAAAATTGATCTACACGGATGAAGACAGAAGAGTATTAATGGTGGAAATAATGGACAATAATATAAAAATACTCTTGATTGCAATTTATGCTCCGAATGATAAACAAGAAGAGTTTTATAAAAAGCTACACATGAAAATAATTGGACTGGACTATGTTAATATAATTATGATGGGAGACTTTAATGGAATTGTGGGCAATAAACTGGACTATATAGCAACAACAACAAAGCAAAATAGAAAGACTCTCCCTAAATCTTTTTTTAAAATGACAGACGAACTAACTTTAAAAGATATTTGGAGAGAAAGAAATGTTAAAGCTAAACAATATACCTTTTATTCAAATGGACATTTATCATGGTCCAGATTAGATATGATTTGGATCTCAACAGAATTAATATCCAATATTCAAGAAACAAATATTGAAACAAGTACCTGGGCAGATCATAGCCCAATGACAATTAAATGGAAGGGACAAAAAAAAAGATCGAGATGGACATTAAATAATACTATCTTAAAGGAGAAAGATTTTACACAACGGATGGAGACGGAACTGGCTTTTTTCTTTAGAGAAAATAAAAAAGAAGATACTTCAACGCAGAATGTTTGGGATACAGTGAAGGCATATGCTAGAGGTTTGATAATAGATTATACAAGAAAAAAGAATATTAGGAAAAGGCAAGCTTCTGAGGCCTTGGAAGGTGAGTATAAAAGACTTGAAAAAGAATTACAGAAAACGCCACAGAAAAAAGATATTAAATTGAAGCTGGATGTAATTAAACATAAAATGGAATTAATAGAGAAAGAAGAATTGGCACAGAAAATTAGAAATTCTAAACAGAATTACTTTGAAGATGCAAATAAACCAGGTAGATGGCTAGCATATAAATTGAGAAAAGAGAAGGAATCAAGAAAAATATTGAAGTTAATAGATGATCAAGGCCAAGTTTGTTATGGTAATAAGGAGAAAAAGGAAATTATTTGAGATTTTTATGGGCAACTATATAAACAAGAGAATATTGATGAGGAAAAAGTCAAACAGTATCTACAGAATGCTAATTTACCGAAGATACCTAAAGAGATTGAAGAAATGCTAGAAAGCAATATAACAATGATGGAATTAAATGAAGCATTTAAGAAACAAAATAATGGGAAAGCACCAGGTCCAGACGGGCTTCCGGTAGAATTCTATAAAACATTTCAAGAATCATTGAGCATCCCACTGTTAGAAGTTATGAATGAAGTTATGTCAAAGAAGAAGATACCCAAAACATGGTTAGAGGCATATATCACACTTATTCCAAAAGAAGAGGCTGACCCACTGCAGTTTAAGAACTATAGACCTATTTCCTTATTAAATGCAGACTATAAAATCTTTGCTTCAATCTTAGCAGAAAGACTTAAAAAATATTTAAATAATTTTATTCACCCAGATCAAAATGGATTTCTGCCAAAGAGACAAATCAGAGATAATATGAGAGTAATCTTGGATACTTTGGAATACTATGAGGCTTATCCTGAAAAGCAAATGGCTTTGATATTCCTAGATGCTCAAAAGGCATTTGATCACATGAACTGCAGATTTATATTATTACTATTGGAACAGATGGGTTTTGCCAGAAAATTTATTCAAGCAATGGAAGCCATATACAATAAACAGACAGCAAAGGTAATGATGGAGGGAGAACTTACAGACTTTATTAATATAAGAAAAGGCACAAGACAAGGGTGTCTCCTATCTCCTTTACTATTTGTGTTGACTTTGGAAGTGTTGAATAGAAATATTAGGGATGATAAAAGCATAAAAGGAATGAAAATTAAAAAGGAAGAATTTAAACTACAAGCTTTTGCTGATGATTTAGCTTTTATTCTGGAAGACCCATTAGAGACAGCTCCAAGGTTATTGGAAAAGATAGAGACATATGGTGAGGTGGCTGGTTTGAAAATAAATAAAGATAAAACAAAGATTTTGACAAAGAACATGCTACTGAGACAAAGAGAAGAACTGGCAGATCTTTTGAAAATCCAAGTTACAAATAAGGTTAAGTGTCTGGGGATATATTTGACAGCAAGATGTAGCACATTAAAAGAGAATAATTATATTAAACTCAAACAACAGATAGCTACAGATTTGAAGAAATGGGAAAACTTACAATTGTCATTAATAGGGAGAATTTCAACAATCAAGATGAATATTTTACCCAGAATTTTATTTCTGTTCCAAACAATACCAATTAGGCTTGGAAAAGACTATTTTGAAGATTTAAATAAAATCATGTTGAAGTTTATATGGCAAGGTAAAAAACCGAGAATAAAGCTAAAGCTTTTGCAAGACGTTAGAATTAGAGGAGGTTTTGGCCTGCCTAATTGGGAATTGTATTATCAAGCTGCAAGTCTGATGTGGGTCAAAGAATAGATAACATTAAGAAAGCATAGATTGTTGACATTAGAAGGGCATGGTTTGCTGTTGGGCTGGCATGCTTTTTTATGGTAAAAGGGAACTAAAACGCAGGGTTATTTTAGAAGACATTATATAGGGAGTCTTTGTGGATAAACTGGGAGAAGATAAAAAGACAATGTTATTTGAAAATTCCAGTTTGGTTATCGACTATTGAAGCATTTTGCTATCCTATAATTTATAAGAAGAAACAAACAGTTAGATATGGGGAACTACTGGATGAAAAGGGTGAACTTAAATCGATCTAAAACTTAGAGGAACAAGGTATAAGGATGAATTGGTTTTCATATGCGCAAATACATTCAAGGTATGATGAAGATTTTAAAACGGAGGGATTCTATGATAAACAGACTGATTTAGATAAGATCTTGATGGGTACTGATGAGAAGGTGATTAAAAAATTATATGGTTATTTACTGGGAATGAAATTAGAGGAAGAACAAGTTAAAGAAACTATGATTGTTTGGGGGAAGAATTTTGGATATGGGATTGATTTAGAGAAATGGCAAAAATTGTGGTCTCAAAATTATAAAATGGCAGGGATTAATTGTTTAAGGGTCTTCCAGGAAACTATCGAGAGGGATGATCCTGAGTCAACTTCCATCACGCAAGGTTGGTTTTCGATGGTGACCCTCACTCAGATCTTCTTTGCATCTAACGATGAAGCCTGACTGATTGTAATGGTTTGGTGTGCCTCTTCCCGTCTCGTTGAAGTGGCCAGTGTTTTATTTCTGTAGGAGTGGTTGTTCCATTGGTGGTTCAAGTGTTCCCGACTCACAGGACAATTCCCTGTGGTCTGGCGGTAGTTGTTTTCTCTCCGAATTGGGCTGGATCCTTGCTTGCTTCTACAGCACATCTTCCTGATGTGGTCTTTTTCTCACAGAAATGGCAGAGCGCGTCGAGGAATTTACAGTCTGATCGCGGGTGGTTTGCCCCACAACCCGTGCATTGGTGCGGTTGTCTTCGGTTTCGCTGGTTGCGTTGGTTGCGTTCCGACCGGAGCTGGTTGACCTCCTCCTCATCACTTTCTGATGGAGATTCGAGGTCCTCATGGTGGGTCGCTGTTGTGTGCCTCTCTAGGCGAGGTGAGGTATCACTGGCAAGTTGTTGGAGCGATGCGTTGGTGCGGTGCATTCGGGCAGCCGACTTCCTGGTTGCTTCTGCTGCAGTAGCATCTTTGATGACATCGGCAAGATCGATGTCCCCTTTGGCCATGATCTTACTCTGCGCCATTTGGTCATCTAATCCCAGAACTATTCAGTCTCTCAGAGCTTCTTCGAGGTCTGCAAACCCGCAGAGGTCTCCCAGGTTCCGGAGGTCCGCGATGAAATCTGTGACGCTCTCTCCTTTCCGTTGGTCCCTCTGATAAAACTCATGTTTTCGGACAAGCGTTGGTACAGCGGGTGCATAGTGGGCCCATAGAAGGGGCGCGAGGACATCCCAGTCCATAGATTTCACCTCAGCCGGTTTCGCTAGTGCCTTGTCCATCTTAAAGACGGCAGGCCTGCAATGGGTCAGGAACACTGCTCACTTTTTCCCCGTAGTTGCGTCTTTCAAGTTGTTGGTCTCCAGAAACATCTGGAATCAGTCTATGTACGAGTCCCAATCTTCTTGTGCCGGGTCAAATGGAGTGGGTGGTATGGCGCCGGCGGACATGTTTTCCGTTGTCGATGTGCCTTCAGCCACGTGCTCTGTTTGGTGCTCTGTGAGTATTCAATCAGCTCAGATGTCTCCGCATCCCACCCTCATCGCCAGTGTTAAGTTCTGCGCAAGGGTGCAAAGAACGGAGACAAGGCAATGAACAGTGAACTTCAACTCTTTATTAATCATGCTGAACAGAGCAAAACCCTAGGGCAGCAGCAGCCCTTTTATAGGGTTGGCTGCTGTCCTATTAGCCAATGAGAAACATGGAAGTGTTAATCCCTTGAACCAATGAGAGTTGGCCCGTTAACAGCCAATCAGATTTCCCAGAAGGGACCAATCCGATGTCGCTATTATCGTCCAATCAGACGTGCAGGATTAGAACCCTGCTTTTTCTTAAGGTTGTTAAAACTTTATTAAACGCCTTTATTAGTTCATAACAGTTTGCCCATCTATGAAATATGTCTAAAGGTTGGTTGCTTAGGTTGGTATAAACTTCAATATATTTAAACAATGCTTAAATATTTGCTGATGATAGCAGCAGGATTAATGTAATGGTAGATACTGTCTGGGGAGATCCAAGTTCAAGTCACTCTAAGTTACAGAACTTACTAGCTATATCTGAGGTGGTCACTTTTTTCATCCATCTTATTGCATATTAGATTTTATCCTACTTTTATTACTTTACAAATAGCCCAAGCTAGTGAACACTTAATACGCCTTCTTCTTCCTGTTTTTCCTACATCGGAAACCCTGAGAGATGGTTTTGGCTGAAAGAGTAATTGGCAGAAAGTCACCCAGTTAGCTTTCATGCTTAAGGCAGAAGTAGAATAGCAATAGCAATAGCACTTAGACTTATATACCACTTTAGAGTGCTTTACAGTCCTCTCTAAGCAGTTTTACAGAGTCAGCATATTGCTCCCAACAATTTGGAGCCTCATTTTACCCACCTTGGAAGGATGGACAGCTGAGTCAACCTTGAGCCTGGTGGGATTTGAACTGCCAAATTTCAGGAAGCCGTTAGTCAGCAGAAGTGGCCTGTAGTACTGTACTCTAACCACTCCGCCACCAACTCATAGACATCTAGTTTCTAGACCAGTATCTTAACTACTAGATCAACTGCTGACTCTCATATGTTCCTCTAAGGTTCAAAAAAAGGGGAAGTCCACCTATATACCAAATTGAGTAACCAAAGAAAAGTTTGGGTATATATTCATTTAATTTAATTTAAATAAATAGTTCTGGGCTAATTTCTAACAAAGGATCGTTTCAGAACTTCTGAAGATAGCACCAATTCCTGATTCTCATTTTAAAAATATGACCTTAAAAGATCCAGTCATTTCCCTTGTCTAGATCAGAGTGGTATTCAGGTTCCGATCAGTTCTGGAGAACAGGTAATGGAAATTTTGGAGAACCGGCAAATGCCACCTCTGATTGGAAATTTTACAGTATCCTTCCCCTGCCATGCCCACCAAGCCATGCCCACAGAACTGGGAGTAAAAGAATTGAATCCCATCACTGGTCTAGATCATGTATTTACATACCTCACTGCATTATGAAGGATCCGCACTGTCTAATAAGCACTTGGGTTAAAATACATTTCAAACAGCAATAAAGCTCAGACCATCAAAATTCATATAAAAAGCAACAGAAGTGATACACTATAAAATGTTATAAAATGAGAAACACATAGTTAGAGATCAAACATTAACACAGCATTAAAGGCTGGGTTGTTACCTTCCTTAAAGCATAAATAATACAATCACAGAATTATATAAGACAATTTAGATAACTGGTTTCAACCTCCTGCTCAATGCAGAGATCCAAATGAGATAATTTTATCTCTGTGGAAAGAGGTTCAGAACTAGTGACTAATTAAAAAAAAAATCCCCCACTTTCTTCCATAACAATATAATTTCTCTACATGTTTGGAGATGTGGTAGAAAAATTCAGGTTCATGGAAAAATAAGCTTTTTCTGCAAGATCCCAGCACTCTTTTTGACCTGAATAAGTAAAATGAGTAGCCTGAATTGAGACAAACCTGTTGGCATCAAGCTAAGGATTTCTTTTCCTCCATCAACTGATAAGATGGTTACCATGTTGGAAAGGTTTCTTTTGGGACAGGACTGTCATTTGAACCAGCATAATTTGGTCCAATGACTGTTAGTTTAGGATCAGAAGTAAAAATAGTGATTAAAGCATAAATAGTGATTAAAAATGAAAGAAAGGCGGGATTGATCAACCTGAAAATAAAAATAGGAACATCACAGGGGCATAAAGCCAAAACTAACAGAGATACTAGATATGGCTGATAAGCCTGAGTGGGTAGATAACATCTGATTCCATCTGAAAACCTTATCGTGAATGTGAAGGAAATTTTCCACAGATACAGTCCTGATAAGCTAATTTGTCTTTCTGCTATGGTTTGTACAATATGTCAGCATCCCTAATGTGGGATGGAAAAATGTAGTGAACTATTTCAAATGTAGTAAACCATTAAAAAAACATCATATCATCTTTAATCAACATGGAAACTATGTTTAACATGGAAAAAGTGCTTGTTTGCTCTTTGAGCAAATTAATTGATCAGAATATTCCAAGTTGATTGCATTTAAATGGAACAAATTGTAATAGGTTCCAGATAGACCAAAATTTAAAAAGTGCCAAATAATGCATCATAAAGAAAAAGAGAAATTCAAAATATTTTGGTCTAATACCAAGGAATCAGAATTGATTTGATTCCATGTATAGGCAAATATAGTTGGTTTTCTAAGAAATAATGACTGGTGGGCAATTTTGAAGCTTAACTAAATTACTCATCAAACAGAGAACATATTCAAATAGAGGTTTATAATATGTGACGTAGAAGCCATAGCATTCGTCTCCTGAATTTTTTTGGTTTTGCCTCTTCAATTTCAATAAGCATATTACTTATTGGATTTCTAATATTTGTTTTTCATTTTTCTTATTATTTGCTATAACTTGCTATGTATTAAGTTTTAATTTTTAAAAGGTTTTATTGCTATTTTCTTATTCTTAAACCATCTAGAGTCCATGATGATTGGAATGATCAATAAATGGTATTAATGCAAGCAGACAGACAGAAAGAAATAAGGAAGGGAGGGAGGGAGAGAGGAAGGAAATAGTTTTAAGGGTTTTTCACATGGTTACATTGTATTTATTTCAATACAATACAGTTTTTTTAATAGTTTGCCAGGTTGCATTTGTTATAGAGTTAGTGATATAATTTTTTAATTTTTTTAAAAAATATTACTTCAAGATGCCTAACTTGGACACTGTAAATTTTGGTACCCTCTTAAGCACAGAAGCTGGCTGGGTAATCTTGGGTAAGTCACTCTTTCTCAGCCCAGTCTACTTGACAATTGGTTTGTGGGGAGCACTATGTACAAGTTTTAGTTGTATTCAAAATAAAGGCAGGTTATAAGTCAAATTAAATGTGCATTATTAAAGTATATAACATAATCAAGGTGAGATAAGGCAATCTAAAGTTTTGGTTGAGAAAAGATTTTTATTTTAAATTGATTTAGATCCTAAAATACATTATAGAAAATAGAAAACTTTCTTTTTTCCTTAGTGGTGCAAGAGGTAGAATACTATTATGAAGGGTTGGCTTAAGAACTAGAACTTGAGAACTATATCTTATTAGATACTTTACAGTGGTGACATAGTTACATTTACTAGTAAATTATAGTTTTATATTCTCTGTCATAAATGATGTTTAGTACATGAGATTGGTTAGTTTATAGTCTGATATTTTATGCTTCCATTAATGTTTTCATTGCTTTCTCATTGCTAAGGGAATGGAAAAGGAACCAAGGTTGAAACAGCCTCACATTGATAAAATATAACATTATTGAAACAATTATGATTAATAAGACAACTCTACATTTCTCTGGGATGAAATATGTTGCAATTCTTATTTTAATAATAACCCAGTAATAAAAAGCTAACGTCAAAATATTGCATTCCATGTTCTTTTTCAATAAATTTTCTGCAAGCTCTATGACATGTTGATAGTTTCATCAAGAATAAAAGTCCTGCAAAAAATTCAGACAAGAACATAGAGAATTCCTTCCAAATAGGATTCAATAGATATTAGAGACTACCTATCAATATGAACTACTGTATATTAGTGTATTAGAATATGATATATATTACATGTATCACATCTGGACAGCAGAACTCTATACATATAAAATCAAACATTGCAATGTCCTAGCAGTCAATGAATACTTCAGCTTCAACCATAACAACACAAGAGCAAACAATAGATACAAACTCAAGGTTAATTGCAACAAACTTGATTGCAGGAAATATGACTTCAGCAACAGAGTGGTCAATGTCTGGAATATTCTACCTGACTCTGTGGATTTTCCCCCCAAACCTCAAAACTTTAACCTGAGACTGTGTGCTATTGACCTCACCCCTTTCCTAAGAGGTCTGTAGGGGGTGTGCATAAGCGCACCAACATGCCTACCGTCCCTGTCCTATTGTTTCTTTTATATATTTTTTTATTTTTTATTTATTTTTCTTATATGTATCCATGTATTCATAACTGTGTTTTTAATTATACCTATTATCTTGTAAGTAATTGACAAATTAATTTTTTTCAAAAAAAGAAGATAGATCTATGGGACTCCCGGGAAAGGGTATTATTATTTATATCCAGAATTCTTGAGTTGAACATATCAGGTTTTAAACTGAAGCATTGCTCAGAGACAAATTGTTTTAGGACAAGATCTGAGGTGGCTTTAGGAGGGAAAGTAATGCTCTTTATCAGGACTGGTAAGCAGCAGAAAGCAAGATAATATTCTCTATCCTTACTGAGTGAAGACCACATCAAAGAGAACTCAAGTATTGCTACAGGGATGCTGCTTTAACTGTGTCCCTGCCACACATGGCTACTTGCTTTTTGTAATCAGCACAAATGAATGAGGGGAAAAGGCTTTCAGAGTCAACTATTTGAGCTGATGTCCCAGATAATGAGAGGTAAACAAATGTGACAAGCAAGTAGAGGAAATAAAATAAGTCAAGACAGTAATTGTTTCTGCAAAAGAAAAAAGGGGGAAAACTCTCAATTAAAAAAAAAAAAAACCAACAGGGGAGGGGACTCTTTGCTATGATATTCCAGGAAGAGAAAGGGTGGCAGAAGAGATTCCTGGAAATAGAATGGATGTTCTCATAACTGTCAAGTTCCAGGAGAAGAACTGCTCCTGTGGAAATTTTGAGATTGGACATTTCCTGGAGTCAAAGGGTGATTCTCTTTCAGTACAAAGAGTTGTTTGTAAAGAGAGATAATTTTGTCATACTCATGACAGTGAAAAACAGAGCTCCTTTCCCCATTTGTAATGGTTTTGTCTGCCCAGGCTGTACTTTGCATAACTAAACAAGCTAAACAATAAGCAAAGCATCTATATGCTCATTACTTATTAAATGAATTGGGTGTAGTTTGGTCCATGGTTGAGAGTCCCAAAGATCTATCAATATGGGGAAATAATCAGAAGTGGTATTCAACAAGTTCTGATTAGTTCTGGAGAACTGGTAGCGGAAATTTTGAGTGCTTCTCTGGCAAATGCCACCTCTGACTGGCCACAGCCCCATCTATTCTCTGCCTCCCGAGTCCCAGCTGATTGGCTGGGTCTTCTTTTGTTGCCCTGCACAGAAGAATGGAGCTGGAAAGCAGGTTAGTGGGGTAGGAAGGGAATGAGGATTTTGCAGTATCCTTCCCCCAGGAGTGGGAAGAGAATGGAGATTTTGCAGTATCCTTGCCCTGCCATGCCCACCAAGCCATGCCATGCCCACCAAGCCATGACCAAAGAACCAGAAGCAAAAAAATTGAATCCCACCACTGGAAATAATGTATTGCACTACTTATTAAAGTACTCATACAAAGTACCCTGACGCATCTTGCTTAATATGGAATTTTAGAATTTCACTTACATGTACCTCCTGCAGCAGGCTTGTCAAAACTCATAGCCACAGCCCATCATACACTGGCCACACAAAAGCTCAGTTTAATGAAGGGGAAAAACTCACAATATATCACATGCCTATGCTATCATGACAAGTTTGACATTCCTGTCCTACAGTATTTATTTTGTATTTTATTTATTTTTGTCAAGCGATTATAAGATAACAGGTAAAAATATAAACACAGTTATGAATACACAAAATGGATACATATAAGAAAAATAAAAAGAAACAATAGGACAGGGATGGTAGGCACATTGGTATGCTTATGCATGCCCCCTACAGACCTCTTAGGAAAGGGGTGAGGTCAATAGTAGACAGTCTAAGGTTGAAGTTTTTGGGGTGTGGGGAAGAAACTACAGAGTCAGGTAGAGTATTCCAGACATTGACCACTCTGTTGCTGAAGTTGTATTTCCTGCAATTAAGTTTGGTGTGGTTATCCTTGAGGTTGTATCTATTGTGTGCTCTTGTATTGTTATGATTAATGTCGCGTCCATCGCGGGAAAGGAGACTCGGAGCCAGTGACTCAGTTTCAGCTCTTTATTTGGTCCCGAGATTAGCTCGGGCTCCAAAGGAAAAACAGCAGCTTTTATTCTTTGGCTGCGGCAGCCGCGGCAGCCACGGCCAATGGCTCTACTTTGAATCTCCCGCAATTAGTTTCCACCAATCACAGGGGATTCACGGTGGGCCAATCAGTGCGGCTCACTTGACCAATCAGATCGCCGTGCGCTTGACCAATCGCTACATGGCGTTTACAAGTATGTTAATGACCGTACAGAACACCCTTCCCCTCTTGGTATGGTCCTACGTAACGTAGTCCCGTAAGTAGGTGGGGCTTCATACTTGTCTACTTGACCTGCGCAGGTTAGTTGGTGCTTGGCTCCCGGCCGGTTTGGTCGGGTTCTGTGTTGCTCTCTGCCTCGTCGATGGAACCGCCTGGAAGGTTTCGCCGGGCCTTTTGTCACAGCTCCCTCCCGGTCTACCCGGGCTGATTGAGCTGCAGTTGTTGCTGCTCCTGCCTGGTCTTTCTGGGCTGGTTGAGCTTTCTGGCCTGGCTGCTTCTCCCTGGTGAGGCTTCGAGCTGGCTGCTTGTTGGTAAGTATTGCTGGTTTCTTTCTGTTGTTGGTTGATTTCCAGGGTCTTCCCTCCCCTCTTGGTTTGTGTTATGTGGGTTCCCTTCTCTCTCTGGGTGTCTGTCTGTGTCTGTTTGCGTGTCACTTGTGTTTCCCATGGTTGTTCTCGATCTTAATTGATCGATGTGTCGTTTCCATACTCGTCCGTCGGTTGTTTGCAGCCGGTATGAGCGGGGACCTGTCACTTGGGTTATGGTTGCTGGTACCCAAAGTGGATCCCCGGTAAGGTTCTTCGCGTAGACTGCGTCGCCTGGTGTAAATGTTCAGTTTTTGCTTGAGGATTTTGGGGGTTTTTCTGGGTTGTATGTGGGGTGCAGCCTATCGACTGGGGACCTTAATTTCCTCCCCATTAATAGTTCTTCCGGGCTTTTGTTGGTTGTCTTGTTCGGGGTTATGTGTTGTATAAAAAGCATTTTGTTTATTTTTTCTTGGATTTCTGCGTGTTCAATTTTTTGGATTGTTTTTTTTTTAAATTGAACCATTCGTTCTGCCCTCCCATTCACTGCCAGATGTGCTGGCGCTGTCAGTGCATGCCGTATTCCCCATTCCGCTAGGAATTTTTCGAATTCCAGCAAGGTAAATTGGGGCCCGTTGTCCGACACGATTATGTCTGGGAGGCCATGGGTTGCGAACAGCTTGCTGAGTTCCTTGGTCATGGCCTCCGTGGTGGTGGTTTTCATGTTGCTTACCTCCAACCAATTGGAGTAAGTATCTACCATGATAAGGAATATGTGTCCCTTAGTGGACCTGGCAAAATCTATGTGAATCCTGGACCATGGTCCCCTAGGGGTTTCCCATTCCAGGATTGGTGTGGCGGGAGGGTTCGGCCTGGTTTCTTGGCAACGTTTGCATACTGCCACCCAAGTCTCAATCTGTTTGTCCATCCCTGGCCACCAGGCCTAACTCCTGGCCAGGGCTTTTGTTCTAACTATGCCCGGGTGCCACTCGTGTAATAACTCCAATACCTTCCCTTGTAATTTTTCCGGAATAACAACCCTATTCCCCCAAAGTACACAACCTTTTAGTAATGACAGTTCTGTTTGCCAATTCCGAAATGTCCTGAATGATTTGTCATCGTCTTTTTCTGGCCACCCTTTCTCTACCCAATGTATCACCCACGCCAGACGCTTGTCTTTATTAGTTTCGCGGGCAATGTCTGACACGGTTATCGGTAGATCGGGCAGAGTCTCTATGCTAAGGGTGGCCATTGTGGGTGCTGGGTCGGTGTCTAGGTCTGGTAGCGGTGTGTGGCTCAGGGCGTCTGCGTGGGTGATCATCTTACCAGGTTGGTGTGTGAGCCAGTAGCTGTAGGTGGCAAGGAATTCGGACCACCTTGTCATTCTAGGAAATAGAATGTTCGGGGTGGCCCTGTTCCCTACAAGGATTCCCAGCAGCGGCTTGTGGTCGGTGATGATGGTGAACGTCCGGCCGTAGAGGTACTCGTGGAACCTCTTCACTGCGGCGATGATAGCCAGGGCCTCTTTGTCCAGCTGACTGTAGTTTCTCTCCGGTTTGGTGAGGATCCTTGAAAAGAAGGCGATGGGTGCTTCTTTTCCGTTGGGGAAAGTGTGGCTGAGGACGGCGCCGATGCCGAAAGGTGATGCGTCGCATGTGACGGCTAGTGGTAGGGTCTCTTTGTATTGGATGAGGACGGCATCCGAGGTGAGCAGATCCTTGGTTTTGTTGAAGGCGGCTTCCTCGCGTTTCCCCCAAGTCCACGTGGCCGCCTTGTCCAAAAGCCTATGCAAAGGCTCTACCGCGGTCGCCTTTTGGGGCAGGAACACATTATAAAAATTAAGCAGTCCTAGAAATGCCTGTAGTTCCGTTTTAGTCTTTGGCGTGGGGGCTTCTTTAATGGCTCTGATTTTTTTTTTGGTCAGGTGAATGCTGTGCCGGTCTAGTAGGTATCCTAGGAACTCGACCCACTCTGTGTGCAGCTGGCATTTTTCTTTTTTCACCTTTAGCCTGGCCTCCTTGAATTTGGTTAGTACCTCCCTTAGATGACCCTCTAGTTCTTGTTGGTTGGCTGCTGACACCAGTACATCGTCGAAGTAGGGCACCACCCCCTTAATTCCTTGCAAGAGTCTTTCCATGAGGCTCTGGAAAATTCCCGGAGCCACGCTGACTCCAAACTGGAGTCTCTTACAGCGAAACGCTCCCCTGTGGGTTACTACAGTCTGCGCCTCTGCGGTTTCTGCGTCGACTGGCAACTGTTGATCGGCTTGCGCCAGGTCGAGCTTTGCAAAAACCTTGCCTCTCCCCAGTGAGTGTAGGAGGTGCTGCACTACTAGAACGGGGTAGGCACTTTGTTGTAAGGCACAATTTAGGGTGGCCTTATAGTCCCCGCAGATTCTCACCAACCCATCGGGCTTGACTGGGGTGACTATGGGGGTCTCCCACCGGGCATGATGATTGGCTCTTGGACCCCTTGTTTGATGAGCTTGTCTATTTGCTCATCGATCTTGGGCCAGAGTGCAAAAGGTACCCACTGTGGTTTTAGGCATATCGGGGGAACGCTGGGGTCTAGGCTGAAAGAAATGGAGGGTCCTCGGTACTTGCCTAGGGTGCTGTTGAACACTTCCTGGAAGTCCCTTGCAAGTTGTTCTTCCCAGTTGGCATCTGCGATGTGATCGACGCCCATAACTTCGATCCCGAGTGGCGAGAACCACTGTAGTCCCGAAAGGCTGGGGCGGTCTCAGTCCACGATTGTCAGGGGAAGCCTTGCTGTGCGTCCTTTGAAGGTTACTTCGAAATGTCCTGTTCCAACTACCAGGATACGATTCCCCTGGTAGTCTTTAAGGATTAATTTCTGGGTTTCCAGTCCCCTTTCATGGATCGCGGGCACCAAATGCTTGATTTCCCGCCATGCAACCATGGAGAGGTAGGACTGGAGTCCATCTCCATATTGCATGGTTCGCCCTTGATGCCCACTTCCATGTATACCTTTCGGGCGTCTGCGCTGGATGAGTGGCCGATGACGACCGTCTGGTGGGTTTCCTCTCTCTGTCGGTTCTTGCCATTCCGTCGGCCCCGTCCGTCTCAGTTCCAGTGATTTTTGGCTTGGCGGTCTCTGGGCCTGGGGGGGGTGCCGTCTTGTCTCCGGTTGCTGTGATCTCGCTGTCGGGGGCTGTAGGCTTTCTTAAGTCAGCAGACTCGGGCGATGTGGCCTCTTTTATCACAGTGTCAGCAGATCGCATCGAAAAATCGGCACTCCGATCGAAGGTGGTCACCTCCACACCCGGCACATTGGGGTCCCGACTTACGACTCCGCTGGTTGCGCCGGTCTTGTCCCATCTGGAGTTGATGGATGTCCTCTTCCTCATCCATGGTATCGGAGGCGGAGTTGAAGCGCCATGGTGGGAGGTGGTCTCTCGGCGGCTTACTTCGGGGCGTGCCTCGGTCACTGTGCCCATCTCGGTGGTCGCGGTGCAGTCCCCGGTCCCCGGTCTCCGGTCTCCGCATTCGAGCCTCCAATTTCTGGGTTGCTTTGGCTGCGGTGGCCTTGGCGAGGGCGTTGGTAAGGGTGATGTCACCTTTTGCCATCAGTCAGCTTTGCAGGACTGGGTCTCTGAGCCCGAGGATGACATGGTCTCACAGAGCCTCATCCATGTCTGAGAACCCGCATATGCCTCCTAGGCTCCGTAGATCAGCCACAAAGTCGCTGATGCTCTCACCCAATCTCTGGTCCTGCCGGTAGAAATCGTGCCACCTGATGAGGGTGGGCACGGCGGGGGCATAGTGGTTTTGGAGCAACAGCTCGAGATCGGCCCAGTCCATTGCCTTCACATCCTCAGGTTTTGCGAGAGCTTTTGCCATCTTGAACACTGCAGGCCTGCAGTGTGTTAAAAAGATGGCTCTTTTCTTCTGCCCGGTTGCATCCTTTAAGTTGCTACTTTCGAGGAACATTAGGAATCGGTCTTTGTATGATTCCCAATCCTCGGTAGCAGGATTAAAAGGTGCGGGCAGTGCGATGCTGGCCATCTTGTTGGTCTCGCTTCCTCAGGACACGTGCTTGATGGGGATTAGTCTTGAGATCCCACCTTCGTCGCCAGTGTTGCATCCGTTGCGGGAAAGGAGACTCGGAGCCAGTGACTCAGTTTCAGCTCTTTATTTGGTCCCGAGATCGGCTCGGGCTCCAAAGGAAAAACAGCAGCTTTTATTCTTTGGCTGTGGTGGCCGCGGCCAATGGCACCACTTTGAATCACCCGTGATTAGTTTCCACCAATCGCGGGGGATTTGTGGCAGGCCAATCAGTGCGGCTCGCTCGACCAATCAGATCGCCGTGCGCTTGACCAATCGCTACGCAGCATTTACAAGTATGTTAATGACCGTACAGAACAGTTAAAGCTGAAGTATTCATTGACTGCTAGGACATTGCAATGTATAATTTTATATACTATACTTAGATTAGACTGAAGGCAGTGTAGTTCTAGGTTTTCTAGGTCTAGAATTTTGAGTCTGGTGACATAAGGTATTCTGCAACGAGTAGAGGAGAACTCTTCTTGTGAAATATTTCTGGACTTTCTCAACTGTGTTAGTATCAGATACGTAATGTGGGTTCCAGACTGAAGAGCTGTATTCAAGTATTGGGCTAGTAAATGTTTTGTATGCTCTAGTTAGTAGTGTGATATTACCAGAGAAAAACCTATGTAGGATTAGGTTAACAACTCTTAATGGCTTTTTGGCTATGTAGTTACAGTGGGCTTTCACACTTAGATAATTAGAGATGAGTATTCCAAGGTCCTTTACAGAGACTGGATCATCAACAAGAACTATTCAGCTTCTATTTTATTTTCTGATTTTTTTTTGCCAATATGTAAAACAGAGCATTTATTTGTTGAGATTTGAAGTTGCCATTTGTTTGACCATTCTGATACATAGTCAAGGTCTTTTTGAAAGGTAGCAGTATTGTCTGTGGTGTTGAATAGCTTGACATCAGCAAAGAGAGCATAGTTGCTCTTGATATGATCACAGAGGTCATTTATATAGAGTAGGA
The DNA here is from genome assembly GCA_033807585.1 of Hydrophis major. Classification (NCBI taxonomy): domain Eukaryota; kingdom Metazoa; phylum Chordata; class Lepidosauria; order Squamata; family Elapidae; genus Hydrophis; species Hydrophis major. The sequence goes on along the minus strand of CM066328.1, from coordinate 110,219,505 downwards.
AAAGAGTTGGTCCTAGAACACTGCCTTGGGGGACACCACTGTTGACAGGTACAGAATTTGATAGGACGCTCCCAATTTTGACCATATGTTGTCTGTTTGACAGGAATGCTTCTATCCAGTTATGCAGGTGTCCAGAGATACTGTTAGTTTTAGGAATAGTTTGTCGTGTACCACTAAATCAAAGGCTTTACAGAAGTCTATATAGATTGCATCTATTGCTTTGCTCTTATCGAGTTGTGTAGTCCATATGTTTTTGCAGTGTAAGAGTTGCAAATTACAGGATAGCTTTTTTCTGAAACCAAATTGTTTATTAGAGAGTAGGTTGTTTGTCTCTAAGTGGAGGATAATGGATTGGTTAATAATTGATTACATGACTTTACAGGTGATGCAGCATAAAGACATTGGTCTGTAATTTTCAACTAGGCTGGACTCTCCCTTTTTGAAGGAATAGTATGAGGCAAAGTGAGATAAAAGTATTTATTTTAAGTTATTATTACTACATTTCTAGTTTCAGTAGAAAGCAATCTCACAGTACTTCTTGAGAATATTCAGTCTGATTGCTACAAGATGAATCACTCTCTTGATTGAACTTGAGTGGTAATGATATGAAAGTAGCTGAGTTGAACCAAGGTTGGCTAGATGCTATTCCCTACTTTGAATAGAAGCAACATTTAAGAAGAAATGTTTGATTTTTTTTTTAGAGTATATGCCTCAGTGTCAGCTTTGAAGAGGAAAAGACTGAGGGACATTGTTAGGAATGATAGTCACCTATATATTGGCAATATATAAACTAGGATAGTCATTTAATACTGTTGTATCTTTAAGAGAATGTTGTAATTGTGATTGGCTGAGGTTCCTCCAATGGCCATAAGATGGAGCCAGAAACCTGGTTTGTTCTCTTTTGCATTTCCTTTTGCCTGATTGTCATTCTGTTTGAATTGCTGTGAGTCTTGCAACTATTCACAAACTTCATTTACTGAAATTTGTTTATGATACTGGTAAAGAAAAGGACTTCATTTTTTGATTATCTCTAGACTGATTATTTTTAATACTAACTGCTTTAACTGCATATGATTTGGACTGTTTGTTGGACTTTGTTTACCCATTTACAGGAAGTAAAACTTACATTTTACTATTCAGTGTATCTGTTTGCTGGTTGTTTATTCATCACCACTCTCATTATGTTTCCCTGAGTGCACTCATTCTCCTAACGGGGAATACCTCAACAAACATGTTTAATAGATTAGAAAGAGCTACCATCTTCCCACAGAATTGGGGAAAAAATCAATTCTTTGTTATCAGAAGAGTCTACTGATTTTGAATGCAAAGGATGGCAAGCTGAAAAACCTACCTGTAAAATAAAATCCTAATCTATGAAAGTTGAGTTTGCATATATTGTATTCCTTCTCTCCCTCTTATATGAAAAGATTAAAATTAACAATATTTAATTTTAATATGCAACGTTATGTAATCTCTGCCAATAATCCATTTCTTTTTCAATAAAACTGATAGGAATGTGTGGAAGGGAAGATTTCTGTAGCATACAAATGTGTTAGTGTCATGGCCCGGAGTGTCCCACAAATGTAACAAAAACCAAAACATAAATAAATGTTCCTTAATGCTTTCAACTTGGCTTCACTGTTCAATTGTTCACAGTTGGAGACTAAACTCTTTCCAAAATAATATTCCAAATGAAAGAAATACAAACTCAAAGAGCAGATAACAAAGCAATAAAACAAACCACACTAAAGAAAGTTCCATGACAGACCAAGATAATTAATTACAAACTTCAAGAACATAACCAGGTATAGTCTGCTGGAAGAACACCAACCAAGATAAGCCTCATCCAGGAATAAAATACCCTTTGTTTCCAGCATTTGCTAGCACACAGATCCAAGCTCTTATGCAGTTCTCAAACCTGCATCCCATGAAGAGAATCAAGGCCCTCTCCTCCTAAGTAGACCACATCTTTCCCTTATCCTCTCCTCCCTGCGTGCCCTAGGATGGATAGGGGGATGGGCCTGGGTTCTCCTCTGCCTGCTCAGCCAGTCTCTGCCCTTCTCCAGCCTCCTCCACAACCTCTGGAGCCACCCTTCCACTCCCTGTTAGCTGTTCCTCTTCTCTCTCAGAGTCAGTCTCCACCAGCGGCATGACAGTTGGCATGGGTAAGCAATTAATCCCCAAAGAGTTAAAGCAGCCTTGGCCCCAGTCAAGATGAAACATGGATGATTTGAAGGATTTTCTCAGCCCTTTCCATGTATCTGTATATGTAGAAAACACATTTCCAGAAGAGCTGCCAGCAAAATAAAATGCCTGCCCCTTACAGACACACACACATCCATGAATAGTCTTTGAAGTAGTTGTATAGGTCTTTCAAACAATGTGACTGTTTCAATGCTTTAAGAAATGTTTATTCACTCATATGCACACTCTTTGTGAACAATCTTTCTGAATGACTCACATAGACCAGAAAGTTCTGGCTAACTCAGTAAATCTTTGCTAAATATTCAAATGAAAGGCAGGTCTATCCCTTGACTTTAGGCAGTCTCAACATATTAGCAAAATTAGCTTTATTGCATATTCTTAATTAAAGTTGTAAGGAACAGCATTACTGTGCCAGAAGTAAGAAATAATTCTATTCAGAGTTATTTTTATTTATTTTTCTCTAAAAATATTAATACCAATTAATTCTGGATCATAAATAATTTTAGGATTCACAGCAAGTATCATGAATTGATTCAGTAAAGCTCAGATAGCAATAAGTTACTCTTTTTGCCAAAGTTGAATAAAAATACATTATTCACGGTGAATATTCTTTAGCTATTCTCAGTTCATCACTCATTTTTCCAAAGGAAAGCTCTCATTCATTGATGAAGAAGAGTCATTGTTGAAAACACAAATGCATAAAGGTGTATGATGATGTAACTGTTAAGGCATTGGACCTGAATGTTGAAATCTTTAGGCATGTAAACTTATGGGGGAAATTTATTCTTATCTTAATTATAAGTATCTGTAGAGGACATAAGGGGGCAAGTAAAATAAACATTGTAACAGAATAAGAGAATAATACAGTTAAAGGGGACCTTGGAGGTCTTTAATCCAACCCACTACTCGAGCAAAAAACTTCCAGTGTTGGAGCATTCAAAACTTCTGGAGGCAAGTTGTTCCACTGATTAATTGTTCTAACTGTCAGGAAATTTCTCTTTGGTTCTAGGTTGGTTCTCTCCTTGATTAATTTCCATCCATTGCTTCTTGTCCTGCCTTCTTTTGCTTTTGAGAATAGGTTGACCTTCTCTTCTTTGTGGCAGCCCTTTAGATATGGGAACACTGTTATCATGTCACTTCTAGTTCTTCTTTTTATTAAACTAGACATACCCAATTCCTGCATTTGTTCTTCATATGTTTTAGCCTCCAGTTCCCTTATCATCTTTGTTGCTCTTCTCTGCAGTCTTTTTAGATGTAGTCATCTTTTTTATATTGTGGTGATCTAATCTGGATACAATATTCTGTGTTCTTACCAAGGCATTATAAAGTGGTGCTAACACATGACATGATCTTGATTCTATTTCTCTGTTAATGTAGGCTAGGACAGTATTGGCTTTTTTGATGGCTGCAGCACACTACTGACTCATATTTAAGTGGTGGTCCATTAGGACTCCAAGATTTCTCTCACATTGTTATCCCTTTTTCATATATATATTGATGCCATGTAGTCATGCATGAGGAGAAGAACCTCCAGACTCTTTGTATTCTGAGAACAACACCAGAAGGCTTTTTTTTTTTTTTTTAAATTCTAATCTACCCTATGGATCTGTTTTTGGGGGGAGGGGAGGAGGAACAGAGTGGAGATACAATGAAAGCTAATTCTGTTCCTTAAGTCTAATGAATAATTTGAGTGAGCAGTTTCTTAGAATTAAAGAAGGACAAGATAGATGAAGATAGACTTTAATCCCTCAGTCTCAAACTAATTATGATAGCACTAGTATATACATTACTTTTGCTGTATTAATTTTTTTTTAAAAAAGGTTGTAATACATGAATAAGAGAGGAGTGCTGCCAAATTATGCAGATCTGCTTGGGGTAAGCATTGTTCAAACTTAGCCGAACTATTTTAAAATGTACAGGATCACAGTTTTCATTTTATTATTACACCTTTTGTATGTCCAAAACCTAATTATCAATATGCTATTTATAGCATATTATGACTTTCTTAATCAGGAGGCATCTCAGTGTCACTTCTAGATCCCTCATCTTCCTTAATGATGCCAGTTTTGCCTTTTCTGAAATTTCATTATAATCTGAGGACAAGGCATTTGGGATTTTGCATTCATTCTGGAGCTGTTATCTGCTAGATTCCCCTTTCAAGGTGATATTATTAATGACCAAGGGATCCATTTGTTCCTCTTTAGTCACATTCTGCTATTGGCACATCATCATTTAAAATCAGTTTAGTGAAGTGGGGCAGCTAATAAATTGAAATCAAACAATAAAATAAAATATGAATTTCAGTAAGGAATATAGAAGATGTGGGTCATGGATAGAAAGCCAAAGAAGTTATATAAATCTATTCAAAATGTACATTGGCACTTTCCTTCTGTAACTGTTCTTTTTAGGCATGGGTAACCTTTTCTGTAAGTAGGCCAAATTAAATGTATTTAAATGTTATTCATATATGAAAGTGGAGGATGTGTCACTAGACTGGATTTATGTACCTTACCTTGTCATTAAGGCATACCAACTAAAAAGATCTTCTTAATATGTAGGTTTTTGGAGCATGCTAAGCACAAATTATGGCCAGTTCATCAGCCAGAATTCTCAGCAGCTTAACAAGAAATCCATAGAGCATCCTGTGAAAGCACTACACTGTTCTCAGGAAACAGCTAGCTCCAGAAATATATATATTTTTGACAAGTTTAACATGGGTGTAACTTTCCCTCCTCCCATAGAATTATAATGCCTTTGAAAAAAAAATGACATTGACAACTAAGTAAATGTGGCACTGTTAGTAAATCATAAACACATTGAAGAATTTCCTTTTATTCATGGTGAAATAGTAGAGTGACTATAGCCACATTAGCCTACTTGGCTTACCTTTGACTTCTCTCTGTGAATAGGCTTAATTTCTTCTTATTGTAACTTAACACTGGCATCTAGAGACAATATCCCAACTCCTGTTTCACTTCAGACAGGTTGAACAATTTGCACTGCCAGTGCAGCTGGATATCCCAAAACAATGTCCCAGAGGGCCATAAAGTATCTTATTAACTTGCTCAATAGAACTGTGAGAAGACAGGTGTAATGTGTCCCTGTGGAAATTATGAAACTCAAGATCATAGTCCCTCCCCAGGGACACAGCTGTTTTTAAACAAGGTACTCTTTCCTTCCTTGCATCCCTATTGGAGATACACAGGTTTATAATATATTTTTTGTATCATTAAAAATGTGAGTTTGGTTCTGAAACAGTAATCTCATCTACCTTATGTTATCTTTATTTTTTTCAATTTTCATTTTGACTTTGTACATCTGCCAATGTTCCACTGGATTTTTGTTTTCAAGGGTTTAGCAACTTAATGCTGCTTTGAGTATCCACTCAGGCTGAAAGGCAGGGAAAATATTTTGAAAAAAATAAATGCAAATAGATATAATACCTATTGACATATTTGTGCATCTTTCTCTTTCATACTCGTATATGGTCAAATATATATGTGGGGGAGAAGAAAGAGAGAGGGAAGAGAGGAAAAGACAAAGGGTGAAAGTGAGTGTGAGGGAGGGAGGGTGAGAGAGAGAAAGAGAGACTCTTTTGTTGAGTTCAGGAAGTTTTCTTACCAACAATATGTAAATTATGTAAAAATAGAGGAAATTCATTTCTCAGTGCTTTCTTCCACTTTTTTTAAAAAAAATTTCCACTATAGCCTATTGCCAGGAGATTTCCCATCCAAATGATAACCAAGTCCTAGAATAATGATTATGGATGTGCAAATACGTTCACTGGGTCCTAATGCTGTATTTTGTATAGCAGAAAAGATGCTTTTCTTTTCTTTTATTTTTTTCAGAGCAATGGAACTTTGTGAAGCATCAAGGGGAAGCTGATTTACTTTGCAGGCCCCCTTTGCCTGGATGGATAATTTGAATAAACCCATTTTCATTGAGGAAGACAAAGTGGCTGCATTGAGACTTCACCCATTAACACCACCATTACCACTTTGTGATATTTCAGAGTTGCTGTGAGTTGGGCCGGATGTGAATAATAATACTAAATGTTAACATTATTATTTATATTTATTATTATTTCAAAACAAAGCACCCTTTCAGAGCTCTGCACTTAGATGCTGCTTGGGAGCTTAGGTACATAACATATTCACTCCTACTTTAGAGTGACATATATATCCTTCACAGCCTCCAGTCACCAAGGTAAGACTTTTGATGATATCTCTATTCTAGGTAGCAGTATGGAAACAAATCACTTCAGACCAATAGATGACTTTCCTCATCTGATTCATGTCAATATTACAATGTTACACTGTAACCTCCCAGGTCTGCAAATAAATTTAATAAATAAGTAAAGTTCAAACAATATAGGAGAGAAACCTATATAAACCATCCTGAAGTTTCCACAAATTTGACCAACCTTCTCTCATGCGCAACAACTGGAACCATTCATTGAGGGAAGAGGGAACAACTGTAAAACAGTATTGTCACACTCTAATCCTTGTAGACAATGAGAAAGGTATGATGGTTGATAGCCATGAATATTATAAAGAGTTTAATGGGTCCAGAAAAGGTAAACACCCCTCCATTGAGATCATGAAACAGGTCAACCATCAGGGTGATTAACTCCTGACAGCATATCTTCTTGGACATTCCTCCAAAACTCTCAACATTTATCCCAACATTGTCAAAAATGGCTGAATCAAAAAACTGACTCTTTAAGATAGGCATATCATCTCCTGGTTGTAATATATCATATATCATACCCAGAGTCATTTTGGATAGTGAGATGGGCAGGAAATAAATTCAACAGTAATTAAAAGAACCAAAAGAGCCCTGGCAGCTCAGGCTACAGGCCCATCTAGTTCAGTATTCTGTGTTACATAAGGGACACTGGATGCATTTGGAAAGCTCACAAACCTGGATAGGAGTCTGATAGTTTCCTTTCATTGTTATTTACCAGGAAATCACTATTTAAACTATGCAACCTATGATTCAGGGGCTTATAAACAGCCACCAATAATTAGTAGCCATTGAAAGCCTGATATACTTTGACTCTGGGCAGTCTCTTTGTAAAACCATTTCAATTGGAAGCTATTATTCCAGCTGTCAGCAATAATCTCTACAATGTGATTATGTGTTATGCGAAGTATTTCCTTCAATCCTGAATCACCTTGAACTTACTGTAGATCAGGGGTGTCCAACCTTGGCAACTTTAAGACTTGTGGACTTCAACTCCCAGAATTCCTCAGCCAGCCTTAAAGTTGCCAAGGTTGGACACCCCTGCTGTAGATGTTTGTAAATCTCTTTTTTTTATTCCTCTCAATGTTAGCTATACTGTACATGATTTTATTCACATCTATCACATTTCTCCTTTCCTTTTGTCAATCTGTGCTAAAGACCCCAATTGCTGGAGCCTTTCCTCACAGGGGAGGTGCTGCTACCTTATGGATGCTGTTTTTTTACACCTCTTCTCTGCAAAGTATTTGTTAAGGTGCTAGGCCCAGAAATGCACTATGCTCTTAAAAAACAATAATAAAGTAAAATCATAAATGAAACACATGAATGCAGTTGCCAACTGGAAGAAATCTCTTGGCTGCTGAGTGTTACATGAATTCTCCCCAGGGCTTATTGTAAGCCTGTGTCATTCTTTACACAAGGGACTGTTATTACATCCTGTCAACAAGATGTGCTTGAACCTAATAGTTATTTTTATCTCCAGTTTAAACTTCTATAGATGAGCCTTATCTATGTCTGTCATAATTTGGGTGAAAAGTATTTTAGTTATCACAGTAATTTAATTTTTTTAAAGAAAATTCCTGATTCATTTGTGACTTTAAAGCTTCAGTATGTGGTGACTGTTGTCTCTTCTGATATAAATCCAACTCAAATTTAAATTGTAACTATAAGAATATTTTAAGAACATTAAAAAAAACTCACAGCATTTTTCACAGAACACTTATCTTTGAAAAATAAGAAAGTATACTCCTTTAAGTTATGTGTTGGGAGAAATAGGAAAGGGATATTATGATGGAAAGAAATATTAAACCAAAGTTCCATTTTAACATATTTCATTTTGATGGCATTGAGGAACATCTGCAGTAGAATCTTTAAGCTTTCCCTGTCTTTTATTTGTCAGATTCTGGTATCATTCTGGACTGGAAATGTTTAATCCCAAGAAAAATTCTCTGAGATTAGTAAAATGCATTAAGAAAAATGCTAAAGTAATGACACAAGAAGTCTAATGTGTTTTTGATTTTGATTTTCATGCTGATCTTATGCAAAAGGAAAGATCTTTCTTTGTGAAAGAGGGAAGGGCAGACTGCACCTCTTGGCTGTCTTGCAAAGGCTACTCAGATACAGATACAGATACAGATAATCAGAGTTGGAAGGAACCTTATAGGTCATCTAGTCCAACCCCCCATTGGACACCATTTCTGACAGATGGCAGTCCAATCTTTTCTTGAAAGTCTCAAGTAATGGCGCTCCCACAAATTCCGAGGGCAAGCTGTTCCATTGGTTGATTGTTGTCACTGCCAGAAAGTTTCTCCTTATTTCCAGGTTAAATCTCTCCCTGTTCAGTTTCCATCCATTATTTCTTATCTGACCTACAGGCGCTTTAGAAAATAGCTTGACTCTTCCTCTCTGTGGCAGCTCCACAAAAATTGGAAAACTGCTATAATGTCTCCCCTGGTCCTTCTCTTCCCTAGACTAGCCAAGCCCAGTTCCTGTAACTGTTCTTCATATGTTTTAGTCTCCAGTCCCCTTATCATCCTGCTCTTCTCTGTACTTTTTACTCCACTTCATAATTATAATAGCAACAATGATGCATTGGAAGATCTGCACTAAATACATTTACCTGCAAGCCAGAACTGGTGGGTCCACAATATAGATAAAATAATAGAAAATGAAGAAATTAAAAGTGCTCTGGGACTTGAGAATTCAAACAGGCAGGCACCTGCTACATCCCAAACTTAACAGTTGTTATAAGAAAGGTAAAAAAAAATATCTTTGGATAGTGGATGTTGCAGTACCTGGAGACAGCAGAACAGAAGAAAAGTACTGGAGAAAAATCACACACAAAAATACCATGACCTTCAAATCGAAATTGAATGATTATTACAATCCCCCCCAAAAGAGAAAATTAGTACTAATAGTTATAGGCATCTTGAGTATAATTCCAAAATATCTGGATCACCAATTGAACATTATCAGCATTTACAAAATCACTATCAGTCAATTGCAAAAAGGCAGTTTTACTCTGGGCAGCTTACATCATGCAAATATATCTTTAACATCATCAAACAATAACATTTGCCTATCCCTGGTGCTTGTGAAGGATTTGATAAATGGACAAAAAAGCCAAATCCAGTCTAAACATCCAGCTGACTATGTAATCAACCATAATTTATTAAATTTATATGCTGACCAACTCCTGGTGACTCTAGACAGTTATTAGCCTGAGAACCAGCTATCATTTATCTCCCCTTACAGAGCAAGCCAAAACTAATGTTGAGGAGTCTTACCTGGGAACCTTGCCAAACTGCCCTTCCAATGACCAAATGTAATTTTAGAAGCATGCCTTTGTCCAAATAAGAGCTATCACATTCCAGATTCTAGAGGAGTTCTTTTTGTCTTTTGAACATCAGAATATAAAATATGTAGCATCAACACCAACCTCTCCTTCTTGTTGAAACACCTAATACAAACTTATATTATCAGGTGCTTGAATAAAAGACATGTGGCACTTCATTCTATGTGATCAGATTTTAAAGAATTTAAGTTAGTCTTGTAATGGTACTGCAATTCACAGCTTGAATGAATATTTGCAAGCAGTGGCATCCATTAGGGCAGTGGTGAGATTCAAATATTTTTACCACTGGTTTGGTGAGCATGGCTCAGTGTGCACGCTTTGCGTGTTTGCACACATTTGCATGTGTGCGCGCCAGATGCGAACTCTGCGCAGGTGCAGAAGTGTTTGCACAGGCACAGAGGCATTCTAACTCACCTCCTGCAAGCCTGTGCAATCCCGGTGATGTCAGCAGCTGCTGCGTGACACTCTTCTGCACTGCACAAAGCAGTTGCGCTTCAAATTCAGAGGATAAAGGTAAGTATGGGAGCCCAGGTGGGTGGATGGGCCCAACAGTAGAGTGGCGGAGAGAACCGGTTCAGTCTCTGCTGCTCATCGCTGCTACTGGCTTGTCAGAACTGGGCCGAACTGGTAGAAAACCACTACTCCATTAAGGTAAAATAACTGGCAAAATAGCAGGCATGGCATTGCAATCCAAGTCCTGCCCATTTGGGATGCCCACAAAAGGATAGGTCTTGGATCATGATGTGCCTGCCATCTTGTAGATTTTGATAATTCACAGAAGTTCCTATTTGCAAATAATGTGTTATCTCTGATAAATTTCCACCAGTACAGTTGGAATCAATTAGAATGGTTATGTAATGACCCGTAGTCTCTAAAAATAACCCCAAACCCAAAACATATATTAAAGTCTGGTAATGCCTTCAACTTAACTTCACTATTTTATTAGGAACAGTTTAAAGTCACAAAAGTAAATAATGAGGCAAAAAGGAAACCAAAACAAACCACATTCATGAGAGTTCCGAAGAAAGCCAAGATAATTAATCATACATTCCAGGAATATAATGGAGGAGAGTCCATGGGAAGAACACCAGCAAAGATAAACCTCTTTCAAAGAAAACATTAAACTTTGACTCCAGCAATTCTTACTGCGTAGTTATAAACTTATATACATAGCTCCCAGCTGCAAGCCACGAGGAGGATCATGGTAATCTCCTCCTGAGTAGACCTCACTTTTCCCTGATCCTCTCCTCCCTGCATGGCCTAGGATGGATAGGGGATGGGCCTGGATCCTCCTCTGATTGCTCAGCCAGTCTCTGCCCTTATCCAGCCTCCTCAACTACCTCTGGAGCCACACTCCCACTCCCTGTTGGCTGTTCCTCCTTTTTCTCAGAGTCAGTCTCCACTAGGGGCATGACAGGTTATGGAATCATTGGTTTTGTTATTTTTTCTATTAAAAAATTTGTTATTTTTTCTATCAATTTATATTATTATACCAAAGGAAAAAGAAAAGTGGACAGTCTGATTCCTTATAATCTATTGTTCAGAAATGGAATCATAATAACAAAATGGAGGACAGTTTAATTTGAATAGATGGATTTTCCCCCTTTTTAACAGGCATGTAATAATTAGATATGTATGTGACCATGGGGATTAGTTTTACTGAAATGTATGTTTACTTTTATTTGGTTGCATGTATTTAATTCATCTTCTAGATTGTTAAAAATCATTTTCTTCTTTAGTTCCCCCACCTAAGTAGTTTAATATACAATTACTTTTCCATATATATATTATACAAAAAGATATACACACACATACAGTACATATCTATAAGGAGTTCCTGGTGCTCACTGAGTTTGGTTGTTTTCTTGAAGACAATTCATTATCTAAACTGTTCACTCATTATCAGTGCTATTTACTCATTGTCTGCAAGAAAAACACCAAGGTCAGAAAGCATGAAGGACCCCTCATTTCTACCCTGAGCTACAAATATTATCTTTTATTATACAAACCTATAATACATACATACCTCTATTCTTTAATTATATAGTATAACTGCTTACTTATCTATAATACTCCAACAAATGACCCATATTTTTTTAAAATGTGTATCCTAATGTTTAATAATAATTTCACAATGAATAACTTCTACTATTTTCTCCTCTATAGGATACTGTGTGCTTGTTCTCCATGAATCCTGGGGATCAGAGGTGGTATTCAGCAGGTTCTGACCAGTTCTGAAGAACCAGTAGTGGAAATTTTGAATAGTTCAGAGAACCGGCAAATACCACCTCGGACTGCACCCACCCCCATCTATTCTCTGCCTCCCGAGTCCCAGCTGATCAGCTGGGTCTTCTTTTGTTGCCCTGCACAGGAAAACGGAGCTGGAAAGCAGATTAGTGTGGTGGGGAGGGAATGGAAATTTTGCAGTAACCTTCCCCTGCCATCCCCACCAAGCCATGTCCACCCAGCCACACCCACCAAGCCACGCCATCCCCACCACACCATGCCATGCCCACCAAACCACTCCCACAGAACTGGTAGCAAAAAAAAAATGGACCATACTGGACCATACCACTGGACCATACTGAAAATATAGATTTTTCAAACAAAAAAAAAATACTCAAGGAATTATTATGTATTCACATAGAAAATAAATTGGGTGCTTGGATTATCCTATGTTTAAGATTCTCAACACATTTTTCAAAGTTAAAAGGTATGTAAGTTTGTAAATTATAGCAGAAAGTTGTAAAAAATAAAACGCATACAAGCAGTCTAACCCCTTGGCAAAATGTGTTGTTTTCTTATCAGGAAAACCAGACAAATTTATAACCAGAAGCTAAAAGGCAGCAATTAAAATATTCATAAGAGTTTGTATTTACTTGCTTGATTATTCACTTAAGTTGAAGACAGCAGATCTTTTATATTTCTTTATCCTTATAATTGGAGCAAAATGTTTCAAATGGTGTACCATTCATTTAAGCAGTGGAAAAAATAATAAACACAATGCAATTTATTGTATTTCATGTCCTCTCTAAAATAAGTTAAATTAAGAAAGAATGATTGGTTTATACCTGAACTGTATATTTCATAGCTGAGAAAGTAATATATTTCAAATTCCTTGGACTGGCACAACATTTCTTCAGAACATCTGTAGCTATTAATTTAATTATTTCATTCCCCCCCTTCCTTTCATTATAACTCCATGAGGTACATTAGGCAAACAAGTGAGTAATAAAATAAATGACTTTAATGAAAAGATTAATGAAACCTTTGTTTTGGCAGAAATCTGTATATTAGCCATTGTAAGCTCAGAGACATTAGAATTTCTTGTAGCTGGGTACTGTTGGTCTATCAAGGAACCAAAAGCATCATCTTTGGGGTCTTTCTTTTCCTTGTAAGATTGCAGAATCACCTGAGAAATCTGATGATTTTGTTAAGAGCAGTATTAAAGGCAGCTACTGATCCTGTCTTTCAATCCATATAATCCCATATCTTTCAATTATCCTCATGTACTTCATTTTACTGAACTATTGTTTCTAATGGATAAAAAGTTGGGGGGGGGGTGTTTGACATGAATTCTCATAGAGCGCAATAAGAAGGAAAGAGTTCAAATTCATCTTCTACCTCAGACCTCTTAAAATCCTGATAAGAGTCCCAGTTAAGCATTATGGCTTGGTTTTGCATCCCATTTCAAAGTTCATCAAGCTATGTTATGTAGAATTTGGGAGAATAAAAGTGCTTTTCGGCGATGTTTCTGAAGGTATTTATTTGATTGCTATGGTTAAGGGAATCATACAGCCAATTAGATATATAGTGGATGATAATCCATGATTACACTTGCCCCTCGGTGGTGGAATGGGAAAAACGACTGCTTCGGATGTTATGGACTAAGCCAACATAGCGATACAACCCTCAACAGCTTCGTCTTACAGCAGGCTTGTAATCCTGCACTTCTCATTGGCCCGTAGATAGCGAGTCGTGATTGGTCAGGTTTGGCCAGTCTGATTGGCTGTTAACGGGACCCCCTGATTGGACACTTGTGAAAATGATAGACTCAGTTCAATGGTTGTTTTGATGGCAGCAAGCTCTATAAAAGAGCTACTGCTGCCCAGATATTTTGCTCCGTTCTTTCTTGTTAATAAAGAGTTGAAGTCACCATCCGATGTCTCGTCTCCGTTCCTTGCGCCCATGCCCAGGACTTAACACTGGCGATGAGGATGGGATGCAGAGACGATAGAGCTGACTAGAACACATCGAACAAGACAGAGCACGTGGCGAAAGAGCACACGCAACAGATGGCAAGATGACCAGTGGCGCCATACCATCCGCTCCATTCGACCCAGCAACTGAAGACTGGGACTCATATATAGATCGCTTCCAGATGTTCCTGGAGACCAACAATTTAAAAGATGCTATGCCTGGCAAGAAACGAGCGGTGTTCCTGACTCATTGCAGCCCCACCGTTTTCAAAATGGCTGAAGCATTAGCGAAACCGGCGGAAGTGAAGACCATGGATTGGGATACCCTCACTCCAATCCTCCGGGCCCATTACGCACCCGCAGTACCTTCACTGATACGAAGACACGAATTTTACCAGAGGGACCTATGGAAGGACGAGAGCATTGGTAATTTCGTAGCCGACCTCCGGAACCCAGGAGGCCTTTGTGGTTTTGCAAACTTAGAGGAAGCCCTAAGAGACCATATAGTTCTGGGTTTAAATGCACCACACGTGCAGAGTAAGCTGATGGTGAAAGGCAACATCAGCCTTACAGATGTCATCACCGACGCTACTGCCGCAGAAGCAACCAGGAAGTCAGCCGCTCGAATGCGCTGAGCGAATGCACTGCTTCGCCAACTTGCCAACAAGACCCCACTCACCACTGAGAAGCACGCTACCACTACCCACCACGAAGACCTTGAGTCATCCTCAGACAGTGATGAAGAGGAGGTCAACTGGCTCCGCTCGGAACGAGAGCAAAGGAACCAGAGACGTCTGCGCCAATGTGCGGGTTGCGGGGCAAACAACCCGCGATCGGACTGCAAATTCCTCTATGCACTCTGCCGTAACTGTGGAAAAAAAGGCCACATCGCGAAGGTCTGCAGAAGCAGACGAGAGTCCACTCCCAACCGAAGGGAGAACAACCTCCGTCGGGAAATAGGCAAACCTCCTGAGAACCGGGACCATCTGAACCACCAATGGAACAACCACTACTACTACAGAAATCAAGCACTTGCCTCTTCAATGAGACAAGAAGAGGCCCACCAAACCATTGTCATTGGCCACGCTTCATCATTCGATGCAAGAAAGATCCGTGTAAGGGTTACTATTGAGAATCGACCGTGCATGATAGAAGTCGATTCGGGATTGTCCCTATCGATGGTATCCTGGAAAACCCTCAAACAGCTGATCCCTGCCATTTTCCGCCAGGACCTCAGCATGCAGCGAATCATCCTGAAAGACTATCAGGGAAACAGAATCCCAGTTGTCGGTTCCAGCAATGTCCAAGTATCCTTTAAGGACAGCACAGCAACGCTTCCCCTGACTGTCGTTGCTCGTGACTGACCCAGCTTGTTAGGGTTACAGTGGTTCAGCCCACTCGGAATTGAACTAGCCGGCATACACCATACCAGAAACGATGACTGGGAAGAGACTCTCATCCAGGAATTCCAAGACGTGTTCACAGGAACATTAGGCAAGTACAAAGGGACCCCTATATCGTTTAATCTCAGCCCCGGTTTAGCTACCATTCGGCTTAAGCCCCGTCGAGTACCTTTTGCCTTAAAACCGAAGATCGACAAGCAGCTAGATAAACTGATAGCCCAGGGCTTATTGGAACCGATTGACCACGCCCGCTGGGAAACCCTGATAGTAACGCTCATGAAGCTAGATGGTTTGTTAAGAATTTGCGGGGACTATTGGGCCACCCTAAATCATGCTCTTCAACAGAGTGCTTATCCAATACTGGTGGTTCAAAACCTTCTTCATTCCCTGGGTGGCGGAAAAATATTTGCGAAATTGGACTTAGCTCAGGCATACCAGCAACTCCCTGTAGACGCAGCAACTGCAGAAGCCCAGATAATAGTTACACATAGAGGCACTTTCAAGTGCAATAGACTCCAATTCGGAGTAAGCGTGGCGCCGGGCATTTTCCAAAGTTTAATGAAGAGACTATTACAAGGCATAAAAGGCGTCATGCCTTATTTTGATGACGTCCTAATAGCTGCCCCCACTAAAGAGTTATTAGTACAATGACTCAGAAAAGTCCTGCAGAAATTCAAAGATGCGGGTCTTAAGGTAAAACGAGACAAGTGTCAACTTTGTACGGAGAGAGTGGAGTTCCTGGGATACCTTCTCGACAGACAGGGAATCCACCCCACTGAAAAAAACTAACCGCAATCAAAAAAGCCCTGAGACCTAGGAATAAGACAGACCTCCAAGCCTTCCTGGGACTCATTAACTTTTATAACATTTTCTTGCCCCAGAAGGCAACCGTAGCCGAGCCCCTACATAGACTTCTCGATGAAAAGGCTTCTTGGGTTTGGGGAAGGCGTGAAGAGAAAGCGTTCAAAGAGATAAAAGACCTTTTAACCTCCAATGTTGTATTAATGCAATACAAGACTCTCCCTTTGATGGTTACCTGTGATGCCTCACCATTTGGAGTAGGACCCATCTTAAGCCATGTCCTATCAAATGGAAATGAGGCAACCATTGCGTTCTTTTCGAGAACTTTGTCTAACACTGAAAGGAACTATAGTCAACTTGATAAAGAGGCCCTCACTATTGTATCTGCAATTAAATGCTTCCATGAATATGTATATGGGAGACCCTTTACCATAATTACAGACCACAAGCCGCTACTTGGTATTTTGGCAGGAAACAAACCAACTCCCCATATTTTATCACCAAGAATGACACGTTGGTCAGAATTTTTAGCCGCCTACAATTATCGATTGCAACATCGCCCGGGGAAAAGCATTCCCCACGCGATGCTTTGAGCCGCTCTCCACTACCAGACATTATAGAGGACCCTGCTCCAACCATAACCATATTACAAATCGAAACCCTCAAATCGCCGTCACTAACCGCTCGAGACATAGCCTTAAAGACAAAAAAGGACCCTGTTTTGGCACGAGTCCTCAGCTGGGTAGAACGGGGTTGGCCGGTCAGTTCAACCAATGACACTTTCAAGCCATTTAGGAATCATCAAACAGAACTATTCTCCCAGAAAGGTTGCATATTGTGGGGAGACAGAGTCATAGTCCTGGAAAAATTGCAATATAGGGTATTGAAAATGCTGCACGATGGACATCCAGGCATCGTGCGGATGAAGGCACTAGCCAGGAGTTACGATGGTGGCCTGGTTTAGATAAACAGATAGAGACTTGGGTAGCAAATTGCAGTAAATGCCAGGAGACTCACTCTGCTCCTCCAAAGACTCCCCCAACTCAGTGGGAAATGCCTCGAGGTCCTTGGTCCCGTATCCACATTGATTTTGCGGGACCCACAAGAGAACACATTTTCCTCCTAACAGTGGATGCCTATTCAAATTGGCTTGAAGTCCACAAAATGAAAAGCACCACCACAGACGCAGTCACTAAAAAACTGAATAAACTATTCGCTACCCACGGACTTCCCGATGTCCTCATCTCAGATAATGGCCCCCAATTCACTGCCCTGCCATTTGAACAATACCTGGCAGATCGGGGCATCCACCATGCTTTAACATCGCCAGCTCACCCTGCGGCCAATGGTAGGGCTGAGTGAATGGTTCAATTTGTAAAACAGACCCTGCACAAAATGGACCATGATGACATTGACGACAAAATAAACCGAATGCTTCTTCTCCAACACATAACCCCAAACAGCACTACGAAACCCCAGCTGAACTCCTGATGGGCCGGAAACTTCGCTCGCATCTCGATTGCCTCCACCCAAACTGCACACCAGAACAACCCCCGGGATCCAGCAGCAAGTGTCGGGCATTCCAGGAAGGGGACCTTGTGTTTGCAAAAAACTTCTCGGGCAACCCATTGTGGGTCCCCGTGAAAATAACACAACTTACAGGACCCCGATCCTATCGCCTACAAACAGCAGATGGTAAGATGTGGAAACGCCACATAGACCAACTCCATTCCAGATTAGCGCTGGAACCTCTATGTGGGGGGGGGGAGGAACATTGAGGAGGACAAAGAAGAAATCGAAACCCAACAGCCCAGGGGATACTCACCATCCGAGGGAGAACCGAGCCAGGGAGCGGCCTCGCCACATGACAGCACTGCGATGGAAGCGGATCCAGGGAACCCGGAAGACTGCACTGACGAAAGCAGCCCGGGACCACAATCTTCGCCACCCAACCCAGCTAGCAGCCCACCGGAACCAGAAACAGAACCGGGACAGAACCCGGTGGAACAACACAGGTCGAGCAGGTAAAGCGGCCTATCTACTTGCGAGAATACATCATCCCACCCCTCAGATGTAACCAAGGGGGGAGGGGTGTTATGGACTAAGCCAACACATCGATACAACCCTCAACAGCTTCATCTTACAGCAGGTTGTAATCCTACACTTCTCATTGGCCCGTAGATAGCAAGTCGTGATTGGTCGGGTTTGGCCATTCTGATTGGCTGTTAATGGGTCCCCCTGATTGGATGCTTGTGAAAGCGATAGACTCAGTTCATTGGTTGTTTTGACGGCAGCAAGCTCTATAAAAGAGCTACTGTTGCCCAGATATTTTGCTCCGTTCTTTCTTGTTAATGAAGAGTTGAAGTCACCATCCGATGTCTCGTCTCTGTTCCTTGCGCCCATGCCCAGGACTTAACATCGGAAGTCATGGATTTCCAGGCCAGCATGAGTAATCTTTCATCTCGGATTTTTATGGCCTTGCCTTCTCTGTGTATGTTTGTATGTGTGTACCATGGCTCAAAAACTTATGTAGGCAGAAGATATTTTCTTTTGCAGTTTCTACAATTGTAGGAGGGTGTCCTGACCACTGATAAAACACATTAAAAACAGAACAAACATCTGCAGCTGATATGTGTGTTTGTGCATCTCAGTTAACAGAAAACAATGTAGATAAAAGAAGTTCTGCAAGAAACCAACATGTATTTTAAAATAAATGGGAATGAAATGAATTTGTTACTCAAAATGGATGAAACATGGATCAGGGTCATATAAATGATGGTCTCATTGTAAAACTAAGGAAAATCTGGAGAATGCTTTTCGGGGATAATTGAAGACCATTAATGTATATCCTATTGCAATTGTACTGCAACAGTTCTCCACATCCTGAAAAATAATCAGATGCAGAAGCATTAAAACAGCTCAAAAACAAATTGTTATGTGGATAATGGGGAGATATTCTGAATCTTTGCTCATGTACAACTGAAGCATTTTATGAAGTTGCGTGTAACATTTGGTTGTTTGATCTTCATTGATGAATCCCCACTTTTTGTGTGTATTTTTAAATCTATTCCAGGGACACTAGATTTGGACTGGATGAAATAGAGAATGAAAAGAAAGAGAGAGGGGGAAAAATGTACACAAGCCCCATTGTATAAGGAAGGAAAAGTTCCTGACTTATAGTAAAGAGTAAGACTTGGAACATTTGTGATTACAATACTATCAGTATAAAAAAAAAATCTCACTTACTTACATTTCAATGAAAAAGGGATTTGTCCTGGGATGTCCTGGCCCATCCCACCCTATCAAAGTAATTTGGACAATATTCATAGTTTACTCATGTAATACAAATGCCCATCTTCTCTTTCTTCCCACTCTTCCCAATACCAAATGGACCCCACAGTCAAGATTTTAGCCATATCTGAAGGATTACATGGCATCTTGACAATACTTTATCTCTTGTTCATCAGTAGGAAGCTAGCATCACTCAAGAAAAGAAAAGATAATCTCCCCAGAAGAAACAACGCAATAACAACAGAGGGAGAGAGCAGAGCTGTGAAATGCTATTAAAATATATTCACCTGTGTTTTCCTTTGATTTGATGAAAAATCAGTGCATCTCCAATGCTTTGAAATAGCAACAGAGGTTAAAGCTGCTCTATCATCTTTTTTTTTTCCCCATCCACATTTTCTAACTAGTGTGGCCAGCAGGATGCCAAATTTGTTGCATAACATGTAAAAGAAGTAGGGATTGTTGCTCAAGTAACATGACACATGCTTCATCTGCAAATGTAACATTTTTAATTAAAAAAATACACACACAGAGAGAGAGAGAAGATTCTCAGCTAGGGATCTTTGAGACAGTATTAGCAAAAAGGATTCTTAATCTAACCTGACCTAAAGTTATTTCCTGTGTTATTGGATTGGGGTTTTGAGTTGCTTTGGATTCAATAGGAATTGAAGCAGAAGTATGATTGATATAATACCTCTTGGCAAATCCTTAAATTGCCACATAATTTTCCAGGATCACAAGGATCAGGCCTGCAGTAGGAACCCAGAAAATATCCATCAGATTTAATGGCAGAGACTATTTGTTTGCCCATAAACACTCCAAAGCACATTTTCCCCTTTGAATCCAAATGCTGCACAATTCTAGTATTGGATAGAACAAATGGAAGGGAAAGATGAAACAGAAGGGTTGGTTGGAGATGTAGTAATACATCTCTGCAACATAATTTGTTGTTTCTATTGGATCTCTCTATACTACTTGTTGTGTATGCATAAAAATTAATAAAGTGAGAGCTTGGAGTAAGTGCAGGGTTCTGGCCCTGCACTTCTGATTGGCTATTAAGTGGCCAGACCAGATTGGCCCGTTCCGGGGAATCCGATTGGCCCTTAACAGAGAATTCCTATTGGTTATAAGAGCTAGCACTCCTAGCTCATTATTGGTTAAAAGTTACAGGGTTTGCCTATATAAGGCGGGTTTAACTGCTATTGAATTGAGGAAGACACAATGTAAATAAAGAGCTGAAGTTTACTGTTCAGAGGCTTGTCTCCATTCTTTCATGCCCATGCTCAAAACATAACACTGGCAACGAAGGTGGGATCCGGAGATACCTGAACCAACGAAACTTCAAAGAACACCGAGCACGTGACAGACGACAACAACAGACCCATGTCCGGCGGCATCATACCACCCGCTCCGTTCGATCCAGTACAGGAGGACTGGGAGTCCTACATGGATTGCTTCCAAATGTTCTTAGAAACCAACAACTTAAAGGATGCCACACCAGGAAAGAAACGGGCAGTGTTCCTAACGCATTGCAGTCCAACTGTATTTAAGATGGCTAAAGCACTAGCCAAACCCTGAGAAGTGAAGGCCATGGATTGGGACGACCTCGAACCTCTCCTACGAGATCACTACGCCCCGACCGTGCCTACGCTCGTGAGACTCCACGAGTTTTATCAGAGGAGCCAGCGAAAGGGAGAAAGCGTGGCCGACTTCATAGCAGACCTCCGAAATTTGGGAGGCCTCTGCGGATTCACCGATTTAGAAGAAGCATTAAGAGATTGCATAGTTCTGGGATTAGATGTGCCAGGCGTCCAAAGCAAGCTGATGGCGAAAGGTGACATCAGCCTTGCCGACGCCATCGCCGATGCTACTGCAGCAGAAGCGACCAGGAAGTCAGCTGCACAACTACGCCGAAACCGCGCTCCAGTACCACCACCGGCCAGCGACGTCTCACCTAGTTCAGAAGGGCAGCTTGCGACAACGCACCATGAGGACCTCTCTTCGTCGTCAGACAGCGACGAAGGGGTCCATCGACTGCGGTCTGACCAGGACCATCACCCAAAGCCCTTATGCCCTTGCGCTGGCTGTGGAGCCAACCATGCCAGGTCCAAATGCAAATTCCGCGATGGACTCTGCCATGAGTGTGGGAAACGAGGCCACATCGGACGGGTCTGCCACAGCTTGCCAGGACCCAGCCAGGCCTCAAAAGGGGCTAACTATCGCCAATCAACAGGAAACCGTCCTGTACGGCGAGAGCCAGTAAACCACTCCTACAGAAATCGAGCTTTGCAGAGAGAAGAGCTCACCATACTATCACTATCGGTCATGCCTCAGCCTTGGACACTAAGAAAATCCGAGTCACGGTAGCCATCGAGAACCAGCCTTGCCACATGGAGGTCGACTCAGGATTATCCCTCTCGATGGTGTCCTGGAAGACACTCAAGCAACTCATCCCCACAATTCAATGCCAAGATCTATGCTCCCAACGCCTCATCCTCAAGGATTACCAAGGGAATCGAATCCCTGTCGGTTCCTGCCGAGTCCGAGTCTCCTTCAAGAAGCACACAGCATATTTACCTTTAACGGTCATCGAAAGAGATAGGCCTAGTCTACTAGGCCTCCAATTGTTCACGCCACTCGGCATTGAAGTGGCCGGCATAAACCGAGTCAGCGGTGGAGACTGGGAGGAAGACCTTATCTCTGAGTTCAGGGACATCTTCGCGGACAGCTTAGGCGAGTACAAGGGGACCCTGATTTCATTCAGCCTAGATCCAAAAGTAGCTCCCATTCGCCTAAAGCCCCGTGGAGTTCCGTTTGCCTTAAAATCGAAAATCGATGAACAACTCGACAAACTGATAGCTCAGGGGGTGATCGAGCCCATCGATCACTCCCCTTGGGAAACTCCTATTGTAACACTCATTTAGCCAGACGGGTCAATCCGAATTTGTGGGGACTACCGGGCCACTCTGAACGATGCCCTGCAGCAGAACGCATATCCAGTTCTGGTGGTGCAGCATCTCCTCCATTCCCTGGGGGGCGGGAAAGTCTTCGCTAAATTAGATATAGCTCAGGCATATCAGCAATTACCAGTAGATGAAAAAACGGCACAGGCCGAAACTAATGGAACGCACTGAGGTGCCTTGAAATGTACCCGGTTGCAATTCGGAGTTAGTGTAGCCCCGGGGATTTTTCAGAGCCTTATGGAAAGGTTATTGCAAGGAATTAAGGGCGTGGTCCCCTATTTTGACGATGTGTCAATTGCAGCCCCTACAAAAAAAATCTTACAGGACCGGTTAAAATTAGTCCTAAAAAAATTCCAAAAGGCCGGTCTTAAAGTTAAAAAAAACAAATGTAAATTGTGTACTGACAGTGTTGAGTTTTTAGGGTGCCTGATTGATAGCCAGGGCATTCACCCTACCGAAAGTAAACTAAAAGCAATAAAAAATGCTCCCAGGCCACGAAACAAGGCCGATCTCCAGGAGTTCCTAGGCCTCATCAATTTTTATAATGTATTTTTACCACACAAAGCAACGGTCGCTGAACCGTTACACCGGTTGTTAGATAAGAAAGCAAATTGGCTGTGGGGTTATTGTGAAGAACAGGCATTCCAAAATGTTAAAAAACTGCTCACTTCTGACTCTGTACTCATGCAGTATAACGAGACCTTGCTGTTAGTTATAACCTGTGATGCATCGCCTTTCGGGGTGGGCGCCATTTTGAGCCATGTACTGCCTAATGGGAACGAAGTCCCTGTTGCATATTTTTCAAAGACTCTTTCAAAAGCTGAGTGAAACTATGGACAAATTGATGAAGAAGCCCTCGCAATTGTCTCAGCTGTGAAAAGATTCCACAAATATGTGTATGGCCGGGCTTTTACAATTGTGACTGACCACAAACCATAATTGAGGATAATAGCCGGAGATAAGCCGACTCCCCACATATTATCCCCTAGGATGACCCGATGGTCAGAATTCTTAGCTGCTTATAACTATCGGCTGCAATACTGCCCGGGGAAGGCCATTCCCCACACCGATGCATTGAGCCGAGCACCGCTTCCAGAGACTCTCGACGGTCCTGCACCAATGGCAACCATGTTGCAAATCGAGGCACTCAGATCGAGCCACTAACCACCCGAGATATCGCGAGAGAAACCAAACACGACCACACCCTAGCACGAGTCCTAAGCTGGGTAGAACGCGGATGGCCATTGGACCAGCTATCAGATGACTTCACACCATTCAAGACTCGACAAACCGAGCTCTTCTCCCAGATAGGCTGTGTCATCTGGGGCGATAGAGTCGTTATCCCAGAATGACTCCAGAAAGCGCTGCTGAGAACCTTGCACGATGGCCACCCCGGCATCGTGCGAATGAAAGCCCTTGCGTGAAGATACGCATGGTGGCCGGGCATTGACAAGCAAATCGAACAGTGGGTTAAAGCTTGTCCCAAATTCCAAGAAGTCAGCAACGCCCCACCAAAAGCCATGCCTACTGAATGGGAGACACCACGTGGACCCTGGTCCCGAATTCACCTGGACTTCGCGGGGCCAACCAAAGGCCACACCCTGCTGCTTACCGTCGACGCCTACTCAAATTGGCTCGAAATCCATCGCATGATGACTACGACCTCCGAAGCGGTTATCAAAATCTTAAACAGACTCTTTGCAACCCACGGATTACCAGACGTCCTGGTATCCAATAACAGCCCTCAATTTACCGCACTAGCGTTCGAGCAGTACCTCGCTGACCGCAGCATTCAACATGCGCTCACCTCGCCTGCGCACCCTGCAACCAATGTCAAAGCAGAACGCATGGTCCAATTTATGAAGAAAACCTTGCAGAAAGTAGACTATGACAACATTGACGACAAGGTCAATCAAATCCTCTTCTTGCAACACATCACCCCACATAGCGTCACCAACAAAACTCCCGCTGAACTGCTAATGGGAAGGAAGCTCCGCTCCCACCTCGACCGGTTTCACCCAGCTTACAAACCGGAGAAACCACTAGGATCCAGCGGCCGCTGTCGCACCTTCCAGGTAGGAGACTTGGTATACGCTAAAAACCTATCGGGCGACCCGTTGTGGGTGGAAGCGACAGTAGTACGTGTAACCGGCCCCAGATCCTACCTTGTACAATGCCTTGACGATAAACTTTGGAAACGTCATATCGATCAATTACGATCGCGGCTTCCAGCGGCCAGTCCGAAAACCCCCTATGACCAAACTGAGGGGGGGGAGGTACGGAAGAAGATGAATTCCTAGAAAACCCATGCAAAGGAAACAATGGGTTGATAGAAGATAGGAGCCGGAGGGAGAAACGGTTGCACCTCAGGGAATTGCAGAGAATGTGGGCAACGACGTAGAAGTGAACTCTGAACCAGAAACAGCCCCACTGCCAAACAACGATCTACCTCAGTGTGATTGCAGCCAGCTGATACAATGGAAATCAAAGAGACTAATAAAACAACCGTCCTACCTAAGGGACTATGTAACTGCGCCCTGCAAATAAGAAGCCAGGGGGGAAGGGGTGTTGTGTATGCATAAAAATTAATAAAGTGAGAGCTTGGAGTAAGTGCAGGGTTCTGGCCCTGCACTTCTGATTGGCTGTTAAGTGGCCAGAGCGGATTGGCCCGTTCCGGGGAATCCGATTGGCCCTTAACAGAGAGTTCCTATTGGTTATAAGAGCTAGCACTCCTAGCTCGTTATCGGTTAAAAGTTACAGGGTTTGCCTATATAAGGCGGGTTTAACTGCTATTGAATTGAGGAAGACACAATGTAAATAAAGAGCTGAAGTTCACCGTTCAGAGGCTTGTCTCCATTCTTTCACGCCCATGCTCAAAACATAACACTACTAATTTTCTGGATTTGTAATCACAAGGATCACATATTCTTAATTTGATATTTCCATCTTGAGCCACATCTGAATGAGGAAGACAAGAATCATCACCACTGGATCCTAAGAGGGAAAAGGTGTGTACTTTTTTTCATTCATGAAAGGAGTTACAATTATTTGATATATCAAGTGGCTATATCATGACCTCTATAATGTTCAGGAAAAAAAGAAGTCTGAATAAAAGTTATCTCTAAGGATTAAAAGCCTAACAGACACAAATACATTTTCTCTTCTGCTTTTAATGTAGCCTCTGAGATCATTTGTTTATGAGCCATTTCACCCCCAACTGTTCTCCCTGAAGCGAGTTGATTTCTTTTCAAAGATGTTGCAGGGATTTAAATCCCAGCCACTATTTTGCTCTAAATTATGCACAGCTACCCAGTGTGGCTTTTTTTTTCTCTGTTGTTGCTGTGAGCCTGCAGATAGGGCCATATGTATGTAATGTATGTATGTATGTATGTATGTATGTATGTATGTATGTATGTATGCATGCATATATGTATGTATTAAAAAGAAGTGATCATCTTAGTTGATAAATAAGAAATATCATTAGTCCCAGATATACGTCTTGGCAGCCTTTCCATAATCTAGCTTGTATATATTGCAAAAATTCTTGTGTCTGTTTGATACTTTGCATGTTTAGTTTGGCAAAATGTTGTATCATTTTTGTTGTTTAGCTTCTAAGTAATGTGTGACTCTTCACAATCCCATGGACCACAGCACACCAGGCCTCCCTGTCCTCCACTGTCTCCTGGAGTTTGCCCAAATTCATGTTCATTGCACCGATGGCACCATCTAACTATCTCTCATCCTCTGCTCTCCCCTTCTCCTTTTGCCTTCAATTTTTCGCAGCATCAGGTTTTTTTTAAAGGGTCCTCTCTTTTCACTTGGTAATCAAAGTATCTGAGCTTCAGCTTCAGTATCTGTCCTTCCAAAGAACAGTCAAGGTCAATTTCCTTTAGGGTTGACTGATTTGAACTCCTTGCAGTCCAAGACCCACTCAAGAGTCTTCTCCAACACCACAATTTGAAAATATATTGCATCATAGGGCAAAACCTTATCAACAACAAAAGTACTTCAAATAGCCTAAACTTACAGAATGCCAGAACCCATTGCTTCCAAGAGAATGAAGTTTGGGGGCGGGGATTGCAGTTATAGTGCCACTGGGCTGCTGTTATTCAGAACTGCTGCCACAGCTGCAGTTCCATGACCCTCATTTTCAATACTCAATGAAGTTTGCCACAAGTTGATGGGGAAGCAGGATGGGGAAGCTCCTTGTCACTTTCCCACTTCTCACAAGTCTGCTGTTTGTTTCCATCTTCTCAGTTCCTGGCTTTATGTGTATTGGTTTTTAAGGCTTCGTCTTGTGCAGCCACAATCAGAGAGTCAGTATGGTCTAGTGGTTAAGGCACCGAGCTAGAAAGCAAGAGACCGTGACCAGGAGTTCAAGTTCCACCTTGGCCATGAAAGCCAGTAGATAATCCAGCCAGAGACTCTCTGATTTGTTGTTGTGGAGGAAATAGTTGGTGGAAGGCATGCCACATATGTTCACTGGCTTATTTGTAAAAATAAAAAAGATAAGATAAAAATAATAAATATACATTAGTCCCCTGCCTCTTTCTTCAATTTTCTGTCTCTTAGCCATTGCCAGGTCTTGTTATTCGCTTTGCTGGCTAGATTTTTTTAAATGTACTGGTCATGTACTTGGCTATGTACTTGACTATGCAATATTATATTGTCTCATAGGTAACATCCATTAAATTCAAATATACATATTTATAGATAAATGTTTGTAAATAGCCACAGCTATAGACAATCTACTTTGATGCTTAAGCTTTCCTCATGACAAACAACAAGTTGTCATTGTGCTGTTCTTATTCCATTGCCATCTTCTCCACTATTCAAATGATGAGCTATGGTTGATTAAAACCCTAGCAATCAGAGACAGACCATATACACAGTAATTCCTTTTAAATAAATATTTTTAGCCTTAGGTTTTTGTTTATTTTTACTGCTGGCAGGATGAAATGTGAAATATATCAAGTCTTGCTTAAATTGATT
This sequence comes from Hydrophis major, assembly GCA_033807585.1. Taxonomy (NCBI): domain Eukaryota; kingdom Metazoa; phylum Chordata; class Lepidosauria; order Squamata; family Elapidae; genus Hydrophis; species Hydrophis major. Next base: position 110,192,057 of record CM066328.1, on the reverse strand, counting down.
ATTTCCCTTTTTCCCTGGAAATATCAAAAAATGAAATTAAAAAACAAATGTCATACTCTAGAGATTTGAATAAGATACATTTAGCCTTAGGTAGCTTATGCTGTAGTTGACACAATTGTCCTCATTTGCAGAGATTCACCAACAGCATGATAACTCCTTCTGAAAGAAGTGGAATCTCTTTGTAATATGTCCTCCCCCTCTTCCCTTTTTATGGGAAAAGATGAAAAGGTTTACAACCAAGGTGCATCGCATTAGGATGCAAAGAAGGTGAGTAGGATTAATTATATTCTTTTTTTCATGAAACAGTCCACAGTCATTTATGGTAGGTGATATGTTAAATGGTGAGATGTTAAAGAAAAAAGGAATTATTCATATGGGAGTCTCCACTACTAGAGGTGATACTGGTCACCAGTTGAAAAAATAAGATCTACTTTTCAGTATGGATTTCCTAGAGACTGACATGGTGCAAAAAAAGGAATGTTGTACCATGTAGTCCTTTCTTGTCCTCAATCAAGGCCTTTCTAGCATTATCCTTATGCTGACATGCTATTTTTATTTCTCTATAGACTTCATAACTATTTTTCTAAGGAGGTTAAATATTGCAGATATTTTTTTTCATACCCTTTTAGTGCACACATATTGGCCTCTTGACAAACCCACTCTATTAGCTGAATAATTATCATTCCACCATATGTCAGTAAAAAAATGAAGTGCCCTTCACCCTTGCATACTGGTAAAATGCCTTCTGCTGAAGTGTAATTATAAAGAGGCAAAACAGATATGAAGTGTATTCCCTGGATCAATTCTTCAATGACTGCTGATCTGATTCTGTGCTGTCCAATCACAGCTTGATCAGAATGGGAACAGAGGGAAAAAGAAATACAAGTGCTTATATTTGTGCGCCTTCCTCAATTCCAATTTCCTAAGAATGTATGCACTTTGCTTCTTCCTAAGGACTTGCCTTTCTTCTCCCCTCTTAAAGTCATCCGTTCTTCACAAAAAAAATAAATAAAAAAAAATAAAAGTTAAGATGGAGAAAAGTATCATTAGTTAAAAAGTTGAAGTAAATTACCATTTATTTGTCTTGCATAAATGAAGTGAGAAGGCGAACATCTCATATAAATACCCAAGACTTTTGAATTGGTGGTTCTGGCTTTCTGGAAAGAAGCAACAAGCAAATAAAATGTTGAGCAGGAAAGGATGGGACAATAGTGAGAGAAACTTGCTCCAATATGGATGACTGCATATGTCATTGACCCTTCAAACATTTCACCCAGTAATTTTGTGCAAGAGGATAAAATAAAAGGACCACTGAAACCCCATTTGCTGGTCCGATTCCTATTTTATGTGTTCTGTAGACTTTAAAGTATAAAGGCACAATTCTGAATTGAACTTAGAGAAGCACTATAAATGATAACACACAGTCATAATGCACTTAATATCTTTGTGGAGGGGATTTAGAAAAAACTGGAGATCCTACTGGGAATGAATTTGAATATTTTGCTTTCAGCACATTCATGGTGGGATGAATGCTAACCAAAATAAAACCCAACTATCTTACTTTCCCAAGCCCCCCCCCCAAAAAAAAGGTGATGCAGAGTTCTTCTTTCTACAATCTATTAGACAGACACATTTGTCAAGTATTTTTTTAAAGAAAACCAATGCACTTACACCTTTTTGAAAAATATAGGTTTTCTTCCAAGAGCTAGAATTACTATGATTTCTTTCTTAATTTATGTAACGTGTACTGTTTTAAACTGAGGCTATCACAGGTTTACTGTTACATTTGCTTTAATAGAGTTGTATTTTGTTTATATTAATCTTATTTCATTGAGTAAGGCATATTGGTCAGTAACATTTTGTAAAATGACTTACTATTCTTCTTGTTGCTATTGAGGTATGTAATTAACTAAATTACTAAATGCAGTCATTCCTTTAATCGCCTCTTCCTTTCTTTGGATATGAGCTTCATTTTATTCTATTTTACTTTACATTTTATTTCATTTCTTTATAGGTTAGCCATCATGTCCCTTGGCAAGGAAAGGCACTCAAAATGACTCACAGTTATATGTTATGAAATAACAAAGTGGTGGTGGGGAATCCAGACACAAAGCCAAATTACCCATTTATGTCACCATAATAAAATACCTAGCAAGATCCTGGTGACTTGCTAAGTCACCCATCAAGTAAATAAACTAAGCTTTTATGCTTTGTTTCATTCTTGCTTCGGCTTAGATGATTTTGTACAAAGCTGGGCAATGTGATAGCACTGTATTAAGAACAAATAATTCTTTGTCTTTTTTTTTCTCCTGTTCAAAGCCACAAAATATATGATCAAACAGAGCTGGCAGGAATAGTCTCAGACTACTTATTAACTACTGAGATGATTTGCCAGCTTTGGCATACGGAGCACCAGTAGAACACTGAGCCTTTCCCCTCAAGTATCTGGCAAAAGGGAAAGCTTCATATGTGCAGGCAGAACTGCTCTGCCGTATTAAGGGCACTGACAGCATCATTTCCTGCCAGGATTTACCTAGGCTCCTCTCTAGTCCATGTGGAGTAATAACCAAATCCATTAAATGGCGTGCCAGAAGAACACCGTTTGTTCATTGCTCTGTGCATCTGGGATGTTTAGAAAGGGTGGCTTCCAGGCATACTTGTTTCTCAGCAGCTCTGATTTTAAAATTAAAGGGATTCACTAAAAGATTTTTTTCCTCTCCCCCATCAGGAGAAGTTCCTTGAGAGACGCTACATGTGAACTACGCTGAGGAAACATCTAAAATAAATTCTTAGAAATAAAATATTGCATGAAGGTAGCAGTGTGCCACAAAAGGATGCAAGGTGTAAACTATCCTGCCTTTTACTGCTTTCCATTTCTCATAGAAATGAGATCAGAGATTTGGACAGCACTGCCATGCTGTCTCCAATTGTTCAACTGACAATGTTGGCCAACCAAAGCAATTCCACTTTGGAAACGAGTAAGATTTATTTCCGTTATCAATGAACGAAGGCTTGATGTCGATATTTCTTTTAAAAAACCATTTTTTTCTTTTTTCTTTTTCAAAAAAAGAAACCCTCTCAAAATGATGATTATTATAGGATTCCCAGTAGTGGTGGGATTCAATTTTTTTACTACCAGTTCTGTGGGCATGACTTTGGTGGGCATGGCAGGGGAAGGATACTGTAACATCTCCAGTCAGAACCTGCTAAATACCACCTCTGGTATTGTCAAATTCAAATTTTATTTCAGTCAATGACCATGCACAAAAACCAAAGGCAAATGTATGCACCAAACTGACATCAGAATGAGGTAACACCTGAGCAGATTTAAGAAGCTCATATTAATAATTCCTTTAATGAATGAATCAAGGAACATGACACATTATTCAAAATAAACTTCATAAATTTCAAGGTGATTTAAACTAGCTGAACAAATAAATAAATAAATAAATAAATAAATAAATAAATAAATAAATAAATAAATAAATAAATAAATAAATAAATAAATAAATAAATAATTACAGAAGGAGATAAGCATACATCCTTATGGTGGTTGCAATCGAACAGAATATGGGCTATTCATTCTGTATCCCAGAGTCATATCTACTGTGTATAGCTTCTTCAAATATAGTAGCTTCATGTATCTCCCCCAGGAGAATACTAAATGGAATGGATTGGAAAATTCTAAATATATTGTTCTTCAGCATTTAGGGTGAGATGATATAGGTACAGGTAGTCCTCAAGATATGACCATTTATTTAAACAACAGTTCAAAGTGAAAAATAATGACTTGTGACAGTTCTTCCACTTACAACTGTTGCAGCATCCCCATGGTCACTTGATCAAAATTCAGGTGTTTGGTAGCCACTATGTATTTGTAATGTTTGCAATGTCCTGGGATCATGTGATTGCCATTTTTGTCTTTCCTAGCTGGCTTTTGGCAAGCAAAGTTAGTGGTCAAAGCCACTTAACAATTGCATGATTCACTTATCATGATAGAACATAAAATTGGGTGCAACTCACTTACTGACTGTATCACTTGTGGTGGACAAAACAGATTTTTATTCTGCTCTTATTAAATTGGGGAGCCTTTGACTAATAAGTGATTTTGTTGACTGAATCTAAAGAGAAGTCATATTGGAGCAATTTCTTCTCTAGCATGTCTTTCCAAAAGGAAAATATTTTGTCTTTCAAAAAACAAAACAGGTGCCAAGTTCTGTTTCCAGAATAGGAATTTAAGGAAAGGTTAATGTTTTAGGTTTACTAGAAAAGAAAATTGTGTAATCAGAAAGTCCATTGCTTCATATTCCACTAATGTAAATTCAGCTACAGTTAGATGTTATGACAACCATGTCAAGGGAAAGTTTGTATTCAAATAGTAAAACATGGTAATTCCTATCTTCTATTCTTGTTTGTGATCCTACACTGTATGGTTTTGTTTTTATGGATGGTTTTTAATGTATCAGTCTGTAATGATATTAAAAGTATTATTTATTAAAATGTATGTGATGGGAAGCTTTGATGCATACTGACTTTTTAGTTGGTTTGTTAATCTTTCACTTATACATGATATGCCATTAATTCTTGCTTTCTTTAGCCTTCTTGTGAAACCTTTTATTTATAAGATTTATGAGTTGCCCTATAGCTAATAGTTTTATGGGCAAGATACAGATACAATACAAAAGGTGAAATCCAAGATTTATGCAACTTAAGTCAGAGATGTTTCCATACAATCAGGATAACTGGAAGTTTGCAAACAAAACCACCTGATTTAAAACAGTGTATGAACCTATTTGTTGCAGAAATTAACAGACAGATGCAAGACACATTTTTCCTCATCTCTGACCTTTCAGTATGTGCCTATGTGTGTACATTAAAAGCTAGCCAATGTCACCATCCATTCTCCACAAACCTCCCTGATGACTAGCAAGAAAACCTTTATCTTAACTTTATTGCAAGATCTGATTAATTGATTTGCTCCTTTATAGAAGTTAATAGATTAGTTGTCAGCCAGCAGAAAAGGCAATAATGTAATACTTTACAAAAGCTGTGACACATCTGCTCAATGCTGCATATGGGGAAGCATTGCAGGTGAGAACAGATAATAACTAGATGAGCAATGGGAAGGTCAGCAGAGGCTCAGGAAATGATAGCATTGAATTAAAAAGGAGTTTGAGTGTTTTTCAGATAAAATAATTTTAATCCCCCCATATGTAGGCTGATTGCTCCAATTAATACACTGGCATTTAAACTTTTGAGTTCAAGTGGTTGGTGATTACTCAATAGGGTGTCCTACAGATAGCAATCAATTGCTTTAAAGTCAGCTTAGGTACTTATATCTAAAAAGGGATTTGGGAAAATGATTATAGACATAAGTATAACATGAAGGTTTATACTGAACTATCATTATATCAAAATAGAAATCTACCTGGTTTGGACTGTAGGTCTGGCAGCTTCTCTTAAAATGCCTTAAAAATAAATTAAAACAAATTAGAAATTATTCATATATTTATTCATGCAATCTTCATTGCAAAGAAGAAACTTGTGCAAGCTTTAATACAACCAAATGAATTTGAAAGAAAATGTGGCAGCCAATGTGAGTGGCTATCCCACAGAGCAAGCTCTAGGAAATAAATCATTTCTGAAAATTCTTCATTCTTCTGCACTGAATTTCCCCAGAAAGATGTCAAAGTTATTGTGTGATGTAGATGTGGCAAACAGGATTGCGAGTGCTGGCTGTTTTTTTTTTAATTTAGTAAATTTTATTTAGTTTTCAAAATTTAAAAACATAAAATAAAACTTTATACACCATTATATCAACATCAAGACATCTTTTACATTTCCTTATCATCTTTCTAAATACATATTTCTTTCATTATACAATTTCAAATTAATATATAAATAAATATAGATAGATATGAATATAGATATAAGTATTTACATAATATCTTATTCTTTTGATTTCTTTTTATTCTTAAACCATTCATACCAGGTGTTGTGAATGAATAAATGTGCAATAAAGTTATCTAGAGCTTGAAGTCAAGTGCAGGGTTCTGGCCCGCACTTCTGATTGGCTGTTAAATGGTGAGATCAGATTGGTCCATTCAGGAGAGTCTGATTGGTCATTAACGAGCCGTTCTCATTGGTCAAAGGAGCTAGCGCTCCCAGGTTTTCATTGGTTGAATAGTTAATAAGTTGCCTATATAAGGAAGGCTATAGCAGCCATCCAGTTTGAGCTGTCACACCATGTAAATAAAGAGTTGAAGTTCACTGTTTCACTGGCTCGTCTCCATTCTTCGCGCCCATGCTCCACACTTAACACTGGCGATGAAAATGGGATGTGGAGATGTCAGAGCTGACTGAGCAATGAAAAAGATAACCAAGCACGTGGCTGAAAACGCACATGTCCGGCGGCGTCATACCACCCGCTCCACTTGACCCAGCGCAAGAAGATTGGGAGTCCTACATGGATGGTTTCCAAATGTTCTTGGAAACCAATAATTTGAAGGATGCCACAACCGGGAAGAAACGGGCGGTATTCCTAATGCATTGCGGGCCGACCGTATTCAAGATGGCCAAGGCACTAGCAAAACTGGCTGAAGTGAAGGCTATGGACTGGGACATCCTCGAACCCCTACTGAGGGCCCACTATGCACCGACCGTACCAACACTCGTAAGGCGGCACGAGTTCTACCAAAGAAACCAGCGGAAAGGAGAGAGCATTGCCGATTTCGTTGCAACTTGGGAGGCCTCTGCGGGTTCGCCAATCTGGAAGAGGCTTTGAGAGACCGAATAGTTCTGGGATTAGATGCGCTAAACGTGCAGAGCAACCTGATGGTGAAAAGCGACATTAGCCTTGCAAATGCCATTGCTGATGCTTCTGCAGCAGAAGCAACCAGGAAGTCGGCTGCCCAACTGCGCCGCAACCGCGCTCCAGTGCACCAACCGACTGGCGACATTTCACCTAAGTCAGAAGGAAAGCTTTTGACTGCCCACCACGAGGACCTCTCTTCATCGTCAGACAGCGACGAAGAAGAGGTCCATCGACTGCGGTCCGATCAGGACCATTACCCGAAGTCCCAACACCCATGCACTGGCTGTGGGGCCAACCATTCCCGGTCCGAATGCAAATTCCGTGACGTGCTCTGCCATGAGTGCGGGAAACGAGGCCATATCGGACAGGTCTGTAGAAGCCTCCTAGGACCCAGCCAGACCTCGAATGGGGCTAACTATCACCAATTGACAGGAAACCATCCTGTAAGGTGAGAACCAGTAAACCACTCCTGCAGAAACCGAACCATAAATCGCCCAATGAAGCGAGAAGAGGCTCACCAAACTATCACTATCGGTCACGCCTCTTCATTGGATGCCAAGAAAATCCGAATTAAAGTGGCCATCGAAAATCAGCCCTGCCAAATGGAAGTCAACTTGGGATCGTCTCTCTCGATGGTTTCTTGGAAGACCCTCAAGCAACTCATCCCTACCATCCGGCAACAAGATCTCCGTTCGCAAAGACTCATACTTAAAGACTATCAGGGGAATATGATTCCAGTCGTAGGATCCAGTCCAGTCCGGGTCTCATTCAAAAACCGCACAGCGTACTTACCCCTGACTGTGATCGACAAGGACCGGCCTAGCCTGTTAGGCCTCCAATGGTTCGCGCCACTCGGCATTGAAGTAGCAGGCATTAACCGAATCGGCGGCAGTGACTGGGAGGAGGACCTCGTCCATGAATTCAGGGACATCTTCGCAGAAAAGCTAGGCGAGTACAAGGGGACCCCGATATCATTTAACCTTAATCCAAAAATAGCTCCCATTCGCCTTAAGCCTCGTCGAGTTCCATTTGCCCTAAAACCGAAAATCGACGAACAGCTTGATAAGTTAATAGCCCAGGGAGTGTTAGAGCCAACCGATCACTCTCCCTGGGAGACCCCAATTGTGACACCCATTAAGCCGGATGGTTCGATTAGAATTTGTGGGGACTACCGAGCCACCCTGAACCATGCCCTGCAGCAAAATGCATATCCGGTACCGGTGGTGCAACACCTCCTCCATTCCCTGGGGGGAAGAAAAGTCTTCGCTAAACTAGACTTAGCTCAGGCATATCAACAACTGCCGGTTGATGAAAAAACGGCACAGGCACAGACGATCGTGACGCACCGAGGTGCCTTTAAATGTACACGGCTCCAATTCGGAGTGAGTGTAGCCCCGGGGATCTTTCAGAGCCTGATGGAAAGACTATTACAAGGGATTAAAGGTGTTGTCCCCTACTTTGATGATGTGTTAATTGCTGCCCCTACTTCAAAAATTTTACAGGATCGTTTAAGATTGGTTCTCCAGAAATTCAAAGACGCAGGCCTTAAAGTAAAGAAAAATAAGTGAAAGCTGTGTACAGATCGTGTCGAATTTTTAGGGTATCTAATTGGCAGTCAGGGCATTCACCCTACTGATAGCAAATTGAGAGCAATAAAAAACACTCCCAGACCCCGGAATAAGGCCGACCTCCAGGCGTTTCTAGGCCTTATCAATTTTTACAACGTATTCCTGCCGCACAAGGCGACTGTCAGGATGCGCTCCTTTTAGATCCCAAGAAAGAAATACTCAGACTCCATGGGTAGAGCAAAGTTATCCTTTTACTGGGAAATAAAGTGGTAGCTACAAAGCAATTCCGAAACTGAGAAATTGGCGGGTAGAATGCATATACAAAGAAATAGATTTGTCCCTACCCCCCAAAGTTCAAATGATTCTTCCAATTAAAACTTTTGAGACGGCTCATGTGGTCATCTTCAGATGGTGATGAGACGTCTTGTCAAATGACCTTGACATATTTTGATAAAAGTTCGCAGTTGCGCAAAAGAGGAAAAGATAGCCAGGAAACAGAAAGTTAAAGACAAGAATCCCCCCTCCCCTTGCTAGCCCAGCAAGGAATGCAAACACCTCCAGCTCTCTTTCCATATAAAATCCCCCCTCCCACCGTTGCCATGACAGCCGAGAGAAATAATGAAATAATAGCAGATAGTCAGGAAGGGGAAGCTATCTTGAGGCTGACATTCGGACCCCCTAGAAAAAGGACATAAGTCCCTGAAAGAAAAACAAAATAGTTACATGTTAACATTTATGTACATTTCTATGGTTTATCAGGATATTTGGCATGAAATTTCTTTAAAAGTTCAGGAGCCCTAAGGTCCTTTTCATTTACCCACTCAGAATGGGAAGGAGGAAAATGTTTCCAAGCTACAAGGTATTGGGTACGACCCCTCCATTTTCTAGAGTCCAAAATTTCTTTAATTTTGAAATGTTGTTCTCCCTCAATCAATATTGGCACAGGGGGATCAGATTGGATTGGTCTCAAGGCACAGGTACGTTCTGGTTTCAACAAACTAACATGAAAAACAGGATGAATACGACGAAGAGTCTTTGGTAAAGTCAGTTGGACAGTTACAGGATTTATAATCCTCTCAATGGGGAAAGGTCCTACATACTTAGGACCCAATTTCTTTGATTTTTGAGTAGTTTGTAAATATTTGGTCGAAAGAAATACTTTATCGCCCACTTGATATGACATCTGTGGAGCTCGCTTTTTGTCAGCAAATTTCTTATGAGATTGGTGCGCCTCATCCAAAGCTTTGCGAACAATTGGCCAATTAAATTGAAGTTGAGATATCCAATCACTCAATGACTGGACAGTTGGGTTTTCACCAGGCAGTTCAGGTATGGGTACAAAATCTTGCCCCGTTGCTATTTTGAAAGGAGTGAACCCCGTACTACTGTGAACAGAGTACGCCACTTCCGCAAAAGGTAACAGATCCACCCAGTTGTCTTGTTGAAAATTTATGTAGCATCGGAGGTATTGCTCTAGTACCCCGTTAGTTCTCTCGCAGGCTCCATTAGTTTGGGGATGGTGGGCGGAGCTTAAGCTTTGGGTGGAGCCTATTAACTTCAGAAATTCCCTCCAGAAATTAGAGGTAAATTGGACTCCTCGATCAGAGACTACACGTTCAGGTACACCATGCAATCGGTAAACGTGAAGAATGAAGAGTCTGGCTAAGGTCTTCGCCGAAGGGATCTTTGAGCAAGGAATGAAATGAGCTTGTTTGGAAAACAAGTCAGTCACTACCCAAATGACCGTGTGTCCACTGCTTTCAGGTAGATCTACTATAAAATCCATGGAAATTTCCTTCCAAGGGGCAGTTGGTCTGGCCACATTCTGTAACAGTCCTGGTGGCTTACCCGGCGGTCTTTTTGCTGAGGCGCAAATCGGACAACTCGCCACATAAGTCTCAATGTCCTTTTTCAAGGAAGGCCACCAAAACTGTCGTTTTACCAAATGCAAGGTCTTCACAAAACCAAAATGACCAGCCACTTTGGAATCATGGGTTTGTTGCAATACATGGCTTCTCAGGTTTTGTGGAACATACAATTTCGCCCCCATCCAGGCTAGGCCATCTCGAATGGTGCAGTTATTCGCATTTGCCAGAAACCATTCATCTGTCTTCAAAGCCTCCTTAAACTGTTCCATCATATCAGTGGGTAGATCTCTCTCCTGGTTTCTTTTCTGTGCGCGGGTAACAACAGGGGCAGCCAGTTGTGTAGTGGATATGATTGGCCTAATCACTTCTTTTCGGATACTGTTGTATTGAGGCATTCTAGACAAAGCATCTGCCATAAAATTTTTTCCCCCCGGGATATATTTCAAGGAGAAGTTGAATCGCTTGAAGAACTGAGCCCACCTAACTTGTTTAGGGGAGAGTTTCCGGGGGGTCTTTAAAGCTTCTAAGTTTTTATGATCAGTCCACACTTCAAATGGGTGTTTTGCACCTTCCAGAAAATGCCTCCAAGCTAATAAAGCCCAACGGACTGCAAATGCTTCTTTCTCCCAAACGGCCCATCTCCTCTCAGTCTCAGTGAATTTACGAGAAGTGTAAGCGCATGGTTGTAGTGTTCCCTTCTCGTTCAATTGGAGTAAGACCGCCCCCACTGCTACATCGCTTGCATCAGCTTGGATCACGAAAGGGGCGTCCATGTCAGGGTGTTTCAGTATTGGTTCTGCAGCAAAAAGTCTCTTAAGTTTTTCAAATGCAGCTTGGCACTCCATAGTCCAATTCAATGGTTGACTGGGCTTTGGTTTCAATTCCCCCTTTGTTTTTAGGAGGTTGGTGATGGGCATGGCTATTTTTGTGAAAGACGGGATGAATTGGCGGTAAAAATTTGCAAATCCCAGAAAACTTTGAAGCTGTTTACGAGTTTTCAGTGGGGCCCATTCCAAAACGGCTCGCACCTTTTCTGGATCCATTTCAATGCCTTCGGGGGAGATACGATATCCCAAGTAGTCGATTTTTTCTTGATGGAACTCACATTTGGATAATTTGGCGTATAGTTTGGCGGCCCTCAGCTTGTGTAACACAGAGCGTACCAACTTTACGTGGTCGTTTCTTGTCTCCGTGTAGATAAGAATATCATCAAGGTATACTAGAACACCTTTGTACAAATGTTCGTGAAGCACTTGATTGATCAATTGCATGAAAACAGCAGGCGCCCCCTGTAAGCCAAAAGGGAGAACATTGAACTGGAAACACCCCATTGGGCAGTTGAATGCAGTCTTCCACTCGTCTCCCTCCTTTATCCGGATCCGGTAGTATGCCTCTCTCAAGTCCAGCTTTGTGAAAATTTTCCCCTTTGCCAGGTGGGCTAACATGTCCTTCATCAGAGGGAGGGGGTACATATTCTCTACGGATACTGCGTTCAGGTTTCTATAATCAACTACCAGACGTTTGGAGCCATCTTTCTTCTCGCGGAACATCACAGGGGCCGCTACTCGAGGTCTGGCAGGCGTGATGAAACCTCGTTCCAAGTTCTTGTCAATAAACGCCCTCAATTCCTCCAACTCCCCCAGTGTCATCGGATACATCTTCGGTTTCGGGAGCGTCACCCCCGGCAGGAATTCAATGCTACAATTGGTCGACCGATGGGGGGGGAGTTCGTCGGAAGCCTCTTCACTAAACACCTCTCTTAAGTCCCAATACTCCTTCGGGATTTTCTCCTCTCCTTCCACGTGTTCGGCACCCGTAGAAGCTATCTCGGCGAGTGCCTGGGACTTCGGATGGGATTCCTCCTCCCCTTCCGGGTAGGGTTGCTCCTCCCCTTCCGGTGGCCGATCGGTGCGGATGCGTATCCACCCCTCTCTCCAATTTACATGGGGATTCCACTTCCGAAGCCATGGTAATCCCAATATTAGAGATTGTTCCATCCCAGGGGCCACAATAAAACACAGGATCTCATGATGGTTTCCCATGGTCATCTCTAGGGGTTCGGTTACAAAACATGCGGGGCAACCTCCCGCCACCGACCCATCCAGTTGGCAAAAGGATATGGGCGTTTTTAGAGTTCTCAGTCCAATGCCCATCCCCTTAACCACTTTCATGTTAATTACACACCTTGTGCACCCCGAGTCCAGTAAGGCCATCATCACTCCCTCAGTCCCCGAGGTGGGCTGCCTTAACTTTATTGGGATGGTCATGGGCCCTTGATTAGGACTTACCAGGACGTCATCTTCCGAATCTGTCTCGTTCTCGTCGAGTGGGGTTGGAGGTCCCAGCTCCTCTCCCGCCGAAAGGGCGACCTCTACAACCTCTCCTGTCTTCAGCCCGGTCTCGCGGGGTTTGGTTGAGGGGTTTTTTGGCCTTCTTCCGGGGTCCCGCGCTTTCGGTGGGTTCACCTTTACTCGACAATCCACCATCCGGTGGCCCTCCTTTCCACAACGGAAACATGCCGTGGTTTTTGCTCCTGCCGCCATCCCTCTCGGTTGGGGTCCTGAGGTCTCCCGGAGATGGGGAGGAAGCGGTCTTCTCCAGGCGGGACCTCCTCTGCGTCTGTTTCTGGCTAGATCAATGTCCACCTCTTCCGCCAGCAAGTACCATGACTGTAACTCACGTGGATCCCTTCTGGAGATGCACGTGTGGTATACATCTTCATTTAAGCCATCTTTATAGGCTTCCACCAGGGCCCCCTGGGACCAACCTCGGATGTGGTGTGCCAGCTGCCTGAATTCTTGGGTGTAGCCTGCCACCGATCTCCCCCCTTGAACTAGGGTCTTCATTCTGATTCTGGCCTTTCTCTCTGCCAGAGGGTCCTCAAACCTTCTCCTCAATGCAGTCATGAAAACATCGAGGGTTTGTAGTTGGGGGGAGTTATCATTGTACAAAGTCACCATCCAATCTGCTGCCATCCCTTCCAGGGTTCTGGTAACGCATCTCACTTTGGCTGCTTCAGAGGTGAATTCCCGCTCAAATTCTGCCATATAACTCCCAACTTGTACCAGGAAAAATCCCAAATCTCTTGGATTTCCTCCAAACTTTACATCTAGGGGGGGCAGGTGGCGTCTTCTAGGAGCCACTCCTATTGCTGGGGCTCCCCGGGCGTCAGCGGGAGGTTGCGCCGGCGGAAGCTGGGCAAGGGGGGTAGAGGTAGCTTGGCTCCCCCGGGCTGATCTCGCTCCCTCTTCCCCCTCATACCTTTGAGTTGTGCTGGGCTCTCCAGGAACATCCATAGAGATTTTCTTGGCTTCATCCAGCTTGCCTTTCATCTCTTCCCCCTCCTGCCAAAGCCGTCCCCTCGCACCTTTTCGTCTTACAGTGATCCTGGGAGGAGGGGGGCCTTCAGGGTCTCTCCAACCAACCCCCAACGACCATCTGGGCATCTCGGCTGGGGTTTCTTCCAGAGTCAATTCGGCCAGCAGGTCAGCCATCGACTCTTCCGGCAGCGGCACGGGCTGCCCCCCCACAGCTCCCTGATCCTCTTCATCGCCGGTTGGAGACGACATGGGATGAAACCCCCTCGGAAGAAAAGTTGCTGTTTTCTCCGGGTGGGCTGATGTGGGAGTTTCGGAATTATGTCAGGATGCGCTCCTTTTAGATCCCAAGAAAGAAATACTCAGACTCCATGGGTAGAGCAAAGTTATCCTTTTACTGGGAAATAAAGTGGTAGCTACAAAGCAATTCCGAAACTGAGAAATTGGCGGGTAGAATGCATATACAAAGAAATAGATTTGTCCCCACCCCCCAAAGTTCAAATGATTCTTCCAATTAAAACTTTTGAGACGGCTCATGTGGTCATCTTCAGATGGTGATGAGACGTCTTGTCAAATGACCTTGACATATTTTGATAAAAGTTCGCAGTTGCGCAAAAGAGGAAAAGATAGCCAGGAAACAGAAAGTTAAAGACAAGAATCCCCCCTCCCCTTGCTAGCCCAGCAAGGAATGCAAACACCTCCAGCTCTCTTTCCATATAAAATCCCCCTCCCACCGTTGCCATGACAGCCGAGAGAAATAATGAAATAATAGCAGATAGTCAGGAAGGGGAAGCTATCTTGAGGCTGACAGCGACTGTCGCTGAACCTTTACATCGTTTACTGGACAAAAAAGCACTTTGGGTATGGGGTCATAGAGAAGAGCAGGCGTTTCGTAATGTGAAAAAACTACTGACTTCTGATGCTGTACTAATGCAGTATAATGAGACCTTGCTGTTAACTATCACGTGTGATGCATCGCCTTTCGGAGTGGGCACCATTTTGAGCCATGTATTGCCTAACGGTAGTGAAGCCCCTGTTGCCTATTTTTTAAAGACGCTTTCAAAAACTGAGCGAAATTTTACCAGATTGATAAAGAAGCCCTTGCAATTGTGTCTGCTGTCAAAAGATTTCATGAGTACGTGTACGGCCGGGCTTTTACTATAGTGACTGACCACAACCTTTGCTGGGAATAATAGCGGGGGATAAGCCAACCCCCTATATATTATCTCCCAGAATGACTCCTGGTCAGAATTCTTGGCTGCTTATAATTATCGGCTGCAATACCGTCCCGGGAAAGCCATTCCCCACGCCGACGCATTGAGCCTAGCACCGCTTCCAGAGACTATTGACGACCCTGCGCCAACAGTGACAACATTGCAGATTGAGGCACTTTGTACACTGCCATTAACTGCCCATGATATCGCGAGAGAAACAAAACGTGACCCCGTCTTAGCACGAGTCCTCACTTGGGTGGAACACGGATAGCCATTGGACCAAGTATCAGACGACTTCGCACCATTCAAAAGTCAACAGAGTTGTTTTCTCAAAAGGGCTGCATCATCTGGGGTGATAGAGTCGTTATCCCAGAACGACTCCAAAAAGCAGTACTGAGAACCTTGCACGATGGCCACCCTGGCATTGTGCGCATGAAAGCCCTCACATGAAGCTATGCGTGGTGGCCAGGCATCGACAAGCAAATCGAGACTTGGGTCAAAGCTTGTCATAGATGCCAGGAAGTAAGCAACGCCCCACCAAAGGCAATCCCAACCGAATGGGAAACACCGCGGGGACCCTGGTCCCGTATCCATTTGGATTTTGCTGGGCCGACCAAAGGCCACACCTTCTTGTTAACCATGGACGCCTACTCGAACTGGCTCAAAATCCACCGAATGAGGAACACAACAACCGAAGCGGTCATTAAGAAACTAGAAAGACTGTTTGCAACCCACGGATTACCAGACGTTCTGGTATCTGACAACGGGCCCCAATTTAGCGTACTGTCCTTTGAACAGTACTTGGCGGACCGCGGTATTCGACATGCACTGACTTCGCCGGCACATCCTGCGGCCAATGGAAGGGCCGAGCGCATGGTACAATTCATCAAGAAAATGCTACAGAAAGTGGACTATGACAACATCGAAGAAAAGATAAACCAAATCCTCTTTTTACAGCATATCACTCCGCACAGCATCACCAACAAAACTCCTGCCGAGCTGCTGATGGGACGAAAGCTCCGCTCCCACCTCGACCGGTTACACCCAGTGTATGAACTGGAGAAACCACTCAGATCCAGCGGCTGATGCCGTATCTTCCAGGTAGGCGACTTGGTGTTTGCTAAAAATTTATCGGGTGATCTGTTATATAACTTGTTTCACAGAAGATATTTTTCTTGTATTTTTACATGTAGATATGTCTATTTAGTTCAGTAGTAATGCATTACATTAATAAGCTCTCTATAGAATTGTAAACATTAAGTTTGCAGTTGCCTCTTAATAGTAAAACTTTTATCATTGTTTTAATTTATCTGTGTATTGTATCAGCAATATGGAAAAGAGAAAAGGAAAATTGAATAAGGGAAAACATTCTCTCTCAACACTCATACTTTCACCATCCATGCTGCAAAGGTATATCAAACTATTTCTTCTTAAGAATTCAGTTTTCTGAGGATCAAATTTCTTTATATAGAAGAGTTTTTTCTCCTGCCAGTCTTACATTCAAAAACTGCTACATTTTTCAAGAGTTTCAATTCTAACTTTAGTTATAGTATATTATTTGGATCACTGTGTGGTACCATGGTACCATATGCCAATACAGTTTGGCCAATGTAGTTTAATATTTAGGGGTTCAAGGCATCACAAGTTTGTGAAGCCCTATCTTATTGGCTCTGTGTTTTAATATTTGTTGCAATAATATAGCATTTTTAGAAGATCATTTGGTACACCCTGATTATAGGCAACCTTGATATTACACATTTTGAAGGGCATCATAACAAATTATTATGGGAGCCAATGGAAGACTAATATCTCTGTTTGAAAAGAAAGCACAGTATTCCAACTTATTGGAATAAACTATGAGGCATGGCATTTCTATAGGGAGAGTCAAAGCAGTCAAAAAGTCATTTGTAATTATGTGATCAAAGTCCTACCTCTTCTACCCATGATATGTGTGTAGTACACATTCTGGACTCTGGAGGATAAATGCCCTATCCTTTCCTTATGGTTCTAAAATGAGCCTGATGATCCTGGATGGGAAGAAAACAGATCACAGTAAACATGTTTTCCCCTGGTATAAAATGAGATACTACATTGCTACAATAAAAGTCATTTTTATGCTGGAACGTGCTAGCATCAGTAGAAGAGAAGTTGGAGTCTTTGAAGAAGTTGAAATTTCGAAGCATTGAGTCAGATCACAACATGATATTATTATTTATATTGGCTGCTATGTTGGGTTTTTTTTTGGGGGGGGGGGGTTCATTCTGGTCTCTGATAGTCCAACACTAACTGTAGAAGTTGTGCATGTCAATAAAATACCATTTTTTTGCATCTATGTGTACACATATTCTGGTTCCTTATTTAAAGTGGGCAGTATATAAAGAGGTAAGGATACAGTCAGATAATCAACTTGATTTTTTTACTTTCCTTATGGATGACCTAAGAAGTTATTATTATTATAGTATGCTCTTTTATTAATAAAGGGGGACTTTTTCATTCAGATCATTCATTCTTTGCCAGGAGCTCAAAGAAGCACTGCATGATTCTATTAGATATTGAAATAAGTGTGGACTTCTGGTTTGGGCTTCTTCAGCGACAGACTAAAATCATGATCGTCCGCGGTTTTGATCCGTGCTCACCACTGGAGCACCCCGAGCCACCCAGATTCGGGGCTGAAGCCACCCCATAGAGGTGATGAAGAAGGGAGAGCTGTCAGTGGGGTTGAGGAGAGCCACATCTCTCCTCCTTGGCTGGCCATTACTCTCTTTCCCAAAGGCGGTTGCAGCGGTGGTCAGAAATAGCCACCTCAAAGAAGTACCCGATGGGACAAGATTGTGCAGGAGGAAGTTTAAAGGAGAAAGTTTGACTGACCAGGTTGAATGGTGAACATCTATTTAAGGTACCTGGAACCTGAATTTTAAAGACTAATACTATTTCTAAAAAAGATTTTAAGCTGCAAAAGAGAAAGGGAAAGGAAACGGAATTGGCTTTTTTTCCTCTAACATCGACAGTTTTAACTGACTTGGAAAATTAAGAAGAGATTTGAATTGATACTAATCCACTTTGATATTAATAGGCTATTTCTAGCTGAAAATAAAGTGTCAAAGGGATAAAGATTTTTGGATAATTTAAAAACTTTCTTTAAAAAAAGAAAGAAAACAGTGGAGGGAAAAAGGAAAAAAGAGGGTGGAATCTGAAAAATGGAGGAGACCACCTGGGACTTTAAAAAAATTGAAAGTGGAATTTTAATAAGACTTGCAAAAGATACATTGTAGCTGTATAAGATAACAAAGCCCCTGGAAAGAGAAAGTGAGAAAAGAAGCAAGAAACAGTTTTGGATTATTGGATGATTCCTGGAACTTTGGATGGAGGATCTTAATGAACTAAAATAAAATCAATTGGGGGTTGTTTGAATTTTTTAAAAATGGCATCACTCCTTGAAGAGTTAAAAATGAGACTTAAAGAACAAAAAGAAGAAGCACAACATGCAAGAGGATCTTTTGGTTTCGTATTTCAATTTTTAGAAATGGAGATCTTGAACTATGAAAAACAACAAGAAACGCTGACAAAACAAGAAGGGCAGGACAACGAAGAAGCCATCTTTAATGACCAAGCAATTTTAAGTGGGCTAAAAAAGGAAAAGGTGGGAAAGGGAGTTAAAAACTTAAGCACTGAAGCAACAACCAAAAAAAAAAAAAAAGAATAATTTGAAAAACAATCATAATATCAGGAAGAAGCAAAAGGGAGGATCACAGAAGGGAGAATCAGATAGAAAAGGGAATAAAAAGGGGAGGGAGAAGAAGAGAAGGAAGAGGAAAGGAAAAGAAGCTACAAAAGACAGAAACAAGATATAGAGGTACAGGAAAAACGTACAAGTATTAAAATTATAAACCTATTTAAAAGACACAGAGACAATGGTTAAAATTTAACTTAAGGAGAGGATTCTGCAAGGGGGCATGGGATAGCATTGTTATATTAGAAATAGAAAAGGATTAGAAAATATGTTGGATGATTAAAGTGATAGTAACAATTTTTATTGATGTGTAGCAGAATATTTGTTTGTAAATAAGGCTCTCAATGATTTAAAAAGAACATTTAAAAAAACTGAAAAGAAACATGGAAGATTTTTATCAGTTGACAAGATGAGCTTGAATAAGAATAATAACTTTATTGACTACTGTTAATAACCATTGTTTGGCTTTTTATTTAAAGACAGTAATAAGTAAAATATGAAATATAGATGATTAAAGTGAAAGACAACTGATATTACTAGGTAATTAAAAGAAATAGAAATGTAAAAGATTGTTATTAATATTAATGGCAGAGCTGTACTTGAATAGAATAATTATTCCATTTACTATTGTTATACATATATTATACAGATATATATACATATACACTTTTTTCTTTTAAGAATTTAGTGTGTATTTTAAGGGAATGTATCAAGCAGAATTTGATTGAAAATAGGTATGTGTTATAAAATAGAGGTTAAAAAATGAATGTTATAACTGTAAAGGTGTAACTTAAATTTTTAAATAAGATTTGAAAAAAGATACAAAGGTGTTACACTCCAGTCTAGTAATTGCAGGGGAAAATTTGTTTTCTGTAAAAAGATAATATGAAATTGTAAACAGGACAGACGAAAGTATAAAAACATTGATTAGAAAGATTTTAAAAATTAGAAAAAGATATGTAATTGAATTAAGAAAAGAATGAGATAATTTAAAATAAGGCTATAGGAAATAAAGAAAGGGGAAAGCTATTGAAAAAATTGCAAAAATAGTTATAAGATATGGATTAGCATGTATTAGATAAATATGTATTGAGTTTATGTCTGTATGGAGAAGTGATAACCCGGGGCCACGCTGTTCTCAAAAAAAGATATTTTATTTGTATGTTTTGTGAAAACTTAAATAAAACTTTTATTTAAAAAAAAGATCTTGAAATGTGTCAAGTGAACTCCCAATTAGATTCACCTCTCCTTATCCAAGTACAAGACTGCAGTTGCAGAACAAGAGGATTAATTTTAACATTGTTGTGCAGAACAGATTTGCGCTAGCAGAATTGGCTTGATAACAGGCCTTTCCCAGGTACTTATAAGATATTGGACTGATACAAGAGTGGCTTTCTTTAGGAATAATAGGAATTTCATATGTTGGATTTGAAGTTGTAATTAATTTATAGCCTCTACAAAAAGGCAGAGTCAAAAGCAGAAGAGTCAGCAATTGTTCAAGTAGACTTCACATTCATTGGTTATATGTATGCCCATTCACTGCAAACAATGTAGCAGCTGTTTGGCAGAGTAATCCATGACTTATCAAGAGCACGGAAATTAATTGGACATTTAACATTCATGAATAAAAATGGTATGTGAGGATTTTGATGAATGTCCTGTTTCAGGTTTGCTTTCCTTTCTTGATTGCTTAAGCTTTTACATTCAATGGCCATAATACAATGAATAGTCCCGATGCACAATGCTTTGAAATCAACAAGCATTTCACCCATTTACAATATACTAGATTCTAATTAGTGGTTTACCTTAGCAGAACCTATAATGCTATCAGTTAATAGAAGAAAAAAAAGTTTAAGCAACAATATCTAAAGGCCATACAGTGATTGGATCACCGTGTTGCAGTCCTATTCAGCCACAAAACTGTGTTTAACAAATTTAATGACTGTAATATAAAGCATTCAAGCATAAGATGATTTCGCTCTGTCAAAGGGAAATTAAACATCTTTAGGAAATTATGTAATAAAACTTTACTATTGAAATTGCCCCTAGAAATCAAAATGGAGAGTAAAATGTATTGGATTTTGGAACCTTATGTGAAGATCTAGCCCTCTGAGGAAATCTATAAGGCTGGGAAAGGTGGAAAAAAGAAAAGAAAAAAGAATGACCAAAATTAAGGTGGATGGACTCAATTACAGTAGTGATGGGTGCATTGTTTGAGAATTTAAGGGACTAGGTTAGGCAGGAAAAGAATTTGTCTAGGTGACCATTAAGAATCAGCACTGATTTGATGGTACACGATCATCATTGGTGAAAAAAGATATTGGATAAATGAGTGATTTTGGATTATAGTAAAATGTCTGCAACTGAATAAGCTTTGTCATCAGAACAATGGTTTTTCATTAGGTTTCATTCTTTATCAAATTTTATACCATTCTTGGTTTAGAATAATATATCATAATATATTTGTGCAAATAGATAAAAAAAAGGAATGGAATGGAATTGAAAATAGTTTCTAATATGCACGTGTCATTTTTGAGCAAATATATTAAAATACTAAGAAACTAAGAAATGGGATAAAGAAATTTTTTACATGCAATTGATGTATGTTGGAAAATAAACTGATTCATTAGTTACTGAGAATTGAGTTGAACACAGGAGGTTTATAGTTTAGTTCAGGACATAGGAAAATTACATCTAAGAGACCTTTTAATTTGATTTATTCACATGCTAAATATAAATAATTTAATTATTGCAAAAAGAAAAGGCTATTTTCATATTGGTAATAAAGAGTAGTATTAGCTTTGAACTGCACACCTAGTCCCTGACTGCTTCCTTTTTTATTATGAAAAATAAGAAGATCCTGTGAGTCTTTGGTAAAATTTTGATCTTTGGCTTCTAGAATAAGCATATGCAAATAGTAACAAAAAGTAAATATTCATACTACAATATTTTAAAAAATCTAAACTAATGGCAATAGACTGAAATCCTGATATTGTTATGTTGTGATTTACTGTAATTTAGTACAACCTCTTGCCCTTTATTTAAATCTATACCAGTTCAGAACTAAAATGTACTGTGTTCTATTATGGTTGACAGCTTTGACTGCAACACATTTTCCAGGCAGATTCAAGCAGACTTTAAGTACTTAAGGCAGTCCAATATTTTAAAACAAAAGTCAGTAAAATGGCTATTTCAATAAATATAATCATATCAAGTTATTACTATTTCAATTACAGTAGTATTTTTAAAGTATTAAATACGAGGAGGGAGAGGACAAATAAAACATGCAATGCAAAAATTGGCAGATAGGATTAAAACAACAAAGAAACAGGGCAGCACGTTTATTAATTCTTAAAACCAAAGGAGAGCATCTCACTAAATCAAGGCTGAAATAACTATAAGGGATTGGACATTTACAGAGATAACCATATTCTAGCACATCCAGTACAAATACATTCAAAGTGAGATCTGTGGTTTATTTCTTTAGAAGCTATTTGGGCAGATCTATCAAGGCAGTCAGAAGACAGGAGCATTTATTTATTTGGTTTTTTGACCTGAGTGCCAGATGAAGATGTCAATCTTAGTTTCAGTTTTCCAGTTTTCCAATATACCCATTTCCATGCCCATTGCAAGCTTTTCTCCCTTCATATTCAAAACCTCATTTTCTTTTGACATTTTTGTCATAAATGCATTTTGGCAAGCCTTAATAAAACCCACTTCTGCATATTGCTCTCACTGATATATAGACACTCTTCCCCATAAAAGGTAGTTGTATAAACTATTTTTTGACTGAAACATTGCACCAAACATTTGGGGGAAATGCAAATAGAATTTTAACTGTATAATTGGTCCAAGGAAATAGACATTATTCTTCCAAATCGTCTTCATGAGGAAAAACTTGTGGGAAAATTTTGGAAAGTAGAATACCAATGATATTTTTATAATTTTTTATTTATTAAACATTTATTTGACATACATTTAAAACAGACAAATCAATATATATATATATATATACATACATATACATATACATATATACATTTTACAGTGTATATTGAGCAATGGTTAATTTTTTTTTCTTTATCTTTATCATTGACGTGATCTGCCTTGTTACAATAACTCCTTCGTTCTTTTAATGTTTTGATTTCTCTATAAAGTTTATAATTAAATGCACGTCTTCTGTTATTACCATAACTTATCCAAATATCAAATATTACCTTTTCTTTAACCAATCATACCAAATGTTCCATATTTCATAATAGTCACTATCTTGTTTATTTTTTAACAGTTTGGTTAGGCTATCCACCTCAGCACATTCGTGTATTTTTTTATTTACCATATCCTCTGAAGGAATGAGAGACAATTTCCAGTTTTGTGCATAGGTTATTCTGGCCTCAGTTATGATGTGCAAAATTAAATATTGATATTTTTTCTCCATGTTTAAATCTATCATACTTCACAGAAAGTTTTCGGGTTCAAGTTTTAAATTTAGTTTTGTTATATTTAAAATCCAATTTCTAATATTTCTCCAAAACTTCTGAGCACATGGGCAAGTCCACCACATGTGAAAATATGTTCCTTATATGTAGTTACATTTCCAACAGTTGGGTGAACATCTTAGCCAGTCTCGCAGGAGGTAGGTGCCAGAGATGAACCATTTTATATAGGTTTTCTTTATTCAAGATTGACATGGTTAATTTGTAATTTTGTTTGCCAGATGTGTTCCCACTTATCTAATTCAATACTATGACCTACGTTTTTAGCCCAAATTATCATAGATTCTGTGACTGTTTCTTCTTTTAATTTGTAATCCAAAATATATTTATATGTTTTACTAATATGTTTATATGTTTTCTTTTCCTCTCCTAGCCATATTTTATCTAATTCTTGTGGGATCATATTAAAGCCAAATTGTTCTCTATCTTTTTTATAATGGGTTTGTATTTGTGCAAAGGGCCACCATGCTATCTCCTTTCCTTGAATTTGTATTTGGTTCCTATTTTTAAACTCTCCAGTATCATATAGTAAATCTTTATAGGTGACAATACTTTCATAATCCAGTAGATTTGGATATGTGACTGCTTCCAAATGTAGATAGCCACAATGGAACTTTTGGGTAGTGGTTTTTTTTTAATCTTTCAGAATAACAATGATAATTTATTGGCAACTAGGATCTTTAGTGGTTTGACATGGGAATAAAGTTTGCTTTTAATTGGATATGCAGTTTTTTTTGCTTTTGATAACAATATGGGCTGTATAATATTAAGGAAAGTTGCTGTTAATGGAAAAATACATTCAGAAGAATTCTACTATGAGTACCATAAACTTTGTCACTCAGTTAACACTGAGGGGGATCAACCTATTCTCCAAAGAATCTAAAGGCAGGACAAGAAGTAATGGATGGAAACTAACCAAGGAGAGAACTAAGAACTAGAACGAAGGAGAAATTTCCTGACAGTTAGAACAATTAATAAATGGAATGACTTGCTTCCATAAATTGTAACTGCTCCAACACTGGAAGTTTTTAAGAGCCACTTGTCTGAAATGATGTAGAGTTTACTGCTTGATTAGGGGGTTGGACTAGAAGACCTCTAAGTTCCCATCCAATTTTGTTATTCACTGAAGTCTCCAGCAGAAGTTTTGAAAGGGAAATGAGGGACAGAATAAAAAATTGAGTAAAGATAAGACAAACAAACATAAAAAATATATTTCATAATTAATATATTATCATAATTAATGTATTCTCCTAATACTGCTCCCCATGTTGGTGTTAGATAAATGTCAATAACAACCATGCATTCAGCCTGGGGAAATACTGATAAGGGAGAAATGACCAAGTCAAGAAATATTTAATTCTGAACATGTTTATAAACAGTGGTGTTTATATAGAATGTAATGTACTTTCATTTACTTCTTTGGTGTAAAAAATAAGTGCACATCAGTTTACCATTATACATTTACAAATGCTGGGCATTTAGGAGACTGGGCTGCATGCCAATCAGGCACAGCAGCTCTGCAGAGAATGTAGTTAACAGCATGTTTCCATTCCAGTTACTTCATGTCAGGTGGAAGGAAAGACAGAAACTGTAAATATGTACCAAATGCATTAGTGTAAAATGTCTCACCATTTAAGAGAACACACATCATGCATGTTATCTCCATTAGATTATTTGGAACTTAAGAATTTAAGAATTTGTGGTTGTTAGGATCGACTGGGAAAATATTCCTTCTTGCAAAGCAGAAAGTGCACAGATCTGTTACTCTACCAAAAAAATCATTGATGTCACCCTTTCTTCCTTTCCCCATCTGAATCCAAGCAATGCACACACAAGTGAAGATAAGTATAAGAGAAAATGTAAATTGTTTGATTGGAACATGCCAAACACGTTGGTGGTGTGATGGAACATCATTTGCATTTTTCAGATATCAAGGGAATTTTGTTTTATGAAGATGCTGTTAGAGTTCTGGGCTCATGACAATAATGTGTGTTTTTGCCTGACTGGCTTTGGTTTTTCTGGATGTCAATTTTCTATGATATTTTGACAAGTAAGATTTGTCTGTTGACAATAAAATTAAATGTTGATGTCCACATTTTTACTCGTTTCCTTGATCTTGGAAAAACAAAGAATGAATTGGATATTATATTACATTGGGCAAAACACTCTTATAATATGGCCAAATTGCAGTGTCAAATCTGAAAATATGGAACAGAAATTAGTTTCTTTTTTGTTTTAGATTTGTGTTTTGGAAAAAAACATTAAAACAATAATAATGCCTACATGCTGTTCTGATGCCTTAAACATAAGAGTTTTGTTTACTCATTTAAACTCTTAAAGACACCATGAAAAAACACCTCACTCTTTGTTACTTAGTAAAATTCTCATGCATTTTAAAAGATCTCATTATTTTTAAATCTTTGCTTATTCTTTATTTTACAACTCTCCATGCTTCAGTTCTGGCTGAAATTTTATTTCAATTGCAAGAATGAAAGAAGCAACCTATATGATTTCATGTTTCTGCCAATGAAGGGTGACCTCTGGAAGTAGCTGTAGGGTATAATTGAATGTTTATAGAGTACTGAATCAGAATCCTGGAAAAAGAGGCTGTAAGCTAAAGTTTTTCCAAATGGATTGCAACATCAATTACATTTGCATTCACATTGGCCTTTAGACACACAGTGCAATCTGCAATGCCTTTGACCTGTTGTTAAACAGATGGCTAGATCCTCCAAGTGAAATACACTTGATACTTTGGCCATTTATTCCTTTGTTTAAACCATTCCCCTCCCCCATATGGCATTACACTATGACTGTGATCTAATTTTTAACTACTGTTGATTCCAATAACAAATGCAGTGCAAACTGTAGGTAAATTCCAACATGGATTTGAAACAAATTTTGTTAACAATGGTAAACCAATTTCTAGATAGAAGAGAGACAGTTTGGTCTAATGGTTAAAGCACCAGGCCAGAAACCAAAAAACTGTAAATTCTAGTTCTGCCTTAGGCAAGTCAACTGGGTGACTTTGGGCCATTTTCTCCCTGGACAACTTAGCTCATAGAGTTGTTGTTATGGGAAAATAGGAGGAGGAAAGGATATTAGGTATGTTTGTCACCTTGAGTTACTTATAAAAACAATAAAGGTGAGATATAAATAAATGAACTTGGGAACCATCAAGACTATGGGTCCATCAAATGAAATTCATTAAGGCAGCCAATTTGCTGTTCGGAATTGTTTATGCTAAATATATGAAGACCTGTGTTACTTTGTGTCTACACTGAAGAAAAAAAGGCACAGGACTTTCTCATACTACTTTAGCTCTTTAGAAATGCCAATTAAGCTTGGGAATTCTATAGATAATAACCAAGGTGTTAAGTTTTGAGCATGGGCGAGAAAGAATGAAGACAAACCTCTGAATGGTGAACTTCAGCTCTTTATTTACATTGTGACTTTCTCAATTTAACAGCAATAAAACCCGCCTTATATAGGCAAACCTTGTAACGTTTAACCAATAAGAACTCTCTGTCAAGGGCCAATCGGATTTCCCGGAGCGGGCCAATCCGGTCTGGCCGCTTAACAGCCAATCAGAAGTGCAGGGCCAGAACCCTGCACTTACTCCAAGCTCACACTTTATTAATCTTATTGCATACACAACACCCCTTCCCCCTGGCTTCTTATTTCAGGGTGCCATTACATAGTCCCTTAAACAGGACGGTTGTCTTTTTAGTCTCTTTGATTTTTGTTGTATCGGCTGGTTGCAATCTTGCTGAGGTAGATCGTTGTTTGGCAGTGGGGCTGCCTCTGGTTCAGAGTTCACTTCTACGTCGTTGCCCACATTTTCTGCAATTCCCTGAGGTACAAACATTTCTCCCTCCGGCTCCGCTTCCTGAGTTTCTATTAAATTGTCGTTTCCTTCGAACGGGTTTCCTAGGACTTCATTTTCTTCCGTACCTCCCCCCCCTCAGTTTGGTCATAGGGGAGTTGTGGATTGGTCGCTGCAAGCCGCGACCGTAATTGGTCGATATGCCGTTTCCAAAGTTTATCGTCAAGGCATTGCACAAGGTAGGATCTGGGGCCGGTTATACGTACCACTGTCGCTTCCACCCACAACGGGTCGTCCGATAGGTTTTTTGGATAAACCAGGTCTCCTACCTGGAAGGTGCGACAGCGGCCGCTGGATCCTAGTGGTTTCTCCAGTTCATAAGCCGGGTGCAACCGGTCGAGGTGGGAGTGGAGCTTTCATCCCATTAGCAGTTCAGCGGGAGTTTTGTTGGTGACGCTATGTGGGATGATGTGTTGCAAGAAGAGGATTTGATTGACCTTGACATCAATGTTGTCATAGTCTACCTTTTGCAAGGTTTTCTTCACAAATTGGACCATGCATTCTGCTCGGCCATTGGTCGCAGGGTGCACAGGGGAGGTGAGCGCATGGCAGATGCCGCGGTCAGTGAGGTACTGCTCGAACGCTAGTGCAGTAAATTGTGGGCTGTTATCGGATACCTGGGTTGCAAAGAGTCTGTTTAAAATCTTAATAACCGCCTCGGAGGTCGTAGTCGTCATGCGATGAATTTCGAGCCAATTTGAGTAGGCATCGACGGTAAGCAGGAAGGTGTGGCCCTTGGTTGGTCCCACGAAGTCCAGGTGAATTTGGGACCAAGGTCCACGTGGTGTCTCCCATTCAGTAGGCATGGCTTTTGGTGGGGCGTTGCTGACTTCTTGGCATTTGGGACAAGCTTTTACCCACTGTTCGATTTGCTTGTCAATGCCCGGCCACCATGTGTAGCTTCATGCAAGGGCTTTCATTCGCACAATGCCAGGGTGGCCATTGTGCAAAGTTCTCAGCAGCGCTTTTCGGAGCCGTTCTGGGATAACGACTCTATTGCCCCAGATGACACAGCCTTTCTGGGAGAAGAGCTCGGTCTGTTGAGACTTGAATGGTGTGAAGTCATCTGATAATTGGTCCAATGGCCATCCGCGTTCTACCCAGCCTAGGACTCGTGCTAGGGTGTGGTTGCGTTTGGTTTCTCTCGCGATGTCTCGAGCGGTCAGTGGCGGCGAGTTGAGTGCCTCGATTTGCAACGTGGTTACCATTGGTGCCGGATCGTCGAGAGTCTCTGGAAGCAGTGCTCGGCTCAATGCGTCGGCGTGGGGAATGGCTTTCCCCGGGTGGTATTGCAACCGATAGTTATAAGCAGCTAAGAATTCTGACCATCGGGTCATCCTAGGGGATAATATGTAGGGAGTTGGCTTATCTCTGGCTATTAACCCTAGCAATGGTTTGTGGTCAGTCACAATAGTAAAAACCCTGCCATACACGTATTCATGAAATCTTTTCACAGCTGAGACGATTGCAAGGACTTCTTTATTAATTTGTCCATAGTTCCGCTCCATTTTTGAAAGAGTCTTTGAAAAATATGCAACAGGGGCTTTGTTCCCATTATGTAGTACGTGGCTCAAAATGGCACCCACCCCGAAAGGTGATGCATCACAATGGCGAAGTCTCGTTATACTGCATGAGTACAGAGTCAGAAGTGAGAAGTTTTTTAACATTTCAGAATGCCTGTTCTTCACGGTAACCCCATAACCAAATTGCTTTTTTATCTAACAATCGGTGTAACGGTTCAGCGACAGTTGCTTTTTGCGGTAAAAATACATTATAAAAATTGATGAGGCCTAGGAACTCCTGGAGATCGGCCTTGTTTCGTGGCCTGGGAGTGTTTTTTATCGCTTTTAATTTACTTTCGGTAGGGTGAATGCCTTGGCTATCAATCAGGTACCCTAAAAACTCAACACTGTCAGTACACAATTTACATTTGTTTTTTTTAAACTTAAGACCGGCTTCTTGGAAATTTTTTAGGACTAATTTTAACCGGTCCTGTAAGATTTTTTTGGTAGGGGCTGCAATTAATACATCGTCAAAATAGGGGACCACGCCCTTAATTCCTTGCAATAACCTTTCCATAAGGCTCTGAAAAATCCCCGGGGCTACACTAACTCCGAATTGCAACCAGGTACATTTAAAGGCACCTTGGTGCGTCACAATAGTTTGGGCTTGTGCCGTTTTTTCATCTACTGGTAATTGCTGATATGGCTGAGCTAAATCCAATTTAGCGAAAACTTTCCCGCCCCCCAGGGAATGGAGGAGGTGCTTACCAGAACTGGATACGCGTTCTGCTGCAGGGCATGGTTCAAGGTGGTCCGGTAGTCCCCACAAATTCGAATTGACCCGTCTGGCTTAATGGTGTTACAACAGGGGTTTCCCACAGGGAGTGATCAATGGGCTCCAACACCCCCTGAGCTATCAGTTTGTCAAGTTGTTCGTCGATTTTCGATTTTAAGGCAAACAGAACTCGACGGGGCTTCAAGCGAATGGGAGCTACTTTTGGATCTAGGCTGAATGAGATCAGGGTCCCCTTGTACTCACCTAAACTGTCCGCGAAGATGTCCCTGAACTCAGAGATAAGGTCTTCCTCCCAGTCACAGCCACCGAGTGGCGTGAACTATTGAAGGCCCAGTAGGCTAGGCCTATCTCTATCGATGACCGTTAAAGGTAAGTATGCTTTGTGCTTCTTGAAGGAGACTCGGACTCAGCAGGACCCGATGACAGGGATTCGATTCCCCAGGTAGTCCTTGAGGATGAGGCGTTGGAAACGGAGATCTTGGCGTTGAATTGTGGGGATGAGTTGCTTGAGTGTCTTCCAAGACACCATTGAGAGGGACGATCCCGAGTCGGCCTCCATGTGGCAAGGCTGGTTCTCGATGGCTACCGTGACTCAGATTTTCTTAGTGTCCAAGGCTAAGGCGTGACCGATAGTGATAGTATGGTGAGCCTCTTCTCTTTGCAAAGCTCGATTTCTGTAGGAGTGGTTTACTGGCTCTCGCCGTACATGACAGTTTCCTGTCGATTGGTGATAGTTAGCCTCTTTTGAGGCCTGGCTGGGTCTTGGCAAGCTGCGGCAGACCCGTCCGATGTGACCTCATTTCCTGTACTCATGGCAGAGTGTGTCGCAGAATTTGCATTCGGACCTGGCATGGTTGGCTCCACAGCCAGCGCAAGGGAGTAAGGGCTTCGGGTGAGGGTCCCAGTCGGACCGCAGTCGATGGACCCCTTCTTCCTCGCTGTCTGACAACGAAGAGAGGTCCTCGTAGTGCGTTGTCGCAAGCTGCCCTTCTGAATTAGGTGAGATTTTGCTGGCCGTGGTGGTACCGGAGTGCGGTTTCGGCGTAGTTGTGCAGCCAACTTCTTGGTTGCTTCCACTGCGGTAGCATTGGCGATGGCGTCGGCAAGGCTGATGTCGCCTTTCGCCATCAACTTGCTTTGGACGCCTGGCGCATCTAATCCCAGAACTATGCGATCTCTTAGTGCTTCTTCTAATTCGGTGAATCCGCAGAGGCCTCCCAAATTTCAGAGGTCTGCTATGAAGTCAGCCATGCTTTCTCCTTTTCACTGGCTTCTTTGATAAAACTTGTGGCATCTCACGAGCGTAGGCATGGTCAGAGCGTAGTGGTCTCGCAGGATAGGTTCGAGGTTGTCCCAATCCATGGCCTTCACTTCTCGGGGTTTGGCTAGTGCTTTCGCCATTTTAAATATGGTTGGACCGCAATGTGTTCGGAACACCACCCGTTTCTTTCCTGGTGTGGCGTCCTTTAAGTTGTTCGTCTCTAGGAACATTTGGAAGCGATCCATGTAGGACTCCCAGTCCTCTTGGGTTGGATCGAACGGAGTGGGTGGTCTGATGCCGCTGGACATGGTTCCATTGTTGGCGTCATCTGTCACGTGCTCGGTGTTCTTCGAAGGTTCGTTGGTTCAGATATCTCCAAATCCCCTCCTCGTCGCCAGTGTTAAGTTTTGAGCATGGGCGAGAAAGAATGGAGACAACCTCGGAACGGTGAAATTCAGCTCTTTATTTACATCGTGACTTTCTCATTTAACAGCAGTAAATCCCGCCTTATATAGGCAAACCTTGTAACGTTTAACCAATAACGAGCTAGATACGCTAGCTCTTATAACCAATAAGAACTCTCTGTCAAGGGCCAATCGGATTCCCCGGAACGGGCCAATCCGGTCCGGCCGCTTAACAGCCAATCAGAAGTGCAGGGCCAGAACCCTGCACTTACTCCAAGCTCACACTTTATTAATCTTATTGCATACACAACACAAGGGGTGCTCTTGAAGGAAACTATGACTTTCAGATTTTAAGGGAACATTTTCTTGGCTAATTCCTATCTCTACCTCTGAGACACAGTATCATATAATGACACTGAAAATAACAGCATTTTAAGGGCATGACTTTCTTCCTGTGGCAAAGGCATTGAAGCAGGAATATGATAATCTGTGTCATTACAGAACTTTTTTTTCACTCTCTCTGTATACACATTGTAAAGTCCACACAGAACATCAATGAAATCATCTAAAGAGTGATTTGAGTTCAAATGTAGGGAAAACAACAAATATTTAAGAGGCAGCAGTAGAAAGTGGTGAAACCTCAAAGCAGAGAATGAGTAGTTTTCCAGTATGCTGTTTATATTGGTACATATTTTATTGTACAAGGAATGGTGGTAAAAGAAGCAAGGATGCACCAAAAGACAGTGGCTGGACACCATCAAAGCCAATAGAATCCAGAGAGAAAAAAGAAAGAAAAACAAAATAAAAAAACTCAACAACTGAAAGAAGCTGTAAAAAATAGGAAAATATGGAACGAATAAAATTGCTGAGAATCCATCATGATTAAAAAGATAACAACTTTATCATCTTATCTATCTTATCATCTATCAATTATATATGAAAAATAAATGAGAAGCAGGCCTGCAACTGAAGAAAAAATAAAGATATAATTCAAATTAATATTTCATTTCTAACCAAAAGACTCCATCTAAATGTCTAAATTTCTCCTCGGTATTCATACCATTCATCAAAATGAATCCTGTAGTTTTGCTTATTACAGCATTTCCCTTTATTCACATATGTATTCACATCTTGGATAAAAACATGTCAGCTAATATAAACAAAAGCCTGATTTTATGTAATTATGAGATTTGTGACAGATACTCCTTCAGAATGTTCATAATTAAGCTGTTGGGATTTAGAATAGAGTAGATCATTTACCTTGATAAATTTAAAGAGGGAAATAGATGAATCCAAAGCCCCAATGAAGCAAATTGGCTATAGTGTGCTGTGTTTTGGAAGTATATGAAAGTTACATTCCCACCTAGATATGAAATTGCAGTAGTATTCAATCAATGATCTTTGCAAAACCCTTGCAAACTTTTCAAAATTGCGTTAGGCAGGGGCATTCATGGGAATGGTCAAGATGTCAAAATGGCAGGTGTGTTATCAAAATCTAATTCCTTTTACAAATGTGAAAATGTATGCTATCTTAACATCTAGGCCCACTTTAGAGTTATTCTTAGCAGTGAGCCAGCAAAGATTATACAATTTATTTTATTTGCCATTCATTCATTCATTCATTCATTCATTCATTCATTCATTCATTTATTTTGTTCCTCCAAAACAACATCTACTTAGAACTATGCTTACATATTCTTTATATTTATCTCAAGATTCTAATGATGTTTGAACTGTCATCCTTGTGTTTTTGCCCTTATATCCCAATTTGCATTCAGAGTACTTTAGTGGGTTTTTTTTTTCAGATTTTAATCACCATAGAACATAAAGCAAATTAAAAACAACAACTCCAAAACAACTGACAAGAACCAAAACAATGAGTTTAGTATTAATGTTCCCTAATAGAGAAATCCTAATGACTGATGAGAAGTTACATTCCTTTCTGGAACAACTTCTTTATAAAGAACCTAAACCCCCCCACCATATTTCATAGTATATAATCGCCTTGCAATTTTTACTTTAATTAAAAATAAACAATCCAACTACCCTTCCTATTGCTGCAATTTTTTTCTTAATGATTGCTGCTGAAATAGGTTAAAGCAAAGTTTTAATGAAATTTCCACTATATCCAAGTCATGTCATTATAACTGTATTAGTTAATAATGTATCTAAACTTTTAAAATTAGGCTGATAGAACGCAAGTATTTTACAAGTTTATTTAAATAATTATGGCTTACAGATTCATGTTTCTGTTTTGCTTTGCCACAGTTTGCTGCACAGGCTTTAGTTAATACAATGTAAGTAATAATCCCAAAATTCACTAGTTACATTTAATTCAGCGGTTTTATTTCTGCATAAACCTTATAAAGCTGCACCAATGTTTTTCAGACATAATTAAATCTGAACATAGTGAATATATTAATAAAGCTAAAATGCAACATGCATTTATCTTATTAAGTAATAATGAAAATAATAAGAATGACAGATGCTGAATGCCTTTTTACTGATCAACTATCAGAAGTCGTAGAAAGGAAAGAATATTTTGAAATTTCCTCAGTTTCCTAGCCTGCTGGAAATTTATACTAAATGAAAAACTCCTAAGTGACCTAACAGACAAAGGGATTAATATTCATATTTTGGTGTATTGTTCAGGTAGCATATTATAATGTCATATGGGAAATGAAGCTCTCTTGTAATAGTAACATTCCTAAAAAATAACTATTTTCTCAGCAACCTTTTATATTACTTATTTTATTATATTTATTTATTTATTTATTTGGTTTGTCAATTGCTTACAAGATAATAGGTATAAGTAAAAACCTAATTATGAATACATGGATACATGTAAGAAAACTAAAAGAAACAATAGGACAGGGATGGCAGGCACATTGCTGTGCTTATGCATGCCCCCAACAGACCTCTTAGGAAAGGGGTGAGGTCAATAGTAGAAAGTCTAAGTGTTGTGTCCATCAGAAATGATGCCAGGAGTCGGTGACTTGTGCATTAGCTCTTTATTGGGTACAGGAACCGAACTGGGGCTAAAGGCAAACTTCGCGGCTTTTTATTTCCAAGCCACGGCGGCCGCAGCCAATGGCACCGCTTTGAATCTCCCGCGATTTGAATGGACCAATCGCGGGAGATTCTCAGTGAGCCAATCGGCGCGGCTCGCCTAGCCAATCAGAGTGCTCCGTGCGGGGATCTCAAGAATGCAAATGAGGGGACAGAACACCCCTCCCCTCTTGGTTCAGTCCTTACATTGCGTAGTCCCGTAGGTAGGCGGGGCTCCGTCTCTGCCTACTGGACCTGCGCAGGTCAGTCGTAGGTTGGATCCCGGCCAGTTCGGTCGGGGTCTCTGTTTCTCTGGACTCCGTCATGGGAACCGTCTGGTCTGTCTGGCCGGGCCGCTCTCCACAGCTCCCTCCTGGGCTTACCGGGTTGGTTGAGCTGCAGGTTTCGCCGCTCCCGCTCGGTCTTCCCGGGTTGGTTGAGCTGGCCTGGCTGTCTCTTCCTGGCGAGGTTTCGTGCTGACTGCTTTCAGGTGAGTATGGCTGGTTTATTCCTTCTCGGTTTTGGTTCCCTGGGTATTCCCTCCCCTCTTGGTTTGTGTTGTGGGGGTTGGTTTTGCTTTGTTGTGCGTTGGTGGTCTATTGGGTGGGCGTCCTCGATCTTAACTGGTCGATGTGGCATTTCCACGCTCGTCCGTCAGTTGTTTGTAGCTGGTACGAGTATGGGCCTGTTAGTTGTGTTATGACGGCCGGTACCCATAATGGGTCTCCTGTTAGGTTTTTCGCGTAGACGGCGTCGCCTGGTGCGAAGGTTCAGTGTTTGCTGGTTGAGTCTGGGGGTTTCTCTGGGTTGTATGTGGGATGTAATCTATCAAGTGGGGACCTTATTTTCCTCCCCATAAGCAGTTCGGCTGGGCTTTTATTTGTTGTGGTATTTGGGGTAATGTGTTGGATAAAAAGTAATTTATTTATTTTGTCCTGGATCTCCCCATGGTCTATTTTCTGGATGGTTTTCTTTGTGAATTGAACCATCCGTTCCGCCCTATCATTTGCCGCCGGATGCGCCGGGGCTTTCAGCGCGTGTCTTATGCCCCTCTCCGCTAGGAATTTTTCGAATTCTAGTGAGGTGAATTGGGGCCCGTTGTCGGAAACGAGGACGTCTGGGAGGCTGTGTGTTGCAAAACGTTTGCCGAGTTCTTTGGTCACGGCCTCCGTGGTGGTTGTTCTCATGTTGCTTACCTCCAGCCAGTTGGAGGAAGCGTCTACGGTTATTAAGAAAGTGTGTCTTTTTGTGGGCCCGGCGAAATCTATGTGGATCCTAGACCAAGGTCCCCTGGGGGTTTCCCACTCTAGGATGGGTGCTGCGGGTGGGCTTGGCCTAGTTTCCTGGCATCGTTGACACCTTGCTACCCAGGCCTCGATCTGTTTGTCCATCCCTGGCCACCAAGCGTAACTTCTGGCCAGGGCTTTTGTCCTAACGATGCCCGGGTGCCCCTCGTGTAACAGTTCCAAAACCTTCCCTTGTAGTTTTTCCGGGATGACCACCCTATCCCTCCATAGTATGCACCTTTTTAGTAACGAGAGTTCCGTTTGCCGGTTCCGGAATGTCCTGACGGACTCGTCGTTGTCCCTTTCCGGCTAGCCTTTCTCTACCCAATGCAACACCCGCGCCAGACATTTGTCTTTATTAGTTTCTCGGGCAATGTCTGACGCGGTTATCGGTAGGTTGGGTAGAGTCTCTATACTGAGGGTGGTCGTCGTGGGTGCTGGGTCAGTGTCAGGTTCCGGTAACGGTGAGTGGCTTAAGTTGTCCACATGGGTCTTACCTGGTCTGTGTGTGAGTCCAGTCTTACCTGGTCTGTGTGTGAGTCCGTAGTTGTAGGCAGCTAGGAACTCGGACCACCTTGTCATTTGGGGAGACAGAATGTTCGGGGTGGCCCTGTTCCCTGCAAGGATTCCCAGCAGCGGTTTGTGGTCGGTGAGGATGGTAAATGTCCGGCCGTAGAGGTACTCGTGAAACATTTTTACTGCGGCGACGATAGCCAGAGCCTCTTTGTCCAGCTGGCTGTAGTTCCGCTCCGGTTTGGTGAGGGTCCTTGAAAAGAACGCGATGGGTGCTTCTTTTCCGTCAGGGAGAGTGTGGCTGAGGACAGCGCCGACGCTGAAGGATGATGCGTAACATGTGATGGCTAGTGGTAGGGTCTCGTTGTACTGGATGAGGACGGCATCCGAAGTGAGTAGGTCCTTTGTTTTCTTGAAGGCGGCTTCCTCACGTTTCCCCCAAGTCCAGGTCGCCGCCTTATCCAAGAGCCTATGCAAAGGCTCCGCCGCTGTTGCCTTTTGGGGCAGGAAGACATCATAAAAGTTAAGCAGCCCAAGAAACGCCTGCAGTTCTGTCTTTGAATTGGGTGTGGGGCCTTCTTTGATGGCTTTGATCTTTTTGTTGGTGGGGTGAATGCCGTGGCGGTCTAGGAGATATCCCAGGAATTCAACCCGCTCCGTGTATAATTGGCATTTTTCCCTCTTTACTTTGAGCCCGGTCTCTTTGAACTTGGTTAGGACCTCCCTTAGGCGACTCTCTAGTTCGGCCTGGTTGGTTGCTGACACTAAGACGTCGTCGAAGTAGGGTACCACCCCCTTGATGCCTTGTAACAGCCTTTCCATTAGGCTTTGGAATATTCCAGGTGCCACGCTGACTCCGAATTGGAGTCGGTTGCATTTAAAGGCTCCCCGGTGGGTGACTATAGTTTGCGCTTCTGCCATTTCCTCGTCGACCGGCAATTGTTGGTATGCCTGGGCGAGGTCGAGTTTAGCGAAAACCTTGCCCCCTCCCAGTGAATGTAGTAGGTGTTGCACTACTGGGACGGGGTAAGCGCTTTGCTGCAAGGGGCCATTTAGGGTGGCCTTATAGTCCACACAGATTCTCACCGACCCATCAGGCTTAATCGGGGTGACTATGGGGGTCTCCCACCGGGCGTGGTCTATGGGTTGTAGGACCCCTTGCTTGATGAGCTTGTCAATTTGCTCGTCAATCTTCGGTTTAAGCGCGAATGGTACCCGCCTTGGTTTTAGGCATTTTGGGAGGATGTTTGGGTCTAGGCTGAATGATATAGGGGGCCCTCGGTACTTGCCTAGGTTTCTGTCGAACACCTCTTGGAATTCCCGGGCTAGTTGTTGCTCCCAGTTGTCGTCGGCGATGTGGTCGATGCCCGTGACTGCGATGCCGAGTGGTGCGAACCATTGGAGTCTCAGTAGGCTTGGGCAGTCACGATCGACGATGGTCAAGAGAAGTCTTTTGGTGTGCCCTTTGTAGGTTACCTTGAACTGTCCGGTTCCAACTACAGGGATGCGGTTTCCCTGGTAGTCTTTCACGATTAGTCTCTGGTTGTCTAAGCCTTTTCTCTGGATGGTAGGCACCAAGCGTTTTATTTCTTGCCATGCTACCATGGAGAGGTAGGACCCGGAGTCCACCTCCATTTTACATGGCTCGCCTTCGATGCCTACCTCCACGTAGACCTTCCGGGCGTCGTTGGTTGTGGCGTGGCCAATGGTGACCGTCTGATGGGTCTCCTCTCTTCGCCGGGTCTCGCCGCCTCGTAGGGATCGTCCATTCCAGTCCCATCGGTTGTCAGCAGGGCGATCTCTGGTCCGGGGTGGTGTGCTCTCTCGTCTCCGTTCACTCTGGTCCCATCGTGTAGGGCTGCGGTTCTTTTTGAGACGGCAGACGTGGGCGATGTGTCCCTTCTTGTCGCAATACCGGCAGATTGAATCAAAGCACCGGCATTCGGACCTGGGGTGGTCGCCTCCGCAACCAGCACAGGTGGTCCTCGGCTTATGACCCTGCCGGTTCCGTGGGTCGCAGCCTGCCTGGAGACGGTGGATTTCCTCCTCCTCGTCGGAAGTGCCCGATGCTGAGTGGACGTGGGTGGTCGTCTCGGGTTGGGCCTCGGTCGACCTTGCAGGGTGGTTGTTCCCGCTGCGGTCCCCGGCGTTTGGTCTGCGCATGCGGTTGGTGGATTTTCGGGTAGCTTCGGCTGCTGTGGCTTCGGTGAGGGTATTGGCGAGGGCGATGTTGCCCTTGGCCATCAGCCGGCTCTGGAGGATGGGGTCCCAAAGGCCGAGAACGTTTCGGTCTCGCAGGGCTTCGTCCATGTTGGTGAATTAGCACAGCCCCCCTAGGCGCCGTAGTTCTGCGATGAAGTCGCTGAAGCTCTCACCCGACCATTGGTCCCGACGATAGAACTTGTGTCGTCGGATGAGGATGGGCACGGCTGGAGCGTAGTGTCACCGTAGTATTGGCTCGAGGTCGTCCCAGTCCATCATGGTCACGTCGGCGGGTTTGGCTAGCGCTTTGGCCATCTTAAACACTGCGGGCCCGCAGTGGGTTAGGAATACGGCTCGCTTCTTCAGGCCGGTGGCGTCCTTCAGGTCGCTGCATTCGAGGTACATGCGGATTCTGTCTGAGTACGATTCCCAGTCCTCGCTGGCGGGGTTGAAGGGTGCGGGTGGCGCGATGTTTGCCATCTTGGAGTTTCGTCTGGCTTCCGTCGGACATGTGCTTCGGTTCAGGATCAGAATCCCACCTTCGTCGCCAGTGTTGTGTCCGTCGGAAATGATGCCAGGAGTTGGTGACTTGTGCATTAGCTCTTTATTGGGTACAGGAACCGAACTGGGGCTAAAGGCAAACTTCGCGGCTTTTTATTTCCAAGCCGCGGCGGCCGCGGCCAATGGCACCGCTTTGAATCTCCCGCGATTCGAATGGACCAATCGCGGAAGATTCTCAGTGAGCCAATCGGCGCGGCTCGCCTAGCCAATCAGAGTGCCCTGCGCTTTGGCCAATCAAAGCGCGGGGATCTCAAGAATGCATATGAGGGGACAGAACACTAAGGTTAAAGTTTTGGGGAAGAAACCACAGAGTCAGGTAGAATATTCCAGACATTGACCATTCTGTTGCTGAAGTCGTATTTCCTGCAATCAAGTTTGGTGTGATTAACCTTGAGTTTGTATCTATTGTTTGCTCTTGTATTGTTATGGTTGAAGCTGAAGTATTCATTGACAGGTAGGACATTGCAATGTATGATTTTATATACTATACTTAGATCGGCCCGAAGGCACTGTAGTTCTAGATTTTCTAGGTCTAGAATTTCAAGTCTGGTGGCAAAAGGTATTTTGCAACGAGTAGAGGTGTGGAGAACTCTTGTGAAATATTTGTGGACTTTCTCAACTGTGTTAATATCAGATATGTAATGTGGGTTCCAGACTGATGAGCTGTATTCAAGTATTCTAGCAAATGTTTTGTATGCTCCAGTTAGTAGTGTAATATTTCCAGAGAAAAAGCTATGTAAGATTAGGTTAACAACCCTTTTTGGCTATGTAGTTACATGCCATCTATTGCAGGCACCTATGGCAACATGCACAGTCTGTTGTTTTGAAAAGACACATAAGTAATAAATTTGACTGCAGAAGCACAATTATTCAAGGGAAACCTGCTGCTGGGATCCCGTGCAGACCAATCTCATCGACAATGAATTTTTGCTCTTTTTAGTTTGAATCCTAGGTTTTGCCCTGCAATTTCTGAGTTTTCAAAATGCCAATTTACATGGACAGAAGATACCCAACGGACAATTTACAGCAACTGATGAAAGACATTTCTCCAAAATGAATCCCTGCCTCTGCCAAATTCATCTGGATAAATAATTTGCTACTTCCAGCTATTCAAAAAAGGTGGATATGATTTTATTGACCTAACCTTTAATCAATTTTGATTAAATCAATGTTATTCAAACCTGCTAATGCAACCTTAATATATTTTAAAACTATTTTTATCTTGTTTTAAAGTCCTTAAACATTGCATCCTCCTACTGGCTCCCTAAATTTCACCTATATATTATCAAATACAAAATTATTTACATGTCACAATTTAAGACACAAATAGGCTTTACGTTAAAAGTTTAAATGGAGTAGATAATCAAAATCTGATTAATAAAACATGAACAAATGAATAGTACAACAATAGCAAATCATTCTATCAGGCAAAAGCCAAGTGTAACAAATGTACAGAAGAGGAAAGATGGACGTTTTGCAATATAAATAAAAGGATTTAGACTCTCAAGACAACTGTCTATTCTCTTAAATTATATTTTACAATTGTAAGCCTTCCCCACATATTCTAAATGTAAAAGTACAATAAAACTTTTTTCTTTATCAGAAAAGCTATATTTAGACACTGTTCAGGATTCTTCAGTCAAGTACCTGGGGCATTGTCTTTTAGCAGTGAGTAGTGTATTTTATGCATTAATAAAAGCAGAATGAAAGTGTGTTTATATGTATTGCACTTTTATGTACAAACAGTAATTTGTGGTCACATTATCTTGTTACCCATTTATTAATATATTTTTATTTATTATTTATTATATCAACAGAAAACTTACATATAACACTACCAACACTATTTCAACATATAAAAGAAAGGAAGGAAGGAAGGAAGGAAGGAAGGAAGGAAGGAAGGAAGGAAGGAAGGAAGGAAGGAAGGAAGGAAGGAAGGAAGGAAAAAATATTTTGTAAATGGATCTCAGAAAAAGTCACCATACTATTTGAATGCTTCCATCCTTGGCACCTTGTTAAAATAATTCTAATATTGACAAGCAAGTTATTTGTTGTTGCAAATTAATTGTGGATATATTCTTATGACGTTGTATGTAATTTTTTAGTTAGCACCCTTCTTCTCTATAACAATCATTCTTGATAGCTTGATAATTACTATGATGCAGCCAAAAAGAATAATTACATCTTTAGCACATACCAATCATTCCAGAATCAAATCAACAATTCTGTTATTTTCAGCCCCAATGTAACATTCAAGGGACAAGTCCAAATAATTTATAAACTGCCTCCAGAAAATGATTGTAAGAAAAAGAAAAGAAAAACAATCCTCTTATTGAATGCTCTTTAAGAGGTACAATATGCACAAAGCATTTTATCCTTGGATTAACTTTATTAAATGTTCATAAGAAATTAATTCACATTATTATAGCAATCTACCACTGGTTAGCAGGACAGGATTTTTATATATATGTAACGAATATTAATTTCATTGAGTTTCTTCAACTTGCTATAAAAAGAGTAACTAGTTTAGGAGTTATCATTCCTCAAAACGTCCAGAACATCAGAAATAGTACTAGCATCTGGATGAGATTAAATCCAATCAAATGAAACTCAAAGAAATAACCAATGTTTGCCAAGAAGCATTCCAAGATAAATCAAGCTGATTTTTAAAATAATGCATTAAAATATTGGTTAAACATAACACAAAAAGCATCTTGCACAAAAAGCACTCTGTGCAAGAAACAGGAAAAAGTGGGTAAAGGAATGCTACAAGAAGGCACCACAGTTAATATACATGGTCACATCATTCAATCTTTATTCAAGCGTCAGGCCTTTTTAACAGCTGTCACAGTGGATTGAAGACAAAACAAGATTGAACAGTAGCTTATGAGCCACTTGATGTTTTGACTCCAGAAATAAAGCACAGTACTGCAATGCGAACAGGCTCTGAAGATTTATAGTATCAAATAAGCTCTGTTGCACACCTTCTGTTTCAAGAATGAACCACACTTTGACAGATGATAAACCCCTCCATCCTTCCATCAAACTGATGAATTATCATTACTGTCAAAGAAGCCAAGAGTTTTAGACATCTTTAGACAACAAATGCCTAGGGGAATTTTAGGGCATCCTTATTCTTGTCAAATAGGTAGGGATGGGATCCAACAGACTCCAAATGGCTCTGGATTATAGTGCTCAGAATTCTTTTTTATGGGCCATGCTAGTATAGGCTGTATGGACAACATTTGGAAGGTTTCCAAATTCCCCATCCTTTGTGTAAACCCACTTGTTTTCTGAAGAAACAGCATTCTTATATGCTTTTACCTTTAGTACAAAACAAAATGTTAATATGAAGCAGTGATGAGTGGACTGAGAGGCTGTGGCTCATCATTATTCATTGATGCCAGCTGTCCATTTTCTTTCCCACAGATTATCAGATGAATAGTTCCTGATGTTTATTTACAATTATATACAATGATGTTCATTTATAGCCTTCTCAACCAGTTGTCAAAAATATTTCTTCAAATATATAGAATTAAATTATTTCAGACAAAGAATCTGGAAGACTCTTTCTATTTATGCTTTTGGAGATTATTTTCATGACTAATACTGTGATATTTCATAGCTCACTGGAGTAAAATTATTTGCTAGAAGGCCTCAAAGGTTCCTTTCAATCCTATGATTACATGATTCTATGAACATATTAATGGTGTCAAGTTGGCCAAGGAGAGGATCCAGATTAATTTCAGATTTAATAAATTAGATTTCATTCTGCACCTGCATAATAAAGAAAAAATCACATTTATAAAATATTTGGCAGGAACTGAAAATAACAGCAGCAACAGAGAGCAGCTGTTTGTCTGGATTTTAAATCAGGATAACTATTATAAGAAATAACAAATCATTTTTACCTAATATATATATATATTCATCAAGGATTAATTAATTAAAGGTGATAATTTAGACTCCAATGCAGAATCTTTAGAATTTAACTCTACTTTTTAAAATACATGAGCAGAAAACATCTGCTAGGATTAGTGTTAAGTATGGAGCATGGGCGAGAAAGAATGGAGACGAGCCTCTGGAACGGTGAACTTCAGCTCTATATTTACATAGTGACTGCTCAAACTCAACAGCAGTTATAGCCCTCCTTATATAGGCAACCCAATAACTATTTAACCAATAACGATCTAGGAGCGCTAGCTCCCTTAACCAATAAGAACGCTCCATTAATGGCCAATCGGATTCTCCAGAATGGGCCAATCCTATCCTGCCATTAACAGCCAATCAGAAGTGCAGGGCCAGAACCCTGCACTTGACTCCAAGCTCAAGATATCTTTATTAATCCCTATGCATTCACAAGACCCCTTCCCCCGGCTTCTGTTTACATGGCGCAGTTACATAGTCCTTTAGGTAGGACGGTTGCTTTATTAGCCTTTTTGATTTTCACTGTGTGTTTTGCATTTGGCTGCAATCTCGCTGAGGTAGATCGTTGTTTGGCGAAGGGGTTGCCTCTGGTTCAGAGTTCACATTTCTGTCGTCACCAATATCTTCGGCAACTCCCTGAGGTGAATCTATTCCCTTCTCTGATTCCAATTCCTGTGTCTCGATTCCGCCATCGTTCCCTTCGAACGGGTTTTCTTCTAATTGAAATTCGTCTTCTTCCACATCTCCCCCCCCCTCAGTTTGGTCATAAGGGACTTCAGAAATGCCCGACTGGAGCTGTGATCGTAATTGATCGATATGGCATTTCCATAGTCTATCATCAAGGCATTGTACAAGGTAGGATCTCGGGCCGGTTATACGAACTACTGTCGCCTCTACCCACAGCGGATCGCCCGATAGGTTTTTAGCATATACCAAATCGCCTTCCTGGAAAGTACGACATTGGCCGCTGGATCCTAGTGGTTTCTCAGGTTCATAAGCTGGGTGTAACCGGTCGAGGTGGGAGCGGAGCTTTCGTCCCATTAGTAGTTCGGCGGGAGTTTTGTTGGTGACGCTATGAGGTATGATGTGTTGTAGAAAAAGGATTTGGTTGATTTTGTTGTCAATGTTATCATAGTCTAATTTTTGCAAAGTTTTCTCAACAAATTGGACCATGCGCTCAGCCCTGCCATTGGTCGCAGGGTGCGCAGGTGAGGTTAGCGCATGTCAGATGCCGTGGTCAGCCAGGTACTGCTCGAAGGACAGCGCGGTAAATTGGGACCCGTAGTTGGATATCAGAACGTCTGGTAATCCGTGGGTTGCAAACTGTCTTTCCAATTTTTTGATAACCGCTTCAGTGGTTGTGTTTGTCATGTGGTGAATCTCGAGCCAATTCGAGTAGGCATCGAAGGTTAGAAGAAAGGTGTGGCCTTTGGTTGGCCCCACAAAGTCCAGGTGAATACGGGACCAGGGTCCCCGTGGTGTCTCTCATTTGGTAGGGATGGCTTTTGGTGGGGCGTTGCTCACTTCCTGGCATCTATGACAAGCTTTAACCCAATTTTCGATTTGCTTGTCGATGCCTGGCCACCATGCGTAGCTTCGTGCGAGGGCTTTCATCCACACGATACCGGGGTGGCCATTGTGCAAGGTTCTCAGTACTGCTTTTTGGAGTCGTTCTGGGATAATGACTCTATCACCCCAGATGACACAGCTTTTCTGGGAGAAGAGCTCGGTTTGTCGAGTCTTGAATGGTATGAAGTCATCCGATAATTGGTCCACTGGCATTCCGCATTCTACCCAGCCTAGGACTCGCACTAAGGTGGGGTCACGTCTGGTTTCTTCGTGATATCTCGGGCAGTCAATGGCGGTGAGTGGAGTGTTTCAATTTGTAACGTGGTTACCGATGGTGCGGGATTGTCGAGAGTCTCTG
Organism: Hydrophis major; assembly: GCA_033807585.1. Lineage (NCBI taxonomy): Eukaryota > Metazoa > Chordata > Lepidosauria > Squamata > Elapidae > Hydrophis > Hydrophis major. The sequence continues at coordinate 110,147,737 of CM066328.1, read as the reverse complement.
GAAGCGGTGCTCGGCTCAATGCGTCCGCGTGGGGAATGGCTTTCCCCAGGCAGTACTGCAGCTGAAAATTATAAGCAGCCAAGAATTCTGACCAGCAAGTCATCCTGGGGGATAATATGTAGGGAGTCAGCTTATCTCCAGCTATTATCCCCAATAACAGTTTATGGTCAGTCACGATAGTAAAAGCCCGGCCATACACATACTCGTGAAATCTTTTAACGGCTGATACAATTGCGAGGGCTTCTTTATCGATTTGGCCATAATTTCACTCAGTTTTTGAAAGTGTTTTTGAAAAATATGCAACAGGGGCTTCGTTACCATTAGGCAGTACATGGCTCAGAATGGCGCCCACTCTGAAAGGCGAAGCATCACATGTGATATTTTTTTTTTTGAAAAAAGTTTTTATTAATTTTCTACAAACAAACAAGACAAACAAAACACAAAAACATCAACTCTTATATGTACACCCAGTGTGTCAGCCAGTTCACCACTTCCGTGCATTCATTCCGTAGTCCCAAATCACAACTACACTACACAACAACTCACACCATCAATCCAAACTTATATATCCTAATATCACTAAAAAAAGAAGTTTTTGACTATATTTCTAATCATTCACGCCCAATGAGCCAACAATACTTTAAACCAGTTTACTCTACAACAAATCATCCAGTCATATCAAATCAATCCCAAAAAATCCTCTATAAATATAATATCAAATAGCAAAATAATAGCAAAATAAAGATATTCCCTACTATCCAGCACTCCAAATAGTCTACCATCGCATCTTATCATCCAGCCATCTACAAAAAAGATCCCAAATTTCGTAAAACCGTTTATCCTCCCGCTCTCCAACCCCAAATGCCAATCCACTCATCCCAGCACACTCCAACATCCCCTCAATAATCTCCTCCTGCAATGGCACCCTCCCATTCCTCCAATCCCCAGCAAACACAATCCCGGCTGCCGTCAATACATCCACAATCAGGCATTTCAAATCCCCACTACACATATCAGGCAAAACTCCCAACAAAAAGATCTCCGGCTTCAAATCCACACGCCTCTCCGTCATCCTCACCAACCACATGCGAATTACAGTCCAACACCCTCCAGCATCCTCACAAGTCCACCACACACGGCAATACGAGCCGGGCATCCGATGACATCCCCAGCATCCCCCAGACCCGCCCTCAAACATTCCTGCCACTCCCGTCGGAGGAAAATGCCACCTGCAAAACATCTTATACAAGTTTTCCCTATATGCTGTTGACATTGTCATTCCACAATTTTGAGACCACAATTTCTGCCATTTCTCCAAATCAATCCCACATCCAAAATTCCTCCCCCAAACAACCACAGCCTCCTCGACCTGTTCTTCCTCCAATTCCATTCCCAGCAAATAACCATATAGCTTTTCAATCACCCTCCCATCAGCACCCATCAAGATCCTATCCAAATCAGCCTGTCCATCATAAAATCCCTCCACTCCAGAATCTTCATCACACCCTGAGTGCACCCGCGCACATGAAAACCAATTCATCCCCACACCCCGTTCCTCCAAGTCTTGGACCGATCCAAGCTCACCCCTTCCATCCAAAAGTTCCCCACATCCAACTGTCCGCTCCCCCCTGTAGACCATAGGATAGGAAAATGCTCCAACGGTCGACAACCAAACTGGAACCTCCAAACAGCACCGTCCTTCCATCCTCTCCCAACCCAACCACAAAGACTCCCGTACATAATGTCCTCTAAAACAACCCTGTGTTCCAGTTCCCCTACACCACAAAAAAGCACGCCAACCCAACAGCAAGCCATGCCCCTCTAATGTCAACAACCTATGTTTCCTCAATGCCATCCATTCTATGACCCACATCAAACCTGCAGCCCGACAATACAACTCCCAACCAGGCAGACCAAAACCTCCTCCAACTCTAGCATCCTGCAAAAGCTTCAGCTCTATTCTCGCTTTTTTACCCTGCCATATAAACTTCAACACAACCCCATCTAAATCTTCAAAATATTCTTTCCCAAGCCCAATTGGCATTGTCCGAAACAAAAACAAAATTCTAGGTAAGACATTCACCTTAACTGTTGAAACCCTCCCCATCAATGACAACTGCAAGCCTTCCCACCTCCTCAAATCCGTAGCCATCCATTGCTTAAGTTCAATACAACTATTCTCCTTCAATGCGCCACATCCTGCTGTCAAATATATCCCCAGATACTCAACCCCACTTGTAACCCGAATCCCCAAAAGATCTGCCAATTCCTCTCTCCGTCTCAACAGCATACTCTTTGTCAAAATCTTTGTTTTGTCTTTATCCATCCCCAAACCAGCCACCTCTCCATATGCCTCTATCCTTTCCAGTAACTTTGGAGCTGTTTCTAGCGGATCTTCCAAAATAAAAGCTAAGTCATCAGCAAAAGCTTGTAGCTTAAATTCTTCCTTCTTAATTTTCATTCCTTTTATGCTTTTATCATCCCTAATATTTCTATTCAACACTTCCAAGGTCAACACAAATAGCAAAGGAGATAGGGGGCATCCTTGTCTTGTGCCTTTCCTGATATTAATAAAATCTGTAAGTTCTCCCTCCATCATTACCCTTGCTGTCTGTTTATTATATATAGCTTCTATTGCTTGAATAAATTTTTTAGCGAAACCCATCTGCTCCAATAATAATAACATAAATCTCCAGTTCACGTTATCAAATGCTTTTTGAGCATCTAGGAATATCAAAGCCATTTGCTTTTCAGGATGAGCCTCATAGTATTCCAAAGTGTCCAAGATTACTCTCATATTGTCTCTAATTTGTCTCTTTGGCAGAAATCCATTTTGATCTGAGTGAATAAAATTATTTAAATATTTTTTAAGTCTTTCTGCTAAGATTGAAGCAAAGATTTTATAGTCTGCATTCAATAAAGAAATAGGTCTATAATTCTTAATTTGCAATGGGTCAGTCTCTTCCTTTGGTATAAGTGTAATATAAGCCTCTGACCATGTTTTGGGTATCATCTTTTTTATCATAACTTCATTCATAACTTCTAACAATGGGATGCTCAATAATTCTTGAAATGTTTTATAAAATTCTACTGGAAGCCCATCTGGACCCGGAGCTTTCCCATTATTTTGTCTCTTAAATGCTTCATTTAGTTCCATCATTGTTATATTGCTTTCTAGCATTTCTTCAGTCTCTTTAGGTATCTTTGGTAAATTAGCTTCCTGTAAATCCTGTTTGACTTTTTCTTCATCAATATTTTCCTGTTTATATAATTGTCCATAAAAATCTCGAATAATTTCTTTTTTCTCCTTATTCCCATAACAAACTTGGCCTTGTTCATCTATTAACTTCAATATTTTTCTTGATTCCTTCTCTTTTCTCAATTTATATGCTAGCCATCTACCTGGTTTATTTGCATCTTCAAAATAATTCTGTTTGGAGTTTCTAATTTTCTGTGCCAGTTCTTCTTTCTCTATTAATTCCATTTTATGTTTGATTACATCCAGCTTCAATTTAATATCCTTTTTCTGTGGCATTTTCTGTAATTCTTTTTCAAGAATTTTATACTCATCTTCCAAGGCCTTAGAAGCTTGCCTTTTCCTAATATTCTTTTTTCTTGTATAATCTATTATCAAACCTCTAGCGTATGCCTTCATTGTGTCCCACACATTTTGGGTTGAAGTATCTTCTTTTTTATTTTCTCTGAAGAAAAAAGCCAATTCCTTCTCCATCCATTGTGTAAAATCTTTCTCCTTTAAAATAGTATTATTTAATGTCCATCTCGATCTTTTTTTTTGTCCCTTCCATTTAATTGTCATTGGGCTATGATCTTCCCAGGTACTTGTTTCAATATTTGTTTCTTTTAATATTAGATATTAGTTCTGTTGAGATCCAAATCATATCTAATCTGGACCATGATAAATGTCTATTTGAATAAAAAGTATATTGTTTAGCTTTAACATTTCTTTCTCTCCAAATATCTTTTAAAGTTAATTCATCTGTCATTTTAAAGAAGGACCTTGGGAGAGCCTTTCTATTTTGCTTTGTTGTTGTTGCTATATAGTACAGTTTATTGTCCACAATTCCATTAAAATCTCCCATCATAATTATATTAACATAGTCCAGTCCAATTATTTTCATATGTAGCTTTTTATAAAACTCTTCTTGTTTATCATTCGGAGCATAAATTGCAATCAGGAGTATTTTTATATTATTGTCCATTATTTCTACCATTAATACTCTTCCATCTTCATCCGTGTAAATCAATTTTGCTGGAATAGCCTCTTTAATGTATAAAACCACACCTCTTTTCTTACATTGAGTCAAAGAGGTAAATATTTTCCCTAATTTTGGCTGTAATAACAATTGTTCATGTTGTTTTTTAATGTGAACTTCTTGTAAACAAATTATATCAAATTTTAATTTCTCTAATTTATGAAAAGTTTTCCTTCTTTTAACAGCTGAATTAAGTCCATTTATATTCATTGTAATCAGTTTTTTTCCCTCCATAATTATGTTTTATATTTAGGTCTAACAGCTCTCGTGGATCTCACTTCACGCTGTTCACGCTGATATTTAATGGGAAGGTCTCATTGTACTGCATGAGTACAGAGTCAGAAGTCAGTAGTTTTTTTACATTATGGAACGCCTGTTCTTCTTTATGACCCCATAACCAATTTACTTTCTTGTCTAGCAAACGATGTAACGGCTCAGCGACAGTTGCTTTATGTGGTAGAAATACATTATAAAAGTTGATGAGGCCTAGGAACGCCTGGAGATCGTCCTTGTTCCGAGGCCTGGGAGTGTTTTTTATTGCTCTCAATTTACTGTCGGTAGGGTGAATACCCTGACTGTCAATTAGGTATCCTAAAAACTCAACCTTATCTGTACACAATTTACGCTTATTCTTTTTCACTTTAAGACTGGCGTCTTGGAATTTTTGTAGGACTAACTTTAAACGATCCCGTAAGATTTTTTTTGTAGGTGCAGCAATTAATACATCGTCAAAGTAGGGGACTACACCTTTAATCCCTTGTAGTAGCCTCTCCATAAGGCTCTGAAAAATTCCCGGGGCTACACAATCGTTTGTGCCTGTGCCGTCTTTTCATCAACAGGTAATTGCTGATATGCCTGAGCTAAGTCTAATTTAGCAAAGACTTTTCCGCCCCCCAGGGAATGGAGGAGATGCTGCACCACCGGCACCAGATATGCATTTTGCTGTAGGGCGTGGTTCAGGGTGGCCCGGTAGTCCCCACAAATTCAGATTGAACCATCCGGCTTAATTAGTTATGATTGGGGTCTCCCAGGGGGAGTGATCGGTAGGTTCTAGCACCCCTGAGCTATTAATTTATCGAGTTGTTCATCGATTTTCGGCTTTAAGGCAAACGGAACTCGATGGGGCTTAAGGCGGATGGGAGCTATCTTTGGATTAAGGCTGAACAATATTGGGGTTCCCTTATACTCACCTAAATTTTCCGTGAAGACGTCCTTGAATTCATGGATGAGGTCCTCCTCCCAGTCACTTCCGCTGACTCGGTTTATGCCTGCCACTTCAATGCCAAGTGGCGCGAACCATTGGAGACCTAGCAGACTAGGCCGATCTTTGTCAATCACAGTTAGCGGTAAGTACGCTGTGTGCTTCTTGAATGAGACCCGGACTCGGCAGGAACCAACCACAGGGATTCGATTCCCTTGATAGTCCTTAAGAATAAGTTTTTGGGAACGGAGGTCTTGGCGCTGGATCGTGGGGATGAGTTGCTTGAGGGTCTCCCAGGACACCATTGAGAGGGACGATCCCAAGTTGACTTCCATATGGCAAGGCTTGTTCTCGATGGCCACTGTAATTTGGATTTTCTTGGCATCCAAGGCAAGGCGTGACCGATAGTGATAGTATGGTGAGCCTCTTCTCGCTTCAAAACTCGGTTTCTGTTGGAGTGGTTTACTGGTTCTCGCCTTACAGGATGGTTTCCTGTCGATTGGCAATAGTTAGCCCTTTTTGAGACCTGGCTGGGTCCTTGTAAACTTTGGCAGACCCGTCTGATGTGGCCTCTCTTCCCACACTCATGGCATAGCGCGTCGCGGAATTTGCATTCGGACCTGGCATGGTTGGCTCCACAGCCAGCGCAAGGGCGTAGGGACTTTGGGTAGTGGTCCCGGTCGGACTGCAGTCGATGGACTTCTTCTTCGTCGCTGTCTGATGACGAAGAGAGGTCCTCGTGGTGGGTCGTTGAAAGCTGCCCTTCTGACTTGGGTAAAATTTCGCTTGTCGGTTGGTGTACCGGAGCGCGGTTGCGGCGTAATTGTGCAGCCGACTTCCTGGTTGCTTCTGCTGCAGTAGCATCGGCGATGGCATCGGCAAGGCTGATGTCGCCTTTCGCCATCAGATTGCTCTGCACGCCTGGTGCATCTAATCCCAGAACTATTCGATCCTCATCGCCAGTGTTAGGTATGGAAAAATGGAAACGAGCCTCTGGAATGGTGAACTTCAGCTCTTTATTTACATAGTGACTGCTCAAACTCAACGGCAGTTATAGCCCTCCTTATATAGGCAACTCAATAACTATTTAACCAATAACGATCTAGGAGCGCTAACTCCCTTAACCAATAAGAACGCTCCGTTAATGGCCAATCGGATTCCCCAGAAGGGGCCAATCTGATCCTGCCATTAACAGCCAATCAGAAGTGCAGGGCCAGAACCCTGCACTTGACTCCAAACTCAAGATATCTTTATTAAGCCCTATGCATTCACAACAATTAGATTAGGAAAATATGTTGTGATGGATCCAAATTCCTTTCATAGTTTTCATTGAATCCTCAAAGGAAAAGTCCTGTTCTGAAATAAATCATTCTGACTCTAAATCCAAAGTGAATGTTCTTACGATTCAGCCTCATGTAAAAATAAGGCTTTATGTTTTGAGCATTATTTAGTTTGAGCAAGAACACAGCTCATTAAAATGCATTTATTGTAATGAGCCAACTCATTAAAATAGCTACATCTTTTTTCAGACTTAAGCAAGTGACTTAAAAAAAAGAATAACTGCTTTAATCAGGAGGCTTTTTTTTTTTATTACCGGTTGGCCGAACTGGTCCGAACCAGTAGCATACCACCACTGCATCTGCTCCTTGTTCTTATACAGTAGCCTGAACAGTCACTTTATGGAACTATGGTTTTTTTTCTTAGTAGTTCCTTGATTAGGATATTGGGGTGCTTTTTTGGTTTGATTAATCTCTGTTAATCTCTGCATGTCTGGTTGTAGACTCCTAGAGAGGAGATACTCTGCTCTTTTTGTTTTCTTCTTAGTTTTCTTAATTGTCTTGTTTGAATGGTATATAAATATGATTAATCTCTTTGGATCTATTCATGCCTGATTTGTCTGAATGCCAAGCTCCCAGGAATTCCCAGCTTTTGGGGATTTATCCTGGGCTAGGCTGTTCACAATTTCCCAGTTAAAACTATGGTTGAGTCTGTCCATGTGTTCTGAGATGAAGGATCAGAAGCAGTTAGAAGACACAATGAAAACTTCTTAAACAGGAAGCTAAGCCAACAACCACTGGAACTGATGATATTACCTAGCTGGGTAATATAACACCTGCAAGCAAACAACCAAACTCAGAGAGCACCAAGGCCTCCTCATTTAGTTGTTATTGTAATCTACACAACTGGGGGCAGCTTATCTGTCTTGGAAAATTGTAACTGTTTTATAGTTATTAATCATAGGGTTGGACCTGCAGAAGCGTCTGTTGAGTTGCCCTCATCTAATTATGTATAAAATCTAGTTTATGAACCTTCTCATCGGCAATATTTTATTATGGTTATAATCATGATATAAAAGCTAGAATGAGCTTATAAATTAACATAGCCTTGATAATATCTGTGCACAGATGGTCTCTGCATGGAATGAATAAAAATGAATTAAACAACTGCACATTTTTTCTTGCACAATCAATTAATTCCTTGGTCATTTTAGCAAATGGGGGAGGTAGCTAAGGGTGTCTATAACATGCCACAATTAATATATGTCCATCATATCATTGCACAAATAGCATGATTATGTGAGTGCATCAGGGCAGCTGATACAAGTACAAAATTACATCACTGGTGCGACCACTTCATGATGTGCCCAACATTTGCTCTCTAAGGTAGACTAGAATAGGCAGCACCAGTTAGGAAGCTTGGGTAAAAATAATTTTAAAAACCTCTATGTATAAAAGATATGTACATGCAAACATGATTCTATTCAAAATAGTATTTTTGATTTTAAAAAGTAGAGTGCACACATTAGAAATAATACCTGTACACCATAAATGATGAAACATGAGCAGTGTTTCATGATTTTTAAACCTAGTTTATTTTATTTTTTGCCCAATAATAGAGTGGCTTGACCCACTGTAACTGATTTTATCAATGGTGGTTGTAGTGAGAAATACACTTGCCCAACTATGGGTAGCATCCCACTGTGATCTTTTTTGAGTGACTGTCACTCACACTTTGAAAATAATCTGTCTTAAATACTACACAGTATCAATATGACACTATCATTGAACAGGGGCTGGGAGTTGCTAGTGGTCCAACTGCAGACTACTATCTTATACAAGCGCCAGGAATTACAAGTGGCCATTACTGAAAGATCTAGACTGACATTGGGTCAGTTGTCTTTTGGACATAATGTCTTTGAAACCCTAAATAATTTAAGGCACAATATCTGTGTTATGTATTAGATTACTCTTCTTGATGGATGAAGATGCCTGTGATCTTTTATGGTTGCTCAATAGTTTTGGGATGTCTGTGAAGGTTGCAGCTCTCCTGGGAATAAGTTCCTCTTGAAGGAACTAATGCAGCAACCCAAGTAATCCCCTTTTTTGCCATGAACCTGCCTTTGAGAGTGGAATTCTTGAGTAAATGCCTTAAAGTGATACTTTCATGAAAAGGATGCTTCAGATATGGAAATGTAAACACATAGTTTTGATAAAGGATACTTTATTAAGAAAAGTATTGAGTTCACTTAATAAAATATATAGATGGGATAATCATTATGATTTGGCTAAATGGCATTTTTGAGAGAGTACCATCTTTATATCCTAAAATATTGAGGGAACCTCAATAGATGAGATAGAGCAAAAAATAGGAAACAAATTACCACAAGTCCTTTAGTATATCAACTCATATCTCTCTGGGCAATAGAAATGTTAGAGATTCAGCAACATGGCCTGAAGCTATTTTTGTGAATTTAATATTTTACTGGAACAATCTCACAAATGTATATAATATTATAGCAATTATGACCTGGAGATCTACCATATAGCTTAAATTAGGGCTTGTAAAAAGGTAAGGCATTGCCTGATTTATACCCCCCCCCCCCGGAAGTGTGCATACCTTCCTGGGAAGGCACTTGGAAATTTTGAAGACAGCTGGGATATCATGGCCTGTCTCCATCTTTTTAGAGGGCCAGGAACTTAAATTATGCCTTATGTTTGGATATATGAGTTAGAACATTAATTTGGCTCATCACATATTTATTCCTACATATATGTGATATTGCTAGCACAACATCAGTGGCAACTCAATTCATTTTCTCTTTCTCTTTTTCATACTTGATTTCACACTTTATCTTGCTTGAAAAACAGCCAGTGAATTGCTCTCAGAACTTATTCTGATAACAATCCAATGTGTTAGTGGAATCGGTCATTGTGGAAAAAAAAACAGTTACAATAGAAGGAAGGGATAGTTACATATTTCCCTTGTCATCTGTCTATCAACTTTAGCACCTGTCCCTTCAATGTAATTAAGCCTTCCTGATGAAAGATGTTCAGAGAAACAGATGCTTAGCTACGGTGGAACTTAAACCATTGATATTAACTCTAGGTAATTTGTAGTCATCATAAGAATAAATTATTCAGTCCTATTGTGCATTGATAATCTTATGTGTAGTGATTGCATGTATTATTCTGCATTATGTTTATTTTATCTGTGAATATGTTTGAATGCCTTTGATTATATGCTTGATTTAAAAAAAATTGAAAAGCTAATAAAAATGAAAGAAATTTTCCAAGCATCATTTTTTTTTCATTCTTCTAAAACAAAATTTCTAACTTTAGTTGTCTGATGGGAAATAATATCTGCTTATACTTGACTTTTATCACTGGATTTGTTTTTCCCAGAATAATGTCCTAATTTTTATAATAATTATTATATATTTCTCCTTAAAGTACACAAACTGTCAGACATAATGCACAGAATATTGTTACAATAGAAGTATACATAGTCCTTTTATTTTATTTTATTTAGTTTGTCAATTGCTTACAAGATAATAGGTATAAGTAAAAACATAGTTATGAATACATGGATACATATAAGAAAAATAAAAGAAACAATAGGATAGGGAGGGTAGACATGTTGGTGTGCTTATGCATGCCCCCTTAGGAAAGGGGTGAGGTCAATAGTAGAAAGTCTAAGGTTAAAGTTTTTGGCGTTTGGGGAAGAAACCACAGAGTCAGGTAGAGTATTCCAGACATTGACCATTCTGTTGCTGAAGTCGTATTTCCTGCAATCAAGTTTGGTGCGATTAACCTCGAGTTTGAATCTATTGTTTGCTCTTGTATTGTTATGGTTGAAGCTGAAGTATTCATTGACATTGCAATGTATGATTTTATATATTATACTTCGATTGGACCGAAGCCAGTGAAGTTCTAGGTTTTCTAGGTCTAGAATTTCAAGTCTGGTGGCACAAGTTATTCTGCAACGAGTAGAGGAGTGGAGAACTCTTCTTGTGAAATATTTCTGGACTTTCTCAACTGTGTTAATATCAGATACATAATGTGGGTTCCAGACTGATGAGCTGTATTCGACTATTGGTCTAGCAAATGTTTTTTATGCTCTAGTTAGTAGTGTAATATTAACAGAGAAAAAGCTACGTAAGATTAGCTTAACAACTCTTAATGCCTTTTTGGCTATGTAGTTACAGTGGGCTCTAGCACTTAGATCATTAGAGATGAGTACTCCAAGGTCCTTGACAGAGTTTGGATCATCAACAAGGTCTTGACTATTCAACCTGTATTTTATTTTCTTATTTTTTTTTTTGCCAATATGTAAGACAGAGCATTTGTTTGTTGAGATTTGAAGTTGCCATTTGTTTGACAATTCTGATACATAGTTGAGGTCTTTTTGAAGGGTAGCAGTATTGTCTGTGGTGTTGAATAGCTTTACATCATCAGCGAAGAGGATGCAGTTGCTCTTAATATGATTGCAGAGGTCATTTATGTAGAGTATGAAGAGAGTTGGTCCTAGAACACTGCCTTGGGGAACACCACTGTTGACAGGTACAGAATTTGATAGGACATTCCCAATTTTGACCATTTGTTGTCTGTTTGACAGGAATGCTTCTATCCAGTTATGCAGGTGTCCGGAGATACCATAAGATTTTAGTTTTAGGGGAGAAGGCGGAGCTTTGTCGTCGCAATACAGCTGCGATCTCGGGGCTCCGAGGTCACAGCTGATATCTTTGCCCCTGGTCGGTTCCAACGGACCTAAACCGTCTCGTAGTGACGGTGACAGTAAGGGGCGCGTTCTGTAGATTCCGGGGACATCGCAAGTCCCTGGTCGATCCAGAACAAGCCCCTTTGCCAACGGCGGAGAGGTAGCCATTAGGCTGCTGAAGCTGGGACAGCTCCGGAAGAACGGGATAGAAAGAAGTGTATCGGCTGGTGAGGATCTTTTATTTTTTGCTTGGGACTCAAGAACACTCTAATTTTAGAAGAAATCTGTAAAATTATTGACAGAATTTGACTTAGCATCGATCTTTTTTAGTAACGTCAAAGTGAGGCTTGGCTTTTTATTTTTACTTTTTTTTTCTTTACTGAATTTCTATTGCGATATAGTTAACCAGACTGGCTTTTTTCTTTTATATTTTTATATTTACTTGTTTTCTCTTTGCTTTTCTGACTGTTTGTATTTTTTAAAATAGAGGCCCCCTTTAATATCTTTTTTTAATATACATAAATATACATACATATTTTTTTTCTCTTTTTAGGCTTTTCTCTGGGGGGAAGAAGGGGGAGTGGATTGAAGAAACTTTGTAACACTGCCAACTAGAGGCTTGGAAATATTCTGTTTGAAGTTGAAAAACTTTTGTTTGAAAAACTTTTCTCAAGGCTACTGGAAATGATAAGATAGAGGGAAGAGTACTGGAGGATGTTTATACAGGTGCTCTTTGGAACTTCTATTATTAAATGAATATTTGAAGTTTGGCTTTGAAACTGGTGGAGAAGTCAAATAAGAGCCTTGGATAAATAAAAGGCAGTGTGTATCTTTTTTTTTTTTTTAACTCCTTATTAATTGTTTCATCCCTCCCCTCCAACCACACACTACTTTGTAATATTGATATATTTATTTTTTATCTTTTATTATCTTTTATTTTTAGTTATTTTTTTTTAAAGGGGAAGCCTCAGAATACTCTTTTTTTGCTTCTTTTCTCTTTTTTATAGGGATGTCTGCCTTTTTGATTTCTATTTTTGATTTTTTTTTATGGCTTTTTTTCATTTTCTGAGGTTTTTCAATTGGATTAAGGTGGGAAGAATTTGAAGAACTCTCTTTTTCTTTTTTCTTTTTTTTCCTTTTTCTTTGCTTATTATTTTTTGATATTATTGGGCTTTATTTTGCTTCTTTTTTTTCTTCATCTTTTAATTTTTACTTTTGAATTATATTTGCGTATTCTACAATTGGATTAAGGTCTTGAAGAACCTGAAGAATCTTTTTCTTTTTAATTTTGGGCTTTTTACTTATTACTGGTTTTGTCTTTGTTTTTTGTGGTGTTTTCCTTTTTTAAAAAATTGGATTATAATTGGCCACCTCACTAATTAGATTAAAAGATCCGGAAGACCCTGAGTTATCGAAATGAATAAGAAAATTTTACCTTCGGGCATCTCAACTTCTGCTCCTGTTTCCCCGTCATCTGGAGGACGACTCTCAACAATGGCGAAGCAAGACAAAGTGCAAGTGGATTTAACGATGGTTATGCAAGGAATACAGGATCTTAAAATGAGTATGGAACAAAGAATGGAGAGTATTGACCAAAGAATTGGAAAGATAGATGAGAAAATTGAAAATTTTCAACAAATGATGGTGAAACATGATGAGAGAATCCAAAAAATAGAAGAGAAAGATAAGCAAAGAGATGATACAATTGGGAATATTGATAACAGATTAACAATGGCCGAACAAGAAAAAAGTGGGATGTTGAAGTGGGAGATGGACAGGTCAGAATTTTATCTTAGATTCCAAAATATTGAGGAAGAAAAAGGACAAAACTTGGTGGCAGTAATGATTGAAATTTTGGCTGGAGTCTTGGAAATAACAGAGGAAAAGATGATGGATGGAGTAGATGAGATATATCGAGTCTTCACAAGATATGCAATGAGGAATCAATTACCAAGAGAGGTCCATGTTAGATTTACTAAAAAAACTACTAAAAACCAAATATTACAAGTGGTAAGAGAGAAGGGGTTGAAATATAAAGGCAAAGAGATTCTGATCTTAAAACAAGTACCTAGAAAAATGAGAGAGATTAGAAGAGAGTATCGATTTTTGACTAAAATGCTATTGAAAAAAGAGGTAAACTATAGATGGCTGATTCCAGAAGGATTAATGTTTGCATGGCAAGAACAGAGATACAGAATTGATTCAATTGCGAAAGCAGAAATGTTTTACAAGGAATTTTTCTAAAGAAGAGAAATGGAGATAGAAAAAGAAAAGATTTTAACTGAATTTGAAGAGGACCAAATGGAGATGGAAAAAGAAGAAGGCGCAATAGGTGGAAAAATGGAGATCAAAGAACAATGTGAAATAAGATCCACGAGAGCTGTTAGACCTAAATATAAAGCATAACTATGGGGGAGAAAAAACTGATTTCCATGAATATAAATGGACTGAACTCAGCTATCAAAAGAAGGAAAACTTTTTATAAATTAGAGAAGCTAAAATTTGATATAATTTGCTTACAAGAAGTACACATTAAAAAACAACATGAACAATTATTGATACGATCAAAGTTAGGGAAAATATTTACTTCTCTGACTCATTGTAAGAAAAGAGGAGTGGTTTTGTACATTAAAGAAACCACTCCAGCCAAATTGATTTATACGGATGAAGATGGAAGAGTATTAATAGTTGAAATAGTGGATAATAATATAAAAACTCTCTTGGTTGCAATTTATGCCCCAAATGATAAGCAAGAAGAATTTTATAAAAAATTACATATGAAAATGATTGAACTGGACTATGTTAACATACTTATGATGGGGGACTTTAATGGAATTGTAGACAATAAACTGGACTATACAGCAAAAACAACACGACAAAATAGGAAAACTCTCTCTAAATCCTTTTTTAAAATGACAGATGAACTAAATTTAAAAGATATATGGAGAGAAAGAAATACTAAAACTGAACAATATACTTTTTATTCAAACAGGCATTTATCGTGGTCCAGAATAGATATGATTTGGACATCAACAGAATTATTATCTAATATTCAAGAAATGAATATTGAAACAAGTACGTGGGCAGACCATAATCCAATGACAATTAAATGGAAAGGACAAAAAAGAAGATCTAGATGGACATTAAACAATACTATTCTAAAGGAAAAAGATTTTACACAATGGATGGAAAAAGAATTGGCCTTCTTTTTCAATGAAAACAAAAAAGAAGATACTTCAATACAGAATGTTTGGGATACAATGAAAGCATATGCAAGAGGATTAATAATTGACTATATAAAGAAAAAGAACATTAGGAAGAGGCAAATGATTAAAGCTCTAGAAGATGACCATAAAAAACTGGAAAAAGAATTACAGAAGATGCCACAGAAAAAAGATATCAAACTTAAAATGGACATAATTAAACATAAAATGGATCAAGCAGAGAAAGAAGAATTGGCACAAAAAATTAGAAGTGCTAAACAGAACTATTTTGAAGATGCAAATAGGCCAGGTAGATGGTTAGCATATAAGCTGAGAAAAGAGAAAGAATCAAGGAAAATATCACAGTTAATAGATGATCATGGTTAAATTTGTTATGGTAATAAGGAGAAAAAGGCAATCATTCAAGATTTTTATGGACAATTATATAAACAAGAGGATCTTGATGAGGAAAAAATTAAACAGTATTTACAAAATGCTAACCTACCTAAGATACCTGATGAAACTCGGAAAATGTTAGAAAGTGCGATAACAATGATGGAATTAACTGAAGCACTTAACAGACAGAACAATGGAAAAGCACCAGGACCAGATGGTTTCCCGGCAGAATTTTATAAAACACTACAAGAATCGTTGAGCATTCCACTGTTAGAAGTCATGAATAAAGTTATGATAAATAAGAAAATACCTGAAACATGGTCAAAAGCTTATATTACACTTATTCCAAAAGAAGGGGTTGACCCATTACAAATTAAGAACTATAGACCTATTTCTTTATTGAATGCAGATTATAAAATCTTTGCTTCAATCTTGGCAGAAAGGCTTAAAAAATACCTAAATAACTTTATTTACTCTGATCAGAATGGATTTTTACCAAAGAGACAGATTAAAGACAATATGAGGGTAATCCTGGACACATTGGAATATTATGAGGCGCACTCGGAAAAACAAATGGCTTTGATATTCTTAGATGCCCAAAAGGCATTTGATAATGTGAACTGGAGATTTATGTTATTACTATTGGAACAGATGGGCTTTGCTAGAAAATTTATACAAGCAATAGAAGCCGTATATTATAAGCAAACGGCAAAAGTAATGATAGATGGAGAATTCACAGACTCTATTAATATTAAAAAAAGGTACAAGACAAGGATGCCCATTATCTCCTTTGTTATTTGTATTGACCTTGGAAGTCTTAAATAGAAATATTAGAGAGGATATAAACATAAAAGGAATGAAAGTCAAAAAGGAGGAATTCAAATTGCAAGCCTTTGCGGATGATTTGGTCTTTATTTTGGAAGACCCTTTAGAGACAGCTTTAAAACTATTGGAAAAGATAGAGACGTATGGTGAGATGGCTGGTTTAAAAATAAATAAAAACAAAAAAAGATTTTGACAAAGAACATGTTATTAAGGCAAAGAGAAGAGCTGGCAGATTTATTGAAAATTCAAGTTACGAATAAAGTTAAATATTTGGGGATATATTTGATGTCAAGGTGTACTACATTGAAAGAGAATAATTATATTAAGCTTAAACAGCAGATAGCATCCGACCTGAAAAAATGGGAAAACCTACAATTGTCATTGATAGGTAGAATTTCAACAATCAAGATGAATATTTTACCCAGAATTTTATATTTGTTTCAAACAATACCAATTAGGTTAAGTAAGGATTACTTCGAAGAACTAAATAAAATTGTGTTGAAGTATATATGGCAAGGCAAGAAAGCGAGAATAAAATTAAAACTTTTACAGGATGCTAGAATTAGAGGAGGATTTGGCCTTCCTAATTGGGAGTTGTATTATCAAGCTGCAAACTTAATGTGGGTTAAAGAATGGATAACGTTAAGAAAGACTAGATTGTTGACATTAGAAGGTCATGATTTATTATTGGGTTGGCATGCTTTTTTATGGTATAAGGGAACTAAATCACAGGGTTATTTCAGAAGGCATTATATACGGGAATCGTTATGGTTGAATTGGGAGAAAATTAAGAAACAATGTTATTTGAAAATTCCAGTTTGGTTATCAACTATTGAAGCTTTTTCGTATCCTATAACTTATAAGAAGGAACAAACAGTTAGATATGAGGAAATATTGGATGAAAAGGGTGAACTTAAAACGATGCAAAATTTAGAAGAACAAGGTATAAAGATGAATTGGTTTTCATATGCGCAAATACATGCAAGGTATCTTAAAGATTCTAAAATAGAAGGATTTTATGATAAATTGACTGCCTTAGATAGGATTTTGATGAAAAAGTGATTAAAAAATTATATAGTTATTTGTTGGAAATTAAATTAGAGGAAGAACAAGTTAAAGAAACAATGATTGCTTGGGGGAAGAATTTTGGATATGGGATTGATTTAGAGAAATGGCAAAAACTGTGGTCACAAAATTATAAAATGACAATGTCAACAGCATATAAAGAAAATTTGTATAAGATGTTTTACAGGTGGCACTTTCCCCCGACAAGAATAGCAAGAATGTTCAAGAATAAATCTGAAAAGTGCTGGAAATGTCATCAGATACCTGGCTCATATTACCATATGTGGTGGACTTGTGAGGAGGCCAGGAAATATTGGACTAGAATTCGCATATGGCTGGAAAAAATGATAAAGAAACACATAGATTTGAAACCAGAGATTTTTTTATTGGGAATCGTACCTGATATATATAATAAAGACTTAAAATATTTGATTGTAAATGTATTTACAGCAGCTAGGATTGTATTTGCTAAACATTGGAAGAGTGAGAAAATACCAATAGAGGAAGAAATTATTAAGAAAATATTGGAATGTGCTGAAATGAGTAGATTGACATTTGAAATTAGAGAACAAGAAGATAAACAATTTTATGAAGTTTGGGATCTTTTTCATCAATGGTTAGATAATACAATATGATAATAGAATATTTAGAAATTTAGGAAATAATGAATATATAATTTTTCTTGGTTTTGATAATTCTTAAGAATATTTTATTATGATAGATTTGATATGATTTCATGATTTGTCATAAAATAATTTAACCTAATTATAGTTATCTCGCTTAAGTATGAATTAGTAAAATTATAGTCAAATGATTGTTCAATAATGATATTGGGATATTTTACTGATGATTGATAATGTGAGTTATTATGTAATATAATTATTCTGATGACTATGAAATGGATGCACAAAAGGGAGTGGTAAACCAACCGATACACTGTAAATTTATGAAGAATGTTTAAATTTTTTATTTTTATTTTTAATTTTTTTTATGTTATGTTTTATGTCTTATATGTTTTTTGTCTGTTGTTAAAATCAATAAAACTTTTACAAAAAAAAAAGATTTTAGTTTTAGGAGTAGTTTGTCGTGTACCACTGAATCACAGGCTTCACAGAAGTCTATGCAGATTGCGTCTATTGCTTTGCCCTGATTGAGTTGAGTAGTCCATATGTTTTTGCAGTGTAAGAGTTGCAGATTGCAGGACAGTTTTTTTCTGAAACCAAATTGTTTATTTGAGAGTAGATTGTCTTGTTAAAGTGTATACTATGTGTATACTATGTGTATACTATGTGTATACTATGTGTGCTTTTAAGTAAAACCCAGATTAGATATGTGTTCTTTAATCAGAACATAATGAATAATAATCTTATGGTTATAATCAGTGATGGCATTCAATTTTTTTTACTACTGGTTCTGTGGGCATGGCTTGGTGGACATGACTGGGGAATGATACTGTAAAATTTCCAGTCAGAGGTGATATTTGCTGGTTCTCCAAACTACTCAAAATTTCTACTATCAGTTCTCTGGAACTGGTCAGAACCTGCTGAATACCACCACTGGTTATAATGCTTATTCATAAGAAAGCAAATATTACTTAACTTATCTCTGATTTCATGTAGCTTGATTTCAGAGTTGTTCATAAAAAAATTGAAGTATGAGAGCTGACTGGAGAATAGGTTCTCACAATTAAACCACAGCAATCAACAGGAAATACAATTTTAAGATTGTTGTGACATTTCATCAGCTATTCAGAGCCAACAGTATATTTAAACAACATGAAGTGACCACTCAATCAGCAGGCCGAGGCAGCTAAATCTTTATTCTCCAATTTTTATTTAATTATCTGCTAAAATAAAGTACTTACTACATTTATTTCTAACTGGCTCTCTGGAGCTGTTTGCTGCCCTTATTAACTAATCTGTTTGTTGGAAAAGCAGAAAATGCAGTTTCTGATATTGCCTCCTCTTGACAATCTTGACTCCCTCATACAGTTCCCATTTCTTCCATGTCTCATACACATTCATTGAGCATTCCAGCTGCAGCAACTTGCTTTATCTTTACCTGCCCCACAAAAAAGGAATAAACAAGAAACTCAGCATTTTTCTTCATAAGTAGAAAACTCAGTTAACTAGGAACAAAGAGGAATGTACATGTCCTAGGATAATGTTGCAGGATCCAATCTGGTTCCGTCACTGAAACCATAGCTTTAGTCTTCTAAGCTTTCAGACTTGTGCTGGAGGCCATTTTGAGGGAACTTCTTTCTAGCTGAGTGTGTGCTTTGGGCTATTCTGTATGTGATATTCATATGGTGCCTGTTGACTAATTAACTAGAATTAGTACTAAGTACTTAAATGGGATCATCCAAAAAATTCTAGGGCTTTGAGCCTAGAGTGGAAACTTAAAAAAATTGCTGGGAAGATTAGTCAAATTTCATAAAATAAAAATAATGTATCCCTACATAAATAGCACAGATTTCAAAATGCTACACCAAGCATGGGATGGTTCTTGAATCAATTTAAGCCTGTGTTCCCCAACCAGGGTTAAGGAGACAAGCTAAACAGAATGTGCAGCGTTAGTCAGATAGGCACACAGATAAATGAGTGAGATAAGTTTGTATGTTTATTAACATACAGTAAAAATAACAGATACGCTTGTGCTATCAAAAATATAGTTTATTCCATTTATAGCATAGTCAAAATAACAGTCCATTAGTCATGTATCATTTAGTCAGTCCATTCAAGGATATTCAGTTAGCAAAGTCCGTGTAGAATATCCTATGTCAGCTCACTTACAAATCAGTCCTTTGTCTCTCTCCCGTTCGAGTAACGCAGTCTTGAGTCCATGCAGTAATTAGGGATCATCAAAGCCAGAGAGAGAGCAAGCTGTCGTCTTGCTTCTTTTAAAGTGCTTTCACAACCACTCCCTTAATTACATTCCTATAGTTAAAGTTGCAGACACTTTCACTAACAAACTATGATAACATATTTATTATTTTACCTAAACCAGTTAGGGTAAACAATGTTATCCCTAATAGAAACTATGGATCCTTTTGGTATGCATGGTGTTCTGAGGGTTATTGTGATTTATTGTCAGCTGCTTATCTTCACTTTCTCTGAAGCTCACTGGCAACTGATGGGGGGGCATTTTGGGGGGAGGAAGAGTGCTGGAGGTAGGAAAAACTGCTATGGGATTTTGGGGAGTATGGACAATGACAGGAACCAGAGGTGCCAAACTGAGCCATCCTCCTGCCTTCAAGGGCACCTACCCTGGGAAAGAAATTTATAGTGGTGCCTGAGGCACCAGGTTCCCAAAACATTGGAACAAGATCTGATTGGACTATTCTTCCAGGGGGGAGGGTTTTGGATATTGGGGATTGCTTTCAATATATGATTTTGGTGCAGTTTTTTCTTCAGAGCTTGTCTTGCTCACATTGCACTCAGGATTTCTAATAAAAGTACCTTTTCTGTAACATCTATGGAGTCAAGGGTTGTTCTTTCCTAGGGAACAAGCTGTGGCTGGTCTGACACCTATACTTGGCACAGACAATTGCTGCAGTTATCACTTGCCAAGGCCTTGCTCTGAAAAACTTTATAGTGACATTTATATATGGAAGGTTTGCTGGCAGGAATTTGGCAGAGATTCTACCTTTCTTTAGTAGCAGGATTTTATTCTTTCACAGGAAATGAGTCCTCCTGTGCTATTCCAACTGAGACCTGAAGAACAAATCCTTTTAAATGAGAAATCAAATTGAAATTTACAGATAGTCTTCAGCTTACAGCTCTTCATTTGGTGGATGTTCAACATTAGAATAGCATTGAAACAATGACTTACAACGGGTCCTCACACTTATGATCCTCACAGCATCCACATGGTCATGTGATCAAATTCAGGCCTTTGGCAACCAGCATCCATTTATAACAACTGCACAATCATGGAGTCTTATGATCACCATTTACAAGTTCCCAGATGGTTTCCAACTAGCAAAGTCAGTGGGAGAAGCTGGATTTGCTTAACAACCACATGATTCACTTAACAACTGCAATGATGCACTTAATGACAGTGAACACTTGGCATAAAAGATTGCAAAATTGGGCTGCGTACCTGAACTTAGCCATAAACAATAGGGATCTGAAGAATTGTGACAAAATTATCACAGTCCTTTGATTTCTGTTTTATACCAGTCATTGCTACTACACTATTTTAAACATTAGAAGTAGAATAGTAGAATTCTTTATTGGCCAAGTTTGATTGGATACAAAAGGAATTTGTCTTGGTGCAAATACTCTCAGTATACATAAAAGAAAAGAAAATATTGAACAGGCATGTTAAAAAGAGTGTTCATTTAAGTGGGAGAATGAAAGAAATGCATGAACTGGTATCATTGGAGAACTTAAAAGAAGGACCAAAGGGAAGCATGTTGGGAAAAAATGATTTTGGCTGCAATGAAAAGGTCATCAAGCTTAATTAGCAGGGCTGGTGGTTCAACTTTGAATTATTTAAGCAATATATTTTTGAAAGGCAGCATAAATTGACTAAGCTACAGCAGATGCCTTGATGACTAATGTTCAATATCTACCCAGAACCATATGGGCACTAATGTCCACTAAAAGGATAAGTCAAGGTGGCAGTGCCAATAGCAGAGTCCAATGCAAATTACTTATGTTATTGAGAAATCAAGAGAACTAGAGGCAAAATACCAAAGACTCCAGATGGAGTAGCAGAATTCTGAAAATCAGCTATGCACAAGTAGTAAACTCAGGAGGATATAAAGAGTTATAAAGCTGCAAAGGATCAGAAATAGAAAGGCAGCCAAAGACCTGCCTGAACTCAAAGGCATATTGTTATGCAAAATAAAACCATGCCCTCTCAAAAGCAGAATGGAAACTTTAGGTCATTTCATCATCTGGGGAATGATTAAAAATTTAAATGGAAGTCATGCTGGAAAAAAAACAAGGCCCTCAACCTGCTGCAGATTTGATACTATCCAATAACATATAACCTGGTGGCTCAGATGAACATGCTGTATGTTGAATAATAACAACAAACTATGAGGTAACAGGAAAGTTTTACTGATTTATGATTTATGATTTGTTTTTATTTTTTATAGCCTGCCTTTCCATTACAAATAATCCTAAAAATAAAATAATTTGATTAAAATTAAAACAATGAATTCATCTTTTGCATTCTTCTAACTGCAGCACAAACATGTCTTGGGTACCATATTTGTGCAATATGCCCTTGTACTATTGCCTTCATCTCCAGCCCACAGAATAATTTTGTTGTGCCGGCGAATCTAAATTTGGATTATTAGAGCTAATTATGTCAGCATCTACTGTGATGGGAGGTGAAATGAATAAAAAATTATCCCCAAATATATCATATGAGAGGAAAGAACTACAGATTGTCCCTTTAAGCACAAAGCAGTGATATGTTGCCATTTTCTGAAGCACCATTTATAAGCACTGTTTATATGTATGTTCATGAATAAAACATATTTGCCATAGGAATGTCTTGGAATTGTTCACAATTCCAGTTGCAAGACTCCTAAATACTATTATGTGTCACCAATAATAGAAAAGCTGATCTATGAATATTGGGACTAAGTATGTGAGTAGAATTCCCCATAATCTCTATGATCCTTGTGTTTTTATATACTCTCTGAGTCTAGTGAGATTCTCTCAACTTCACTTATGATAATGATCATGTCTTTTAACTCTTAATCCATTCTCACAATGTTCTTCAGAGATGAAGAAGGATAGCAAACTCATCCAATGAATACAATTATTTTCAATGCAAGGCATATAATGATATTGTTTGCCACCCAGACTTAATTGTATTGTGATGGGCAGCTATTGAAAATAAACAAATCAATTAACAAATCATTCTTTGTGTGTTAAACCAAATCCCCCCCCCAATTTTTTTTTCTAGGCAAATGCATCAGAATATTCTGGAATATCTATTTAGGGGACTCAGAGGTAGGTCTTGTAATATTAATATTAAAAAGATATATCTTGGCATCCAAGTGTGAAATTGAAAGCAGAGAGAAATCATTTTAGCAATGAAATTTAAAATAGTGTATCTGATACAGTAAATGGCAGCGGGGGAGGGGAGGAGAAGATAAGAAAGAATGTTGACAAGAAGACATTGGCTATTGGTACCTGCCATCATAGTTTTAACCCCATTAGGCCATATCACCGTTGGGTGTAGAGCAGTGGTGGGATTCATTTTGTTTTTACTACCAGTTCTGTGGGAATGGCTTGGTGGGCGTGGCAGGAGAATGTGCCTTTTTGATCAATAATTCAAGAATTCTAAAATGTAAGGGTTAATTGGAGGGCAGATAGATATTCTTTTCTGAGCATGGTTTATATAATGAACTAATCTTTGTCTTCCAGCTGCGTAGATGGCAAAGCAAGATATAACAGAAATGTGACTCTTGGGTATTTTGTTGTAGAGAAAGGAGCCTGTTCATTGAAACATTACAGCTCTTGTGTATAATAGCAGCAATGCCTCTTAGCTTTCACTATTACAATCTGAGTTCACTCCATTAGCAGTAGAGGAATGCTGAAGGATTAAAAAGAGTGGTTAACTGTACTACACATATTTCCACTTCAAATCTTTTTAAGAATACAGCCAAAATATATAATGAACTTGAACTAGAGACACAGAGAATAAAATCCAGTTCAGATAAGATCCTTCCTTCCTTCCTTCCTTCCTGTAAGCACACATAACAACTTTCTCCTGTAGGATTCCATGTGAAATATGTTTAAATAAATTTGCTTAGATCATATCCACAGTTTTCAATATTTGGGATAAAGCCATGTGATTTTCATGGATTACAGTCCCAACTTTATAAGTCTTTAAATGTGACTGTGAAAGGTCTGAACCCCTTGATAATTATTTAAGAAAGTGAGAGTTATTCAGATCAAGTGCCCCAGGGGAATTGTTTTTCCTTTAAGAAAATTTCAGATTAAAGCTGTGAAGGCTTGCAGCAGAAACTATTACTGCAATTCCACAAACATATGAGAGATATCCCCCAGACTGAAGGTGCAAGGGAACATTTAGCAGCTAAAAAAACTACAAAATGCTTAAACTTGTACTCTTGATTGAAGTCAATTTGTTTTCTTTCCTTCCTCATTTTCTCTACAATATACATTAAGAAAAAAGAGAAGGCATGGAATGCTGATCCAAGGTATAATGCCAGGAGGTTTCTTTTGAAAAAGAAAATACATTCACTGATTTATCTTTATATTTACTGACATATAGATTGTATAGGCTGCTTCAACCCTGAGCAGCATATAGCTGCCTCATGTATAACTGGGATTGCAAATAATGCATATTAAATTTTTTAAAAAAGACATGTACTATATATAAATGATAACACAAATCCAGGAGACATATTCAAAAGAACATTCAGTTCCTTTAAAAACCAAATGCTTCTAAAATGTAGCAGGTTGACTGAACTCATGACTGAAATCTGCTATTTACTTCTAAGTATCAAGGACCAGTTTACACTTGGCACTCTGTGAAAGCAAGCATTCCTAAAAGGGAGGCCCAACTATGTTGTGTGCATCATTGTAATAGGGCTACCATATCTGGACTGGGAAAATGTGGACACGCCCTAGATGGGAGCAAAATTATTGTGATCTATGTTCTGCTAGCCAGCAATTGTCTGCATTTTTATAGTCCAGATTTGGTAGTTCACTTGCAATGAAGACAAGAAAGGTCATAAAATGGGGCAAATTTCACTTAACAAATGTCTCACTTAACAACAGAAATTTTGGGTTCAATTGTGGTTATAATTTGAGGATTATCTGTAAAATGAGAAACTAGGGTTCCATCCATACTATCAACATGCTGGTTTTAACTATGATATGGCTAAATCATTTCAAAATAGCAATTAAATACCCAAGTGAAGGCTAGCCAAGGCTTTGCTTTGAAGACGATCACATGAAAAGTGCAAGTAAATTTAATGTGTTGTTTTAACTGACTCAGATCAGAAAACATTGCTTCATTTTCTTTCTAAACAATGCAATTGGTTCTGTGTCTATATCCACTCACCTACATGAAATTCATGTCTTTACAATTTGGGTTAGGAATATTCTTCTGCCCATCTCAAACTAAGCCGGTAATTCTTGATCTTCTTAGAGAGATACAGAAAAGGAATGCCAAATTTATTCTGGATTTCAAATGACCATAGTAAAAGAATGTATCAGTGGAATCTTGCTTGCAGAGAAAAATTGTTACTTTAAATTTGATTACTGGGAAGAAACTTCAATTAGAATTTATAATAGTGGCTTTTTTTCATCTTGATTTTGATGATTGAGACAAAAGGCTAATCCCAAATGATTTCAAGAATCATGGTTCACTTAGGGATTTTCTTTGTAAATACCTGCTCCAGAGGAAAAAAAAAACTATGGAATCAATGTAAACTCAATTTGAGACAAAATGTATTAATATTTTAAAACAAATATTATTTAAAGAGGGAGCTCAGTTATTATGTACTGAGCTCTAGTCTTACATGCTGCTCTTTTCCTACTCTAGTATATCCACAAAGAGTTCATTGTTATTTTCTAATGTATATTTCCTTGAACATTAGAATGATAGCTTTATCAATCATTAACAGTGCCTTGAACTTTTATGTTATTATGCAGACAACTTTAAGATGTCAAGCTGTAACAACTACTGCCTCATCTCGCTCTTTCTTTTTATGTGCCGACATTAAATATGTTAAGACCAAAATAAATACCATAAAAATGATATGATTTCTTAGTTATTTCTTATACATAAAAGAGGGAGACATATTCTTTCTTCAAGCAACAAAAAAGAGTACAACTGTACTCACAGAAGTAAATATACAGTATTTTATCATTCAATTGTAAAGATATCCATATAAGCTATTTTTGTCATCACTCATTAATGCTGTAGTGATTATAAAGCCTGTTTTCATTTATAGAAATTTACTATAAGTTTTTTAGAGCAAATTAAAAGAAATAGCCAAAATTAAGCTGTTATTGATTTCCTTTATGAGAATTGTGGTAAAGAAGATGGTTTAATAATAGCAGGCCTCTAGCTGATACACAAATCAATTAAACCATTACAAAAATGCAAAATAATATAAAGACAAACAGAAAAGAGGATCATGTGAAACACAGCTGGGAGAAATGTCTTTAAGCTCTTTCTCCAAATTATTTTATCTTAGTCGGAGGGTTCACATAAATCAGCTTGAAATTTAGGAAGATCACAAGGCTGGTTGTTATGAACTAATAAAAGCGCTTAAATAAAGTTTTAACAAAGCTTAAAGAAAAAGCAGGGTTCTAATCCTGCACTTCTGATTGGGCGATAATAGAGATATCGGATTGGTCTGTTCTGGAGAATCTGATTGGCTGTTAATGAGCCACTCTCATTGGTTCAAGGGTTTAACACTTCTGTCGTGTCCATCGCAGGAAGGAAACCTGGAGTCGGTGACTTGGTTTTTACTCTTTTATTGGTCCCCGGAACCGATCTAGCTCCGAGGGAAAAACAGCAGCTTTTTATTCTCAAGCTGCGGCGGCCGCGGCCAATGGCACCACTTTGAATCTCCCACGATTCGTTTCCACCAATTGCGGGAGATTCCCAGCTGGCCAATCAGTGCGGCTCGCTAGACCAATTGGATCACCCCCGCGCTTTGGTTAAGAATGTAAATGAATGTACAGAACACCCCTCCCCTCTTGGTTTGGTCCTACATGACGTAGTCCCATAAGTAGGCGGGGCTCCGTACTTGCCTACTGGACCTGCGCAGGTCAGTTGTTGGTTGGTTCCCAGCCGGTTCGGTCGGGTTCTCTGTTCCTCTTGGTCTCATCGTTGGAACTGTCTGGAAGGCCCTGCCGGGCCGCTTATCGCAGCTCCCTCCCGGTCTACCCGGGCTGGTTGAACTGCGGTTTTCGCCGCTCCCGTCTGGCCTTTCCGGGCTGGTCGAGCTGGCCTGGCTGCTTCTCCCTGGTGACGTTTCAGGCTGGCTGCTTGCCAGTGAGTATGGCTGGCTTCTTTCTCTTGGGTTTTGGTTCTCGGGGTATTCCCTCCCCTCTTGGCTTGTATTAGGGGTTCGTCTGTGTCTGGTTGCGTGTCAGTTGTGTTTCTTATGGCCGTTCTCGATCTTATTAGGTCAATGTGGCGTTTCCACGCTTGTCCATCAGTTGTTTGCAGCCGGTATGAGCGGGGGCCTGTCAGTTGGGTTATAGTCGCTGATATCCATAGTGGGTCACCGGTTAGGTTCTTTGCGTAGACGGCATTGCCTGGTGCAAAGGACTGGTGCTTGCTGGAGGAGTTTGGGGGTTTTTCCGGGTTGTATGTGGGGTGCAGTCTGTCGAGTGGGGACCTTAGTTTCCTCCCCATTAGCAGCTCTGCCAGGCTTTTGTTTGTTGTTGTGTTTGGGGTTATATGTTGTATAAAAAGCATTTTGTTTATTTTATCTTGGATTTTTTCATGAATTCAACCATCTGTTCCGCCCTTCCGTTCACCGCTGGATGTGCCGGAGCTGTCAGTGTGTGTCGTATGCCCCGTTCCGCTAGGAATTTTTAAAATTCTAGCGAGGTGAATTGGGGCCCGTTGTCTGACACAATGACATCCGGGAGGCTGTGGGTTGTGAATAGTTTGCTAAGTTCCTTGGTCACGGCCTCTGTGGTGGTGGTTTTCATGTTGCTTACCTCCAACCAGTTGGAGTAAGCATCTACGGTTACTAGGAATGGATGTCCCTTGGTGGGCCCAGCAAAATCTATGTGGACCCTAGACCAAGGTTCCCTGGGGGTTTCCCATTCCAGGATCGGTGCCGCGGGGGGGCTCGGTTTGGTTTCTTGGCAGCATTGACACCTTGCCACCCAGGCCTCGATTTGCTTGTCCATTCCTGGCCACCAAGCGTAACTTCTGGCCAGGGCTTTTGTTCTAACTATGCCCGGGTGCCCTTCGTGTAACAACCCCAATACCTGCCTTTGCAGTTTTTCAGGAATAACAACCCTATCCCCCCATAGTACACACCCTTTTTGTAGCGAGAGTTGTGTTTGCCGGTTCCGGTATGTTTTGAATGCTTCGTCATTGTCCTTTTCCGGCCACCCTTTTTCTACCCAATGTAACACCTGCGCCAGACGTTTGTCTTTATTAGTTTCTCGGGCAATGTCTGACGCAGTTATGGGTAGATTAGGCAGAGTCTCTATGCTGAGGGTGCTCATCGTGGGTGCTGAGTCGGTGTCTAGGTTGGGTATTGGCGAGCGGTTCAACGCGTCTGCGTGTGTGATAGTTTTACCCGGTCGGTGTGTGAGCCGGTAGCTGTAGGCGGCAAGGAATTCAGACCACCTTGTCATTCTGGGAGATAAGATGTTCGGGGTGGCCTGGTTCCCTGCCAGGATGCCCAGCAACGGCTTTTGGTCTGTGATGATTGTGAAGGTGCGGCCGTAGAGGTACTTGTGGAACCTCTTCACTGCTGCGACGATGGCTAGGGCCTCCTTGTCCAGCTGGCTATAGTTCCTCTCTGGTTTGGTGATTGTCCTCGAGAAGAAAGCGATGGGTGCTTCTCTTCCATCCGGGAGTGTGTGGCTGAGGACAGCGCCGACGACAAAGGGTGAGGCGTCGCATGTGACGGCGAGTGGTAGGGTCTCATTGTATTGGATGAGGACGGCATCTGAGGTGAGCAGGTCCTTGGTTTTCCTGAAGGCAGTTTCCTCGCGTTTCCCCCAAGTCCAGGTGGCCGCCTTGTCCAAGAGCCTATGCAAGAGTTCCGCTGCGGTCGCCTTTTGGGGCAGGAAAACATTGTAAAAATTAAGCAGTCCCAGAAATGCTTGCAGTTCCGTATTATTCCTGGGTGTGGGGGGCCTCCTTAATGGCTCTGATTTTGTTTGCAGTTGGATGGATGCCGTGCCGGTCTAGGAATTCGACCCCAAGAATTCGACCCGCTCTGTGTAAAACTGACATTTTTCTCTCTTCACTTTTAGCCCGGTTTCCTTGAATTTCGTTAGCACCTCCCTTAGACAACCCTCTAGCTCTAGCTGGTTGCTTGCCGACACCAGCATGTCATCGAAGTAGGGCATCACCCCCTTAATGCCTTGCAAGAGTCTCTCCATGAGGCTCTGGAAAATTCCAGGCGCCACACTGACTCCAAACTGGAGTCGGTTACATCGGAAAGCTCCCCGGTGGGTGACTATGGTTTGCGCCTGCGCGGTTTCTGCGTCGACCGGCAGCTGTTGGTATACTTGGGCCAGGTCGAGTTTTGCAAAAACCTTGCCTTCCCCCAGTGAGTGTAGAAGGTGCTGCACTACTGGGACGGGGTAGGCGCTTTGTTGTAAGGTGCAATTTAGGGTGGCCTTATAGTCCGCGCAGATTCTCACCGACCCATCGGGCTTGACTGGGGTGACTATTGGGGTCTCCCACCAGGCATGGTCAATTGGTTGACGAGCTTGTCAATTTGCTCGTCAATTTTTGGCCTGAGTGCAAAAGGTACCCGCCTTGGTTTTAGGCATCTTGGGGGAATGCTAGGGTCTAGGCTGAAGGAGATGGGGGGCTCTCGGTACTTGCCTAGTGTGCCGTCGAACACTTCCTGGAAGTCCCATGCCAGTTGCTGTTCCCAATCGGTCTCGGTGATGTGGTTGATGCCCGTGACTTCAATGCTGAGCAGTGCGAACCATTGCAACCCCAAGAGGCTGGGTCGGTCTCGGTCCACGATCGTCAGGGGAAGCTTTGCAGTGCGGCCCTTGAATGTCACTTTGAATTGTCCGGTTCTGACTACCGGGATGTGGTTTCCCTGGTAGTCTTTGATGTTTAGTCTCTGATTCTCCAGTTCCTCCTTGTGGATTATAGGCACCAAGCGTTTGATCTCTTGCCAGGCGACCATGGAGAGGTAGGACCCAGAGTCCACCTCCATTTTGCATGGCTCGCCTTCGATGCCTACCTCCACATAGACTTTTCGGGCGTCGGTGGTTGATGCATGGCCGATGATGACCGTCTGGTGGGTTTCCTCCTTCTGCCGGTTTTCACCACCTCGTCGGTTCCACCCGCTCCGGTCCCATCAGCTGTCGGCTTGGTGATCTCTGGCTCTGGGGGGTGTGCTGTCCCGTCTCCGTTCACTGTGGTCCCGCCGTCTGGGGCTGTAGGCTTTCCTTAATCGGCAGACGCGGGCGATGTGACCCTTTTTGTCGCAGACTGCATCGAAGAAACGGCATTTGGCTCGAGGGTGGTCACCTCTGCACCCGGCACATATGGTCCCCGACTTACGACTCCGCCGATTCTGCTGGTCACGTCCCGTCTTGTGCCGGTGGATTTCGTCCTCCTCGCCCGTGGTGTTGGAGGTGGAGTGGAATTCGCCATGGTGGGTGGTGGTCTCGCGGTGGCTTGCTTCTAGTTGGGCCTCGGTCACCTGTCCTGGGGCAGTGGTTGTCGTTCAGTCTCCAGTGTCCGGTCTCCGCATGTGGTTTGCTGATTTCCGGTTTGCCTCGGCTGCGGTAGCTTCAGCGATGGCATCGGCAAGGGCGATGTCGCCTTTGGCCATTAGCCGACTGTATAGGACTGGGTCCTGAAGTCCGAGCACGACACGGTCCCGTAGGGCCTCGTCCATGTCGGAGAACCCGCACATGCCCCCTAGGTTCCGCAGCTCCGCCACAAAATCGCTGATGCTTTCACCAGGTCTCTGGTCACTCCGGTAGAAATTGTGCCGCCTGATGAGGGTGGGCACAGTGGGGGTGTAGTGGTTGTGGAGCAATGGTTTGAGGTCGGCCCAGTCCATCTCTTTGACGTCAGCGGGTTTCGCTAGGGCTTTCGCCATCTTGAACACTGCGGACCCGCAGTGTGTCAGGAAGATGGCTCGTTTCTTGGGCCCGGTGGCGTCCTTCATGTTGCTGCATTCGAGGAACATGAGGAATCTGTCCGTGTATGATTCCCAGTCCTCGCTAGCGGGATTAAAGGGTGCGGGCGGAAGGATGCTGGCCATCTCGTTGGTCTTGCTTCCTCCGGACACGTGCTCGACAGGGTTCAGCCTCGGGATCCCACCTTCATCGCCAGTGTCGTGTCCATCGCAAGAAGGAGACCCGGAGTCGGTGACTTGGTTTTTAGCTCTTTTATTGGTCCCTGGAACCGATCTGGCTCTGAGGGAAAAACAGCGGCTTTTTATTCTCAAGCTGCGGCGGCTGCGGCCAATGGTACCACTTTGAATCTCCCATGATTCGTTTCCACCAATTGTGGGAGATTCCCAGCGGGCCAATCAGCACGGCTCGCTAGACCAATCGGATCACCCCGCGCTTTGGCCAATCAAAGCATGGGGTTTCAAGAATGTAAATGAATGTACAGAACAACTTCCATGTTTCCATTGGCTAATAGGTCAGCAGCCTGCACTATAAAAGGGCTGCTGCTGCCCTAGGGTTTTGCTCTGTTCAGAATCATTAATAAAGAGTTGAAGTTCACTGTTCACTGCTTCATCTCTGTTCTTTGCACCCATGCACAGAACTTAACACTGGTAATGAGTGAAGCCTATTCCATCTGATCATATTATCTTTTAAAGAGGTCCTATAATAGAATTCACAGGTATTTTACTGCAGCTGTATTCTGTCTTAATTCTTGGTAACAATAGCTTTAAC
Source organism: Hydrophis major (assembly GCA_033807585.1). Taxonomy (NCBI): domain Eukaryota; kingdom Metazoa; phylum Chordata; class Lepidosauria; order Squamata; family Elapidae; genus Hydrophis; species Hydrophis major. Next base: position 110,116,185 of record CM066328.1, on the reverse strand, counting down.
ATCCAATGTTATTCAAACATGTTTCCTTCAATAGGAAGTAAAATTTTCTGAAGCAAGCAGGAATTATTCAGTTGAATAATTGTGACTGTGATGAGTGGAAGGTGGAACCAGGGTTTTTTGTTTTTTTTTGTTAGCTTAGATAAATAATAAATGTGCTGGAAGCAAAGTTTCTGCTTTGTAATTTTTTAATGTTATTTATCAATCAAATTCAAAATGCCTCCAAAAGTGACTCAGGGTGGCACACAACAATCAAACGAAAATGTAAAAACAACAGATATAAAATAGAAAAAATGCATATTACTACATATTATAAAAACCCACAGTACAAATCATAGGCAATGATCACCTCAACAATAGAGCCATCGAAGCAAGTCTCCAATTGCCTGGGAGTTCTTGGCCTGATAACAACTGTCTTTCTTTTGTGTGGGTTTAACTTGTATGCATCTTTCCACTTGACTTTTTCTTCAGTCTGTCTTTCACCTCCACAAAGATATTTAAATTAATATGTTTACATCAATAGGCAAATGAGAAGGCTCCATCTATTAACATGCAGCAGCTACCACATAAAGAAGCTTTGCTCAACAATTCAAGCCCCACCTTATACAGTATATTAATTCTACAATTTCTTGATTACTTTTTGAAAATACTGAAACATATGTAATGTAACAACACACTTTGAAAAATGGGTATTAGCCTGGCAGCAAAAGTCTGATCTTCTGTGGACAATAAAGTAAACAGAGTGTCTACTGCTGGCTTTTGGTCAGAAAATATAGTGTGATGAAGAAATAGCCAGACATGTGGTGTGACAACTGAATACTGCATTTTTGGACCTGAGAATAAGTTAAAATGGATGAAATAATATTCTCATTGTAAAGCAATAAATCATGTTAAGGACCAAATGGCAAATATGTGCTTTTAAATTATATCCTTAAACAGAAGTACCAAGTAGAATATAAGAGTTTATCTCCAGAAAAATAAAGAAAGAAAGAAGTCCAAAAATTTGTCTCATGAAGGAAAAGCTAAAATAAATAAAAATAAAATTATAAATGCTTGGAAGTCCACTTTTTTGCCCCTTTGTCAACAAATCCTGTGAACCAAATGTAATCCAAATGTTAATATACCACACTAAACAGAAATCCATAATTTGTATGAAATTATATTAACAATTCTTTGATTTCAGCCCAAAATGTGATAGCAGTAGGACAAATCTAGACCATGTTGAATAACAATTCAGCTTCATGATTGGAAATAACAGAATGCTGGATTATCCACAATTTGAGTTAAAGTAATTATATAAATTATAAATCTAACATCAGAACTTTGATAATCTCATACTACAAACTCAGCCTGAATTGAGTGTACAGTAATTGGGGAAAACAAGGTATAATTCTTAGCACTTAGTTAAAATCTTAACACCCATTTATCAAACAAGCAGGTCTATAATAAAATTATTACCTTGTATAGGAAGGAATATCATATCTGTAGTAATAAAATTAAGAGATAGCATTAGGTTTATTTGCAAAAGCTTTGATATACATCTCCAACAAAATAGAAAAAAAGAATCCAATATATTTTTTTTCCAATTTCTTTAAAATCCTCAGTGTTAGGAGATTTCCTCAATTTCATAAACTGAATTGTAATCACAATTTTTGAAGGTTAAAAAGTAAAGTGAGTTCAGCAACCTGAAACTGTGATGGCCATGCTGCTTTCATGGTCTATTTTTTTCTTTTAAAAAAATAATCATCCTTTGATGGTAATTGAAACCGTGCAATTTGCCTTAATTTTACTGTTGTTTGATCACTTATGTATGCAATCCAATCAATATGGCAAAAGGAATAGTAATAGGGACTTTGATTTATGTTTAACCACTAGTAGTTAACTAAAGTATTTTTCACATTTCCCAATATTTTTCTTAATAATAATTTTTAAAGGTAAAATGTAATATTCAATTGTTAATATTTAGTCAACATCAAAGATGGATATGAGGATGAGTTGGTACTTTAAACAATTTTTTCTTTAGAAGCGTACTTTAAATCTTTTTTTTTCCTTTTTCCAAGTATATCTATTAAGGCATATATTAAATATTTAGACTTTATCATGTACTGATTTGTCAAAGCCCTTTGATAATACAGATTGGGCTGAACTGATTTTAAAAGAATCAAATACTTTAGCCTAATGGCCACTTGATATTACAGCTGCTATGTAACTGCCATCACCATTCGTCTTAATGTAGTACAATTGTGGGACTTTATGTTATCTAATGAGGAAAAAGAAATTGTATCAGTGCTGCTAAGTTCAATGATTTTAAAAAAAAATAAAATAAAGAAAGAGGGAAGAACAATGTTATATTCTGAATGTCTTTAAAAATTAACTGCTTATACAGATTCATTGATTGCTATGAATCAGACAAACAAGGAATAGTTACAGTTCAGCCCTGGAAAGCTTGTTTTTGCTACTATTTCTCAAGCTACCAGCAAATGTCAAGTAATATAATTCCAGTCACCTCTAAAGATAATATTCTAAGTACAACCACAATATTTCTTCTATATTTGAGAATATAACCTTGTTGGCAATTTGGGGTTTAGGCTGAATGGCAGCCAAATTTGGTTTTATGGGTTTTTTCCCGATTGCTCCACAGTTCTAATCATCTTTTATTTTTACCTGGCTCTACTTGACTATTGCTGAATATAACAATTTTCAGATTTGATGTTACTTTTTCTTCTTCTTAAGAACCACGTGGGACCCCACTTGAAAGTTCCTGGGAAAACTATTATTTTGAAGAATAATAACTAATGGACCTTAGGGAAATTTCTAAAGGCTGGTTGTGACATATATTTTTCATTTGAGGCAAATCGGACAGGTAAAATGTTTGTGTAAGTTCAAGGGAAGCCACACAAAGTTTTGATTAGAGAAATATCTCAAAGGATATTTACCATATGTTTCCAAAGCAATCTGCAATGTATTGTCAGGTACTTAACTTTCTCAGATGCTATTGGGTTCCTGATATTAATTCTTTTGCTTCACTCCTTACATTGATTTGAAACTGGTTTCTCTTTCTTTGCCTCCTGTCAGAATATGTGTTCAGTAAATGCACACACATATACTCATTTATTTTATAGTTATAATTTATTAGATTTATCATGCATATAGATTAAGCTCTATAATATCAATATAATATTTCTCATCTAAAAAGGTGTGTATGTGTGTGTGTGTGTTTGTGTGTTCTGCATATTCACTCATATAACTTTTTCACATATTGGACTTTCATTCTTATGTATGACATAGGGACCATTAAGCAAGGCCTACTATGCAAGTGTGTTCTTTTAACTAAGTAGTGCTTTTATAATTACATTCCACAGCAAATGTGATCCTACAAAATTGGCATTTCACTAAGGAACAACACAATGAAAGCATGACAGGGGGAAATGGCAATGAAGAGCATCAATACTGAAAATAGCATGCAGCTGGGAAAACACTTTAAAAAGGAGGAACAGCATTAAATTCCTAGGGAATAGCATGGGAGGGACATGTGTAGTATAATTTTTAGGAAAAAGAGCAAGTTCAGCACATTATATGCTCTGCACAAACTCTTTTCTTTGTGTCTAGCTCTTGACAGTAGAATATAACTGCTACGATATGTACAGAATAACTCTTGAGTAACAAGGATTTGCACATGAAAACATTTATGAGATACACTAAATTGAGTTAAAGTTTACTTTAAGAAATAGCATAGTCCAATAAATGGTCCAGGTCATATACGTTTAACAGTCCAAAAAATATCCAATTACAAAGTCTTCTTACTGGTTGCCTTTGTCATTTACAGTAAACAAAGATATCAAAGTATTAGCATGGCATAAATACAACAGAGAACCTTAGATAGCAACAGAATGTCAGAGAGAGCAATCTATGATCTCTAGCTCCCTCTTATGGTAATTTGCAATATAATCAACCAATCGGAATATAGTATAAATCAATACAGTGATATTGTCTTAAAGCTACAAACATACATTGTTGGTTTATATATTGCCAACCCAACTAATTGGTGGAGAGATTCCTAACATTCTCCCCTTTGGGTAGGTCAATATATAATACGTTACATCTTTAAACCATAATTCTCACAATACTCTTTATGCTTAATTGCACCTTGAGTTTTTGTGAAATGATCTGGAATATTATGTTCAGTCATGCAGTATTCTAACTGAATCAATTTATTTTGAACACACTGTTTAACATTTAAATATCTCAAATCAGTATGTTTAGACCTTGTGTTAACAGCTAAATTAGTAGCCATACTAATTGCAGATTGATTGTCTTCATAAACAATAAACGGATCACATACAGTAATTCCAATATCCTTCAACAATTGTCTATAATATATCAATTCTATACACATTAATGATAAACATGAGAATTCTGCTTCCATAGTGGATAAACTAATATGTTGTTGCCTAATAGAATTCCATCCTGTTAAAGCATTACCCAACCACTATACCTGATGTTGACTTACAAGTCATTATATCAGTAGCAAAACTTGCATCAGCATATGCAGTTAACACTAATTCATTACTTGGTTCTAAATATAATGAATAATGGATTGTGTGTTTAAAAAAACCTAATTATTTGCTTAGCTGCTTGCCAATGCCTTTGATTTGGTTCAGCGTTATATCTAGCCAATTGGTTTACACTGTAAGATATATCTGGTCTAGACCAAATACCCAGATATGATACACTACTGATTAAGGATTGATATATTTCCTTATCAAACATAGGACTTTTAATATCACTATGTGTAAATTCCTTATTCATTGGTGTCTTAGCAGATTTACAATGCTCCATGTTATAGCATTTTAATAATTGGCTAATCTTCTTGGCTTGTGAAATTTTAAAACCTTTATTCATTTTCCACTAATCAAGATCTAAATAATCCTTAATTTCCCCTAAATTTCTAATCCTGAACTTTTTCTGTAATCTATAAATAATATCATTTGCTTCTTGTTCAGTTTTAGTTATTATTGCTATGTCATCCGTAAATAACAGTAGTAGAGAAATTAAACCATCTTTTTCACTTCGGAACAAACAAGGATCAGCTATATCAGCTTCAAAACCTATTGAAACTAATTCCTTTACAATACATTTATTCCATTCGTAACCAGATTGCTTTAGATCATAAAGACTTTTCTTTAATTTCCAATAATCAGTTTTTCCATCATCCTTTAAACCTAATGGTTTTTTCATATAGATGGTATGTATGTATGTAAAGGTGCATGTAGATATGCAGTTTCAACATCTACGTGGTTATTTTACATTTATTCTTAGCTGCCCAAACTAATGCTGCTCTCAATGTATTTGCTCTCAGACTAGGTGCAAACACTTCATCATAGTCCTTATCTGACTGAGCAAATCCTTGAGCAACTAATCTTGCTTTATGGGTAATAGTCCCATCCACACCAGTCTTTATCTTGTACACCCATTTGCAACCTATTGAATGCTCATCTAGTGGTAACTTTACATCCTCATACACTTCTAAATCCTTTAACGATTTTAACTCCCTATTCATAGCTTCCTGACAAGCTACCTGATCCTTTATAAGATACAGTTTTATTTCATTGAAGTTAGAAGGTCCTGTATTAACCTGAATACAATGCTTGCTTGAAATCTGTCAGGTGGACATCTCTCCCTAGTTGACCTCCTAGGCAACTCAGTACATGTTGTTGGCATGTCCTCTTCCTTTACCTCCCCTAGCAAATCCTCATCTTTTACAGTCATAGAGGGTTCTTCTATTGAGGATTCTTCCATTGAGGATTCCTCCACTATCTTATCATCATTATTATTATCATCAGGATTATTGGTAAACAAATGAGTCTTAACAACAACACTATCCTGTACCTTATTATATTCCTGTTCAAGCTTTCTCCAGCCAACATGCTCCAGAAATTTAGCACTTGCACTGCAATATACATTAGTAGTACCTGGCTCCCAAAATCTAAATGATCTATGATTAGCTTCATAACCTACAAAATATAATTGTCTCGCTCTATGTTGTCTTTTTCGCCTTACTTGCGTGGGAATATGAACCCATGCTGGGGTTCCAAATGCATGTAAATAACTGAGATTTGCCTTTTTTCCATTCCAATGAATAAATGGTAATTCACCAGTCATTGAATTCACTACGTTATTCAAAACATGGTTAGCACACATTATTGCTTCAACCCAAAGTTTCTCTGATAAACCAGAATCTGAAATCATAGTCCTAGCCATAGTCTGTAATGTTTGTCTTCTACATTCAATATATGAATTATGTTGTGGTCTATAAGGAGCTTATGTTCAATGCCAGCTTTCTGTAACATGGCTTCAAATTTTCTATTGGTAAATTCAGTACCATTATCTGTTACTAAGCTAATAACTTTCTGTTTCTTTTTCCTTTCAGCAAATTTTAGCCAGTTTACAAAAGGCTGGTATGTTTCTATCTTAGTTTTCATTAAATAACAGAAACCATATCTGGAAAAATGATCAATTATACTTAATAAGTAACAGGCTCCACCTAAACTAGGTTTCTTAGGTCCAATAATATCAGCAAAAACAACCTCTAATGGTTCACTGGTTTTGAATCCATTTACCCTATTTGCAGGAGTTACCTTGCTTTTCTCTTGATTGCAAGCATTGCAATTTAAATACTTTGTACAAGGTTTTAATTTTATACCATTAGATAATTCAACAATTTTCTTTAGCATTTTGAAATTTATATGTCCCATACATCTATGGAGCAGATGAATGCATTCATCATGAGCCTTTTTATTCTCACAAACTAAGTTAACATTAATTAATGGATTATCGTGTACAATAAACAAACCATTATCCAATCTTGTAGTAACGCTTTTACCCTGTTTTTCAATTAAACATTTATCTCCCTGAAAGGTTACAACAAATCCTACTTTTACCATTGCTCTTACAGATAGCAAGTTAAATATCAGTCTAGGTACATATAATATCGGTAAACCTTCATTAATACATGAACAATATGCGGTACCTTCTTGAGATGCTTTCAATTTCCAACCATTAGCTAATGATACATGCTGTTTACTCCTTGTCATGTTAACAAACCTCTCTTTACTTTTAGTTATACACTGCGATGCTCCACTGTCAACTACCCATATATCATGGTTTACAGATGTAATTGTACTTGATATGGCTAAACTAACATCTTTATAAGCTCTCTGTATATTAATAGCTTTCTGTTTCTTACCCTTTTTACAGTATCTGGCTATATGACCTTTAGCCCCACAAAAAAACATTTCCTAACAATATAGGCATATATTGTTTGTAAGACCTCTTTTTTATCCTTATTTTATGCCATATACACACACCTAATCCTTACATATATCTATGTATCACTACTATGGATTTATCCTATCCTCTTTTGCCTTTTAGTGTGAAGTCTATCTTTGGTCTATCCATTTGTACCAGCAGTTCCAGCTGTTGTAGTATATTGAAATGTCTTTATTTTTTAATGCCAAAATTAATTTGTCCATTTCTGCACAACTTGAAATTTTTTGAATAATCATCTCCTCTGATGGAACATGAGGCTGCTTCCAACATTGTGCAAAAGCCAATCTGGCCACTGTCAAAATGTGTATTATTATATATTTCACTTTTTTAATATTTGTTTATCAAAGATACCTAACAGAAAGGATTCTGCTTTGAATTCGATCTGTTCTCTTGTCATTTCTGCCATCCAATTTCAAATAATCTGGATATCACTAAAACGACTAAATATAAAGATCTATTGGATACACAAGGAACTTTGAAATTATGGCAAGAACTTCAAGAGCGGGGACTAAAAATTGATCAGTGGGCATATCTTCAAATTCAAAGTAGATATAAACAGGACAAGAAAGAATTTGGAATTAACAATAAACTCCAGCAATTAGATAAAATTTTATTAGGATCAGGCAAAATAAATATAACAAAATTTTATAATTATTTATTAGAAGTAGAATTAGAAGAAGAAATTGTAAAAGGGAACATGATAGCCTGGAGTAGGAATATAGGATGTAGCATCACCATAACAAAATGGGAAAAGGTCTGGGGTAGAAATCATAAAATTACAAAATTGGTAGCATACAAAGAAAACGCCTATAAAATATTTTATAGATGGCACCTTCCTCCTTCGAGATTAGTGAAGATGCACCCAAATATGAGTCCGAATTGCTGGCAATGCAAAAAAAAAGAGGGAACTTTTTTCCATATGTGGTGGTTCTGTAAGGAAGCTCAAAAATATTGGCAAAAAAATTAGAAATTGGCTGGAAGAAATGACAAGAGAACAGATTGAATTCAAACCAGAGTCCTTTCTGTTAGGGATATTTGATAAACAAATATCAAAAAAAGTGAAATATATAATAATACACATTTTGACAGTGGCTAGATTGGCTTTTGCACAATGTTGGAAGCAGCCTCATGTTCCATCAGAGGAGATGATCATTCAAAAAATTTCAAGTTGTGCAGAAATGGACAAATTAACTTTGGCATTAAAAAATAAAGATACTTTAATATACTACAACAGCTGGAATTGCTGGTACAAATGGCTAATGCCTTTTTTTACTGCAACAGATAAGTCAATGCTTTTTTTTCTTTTCTTTTCTCTACCTTTCCTCACTTTTTTTCCCCCTTTCCCTTCCTTCCTCATCGCTCTTTTATTTATTTTTGTATTTTACAATACTTAATAACTTAATCAAACTGTTTCAAAAGAAAAAGGGATGCTACATGCCTGCTCCATATTTTGTCCTTCGCACCAGCACTGACCTTAAACCTCAGCAAACGGTCAAACAGGTAGTCCTTGTCTTAAGTTGGGACCACAATTTCCATTGCTAAGCAAATCAGCTGTTCAGTGAGTCTCATCCAATTTTATGAGCTTTTTCCCATGGTTGTTAGTGAAGCATTGCAGTTTGTTAAGTGAATCACATAATTGTTAAATGAATAAGGCTTCTTCCATTGACTGCTTGCTATAAGTGAGCTGGAAAAATTGTAAATGGTGATCACATGAATCCTGAGACATTACAACTTTTGCAAATATATGCCAGTTGCTAAGCACCTAAATTTTGATAACACAACTGTGGGATACTTCAAAAGTTGTAAGTGCAAGGACCAGTGCAATTATAACTTTGAACAGGTGCTGAATGAATGCTATAGATCAAGGATCACTTGTATTACAAGAGGAGGATGGGAAGAATAGGTAGGATGATGTTTCCTAACATTGCTTTCTAGCATCCTCTCCTGTAGTGAAGACTTTTCCTCTGAAAAACCAAATATGCTTTTTTTCAACTGGCCTTTGCTTTTCCTTGAAGATGTTTCTCTTCTTATCCAAGAAGCTTCTTCTGACTCATAAGTTTCTTAGATGAGAAGCAAAATGTCTTCAAGGAAAAACAAAGGCCAGTTGCCTTTTGAACAATTATTTGGAACTACCATGACCTGGATGACTGAGAATCTCTGTAAACATTCACTTTTCCGCTCAATTAAACCTCACATGTTCATTATTGAAATTTCAGGAGTGAGGGTTTTTCAGGAGCACAAAAGGAAAGGAGGTTCTGACCAAATGGGGTGCCACATTTTAATCAGTGACATTTTATTTTTCAAAATGTGTTTTCCTTTTTCCACACTTGCACACGCAACTGGCAAAATGACTTAGGGTTAATGGTGGATGGTTCAACTTATTTTCAGTCCATTTTTCACTTCACATGTTTTGTGCTGTCTTATTTCTGCATTGATGCAGAGGTTTTAAAATTGATACTATCTTATATTTAATTAGATTCATGAAAATACTTTCAAAGCACATTTCCCCTCACAACAGATATCATCTTAACACATATTCATAATTAAATGTGTATGAAAATGAAGAATGTTGGTTGGCAAACCAATGTATCTGTAGTCAAGTGGTTATGTGAGCATTGGATACCAAAATACACTTGGGATCCTAGTGATTTCAAAGAATACAGAAAACATTTTTTAAAATCATTTATAGATACATCTTGTTTAGAATCCTTTCAGAATAATCCATAGATACTTCTGGGAAATTCAGAAATAAAAGAGTAAAAGTAACAGTCCATTTCCACTGTTTACATCTAACAAAGGAATTACTCTGAGGTATTTTTCAGATAAAAATTCTATTTTTCATTGCCACAAGAACCAAAATATTCTTATGCCTGTTTTAAATTTCTATGCCTCAAAGGCTATTCCTGCATCTTTTGCTGTTACCTTTCCTTTCCATTCTCTATTTTCAGATAAAAAGGTTAGATACAAATTGGGAGGAAAGATATTCTGAATGAAAATTTTTCTTCCCACATGAATTTGTTGGCCACCACCTCAAGTAGATTTCTTATTCCAAAGATAGTGACTTCATAAAATTTTCTTACATTTAATTGTACTTTCCCTGCCTCTTTATAACAATTGCTTCCAAATTTAAAATCCATCAGAAAACCTGCAGATAATATATCTGTATATATGTATGGAAATAAATTGCTATCTGGCTCATATACTTCTTTGGCTTCATTTTTTACTTTTCTCCTCAATCTAGAAAGAAATCAAAAATACATTGTTAGAATATCTGTCTCTGTCTGGTTACATGAATATCTATCTGTTTATCTATTCCTAAACACAGGTTGTCTTCAAATTATATCCACAATTAAGCCCAAAATTTCTGTTGTTAAGTGAATTTTGCCTCATTTTATGACATTTCTTGCCACCGTAATTTAATGAATCACAGCAATTGTTAAGTCAGTAGCATGGTTGTTAAGTGAATCTGGCTTCTCCATTGGCTTTGCTTGTCAGAAGACCACAAAAGGGGATCACATAGCCCATTGGATACTGCAATCATCATAAATATGAATCAGTTGCCAAGCACCTGAATTTTGATCACACAACCATGGGAATGCTGCATTGGTTGTGTGAAAAATGGTCATGTCACTTTTTTCATTATTGTAATAACTTTAAATGGTCACTAAATGAACTGTTATAAGTCGAGGACTACAGGTATTGTACTGATGAAGAACCTCTTTTACTTATGCATTATATTCCATGGAAAGCAAGGCACAATACACATTTTGTGGGAAATGTTGGGCCTCGATTATAAATGCCTGCATTTCAAACCCATAGTTTTGATACCATAGAGCTGATCCTCTTATAAGCTATCCCTGTCTTCCATCTATATATAACCTGTAAAAATATGCCTTCAATCTTCTAGTAGCTCAGATTAAATTATACCATGACAGATTCCATCAAGCTATTTTTCGGGTGGCTCATTGATTGAGAGGCAGTATAAAAAGCTACCAGGGGAGCATAAAGAGCTAATCTAGGATAGAGAAAAATGTATTGTACTTACTTGTCTATAAGTAGCAAAGTGTAGCTTTCCAGGATGTCTTTTTTGTAATTTGAAGCAAGAGGCATTTCATCATTTAGCATGATGTTTGAGAGAGCATTGGTACTTTACCATAGAATGATATTATCACAGAGTTGAAAGGCTAATCTAGTTTAACTCCCTGCTTAGAATCTATTAAAGCATTTATGACAGGTGTGCTCATCATATTATGTGCCATCATGCTCCCATTGGCTGACAGCTCATGTCATGGTTGCCTTAGTCAGAACTAAAGACTAGGAGGGTAACTGGTCTGGCACAAGAGAACACCAAGATTTATTTGAGCATTACACATTAAAGCACAAATTGCCATGTCACTTGAATCTGAACAATTTTGATGCATATCAATAATGGTTTAGAGAAAATAGTCAACTTCAAACTGTAGACAATTTTAGACATAAACATATTGTAGTTTTTCAAAAGGGAAAACTTCTTGATGGTATTAAAAAAGATGACAGAAATTGGAAAATGGATTGATGTGAGCCAAAAGCATACTGAATCAATTTGGTGTAACAGTTAAGAGAGAGGGATAGAAATCAGAACACCGTCAATTCTAGTTCTGCCCTAGGCACAAAATCAGATGAGTGACCTTAAGCCAATCACTTTTTGTCAGCCCTAGGAAGAAACAATGGCAAACTGGTTCTAAAAAACCTTGCCAAGAAACTGATGGATTAGTTCAGATAGTCACCCAAAATCCAAAACTGATTCAAAGGCATAATATATTTTTGTAAAATCATATTGTTTTTCAGCATTTAAGTATAAAGAGAGTCACCATATTTTAGCAGTCAGCTTGCGAACCTAGGACTTCCCTTAAGCACAAAAGCCAGCTGGGTAATCTTGGGCCAGTCACTGTCTCTCAGTCCTAATCAATGTCAAGACCTATGACAAGCTGGCTGAAAATGAAACCTTTAGCCACATCATCCATTGATAGCTTCACTGTAAGAACTGGACAAGTATGGTGCAAAAATGGATCTTGAAATCACATGTCACAAATGCTAAGAAAAGCAACAATGTTTCAGGGATATGTGCTGTCCAGTTTTCTATCTTTTGTTTTTCCACTGAGCTTTCCATAGATTCAGCATATGTTTAAGTATGACCACTTCAGTTATGATCATATAATTTTAATATTTTAACTGTTTAACACTGTTTTTACTAGTACTATGTTTATGCTGTTTTTCTGTTATTATACTATCTGGGGTTTAACTTAATTCCTGTTAAAAATAATTCCATTCCAAATTAATTTTGGAAATACGTTGGAAGAGAGAAGTGGGGGGGACAGGGAGAGGGAGAGGGAGGAGAAATGGCTTGAGGTAACAGAGAAGTGCCAGACATATATTTCAGTATGTATGTATTTTCTTCCCCCAATAAAAGCTTACATTTGTGCTATTTTTCATCTGCTCCGGCTAGCTTCAGTTCTACCATCTGTGGGGAATCAAGCTGCTTGATCAACAAACATCAAATTCTATTTCTGGAAAAAAAACCCACTATGAATAGAATCTGAATAATCCAAAATAGAAAACTGTGAGTTCTGTGATGCTTTACTTGATTTGATTTTGTGATATTGTGGCTCTGCTGCTTTGTTTGTTTTTATGCCTTGGAAGACTGATTTTAAAAGGATTCCTACAAATATTTTTATTTCACTACTGAATTTGTTAAATGTGTTCAGGACAATGCCAACCACTGCTTTTTTTTTTTTTTTTACTGATTGCAGTCTTCAATACACAGTTTTTAGCTGATTGGTATACAAAAGTGAGAACAGAGCAAATAACTTCTATTTTATTTTCATTGTTCACGTTCATGCACATTGAGGAAAGGGAAAAGAAAGAAAAGGAAAGGAAAGGACAATATATATATTGACCAGTAATATATTGACCTAGAAGATTTCTGCATTATAAATAGCATTTCTTCCAAGGAAATTATCATAGATGTCAATATGTAGCAGGGTAGGAAAAAGCATCCAAAATAGAGGTGGTATTCATCAGGGTCTGACCAGTTCTGGAGAGCCAGTAGCAGAAATTTTGAGAAGTTTGGAGAACCAACAAATACCACCTCTGACTGGTCCCGCTCCCATCTATTTTCTGCCCTCTGAGTCCCAGCTGATTGGCTGGGTCTTCTTTTGTTGCCCTGCACAGGAGAACAGAGCTGGAAAGCAGGTTAGTAGGGTGGGGAGGAAATGGGATTTTGCAGTATCCTTCCCCTTCCATGCCCACCATGTCTGCCATGCCCACAGAACAGGTAGTTAAAAAAAATTGAATCCTACCACTGTTCCAAAACACTGTTCCTCACTACTTCTTCTCTGAAGGCTTTCCTCAGACATCTGACCATGAGAATGCACACCCAGATAATGTGTCAGTTGGGATTGACAGGAAAGCAAAGCAACCATGAATACACACACACACACACACACACAGAGAGAGAGAGAGAGAGAGAGAGAGAGAGAGAGAGAGAGAGAGAGAGAGAGGACACACCAAGAGTTCAAAGCAGCTACACCATTAATTCTGAATGATAAGGCTATGTAATGGTTTAAAGAGAAGTGCACTCATGCAGCATGCTTTGCAAGCCACTTCTTTTGAATACTTTGCACAATGCTAATAAATATTGTAAGTACACATATGTGAACATCCTGATTTCAATTCCATACCAGGACAGTACTTTTTTAAAAAAATCTAATTCAAAATCACACAGACAGCTGTATCCCAGCCTTTAGGATAGGGTGGGTAGATGTTGACAGTTTGATTGGGAAGAAGATATTCCAGGTATTGGAACCAACTGGATATTGCTCTGATGAAGGAAGAACATAGAAGATCATGCACCTAGAATTTGAGATTTGTTGTGTATTGTATAGAGTAATATTGGATATGGCATCAGTATCACAGATACATGAAATAGTCTGCAAGTTTTAGAAATCTCCTAGAAGTCTTCATCACAAATAATGATTGTAATGGCACTTATAACATTTATGCCTTGACAGTATATTCATCTGTCAATTCCAAAAAAACCACACTGCTTGGATCCTCATATATACTGCACCAATATATTCTAACATCCTAAGCTCTTGGGAGAAACTTCCTGTGTATGAAGGCCAATACTAGCTAAACAACTGGCAGCAGTGACTTCATATTGTTGTCAATAGATAATAATAATAATAATAATAATAATAATAATAATAATAATAATAATAATAATAATAATAACCAAAAAATTCCAAATAATAAACATTGCAAATATCTGGAGAAAGCAGAATAGAAGAGAAAATCCTAAAATATAAAAGTGTGAAAGTAGAACAACTGTGGCAAAAGAAAACAAAGATGGTATTACAGTAATAGGTGCTTTGGATGCAATTTCAAAACATCTGGAACATCACTTGAATACCATAGATGGATAAAAATGTCAAATCCCATCTAAACATGTGGCTGGTGTGAGAAATCATCATAATTAATACAATAAAACATGAATGACAACAGATTACAAGAACAGAATATTCAAATCTGCATTTAATTCCAGTTGTCATGGTGAATAGAATAGAATAGAATAGGACTTCCCGTTCGGCGCTATGTTGGTGCGGATCTGAGGAGTGGATTGCTGCTCTGAAAGTTTCCGATTTTCGCTGGTTGGTTTTTTTTTTTTAGTGTGTCAGACCCTGGAGGGGTAGGCAAAGAAAGGGGAAGACATGGAGGGAAGACATGCCACGATCCAGGAGACTGGAAGAAGACCCCCCTGAAAACTAATGGCAGAAGAGGGAGATCATGACAACCGTGACGATCGGAACCAGAGACGCAGCAGCCCAGATGATTAAAAGAAGTGAAAAGAGGGAAATAGCAGGCTGAGCACTGGAAAGGCTTATTTAAAGAAGATTTCCAGAATATTGTTGTATACTGTAAAGGAAGCTCCAATTTCAGTGGTGTGGTGAAGCGGTGGAACTATTGACAGGAGCACTGACCAAAACAATGGCAGAGATTTATGTTGACTAATGGAGTTGTGAAACTTGAGGAGATGAAGGGTGAGATAATAACATTTGCTTTGTGAGTGGAGGAGCGAATTATAGAAATTTACTGTCTGTTTATTTGAGAAGTGGGGAAAGAAAGAAAAAGAAGTGAAATTGGTTAAGTGGTATAGGAAAACGAAAGGACAGTTAAGAGTGTAAAACTTGAAAAGAAATTTTGACACATTGAAAGATTGGAAGGACTGGGGAAAAGAAACTTTAATTTGACAACTATTAATAGACAACTCTGACAATAAAACAAGGAAGATCTATATAAGGTTTATAAGTGGAACTGTGACTGTAAAAGAACAAATGAGTAAGAAGAAAATATACACGTAGAAGAAACAAAATGGAGAAAGTGACTGTGCAACTTGGAATGAGGACATTTTGAATTAAAAGTTGTTGTAAGACAGTTAGCAAAAAGACTTTGGATGTGACTTAAGAGATATTGGTAAAATATAAACCTGCTTAAGTGACGTTGGTAGAAAACTAACTTGATAGAGGTAAATACATTAGAAATTTGTATATAGAATATTGCTTAATACTGGTTGAACTTTTTGGATTAATTGAATAATTGCTGGAAAGTGATTCTGTTAGCATATGAATTAGATGGTCAAAGAATAATCATATAATACTGTTATCTTTATCTTATTGTTTTATTGATAAATTATATTAATCAATTTAGAAAAAAGAAATTAGATTTATTTACTTCAATTAAATATATAATCTTGAGGAAATAGATTAATTCATATATATAGGAATTCAAATATATTAATGAGCTGGGTGCTTTAACTATTTATATTAATTAATTAATTATATAGGTCTGTTGTTTTCTGGTTAAGCATACTTATATCTATTTAATTATATTTATAGTGGATTAACTATATCTATATTGGATTAATACTTCTTAGAATATTTGAGTATTTAAGAAATAGAAATAAGATTTGTCTGGGACTATCTATAATAGAAAATTCTTAATTAACAATATATGTATTAATACATATACTGAATTCAAAGGAGAAGACAATATAATTTTACTAGGGATAGTTGATGGTGGATTGGAGAGAGCTCCTACAAATAGTTAAAATGGCAACAATAACTACAACTGTAAAATCAGGGAAGAAACCTACAACAGGGACATCTTACCTCTGGGATAAAGATTGATTGACACAATGTTACTGGCAGAAAAGACAACTTCTGCCAAAGTTTGCAGACAGTACAGTCAATGCTTGCTATGATGCAGGAAATGATGGTAAAAACCCATGAACTGATAGCAAGGAATCTCGAAGACATGAAATTAGAAATAAGAATGGAAATAGGAGGAGTAAAGAACGAGATACAAAATCTGGAGAGTAAAATCAGAAAGATGCAGGAGACAATGACAAAAAATGAACAAAAATTAAACACAATAGAGGCAAGAACTGAGGTGGTGGAAAAGTGATTAGAGGAATCTGAACAAAATTGAAAAGTCTTATATTGTGAACTTCGGGATTCTGTGGCACATATAAAATTAGAAAAAGCATCATTTTATTTGAGATTCCAGAATGTTGTTGAAAACAAAAAGGAAAATCTATGTGAAATAATGGCGAACTTGATTGCAACAGCCCTAAAGAAAGACAAACAGGAAATCGAGAATGACATAGATGAGGTCTACAGAGTATACATACATTATGCCCGAAGGCACAGACTACCCTGAGAAGTCCACATCTGATTCGAGAGAAAGACAATATGAGACATGCTATAAGGCAAGACCAGAGATGAGCCACTGATATATAAAGATCATGAAGTGGTAACGTTGAAGCAAATACCCAGGAGAGTCAGGGAGCAAAGGGGCTACCAGTTTTCATCATCTCAGTTAATTAAGAATGGTATATCATTCAGATGGCTCACCCCGGAAGGGCTCCTAGTAGCATGGCAGGACAAAAAATATAAAATTGACACAATAGAGAAAGTACACCAATTTCATGAACAATATCTGGGACCTGAGGAAGAACATGAAAGTGGAGAAGATTTAAATACAAGAAGTCAGGAAGAACAACTCTCCGAGGAGAAAGAACTTGTACCACAGTTAGTAGCTCAGAAACTTAGAGAAGAAGAAGAGGACAACAGACCAAGAACAAGAGAACCCAGAACAAGGAAAGAAATAAAAAATGCTCTACACAGACAGTAACTTGAACAGAAAAATCACCCTATTTTCAGTTAATATCAATGGTTTAAACTCAACATTAAAAAGAAAACAGTCATTTGAAAAACTTAAAAAACAAAATGCAGACATAACTTGTATTCAAGAAGTACACATCATAGATAAACAGGCAGACCTTCTAAAGGATACTAATTTGGGAAAAATGTATTGGGCTCTTTCAAATCAAAGAAAATTTTTTTATTCTAGTATATATATAAAAGATTGGCTGCAACACAAACAAGTATATAAGGATGATAAAGGGAGAATGTAATTTATAGAAATAATATTAAACCAGAAAAAGATTTAGTTAGTTACAATATACGCCCTGAATGTAAATCAAAAAGAATTCTACAATAAACTCCATCACAAAATAATAGAAACTGAATATACAAGTGTATGTATTGTAGGAGATTTTAATGCTGTTTCAGACAAAGACAAAGACTATAAAAGCTCCAAATAAATCAATAAACAAACAAACAAATAAATAAATTGAGACTATTCCCATCTTCTTTTAATAACATGGTGAAGGAATTAAATTTGAAGAATGTGTAGAGAGAACTGTATCCAATTAAAAGCAATACACTTTCTTTTCCAATCCCCTGAAGGATGGCACAACCAGGAAGAAACGGGCGGTATTCCTAACGCACTGCGGCTCGACGGTATTCAAAATGGCCAAGGCATTAGAGAAACCAGCTGAAGTGAAGGCCATGGACGGGGATGTCCTCGAACCGTTGCTAAGGGCCCACTATGCACCAACTGTTCCAACGCTCGTGAGACGACACTAGTTCTATCAAAGGAACCAGCGGAAAGGAGAAAGCGTCGCTGATTTCGTTGCAGACCTCCGGAACTTGGGAGGCCTTTGCGATTTCATCGACCTAGAAGAGGCCTTGAGAGACCGAGTAGTCCTCGGGCTAGACGCTCTAAAAATACAGAGCAAAATAATGGCAAAGGGCGACATCACCCTTAAAGACACCATAGCTGAAGCTACAGCAGCGGAGGCGACCAAGAAGTCGGCTGCCCAACTACACCAAAATCGCGCTCCAGCATACCCACCAGCCGGCGAAGTTTCACCTAACGCAGAAGGGCAGCTGAAGATGGCCTATCATGAGGACCTCTTTTCATTGTCAGACAGTGACGAAGAAGAGGTCCATCACCTGCAGTCCGATCGGAACCGATACCCGAAGTCCCAGCAACCGTGCGCTGGCTGCGGGGCCAACCATTACCGCTCCGATTGCAAATTCCACGACACACTCTGCCACGAGTATGGGAAACGAGGCCACATCAGACGGGTCTGCCGAAGCCTCCTCGGACCCAGCCAGACCTCGAAAGGAACCAATCTCTGCCAATCGACAGGGAATCACCCTGTAAGGCAAGAACCAGTAAACCACTCCTACAGAAACCGACCCGTGAGTTGTCTAGCGAGATGGGAAGAGGCCCACCAAACACTCACTATTGGCCATGCCTCTTTGCGAGATGCTAAGAAAATTCGAGTCAATGTAAACATTGAAAATCGGCCTTGCCAAATGGAAGTTGACTCGGGGTCGTCTCTTTCAATGGTCTCATGGAAGACCCTCAAGCAACTCATCCCCACTATCTGGCACCAAGATCTTCAATTCCAACAGCTCGTGTTAAAGGACTACCAGGGGAACCGAATTCCAGTCGCAGGATCCAGTCAAGTCCGGGTTGCATTCAAGAACTGCACGGCGTACTTACCCCTGATGATAATCGATAAGGACCGGCCTAGTCTGTTAGGCCTGCAGTGGTTCGCACCACTCGGCATTGAAGTGGCAGGCATTAACCGAATCGGCGGAAGTGATTGGGAGGAAGACCTCGCCCACGAATTCAGGGACGTTTTCGAGGAAAAGCTAGGCGAGTACAAGGGGACCCCGATATCCTTTAGCCTTAATCCAAAGATAGCTTCCATCCGCCTTAAGCCTCGTCGAGTTCCGTTCGCTCTAAAACCGAAAATTGATGAGCAGCTTGATAAGTTGATTGCCCAGGGAGTTTTAAAGCCAACTGACCACTCCCCATGGGAAATGCCGATTGTGACACCAATTAAGCCAGATGGCTCAATTAGAATTTGTGGGGACTACTAAGCCACCCTAAACCACGCCCTGCAACAGAACCCATATCCGGTGCCAGTGGTACAACACCTCCGCCATTCCCGGGGGGGGGGCGGAAAAGTCTTCGCTAAACTAGACTTAGCTCAGGCTTATCAACAACTGCCGGTTGATGAAAAAACGGCACAGGCACAGACTATCGTAACACACCGAGGTGCCTTTAAGTGCACGCGGCTCCAATTCGGAGTCAGTGTAGCCCCAGGGATCTTTCAGAGCTTAATGGAGAGACTATTGCAGGGGATCAAGGGCGTTGTCCCCTATTTTGATGATGTGCTCATTGCTGCCCCCACTCCAAAAATCTTACGGGAGCATTTAAGACTGGCATAACGAAAATTCCAGGAAGCAGGCCTGAAAGTCAAAAAAAATAAGTGCAAACTGTGTACCGATCGTGTTGAATTCTTAGGGTAATTGACAGTCAGGATATTCACCCTACCGATAGCAAATTGAGAGCAATAAAAAACGCTCCCAGACCCCAGAACAAGAGCGACCTCCAGGCGTTCTTAGGCCTCATCAATTTCTATAATGTATTCTTGCTGCACAAAGCGACTGTTGCTGAACCTTTACATTGTCTATTAGATAAAAAAGCAATTTGGGTATGGGGTCACAAAGAAGAGCAGGCGTTCCGTAATGCGAAAAATCTACTGACTTTGGATGCCGTACTAATGCAGTACAATGAGACTTTGCCAATAAACATTACATGTGATGCATCGCCCTTTGGAGTGGGCGCCATTTTGAGCCATGTGTTACCTAACGGTAACGAAGCCCCTGTTGCTTACTTCTCAAAGACGCTCTCGAAAACTGAGCGAAATTACAGCCAGATCGATAAAGAAGCCCTGGTGATTGTATCAGCCGTTAAAAGATTTCATGAGTCCGTGTACGGCCGGGTTTTCACCATTGTAACTGACCACAAACCCTTGCTGGGGATCATCGCTGGGGTCAAGCCAACTCCCTACATACTTTCTCCCAGAATGATCTGCTGGTCAGAATTTTTGGCTGCCTACAATTATCGGCTACAATATCGTCCCGGTAAAGCCGTTCCCCACGCCGAGGCGCTGAGACATACACCACTCCCTGAAACTATCAACGTTCCTGCACCAACGATGACAGCGTTGCAGATCGAAACACTCCACATGCCACCATTAACTGCCCGTGACATCGTGAGAGAAACAAAATGTGACCCCATCTTGGCACGAGTCCTCACATGGGTGGAACGTGGAGGGCCATTGGACCAAGTACCAGACGACTTTGCACCATTCAAAAGTTGTCAAACAGAGTTGTTCTCGCAGAAGGGCTGTGTCATCTGGGGCGATAGAGTCGTTATCCCAGAATGACTCCAACAGACACTGCTAAGAACCTTGCACAATGGCCACCCTGGCATCATGCACATGAAGGGCCTCGCACAAGCTACGCGTGGTGGCCAGGCATCAACAGACAAATCGAATCATGGGTTAAAACTTGCAAGAGATGCCAAGAAGTAAGCAACGCTCCACCAAAGGCAACCCCAACCGAATGGGAGACGCCGCGGGGACCCTGGTCCCGCATCCATCTGGACTTTGCCGGGCCAACCAAAGGCCACACGTTTTTGCTAACCGTCGACGCCTACTCGAATTGGCTCGAGATTCACCGAATGAGCAACACGATCACTGACGCGGTCATCAAAAGACTGGAAAGACTTTTTGCAACCCACGGATTACCAGATGTTCTGGTATCCAACAACAGGCCCCAATTTACCGTGCTATCTTTTGAGCAGTACCTGGCTGACCGCGGTATTCGACATGCGCTCACTTCGCCTGCGCACCCTGCTGCCAACGGAAGGGCTGAGCGCATGGTACAATTCATCAAAAAGACTCTCCAAAAGATAGACTACGACAAAATCGATGAGAAAATCAACTGGATCCTTTTCCTGCAGCACATCACACCTCACAGCATCACCAACAAAACCCCCGCTGAGCTGCTAATGGGACGAAAGCTCCGCTCCCACCTCGATCGGTTACACCCAGCCTACGAACTGGAAAAGCCATTCGGATCCAGCGGCCCATGCCGTACCTTCCAGGTAGGCGATTTAGTATTCGCTAAAAACTTATTGGGTGATCCGCTGTGGGTAGAGGCGACCGTAATCCGCGTAACCGGCCCAAGATCATACCTCGTTCAGTGCCCTGACGACAGACTTTGGAAGCACCACATAGATCAACTACGATCGCGGCTACCGTCTTGCACTTCCGAACTCCCTTATGACCAAACTGGGGGGGGGGAGATACAGAGGAAAGCGAATTACAATTAGAGGGAAACCTTTTCAAAGAGACTGATAATGGAACTGAAACGCAGGAACAGAAACCAGGGACCTGAGTGAGTTCACCTCAGGGAGTGGCCAGTGATATTGGTGACGACGGGAATGCGAACTCGGAACCAGAGACACCCCTACTGTTAAACAACGATCTACCTCAGCAGAAGTGCAGCCAACCACCAGGCACTTTGCGAAAATTGAAAAGACTAATAAAACAGCCGTCCTACCTGAAGGACTATGTAACCGCGCCCTGTGGGCAGAAGCTGGGGGAAAGGGGTGTTGTGAATGAATAATACCAATAAAGTTATCTTGAGCTTGAAGTCAAGTGCAGGGTTCTGGCCCTGCACTTCTGATTGGCTGTTAATGGCAGGATCGGATTGGTCTGTTCAGGAGCATCTGATTGGCCATTAACAGGCGATTCCCATTGGTTAACGGAGCTCGCGCTCCAGGTTTGCTATTGGTTGAATAGTTAATAAGTTGCCTATATAAGGAAGGCTATAGCAGCCCTCCAGCTGAGCTGTCACAATATGTAAATAAAGAGTTTGAAGTTCACTGTTCTACTGGCTCGTCTCCATCATTCGCACCCATGCTCCAGACCTAACAGTAAGTATTCAGGCTGAGGAAAAGAAAGCAATTGCTAAGGACTTTTTTACAAATCTATACAATCAAGAAGTACCAGAAGAACTTATTAATCAATATTTGAAGGAAAAAAATTTGCCGGAAATTACAGATGAAGAGAAATATATTATAAATAATAAAATATCCATCGAAGAAATTAGAAAGGTAATTGGAGCCCAAAAATCAAATAAAACCCTGGGGCCAGATGGAATTCTGTCTGAATTCTATCAGGAGTTTCAAGAGTTATTGGAGGAGTTAATGACAGACTTATATAATGAAGCCTTGGATACCAAAATCATGGACCGAAGCATATATAGCCCTTATTCACAAAGAGCAATCAGATCCACAAAAAATTCAAAATTTTAGGCCAATATCACTTTTAAATGTAGATTACAAGATTTTGGCCACAATATTGGTGGAAAGATTAAAGAAAATATTAAGCAGGATGATTCATACTGACCAAAATGGGTTTCTACCATACAGACAAATAAAGACAAATACCAGAATAATTATGGATATTTTAGAATTCTATGAAGTGCACACAACTAAAACAATGGCACTGATGTTTTAGACGCCCAGAAGGCTTTTGACAACTTGAATTCGAATTTTCTTATTAAACAATTGACGCATGAAATTTGGCAAAAAAAAAAATTAGGATTCATTAAAACAATATACTGTATAATACCCAAATTGCAAAAATATTAATAAATTGGGAAAATATAGATAATATAAGGATAAATAAGGGTGTAAGACAAGGATGCCCCCTAGCTCCCCTACTTTATATATTAATAGAAGAGACATTATTGGTACAAATCCAACAAAATCAAGAGATTAAAAGTTAAAAAAGAGGAGTACAAACTTCAAGCATTTGTGACGATATGGCATTTATAGTGAAAAGTCCCCTGGAAATGACACACACTTTAATTAAAGAAATGGAACAGTATGGAAAGGTGGCAGGGCTGAAAATTAATAAAGAAAAAACAAAAGTGATAACAAAAACCTGTACAAATAAACAAAAGGAAGAACTAACAAAGAGATTAGGGATACAGGTGGTAAATAAAGTAAAATATTTGGGGATATGGCTGACAGCTAGATGCTTGTCATAATTAAATTAACTATTCAAATATTTAAAGATTTAGATAATTGGAATAAACTACCGTGTTTCTCCAACAATACGGCCTCTACCAATAGAAAGCCCCACCATGTTTTATTGGCATAAAATCAAATTAAGTCCCTCCCCCCAAATTAAGCCCCATATTAAACATATGAAATGGGGGGAAAGCAGTGGGGGGCTTGCTGTTAGGAAGTACTTTTGTTGCATGCTCAGATATGGTGCTGCCTGCACTTCATATTGGGAGACCTTCCACCGTTGCTTTCCCTTCTCCCTTGCTGCCCCTTCTTCCTCACTGCCACAGCGTTTAGAGCAACTCCACGGTGTTTGGGGCAGCCATGCGCGGCCAGTCAGGGCTCCTCCCTGCAACTGGAGCCCCGAGGAGACATTTGGCTTCAGGTGCTCCTGTCTTCCCTTTGCTTTCGAAGGTAAAGCGAATTATTTTACAAAGCCTCCCCTGCCTAAGAGGGCAGCCTAACCACACGTGGGGAGGCTAATTTCCCAGGGACTCTTCCGTTCCTCCCCGACCTCCCTACACTGCGTGCCTCTGACGCACCGGTCCCTTCAGCCCAGCGAGCTTTTCCACCTCAAAGAAAGGCCAGGCGGGCAACTGCGGAGCAGTAGCGGGTCTGAGCCACTCGCAGCAGAAACAGCTACTACCCTTAGCCTGACGCGGGGAGAATGAGCGAGGTTAGAGCCCGCCAGCCCATCCTTCCTACCTCCACAGCTCAGTTTCCCCTACCGCGGGTCCTTCTTTTGTGCGGAGGGCTGCGGGGGAAGGCGCTCGCCCGAGAGGATCTCTCCCTCTCTCTCCCCGTGAGGTCAACCTCTGCACTGCAGAGGAGAGGGTTGCAGCCGGTTTCTCCTGCTTGCTGAGAGGTGAGGAAGCTGTGGCTCGCCCGGCGAGATTTGGGAACGAGGGGCAGGAGGAGGCAGGCACACACCTGCGGCTAACTTTCCCAGCTCTGCCCAGCCCTCGCGGCCCTGGCGGGCAGCGAGCACCACCCCGCCGGACCCTCTGCTCATCCTGCCAAGGCCGCACCAGAGCCTCGTTCCCAAATCTCGCCGGGCGAGCCACGGGTTCCTCACCTCTCAGCAAGCAGGAGGAACTGGCTTGGGCAGGGGAGGCTTTGTAAAATAATTCGCTTTACCTTCGAAAGCAAAGGGAAGACGGCAGCGCCTGAAGCCAAGTGTCTCCTCGGGGCTCCGGTTGCAAGGAGGAGCCCTGACTGGCCCCACGTGGCTGCGCCAAACACCGCAGCAGCAAGGGAGAAGGAAAAGCAATGGTGGCCCGAACCCGAAGGTCTCCCAAATATCCAAGCTGTCGCCACCTGCCCACCCACCCGAGGATGCAAGGGGGGGGAATTAAGTCACCCCTGAAACGTTCTAGCCGTTTTTTCAGGAGTCAAAAAAAAATAAAAATAAATAAGGCCCGGCCTTATTATGTGAGAAACACGGTACAAATATCTCTATTAGGTTGAATTGCAATAGTAAAAATGAATATTTTGCCAATGGTTGTTCCTATTTCAGATAGTACCAATCAAGTTGGAAAAAAGCTTTTCTGAAGAATTAAATAAACATATATCCAAATTTATATGGCAGGAGAAAAAAACCCAGAATAAAATATAAATTATTACAGGACGATAGAAAGAAAGGAGGCTTTGGTCTTCCAGATTTTGAAACATATTACTATGCTGTGATAGCAACCTGGCTCAAAGACTGGGTTAATTTGATAAATAAAAGGATCTTAACATTAGAGGGCTTTGATCTCCAACTTGGATGGCACACATTTATGTGGGATGGAAAGAGTAAACATCACTTGTACTTTCAAAGGCATTATACAAGGACTGTGTTATTAACTATTTGGGAAAAGATTTAAAAAATACATTACTGTAAGGTCCCACTTTGGTTATCTACAGTGGAGGCAGTTACACATCCAAACGTTTTAGATTTTGATAATATTGTAAAATATAAAGATCTATTACATGAAACAGGAGAGTTAAAGGGTAGGAATCAAATACAAATCCAAGAAAAAGAGATTGCATGGTGGCCCTATGTGCAGATACAAACGCATTACAAAAAAGATAAAGAACAATTTGGTTTTAATATGACCTACCAAGAATTAGATAAGATTTAGCATGGAGAGGAAAGGAAATTGATTAGTAAAATATATAAATATCTTTTGGATTACAAGTTAAAAGAAGAAATAGTCAAGGAATGTATGATCATTTGAGGAAAAAATGTGGGTATTGAATTAGACAAGTGGGAACACATTTGGGAAATAAATTACAAATTAACTATGTCAGCCTCGTACAAAGAGAATCTGTATAAAATGGTGTATCGTTGGCACTTGCCACCCACAAGACTGGCTAAGATGTTTCTGAACCTCCCCCCAAATTGTTGGAAGTGTAACTGGGTCCAGGAAACATACTTTCATCTGTGGTGGACATGTCTATATGCCCAGAAGTTTTGGAGAAATATTAAAAATTGGATTCTAAATATAACTAAATAAGATGTAAAACTTGAACCTGAAACCTTTTTGCTGGGTATGATAGATTCAAAAATGGGAAAAAAAAAAATCAATATTTAATCTTGCACATTATAACGGCAGCCAGAATAAGCTATGCACAAAATTGGAAACTGTCTATTGTCCCTTCAGAGGAGATGGTCATTAAAAAAATTCACGAGTGTACAGAGATGGATAGCCTAACCAAATTACTAAAAAACAACAAAGATAGTGAATACTATAAAGTTTGGAATTGTTGGTATGAATGGTTACAGAAAAAGCAACATTTGACAACTGAATAAGTTATGAAACTATGGAGGATGTGCGTTTAATCATAAAGTATTCTGTGAAATTAAAACATTAAAAGAACGAGGAAAGTATTATAACAAGGTAGATCATGTCAATGTTATGGGGTGCGGTATCTGCCATCCCGCATTAGATGGGCGCCTCATGAAAGGGAGCAAGGGAGAGAGAAACGACACGAGACGAGGTTTCCTCGGGATGAGCGCGCGCCGAATGCATTGGCACAGGCTCTTTTATTATGCTTTTTCACAGGGGGGTGAAATTCTTCAAAGCCCAGGGTAAACAAAACATTCATGAATTATAATAGCTTAGGTCAGCAGGAAATACATAAGATTTATAATAGCTCAGGTTAGTAAAGACAACAGGGTATCAGAAAGCGTAATTTATAGCAATTCAGGTCAATTAGAACATCATTTTGTATTGACAGCTGTTTAAACTCCTCTTCTCTTTTGCATGCCTGGCAAAGATCACTGAAGAGACAGGAGTCTAATGTTTACATGAGAAAGATACAATGCAGACAGGAGTCTAATGTTTATACAAGAAAGCTAAATCGTTACAATGCTAGGATGGCACAGAATTGCACTGATACAAAGTTGCAAATCACATGAATGATTCATAGTTACAACATCTCCTCTGTTTTTATTTTTTTATGACGAGTCTTCTTCCTTGTCCAAGAAAACAGGAACTACTTTTCTGAAATGTTCTCCGTCCCCGTCATCTAGGCAGGCGTGCAACCCGTCAGCATCAGGGTTGTCCAAGGAGCAGTAACTCAGCAATGATATTTCTTCATCCGATGTTAAAGACATAACATGAGCTTGCAATAACACATCAGCATCAGTAGTCATGGAAGATAATTGATTTTTAAAAAATTGCAATATTCTATTAAAACAACAAGGTCCTATAATACATATCAATATAATGATTATTAATGGTCCTGCCAACGCAGTTAAAAGGGTTGTAAGCCATGGTGAAATAGAAAACGAACCTTGATACCAATTATACATGTTTGATCTTTCGTATTCTCTATCTTTTAAGCGTTTTTCTAATTCATTCATAGAATCCAGCACGACCTCACTGCTATCAGCATAGAAACAACATTCTCCTTTAAACCCACCCCCTGCTATCAACATAAAGACAACATTCTCCTTTAAACCCCCCCCTGCTATCAGCATGAAAACAACATTCTTCTTTAAGCGCAGCACACAATCCCCCTTGTTTTAAAAATAACAGATCTAAGCCTCTACGATTTTGCAAGAGAGGGGGTGTTCCATGGATACCTATAGGGATATAAAATCATCAGAGTTATACTCACAAGCCATACTTGAATGCAAAAATGATTTGGATTTAACAATTTCATCCCCGTGGATACATGCCATGAAACCAGTGTAACAAACTCAAACAAAATTATTGCCAGGGATAAAATACATTCCTTTCAGGCGTGATGTTAAAGTTCCTCCTGCAGTGTTGTGGATTGCAGGTTATCCCCCGGTTGTGTGGGTGCGTCTGCCAAATTGAATTGAAATGGTGAGTAGAAGTTTTCTATGCAAGAAAAATTGGTTGTAGAACTTAAACGAACTTTTTGAGAGTCAGTTATAGTCCAGGCAATATTATCTCTTCTATGAGGCTTCTGCAGATCGTCATGGGCAGTTCTTTGGAAGCGTTGCTTATTGACAGGATCAGAGCTCGGGTATATAAAAACATGACAAGCAGGAGAGAGGCTTATGGATAAATTAGTTGTAGAACATTTACCAGATGAGGAAGGAATACAATTACTAGAAAAAGGATAATAATTACAATAATGACAATGAAGATTAACTTGATCATTCATTAAGAACGTTAAGTGGGGTGGGGAAACCCTTGATACAATATAAGGACATTTAGATCCCCCTATGTTTAGATTGAAAAGAGGAAAAGATTTTAAGGTTCCTTTCCATAGGAAGAGTAAAGAAGAAACAAAAGAGCGAGGGGTAGAGTGTTCTTTAAAATAAAACAGAAATGACAGAGTGAAAACTTATGGATAGCATTTTCATGACATACCCACGTGGAACAAGTATAATAGCCTTCTGTTAATGAAATGGTTTTAACACGAATAGTCTTTTGACAGGAAGCATAGGTTTTGTTGAAGTAAGGTAGAAATTGCAAAGAAGATATAGGCAAGAATATCAGGAAAGATTTTTAAGATACAGATGTAGCAGATAAATTCCCATGATAGGGTCTTACTGCCTGACCAGGGATTCAGAGAGTGGTTTTGTCTGGCAGTAAGATCGCAGCGTTTCCTCTCCCCCAAGCTCAGCAGGACTCTGCCAAGCAGAATAATGACAATCTGTTAGGAGGGGTGAGGAGGAGGAAAAATGACGAAAAGCAGTAGAAATAGGAGGAATTTAGATTTAAGAAAGTTTAGAGTAAAAAGACAAATGTTAAGAGAGTTTTGCAATGCTGGGAGGTTCGGGGTTTTTTCCCGCAATGAATACCAATTAAGAGCACGTTTCAGAGATAAGTGAGCTCATTACACAATAGCCTAATATACTGTCCCCAGGCTGTTGCAGGGAATCCCAAACTTGTGGATTACATCCCATCTGTTACAGAAGTCCTGAAAAGCAGAACTTGTGTAGGCAGATCCATTGTCTTCTTTGATTTCTTTTGGACGTCCCAGCGAGGCAAAGGTACGAATTGAATAATTGTTTTACAGCTTCTTCCCTTTGAGGAGTAGCCAAAATAAATCCTGAATATGTATCTATTGAAACGTGCAAATATTTCCATGGGGCAAAAGGTGGATACTAAGTTACATCCATTTGCCAAATTTCACAAGCTTTTAATCCTCTAGGATTTTACTCCTATGGGAATGGAATGTAGTAGCTTCTGCCTGAGTTAGAGAAAATTAAAAAGTTATCATAACTTGGCAGGGGAGATTCAAACACACTCCCTGCTTCTATTTTTTGATGGACTTTTAAAGCCTCCATAATTTTCCTCCAAGTGACCAAAAAGCCAATAGGTGCACGAGGAGGACAATGGAGATATTCACCAATTTTTTGCCAATTGGAAAATTTTTAAGGACCCTTCCTCTGAATAATTGGGACAATGTTGCCACACATAAGCCAATAATGCAGCAATAGATTTCTTTTTTATGGGAAAGCCCTTTAAATTAGCAGAGTATTTAGAAGAAGCGACTAGCTCTCTCAATTCCTTCTGCTGTTGAGAAAAGCCTCCACCCATACTTACTAAAGTCGAGACTGTCTTTCAGATCCGATGAGGTGCAATTCGTTCAGGCGCCTGGCGATGCACAACTCCAACCGAGCTGATAAGTATGGGCGCGCTGCTGAGTATCCCCCTTAGGGAATCACGTCGGGGTCACCAAAATGCGGTATCCGCCATCCCGCATTAGATGGGCGCCTCATGAAAGGGAGCAAGGGAGAGAGAAACGACACGAGACGAGGTTTCCTCGGGATGAGCGCGCGCCGAATGCATTGGCACAGGCTCTTTTATTATGCTTTTTCACAGGGGGGTGAAATTCTTCAAAGCCCAGGGTAAACAAAACATTCATGAATTATAATAGCTTAGGTCAGCAGGAAATACATAAGATTTATAATAGCTCAGGTTAGTAAAGACAACAGGGTATCAGAAAGCGTAATTTATAGCAATTCAGGTCAATTAGAACATCATTTTGTATTGACAGCTGTTTAAACTCCTCTTCTCTTTTGCATGCCTGGCAAAGATCACTGAAGAGACAGGAGTCTAATGTTTACATGAGAAAGATACAATGCAGACAGGAGTCTAATGTTTATACAAGAAAGCTAAATCGTTACAATGCTAGGATGGCACAGAATTGCACTGATACAAAGTTGCAAATCACATGAATGATTCATAGTTACAACAATGGGGTAAAAGAAAAAAAGAAAAGAAAAGTGTAACCAATGCTCAATACCTGTTGCAAAATGTATATATGTATATATATATGTTTATATGTTTGTTTGTTTTTAAATGTTTTAAATATATGAAACTTAAACTTTATTTTTTTAAAAAGAATAGAATAGAATAATAGAGTTGAAGGGATCTTGGAGGTCTTCTAGTCTGACCCCCTACTTAGGCAGGAAACCACATACCATTGCAGACAAATGATTATCCAATCTCTTCTTAAAACCTTCCAGTGTTGGATCATTTACAACTTTTGGAAGCCAGCTGTTCCACTTATTATTTGTTCTAACTGTCAAGAAATTTCTCCTTAGTTCTAGGCTGGTTCTTTCTTTGATTAGTTTCTATCCATTGCTTCTTGTCTTGCCCTCAGGTGTTTTGGAGAATAGTTTGACTCTCTCTTCTTTGTGGCAGACCCTGAGATATTGGAACACTGCTAGCATGTCATGCTTAGTCAAAGCATATCACACTTTCATTAAATTAGACATACCCAATTCCAGCAACCATTCTTCATATGTTTTAGCTTCCAGTCCCCTAATCATCTTTGTTGCTCTTCTCTGCACTCTTTCTAGAATCTCAACATCTTATCTACATCATGGCGACCAAAATGGGATGCAGTATTCCAAGTGTGGCCTTAACAAGGCATTATAAAGTAGTATTAACACTTCACATGATCTTGATTCTATCCCTCTGTTTATGCAGCCTAGAACTGTGTTGGCTTTTTTGGCAGCCGCAGCACACTGCTGGCTCATATTTAAGTGATTGTCCACTAGGACTCCAAGATTCCTCTCACAGTTACTACTATTGAGTGAGGTACCACATATACTATACCTGTATATTTTGTTTTTCTTACTTAAATGTAGACCCTTACTTTTTTCACCATTGAATTTCATTTTGTTAGATAGTGCCTAATGTTCAAGTCTGTCTTAATTCTATAAGAATAAATTGCGAGACCCTTGACAACTTGCAATAAAACAAAAGCACAAAACATGTAATATAAAACAAGAATAAAATCTTATAGCAGGTTGGCATGATCTGACCTATTATTCATATAACCAAAAGACAGGCTGTAATCCATGCCCTATGTCCCAAGTTCACACACAAAGTCAAGCTGGTCTTAAAGAAGACAACAGTCACAGGGCCAATCTAATCTCAGGGCGAATGATGTTCCAAAGGATAGATGCCATGACAGAATCTTTGTCTCTTGGATTAATTAAATTAAAGTACTCTGCTGTACTGTTTCAATACAAATGGGAGTTCAACTAAATATGGGCTTAAGGTGGATCAGTCCAGTAGTTACATCAGTGTGAATTTCTGAAAACTGAGGCATATTGAAGTTTTGTGAAAATGAGGAAAAGATGCCAAGCTAAAACAGATGCTGGTTTAATTGTTTACTGTTTTAATAAAGCTACAAATACCACTTGTCCTGTGCCAACCTATTTCTCTTTGGCAAGCCTGCTCTATGGCATTGTATCTCACTGTAACAACTTGTTTCTGTTGCCTCTACTAGTTTGCAAACCATATAATTGGGATATGATGCTTGCTGCATTGCTTCATCTCAATTTAAGCTGTTGTGAACAATTAGGAGATTGCTGTGGTGATTTTTACACAACCCTGCTATTGCTGGGAATGGAGGGGGGGATAATTCAAAAAATATATAGTTTAAACTATAATTAAATTATAATTTAATCATATTTGACAGCCAGTCCTTTTGAAGACATCTAATTGAAATTTTGGAAGGTTTGTGCCCTTGTCTATCCCTGCTCTTTTCATTCTCTTCTGCCAAAAAGATATGCAATAGTGGTGAATATCTATAGCTTGGATTGTATTCTCTGAGCTTGTGGGTTGGTTTCCAAACATTTCATTACCAGGCTGACAATGATATCCCCTAAACTCTGCTGAAGATGTTACCTAGCCTGATAACTAAATATTTGAAAATCTATGCACAAGCTTGGAAAATGAACCTTTATTTTAAGACAGAGATGGGTTTTTTAGCCTTCTCCAAAGAGATAGATAGATAGATAGATAGATAGATAGATAGATAGATAGATAGATAGATAGATTAACCATGGAATGGCCCATATTGAATAGTTTCCCCTCAAATTGCAAATAGAATGCCTCCCTTCGCAAATCTTGAATAATTCATTGAAATTAGGATTGATTTGCACAGAACTACCTTCCATCTGAAACTGGTATGAGCTGGGATTTATTGACTACTCCATTGACAAAGTCCCCTGCTTTATTTCATCTTCTTTTCTCTCTACCAGCATTTTCTTTAATTGATGAGGAAGAAATTATCTATAATCATTTTCCCTCTTGTGAATCTTTCTTATTTTTCTTCTTCTTTACCCCCCCCCCCCACTTCAGTCATGTTTTCGGACTTCTGCCTTTAGCCACAGTCCTTCTTTGTCTACTGCCATCCTGCCATGTGGCAAGTTGTGCAAATGGCACAGTGGGACTTGGAAGGGTCAAAATAAGATGCAGCTCTGTGTCCAAAATGGATTTCTATTTGCTGTTGGTTTTGATGGCATTTCAGCATGCCTGGGGAGACCAGCTCTGTTTAGTATTTCATGTGCATGCTGGGATTAATTTGACAGCAGATACTTTTATTAACCCCTTTATTACTGCTTGGGTGTGATAGGCTACCTTCCCCCCACAACTACACCAAAAGGAGGAAAATGAACTTAGCTGATGTATCAAGCCATCAATTTTAGAGACAGTTAATTCTCCAGAAACTGAATTACCTCACCTCACCTATCCCGTGACCTCTTTTGAGGTCGTTGGGGCGCCTGCGAAGATTTAACCACCACGCTTCTCCATCCGTCTCTATCCTCCACTGCTCTCTGGGATGCTGCCAGGTTCAAGCCTGTCCAATCATGGATATCATCCTCCCATCTCCTTCGTTGTCTTCCCCGTTTGCGGCTTCCTCTTACCGTCCCTTGCATGATGGTCTTTGCGAGGCCAGTAGAGCGAGACACGTGTCCGTACCATCTCAATTTCCGTATTACAGCAGAGTCAAAATAGGCAGTCACATTCCCCAGCATAAAAGTCAATTCCATCGTTATTTATCCTGGTTTCAGATGCATATTTCATCTGTTGGGTTAAAAGTGGAGGGAATTGGAATAGAAATATGATTTGTCTGACTGAATGTAATTTCATGTTAAACCAAAGGCCAAGGCTGACTATTAGGAGAACGGAGATGAGAGGGTAGAGAAGAAAACACCAGGGGACAGACAGCAGTTCAACACTCAAACCATTCATAGTAAAAAGGTGAGTCAGAAAGAAGATGGCATGGAATTAGCAGAATAAAAGATTATAAGGAATATGAACGCTCACCAATATGTAGGCATGTTAATGAGCAATTCCAGTGTAAAGACAGGAGTCATTAGGATAGGGCTGAACATAGGATAGATAATTAAAAATAGACGAATAAACTAGACTAGAGATGTTGTGGTTAGCTGGCAGCAGGTGCAGACCTGCTGGAATGTCTGTAAATTAATTAAACTTGTCTCTTATTTTCTCCTTGTTTACCAGTAACATTTTTGGGGGTGAAAGTCAAAAGAAGCAAGAGAGTAATCATGCCATGGTGATAAAAAAATCTTACTATTTTTGCATATTTTTCAATATTGCATACATAAACAAAAGGGTTGAGCTTCAAAGTGTGACCACCATCTTGGCTTTTTTTCAACCTCCCTCATGGGTAGTGGCATATTAATGAGCATCCAGATTTCTGTTTCCCTTCTTAGAAAAGGCAAATGAAAAAAAAAAGAATTAAGAAGTTGTGCCTTTCTACTGCAATCCATTAATGCTTCACTATTTGCTCCCTGTTTAGTTTTTCTTTTCTCTCTAACAGAAAGAAAATCTTTTTTCAAAAAAAAAATTTTTTTTGGTACCTTTTATAAGCTTTAGCATGTTTTTAACATTAACCTTTCTGAGACAGTTACTATGACATTTGGAGAATACTTGTCTCTACTTGCTCTTCTCTGGATAGCAGAAATCCAAGAATAATGAAATCAGAAATCCAAAAAAGAATAATCCAAGAATAATTTTTACCTTTACTAAGTCACTAGCTACCATCACTTCATTAACATATTATTTCCTGTTGGTGAAATTTGTTTCTTATAACCTTCTGACAAATGAAGAGAGAAAAAGAGAAAAAGAATTTGTTGGATCTCTCATTCTTAACAGAAAACAGAGTTGGAAGGGACCTTGGAGGTCTTCTAGTCTAATCCCCTGCCCAAACAAGAGACCCTATACCAGTGTTGGGAAACCTTTTGGGCACCAAGTGCCAAAACGGGAGCACGCACATGCACAGGAGTGCCAGAAACTGG
Organism: Hydrophis major; assembly: GCA_033807585.1. NCBI lineage: Eukaryota > Metazoa > Chordata > Lepidosauria > Squamata > Elapidae > Hydrophis > Hydrophis major. The sequence goes on along the minus strand of CM066328.1, from coordinate 110,081,435 downwards.
AAGCTCAGCTTCCAGGTGCATGCATGCGTGCTGGGGAGCTGCTCTTCTGGCTTCCAGTGTTCCGCACGTGTGAAGACCAGCTGGATGGCACATATGCATGCGCCAGAACTGGGAAGAGCAACAGGTGATGGCTGGCATGCTCAGAGACATGGCTCTGTGTGCCACTTCTGGCACACGTGCCATAGGTTTGCCATCACGGCCCTATACCATTTCAGACAAATGGCTCTCCAATCTCTTTTTAAAAACCTCCAGTGACCAAGCACCCACAACTTCTGAAGGCAAGCCTTTCTGCTGACTGATTTCTCTAACTGTCATGAAATTTCTGTTTGTTTCTAGGTTGGATCTCTCCTTGATCTTGCCTTCAGGTGCTTTGAAAAATAAAGTGACCCCCTCTTCTTTGTGGCAGCACCTCAAATCCTGGAATACTTCTACCATGTCACCCCTAATTCTTCTTTTCTTTAGATTAGCCAAACCCAAATCCTGCAGCCGTTCTCCATATGTCTTCTAATCACCTTTGTTGCTCTTCTCTGCACTCTTTATAGAGTCTCAACATCTTTTTTTGCAATGGCAAAAAAAGATGAACCATGGTGGCAAAGTGGTTAGAATGCAGTATTTCAGGCTAATTCTGCTAACTGCCAGCTGCCTGCAGTTCAGCAGTTCAAATCTTACTGGCTCAAGGTTGACTCAGACATCCATCCCTCTGACATCGGTAAAATGAGGACCCAGATTGCTGCGGGCAATATGCTGAATCTGTAAAACCACTTTGAGAGGGCTGTAAAGCACTGTGAAGTGATATATAAGCCTAAGTGCTCTTGCTATTGACCAAAACTGGATGTTTTACACCCATACAAAATGTAATCTTACCAAAGTATTATAAAGCGGTACTAGCACTTCATGTGATCTGATTCTATCCCTCTGTTGATCCAGCCCAGGATTGTGTCGGCTTTTTTAGCAGCTGCAGCATGCTGCTGGCTCATGTTTAAGTAGTTGCCCATTAGGATTCCTAAACCTCTCCCATAGTTACTGCTATTGAGCCAGATATCATCTATTCAATATCTATGCATTTAGTTTTTCTTGCCTAAATGTAAAACCTTATTTTTCTCACCATTAAATTGCATTTTGTTCAAGTCCGCCTAGGTCCTATTGGATCTTCAGCCTATTTTCTAAAGCGTTGGCTATTCCTCCCAGCTTGGGGTTCTTTAAAGAGTTAGTTTCCTACCAGTAGTCAAGATAATTTAAGTCACTTGTTATCACTATTTCATTTGAAAAATTAGTCATTTGAAGTCATAAGATTTCATCTAGATCTTCTACCTGCTTATACAATTCATAATTAATTCCTACAACATTTATGTGACACTAATCATGTGACACTTTTAAAATACTGGAAAAACATTGAAGTCTCAATTCTCTTCTGCCAGAACCTGAAGCAGTCTTCAGCTTTGGCAGAATTATCAAAGGATCTTGGATATCATGCACCAGTTTACACCCAAACATGGCTGAGAACCTGATGAAATACTGGAGATTTTACTCATAAACAAAATTCCTTGCTGTTGAAAATGCCTTCCTGTTTGATATCATTTGTGAAGAGTGGTGATGACAGTATTATTTCATCAAGCTTTCAATGGTTTTAGGATCAGTTTCTAGTTTTATTGTTGTGAATACTCCAATTCCAGTTTTTAGTCGATTGTTAAAATTGTATTTGCTTCACCTATATATTTATATCAGGATGACTAATTATTAAGTGGAAAACAATGATGAGAGCAACAACAATGAAAATGAGGAGAGGAAAAATATTAATCTCTAGTGCATGAGAAGTTTGCAAGACAAATTGATATTATTTTCCTGTTTGAACAAGGATCCTATTATCACTAAACTTTGAATACTCCCTCTTTATTGGAATGGATGGATGAATTATATGCGTGACACATGTCTTCTCATTATGGTTTATTGTGATTAGAATTCATCACCAGACTCATTAAGAACTGTAGCATTTTGAACTTCAAAGAGGTGTATAAATAGATAATCTCCAATTGTAATCTCCATTTGAATGGGAGAATAAGCATTTGTTACATCCAATGCAAATATAATAGGAAAAAAAGAAAGAAAGTCAGATAAAATACCATCTAGGTGATTACCATTGTCTCTGAAGGACAATGGATTAAAATTGATTTGGCCTTTATTAGAAGGATTATTCAAGGACTATTGAGTTGATAAATTTAAAATGAAAAAATGCATATTTAAGGTGAGCCAAAGCAATCAAAAATAAAACAATGACCCAGGTTTTTTGTGGAAAGAATGGACATATCCATGCTCAGTTTATCTACTCCTATCTTTTAACTATATATCTTTTTTATCTCACTTGTCAGTTTCAATGAATGAATATTTATTATCATCCCCAAAATCTTTTTCAAGAGGGAAAAAAGTCTCTTTTGTCATAATTCTGATAATACCATGCAAATGATAAGCTACAATTAACAAGAAATAGCTTTTCAAATGTGCATGAAAGACTGTTTTTGTTACATGTGCTGAAATGATACAGATTATAATAGCAACTTGGAGTTCATGCTGATTATTCAACAGATAGATTTGATTGTCATTAGGGAGTTCGGTAATTCCCTTTCTCCTTTTCAGCTGAGATATAAAAACTGACCCACAACTGTTCAGCTGACATTCCTAAAAATAGAAGCAGCTTCTGTTTTGTCTCATGAGCTACCATTATGCCTTCAGGGGTTTTGTGAAATCTACATTGGCAAGACAGAGCCAACTCCTCCTTCCTGGAAGAGGGGGGAACTAGAGCTGCAGTAAATTGCCATAAATTTCAGGAAGCCAGGCAAACAGCATCCTTAAGGCATATCAACTTTCAGCTGCTCTCTTTTCATGGCTTGGGATAGCTGGAGTGGAAACTATTATAAGTACCCTTTCACTGAAAATTAGCTGCTATTGAGATGGATTCCATAAGGAATGCTAATTTGGGCAAGCCTGAAAGGGCTCATGGTATCTGTGACTATTCTCCTTAGAAAGAGAATAAGAAATTCATATAACCTGGCAGGATAGCAATAGCACTAAGATTTATATACCACCTCATAGTGCTTTACAACCACTCTGAGCAGTTTCCAACATCAGCATATTGCCCCAAACAACCTGGGCCCTTGTTTTACTGACCTCAAAAAGATGGAAGGCTGAGTCAACTTTGAGCTAGTCAGGATCGAACTGCTGGCAGTGGGCAGAATTAGCCTGCACTACTACATTTTAACCACTGCACCACTACAGTGCCTGCAAAATACATCAACCATACAAGTGTATGTCTACTCCTAGTAGATATAGTGACTCTGTTAAATAAAGAATAAGGATTCTCAATCATGTGGGGCATTGAGTTGAAAAGGTGCCCCTTTTCAGACATCTGGTTTCATTTGTGAGTATATGGCCAATGGGACTCATTCATGTTTGAACTAGGGTTTACCAACAATCTTACATTTTTCACACACAGAACAAAAGTCTGTAGAAAAGCTAATCTTGTTTCATGTAAGAGATATGAATAAGGTATATAACTCTGTGTAAGGGCCAACTTCCCTGCATATTTTGGTTCCACTGGCTGCTTGATTGGCCAGTGCAGTTGAAAATACTATATATTTATATATTATTTTTATCCAAAATATCCAAATAAGATTATAAAGGACTCAGTGATATTGGCATATGGCGGTGAGCAGTCAAAGCTGTTAACTCTACCAGATGTGTGATTTTTGTTATATGGCATCCCCTTAACTCTGGAGTAATGACAATTCATTATATTCATACAGTTGGAAAAAAATGTTTGTTTGTTTTTTTGTAATGTGTATCAATGGATTACCAATGAGCTTGTCTTCTGACAGATTATTCCAAATAGAATATGGTTTAACAGATGCAGCTGGAATTTGCTAGAAAGAAAGTTAATAATTTGCTAATTTGCTAGAAAGAAACTTTTATATCAAATTGCTTAATGAGCTGCTAAAAGAAATCAAATTATTAGAAAACCAACTGTCCCTAAGTGAACTGTGGCTTTGTAAATCAAAGGTCTAATTTCACAAAACTGAACTCTATAAATACTCTTTAGCCTTTCAGGCAAACATGAAGGGTAGAAGGAAAAGAGTTTCCCAATGTAAATTATAATGTAGCATTTAGAGATTTTCTTAAAACTAAGGAAGAATTCATTGCCAAATAATGTATGTAAAAGAAGAGGGTTGCTTTTTTTAAAAAAATTCAGGCAGGGTTGGGATCTACAGGCAAAAAAACCTCCTGTGGAGCCTTTAGTCTTTTTTTTTTTTTTTTAATAATCTAGTTTGCAATCTGCTGCATGGCCAGTGTATACATTTATTTACTTATTAAATTTATATGCCACTCATCTCACTGTTGCAGCAATTCTGGGTGGCTTAGATAAAAAAAAATACAAAACAAAAATTAAGAAAGATTAAATAAAGACTGAAAACCAAGAGGATGGGTGACATGGGTTGGGGACTTTTTTTCTATACCATCAGCCTCCCCCAGGATAGCATAGACCCCAGGCCATTTGGCAATGCCAGATTTTAAGATTCTTCCAGAAGGTCAGAGGTATGGGAGGCAGGCCTCACCTCTAGCACGAGAATATTCCTAAGGGTGGGAAGCCACAGCAGAAAAGGCTCTTCTTCTGGACCCTCCAATTGAAATTCTTTGGCAGATGAGATTAAAGTAAGCCTCTTCTGCTGGAGTGAAAGGAATGGGCCAATCCAGTTGGGGCTAGATGACTCCTTAAATAAATCTACATATCAGGATTCTCCTAACTGATATTAGGATTGGAAGATGTGCAGACAGAATTGAAGGAAACAGGTCCCTGATAAGGAAAGTTATTCCAAAAATTATAGCAGCTGTTAAGAAATCATCCCAGTGACATCACAATAAAAAAACCCAAGTTTTTTTTTTTACATTAGAATTCTGTTTAATCTTTGCATTATTTTCTTCTACCTCTTAGTACAAAGGCCTCCTACTTCTGGGTGGGAAGAAGGATTTCCATTTGTTCCATGTTAAGGTAACAGATTAGTCAGGTTTTTAGGTGGTTCCCTTCTGCCCTTGCCAAAAATATCTCTCAAATAGGCATTTGCTTAGGGGTGGTTCAGTGGGCCAGGGCAGAGCAACAGGCAACAGCAGACTGGGGTGTTTTACAGTCAGCTCACTGTTACTGAAAGCTTTCCAACATTGTTGGACTTGTTACCATGTGTTCAGGAATAAATGAATTGCATTTTCCAAGGAGAACCTCACAGGAGCATAATTAGGCTGTAACTAGGCTAATTAGATACCCATTTTTAATATTTGTGTGTTATCTACTACCATGTTTCGTTTGCATTGGCTTCCAGTTTGCAAATGTGGATTCCATGAAATAAAATATATTCAAATTGCTGCCAAGAAAAGAACATTAGTGAATTTGTGTACTCATCAATAGTCGACCTGCAGGAGAAATTACACTATAGTATCTTGGATTATTTCCCCCTGATTCTTATTATAAATAGCTTCAGACCTAAGCACACTTATTTATACATAATATAACCACATACTTTTACTCTTTTTCCCATTCAAACAACAAGACATTAGGAATTATTTTATTTCTTGAATGTGTATATCCCATGTTAGCTCTATAGCAGTGATCGCCAACCAATGGGCCGGGGACCACTGGTGGTCCACTAGAAAATTTAGGTGGTCTGCAGAGAAATATCCCCCCAAGCAATTAATCCAGCTGTACAGGAACACAAGGCTGCACCGCTCACTTGGCCCATGGGAACACAAGGCTTGCATTGAAAACAACATGAGGTAGTGAGGGGAAGGGGGGAAAGAGTGGAGGGGGGAACTTGCCCCATTCACCCCACGTGCCTAGCCTGGCCACCGGGCTGATTCTTTCTGCTTCTTTCTTCTTCTGCTTTTGGCTGCATGCAAGGAAAGCAGCAAAAGCCTTTCTTTCTCTCCCCCCAAACTCTGCCAGGAATGAGTCTTTGGGACCCTGCAAGGCCTCCTTCTCTAAGAGGCTGCGCCAGCATGACAAGTCTCTTAAAGACTCATTTCTGGTGGAGTTTGAGGGAGAGAAAAAAAAGACTTCTGATGCTTCTGCTGCTTTCCTTGCATGAAGCCAAAAGTCTCTCTCTCCCCTCCCCAGAGCTGGAGATGGTATCCTGCGATCCCAAATAAAGAATGATCGATTGGTAGGAAAACGGGGTGGGAAATTTTCCTGCAGATAGTTTTTGGGGATTTTCCCAGGGTCTCTGGTCCATGGGATTTAAAATTATGACTTTGGTGGTCCCTGAGGTCCAAAAGCTGGCAACCCCTGCTCTATAAAATTAGAACATGGCTGGAATCCTTTATCATTCATTACTAGAATTGCTTTCAAAAGGTCACTGTCTTAGAAATACACCTATGTATTAAACTTGCAACAAAACAGTTTTAAGGCCTAGGATAGCTGTGTCTACAAAGAGTACATTTGTGTCTCTCTGAGCACACAGGGAGTGGATGTAAGCATGCCTATTTTCATTTATGAAATGCTGTAGAACTTTCTGTCAGGGATTGTTCAGAGATTTATAGCCCCATTTGATTCTGTACAGATCAACTATATCAAATGGATTATAGAACAACACCATAAATCAGTCTTTATGGAGCTTGTTGGTCCATAAATCTAGACTTATATTTGTCATACTAATATTCATTTTACTTGAAGGAATAATGATCCTTTCTCTTTTTTTGGTCATAATCTACCTCCCAATATCATTACTAGATCTTGTATTACATCTAAATTAGAGAACAAATTAATTCAGACTGACAAAGCATTAAAAAGACAGATGTTTCCAACCGGTAAGAAAGAATAGTGTAATACACAGGGGTGTATATAGCATTGCTTTGATGTTATTGAAAAAAAGGAGGCCTTCCTACTGTTTTATGGTCTTGTTTCCCAAACTCTATCAATTCTGAAGCACACATATATGAGAAAGCCTGTTGAAAACTTTCCCTCTTTGAGAGAAACATGCAATGGTCACAAGGCTTCTCTGTAGTAATTCCCATTCTAAAGAACACTCTTCAGAAAAACTTGCTCATTGTGTTGAACTCCAGAGACAATATAAATCAGTCTGACTTCTATAAATTTTTTGCCCCACCTGATCATATGTGGGGATTTTGATTTTTCTCTTTTATTTCTAATGAGGGTTTTTTTTGTGTGTGTGTGTGTGTGATGCTGGGTTTTCTCCTCCCCCCTCTTTTCTTCTTCTTGTTTTGGCTTGCATTTGTCATTGTATAGAGCCCTCCTACCCAAAAACATTTTCAGGTTTGCGTGATTAAAAATATTATTGGCTGGCTGGATAATGTTTGGGAAATGTGCAGTATATCCCTGTGCATTTCTGTTTACTGTTCATCAGTAGAGCCACTGAGGTTAACTGATTCACTCTAGTACAGATAGGATTATAGTTATTAACTCTAAGGCAACTTAGTCTTCAATTATTATATTTAGAACTGCTATTCAAGTTATTGATGTAAGATCATTGTTATGCATGGAGCATGGGTGAGAAAGAATGGAGATGAGCCTCTGGAATGGTGAACTTCAACTCTTTATTTACATAGTGACTGCTTAAACTCAATGGCGGTTATAGCCCTCCTTAAATAGGCAACCCAATAACTATTAACCAATAACAATCTAGGAGCGCTAGCTCCCTTAACCAATAAGAACGCTCTGTTAATGGCTGATCGGCTTCCCCAGAATGGGCCAATCCGATCCTGCCGTTAACAGCCAATTAGAAGTGCAGGGCCAGAACCCTGCACTTGACTCCAAGCTGAAGATATCTTTATTAAGGCCTATGCATTCACAACACCCCTTCCCCCTGGCTTCTGTTTACAGGGCACAGTTACATAGTCCTTTAGGTAGGACAGTTGCTTTATTAGTCTTTTTGATTTTCGCTGTGTGTTTTGCATTTGGCTGCAATCTTGCTGAGGTAGATCGTTGTTTGTCGACGGGGTTGCCTCTGGTTCAGAGTTCACATTTCCGTCGTCACCAATATCTTTGGCAATTCCCTGAGGTGAATCTATTCCCTTCAATAGTTCCAATTCCTGTGTCTCTATTCTGCCATCGTTCCCTTCGAACGGGTTTTCTTCCAATTGAAATTCGTCTTCTTCCGTATCTCCCCCCCCCCCAATTTGGTCATAAGGGAGTTCAGAATTGCCCGACCGGAGCCGTGATCGTAATTGATCGATATGGCGTTTCCATAGTCTATCGTCAAGGCATTGTACAAGGTGGGATCTCGGTCCAGTTACACGAACTACTGTCGCCTCTACCCACAGCGGATCGCCCGATAGGTTTTTAGTGTATACCAAATCGCCTACCTGGAAAGAACGACATCGGCCGCTGGATCCTAGTGGTTTTTCCGGTTCATAAGCTGGGTGTAACCGGTCGAGGTGGGAGCGGAGTTTTTGTCCCATTAGCAGTTCAGCGGGAGTTTTGTTGGTGACGCTATGAGGTGTGATGTGTTGTAGAAAAAGGATTCGGTTGATTTTGTTGTCGATGTTATCGTAGTCTAATTTCTGCAAGGTTTTCTTTACAAATTGGACCATGCGCTCAGCCCTGCCATTGGTCGCAGGATGAGCAGGTGAGGTGAGCACATGTCAGATACCGCGGTCAGCCAGGTACTGCTTGAAGGAAAGCGTGGTAAATTGGGCCCCGTTGTCAGATACCAGAACATCTGGTAATCCGTGGGTTGCAAACAGTCTTTCCAATTTTTTGATAACCGCTTCAGTGGTTTTGTTCGTCATGCGGTGAATCTTGAGCCAATTCGAGTAGGTGTTGATGGTTAGAAGAAAGGTGTGGCCTTTGGTTGGCCCTGCAAAATCCAGGTGAATACGGGACCAGGGTCCTCGTGGTGTCTCCCATTCGGTAGGGATGGCTTTTGCTGGGGCGTTGCTCACTTCCTGGCATCTATGACAAGCTTTAACCCAATTTGCGATTTGCTTGTCGATGTCTGGCCACCATGTGTAGCTTTGTGTGAGGGCTTTCATCCACAAGATACCGGGGTGGCCATCGTGCAAGGTTCTCAGTACTGCTTTTTGGAGTTGTTCTGGGATAACGACTCTATCGCCCCAGATGACACAGCCTTTTTGAGAGAACAATTCCATTTGTTGAGTCTTGAATGGTGTGAAGTCATCCATTAATTGGTCCAATGGCCATCCGCGTTCTAGCCAGCCTAGGACTCGTGCCAAGGTGGGGTCACGTCTAGTTTCTCTTGCGATATCTCAAGTGGTTAATGGCGGCGAGTGGAGTGTTTCAATTTGTAACGTGGTTATCGCTGGTGCGGGATCGTCGAGAGTCTCTGGAAGTGGTGCTCGGCTCAATGCGTTGGCGTGGGGAATGGCTTTCCCCGGGCGGTATTGCAGCCAATAATTATAAGCAGCCAAGAATTCTGACCAGCGAGTCATCCTGGGGGATAATATGTAGGGAGTCGGCTTATCTCCAGCTATTATCCCCAATAACGGTTTATGGTCAGTCACAATAGTAAAAGCCCGGCCATACACATACTCGTGAAATCTTTTAATGGCCGATACAATTGCGAGGGCTTCTTTATCGATTTGTCCATAGTTTCGCTCAGTTTTTGAAAGTGTCTTTGAAAAATATGCAACAGGGGCTTCGTTACCATTAGGCAGTACATGGCTCAGAATGGCGCCCACTCCAAAGGGCGAAACATCACATGTGATATTTAATGCAAAGTCTCATTGTACTGCATGAGTACAGAGTCAGAAGTCAGTTGTTTTTTTACATTATGGAATGCCTGTTCTTCTTTATGACCCCATAACCAATTTACTTTCTTGTCTAGCAAACGATGTAACGGCTCAGCGACAGTTGCTTTATGTGGTAGAAATACATTATAAAAGTTGATGAGGCCTAGGAACGTCAGGAGATTGGCCTTGTTCCAAGGCCTGGGAGCATTTTTTATTGCTCTTAATTTACTGTCGGTAGGTTGAATACCCTGACTGTCAATTAGGTACCCTAAAAACTCAACACTATCTGTACACAATTTACACTTATTCTTTTTCACCTTAAGACTAGCGTCTTGGAATTTTTGTAGGACCAACTTTAAACGATCCCGTAAGATTTTTTTTGTAGGTGCTGCAATTAATACATCGTCAAAGTAGGGGACCATGCCTTTAATCCCTTGTAGTAGCCTCTCCATAAGGCTCTGAAATATCCCCGGGGCTACACTGACTCCGAATTGGAGCCGGGTACATTTAAAGGCACCTCGGTGCGTCACAATCGTTTGTGCCTGTGCCGTCTTTTCATCAACAGGTAATTGCTGATATGCCTGAGCTAAGTCTAATTTGGCAAAGACTTTTCTGCCCCCCAGGGAATGGAGGAGATGCTGCACCACCGGCACTGGATATGAATTTTGCTGTAGGGCGTGGTTCAGGGTGGCCCGGTAGTCCCCACAAATTCGGATTGAACCATCCAGCTTAATGGGTGTTACGATTGGGGTTTCCCAGGGAGAGTGATTAGTAGGTTCTAGCAACCCCTGAGCTATTAGTTTATCTAGTTGTTCGTCGATTTTCGGCTTTAAGGCAAACGGAACTTGACGAGGCTTAAGGCGGATGGGAGCTATCTTTGGATTAAGGCTGAACGATATTGGGGTCCCCTTGTACTCGCCTAATTTTTCCGCGAATACGTCCTTGAATTCATGGATGAGGTCCTCCTCCCAGTCACTTCCGCTGACTCCGTTTATGCCTGCCACTTCAATGCCAAGTGGCGCGAACCATTGGAGACCTAGCAGACTAGGCCGATCTTTGTCGATCACAGTTAGTGGTAAGTACGCTGTGTGCTTCTTGAATGAGACCCGGACTCGGCAGGAACCAACAACAGGGATTCGATTCCCTTGATAGTCCTTAAGAATAAGTTTTTGGAAGCGGAGGTCTTGGCGCTGGATCGTGGGGATGAGTTGCTTGAGGGTCTTCCAGGACACCATCGAGAGGGACGATCCCGAGTCGACTTCCATGTGGCAAGGCTGGTTCCCGATGGCCACTGTAATTCAGATTTTCTTGGCATCCAAGGCAGAGGCGTGACCAATAGTGATCGTATGGTGAGCCTCTTCTTGCTGCAAAACTTGGTTTCTGTAGGAGTGATTTACTGGTTCTCACCTTACAGGACGGTTTCCTGTCGATTGGCAATAGTTAGCCCCTTTTGAGGCCTGGCCGGGTTCTTGTAAACTTTGGCAAACCCGTCCGATGTGGCCTCTCTTCCCGCACTCATGGCAGAGTGCGTCGTGGAATTTGCATTCGGACCTGGCATGGTTGGCTCCACAGCCAGCGCAAGGGTATAGGGACTTCGAGTGATGGTCCCGGTCGGACTGCAGTCGATGGACCTCTTCTTCGTTGCTGTCTGATGATGAAGAGAGGTCCTCATGGTGTGTCGTTAAAAGCTGTCCTTCTGGAGAAGGCGGAGCTTCGTGCCGGCGTTACAGCTGCGATCTCGGGGCTCTGAGATCGCAGCTGATATTTTCGCCCCTGGTCGGTCCTAACGGACCTAAATCGTCCCGGAGAGACGGTGATCGTGAAGGGCACTGTTCCAGGATCCCAGAGACATCGCAAAGTCTCTGGTTAGATTCGGAAGAAGCCCTTTTGCTGGCGGCGGAGAGGCAGCCTCCATAGCTGCTGAAGTCGGGACAGCTCCGAAAAGAAAGTGACTGGATTGAAGTGTGTCGGTTGGGTGAGAAAAACTCTTTGTGTTGAAAATTCGCTGAGGTTGGAAAGTTCATTCTGAAGAGAGGAGGAAGCTGTGAGATTTTTTTTTGATTGAAATTGTTTGAGCGGCGTTTTTAAAGTGCTGTCAAATTGAGGCTTGGGGTGTTTTTTTTTTCTTTTTCTATATTCCATGGGAAAGATTTTATTGTGACTTAGGTAACCGGACTGAATTTTCTTTTATATATACTTTTAGGCTCCCTTTGACTTTTTTATTTTTTTTAGGATAGAGGCTTCCTTTGGCTATTTTTTTTTCCCTTTTTTTTTGTATATATTAATTCTTTTTTCCGGTTGGGGCTGAGAAAGAGCATTAAGAAACTTTGTAACACTGCCAACTAGAGGCTTGAAAGTATTCTATTTGAATTGGAGAGAATTGCAAAAAGACCTCATCTCAAGGACTTTGGAACGTGATAAGATAGAGGGAGAGCACAGCAAAATATTATTGCAGGTGCTTTCCTGGACTGTTATCAACACTTGAGGTTTGGCTTTGAAGCTGCTGGAGAAGAGAGTCATAACAAGAGCCTTGGATAAATAACAAAGTGCAGTGTGTTTTCTTATATGTACCCCATTCGCTAGCTTTTTTTTTTTAAATCTTAATTTCTAGTAATATTTTTATTTTTGCCTTTTATTTTAAAGGGAAAGCCTCAGAGTCTTTTCTCTTTTCTTCTTTATTTTTTTTTTTCCTTTTTATTGGGACTTTTTTGCTTTTCATATTTATCTTTTTGGATTATTCTGTTGTTGTGGTTGATTTTTTTTTTTTTTAATTTTTCTTCTTCCTTTTTTGGATTATTTTTTGGATTATTGAGATTTTTTAATTGGATTAAGGTGTGAAGATCCTGAAGGAACTTTTTGTTTTTTGTTTTTGTTTTTTCTCTTTTTGCTTTTTCCTTTTTCTTTTGCTCTTAATTAATATTATTATCTTTTGGATTTGTTGGTTTTTTCCTTTCTATTTTTTCCTTTTTTATGGTGGACTATTTCATAATTGGATTAGGGTCTAGAAGAACCTGAAGATCTTTCTTCTTCCTTTTTTTCTGTTTCTTCTTTGGTTTCGTGTTTTTTACTATTGGAGTTTTCCATTTTGGATTATAATTGGCTGCTCTACCAGTTGGGTTAAAAGTTAAGAAGAATTTGAAGTTTTGGAAACATTGAAATGAGCAAGAAATCAATACCATCTAGCATTGCTGCTTCTACCTCTGCTTCCCCACCAGCTGGAGGACAACGTTTAATTCAGACAATGTTGAAGCAAGATAAGGAACAAGAAAAAATAACTTTACAGTTACAGATGATTATGCAAGGAATTCAAGAACTTAAGACAAAATCAGATATTATTGAACAAAGAACAGGAAATATTGAACAAAGAACAGAAAATATTGAACAAAGAATAGAAAATATTGAACAAAGAACAGAAAATATTGAACAAAGAATAGAGAAGACTGATGAAAAAGTGGAAAATATTAAACAAATGATGGTTAAGTATGAGGAGAGATTCCAAAAAATTGAGGAAGAAGGAAAACAAAGAGAGAAGAAGATTGGAAATATTGATAGCAGATTAACAGCGGTTGAACAAGAAAAAGGTGGGATGTTGAGGTGGGAGATGGAAAGGTCAGAATTTTACCTTAGATTTCAAAATATAGAGGAGGAAAAAGGAGAAAATTTGGCAGTGGTAATGATAGAAATTTTGGCAGATGCTTTGGAAATTACAGAGGAAAAGATGATGGATGGAATAGATGAGATATATCGAGTCTATACAAGATATGCGATGAGAAATAAATTACCCAGGGAAGTCCATATTAGATTTACCAAAAAATCCATTAAAACGCAAATATTACAAGTAGCAAGAGAGAAAACACTGAAATACAAGGGTAAAGAGGTTGTGGTTTTAAAACAAATACCTAGAAGAGTGAGAGAGATGAGAAGAGAATATCGATTTCTGACCAAAATACTATTGGAAAACGAAGTGAATTATAGATGGCTGATTCCAGAAGGATTAATGTTTACGTGGCAAGAGCAGAGACATAGAATTGACTCAATTGAGAAAGCAGAACTTTTTCATGCAGAATTTTTTGGAGGAAGAAAAGAGGAAGCAGAGAAAGAGGTTTCATTAATTGAGTTTCAAGATGAACAACTGGAGACTGAAAAAGAGAAAGGAGCAATAGGGGGACAGATTGATAGTAAAGAACAGCGTGAAGTGAGATCCACGAGAGCTGTTAGACCTAAATATAAAGCATAATCATGGAGGAAAAAAAACTGATTACAATGAATATAAACGGACTTAATTCAGCTGTTAAAAGAAGGAAAACTTTTCATAAATTAGAGAAATTAAAATTTGATATAATTTGTTTACAAGAAGTTCACATTAAAAAACAACATGAACAATTGTTATTACAGCCAAAATTAGGGAAAACATTTACCTCTTTGACCCAATGTAAGAAAAGAGGTGTGGTTTTATACATTAAAGAGGCTATTCCAGCAAAATTGATTTACTCGGATGATGATGGAAGAGTATTAATGGTAGAAATAATGGATAATAATATAAAAATACTCTTGATTGCAATTTATGCTCCGAATGATAAACAAGAAGAGTTTTATAAAAAACTGCACATGAAAATAATTGGACTGGACTATGTTAATATAATTATGATGGGAGATTTTAATGGAATTGTGGACAATAAACTGGACTATATAGCAACAACAACAAAGCAAAATAGAAAGGTTCTCCCAAGGTCTTTTTTTAAAATGACAGATGAATTAACTTTAAAAGATATTTGGAGAGAAAGAAACGTTAAAGCTAAACAATATACTTTTTATTCAAATAGACATTTATCATGGTCCAGATTAGATATGATTTGGATCTCAACAGAACTAATATCTAATATTAAAGAAACAAGCATTGAAACAAGTACCTGGGCAGATCATAGCCCAATGACAATTAAATGGAAGGGACAAAAAAAAAGATCGAGATGGACATTAAATAATACTATTTTAAAGGAGAAAGATTTTACACAATGGATGGAGAAGGAATTGGCTTTTTTCTTTAGAGAAAATAAAAAAGAAGATACTTCAACGCAAAATGTGTGGGATACTATGAAGGCATACGCTAGAGGTTTGATAATAGATTATACAAGAAAAAAGAATATTAGGAAAAGGCAAGCTTCTAAGGCCTTGGAAAATGAGTATAAAACTCTTGAAAAAGAATTACAGAAAATGCCACAGAAAAAGGATATTAAATTGAAGCTGGATGTAATCAAACATAAAATGGAATTAATAGAGAAAGAAGAATTGGCACAGAAAATTAGAAACTCTAAACAGAATTATTTTGAAGATGCAAATAAACCAGGTAGATGGCTAGCATATAAATTGAGAAAAGAGAAGGAATCAAGAAAAATATTGAAGTTAATAGATGAACAAGGCCAAGTTTGTTATGGGAACAAGGAGAAAAAAGAAATTATCCGAGATTTTTATGGGCAATTATATAAACAAGAGAATATTGATGAAGGAAAAGTCAAACAGTATTTACAGGAAGCTAATTTACCAAAGATACCTAAAGAGACTGAAGAAATGCTAGAAAGCAATATAACAATGATGGAACTAAATGAAGCATTTAAGAGACAAAATAATGGGAAAGCTCCGGGCCCAGATGGGCTTCCAGTAGAATTTTATAAAACATTTCAAGAATTATTGAGCATCCCATTGTTAGAAGTTATGAATGAAGTTATGTTAAAAAAGATGATACCTAAAACATGGTCAGAGGCCTATATCACACTTATACCAAAGGAAGAGACTGACCCATTGCAAATTAAGAATTATAGACCTATTTCTTTATTGAATGCAGACTATAAAATTTTTGCTTCAATTTTAGCAGAAAGACTTAAAAAATATTTAAATAATTTTATTCACTCAGATCAAAATGGATTTCTGCCAAAGAGACAAATTAGAGACAATATGAGAGTAATCTTGGACACTTTGGAATATTATGAGGCTCATCCTGAAAAGCAAATGGCTTTGATATTCCTAGATGCTCAAAAAGCATTTGACAACGTCAACTGGAGATTTATGTTATTATTATTGGAGCAGATGGGTTTTGCTAAAAAATTTATTCAAGCAATAGAAGCTATATACAATAAACAGACAGCAAGGGTAATGATGGAGGGGGAACTTACAGATTTTATTAATATAAGGAAAGGCACAAGACAAGGATGCCCCCTATCTCCTTTGCTATTTGTGTTGACCTTGGAAGTCTTGAATAGAAATATTAGGGATGATAAAAGCATAAAAGGAATGAAAATTAAGAAGGAAGAATTTAAGCTACAAGCTTTTGCTGATGATTTAGCTTTTATTTTGGAAGATCCGATTGAAACAGCTCCAAAGTTACTGGAAAGGATAGAGTCATATGGAGAGGTGACTGGTTTGAAAATAAACAAAGATAAAACAAAGATTTTGACAAAGAATATGTTATTGAGACAGAGAGAAGAATTGGCAGATCTTTTGAAAATTCAAGTTACAAATAAGGTTAAGTATTTGGGGATATATTTGACAACAAGATGTAGCACATTAAAGGAGAATAATTATATTAAACTTAAACAACAGATAACTACAGATTTGAAGAAGTGGGAAAACTTGCAATTGTCATTAATAGGGAGAATTTCAACAATTAAGATGAATATCTTACCTAGAATTTTATTTTTGTTTCAAACAATACCAATTAGGCTTGGAAAAGACTATTTTGAAGATCTAAATAAAATTATGTTGAAGTTTATATGGCAAGGTAAAAAAGCGAGAATAAAGTTAAAGCTTTTGCAAGATGCTAGAATTAGAGGAGGTTTTGGTCTGCCTAATTGGGAATTGTATTATCAAGCTGCAAGTTTGATGTGGGTCAAAGAATGGATAACATTAAGGAAACATAGGTTGTTGACACTAGAAGGGCATGACTTGCTGTTGGGTTGGCATGCTTTTTTATGGTATAAGGGAACTAAAACACAGGGTTATTTTAGAAGACATTATGTACGGGAGTCTTTGTGGTTAAATTGGGAGAAGATAAAAAGACAATGTTATTTGAAAATTCCAGTTTGGTTATCGATCATTGAAGCATTTTCCTATCCTATAATTTACAAGAAGGAACAAACAGTTAGATATGGGGAACTTTTGGATGAAAAGGGTGAACTTAAATCGATCCAAAACTTAGAAGAACAAGGTATAAGGATGAATTGGTTTTCATATGCACAAATACACTCAAGGTATGATGAAGATTCTAAAACGGAGGGATTTTATGATAAACAGACTGATTTAGACAAGATCTTGATGGGTACTGATGAGAAGGTGATTAAAAAATTATATGGTTATTTACTGGGAATGAAATTAGAGGAAGAACAAGTTAAAGAAACTATGATTGTTTGGGGGAAGAATTTTGGATATGGGATTGATTTGGAGAAATGGCAGAAATTGTGGTCTCAAAATTATAAAATGACAATGTCAACAGCATATAAAGAAAACTTGTATAAGATGTTTTACAGGTGGCACTTTCCTCCGACAAGAATAGCAAGAATGTTTAAGAACAAATCTGAAAAATGTTGGAAATGTCATCAGATACCCGGCTCGTATTACCATATGTGGTGGACTTGTGAGGATGCTAGAAAATATTGGACTATAATTCGCATGTGGTTGGAAAAAATGACAAAGAAACATATAGATTTGAAACCAGAGATCTTCTTATTGGGAATTTTACCTGATATATATAGTAAAGATTTGAAATACCTGATTGTAAATGTATTAACAGCGGCCAGGATTGTATTTGCTAAAAATTGGAAGAATGAGAAAATACCATTACAGGAAGAAATTATTAAGAAAATATTGGAATGTGCTGAGATGAGCAGATTGACATTTGAAATTAGAGAGCAAGAGGATAAACAATTTTACGAAATTTGGGATCTTTTTTATAAATGGCTAGATGATAAAATACGATAATAGAATATTTAGAATGCTAGAGAGTAAGGATTATCTTTATTTTGTCATTATTTTGCTATTTGCTATTATATTTATAAAGGATTTTTTAGGATTGATTTGATATGATTAGATGATTTGTTATAGAGTAAACTGGTTTAAAGTATTGTTAGCTCATTAAGCAAAAATGATTAAAAATATAGTCAAAAATTTCTTTTTTTAGTGATATTAGGATATATAATTTTGGATTGACAATATGAGTTGTTATGTAACATAATTGTAATTGAGACTACAGAATGAATGCACAAAAATGATGAACCAACTGACACACTGGATGTACATATAAGATTTGATGTTTTTATGTTTTGTTTGTCTTGTTTGTTTGTAGAAAATTAATAAAAACTTTTCAAAAAAAAAAAAAAAAAGCTGTCCTTCTGACTTGGATAAAATTTCGCTTGTCGGTTGGTGTACCAGAGCGCAGTTGCGGCATAGTTGTGCAGCCGACTTCCTGGTTGCTTCTGCTGCAGTAGCATCGGCGATGGCATCGGCAAGGCTGATGTTGCCTTTCACCATCAGCTTACTCTGCACGCCTGGTGCATCTAATCCCAGAACTTTTCGATCTCTCAGTGCCTCTTCCAAATCGGGGAATCCGCAGAGGCCTCCCAGGTTTCGGAGGTCTGCTAAGAAATCAGCGACGCTTTCTCCTTTTTGCTGGTTTCTCTGATAGAACTCGTGCTGTCTCACGAGCGTGGGCACGGCCGGTGCGTAATGAGCTCTTAGTAGGGGTTCGAGGTCATCCCAATCCATCGTCTTCACTTCACTAGGTTTGGCTAGTGCTTTAGCCATCTTAAATACGGTTGGACCGCAATGCGTAGGAATACCGCCCGTTTCTTCCCAACTGTGGCATCCTTTAAATTGTTAGTTTCCAAAAACATTTGGAAACGATCCATGTAGGAGTCCCAGTCCTCTTGCACTGGATCAAACAGAGCGGGTGGTACGACGACGCCGGACATGGTTCCGTCGTGTAGCGCTGTCAGCCACGTGCTCGGTGTTTCTTCTTAGTTCAGTCAGCTCAGACGTCTCCATATCCCATCCTCATCGCCAGTGTTATGTATGGAGCATGGGCGAGAAAGAATGGAGAAGAGCCTCTGGAATGGTGAACTTCAACTCTTTATTTACATAGTGACTGCTCAAACTCAATGGCAGTTATAGCCTTCCTTATATAGGCAACCCAATAACTATTAACCAATAACAATCTAGGAGCGCTAGCTCCCTTAACCAATAAGAACGCTCTGTTAATGGCCAATCGGATTCCCCGGAACGGGCCAATCTGATCCTGCCGTTAACAGCCAATCAGAAGTGCAGGGCCAGAACCCTGCACTTGACTCCAAGCTTAAGATATTTTTATTAAGGCCTATGCATTCACAACAATCATAGTAATATATCTTCTGCAAATCAAACAGCTTTTATTTGGTACTTCATTATTTAAATAATGAAATTTAAAGCTTTTTTGGAACATTCTTCCTCTTAAAAATTTGTACCCTGGACATTTTTGCACTGGAATTCAACTTGTGTGTTGCTATACTATGTATACTAAGGTATTAATTATACTGACCAACACTCTTGGATTGCTATGGGTTAGACTTTGAATAAACTATATTTGACTTAAATTTTAAATGCACTATATTTGACTTAAACTATATTTAATTAATCTTATTCTTTCATACTACTCAGTTGAAAGTGTAAAGGATCTGCAAGCTCTAGTAATAAAAGTCAGAGAACATAGTGGCAAAAATAAGACTAACATTAAACATAAAAAATACCAAACAAATGACAATATATACAACAATCAGTCTTAGAACTAACAATGAAAATATCATAGCCAGAAATAGCTTCTGTGTTTCAGTATCAACCATCAACATCAAGGAAGAAGCAGTGAAGAAATATGCTGCAAATAAGCACTTGGCAGAGCTAAGTGAAGGCTTGGAAAAAATCAGAATCAGAATCAGAATCAGAATACCTTTATTGTCACTATCCACGTGTACAATTTGCATCATACGCATACACAGTGAAATTAAGCGACTCGTCCTTCAGTGCAACATACACACCAGAAATATACATAAAATCTCTAAAAAAATTATGATAAAAGAATAAAAAGAATAAAAGAATAAAAGAATAAAAATACCCTACTGTGCCTGTCCCAGTAGGAATTATTGCACATGCCCGCCAACACAACAACAATAGTGATCATATTGCACAAAATTTGTTCACAATTATTTACAGTGTATCTGGCAGTATTTAAAATCAGTGCATGTGCAAATTCAAGGTAGTTATGGCTTTCGGGAAAAAACTGTTTTTAAGGCGGTTTGTCCTTGACCAGATGCTCCTGTAACGCCTCCCTGAGGGCAACAGGTCAAACAGTCCATAACCAGGATGAGAGCTGTCTTTTATGATGTTCACAGCTCTACTAAGACAGCGGGAGGAATAAATGTCCGACAGGGAGGGAAGAGGGCAGCCGATGATCTTCTGAGCTGCTTTGACTACCCTCTGTAATCTCTTCCTGTCTGCCATGGTACAGTTGCCATACCACACTGTGATGCAGTATGTCAACAGACTTTCAATGGACGCACGGTAGAAGGTAATCAGCAGGTTAGAGTCCAGATTGTGCTTCCTGAGCACCCGCAGGAAATGGAGTCTCTGCTGGGCCTTCTTAATGACCGCCGTGGTATTTTCCGTCCAAGAGATTTTATCAGCAATGATGACACCCAGAAACCGGAAGGTGTGGATCCTCTCCACCTGCTCTCCATCGATGTAAAGGGGAGCCAAATCGGTGTTATGCCTCCTAAAATCCACAATGAGTTCCTTAGTTTTCTTGGTGTTCAGAACTAAGTTGTTGTCCGAACACCAAGCTGTTAACATCAGGACCTCCTTCCTGTAAGCTGCCTCGTCTCCCTTCGAAATGAGTCCAACCACTGTGGTGTCATCAGCAAACTTCACAATGAGGTTGCTGTCGTGCCGTGGACTACAGTCGTGGGTGTAGAGGCAGTACAGGAGTGGGCTCAGCACGCAGCCCTGTGGGGAGCCAGTGCTGAGTGTACAAGTGGAAGAGAGGTGGGGGCCAAGCCTCACAGTCTGGGGCCGATCGCTTAGGAAGTCTTTTATCCAGGCACATGTAAGGGAAGGCAAACCTAATATGTCCAGTTTTTTAACCAGTATTCCTGGGATAATTGTGTTAAAGGCAGAGCTGTAGTCCACAAAGAGCATCCGGACATAGCTCTGCTGCTGCTCCAGGTGGCTCAGCGCAGCGTGCAGAGCTATGGCTATAGCGTCCTCTGTAGACCGGTTTGTACGGTAGGCAAACTGATGAGGGTCGAAATCCAGGGGGAGATGATTAATGATGTGCCGGAGCACCAGCCTCTCAAAGCACTTCATAACTACAGGAGTAAGCGCCACTGGACGATAGTCATTGAGGCTGGAGATGGGGAATTTCTTCGGCACAGGGATAATTATAGCAGATTTCAGACAAGATGGTATAACTGCCTGGGCCAAGGAGAGGTTAAAGATGTCTTTGAAGATGGAAGCGAGCTGGGGAGCACATGCCTTGAGCACCTTGCCAGGAACTCCATCTGGACCGGCTGCCTTCCTGGGATTCACCGCACAGAACACCCGTCTGACGTCATCCTCCGTCACAGAATATGTACTGGGTGGAATAGTGGAGCTGGGTATAGTTGAAGGTGGGAATAGGGCTGGTACAGCTCTATGATGTTGAGGGACTTCAAAACGAGCAAAGAAGTTATTCAGCTCCTCTGCTAACGCTGCACTCAGATGTTCTGTTGTCGCATGACAGCCCCTGTAATTAGTAATGTCATGTATGCCCTTCCACACCTCCCGTGTGTTATGGCAAAATATTCAAATGCTGGGTGGTGTTTATAACAAATGATCAGAATAGTGCAAGCAATGATATTCCCTATGACACTTTATGGAAACCAAAGCTGGATTTTAAAGAACCATGAGAGAAAGACTATTAATGTTTTTGAAAGGAGTATTTTGGATAATGTGGTTAGAGTACAAGACTGACAATTGGCAAGGTTGCATGTGAGACTTGGTGCTTCCATATGATGGAGTGAGCTCCCATCATTCATTTCAGCTCCTTCCTACCCAACAGTTTGAAAGCTAGCAACCATAAATAGAAAGGTACTGCTTTGATGAGAATATGAAAGAAGTCCCCAACCAGGCATCCCCTGGACAACAGTGATGTTACCAGCTAATCCTTTCAATCTCAGTGCTTCCAACACAAATGCTTTTGAACACTGGTGTTAGAGAAGATCATATATCATATATCATAAGAATATCATAAGAAAACAGACATCAAACAAATCACTCAAAAGTCTTCATCAAGACACTTTGGATGCATTATGCAAAAACCTAGCTGTCTAGGGAAGGTTCAAAGAATGGGAAAGGTGGAAGAATAGAGAAGAAGTGGGCAATCAGCAGCAAGGTGGATGGATTCAGTTACAGAAGCAATGGGTATTCTATTGGAAGTCCTGCAAGATTAGGTCACAGATGCTTGTCATGGAGAAAAGTCTATCTATGGGTTGTTTAGAGTTGATACTAAACTGATGGTACATAATAAATTGATATTCTTCCATAATGTTTCTCCAATATTTTATTAAGTTAGATAAACCTGAATTTTTATTTGAAACTCCATCTCTGCTTTTAATCAATCAGACTAATAATGAAAAGTATAAATAATTCTTTTTTAAAATATTTTATTGCTATTACAAAGTTTAAAAACATAAAATAAAACTATATGCATTGTTAACAACATCAAGACATCTTTTACATTTTCTTACATTTTTCAATATATGATTATTTATTCCATTACCATATATTGATATCATTCAATTTAACTGGTAATATAATCTTATTTTCTTTTTTCTCTTTTCCCTAATTTTAATTTATTTAAAATTAGATAAATTCCAATTTTATTGAAAATAACAAGATTACCAAAGAATACACAAAATAAACAACTTAAACCTGATCTATTTACAAGCAGAAGTATTATAGGTTTAGGATTTGTTGTGAATGAATAATACCAATAAAGTTATCTTGAGCTTGAAGTCAAGTGCAGGGTTCTGGCCCTGCACTTCTGATTGGCTGTTAATGGCAGGATCAGATTGGTCCATTCAGGAGCATCTGATTGGCCATTAACAGGCCATTCCCATTGGTTAACGGAGCTAGCGCTCCAGGTTTGCTATTGGTTGAATAGTTAATAAGTTGCCAATATAAGGAAGGCTATAGCAGCCCTCCAGTTTGAGCTGTTACAATATGTAAATAAAGAGTTTGAAGTTCACTGTTCTATCGGCTCGTCTCCATCATTCGCACCCATGCTCCAGACTTAACACTGGCGACAAAGGTGGGATTGGATGACATCCAAGCCAAATAAGACAACTAAGCACGTGGCTGAAGCGCACAATGGTGGAACCATGTCCGGCGGCGTAGTACCACCCACTCCGTTTGATCCAGCTCAAGAGGACTGGGAGTCCTACATGGATCGTTTTCAAATGTTTTTGGAAATGAATAATCTGAAGGATGCCACAACCGGGAAGAAACGGGCGGTATTCCTAACGTACTGCAGCCCGACGGTATTCAAATTGGCCAAGGCATTAGCGAAACTGGCTGAAGTGAAGGCCATGGACTGGGACATCCTCGAACCGTTGCTCAGGGCCCACTATGCACCAACCGTTCCAACGCTCGTGAGACGAGTTCTATCAAAGGAACCAGCGGAAAGGAGAAAGCGTCGCTGATTTCATTGCAGATCTTCGGAACATGGGAGGCCTTTGTGATTTCACCAACCTAGAAGAGGCCTTGAGAGACCGAGTAGTCCTCAGGCTAGATGCTCTAAACGTACAGAGCAAAATAATGGCAAAGGGCGACATCACCCTTGAAGACGCCATAGCTGAAGCTACAGCAGCGGAGGTGACCAAGAAGTCGGCTGCCCAACTATGCCAAAATCGTGCTCCAGCACACCCACCGGCCGGCGAAGTTTCACCTAACGCAGAAGGGCAGCTGAAGATGGCCCATCATGAGGACCTCTCTTCGTCGTCAGACAGCGATGAAGAAGAGGTTCATTGCCTGCAGTCCGATCGGGACCGATACCCGAAGTCCCAGCAACCGTGCACTGGCTGCGGGGCCAACCATTACTGCTCTGATTGCAAATTCCACGACGCGCTCTGCCAGGAGTGCGGGAAATGAGGCCACATCGGAGAGGTCTGCCAAAGCCTCCTCAGACCCAGCCAGAGCTTGAAAGGAACCAATCTCCGCCAATCGACAGGGAATCGCCCTGAAGGCGAGAACCAGTAAACCACTCCTACAGAAACCGACCCATGAGACGTCTAGAGAGACAGGAAGAGGCCCACCAAACACTCACTATTGGCCATGCCTCTTCGCTAGACGCTAAGAAAATTCGAGTCAACGTGAACATTGAAAATCCCGAAGTTGACTCAGGATCGTCTCTTTCAATGGTCTCATGGAAGACCCTCAAGCAACTGATCCCCACTATCCGGCGCCAAGACCTTCAATTCCAACGGCTCGTGTTAAAGGACTATCAGGGGAACCGAATTCCAGTCGCAGGATCCAGTCAAGTCTGGGTTGCATTCAAGAACCGTACAGCGTACTTACCCTGATGGTAATCTATAAGGACCAGCCTAGTCTGTTAGGCCTGCAATGGTTCGCACCACTCTGCATTGAAGTAGCAGGCATTAACCGAATCGGCAGCAGTGACTGGGAGGAAGACCTCACCCACGAATTCAGGGACGTCTTCGAGGAAAAGCTAGGCAAGTACAAGGGGACCCCGATATCCTTTAGCCTTAATCCAAAGATAGCTCCCATCCGCCTTAAGCCTCGTCGAGTTCCGTTCGCTCTAAAACTGAAAATCGACGAGCAGCTTGATAAGTTGATTGCCCAGGGAGTCTTAAAGCCAACTGACCACTCCCCATGGGAAACGCCGATTGTGACACCAATTAAGCTGGACGGCTCCATTAGAATTTGTGGGGACTACCGAGCCACCCTAAACCATGCCCTGCAACAGAACCCATATCCGGTGCCGGTGGTACAACACCTCCTCCATTCCCTGGGGGAGCGGAAAAGTCTTCGCTAAACTAGACTTAGCTCAGGCTTATCAGCAATTGCCGGTTGACAAAAAAACGGCACAGGCACAGACTATCGTAACACACCGAGGTGCCTTTAAGTGCACGCAGCTCCAATTCGGAGTCAGTGTAGCCCCAGGGATCTTTCAGAGCCTAATGGAGAGACTATTGCAGGGGATCAAGGGCGTTGTCCCCTATTTTGATGATGTGCTCATTGCTGCCTCCACTCCAAAAATCTTACGGGAGCGTTTAAGACTGGTATTATGGAAATTCCAGGAAGCAAACCTGAAAGTCAAAAAAAATAAGTGCAAACTGTATACCGATCGTGTTGAATTCTTAGGGTACTTAATTGACAGTCAGGGTATTCACCCTCCCGATAGCAAATTGAGAGCAATAAAAAACGCTCCCAGACCGCAGAACAAAACTGACCTCCAGGCATTCTTAGGCCTCATCAATTTCTATAATGTATTCTTGCCGCACAAGACGACTGTCGCTGAACCTTTACATCATCTATTAGATAAAAAAGCAATGTGGGGTCACAAAGAAGAGCAGGCATTCCGTAATGTGAAAAAACTACTGACTTTGGATGCCGTACTAATGCAGTACAATGAGACTTTGCCAATAAACATTACATGTGATACATCGCCCTTTGGAGTAGGCGCCATTTTGAGCCATGTGTTACCTAACGGTAACGAAGCCCCTGTTGCTTACTTCTCAAAGATGCTCTCGAAAACCAAGAGAAATTACAGCCAGATCGATAAAGAAGCCCTGGCAATTGTATCAACCATTAAAAGATTTCATGAGTATGTGTACGGCTGGGTTTTCACCATTGTAACTGACCACAAACCATTGCTGGGGATCATCGCTGGGGACAAGCCAACTCCCTACATACTTTCTCCCAGAATGACCCGCTGGTCAGAATTCTTGGCTGCCTACAATTATCGGCTACAATATCGTCCCAGTAAAGCCATTCCCCATGCCGAGGCGCTGAGCCGTACACTGCTCCCTGAAACTATCAACGATCCTGCACCAACGATGACAGTGTTGCAGATCGAGACACTCCACACGCTGCCATTAACGGCCCGTGACATCGCGAGAGAAACAAAATGCGACCCCATCTTGGCATGAGTCCTCACATGGGTGGAACGCGGATGGCCATTGGACCAAGTACCAGACGACTTTGCACCATTCAAAAGTTGTCAAACAGAGTTGTTCTCGCAGAAGGGCTGTGTCATCTGGAGCGATAGAGTTGTTATCCCAGAACGACTCCAACAGACACTGCTAAGAACCTTGCACGATGGCAATCCTGGCATTGTGCACATGAAGGGCTTCGCACGAAGCTACGCGTGGTGGCCAGGCATCGAGAGACAAATCGAATCGTGGGTTAAAACTTGCAAGAGATGCCAAGAAGTAAGCAACGCTCCACCAAAGGCAACCCCAATCGAATGGGAGACGCCGCGGGGACCCTGGTCCCGCATCCATCTGGACTTTGCTGGGCCAACCAAAGGCCACACGTTTTTGCTAACCGTTGACGCCTACTCAAATTGGCTCGAGATTCACCGAATGAGCAACACGACCACTGACGTGGTCATCAAAAGACTGGAAAGACTTTTTGCAACCCACGGATTACCAGACGTTCTGGTATCCGACAATGGGCCCCAATTTACCATGCTGTCTTTTGAGCAGCACCTGGCTGACCGCGGTATTCGAAATGCACTCACTTCGCCTGTGCACCCTGCTGCCAACGGTAGGGCTGAGCGCATGGTACAATTCGTCAAAAAGACTCTCCAAAAGATAG
This sequence comes from Hydrophis major, assembly GCA_033807585.1. Lineage (NCBI taxonomy): Eukaryota > Metazoa > Chordata > Lepidosauria > Squamata > Elapidae > Hydrophis > Hydrophis major. The sequence continues at coordinate 110,054,801 of CM066328.1, read as the reverse complement.
ACTATGACAACATCGATGAGAAAATCAACCGGATCCTTTTCCTGCAGCACATCACACCTCACAGCGTCACCAACAAAACTCCCACTGAGCTGCTAATGGGACGAAAGCTCCGCTCCCACCTCGATTGGTTACACCCAGCCTACGAACCGGAAAAGCCACTCGGATCCAGCGGCCGATGCCGTACCTTCCAGGTAGGCGATTTAGTATTCGCTAAAAACTTATTGGGCGATCCGCTGTGTATAGAGGCGACCGTAATCCGCGTAACCGGCCCAAGATCATACCTTGTTCAGTACCCTGATGACAGACTTTGGAAGCGCCACATAGATCAACTACGATCGCGGTTACTGTCTCGCACTTCCAAACTCCCTTATGAGCAAACTGAGGGGGGGGGGAGATACAGAGGAAAGCGAATTACAATTAGAGGGAAACCTTTTTGAAGAGACTGATAATGGAACTGAAATGCAGGAACAGGAACCAGGGACCGGAGTGAGTTCACCTCAGGGAGTGGCCAGTGATATTGGTGACCACGGGAACGCGAACTCGGAACCAGAGGCACCCCTACCGGTAAACAACGATCTACCTCAGCAGAAGTGCAGCCAACCAGGCACTTTGCGAAAATTGAAAAGACTAATAAAACAGCCGTCCTACCTGAAGGACTATGTAACCGCGCCCCATGGGCAGAAGCCGGGGAAAAGGGGTGTTGTGAATGAATAATACCAATAAAGTTATCTTGAGCTTGAAGTCAAGTGCAGGGTTCTGGCCCTGCACTTCTGATTGGCTGTTAATGGCAGGATCGGATTGGTCCGTTCAGGAGCATCTGATTGGCCATTAACAGGCCATTCCCATTGGTTAACGGAGCTAGTGCTCCAGGTTTGCTATTGGTTGAATAGTTAATAAGTTGCCTATATAAGGAAGGCTATAGCAGCCCTCTAGTTTGAGCTGTCACAATATGTAAATAAAGGGTTTGAAGTTCACTGTTCTCCCGGCTCGTCTCCATCATTTGCACCCATGCTCCAGACTTAACAGGATTAATGGTCCAACAGCATTTTACATAAAAATAGATTATGTTATGATTTGACTGCACAAGATACTAGAATAGAAAGGCAAAATATAAAGACAGAACATAATAAATAGTATTTATATGTAATACATGTTATGTTTAGTAGAGTTTATTATCGGGTAACTGTCAACACAATTGTAGCCTTTAAAATCTATGTGCATGTCTTCATTTGTACTTATAAAAATTTCCCAATTCAACCTATAGCATCCCCAGTTGAGCAATAAATTTATATGTTTATGTTACATCAATTTCTTCTTCTTGTAGTCTGTTTGTGAGGTTTTTTTTTTTAAATCAACGTTTATAATCATGGCAAAAGCCATAATTGGGCTTATAATCAACAGTACAGTGTATAAAACACACAAAGGAATAAAATAAACATAAGCTTGCACGTTCTGAACATCCACACCAGAAGCCTCTACTGGAACCTCTTTGCTTTCAACAAATTAAGTAAATAAGAGTCAAATTTTATACATGCATGCAATGTCATGATCCATGTTCAAAAGGGATTAATTTTGCATTTTAAAGGAAAGATGTTAATTTGGTCATTTGACTCTCCCAGCAAACACTTCTGATTCACACTAGAAAATAAGGGACTATCATGATTGCCTTAAGGTAGTTAGATACACAAAAGTTGGCAGCTTCTCTAAAAAGTCCATTCTAAACATGTTGTTGTGTTTGCTTCTCCAACTGCTGAACATTTGTGTGCTGTTTGCTACACATAGTCAGTAAAAAATACATATCTATATGCTGTACCTACCATAGGTTTGGAATTATTCACAATGGGTATTATACTATTGAAAACAGCAGAATCATGTTTATTTAATTCCTATATACTATATAACCAGTATTTGAATACTGTAAGTAGAATAGAAAAGCATTCAGAACCCAGCAGCTTTTTTGGGGTGATGGTAATCAGGCATTTAAATGTGCCCATAAATCTTTTGAAACTGCAGGCTAGCAGCTAACATAATTTATTTAAACTGAAAGCAAAAATGCTTAATGTAATATTCATGTTGATGTTTTTACACACAGCTTACTTTACATGTCTAAGATAGCATTACTTTTTATCTAGAAAGTCATATTAAGCATAATCAATCATATAATTGATCATTTTTCAAGTAGTTTGAGCTGTATGTGGGACTGCCCTTGAATAATATCTGGAAGCTTCAGCTGGTGCAGAATGTAGAATCACAGGCAGATGTGTATGCCCCTAGAACAGCACACAAACTGCATTGATGCCAGTTTGCTTCCTGGCACAATTCAAGACACTGGTTTTGACCCTTAGAACACTTCATGACATTGGGGCAGGTTATTTTAGGGACTGCTTTTTCCCAATTGCATCTGCCTATCCCATTAGATTCAATAGAATAGGCATATTGCAAGTCCCATCTGCTAAAGAGCTACTTTTTTTTTTTCTTCCATGGGTTTCTCTCTCTCTATCCTTCTCACCCTACTGTGTTAGGTTGTCCCGGTCCTTGTTAACCTTTTACAAAGACTATGTTAGCAGGCTTGGGTTCTTCAAAGCAACGGTGAATTCTTGAGATGACTCCATTTTTACTGTTTCTTACTCTCTCCATGTGTTTTTTATCATAATATTAATTTTTATAATAGATAGATAGATAGATAGATAGATAGATAGATAGATAGATAGATAGATAGACAGACAATAGTCATAGATAGCTAGATCCAGATAGATTCAGATCTAGATCGACATCTAGATATATACTTTACTGTGCATCTCCCAGGCACATTTTTTGAGATGGACAGCTATATAAATATGATGAAAATATGAACCACCATTACTAATATGTGGTCAGTGTCTGTTGGGCCAATTAAAGTGTCCAGTTTTGGGAACAGAGCCAAGAATATATCCCTATTCTATTGATTTTACATTTTCCTTCATTTAGGCTAATAATTGGAATCATTGTTCCATTTTAGCACTATACAATTAAGTTATTTGAAAATAATCTACATCAACCTAGCCAGAAGGCAAGAGAATTGGATGTGGCAGATACTGTTTTTAGGTCAGTGTATCTGATCTGTAGAAAAGAATAGCTTTTCTAATTAGCAACTGAGATATAATCCATATTTAAGAATTCGTCTTAAATCCTGAACCCGAAGTTTCCCATCAAAGGCAGCTTGCAAGGTTAAACTCTGAGTAAATTTGAAAGAAATTAAGCCTTCAGTATGTTTTAATTTAACACCTAAACCAGAGTTGGTATTCAACGGGTTCTGACCAGTTCTGGAGAACTGGTAGCAGAAATTTTGAGTAGTTTAGAGAACCGGTAAATATTACCTCTGACTGGAGATTTTACGGTATCTTTCCCCTGCCATGCTCACCAAACTATGCCCACAGAACTGGTAGTAAAAAAAAATTGAATCCCACTGCTGACCTAAACATATTTAAGATAGCCATACAGTATTACTTATCAATAAATGAGAATATTTGTAACTCAGGGTTGAAATGAGGGATCTTGGTGCTCTTTGAGCTTGCTTGTTTTCTTGCAGATGTTACCCTAACTAGGTAACATCATCAGTGCTAGTATTGCTTATTTATTTTTAAATCCTACTGAATTATTTGCCAAATATCCTTACTTTTACTATAGTTGTTTTCCTAAAACAACTAGCTAGGTTATCAATCACTGGCAATAAATATTTCAACTAATTGAACTAATAAAGTTGAGTTCATAAACTTTTATTTCAGAGATAAGGACCACTTCACGCAGTTGCCAATTGAATCTGCTAGGACTGAATCATGTATTCCTTGAAATATGACATGATAAATATAATACCATTTCATTGCTTAGTTCTGCAGTAATCAAGGTCAAAGTGTCCATCAAATCAATATTATATTCAATATTCAAATCAATATTATATTCTTTGATAGAATTCTACAGTTTTCTTGGCAACAATATGGAGATGGTTGTTACTTTCTTCTTCCATGTTGCTGTTTTTTTTTCAGCTTGGTTTTCTCTGGTGGGCTCCCATTTCACTATATAGATCTACTATGACTGCATGACTTAGGGTAGTTTTTTCCAAGCTAAGGCCTTCTAGATATGATAGACTTCAATTTCCATAGTTGCCAGTTGTAAACACTAACATTGTATTTTTAAAAATATGGCTGGAAATCCTATAACTAGGGGGAAAATGACACAAAAGAATATGCATATTCTATACATTAAATCATTAACATTTTGCATCATGGAAATTACCACCAAAGTATGCAATGAAGAAGAAAAAAACCAGTTCTTTATTTGATTAATGTTTAGAAAGTGTTACATGTATCAGATTAAATCCGGAATGGAATAAAGAATGACTAAACACCCACTTTACATTAACACATTTTTATATTACCAGAGTCATATTTTTGTGTTACACTGTTAAAGAGTAACATCTTTTCCCAAATGCATTAAATTTAAAAACAATTTCAACAAGCTAAAAGATAGGTTTGAGCTACTATGTTTATCCAAACATCACCTTATAGGTGAAACTTGAAAATTTAGAATATCATGCAAAAGTTCATTTATTTCAGTAATGCAACTTAAAAGGTGAACCTAATATATGAGATAGACTCATTACATGCAAAGCAACATAGTTCAAGCCATGATGTGTCATAATTGAGATGATTATGGCTTACAGTTCATGAAAACCCCAAATCCACAATCTCAGAAAATTAGAATATTGTGAAAAGGTTCAATATTCTAGGCTCAAAGTATTCCACTCTAATCAGCTAATTAAGCCATAACACCTGCAAAGGGTTTCTGAGCATTTAAATGGTCTCTCAGTCTGGTTCAGTAGGAAGCACAATCATGGGAAAGACTGCTGACCTGACAGTTGTGCAGAAAACCATCATCGAAACCCTCCATAAGGAGGGAAAGCCTCAAAAGGTAATTGCAAAAGAAGTTGGATGTTCCCTGTTGTGAATGAATAAATGTGTTAATAAAAGTTATTGAGAGCTTGAAGTAACATGCAGGGTTCTGGCCCTGCACTTCTGATTGGCCGTTAACAGCAACATCAGATTGGTCCGTTCAGGTAAATCTGATTGGCTGTTAATGAGCCTCTTTCATTGGTTAAACGGAGCTAACGCTCCCTGGTTTTCATTGGTTAAAAGGTTGAATGGCTTGCCTTTTTAAAGGGGGCCATTGTAGCCATTGTTTTGAGCTGTTACACCATGAAAATAAAGAGTTCTGAAGTTCACCGTTTCACCAGCTCGTCTCCATTCTTAGCGCCCATGCTCAGAACATAACACTGGCGACGAGGATGGGATGTGGAGATGTCAGAGCTGACTGAATAACGACCCATTCGACCCAGCACAAGAAGACTGGGACTCCTATATGGATCGTTTCCAAATGTTCTTGGAAACCAACAATTTGAAGGATGCCACTACCGGAAAGAAACGGGTGGTATTCCTAATGCATTGTGGGCCGACCGTATTCAAGATGGCCAAGGCACTAGAGAAACTGGCAGAAGTCAAGTCTATGGACTGGGACATCCTCGAACCCCTACTGAGAGCCCACTACGCAGCGATTGTGCCAACACTCGTTAGATGGCATGAATTTTACCAGAGAAATCAGCAGAAGGGCGAAAGTGTTGCTGATTTCATAGTGGATCTCTGGAATCTGGGAGGCCTATGTGGGTTTGCCGACCTCGAAGAAGCCCTGCAAGACAGAATAGTTCTGGGATTAGATGCACCACACATCCAAAGCAAGTTGATGGCGACATCAGCCTTGCTGATGCTATTAATGAAGCTACTACAGCAGAAGCAACCAGGAAGTTGGCTGTCCGAATGTGCCGCAACCGCGCTCACCAACCGACCTGCGAAATCTCACCCAAGCCAGAAGGGCAGCTACAAATGGCCCACCACGAGGATCTCTCTTCATCGTCAGACAGCGATGAAGAAGAGGTCCATCAAATGCAGTCCGAACGAGACCAACGCCAGAGATCTCACCACCCATGTGCTGGTTGTGGGGCAAGCCACCCCTGATCAGAATGTAAATTCCTCGACACACTCTGCCATGTGTGCGGGAAACAAGGCCACATCGGATGGGTCTGTAGAAGTAACTTAGGACCCGGCCAGCCCTTGAAGGGGATTAACTATCGCCAACCAACAGGAAGCTGTCCTGTAAGGTGAGAACCCGTGAACCACCAATGGAACAACCACTCCTACAGAAACAAAAACCTAAACTACCCCACGAAGCGAGAAGAGGCTCACCAAACTATCACGATCAGTCACGCCTCCTCTCTTGATGCCAAGAAGATCCGAGTGAAAGTGGCCATCGAAAACCAGCCCTGCCTGATGGAAGTCGACTCAGGATCGTCTCTCTCGATGGTTTCCTGGAAGACCCTCAAGCATCTCATCCCTACTGTCTGGCGGCAAGACCTCAGGTTCCAGAGACTTATACTCAAAGACTGTCAAGGAAATCGAATTCCAGTTGTAGGATCCAGCCGAGTCCGGGTATCGCTCAAGAACCGCACAGCATTCCTATCCCTGACGGTAATCGACAAGGATCGGCCTAGCCTGTTAGGCCTCCAATGGTTCGCTCCACTTGGAATTGAAGTAGCCAGCATTCACCAAATCTGCAGCAGCGACTGGGAAGAGGACCTCGTCCAAGAATTCCAGGACGTCTTTGCAGAAAAACTAGGCGAGTACAAGGGGACCCCGATATCGTTTAACCTCAGTCCCAAAATAGCTCCCATCCACCTTAAGCCTCGTCGAGTTCCATTTGCCCTTAAACCAAAGATTGACGAGCAGCTAGATAAATTAATAGCCCAGGGCATATTAGAACCAACCGATCACACTCCCTGGGAAACCCCAATTGTGACACCCATTAAGCCGGATGGATTCATAAGAATTTGTGGGGACTACCGAGCCACCCTGAACCACGCCCTTCAACAAAATGCGTATCTGGTACCGGTGGTGCAGCACCTCCTCCATTCCCTGGGGGGTGGAAAAGTCTTCGCTAAACTAGACTTAGCTCAGGCATACCAACAACTACCGGTAGACAAAAAAACGGCAGAGGTCCAAACGATTGTTATGCACCGGGGTGCGTTTAAATGTAACTGACTCCAATTCAGAGTAAGCGTAGCCCCGGGAATCTTTCAAAGTTTGATGGAAAGACTATTACAAGGGATAAAAGGTGTTGTCCCATATTTTGATGATGTGTTAATCGTTGCCCCGACTCCGCAAATATTAAGGGATCGCCTGAGGTTGGTTCTACAGAGGTTCAAAGACGCAGGTCTTAAAGTTAAGAAAAACAAGTGTAAACTGTACACGGATCATGTCGAATTTTTAGGATATTTAATTGATAGTCATGACATTCACCCGACCGATAGTCAACTTAGGGCAATCAAAAATGCCCCAAAACCTCAAAATAAGGCATTTCTAGGCCTTATCAATTTTTATAATGTTTTCCTGCCTCACAAAGCAACCGTAGCCGAGCCCCTACACTGTTTGTTGGACAAAAAAGCGATCTGGGTATGGGGTCACAGAGAAGAGCAGGCGTTTCGTAATGTAAAAAAATTATTGACTTCTGACGCTGTGCTGATGCAGTACAACGAGACCTTGCCTTTAACTATCACGTGTGATGCATAGCCTTTCGAAGTGGGTGCCATATTGAGCCATGTTTTGCCAAATGGTAGAGAAGCCCCTGTTGCATATTTCTAAAAGACGCTTTCAGAAGCAGAACGTAATTACAGTCAGATTGATAAAGAAGCCCTTGCTGTCATGTCTGCTGTCAAGAGGTTTCATGAGTATGTGTACGGCCACGCCTTTACTATAGTGACTGACCACAAACCTTTGCTGGGAATAATAGCGGGAGATAAGCCAACCCCTTATATATTATCCCCCAGAATGACTCATTGGTCAGAATTCTTGGCTGCCTATAATTATAAGTTGCAACACTGCCCGGGGAAGGCCATTCCCCACGCCGACGCATTGAGCCGAGCACCACTTCCAGAGACCATTGATGACCCCGCTCCGAGAGTGACAACTTTGCAGATTGAGACACTTCGAACACCGCCATTAACAGCCCGAGATATCGCGATAGAAACAAAGCGCGACCCCATCTTAGCACGAGTCCTCAGTTGGGTCAAGCGTGGATGGCCATTGGACCAAATACCTGATGACTACGCCCCATTAAAGAGTCGACAAACGGAACTGTTTTCACAGAAAAGCTGCATTATCTGGGGTGATAGAGTCGTTGTCCCAGAGCGGCTACAACGAGCGGTACTAAGAACCTTACACGATGGCCACCCCGGCATCGTGCGCATGAAAGCCCTCGCACGTAGCTACGTGTGGTGGCTAGGCATCGACAAGCAGATCGAGACATGGGTCAAAGCTTATCACAAATGCCAGGAAGTAAGCAACGCCCCACCGAAAGCAACCCCAACCGAATGGGAAACACCGAGGGGACCATGGTCCCGTATTCACCTGGACTTTGCGGGACCTACCAAAGGCCACACATTCTTGTTAACAGTAGATGCCTCCTCGAACTGGCTTGAAATACATGAGATGAGAAATACAACAACTGAAGCAGTCATCAAGAAACTGGACAGACTATTTACAACACACGGATTACCAGACGTTCTGGTATCCGACAACGGCCCCCAATTTACCGCACTGTCCTTTGAACAGTACCTAGTGGACCGCGGTATTCGCCATGCGCTGACTTTGCCGGCGCATCCTGTGGCCAACGGAAGGGCCAAGCGCATGGTACAATTCGTCAATAAAACTTTGCATAAAATGGACTATGATAATATTAAAGAAAAGATTAACCAGATACTCCTTTTGCAGCATATCACTCCGCACAGCGTCACCAATAAAACTCCCCCCAAGTTACTAATGGGGCGGAAGCTCCACTCCCACCTCAATTGGCTGCACCCATCGTACGAACCTGAGAAACCACACGGATCCAGCGGGCGATGCCATAACTTCCAGGTAGGCGACTTGGTATTCGCTAGGAACTTTTCGGGCGATCCGTTGTGGGTAGAGGCAACTGTAATCCACGTAACTGGACCCTGATCGTACCACATGAAATGTCACGATAATAGAATATGGAAGTGCCATATTGATCAGCTGCGCTCAAGGTTGCAATCAGGGATCTCCGAATCCCCTGAATTCCAAACTGAGGGGGGAGGAGATATGGATGAAGATGAACTCGAAATAGCAGAAAGCTTTAACGAAAGGAATGACAGCGCAGTGGGAACAGGTGAAGAAGGATCAGGGATAGGGGGAGCTCGCCTCATGGAAATGCTGAAAACGTTAGCGACAACGAAGAGTCAAATACAGAACTAGAGGCACCCTTTTCACCAGACAACATCCTACCTCAACAAGACTGCAGCCCAATACCGGGTGCACAACGAAAATCAAATAGACTAACGAAACAACCGGCCTACCTCAAGGACTACGTAACCGAACCCCTTAAACAGAACCCAGGGGGAAGGGGTGTTGTGAATGAATAAATGTGTTAATAAAAGTTATTAAGAGCTTGAAGTAAAGTGCAGGGTTCTGGCCCTGCTCTTTTGATTGGCCATTAACAGCGACATCAGATTGGTCCGTTCAGGTAAATCTGATTGGCTGTTAACGAGCCTCTTTCATTGGTTAAACGGAGCTAGTGCTCCTGGTTTTCATTGGTTAAAAGGTTGAATGGCTTGGCTGTATAAAGGGGGCCATTGCAGCCATTGTTTTGAGCTGTTACACCATGATAATAAAGAGTTCTGAAGTTCACCGTTTCACCGGCTCGTCTCCATTCTTAGCGCCCATGCTCAGAACATAACATTCCCAAAGTGCTGTATCAAAGCACATTAATAGAGAGTTATGTGGAAGGGAAAAGCATGGAACAAAAAGGTGCACAAGCAGCAGGGATGACCACAGCCTGGAGAGGATTGTCAGGAAAAAGCCATTCTAAAATGTTGGGGGCTTTCACAAGGAGTGGACTGAAGCTGGTCAGTGCATCAAGAGCCACCACAGACGGATCCTGGTCATGGGCTTCAGATGTCATATTCCTCCTGTCAAGCTGCTCCTGAACAACAAACAATGTCAGAAGCATCTTACCTGGGCTAAAGACAAACAGAACTGGTCTGTTGCTCAGTGGTCTAAAGTCCTCTTTTCTGATGAGGGCAACTTTTGCATCTCATTTGGAAACTCAGAGTCTGGAGATAGAATGGAGAGGCACACACTGCAAGATGCTTGAAGTCCAATGTGAAGTCTCCACAGTCTGTGGAGTTGCATTACTGAAATAAATGAACTTTTGCACGATATTCTAATTTTTCAAGTTTCACCTGTATACTTGTTGTTTGGTGCCAACTCAGCTTATCTCCCATCATTAAATACAATGAAAATGCCACAAAGGAAAAATTTTAATTTCCCAATGAAACTCAGGTAAAGAGGAAGGTAACCTACCACAGATGCTTATATAATTGCATTGTAACTTTGGAGACAGTTGGAAAGCACTGGGAACTTGTATTTTTTTTGCCATGCTTGTCTATCTGAAAAAAAAAAGCAGCATATATCAGTTAAAGTAAGTTTCTTAGATGAGCATGGATTGAAATCAAAATCATGTTTATAGGTGATGAAAATAAAAATGAAAATTTCTATGTAATATTTAATTATAGCTGATTTCTGGTTTAAGCAGCAAAGAAACAAGTATGAAAACAGCATCGTCTTCTTCCAATTACAGCCACAGGTCAAGTCATTTTGGTGCTCATCTTCATTGCAAAGCTAAAATCAGTCTAGACCATAGTGCCTGAAGACCCAATGTTCAGATTGTGGTGTGAAAGGGCAGAGGTGGCATTCAGCAGGTTCTGACCAATTCTGGACGTAGTGGAAATTTTGAGTAGTTCAGAGAACCAGCAAATACCACCTCTGACTGGAAATTTTACAGTATCCTTCCCCTGCCACGCCCACCAAGCTACACCCACAGAACCAGTAATTTGAATCCTACCACTGCCAAAGGGTAGTGTTTGAAAAGCAGTCTTCAGATTAACCAGACTGTGCTTCAGAAAGGAATATTGTTACATACTGTATCATTTAAGAAATAAGTAGTTTTCAATTCATGGACAGCTGCTCAGCCCATCTGCGCTTAGCTGCCATTAATTGGGTTTTATGTCAAAACATCTTTGTGGTAAATTGCCTTAAAAATATAATTAGAATAGGTGTTGCTCTTGTGACAGGTATATTATTAATCCGCATGTTCCTTCATATCCAGACCATAGGAACAACCACTTTGCCAACTTTCTGTTCTGCTATCTCATATACCTGATGGAGATTTAGAAAAATAAAACACATGATTAAAATAGTTCAGCATTTTTTATTTTCCATCTAACACCTTTTATGTCCTTCTAAAGTCAATGTAGTTCCATTGCTGGCAATAAAACTATACTAGTTCATATCAGTGTAGAGTGTGATAATTTTTCCGCCAACTTCAAATATATTGAATTTGATTTTCAGCACTGAAGTGAGGTATTATTTCCATTACAAAAAAAGAGGGGAAAATCAGAAAAAATCCTCCTTTGGAAGGATGTTGTATAGATATTAATTTTTTTTCTGCTACTCTGCCAGAGTCAAAAAAATAGGAATAGGGTAGAACGTGATGTTTTGTTTTTTGCTTTTGCTCTTCTCCAAAGCTTGTATTCTGCCACTGAAACCTTATGAAAAAGATTCAGCAGAAACTGGAATTAATACATAAACTGTGAAACTGTGTTAGGTACCTTGAAGGGCCTTGTCTCCTAAAGCCAAACCAAGAAATACCTCCAAATAATGAGCGAGACCTTATTGAGCCTGAAGCAATGTTTGTCTGCTAGGACCAACTAAATAGTTGGGACCATTTCAAAAATGGGAGGCATCTTTAGCCATTGAGTGGTCATATGTTCTAGGATCTTTGTGATGTTTTCATTACTAAATAATGAAAAAATAATTATGTTCCATTGGTAGATTACGCAGATTACACCGAGGTCATTTGTATGATGTCAAATAGAACTATGTGACTTTTTACACTTGAACCCCCTCATGAAGAGCGTCAGCACAAAAGAGAATGGATTTCACAGAATGGATTTATAAAACTCTTGTGCCTAACTAAATATCAGATGAATGTATCTTCATGATGTTTTTCCTTGGTTTCTTTTCCTTTGTTATAGTTGAATTATTTTACTTGATAATAAAGTCTATGCTCTGTACAAGAAGAAAATTTGTTTAGAGCACTCTAGTGGTTTCTAACAATAAAATGCCATTTTTGATAAGCCAGAACTTGAACATGTAAAATGTTTCTAATAATAAAATACTGTTTTTAATAAGAAAGTCCATTGATTTGACCAGTTTTTGAAAATAAATACTGATTTGAGCAACAAAACAGTTTAACTGGAGTTCTGAGACAAGACATAAAAATAAAATGTTTTGGATATGACCTGATGCAGCTTTTTACTTCATCTCACTTAAGCTGCTTTTGGAAATAAAATAAGTGTTTATAATCAGAAGGCAGTCATTTAATAGTTTAATAAAAATTATGAGAATTGTTATGTTGGCTTCATTACCTTCTGAAGATATCAGTTGTTCAGGAAAACCCATCCAAATTTTAGCTTACCCCACGACTTCTGACATTTCATGTCAAGGTTTTTGTTTTTTATCTGGATCACTGCAACCTATTTATGCTGACCATAGTCATGTAACAAAGGAATTCCTGTAGAAGGTGTTAGATGTTAATTGTAAAGGAAAATCCAAAAATTTAGGTTGATTTAATTTTCTTTCAAAGTATTTATCTACCAGCGGCTATATAGCAATAACAATAGCACTTAGACTTATATACTGTTTTATAGTGCTTCACAGCCCTCTCTAAGCAGTTTACAGAATCAGTATATTGCCCCCACAATTTGGGTCCTCATTTTACCCACCTTGGAAGGATGGAAGGCTGAGTCAACCTTGAGCCTGGTGAGATTTGATCTGTCAAATTGTAGATCTACACCCTATTAAAAGCTTCTCTGCTTCCCACATTTTTTGTATTTATTTCCCTAATTCAAAATTACTAGGATGCCCTTCAAAGATCCTTAATTCAGAATGTCCTCTGTATTCTAGTTTTCCAAAGTTATAGGTGATTGTCAAATGATAACTATGGAAATTAGTTTATGCTTATGTGGTCCAATATTTTTTCCTGAGACATTTCAGTTTTTTTCATTTATTCAAAGAAGTATGCAATATGTTCATTTTGTATAATAGGCTTTTTTTTAAATTTTTTTGAACTGCCATCTGCTGCCATCAGTGAACTGAAATTGATTTGAAGCTACAATATACAATATCTAAAGCAAACAAAAAGGTCCTTTACATGTTTATGTTTTGGTAATTCCTGGGGAGAAATCCAGTCTAAGAACTTAAAAATGATTGTGTTCTGTATCAGTAAAAATGTGAAACTTTCCATTCAATATGGACATACGTTATAGCAAATGAATACATTACCAGGGATGGCTTGAAGAGGTAGTAAATTTTAACAAGCATGTTCTATTAAAGTTATACCATGACTGCATTAGCTCCATCACATTTCATCCCAGAATATTTTTTTAAAATGTATATAACAAAACCCACAGTGATCTAATAATGATATTTACTTCTTTCTGCAAAATCATAATGCATTGATATGATAGTTTCCTGTACATGCACGCACAGCCAGCTTCATTTCATTGGTATCCTACAGGAAGGGTTGTTTATTTGTGGTCATGCACATATAGAATAGAATAACAGAGTTGGAAGGGACTTTGGAGGTCTTCTAGTCCAACCTCCTGCCTAGGTAGGAAACCCTACACCACTTCAGGAAAATGGTTATCCAACATCTTTTTAAAAACTTCCAGTATTGGAGCATTCACAACTTCTGAAGGCCAGTCATTCCACTGATTAATTGTTCTAACTGTCAGGAAATTTCTTCTTAATTCTAGGTTGGTTCTCTCCTTGATTAGTTTCCATCCATTGCTTCTTGTCCTGCCCTCAGATGCTTTGGAGAATAGCTTGACTCTCTCTTCTTTGTGCACTCTTTTTAGCCTTAACATCTTTTTTACATTGTGGTGACCAAAACTGAATGCAGTATTCCAGGTCTGGTCTTACCAAGGCATTATAAAGTGGTATTAACCCTTCACTAACTATAATTGTGCATCTGGGCCTTCTAGAGGACACTTTCTTTGGTGCTTTCAAAAGATCTTTTAGATGCACCATGTTTTGTAGATAATCCTTTCAAATGTTTTGCTCAGTTCTAGTGGTCACTATAAGCTTTGTAGAGTCATTCTAATTAGCCAATGTGGTAGAAAATTGGGAAAAAGATTAGGAAGTTTGTGTATTACATTCAGGGGTGGGATTCTACTGGTTCTGCCCAGCTCTGTAGAACTGGTAGCTCTGAAGAGCAACAGACAGGGGTGGGGTTCTACCAGTTCGCACCTATTCACTAGAACCGGTTGTTAACATTCTAAACACTTTGGAGAACTGGTTAGAAGAAATTACTGTCCTAATCCTGTAAAGAAGGCAGGAAGGAAACATTCTGGTGTTGCTTACAGAAACTGTCTCTCCATTAACCCTTATTACATTCTTGCAAGGACTAGACTTCGTGTCTCAGGAACTTCTCTGGAGTTTTTCCTTTGCTGGTACTTGCTTGTGTGGAGTGACCATTTGAAGTTACAATGGCACTGAAAAAAGTGACTTATGACCATTTTTTACACTTATGACTATTGCAGCATCCCCACAGTCATGAGAGGCCAGGCGAGGAGATGCATGCCTTGATGTGAGTGATATTGAGTTGGCCACGCCCAGCCAATAACATGACCACCAAACATGACATGACCACTATTTTCCAAAGCATCCAAAGACCAGACAAGGAACAATGGCTGGAAACTGATCAAGCAGAGATTCACCCTGGAAATAAGGAGAAATTTTCTGACAGTGAGAACAATCAACCAATGGAACAGCTTGTCTTCAGGAGTTGTGGATGCTTCATCACTGGAAGCTTTCAAGAAGAGACATCCACTTTTCAGAAATAGTATAGGGTCTCCTGCTTGAGCAGGGGGTTGAACTAGATCACCTGCAAGGTCCCTTCCAACTATGTTACTGTCTACTATCTCCCCCACATCCTTCTGGAGGCCAAAGCTAAATTCTTCTATGCACTATTAAGCAAAATGTTAAATGATAAAATGCACAGAATTTATTCACCAATTGAGACAAAATTTTACGACATTTGTTCCACTTCTTGTTATAACTTTTACTTCTTTACATTCACAGCAATGATACAGATAAGATGGACAGGAATAGATTTGGCAGAAATATATATGAGAAATTGCTTTAAGAATCTTGCTCTTAGATGAGGAATATTTTCAGCTTTCTAGTACCATATATTATCGACTGATTGTAATTTGTCATTGTTTTTCAAGCTCCACTGAGCTAATCAACTTTCCTTACAGTAGTAATTGGAAAAACAGAAGATCAGTAATATTCCACTGGTAACAAGAGTTTCAGTCCTTTTAATAAAAGTTCTCATTTTTTAATTTTTTTTAAAAAAATTAATGTGATTCATCATAGAAAATGAAACTGCTAGAATGGATATCTGATTTCAAATTTGCTCAGGAAACCAAAGTCAACAGTATTCTACCATAAGACATTCTGCTCCCCGCTCTCCCATGTAGAATCATAGGCCATGGTGCCAGCCTCAATACTCAGAGAAGAAATCTAAATTAATACATTTCCTGACAGATGGTGCTGTAGTCTCTGCTTGAATATATCCATCAGTTCTCTAAGTAATTGTCCACTGTCCGCTGTCAAATTGCTATTGCGGGATGGTGAATTTTTTCTCTCTTTTTCTTCCTGATATTTGGTTGGAAATTCCATTCTGTAACTTAAATATGTTATTCTGTTTCCTGCATTCTGGGACGATAAAGGACAAATCCTTATGTTCTGCTGTGTAGCATGCTTGGAAAAGCGTTTTATTATCTTGTCTACCCTATACGTCTCCGCTGTTCTGTGTCCTGTAGTGTTGCTTTTAATTCTTTTGAAAGTAAAGAACCCTTTTCTTCCTTGTACCCCTTTATCCAAATATAAATGGTACAAAATATATTTTACAGCTCTCCTTCCTTTTCATTGCAACACCCATCCACTGGGCTCAATCCTTTTGCTTGATTTTTTTTTTTCTCCTATGGAGCTGGTTCCTTTGTCAGCTCCCGCTGTGGTATAATTTGATAGCTCTTCATCTTTTCCTTCCAGCTAAAAAGTGGATACAGCTAGTCTTCGACTTACAACAATTTGTTTAATGACCATTCAAACTTACAAAAAGCGAGTTATGACTGTATTTCACACTCATGACCATTGAAACATTTCCATGGTCACGTGACCAAAATTCAGATTGTTATGTATTCAAATGGTATACTCGAAATCCCCGAGCCTTGATTGGCCAAGGCACGGGGATTTCTGATTGGCCAGGCGAGCCGCGCTGATTGGCCCGATTGAGGTCTCCCGTGATTGGTGCAAACCAAGAGCGGGAGACTTGAATCGCTGCCATTGGCCGCGGCCGCCTTGCGAAAGGTATAAAAGCCGCGGGCTTTTTGCCTTTCGCCGGTTCGGTTCCCCCTAGTTAATAAAGAGCTTTGAATGAAAGTCACCGACTCTAATCGTCTTTTTGCGGACACGACACTGGCGACGAGGATGGGATCTCGCCCCTGAACCGAACTCCGTGTCCAAGAACCAGTTCCAGCGCGAAGATGGTGAAAATAGCACCGCCCGCCCCGTTCAACCCCGCAGCCGAGGACTGGGAATCATACTCGGATCGATTCCAGATGTACCTGGAATGCGCCGGGATGAAGGACGCCCCGGCCCCGCTAAAACGCGCCGTCTTTCTCACACACTGCGGACCAGAGGTCTTCCAAATGGCCAAAGCCTTGGCCAAGCCAGCAGACGCCACAGCCATGGACTGGGACGTCCTGGAACCCATACTACGGCGCCATTACGCTCCCGAAGTCCCCATCCTGATACGGCGCAACGAGTTCTACCGCCGAAACCAGAAACCAGACGAAAAATTGAGCGATTTCGTCGCAGAACTTCGGCGCCTGGGAGGACTCTGTGAGTTCGAGGGTCTAAACAGTCTCATAAGAGACCGCTTCGTACTCGGGTTATGGGATCCTACACTTCAGAGCCGACTTATGGCCAAGGGCGACATCAGCCTAGCCGATGCCCTTACAGCAGCCGCAGCCGCTGAAGCAACGCGCACGTCGGCAGACAGCATGCGAAGATCTGACGCGAAGGGCGGAAACAACAACCCGGCAAGGTCGGCCGACGCAAGAAGTGAAGCAACCGCACACTACGGTGAATACCAGTCAAACTCCAGCACGTCAGAAGACGAGGAGGACATTCACCGAGTACAGACGGGACGCGGCGATCAACGAAGTCGAAAAGGTCGCAAGTCGAGGACCAGTTGCGCCGGGTGCGGCGGCGACCACCCCAGGTCAGAATGCCGATTTTTTGACTCTATCTGTAGGCATTGTGAACGAAGGGGTCACATCGCCCGAGTTTGCCGCCAAAAGAAGACTCGCAGCCCGCCCAAATGGGAACAGCACGACAGACGGAGAGAAAACTCCCCGCCCAGAACCAGAGAACGCCAGCCAGACGGTCGGTGGGACCGCGCTCAACGATCTCAAAGAAGCGGCGACGGTCGGCGGAAAGAAGAAACCCACCAGACGGTGACCATCGGCCACGCCATCTCCAACGGCGCCAGAAAGGTACATGTAGAAGTATATATAGAAGGCCAGCCATGCAAGATGGAAGTGGACTCTGGGTCCTACCTTTCCATGATTGCATGGCGCGAAATCAAAAGACTGGTGCCTACTCTACAAAAGAGAAACGTGCATACACAAAAGATCATCATTAAAGACTACCAAGGGAACCGTGTCCCGGTAGTGGGCACCAAGAATTTCAACATAACTTACAAAGGCCACACTGAACAACTACCACTCACAATCGTCGATCGCGACCGCCCAAGCCTACTGGGTCTACAATGGTTCGCCCCGCTTAACATCGCGCTGACAGGTGTCAACCAAGTCACCATCGAAGCTTGGGAACAGCGGCTAACCCAGGAGTTCCAGGAGGTGTTCGATGGAGGCTTGGGCAAGTACCAGGGGCCCCTTATCTCGTTTGACTTAGACCCAAGGGTTCCCCCTAAGAGACTTAAACCTAGAAGGGTACCGTTTGCATTAAAACCAAAAATTGACGAGCAGCTCGACAAGCTCGTCAAACAAGGGGTATTGCAACCGATAGACCATGCCAGATGGGAAACCCCTATAGTGACCCCAGTAAAACCAGACGGGTCCGTGAGAATTTGCGGGGACTATAAGGCCACCCTAAATGGCGCATTACAACAAAGCGCCTACCCAGTCCCTATAGTACAACATTTACTACACTCGCTAGGAGGGGGCAAAGTCTTTGCAAAGCTCGACCTTGCCCAGGCATATCAGCAACTACCTGTAGACGAGAAAACGGCGGAAGCCCAAACAATAGTGACCCATCGAGGGGCTTTCAAGTGTAACCGGCTCCAATTCGGAGTCAGCGTGGCACCAGGCATTTTTCAAAGCCTGATGGAACGTTTGTTACAGGGCATAAAAGGGGTGGTGCCCTATTTTGATGACGTATTAATAGCGGCGCCAAATGAAGCCGAATTAGAGAACCGACTCAGACAAGTCTTAACAAAATTTAAAGAAACAGGACTTAAGGTTAAGCGAGAAAAATGCAATCTTTGTACAAAGCAAGTAGAGTTTTTGGGCTATCTCCTAGACCAGAAGGGCATTCACCCTACAACTAAAAAAGTAAAAGCCATCAAGGAAGCCCCCACCCCAAAATCCAAAACGGAATTACAAGCGTTCCTAGGATTACTAAATTTCTATAATGTTTTCCTACCTCAAAAGGCAACGGCGGCGGAGCCCTTACATAGACTCCTAGACAAGAAGGCTGCCTGGACTTGGGGGAGGCGAGAACAAGCCGCTTTTCAAAGAACCAAGGACCTCCTCACCTCCGATGCTGTCCTGATGCAATTTAGTGAGACTTTACCCCTAGCTGTCACTTGCGACGCATCACCCTTCGGCGTCGGCGCTGTCCTCAGCCACACCCTCCCAGACCAGAGAGAAGCACCCATCGCCTTTTTTTCCAGGACTCTGACCAAACCAGAGCGCAACTATAGCCAGCTGGACAAGGAAGCTTTGGCTATAGTTGCCGCCGTTAAACGTTTTCATGAATATTTGTACGGCCGCCCGTTCACCATCGTGACAGATCACAAGCCTCTGCTGGGCATCCTCGCGGGAAACCGAGCCACTCCCAACATCTTGTCACCCCGAATGACAAGATGGTCGGAATTCCTGGCAGCCTACAATTACGAACTGCTACACAAGCCAGGTAAGAAAATCTCGCACGCGGACGCTTTAAGCCGCTCGCCCTTACCTGACTCAGAACCTGACCCAGCACCAACAACAAATACCTTGAGCATAGAAAGTTTACCTATTACCGCATCCGACATTGCCAGAGAAACCATTAAGGACAGGCGTCTGGCACGAATCTTGCACTGGTTAGAAAAAGGCTGGCCGGAAAAGGACAGTGACGAGACTTTTAAAACATTCCGCCAGCACCAGACCGAACTGTCACTGCTGAGAGGATGCATTCTATGGGGTGACCGGGTGGTAATTCCAGATAGATTGCAAGAAAAAGTCTTGAGGATGCTACATGAGGGTCATCCTGGCATCGTCAGGACTAAAGCCCTGGCCAGAAGCTACGCTTGGTGGCCAGGGATGGACAAGCAAATTGAGGCATGGGTCGCCAAATGCCACCGATGCCAGGAGACCAGATCCAGCCCATCCGCAGCACCCATCCGGGATTGGGAAACACCACGGGGGCCCTGGTCCAGAATCCATCTTGACTTTGCGGGCCCCACAAATGGACATACATTTTTAATCACAGTCGACGCATATTCCAATTGGCTGGAAGTCAGCGACATGAAGTCCACTACCACAGAGGCCGTCATTAAAGAACTGTGTAAACTGTTTTCCACACACGGCCTCCCAGACGTCGTCGTCTCAGACAACGGACCCCAGTTCACGTCCATCGAGTTTGAACGGTTCCTGGCGGAAAGAGGTATCCGCCACGCATTAACAGCACCGGCGCATCCGGCGGCGAACGGTAGGGCGGAACGGATGGTCCAGTTTACAAAAAAGACCCTCAGGAAAATGGACCACGGGGAGATCAACGACAAAATCAACCGCCTACTCTTCATACAACACATCACTCCCAACACTACAACCAACAAGAGTCCGGCAGAGCTGTTGATGGGCAGAAAGCTGAGGTCTCCACTTGACAGACTGCACCCGACTTACAACCCGGAGCAGCCCCCAGACTCCAGCTCCAGGTTCCGGACATTTAACCCAGGTGACCTGGTATACGCAAAAAACATGATGGGGGACCCCCTATGGATCCCAGCCGTCATAACGCAAGTCACTGGTCCAAAGTCGTACCGGCTCCAAACCACGGATGGGCGAGCCTGGAAACGGCACATCGACCAGTTAAGGTCCCGAACGGCGACTGACCTCAACCCCCAAGAAGCGAACCAAGGGGGGAGGGAATACCCGGAGAGACAATCGCAAAATAAAATAAACCAAAAATACTCACCAGAAAACAGCCATCGCGAGTCCCCTCCGGAGAAGAACCGTCTGGCCAGCTCTACCGACTCGGAGAAGCCAAGCGGGAGCGGCGAAATCCGCAGCTCAACCGACCCGGTAGGCCCAGGCGGGAGCCACGGCGAAAGAACCGGCCCGATCATCCAGCCGGTTCGCAAAGAGGCAGGAGCAGCCAAAGGAACGACCGCTCTGGCCGAGTTACAACAGGAAAGTGAGTTGCGCAGGTCAACTAGGACTCGACGGAGCCCCGCCTACCTGCGTGACTACACCACCTGACGGACCATACCAAGGGGGGAGGGGTGTTATGTATTCAAATGGTATACTCGAAATCCCCGAGCCTTGATTGGCCAAGGCACGGGGATTTCTGATTGGCCAGGCGAGCCGCGCTGATTGGCCCGATTGAGGTCTCCCGCGATTGGTGCAAACCAAGAGCGGGAGACTTGAATCGCTGCCATTGGCCGCGGCCGCCTTGCGAAAGGTATAAAAGCCGCGGGCTTTTTGCCTTTCGCCGGTTCGGTTCCCCCTAGTTAATAAAGAGCTTTGAATGAAAGTCACCGACTCTAATCGTCTTTTTGCGGACACGACACAGATGCTTGGCAACTAGTTCATATTTATGATTGTTGCAGTATCCTAGAGTCACATGAACAGCTTTTGCAATCTTCTGACTGGCAAAATCAATGGGGAAGCCAGATTCATTTTACAACCATTTTACTCTGTAGCACAGTGGTTAGAGTGCAGTACTGCAGGCTACTTCTGCTTGACTGCTGGCTGCCTGCAATTTGGCAGTTCAAATCCCACCAGGTTCAAGGTTGACTCAGCCTTCCATCCTTCTGAGGTGGGTTAAATGAGGGCCCAGATTGTTGGGGACAATATGCTGACTCTGAAAACTGCTTAGAGAGGGCTATAAAAGCACTGTGAAGCAGTATATGAGTCTAAGTGCTATTGCTGCTAACTTAACAGCCGCACTGCTTCACTTAACAACTGTGGCAAGAAAGATTGCAACATGGGACAAAACTCTCTTAACAAATGTCTCATTTAGCAACATATGGTTTGGGCTCCATTGTGGTTGTAAGTTGAGGACTAGCTATGCTCACTGCCCAATCCTCTCAAGGACTACTGCAACCTTGCATTTGTTGCAAATATATACTCTATTATGTTCAGGCAAAAATGTAAAAATAGGCTTTGAAATTACAGCTGCCGTGCCATTCATCTTCATTTCCATTTCTTAAGACACCACTAGGAGAGAGAGGGAAAAGGTTTTATTTGTTATACCGGTATTCCATTCTCCAGTTTTCAGTTTAGGCACGTATAGGAGAAAATTTAATAGGAATCTCTGCCTCCAAACTCTATTTTCAAATGCCTGTTGGCTCTGACTTTTATTCCATCTACTTTCTCCATAACACACTCTGCTTGCTCAGCAGGAAATAGTGATTTAAATATGCAGAATGAATACCCACAATTTTGAGGTTAAACCACTTGCAATTGGCAGCTATACAGGAGGTTACCTTTTCACCGCTCCTAGTTGAACACAATTTCTCAGAATATGTAGCTTCTGTCTTCCTTGTCTCTACCTCCTATAGAATTAGACTGCCAAACTCATGTTTGCACAATAGATTTTCCTGTTTGCTCACTCAATTTACATAATGCATACATTCTGTTTTTAAATGGCTAAACTGAAGTAACATAGTTTGGTTTCACAGTGGGCTTTATACATTTTTTTATACATTTTTTATACATTTTATACATTATTTTGAAAGTTATCCCTAATCTGTAAAATATGTTTATTCAATGAATAGTTTCCCTCTCTATTATGTTTCTCATTCTTTGCCTTTATAAATATATATAAGGTAAAGGTAAGGGTGCCCTTGCACATACGTGCTAATCATTTCCAGCTCTAGGGTCGGTGCTCATCTCCATTACAAAGCTGAAGAGCCAGCGCTATCCAAAGACGTCTCCGTAGTCATGTGGCTGGCATGACTAAATGCCGAAGGCACAGGGAACACTGTTATCTTCCCACCAAAGTGGTCCCTATTTTTCTACTTTCATTTTTACATGCTTTCAAATTGCTAGGTTGGCAGAAGCTGAGACAAGTAATGGGAGCTCACTCAGTTACATGATGCTAGGGATTCGAATCACCAAACTTCTGACCTTTCTGATTGATAAGCTCACTATCTTAGCTACTGAGCCACCATGTCCCCTATATAGATAGATACAGATATGAATAGATATGAATGAAAGAAAATAACAGCATTTTTATCATTGAATAAAGCAGAGAACTTTGTCTCTAAATTAGTCCTGTGAACTTGCTATTCAGTACTTACAGTGTCTATGAATCACATTCCCAAATGAGAAAGCTCTATTTTATTTTTATTTTTTTAAATCATATTGTAGGTTCGAGGTCGTCCCAATCCATGGCCTTCACTTCTCGGGGTTTGGCTAGTGCTTTAGCCATCTTAAATACGGTTGGACCGCAATATGTTAGGAACACCACCCATTTCTTCCCGGCTGTGGTGTCCTTTAAGTTTTTCATCTCTAAGAACATTTGGAAGCGATCCAGGTAAGACTCCCAGTCTTCCTGTGCTGGATTGAACGGAGCGGGTGGTATGATGCCACCGGACATGGTTCCGTTGTTGGCGTCGTCTGTCACGTGCTCGGTGTTCTTCGAAGTTTCGTTGGTTCAGATATCTCCATATCTCACCTTCGTCGCCAGTGTTAAGTTTTGAGCATGGGCGAGAAAGAATGGAGACAGCCTCTGAACGGTGAACTTCAGCTCTTTTTTACATTGTGACTTCTGATTCAATAGCAGTTAAACCCGCCTTATATAGGCAAACCCTGTAACTTTTAATCAATAACGAGCTAGGAGCGCTAGCTCTTATAACCAATAGGAACTCTCTGTTAAGGGCCAATCGGATTCCCCGGGACGCGCCAATCCAGTCTGGCCGCTTAACAGCCAATCAGAAGTGCAGAACCCTGCACTTAACTCCAAGCTCACACTTTATTAAATCTTTATGCATACACAACAGTACTTATCCAGTCATTCTGACTGATAATTAAAGAGGGTGGCACCCATCTAAAATGGCAGCTATATCAGTCATACCTGCATACTGAGTGAGTAGTCAAATAGTTTGAATCTATCTGCTCTGCTTCTGCAATAGTGATTACCATGTAATAATCCCTGTGGAAGGAATTGACTGGAAGCTCTACCAAATACTTGCTTAATGTTCATCTCATTTTCAAATATTTTTAGTGCTTATTGTAAATAAAAACATATAGCTCAAGTTCCTTGCCTCAGTTCTATTTCCTGTTTCTTCTTTGCTTTCAAAGTCTTCAGCTATGTTTGTCAACAAATACATGCAATCTTATTAGGTACATTGACCCGTAAGATTTGGTTAGTAAAAATCTGCATATGTTAATAAGTCTGAACTTCAACAATATAATTATTTTCTATTTCAGGTTTGCCAGCCTTAGCGGCATTATTTTGACATAGTTATGGTTCAGTTTAATCTGAGCCTTTTTATAGCAAGACAAGATCACAGGTAGATTGAGGGGTAATGACAGTTTTATACAGGGCTGGACTATCTGCTGAAGGATTAAAGCTGTTTCAGGAAGTAAAATAATTTAGACTTCAAAAGCACTGGCATGTTGTAAGATTGCAATAATGCCATTATTTTAGAATGATCTGTTATGAAACTGCAAAGTTCTCCCTGCTTTGCAAAATTATGTACATGGATGTATAAGTGAACAGGACAGCCAGAATAGTTTGGCTGACATCATATATATACGTGATTGAGAATTTGCAATAAGTAGTTACCCCTAAAAAAAATCAAGAAATACATATGTTACAAAAAATAGTGTTAGAGCAGAAGCAACCAGGAAGTCGGCTGCACAACTACGCCGAAACCGCGCTCCGGTACCACCACTGGCCAGCGACATCTCACCTAGTTCAGAAGGGCAGCTTGTGACAACGCACCACGAGGACCTCCCTTTGTTGTCAGATAGTGACGAAGAAGGGGTCCATCGACTGCGGTCCGACCGGGACCACCACCCGAAGCCTTTACGCCCTTGCGCTGGCTGTGGAGCCAACCATGCCAGGTCTGAATGCAAATTCCGCGATGGACTCTGCCATGAGTGCAGGAAACAAGGCCACATCGGACGGGTTTGCTGCAGCTTGCCAGGACCCAGCCAGGCCTCAAAAGGGGCTAACTATTGCCAATCAACAGGAAACCGTCCTGTACGGCGAGAGCCAGTAAACCACTCCTACAGAAATCGAGCTTTGCAGAGAGAAGAGGCTCACCATACTATCACTATTGGTCACACCTCAGCCTTGGACACTTAGAAAATCTGAGTCAAAGTAGCCATCGAGAACCAGTCTTGCCACATGGAGGTCGACTTGGGATCGTCCCTCTCGATGGTGTCCTGGAAGACACTCAAGCAACTCATCCCCACAATCAACGCCAAGATCTCTGCTCCCAACGCCTCATCCTCAAGGACTACCAAGGGAATCGAATCCCCATCGTCGGTTCCTGCCGAGTCCAAGTCTCCTTCAAGAAGCACACAGCATACTTACCTTTAACGGTCATCGATAGACATAGGCCTAGCCTACTGGGCCTCCAATGGTTCGCGCCACTCGGCATTGAAGTGGCCGGCATAAACCAAGTCAGCGGCGGTGACTGGGAGGAAGACCTTATTTATGAGTTCAGGGACGTCTTCGCGGACAACTTAGGCGAGTACAAGGGGACCCCGATTTCATTCAGTCTAGATCCAAAAATAGCTCCCATCCATCTAAAGCCCCATCGAGTTCCGTTTGCCTTTAAATCGAAAATCGACGAACAACTCGACAAACTGATAGCTCAGGGGGTGTTAGAGCCCATCGATCATTCCCCTTGGGAATCCCCAATTGTAACACCCATTAAGCCAGACGGGTCAATCTGAATTTGTGGGGACTACCGGGCCACTTTGAACCACGCCCTGCAGCAGAACACGTATCCAGTTTCGGTGGTGCAGCATCTCCTCCATTCCCTGGGGGGCGGGAAAGTCTTCGCTAAATTAAATTTTGCTCAGGCATATCAGCAATTACCAGTAGATGAAAAAACGGCACAGGCCCAAACTATTGTGATGCACCGAGGTGCCTTTAAATGTACCCAGCTGCAATTCGGAGTTAGTGTAGCCCCGGGGATTTTTCAGAGCCTTATGGAAAGGGTATTGCAAGGAATTAAAGGTGTGGTCCCCTATTTTGACGATGTATTAATTGCAGCCCCTACAAAAGATATCTTACAGGACCGGGTAAAATTAGTCCTAAAACAATTCCAAGAGGCCAGTCTTAAGGTTAAAAAAAACAAATGTAAATTGTGTACTGACATTGTTGAGTTTTTAGGGTACCTGATTGATAGCCAGGGCATTCACCCGACTGAAAGTAAACTAAAAGTGATAAAAAACACTCCCAGGCCACGAAACAAGGCCGATCTCCAGGCGTTCCTAAGCCTCATCAATTTTTATAATGTATTTTTGCCGCACAAAGCAATGGTCGCTGAACCGTTACACCGGTTGTTAGATAAAAAAGCAAATTGGCTGTGGGGTTACCGTGAAGAACAGGCATTCCAAAATGTTAAAAAACTGCTCACTTCTGACTCTGTACTCATGCATTATAACGAGACTTTGCCGTTAAATATAACATGTGATGCATCGCCTTTCGGGGTAGGCGCCATTTTGAGCCATGTACTGCCTTATGGTAATGAAGCCCCTGTTGCATATTTTTCAAACACTCTTTCAAAAACTGAGCGAAACTATGGACAAATCGATAAAGAAGCCCTTGCAATTGTCTCAGCTGTGAAAAGATTCCACGAATACGTGTATGGCCAGGCTTTTACTATTGTGACTGACCACAAACCATTATTGGGGATAATATTGGAGATAAGCCGACTCCCTACATATTATCCCCTAGGATGACCCGATGGTCAGAATTCTTAGCTGCTTATAACTATCGGCTGCAATACCGCCCGGGGAAGGCCATTCCCCACGCCAATGCATTGAGCCGAGCACCGCTTCCAGAGACTCTCGACGATCCTGCACCAATGGTAACCACGTTGCAAATTGAGGCACTCGACTCGCCGCCACTAACCACCCGAGATATTGCGAGAGAAACCAAACGCGACCACACCCTAGCACAAGTCCTAAGCTGGGTAGAACGCGGATGGCCATTGGACCAGTTATCAGATGACTTCCATTCAAGACTCGACAAACTGAGCTCTTCTTCCAGAAAGGCTGTGTCATCTGGGGCGGTAGAGTTGTTATCCCAGAACGACTCCAGAAAACGCTGCTGAGAACCTCGCACGATAGCCACCCCGGCATCGTGCGAATGAAAGCCCTTGCGCGAAGCTACGCATGGTGGCCAGGCATTGACAAGCAAATCAAACAGTGGGTTAAAGCTTGTCCCAAATGCCAAGAAGTCAGCAACACCCCACCAAAAGCCATGCCTACTGAATGGGAGACACCACGTGGACCCTGGTCCCAATTTCACTTGGACTTTGTGGGGCCAACCAAAGGCCACACCTTCCTGCTTACCGTCGACACCTACTTGAATTGGCTCGAGATCCATCGCATGACAACTATGACCTCCGAGGCGGTTATCAAAACCTTAGACAGACTCTTTGCAACCCACGGATTACCAGATGTCCTGGTATCCGATAATGGCCCTCAATTTACCGCACTAGCATTCGAGCTGTACCTCGCTGACCACGGCATTCGCCATGCGCTCACCTCGCCTGCGCACCCTGCGACCAATGGCAAAGCAGAACGCATGGTCCAATTTGTGAAGAAAACCTTACAGAAAGTAGACTACAACAACATTGACGACAAGGTCAATCAAAACCTTTTCTTGCAACACATCACCCCACATAGCATCACCAACAAAACTCCCGCCAAACTGCTAATGGGACGAAAGCTCCGCTCCGACCGGTTGCACCCAGCTTACGAACTGGAGAAACCACGAGGATCCAGCGGCCACTTTCGTACCTTCCAGGTAGGAGACTTGGTATATGCTAAAAACCTATCGGGTGACCCGTTGTGGGTGGAAGCGACAGTAGTACGTGTAACCGGCCCAAGATCTTTCCTTGTGCAATGCCTTGACGATAAACTTTGGAAACATCATATCGATCAATTATGATCGCGGCTTCCAGCGGCCAGTCCGCAACTCCCCTATGACCAAACTGAGGGGGGGAGGTACAGAAGAAGATGAATTCCTGGAGAACCCGTTCGAAGGAAACGACGGCTTGATAGAGACTCAGGAAGCGGAGCCAGAGGGAGAAACGGTTGCACCTCAGGGAATTGCAGAGAATGTGGGCAACGACGTAGAAGTGAACTCTGAACCAGAAACAGCCCCACTGCCAAACAACGATCTACCTCAGCGTGATTGCATCCAGCTGATACAATGGAAATCAAAGAGACTAATAAGACAACTGTCCTACCTAAGGGACTATGTAACTGCGCCCTGCAAATAAGAAGCCGGGGGAAGGGGTGTTATGTATGCATAAAGATTTAATAAAGTGTGAGCTTGGAGTTAAGTGCAGGGTTCTGGCCCTGCACTTCTGATTGGCTGTTAAGCGGCCGGACCGGATTGGCCCATCCCGGGGAATCCGATTGGCCCTTAACAGAGAGTTCCTATTGGTTATAAGAGCTAGCGCTCCTAGCTCGTTATTGGTTAAAAGTTACAGGGTTTGCCTATATAAGGCGGGTTTAACTGCTATTGAGTCAGAAGTCACAATGTAAATAAAGAGCTGAAGTTCACCGTTCAGAGGCTGTCTCCATTCTTTCTCGCCCATGCTCAAAACTTAATAAGTACAATTCCTTGAGAATAGCTGAAGACAAAGTAGTTAATCAGAGTCTTCTTGGGTGAGAAGGGTATACAGGTTACTAATTAATAAGCTCAGTTATTCCTTCTCTTCACATTAGTAAAGCTACATTACAGTGATTTAGATGCATTAAGCATGATGTTAAAGAGACTGTGCCTCCCTCAGTTTTTTAGAGATCTTAAATTAGGATATATTTAATGTTAGTAAGGCAGTTCCTGACACTTAATTCACAAAAAAGCAAAACAATGCCAACCATATACATTAGTTAAAAAATGAAACTGATTTTTTTTTTAAATGATACCAGTGAAACTCGAAAAATTAGAATATCATGCAAAAGTTCCTTTATTTCAGTAATGCAACTTAAAAGGTGAAACTAATATATGAGATCGACTCATTACATGCAAAGCAAGATCGTTCATAATGTGTCATAATTGAGATGATTATGGCTTACAGCTCATGAAAACCCCAAATTCACAATCTTAGAAAATTAGAATATTACATGCAATCAATAAAACAGGGATTGTGCATAGAACAATATCGGACCTCTGAAAAGTATAAGCATGCATATGTACTCAGTACTTGGTTTGGGCCCCTTTTGCAGCAATTACTGCCTCAATGTGGCATTGCATGGAAACTATCAGCCTGTGGTGCTGCTGAGGTGTTATGGAAGACCAGGATGCTTCAATAGTGGCCTTCAGCTCTTCTGCATTGTTCAGTTTCATATCTCTCATCTTTCTCTTGGCAATGCCCCATAGATTATCTATGGGTTCAGGTCAGGCGAGTTTGCTGGCCAATCAAGCACAGTAATCCCATGGTCATTGAACCAGGTTTTGGTGCTTTTGGCAATGTGGGCAGGTGCCAAGTCCCTGCTGGAAAATGAAGTCAGCATCCCCATAAAGCTCATCTGTGGAAGGAAGCATGAAGTGCTCCCAAATCTCCTGGTAGACAGCTGTGTTGTCCCTGGACTTAATGAAGCACAGTGGACCAACACCAGCAGATGACATGGCTCCCCAAATCAACACAGACTGTGGAAAATTCACACTGGACTTCAAGCATCTTGCAGTGTGTGCCTCTTCATTCTTCTTCCAGTCTCTGGGTCCTTGGTTTCCAAATGAGATGCAAAAGTTGCTCTCATCAGAAAAGAGGATTTTGGACCACTGAGGAACAGACCAGGGCTGTTTTCCTTTTTGCTTAGGTAAGACGCTTCTGACGTTGTTTGTTGTTCAGGAGTGACTTGACAAGAGGAATACGACATTTGAAGCCCATGTCCAGGATCCGTCTGTGTTTGGTGGCTCTTGATGCATTGACTTCAGCCTCAGTCCACTCCTTGTGAAAGTCCCCAACACTTTTGAATGGCCTTTTCCTGACAATCCTCTCCAGGCTATGGTCATCCCTGCTGCTTGTGCACCTTTTTCTTCCACACTTTTCCCTTCCACATAACTTTCTATTAATGTGCTTTGATACAGCACTTTGGGAATATCTAACTTCTTTTGCAAATATCTTCCCTCCTTATGGAGGGTGTCAATGGTTTTCTGCACAACTGTCAGGTCAGCAGTCTTTCCCATGATTGTACTTCCTACTGAACCAGACTGAGAGACCATTTAAATGCTCAGAAACCCTTTGCAGGTGTTATGGCTTAATTAGCTGATTAGAGTGGAACACTTTGAGCCTAGAATATTGAACCTTTTTGCAATATTCTAATTTTCTGAGATTGTGGATTTGGGGTTTTCATGAGCTGTAAGCCATAATCATCTCAATTATGACACATCACAGCTTGAACTATTTTGTTTTGCATGTAATGAGACTATCTCATATATTAGGTTCACCTTTTAAGTTGCATTACTGAAATAAATGAACTTTTGCATGATATTCTAATTTTTCAAGTTTCACCTCTATAAGCCCCCCCCCCCAAAGACTGTGAAATACAATGGAGTTCAGTTCTTGATTTGCTTACACTTAATGGACAGAATCTTACTAAATAAACTAACCTATTAGATATATCCTGAGCATTGGTGGGATTCAAAATTTTTTACTACTGGTTCTGTGGGCGTAGTGAGGCTTGGTGAGTGTGGCGGGGAAAGGATTCTGTAAAATCCCATTCCTTCCGCATCCCACTAATCAGCTTTCCAGCCCTGTTCTCCTGTGTAGAGCAACAAAAGAACACCCAGCCAGTCAGCTGGGACTTGGGAGGCAGAGAATAGATGGGGGTGGGGCCAGTCAGAGGTGGTATTTGCCGGTTCTCTGAACTACTCAAAATTTCTGCTACCAGTTGTCCAGAACTGGTCAGAACCTGCTGAATACCACCTCTGATCCTGAGAGTGGCTACTCTGAATTTTCCCTTCCTATATCCATCTTGGGTCTGGGTAGTCTCTTAATCTAAGTCTCTTTCTGGGAAAGCTCTGTGTTGGCAAAATACTCCCTCTCTGCTACTGTGAGTGCACATCCATTACATATAGTTAATTCAGAGTTGCAGTTCACCTGTTCAATCTATTTAATAAATTGAATCTGCCCAATCAATTCAATCAAAGCTAATATTTTATTAACAGTTGTTCCTTTGATAGAAATATGTATTTTGTTTAGGGTTTTTCATTTATTTTGCACAATTTACTGAAGACTTAAAGTGTTAAAACAAACAATAGTGAAATCAGCAGCATAGATGAAGAAGAATATTAAAGCAACCCAAACAGATTCTATCAGTTTTCTATCTACTACAGTGTTAGATGTAATAGCTTTTTTTGAATAGTAAAAATAGTAAAAAAAAAATGTGTTGCTTTGGTTAAAATTAAATTTATGAAATATAGGTCCTTATCTAAAATGATAAATATTATTAAACTCTTTTTACTGGCTATGCTTTACAAAGTTAGCTTTTAGGACCTCTGAATTGGTTTGATCAGACCCTGTTCCAAGAAGCAACAAATGAGATCCTTCATTTTTTTTCTTTATTGTGATGTCATTCACAGACTCCTAAATAACTACAGGAATCTCTCTGCATACAATTTCTTATTAAATGCATCCAACAGTGGCCTCTGATAGTATTTTCCTTTTCATATTGCTTCTTTTGTAATCATGTGACAATTTCCAAACAGTTAATTATTTGAACTGTCTTCCAGCATATCTATTTTCAGTATTTCCTTAATACCAGTTTCATTACTTATACAAAGCTAAACTGACATGTTAGATATATATTTGCATTTTTCTTTTTCTTCTTTGCTTACTCACTGTCATCCTTGAAGGAAAGATATTATAGACACAGGCTCCAGACACTCCAAGTTTCCCTATCATTGTAATTCTGCTTTTTGATAGATTCAGTGTTATCAATATGCAAATCAGGTGAATTGATTTTTTCCTTGGCATAATCGCCTACCTTCATCAAACTTTACCATTTTGAGATACTAAATGTCAGTTGAAAATCAGTCTACACTATCATTTGATTACCTTACCTATATTCTATACATCTTTCCCAGAATGCTGTTAGAGTTATTTGAGAAAGAGATGAGATTTCTAGAATGAAAATGAGTTGAGCCAAATACATAGCATCAAGCATTTGGGCTTCAGTCCAGCCTAGAATGAACATCATTTTTATTTTGATTCATAATGAGTTAACCATTAGTTTCTTCGAGAATTTGAGACATAGTTTCAATAATGTAAGCACACATGTTGAGGGTGCAAACCTGTATATTAGTAGTACAAATAACCACAATTCATAAATGCTCAGATATAAAGTATGAATGTCTATTTCAACAGTCCTTTTTCAATATGGAGATTTTTTTGGCTGAGGAAGGAAAAATAGAAGATTGCAGTAGGAATTACTGTAAGATACTTGTCTTGAAGACTGAAGAATCAATAAATATATATGTAAACATTATATAAGATTATTTAAATTTAAAAGCAGCTGAAGGATGATAACCAAGTCAAATAGTGATTTCAACTTTTCTCCAATGCCACCGTCTTTTTCTTCAATTTCATCTCCACACAAACACCTTGCTATTAACTATTCATTGGGGGGGAGGGGGGAGGAGATAACTTTCTCTAATAACTGTGCCATATTTTTCCCCCCACCAACAATGCAAGTGGAAGGAAAGAGGGTTACTGATTTTGAAAGTATTTCTTATTTCACCCAGAAGGATAGTCTGATTCTTCACACACATATAATGTACCAGACACCTTCATCCATTTCAAAAGGAAGATAAATAAACAAATAACTATACAGTCATGCAGGATGAGCTTGGGTGATCGATAAATTAACATTGTTATGGTGATTTTGAGGGAGGGAGAAGCTACATTTACTTACACAACCCAAGGTCGCACTTGTTTTCTGAAGGGAGAGAAATTTTCTTCGAAATATCCATCACTACTATTAAAAGGAAGCCAGAAACCACTTCCCACATTCTTTATTATTCATTATGCTATTCCATGTCATTCCATTATTTCTAGGTACAGCTGCCTTAATCAAGGATACAAAGACAGCTGTTTGACATTTACACAAAAGATCTCTCTGAGTGATAGTGCTCATGTGTAATTAATTCCACCTATGAATTGCCGATAAATACTATTCATCTACTCTTGCAGATGTAGTTTTAAATTATTATTTTCTAGGTTATTTTCATGAATAGGTGAAAACTAAAGAGGCATGTAATAAGAGATGCTTCCATTTCAAATATGCAATTCTATCCTTGATTAGTTAGAAATACATCCATGTGAACACAGGGGATTTATACTTTGTAGTCCCATAGAACATTCTGGGTTTGCCCTGAGCAAATATCCAGAGCTTTTGTTTGATAGAGGATTCTTTCATGGCCTTTGAGCACTAGAATTATAGGTCAACAGCATGGTTTCTATTTCTAGAGAGCTTCTAAGCCATCTGCTACAGCTTGATGATAAGAAATTGATGCCATAGGTACTTTAAACTCATATGACAATGTTGCTATTGAGACAGAACATGTATATTGGAGTGTACTGATTCAGCCACTTGCAAAAGTCAGCTGATGGGTTGCCTCAGATTATGCCCCTGTTATGAGGCAAAGTATTATTGATGCGGTTTTCTTTCATTCTTACATATGCCAATAGTATTAACCATAAAGGAATGCATAGAATTATAAGAATCCTCTTTGCTTTAATTCTGTTTCTGGAGCTACTTATACCCTCCTAATATAGACATTTCTGCAATTTTGGGCTTGTGGTTTACAATCATACACCACAACCCATCCGCCACTCATTCAGTATCAATAATGTAATGTGTGAAAAGAAATTTTTATCATAACTGAGTTATTTGATTACCTTTTCCCAATTATCTCCCTCAGGACAAGGTACATTGTGTTGTTTGTGAAGATTCATAGATTGTCTTCCAATCTCTTGTTTCCGTTATAATGACATGTCTATTTTCCAGTCAAAGAAAAGTCCTTCACTAATTATCTGAACTGGAGCCATATTTCTCATGAAATTTTCCACCTCCCAACTTAAAGAAATGGTAGTAGCAGGAAGCATAAACTAGAGATGACTGAAAATTTGGGGAAAAAGAATTTTCCCCTAATTGCACATTTCTTCATGAACTAATAGGCAGAATAAATATAATTAAAATAATTAATGGAACAAAAGAAAAAAATATAAAGGACTGATTCATCCAAATCTGTAATAAAGATGTTTTAAAGGTTTAAACAAGGAAAGAGTCCCTAGTATGCTATATAAAATCAATTAAAACAGAATTGCATCACTTTAGGGTAAAAATGTTGAACTGGAAGCAGGTGGAGGTAGTCAAGTCAAGGACTCAGACCTCTAATAAGTAAATTTATTGCAAAACTAATGATCCCATTACAAGAAAATACGAGCTAACATATATGGCAGACCAGTAGCAGAATGATACAAATTTGACCCAAGACAGTGATTTTCTTGTGATATTTTCTCCTGTTGACACAGTGCAACAGGCTTGAGGCTTTTTCCTTTTGGATGCAGAGATAGTTTCAAATTATCTTTTTTTTTAAAACAGAAATACATAGCTTTGTATCCTAACTACTTGATACCATTTTTGCCATAACAAACACTCACAGTTGTAGATAGAGCTCACTTATGTCATTCGCTACTAACAGAGAATCCCATTTTCCTCCTTATGATGATGACCCATCATGTCAGTTTGTCTTTACATCCTTGAATCCTCTGAACTGTGTAAATCAGGGGTATCAAACTCACATCATCACAGTGGTGTCATGTGACGTGTCAGGACTTTTTTCCTAACCAGGCGTGTGGCTAATATGTGAAACCTCCGACCCACGGGATGGGAATTTGACAGCCCTGGTGTACATCAAAGAGGTTGAGAGTTGCTGCAATCCTGGTTCAATTACTGGGAAATAAGCTTAATTGAAAATTGTGAATAATGTTGAGTGAGATCAGAACCAATAGCTTTCTTTTAAAAAGTGAATTAAAATTGGGTGGCAATCTTTAACCCTCCACCATCTGCTGAACTGTGTAGTTCAGTATAACCCAGGTGTGTACAGGTTCCATCAATGGTGGGATTCAATTTTTTTTTACTACTGGTTATGTGGTGATGGCTTGGGAGGCGTGGCAGGGGAAGGATACTGTAAAATCTCAAGTCAGAGAGATTTTATTTGCTGGTTCTCTAAACTATTCAAAATTTCCATTACCAGTTCATAAGAACTGGTCAGAACCTGCTGAATTCCTGGGTTTCAGTTCCTGGGTTCCATCCAGGAACTGAAAAAAATATATATATTACACATTTCTGGTTTATATATTCCACAAAGTGTTGCCACAAACCCATAAAGAAAATATATATGCATGTATGTTTGCACATACACACACACATTTGCACATAATACCCATTGTTGTGAAAAATCTAATTGTAACTGGCTTTTAATGAAAAGAGAAAAATGTGGGTATACATATTTTCAAACATTCTAATAAAGAAAAAAAGCAATATAGTTATGATGTCTATGTTATATTTTCAAAGCAAATGAAGAAACTGCAGGACAATATAGATTGAATATATGTATTAAACTGCATATTTTAAAATAACCTTTTCCTGATTATTTGAAATTGTTTTAACTAAGTATGTGGAATGCCCTCTGCAAATAATGGAGACAGTCAAGAAAAATCAGAAAGCTAGGATGGAAATGCACCAATTCTGATTAAAATAATCTCATATGCCTTTCCTAATAATATATTCCATCCTAGCTTTCTGATATCCTCCTCCAGATTTCATAATTTTAGGTTAAAGAAGTGAAATGGAATATCTACAATCCAAATTATTGAAATTAATTATTATATATTGAGCCAAATCTATGAAAAAGGCATAAGCTTTTTCTAGCTCTAGTGAAGGATTTTAGCAGATCTGTTGCTGAGACAACAGAGAAATAACTATAAAATACTGAAAAACTAAAATGAACTAATTAGGCCGTGAAGAGAGCCATTTACTCTGGATTCCTATGTGGGTTTCAAGTATTGGTTGATTATTCTATTAAAAGAGGTCTTTGGTAAAGAGTTCATGGCCCATTTTATAATCTGTGATGCTATTTTGACATGCCTGCCATAAAGAGCATATCAAGTGTTCATGTAATTAAGAGTTGTGCTGCATCAGTTTAATTAATGAAATCCTGCCACCATGTTAAGTGTTTAGGAAGTAGAGTTCTTAGAGGGTTAGACAGCTATCAGATGCAAGAAAATTCATGTAATGTGCATTTCACTTCCTAATTGAGAAGAGACAGTGACCAAATTTGGTTTTGCATGGCTAAAGCATTATCTTGGCAGCATGTGATTGTCTAGTGATGGCTCCTAGATTGCTAAGGGACTTTTTTTTATTTTCTTATGTTAAAAGCTGCCTAGCATGCAAACAGTATTGGTATTCCTTGCTAATTGCTCACAGTGGTGTTCTTTGGAAGCAGCTTCCAGAATTGTGTACATACAGATGTAAAAACTCCCAGTTTGAAGATAATCACATTTGGAGCAACATGATTATCCCAGCAATAAGGCCCTGCTCTAATTTGAGTCTTAGTTTATGTGATTTTTGTTTATATAACAGATTTGGAACATTTAAAAATGTATCCCCAAAAAACTTCTGGTTTGAGCCTCTTCGCGGACAGACCGAAACTGTGATCATACATGGTTTTGATCTGTGCTCGCTGCTGGAGTGCCCCAAGCCGGCTGGTTTTGGGACTCAGCCATCCCGTAGAGGTGGTGAAGAGGGGGGAGATTGCCAGCAGGGTTGAGGAGAGCTGGATCTCTTCTTCTCAGCTGGCCATTACTCCCTTTCCTGAAGGTAGTTGCAGATGTGGTCAGAAATGGCCACCTCAAAGAAGAACACGACTGGAAAAGAACATGCAGGAGGAAGATAAGAAGAGAAAGTTTTGGTTGACCAGATTAAACTGCAAAAGCAACAACTAAGGTACCCTAGAATTTAATCTAAAAAAAAAAAAGTAACATTGTTCCCAAAGAAGATTTTGAAGCGGCAAAGGAGAGAGAAAAGAGAAAGGATTTGGGTTTTTTCTTCTCTCCTTTTCTCTATACTGGCAGCTAAATAAGAAATTGGAAAAAAAATCCACTTTGACATCAATAGGCATTTAAGCTGAAAATAAAATGTCAAAGGGATAATAAATATTTCTGGATACTTAAAACCTTTTAAAAGCAGGAAAGGAGAGAAAAAGAATAAAAGGGCAGGATCTGGAAAAAAAGGGAGGAGACTGCCTGGAATTAAAAGGAATTTACAGTAAAACCTCAACAACACTTCTAAAAGATACATTTTAACTGAAACTTGGCTGCAAAATAGTAGAACCCCGGGAAGAGAAAGTGGAAAAAAGAAGCATGAAGAAACAGCTTGGGAGTATTTGGATTATTTGGTGATCTCTGGATTTTTGGTTATTGCATTTGAATGACTAAAATCAACTGGGTGGTTGTTTAAAATGGCATTACTTTTAGATGAACTGAAAATGGAACTTAAAAAGTACAAAGAAGATGCACAAGAAGGGAGAGGTTCTTTTGGCTTTGTATTTCAATTCTTAGAAATAAAGATCTCGAACTATTAGAAACAATAAGAAATGCCTGCAGAACAAGAAGACTGGGACAAAGAAGCCATCTTT
Source organism: Hydrophis major (assembly GCA_033807585.1). Lineage (NCBI taxonomy): Eukaryota > Metazoa > Chordata > Lepidosauria > Squamata > Elapidae > Hydrophis > Hydrophis major. Next base: position 110,017,155 of record CM066328.1, on the reverse strand, counting down.
AATGAACAAGTAATTTTATGTGGGGGAAAAAAGGGAAAGGGGGGAAAGAGAATGAAAAGTTTAAGATTTGAAAAAACAACCAAGAAAAGGAATAATAATTCGAAAAATAAGTATAATATTAGAAAGCAACAGAAGAGAGGAATACAGAAGAGAGAATTAGAACTGGAGAGACAAGGGGGTAAAAAAGGGAGAGAGAAGAAGAGAGGGAGGAACGAAAGGAAAAGAAGTTATAAAGGACAGAAACAAGATTTGGAGAAACAGGGCCTATTTAGAGATAATGGGTGAAAATTTAATTGAAAAAGGGATTCTGCAAAGGTACATAAGATAGTATTGTTATATTAGAAATAGAAATAATTTTAGAAAATATGAAACAATGTATGATTAAAATGATGGATAAAATAGTTATTGTAATCTAGTGAAATGTTTGTTAATAAATAAAGGAAATAAAATGAATGAGAGAATTGAATTAGGAAAGGATGGGAACATTTTAATTATTTAATGTTTTATAAAATATAAGGGAAGAGAAATAGGGAAAAAATTAATTACGGAAAGCTTATAAGTGTTCCCAAGGAAATATGATATTTAATTGAAAAGTAATGTTAAAGATGTTAAGACTTTAATGAATATTAATGATAGAATTGAATTGGAATGGAATAATATATTTATAACCACTTTTTAAGAATATAGTGTGTATTTTAAGAATGTACCGAGCAGAATTCGATTGGAAGTTATGTATTATATTGAATGTTATAACCTCAAGGTATATATTGAAGCTTAAATAAGAGTTGAATGGATAAAATTAAAAGATATAAAGGTGTCATACTCCAATTAGTAACTACAGGAGAAAATTTGTTTAATGAGAAAAGAAATATGAAATTGAAACAGGACAGACAAAAGTATAAATATAATGATTTGAATTGATATGAGATAATTAAAATAAAATTGAGAAAATTAAGAGAGGAGAAAAACTATGTAGAAAATGTAAAACAGTAATAAGATATGGAATAGAATATAAAAGTGAGCATGAAATTGAGTTTGTGTCTGTATGAAGAAGTGTAACCCAGGATTATGCTATGTTTAAAAAAAGATGTTTTATTTGTATTATGGGTTTTTTTTGTGAAAACCCAAATAAAATTTTCAAAAAAATGTATCCCATATATGTACCTATCAATGCCCATAGGGCATGCAAATGATTGCTTCATTTGATATTGCTGGGGCTGAGAGAGCCAATTTATTATGGCTAAAAATCATGCTCAAATTTTGAACAAAACATCTGCCTCACTATCCATTGTAAGCAAAAACCGTACCCTAGTAATGTTTTAATTTTGGAAGTATTTAGAGTATCAAGCAATACATCTTTTTCATAGGAACCTAGGAGACTGCAAATTCTAATCCTGTTTTAAGCACAGAGCCAGCTGGATGACCTTGGGTCAGCCATTCATCCCAGCCCTAGGAAGAAGGAAATATTTATTTATTTATTTATTTTTATTTATTTTAGTCAATTGCTTACAAGATAATAGGTATAAGTAAAAATATAGTTATGAATACATGGATACATATAATAAAAAGAAAAGAAAAGAAACAATAGGACAGGGAGGGTAGGCATGTTGGTGCGTTTATGCACGCCCACTACAGACCTCTTAGAAAAGGGGTGAGGTCAATAGTAGACAATCTAAGGTTAAAGATTGGGGGTTTGGGGAAGAAACCACAGTCAGGTAGAGTATTCCAGACATTGACCACTCTGTTGCTGAAGTCGTATTTCCTGTTATCAAGTTTGGTGTGATTAACCTTGAGTTTGTATCTATTGTTTGCTCTTCTGTTGTTATTGTTGAAGCTGAAGTATTCATTGACAGGTAGGACATTGCAATGTATGATTTTATACACTATACTTAGATTGGACCAAAGGTGGAGTAATTCTAGTTTTTCTAGGTCCAGAATTTCAAGTCTGGTGGCATAAGGTATTCTGCAATGATTAGAGGAGTGGAGAACTCTTCTTGTGAAATATTTCTGGACTTTCTCAACTGTGTTAATATCAGATACGTAATGTGGGTTCCAGACTGTTGAGCTGTATTCAAGTATTGGTCTAGCAAATGTTTTGTATGTTCTTGTTAGTAGTGTAATATTACCAGAGAAAAAGCTACATAGGATTAGGTTAAAAACTCAACGCCTTTTTGGCTTTGTAATTCGGCTCTAGCACTTAGGTCATTAGAGATGAGTACTCCAAGATCCTTGACAGAGTTTGGATCATCAACAAGGTCTTGACTATTCAGCCTGTATTTTATTTTCTGATTTTTTTGCCAATATGTAGGACAGAGCATTTATTTGTTGAGATTTGAAGTTGCCATTTGTTTGACCATTCTGATACATAGTCAAGGTCTTTTTGAAGGATAGCAGTATTGTCTGTGGTGTTGAATAGTTTTACATCATCAGCAAAGAGAACGCAGTTGCTCTTGATATGATCACAGAGGTCATTTATTTAGAGTATGAAAAGAGTTGGTCCTAGAACACTGCCTTGGGGGACACCACTGTTGACAGGTAAGGAATTTGATAGGAGGCTCCCAATTTTGACCATTTGTTGTCTGTTTGACAGGAATGCTTCTATCCAGTTATGCAGGTGTCCAGAGATACCGTAATATTTTAGTTTTAGGATTAGTTTGTTGTGTACCACTGAATCAAAAGCTTTATAGAAGTCTATGTAGATTGCATCTATTGCTTTGCCTTGATTGAGTTGTGTAGTCCATATGTTTTTGCAGTGTAAGAGTTGCAGATTATGTGATAGTTTTTTCTTAAAACCAAATTGTTTATTAGAGTAGGTTGTTTGTTTCTAAGTGGAGGATGATGGATTGGTTAATAATTGATTCCATGACTTTACAGGTGATGCAGCATAAAGAGATTGGTCTGTAGTTTTCAACTAGGCTGGGTCTCCCTTTTTGAAGATGGGAATGACCGTGGCTTGTGACCATAGTTTTGGCAAGGAAGTGGTCCTGAAAGATATTTCAAAGATTATGCTTAGAGGTTCGGTTATGGTAGTGGATAGCTTTTTTAAGAAGTAGGCACATATTCCATCTGGTCCAATAGATGGAGATGGTTTTAGATTGTGTAGTACTTTTTCAACATTGTCTTTTGTAAAATCGATATGTATTAGATCATTGTAGTTGTCTGTGGTTCGACTAGGAAATACTGGATATGATTCATTGCTGTTTACAAATACTGAGCCAAAGAATGTGTTAAAGAGGCTGGCTTTAATAGTGTCGTCGTGCAGTCTTTACCATTAGGTCCTTTCAGGGGTGGGGTGGACCTTGAGTCTTTTAGTTTACTGTTTACAAAATTGTAGAAAGCACGGGTGGAATTGGTGCGTAGAAGGTTTTCTTCTTGATTAATGTGCATTCAGTTTTTATCTGGTGACATAAATTTTTGTATCGGCTTTTGAAGTTGGCAACGTGACCAGATTTGTTTTTCCGCCAAAGTGATTTCTTTTTGAATTCCTTATTGTTATGTGTATTTTCCTTCCTTATTGTTATGGGTATTTATTTTCTGGTTTTGGGAGTTGTTAATGGTACATATAGTTTGATGACTCTTTTGACTTCAAGTAAAAATATGTTGTAATGGTCCTCTACAGTATTGCATCCAGAGAATAGAAATTGACAATCAAGGGCTGAGAGATCATTGTTTATAAGATCATAGTTGCCTTTTTTGAAGTTATAATTGGGGATTCTGCCATTGTGATGATTTTTGTGTGGACATATGTTGAGACAAAAGTCAATCATGTTGTGGGTCAGTGTTGGAAAAGCGTTCTTTAATTTGTATTCCATAAATTGAATTCAAACTATTGCAGAAGATGAGATCGAGGCAGTTAAGTCTAGTGTTGTTGGTTACTAGTTGTTCTAGTCCCAGATTTGTTACTGCATTGTAGTTGTGCATTCATTAAGGGTCCAGTTAATATGAGATAGATTGAAGTCAACAAGAAAGATAAAAGCATGTAGGCAGGATGCTGCCCATGTTAGTAGTATATTTAGCTTCTTTGCATGTTCGATGTCATAATCAGGGGCTCTGTAACATAGTAAGAACCGAAATGTGATATTTAAGGACAGTGCACAGATGATGATCTCAGAAATAGCAAGCTCCTGGGTAACTTGGATGTTTTTTAAATGTAGAAGATAGCAACACCACCTCCTCTACGGATTTCACGATCTGATTGGTAAACAGGATAGTTTCTCACTGTAGTAATGGAGTCAGGAAGAGATGTGTTGAGCCATGTTTCACAGACAAATATAATGTCGAATTTAGCCATATTTAGTAAGAGGAGAAATTCAGGTATTTTATTTACAAGGCTTCTTGCAATGAGTAGCTTGCATTTAAGGCCAGTTGTGGTTGGAACAGAGGTAGTTAGGGGCATGCGTGCCTAGTTTTGAGTGATGTTGGATTGGATGGGTTGGGGTTGGATGCGGAGTTGTGGGTTGTGTGAAATAAATAAATAAATAAATCTGAAAATCATGCCAAGAAAATAATCCAGATGGCTACCAGGAGTCAACATTGACACAAAAATACACAACAACAACAACAACAAAACAACAACAACAACCCCCTTATTGTCTTGGAATTTAATTCTATATATTTTTTTATTTCTCTATTTCATTGTATGATAAATTGCCTATACCTAAAGAATGATCAGTCCCAGGACATAGAATGTATTGATGCATATGCCAATATTGTTCAAAAGGAGTGCTTTGCCAAGCTCCTTCATACAAGTAAAATATGTTTCTTCTGTTTAAACCAGATGCATTGTCTGGAAGAATCCCTGCAGAAATTGGACAACCATTTATCTGGAATGGGATGGGATCTCCTGCTTGAGCAGGAGGTTGGACTAGAAGACCTCTAAGGTCCCTTTTAACTCTGTTATTCCATATTCTGTCTTTCCAAAATTTCCCCAGCTACTCCACAAATTCATGCATAGGGATGATAAGCATTGATAGCTGGGGAAAGACTTTGAAATAGCCATGTTGATTCTTTTGAATCATGTAATCACTTTAATGTTCCTGGGTATGTCTGTAGTCTAGACTAATGAAACACTTCATTTGAATTCTTTGAATAGCCCTATAAGTGTGAGAGGGTGAGAGAGAAGTGTATAATTCCCAGTTACTGAAATGAAATGGAATAAATATTCGATAGTTGTCTGCTCTTTCTACCTAAAAATTGTGAATCCTCTATCTCCACCCCCAGTTATTTTGACTCTGTATTTCTCATTGCACTCAACATTTCTGCCATCCTTTATAGGAGAAGAAGACAGGACTTATTCCCAGAAGGGAATAGGATACTATTATAGGTATATTTATTTCTGTTACTATTATCCTGAGTTTGATGACTAACCAATCTAGCTCAGTATGAGTTATATTTCTTCAGTCCAATAACCTCCAGATAACTGCTAAAACCTGTGAATTGAAAAGTAAAATATCTACAGAATCTTAGGTTGGCACTAGTCCAGGTTAGTTTACAGTCTCTCTCTCAGATTTTCACATAATTTTGTTTTCATTGTTACGATGGGATTCTATGGATTGTGCTTGGATCCTTTATCATGCAGAAGATATATTTTATTTCAATTTTAATGGTGTGTAGCTTTTATTAACTATACTGGTTTGGGTGATTACCTGTAGATATCACTGTTCAACATGTAAGGTTAACTTATGTCAAGGTTAAAATGTATGCAGGTATATATTCTCCTTGAAGAAGGTATACATTATTAGAAAAGATGAACCATGTATATATCAGTGTACTCCCAGGAAGATAACATGTATACTTTCTCTTAAAATGTCAAAATATTCTCATAAGTATAAAGAATGGTATTTTGCTCTTTTACTCAAGCAATGTTCTTTACAAAATTGCATAATTGTAAGATTTTTAAAAAGTGAACTGGGTAGCCAGATTTGCTTCTGTTGCTGAAAAGATAAAGAAAGTGATGTTGGCTGTCTAATGGATTGACTTTAATATTCATACTTTTCTGTAAAGGCACTGAACTACAATCTTTATTTATTATATTTATAAAAAAGAAATTTAAAAATCCAGGTTTTAAAATTGGATACACACACAAAAAATTAAACCAACATTTAATTTTAATGTGCAATGTTGTTTGAAGGAGTGATACCAGGTGTGAAGGTGGGGAGATCTGAAAAGATTTAAGGAGCTTAAGTTCGGCTTACATTTGCTGACAAATGTGTTCTAAGGTCCATCCTTACCTGTGATTATATTTTTCAACATGACAGGGAAAGTGCATTACATTTCCTCTCATGAACATGACTTATCTTCCTGTTATCTTTATTGTTATAATTCCATCCTATTAGAATTTTGCAGGACAGCTCCTCTAGGAGATATGGAGAAAGCTTATAACTTAGCTAATTGATTATTGCTTCTTTGAGCTGATGAATTATGACACAGAGGAGAGATAGGAAATGCAAATAACTCTTTCCTCCTTTGGCTGATGAACATCTTACCATATTTTAAGTGATCTTTTCTTCTACATTGAGGATGCAGTTTAAAACATTCCTATCCATGTAGTTTCTCTTCACAGCATTTTAAAAAATCTTTTAAAATTACAGTTTACTCTCTAAGTAGAAACCTGCCAAGAAAATGATTTTTTAAAAATCATTAAAATATTTTTTTGCCATATCTTCTTTGCCACTTATTTAGAGGATAAGTACAAGGAAATTCCACAATAAATATATAATCTGATTAACTGGCATAACAAGAGAAATGTTCATATTCTATCATAAATGTTCTATAGAAATTTGATAGATTTCAATAAATCCAACAGTGTGAAACCACAGCCACTGACTGTTTATGGCAGGAGAACATCATATTTAATTTAAAATGTATTTTGACTTAAAGCACTGTTTTGATTATGCATTTCATTATTACAGATCAAAGAAGAAATCTAAAGTAATGCTTCATATTCATTCTTGTTCAGGAAATATCTGTCTTTGGAAACTTAAAACCTGATGTGATTATGCTTTTCTGTTTCACAGTAATAATCCTCATTTCATCTGACAATCACAGGAAGTTTGCTGGTCATTCATAGTAACAACAGCATTTGTCAGTTTAATCTCACTATGGTTTTCAGTGATAATCTCCTGTATAAACAAAGAGGTTGAAAGCAATTTGTTTAGCATATCTGCTCTTCTGGGAATCTGCAAAATGATTACTATTCAACAATATATAGGTTAGACTTATTTAATCTTTTAGTTAACAAATAGCTTTGTATTTTGAACTCTTTTTAAAGTACTGGTTGCCAATTTATTTGTTTAAATGTTTTCACATGTCAAGAAATGATTTGGCAAATTTCCTTTCTTGGAACAAAATTATGCCTGCTCCCAGGTCAGAAGAGTGTGGACATCTCTTACTACTGATGGCAGGACTCAAACTATATGGTGTAAATTAAGAGCTGGTTTGTCTTTAGATTTAAAGAAAAATATTAGAAAAGATTAATCAAAAAAGTAGAGTTAATTAAGAATTCTAAATATGGTCTTTGACAATATTGCTAAGAATTTTCACTTTCTGCTGGCTTTTTGCTAAATAAGATGTTTAATGTTTCAGTGTGTTACTATGTTTTCATTGTTTAAAAAGTCTCATCTCCTTAGTCTGTGAATCTGGTGGGCAACCATCATTTTGCAACAGCTTTGTTCCATTTATGTAATTAAGAATTCAATCAAGTTTTGTTTGCTTTTTTCATTTTGCAAACTTCAATACTCTTTATTCAAATGCCCCTATTTACATAGACAATTTTACAATTTTTCATTTATATATTTCAGATGGTGAATTTCTTATTTATGGCAAGCATTTATATAGCCTTCCATCTTATAAGAAACTCTGGTTGGCTCCCATTCTTACTGTATCTTCTTCTTACCCCCCACCCCAATCTTGCATAATTATTTCTTAGTAGTATGTTTATATTTTTTATCTAACATGAAAGACAGCTGCAGATGTATGATTGTCACTGTGTGATCATTGTTGATCATAATTGGCATCATCCTCACAATTGGCAATGTAGCTATGGCTCATTGTAGTTGAAGATCAACAAAATTATGCTGAGCCAAACCCAAGCAAAACTCATTGTGGTTCAACATAGTGTCATAGGCTTTTACTGTATTCATTGAGGTACATTTGTATGCATGTCATACAGATCTTTTGTGTGAAAACTACCTGTCCTACTTTAAAGAACATATTCAAAGTTTTGGAAATAACCCATTTTATTCCAGGAAGCCTCAATGGTATTGTCATTTCAGAAGTATCTTCATTCTCAGAAGACTCCTAAAATTATGTTTATAAAAAGTCTTGGCTGTGTTTATTTGGAATCATGTGGAACAAAGAGAAGGGGTTAGAAGTAAGAATAGTTTATGTGAGCTTTCCCTTTCTTCTCTTATTAACTTTGCCCAGAAAAAGGGAACTTTGCAAGCATAAACAAAATCCACAAACATAAAACAAAACAATTTTTGCAGAGAAAAATATGGAGCTTTGCATGCAAAAAAATGATCTCCAGGCTGCGATTTAGTCAGTGAGAAGCTGAGGGTAGAGAAAGAAGACTATGTCTACACCTGCACAAACAACATTTTGCAATGAGGTCTCATCTGTTCAATTTTAAGAGGCAAGGTTTTTTTCCATTTCACTTTTTTTCCCAAAATTTAATGTGTAAAAATCACAAATATACAGTAAATATCTAACTAGGATAATCTGCTCTTTTGACAGCCATGATTACTGTTCTAAATGCATTGACTCACAGTAATGTTTCGTAAGCTTATGGGATTTATTCATTCAAGAATGTAAGGCTTGATTTTTATTTTTAAATCTATGTGCATGTAAGTGAGTGAGCTGGTATGTGACTGATGGCATTTGCAAATATTTCCCCGGAAATAAAAATGCAGGTTGAGGATCAACGAATTCAGTGGCATAAATTGGAAAGTCCCTCTTCATGTATAAAGAGATGTTTCTTACTATTGTAGAACAACTCCTAATGATGCATGCAAAATCCAACTTTTTTCAGAAAATGTATTTACCCAGTGAGAGAGTAAATACATTTCAGAAAATGTATTTACCCACCTTACATTGTGCATGCTTATCTACATTTTGAGGATGACATTTCTTTGCAAAAGCAGGATGTTTCAAATTTGCATCTCACATATTTATTCCCTTGTTAAAGGACACTCTACCAAATTTACAATCATTGGCTGACCAACTTGCAGTTTCAAACATTGTTATTGCTGATCACCAGACTCCTTTTGAACTCTCAAATGCACAGCATTGCAATGCAATATGCTACAGGCTCATTTAGCATCTGTTCTCCATTTTGCAGATAGTTAGCTTTTGAGGGAAAAGGAAGACTTTTTCATGATAATGGCCTCCAGTGAAGTCTGTCTGCTGTTTCAACATCAAGTTAGAATACTATTTCATCAGGTATCCAGCATTTTAAAAGAGAGTTTAAAGCCTATTTAAAGCCTGCTGCTTTGTTTGGGGGTTTTTTCCTTCTTTTTTGCATCTATTTTATTATAGCAATAGCACTTAGACTTATATACTGCTTTATAGTGCTTTACAGCCTTTTCTAAGTGGTTTACACTACAGAGTCAGCCTATTGCCACCAACAATCTGGGCCCTCATTTTACCCACCTCGGAAGGATGGAAGGCTGAGTGAACCTTGAGCCTGGTGGGATTTGATCTGCCAAATTGCAGGCAGGCAGCAGGCAGCAGAAGTAGCCTGCAGTACTGCACTCTAACCACTGTGCCACTGAAGCTCTATGCTGATATGTTGATGTTATTGTTATTTTCCTTTTGGGTACTGTCTAGCTTATTTTGCTTATCTGATATCTTTACATGGTACCAACACATCGGACTACAATGGTAGTCCGCATGGCACAGACTGCATATCTTTCCTTCCTTCCTCATTAAAATATCAATGGAAATAATGGAAAATAAAAAGTGTGGATGTCTGAAGTAATTGCCAAAAACTAGCCTTAATTTGTTAGGTATGGGAAGTTAATTTTGGACTTCTGCTGTGTTGCATCCAATTAAAATGTGCTTTTACAATCACAAAGTTTTCTAGTCACCATGCCTACAGCTTATGTCAGTTTACTCATTAAATATACCTGTGGGATATAGAATCCACTCTAATTTGGCATGGGGTAATACAAAAGAATACCCAGCTCTCTTAAGAAATATGTATTATACAAAGATACTTTCGCAGTTTATCCTGCAGGTTTGAAATGCTATGTAATTTATTAAACTTCCTTGGGGAAGTTTAAAAGTCAGTCAAAGATACCAGAATTTTTAACATTCTTACAAGGTTAAATTTCTTTGGTTAATACAATGACTGAGTGATATAAACCTGGCAATGCATGGCTATATCTTAGTTATTGGCAGGGGGGAACCTCTACAATTAGCTAAACTTGAATAACAAAGAAATATTAAAAAGAAGGTAGACAACAAATCATTTTACTCCCATTTTGCATCATAATATATATTTTACCCAGGTTGGTATTTAGTTTATTACTCAATAGAAGTGGGTACAAAAATCTTTATGTTTGGGCTGGTAACCATGCCCAGTTTTCCAAAATACATCCTTTTCTTTCCTGTCAATTCATCCATTCCAAAACAACTTTACTAACCAAACATTCTCTCATCAAATTACTATACTATCTTGCTATTCCTTATTCTTCTGCAATCTTACCATCATGCTGTAGCCATAGTTCCTCCAAAGACAAAGACATTTAGCAAGGTGCTTTCCTAAAGTCTCTTATGGGAGGAAGTAAAAGTAGTTTTGAATTTGTGATTATGGCTTGTTTTTTGCTTTGTTATCTATTTAAATATCTAAATTTAATTATTGTTATTACATTCTCATTATAACTCCCTATATTGCTAAGCTGGAATTACGCTCACTATTTTCTTTTTCCAGCTTAAACAGGGGAGTAAATAATATCTGGGTTGATCAGGTTTATCTAAACATTTAATTATGGTCGGTATCTAAAGGATAATTATAATTTTGCAAACAATATTCAAGGAAGGAAAGGTTGGATATACAAATATGATAGATGGACAGAGAGATAGATGGTTAGTAGACAAACAGAAGAAAAAGAGTCACCGAAGGCAATAAATGTATCTATTACAGAGCCTTTGACATGGTTCATGGAAGAAAATACTATTTTCTATTCCAAAAATGTAATCAATATTTTTTTTGGCTCCAGGCCGTTATCCCACAAAAAGAAGATGTGGGTATTTGTTAGAATCAATTAATATACTATGAATTGGAAGCTAATTCTCCATTATTGGTATGAAGTTATTAGATTAGATTTGCATGGCAAATGGAGAATTAATGCCATATAGGCATCTCCAGTCAGAATTATTAGTGGCGAGTTTCATTTAATAGACTCCAATACATTTGATGCTGTCTTTGACAATACTTGGGAGTCCTACTATCTATTTTATATAGATAAATAGTATCTATTTCACTAGAATGGACAATCCTCATAAGTTCCAACCACAATATATATTCCAGAAGGATGCTAGGTGCCAGCCATCTGAATAAATGAGAATTCTTAATATTATTAGTTAGTTTCTCTCACTAATGTTCTGTTTTTCATACTCATTATGTTTGCAATTCTGCCTGTCATTTTGACTCAGCCATAATAATTAGAACATAGTCCTTCAGGAGATTAGAATTCTAAAAACAAATGCTTTATTATTTTAATATAAATTTTACCATTGAGATATTCAGGAGTGCCTGATCTATAATATAATTGTTTGCTCTAAGGGCAAATTGTATGAGTGCCATTAATAGATGATTTATAGTATATAGAGGAAAAGAGAACACAAGAACAAGATTATTTGGAAAAGTAAGCCAGGGTAGTAGAAAGATATGTTAGATATGCCTGTAATTTAAAAACAGGTTGAGTTTGCCATAAAAGAGATTAAAGAGACTTGGGGCATATGAGGTTCTACAGGCAAGAAAATGGTAACACAATATGTATGTATTCATTCTAGATGTTCAAATCACCAGGACCAGATGGACTACATTCCAGAGTTTTGAATGAGCTGGCAGGCATGATTTCAGAAAATCCAAACTATATCTTTCAAAGATCCTGGAGTACTGGGAACTACCAGATGACCAGAAAAGAGATTATGTGGTCCCCACTTTCAAAAAAAAAAAAAGGGGGGGGGGAAATGGATCCAAGAAACTACAAACAAGCATCTAACATCAAAACCTTGGAAGATCTTGGAAAAGATAATCAAGCAATGGATGTGTGAATACCTAGAAGCAAGCAAAACAATTACTAAAAGTCAACACTGGTTTATCAAAAAGAGATCATGCCAAACAAATCTTATTGCATTCTTCGATAAAGTGACTAAATTAGTGGACCAGTAAAATGTTGTAGTGTAATTGGACTTCAGCAAGGCAGTTTACTTCTTGATAAGATAGAAAGGCAAGTAGGTACTTCTTGATAAGATAGAAAAATGTGGAATAGAAAGCATCACCACTACATTGATTTGTAAGTGGCTGACAAACCATACTCAAAGTATAGTTCTCAATGGAAACTACAAATACATGGAGGGAAGTAAGCAATGGGATACCCTAGGGTTCTGCTTAGGCCCAGTACTCTTCAACATCTTCATAAATGTTTTAGATGATTGAATAGAAAGGAAATTCATCAATTTTTCAGGTGAAACCAAGCTAAGGGGAATAATAAACACTTAGAAGATACAGAAAGAGCTTGACAGACTTGGGCACTAAACTCTATCAACATAATGAAATTCAGTGGTGAGAAAAGTAAGGTTTTTACACTTAGGCAAAAAAAAATTAAATGCAAGGATATAGAATAGGTGATATGCAGATCAACAGCAGAAATCTTGAGAGGACTCTAGGAATCCTAGTGGACAACCATTGAAGTACAAGCCAGCAGTTGTGCAGCAGCTGCCAAAAAAAGCCTATTGTAAGGAATAACAAGGTTACCTAACGTAGTTTGGGTAAAATAATAAACATAAACTATGATAGTGAGTTTAAGTGTGTGTCACTTGAAACTGCAAAGCATGTGATTTTAGGTGCGGTTGTGAAACTGCCATAAGAGGGAGCAAGAGAACTTGCTGGATTGCTGACTAAGCTGGATTGCTTGCTTGCTAACTGCGTGTTCCCTGCTGCTGAGTTTTTGAACGTCGAAGGAAGAAAGGAGGTTTGACTTCTTCATATATCTACTGTGAGGAGATATATTACTGGACTGATATTTGTAAGTTTACTTACCTCTTTTTTGACACTGGACTTTGCAACTGAATAATTCCCAGATGGACTGAACTAGTGAATGATATATGGACTGTTTGACTAGGCTAAAACTCTTACTGGAATAAACTACTTAACTAGCACAGTGTATCTGTTTTACTGAGTGTAAGCTACAAAAACGTTTATCTCACATATTTGCCTGACTGCCGTGCACGTTCTGCTAGGGTGTATCCCTAACACTGGTTATGGGCCCAGCTGCACAGTCAGACTAACCAGGATATAACAGGCTTATATAAAGTGAAAGTTAGTGTAGTTACACAATACTGTAAACAGACAGCTGTGTTTTATTAATTATAGTTTAAGATCCAGAGAAAGATGGCACAAGTCAATTTACAAAGTTTGTCTCTAATATCCAAACTGGATGGAACAAACCTTCTACACAGAGAAGGTTTGTGGAGTATAATTCAAAACCCACCAGAGGTAGATGCTTGGGATCCGGAAGATGAGGATGATGCCCAGAAAATACAAGAATATAAACTAAAGAATGAGCAAGCTCTCTGTATAATAGGACTGACACTCTGTGACCAGCAGCTTGTCCATATTCGTGGAGAAGAAACAGCTGCGAAATGTTGGGAGAATTTAAAAAAGATTTATGTTCGAGACAGTGTAGGAGCACATATAAATCTTACACGGAAGCTGTTCAGAACACATCTTCAAAAGAATGGAGACATGTTGACTCATATAAACACTATGAAGAAGATTTTTCAGGAACTGCATGAAAAAGAACTTATCTTCACAGAACTACATCAGGTTTATATAATTTTGTCTTCATTAGATGAGAGCTATAACGATTATGTAACTTCACTGGAAGTACTGCCAAAAGATAACCTCACATTAACTGACATCACTGGCAGATGAATTGAAGAAGCCAGGAGAATGCTTGAAAGGGATCAACTGAGAAGGGAACAAACTAGAGAAGAGAAATTATCTTCGACAGCCTATACAATTAGAAAATGTTTTAATTGTGGAGGAAAAGGACATTTGGCTAGATTCTGCAAGAGAGGAAAACACCACAATGCCAGCCAGAATGCTAAAAGGCATCAAAAGGATAAAAAATGCTTAGAGTTAGCCAAGTATAGCAATGAAATTGTGAATAATAATTTATGGGTTGTAGATAGTGGAGCATCGCACTGCATAACGAAAGATAAGAAAAGATTTGTTAAGATGTCCACGAGTTCACAACAGATATCGTTAGCTAATGGCTGGAAAATGAAAGCAAAAGGTGAAGGTATTGCACATTGTTCTTGCATAAAAGAAAATGTAAAAATGTTATATGTACCACAACTTAAGTTTAATTTGTTTTCGGTTACAGTTTTGATTAAACTAGGTTATGTGGTTACCTTTAGGGGAGAAAACTGCATAATAGAAAAGGAAGGTAAAAAAAGTGACTGCAACTTTAAAAGGTGAATTGTATGTGTTAAAAGATAATCAATTAGAGGTGGCTAACACAGTGTATAATAACGTTAAACCTCATGATGAATGCATATATTTGTTATACAGACGTTTAGGGCATATAAATTTTAAAATGCTCAAGCAAACAGTTGAACTGTCTGAAGATATAAAACTGAAGCCTTGCAGTAAGTATTTGCACTGCAATGCTTGCAGTCAAGAAAAAAGCAAGGTAATACCAGCAAATAGAATTAATGGATTTAAAACTAAAGAACCTCTAGAGGTCGTATTTGCTGATATTATAGGTCCTAAAAAACCAAGTGTGGGAGGTGCTCGTTATATACTAAGTATAATGGATCATTATTCTAGATATGGTTTCTGTTATTTAATGAAGAGTAAAACGGAAACATATCAGAATTTCTTTAATTGGTTGAAGTTTGCAGAAAGAAAAACGAAAAGGAAACTAGTAACTCTTGTAACTGATAATGGTACGGAATTTATAAATAATAAATTCCAAAATAGACTGAAGATGGCAGGTGTTGAACATAAAAAGTCTGTACCATATAGGCCACAACATAATTCCTTTATAGAAAGACGAGGCCAAACAATACAGGCAATGGCTCGTACTATGTTGTCGGATTCAGGATTACCTGAAACTTTGTGGGGAGAAGCAATAATGTGTGGTAATCATATACTGAATAATGTTGTTAACTCAACAACAGGTGAATTACCATTCACACGGTGGCATGGTAGAAAATCTGACCAAAGCTACATGCACACATTTGGAGCATCAGCATGGGTGCATATTCCTACACAACTGAGACATAAGGGACAGCATAGGGCTAAAAGGTTATTCTTTGTAAGTTGTGAATCTAATCACAAATCATTCAGATTCTGGGAAAAAGGTACACCTAGTGTTTACTGTAGTGCTAGTGCACAACTCCTTGAACATGTAGGATGGGAAAAACTGGAGCAAGATTCAAGTAAGGATGTAATCATAGAAACCTACAAAAGACCAAAACAACATATCAGTAATAATAAGAGTACAATTAAAGAGGAAGTACAGGAAGAGCACATAGGACCAGAACAGGAAGAAATAGGTGAACAGGAAGAAATAGATAACCAGGAACAGGTAGTACATGAAAGTCCACCTGTAAGCCCTGTAATACCTAGATGTTCAACACGTGAAACCAGACCACCTGACAGATACCAAGGAAGTGTAGTTTGCCAAGTTAGTAAAGTTCCAACTATTGTTGAAGAACTTAGAATGTATCCTGCAAAGGAACAAGAAAATTGGCATAGAGCAATGGAGAAAGAATTAAATTCATTGAAACAAATAGAAGTTTATGAAAATGTTAAACTACCTCCAGGTGAAAGTCCATTGGCTGTAAATGGATATTTAAATTAAAAACAGGTAAAAATGGGACTGTTACCCATAAGGCTAGGTTGGTAGCTCAAGGATTTAATCAAACTGTGTGTGATTATGATGAAGTATTTGCACCAAGTCTAAAAGCAACAACCTTGAGAGCAGCTTTAGTGTGGGCAGCTAAGAAGAACTATATCATAAATCACTTAGATGTAGAAACTGCTTATCTGCATGCACCATTGCAGCACGCAATATACTTAAAGAAACCTGTAGGAATTAAGGATGATAAAACGAATAATGACTGTTGGAAGCTTAAAAAGAGTCTCTATGGATTAAAACAATCTGGTTACAAATGGAACAAATATATTGTTAAGGAGTTAAACAATATAGGGTTTAAAGCAGGTTTAGCTGATCCATGTGTATTTAAGAAAGAGACAAATGGAACAGTGTCATTGTTATTGTTGTTCACTGATGATATTGCCTTAATTACAAAAACTAATAATGAAGCTACTGAAATCATATCATTATTAGGTAAGAGGATAAAATTAAAGCAATTAGGAGAGATAAAACAGTATCTAGGATTAACAATAAATAAAACCAAAGGTGGCTATAAGATATCTCAAGAGGATAAGATTTATCAATTACTAAAAACATACAAGATGGATTTTTGTAAACCTGCAAAAACTCCAATGAGTCAGGAATTTGGCCACACTGATGCTCAAAGTCCAAAATTCGATAAGACTATCTATCAATCGCAAATTGGTAGTTTATCGTACATTAGTAATTGGTCGAGGCCAGATATTGCCTATGGTGTTAATCAATTGGCAAGATTCAACGCTGAATCCACTGAACAACACTGGCAAGCGACAAAGTGTATCTTAAGATATCTTAAAAGGACAATGCATTGTATTTGGAGCTGAAAGATGATCTGATTTTAAGTGCATATGCTGATGCAAGTTTTGCAACAGACATAAACACTAGGAAATCAACTTCAGGTATGGCTATACTGTTAGGAAAAGCACTGATTGGTTGGAGGTCAATTAGACAGCAACACATAAGTATGTCCACAATGGAAGCAGAATTTTCATGTCTATCTTTATTATGTACTGATTTAATTCTGTATAAACAGTTGTTATTGGATATGGGAATAACTGTTAATGATTCTATGTAGTATATGAGGACAATCAAGCAGCCATATGGATGGCTACAAATATTGCTGTGAAAACGAGATCTTAGCATACAGAACTTAGATATCTGAATGTAAGGCAATCTGTAAAAAAATGATTTGATAAGACTGGAATATTGTATGACTGAAAAAAGTATTGCTGATCAATTTACGAAAGCCCAAGGTTCAGTCAAACACAAAGAAAGTTGTGATGAATATGGGTTAAGGTTGTAAATATATATATATATATATATATATATATATATATATATATATATATATATATATATATATATATATATATATATATATGTTTTCTGAGGTTCTCGCGGGTATTTGTATGTGGATCTTTGAGAAGCACAGAGAAGCACTCTGAGAAGCACAGAGCTGAAGACCAAGCCTGAAGATGATGAATGAGACTTCATCGAAACGTTGCCTAGATACTTCCAATCTTACGCGGGAGAAAACCCAAATAACCAAAGATCCACATATATATATATATATATATATATATATATATATATATATATATATATATATATCAGCTTTGTTTGAGTATTTTCCCACGTGGTGCTTTTAAAGTTGTAGCAACACCAGAAGCCTGATGATGGCAGATGAGATTCTGCTGAAACGTTGCTACAACTTTAAAAGCACCACGTGGGAAAATACCCGAACAAAGCTGAATGCCAGACATGTAAGTACCCGCGAAAACTTAAGAAAACATATATATGTACATATACATATACATATACATATACATATACATATACATATACATATACATATACATATACATATACATATACATATACATATACATACATACATACATACATACATACATACATACATATATATATATATATATATATATGTCTGGCATTCAGCTTTGTTCGGGTATTTTCCCACGTCATAATAGTGGTGCTTTTAAAGTTGTAGCAACGTTTCAGCAGAATCTCATCTGCCATCATCAGGCTTCTGTATGGTGTTTGTCTGTGAGTCAGACTTTTACAGTGGTTTCAGATTTAAATTTGGGGCAGCCTATTGCTGTGCCAGAATGGAAGAAGAAAAAACCATTCTGACACAGCAATAGGCTGCCCCAAATTTAAATCTGAAACCACTGTAAAAGTCTGACTCACAGACAAACACCATACAGAAGCCTGATGATGGCAGATGAGATTCTGCTGAAACATTGCTACAACTTTAAAAACACCACTATTATGACGTGGGAAAATACCCGAACAAAGCTGAATGTGGGAAAATACCCGAACAAAGCTGAATGCCAGACATGTAAGTACCCGCGAAAACTTAAGAAAACATATATATATATATATATAATTATATATATATATAAATATATATAAATATATATATATATATATATATATATATATATATATATATATATATATGTCTGGCATTCAGCTTTGTTCAGGTATTTTCCCACGTCATAATAGTGGTGCTTTTAAAGTTGTAGCAACGTTTCAGCAGAATCTCATTTGCCATCATCAGGCTTCTGTATGGTGTTTGTCTGTGAGTCAAACTTTTATAGTGGTTTCAGATTTAAATTTGGGGCAGCCTATTGCTGTGTCAGACATATATATATATTATATTATATTATATTATATTATATTATATTATATTATATTATATTATATTATATTATATTATATTATATTATATTATATTATATTATATTATATTATATTATATTATATTATATTATATTATATTATATTATATTATATTATATTATATTATATTATTATATTATTATATTACCCAAAAGGGGAGTATGTTAGGAATAACAAGGTTACCTAACGTAGTTTGGGTAAAATAATATATATAAACTATGGTAGTGAGTTTAAGTGTGTGTCACTTTAAACTACAAAGCATGTAATTTTGGGTGTGGTTGTGAAACCGCCATAAGAGGGAGCAAGAGAACTTGCTGGATCACTGACTAAGCTGGATTGCTTGCTTGCTAACTGTGTGTTCTCTGCTGCTGAGTTTTTGAATGTCGAAGGAAGAAAGGAGGTTTGACTTCTTCATATATCTACTGCGAGGAGATATATTATTGGACTGATATTTGTAAGTTTACTGACCTCTTTTTTGACACTGAACTTTGCAACTGAATAATTTGCGGATGGACTGAACTAGTGAATGCTATATGGACTGTTTGACTATGCTAAAACTCTTACTGGAATAAACTATTTAACTCGCACAGTTTTTTACTGAGTATAAGCTACAAAAACGTTTATCTCACATATTTGCCTGACTGCCTGACTGCCGTGCACGTTCTGCTAGGGTACATCCCTAAGAGCTAGGCTGCGTTAACAGAGGAATAGTATCAAGACCATGTGATTAGTACCACTATATACTGTCTTGATAAGATCACACTTGGAATACTCCTGGGGTTAGACTAGAAGACCTCCAAGGTCCCTTCCAATTCTTTTATTCTGTATAATAAGGTCTCCCCTCCAAATATTAAGAAGAGGTAGCCATGCTGAAAAATTATGCCTATCTGTCTGTCTGTCTGCCAATCCATTCATCTATCCCTTAAATTTCTAAAGCTGTCCAACTCAACATAATTTTTTCCCCTGAGATAAACAGCCAGACAAGGAACAGCTTTTTCTGAGTCCAAGGCCTAGTGACAGTGGTGGGATTCAAATAATTTCACAACTGGTTCTCTGCCCTAATGATTTCTTCTAACAACCAATTCACCAAACTGCTCAGAAAGTTAACAACCGGTTCTGCCGAAGTGGTGTAAACTGGTTGAATCCCACCACTTCCTAATGAGGTGTTTGTTGTGAATCAATAAATACTTAATAAAGATTATTAAGAGCTTGAAGCAAAGTGCAGGGTTCTGGCCCTGCACTTCTGATTGGCCGATAATAGCGACATCGGATTGGTCCGTTCAGGAGAATCTGATTGGCTATTAACGAGCCTCTCCCATTGGTTAATGGAACTAGCGCTCCCTGTGTTTTCATTGGTTAAATAAGTTAAGAGTTGCCTATATAAAGGGGCCCATTGTGGCCATTGAGCTGAGCTGTTTTCACATGTAAATAAAGAGTTTGAAGTTCACTGTTCACTGGCTCGTCTCCATCCTTTGCACCCATGGAGAATGATCAATGGGTTGCAGTACCCCTTGTTTAATTAGTTTGTCAAGTTGTTCATCTATCTTGGCCTTAAGGGCGAACGGAACTCGGGGCTTTAAACGGATCGGGGCGACCTTAGGGTCGAGGCTAAATGAAATTGGGGTCCCCTTATACTCGCCCAGACGATCTGCAAAGACATCGCTGAATTCAGAAATAAGGTCCTCCTCCCACTCGCAATCACCGACTTGGTTCACGCCGGCTACTTCGATGCTGAGTGGCGCAAACCATTGGAGGCCCAACAAACCTGGCCTGTCCCTATTGATGATCGTTAGTAGTAAGTATGCCGTATGCTTTTTAAACGAGACGCGGACTCAACAAGACCCAACCACAGGGATCCGATTCCCTTGGTAGTCCTTAAGGATGAGACGTTGCATTCGAAGGTCTTGACGTTGGATGGTAGGAATGAGTTGCTTTAATGTCTTCCACGACACCATCGAGAGGGACGATCCCGAATCGACCTCCATGTGGCAAGGTTAGTTCTCTATGGCTACTATAACTCGAATCTTCTTAGCGTCCAGGGCCGAGGCGTGACCTATAGTGATAGTATGGTGAGCCTCTTCTTTCTGCAACGCTCGATATCTGTAGGAGTGGTTTGCTGGGTCTCACCTTACAGGACGGTTTCCTGCCGATTGGCGAAAGTTGGTTCCCTTTGAGGCCTGACTTGGTCCTGGTAAACTGCGACAGACTTGACTGATGTGGCCTCATTTCCCGCACTCATGGCAGAGTGCGTCACGGAATTTGCAGTCTGCCCTGGGGTGGTTTGCCCTGCAACCAGCGCAAGGGCGTGAGGGTTTAGGGCGAGGGTTCTCGGTCAGACCGCAGTTGATGGACCCCTTCTTTGTCGCTGTCTGATGATGAAGAGAGGTCCTCGTGGTGCGTGGTAACGAGCTGCTCTTCTGACTTGGATAAAAGGTCGCCTGTCGGTGGGGTCAGTGGGTTTCGGCTTTGCCGTAGTTGCGCCACGGACTTTTTGGTTGCCTCAGCAGCAGCGGCTTCGGCGATGGCGTCAGCAACGCCAATGTCGCCCTTCGCCATCAGCTTGCTTTGCACCCTAGCGCATCTAATCCCAGAATTAAGCGGTCTCTCAGTGCTTCATCTAAGTCTGCGAACCTGCAGAGGCCTCCTAAGTGTCGGAGGTCTGCCACGAAGTCAGCCACACTCTCTCCTTTTCGTTGGCTTCTTTGATAGAACTCGTGGCGTCTCATGAGTGTAGGTACAGTTGGCGCGTAATGGTCTCTCAGGAGAGGTTCGAGGTCGTCCCAGCTTATTGCTTTCACTTCTCGAGGTTTCGCGAGTGCTTTCGCCATTTTAAAGACAGCCGGGCCGCAGTACGTCAGGAACAGTGCCCGCTTCTTGGCTGGTGTGGCGTCTTTCAGGTTGTTCGTTTCGAGGAACATTTGGAAGCGATCCATGTAGGATTCCCAATCCTCTTGGTTTGGATCGAACGGAGCGGGTGGTACGATGCCGCTGGACATGGTTTCCATTGGTGGCACCGTCTTAACACGTGCTCTGTTTTTCTTCCAAGTTCCTTAAGATTAGATGTCTCCAAATCCCATCCTCGTCGCCAGTGATATAGTTTGAGGCATGGGTTAAATGAATGGAGACAGTCTTAACTGGTGAACTTTCAGCTCTTTATTACATAGTGACTTGACTTTAATAGCAACAACTCCGCCTTATATAGGCAACCTTAATGTGAGATAACCAATAGGGAGCTGTAAAACGCTAGCTCCAAAATCAATAAGAGTCCTTCGTTAAGGGCCAATCGGATTCTCTGAACCCAACCAATCCGATTGAGCCGCTTAACAACCAATCAGAAGTGCAGGTCCAGAACCCTGCACTTTACCCCAAGTTCGCTTTTATTTTAACTATTTACATACATAACAGTGCCATCCCCGTTGTACGGTCCCGGTTCCAACTCCTCCTTCTCCGAACCAAGATCTATGAAACAAAGAAAAGACTAAATCAAGAAAGAAAATTTTCAGAAATGTTAAGGGTAGGAGATTTAATGATCTGCTCACAGGCAAGTCATACATAACAGGGCTGTGTATGCCAGGAAGTTGGTTGGGCAAAGAGGGTTTGGATTTATGTTAGCAAAGGAACTCCCTGCTCTCTGACAAAGCTGAAATAATTGCAGCTTCTTGAAGAAGTCAATCTGATGGACCTGTTAAAGTATCACTTGATTGAGCAATGAGTAAAACATAAATCAGAGAGAGGTGTGTGTGCTGCTCATGAGCTCTGTTCCTAACTATAGAAACCATCTGATCAGATACAAGGATTTCTGAGTACTCATTTTTATAGCCAGTCATTCAAGCTTTCACTCCAACAGATGTTGTGTCTATTTATAGCTCAGGCACTCCAATTTAGTTCATTCATCAGATGGACTTGGTAAGCAGAGTGAATTGTGGAAATAACAAAGGGATGTACTGAACTGTGAAAGACAGCATTAACGTATTTAAGGTGTGGACAGAAAATTAATCTCCTCATGGACCAATTTATTTGCAAGATAAAACACTTTGTTGTGTTTGTGTGTGCTTGTGCATGAGAGGGAGAGACAGTGAAGAGAAATTTTGTTCGTATTGCATAACACACATATCAAAACAAAAAGAAGAGATAATGGCTCATAATAAATATTTGTACATTCAGCTCAGCAAATTTAACACATTTTTAAAGACACAGGTGCTATTATTGCAAAATAATTAAATAAAAGACATTGTGATTATATATTGATTTTGTTTGTTTAATACAGGAAATTTTATTGTTTGTTTAATACAGGAAATTTTATTGATCTTATTGCATATCAAAATCAAGTAAGATCATCACTGTGGAAAAAGAATCCATCATTCCCTGACTCTTTTTGTGTGGAAAAAAAAATCATCTACAAAAACCTATAAAAGAAAAAAAGGCCTGTTGCACCCCTTTTTTTTAACCTGAAGCTTCCACATTGATTTGTAGAACTGCCATTTCTTTCTCTACAAAATATTCAGAATGATGCTTAGAGATAAAAATGGAACAAGGTTATCAACAAGAGAGAAAAAAATAGGAAAGGAGAAATAAAACACTGTGCCATTGCTTTGGTTTGTAAAAATAACTCTCACATTTCTATTATAGATACAGATTAACAGAGTTGGAAGGGACCTTGTAGGTCATTTAGACCAAACACCCCCCCCCCCCCATTAGTCCAATCCCCTAGAGTCTCAACTTCACTTTTATAGTATGGTGACCAAAATGAGATGCAGTACTCTAGGTGTGGTATTACTAAGGTTTTATAGAATAGTATCAGTACCTCACTTGATCTTGATTGTATCCATCTGTTAATGCAATTTAGGATTGCATTAGCTTTTTTGGTGGCTGCTGCACACTGCTGGCTCGTATTTAGCTGGTTGTCAACTAAGACTCCAAGTTCTCTGTAACAGTTACTGCTATTAAGCCTGGTTTTACCCAGTCTATATGTGTCCTTTTGGTTCTTCTTGTTCAAGATTTTACTTTTCTCTACATTGAATTTCATTTTGTTAGATAGGGCCCAGCTTTCAAGTCTGTCAAGATCTGGATCTAGGGTGTTGGCTGTTCCTGCCATTGTATTTATTCTCACAAAGATATTTGGTGAAACTGACAGTAGTTTTTCTTCCCAAAATGAGAGTGGGAAATTTCAACAAACCATTTGCAAATAGGTTGCTGGCTTTCAATGCAACGTATTTAATTAATTTCAATTGTGTTTATTTCAATCTAAATAAAGTCCAATGGATATTTTTTTGCCTTGGTCCCACCTATTTCTTTGTAAAGAGCAGAAAGTCCCCTTTTCAAGTAGAAACAAAAGCAAGGGTACTTGTCCTATAGGACAATATTTATTGTATGTACATAAAAAGCAGATGATCACAAGTTTCTCATTTATTCTGTTAATGCAAGCACAATGATATGTATCAGGAATAATTTTTGAGGAAATGAGAGAAAGACTTTGCTGTTGATCTTCAGCAGGACAAAGAGAAAGACTATAGACAGGAAGCATCCAAATTTGATAAACACATAAGCAACAATTTCTTTCTTATTCCTGTAAAAGCTTTTAACTTTCCCACTGTAATCAAATTATTTCTCCTTGTCCAGTGACCTCACTTCACAGTAAATTAATGTTATTAAAGTTAATTACAAATAATTCTCAATTGTATTCTGAACAGGGGTGGGATTCAAATTTTTTTACTACCGGTTCTGTGGCCGTGGCTTGGTGAGCGTAATGTAGCTTGGTGGCCATGGCTTGACGGGCATGGCAGGGGAAGGATAGTGTAAAATCTCCATTCCCACTTCACTCCAGGGGAAGGTTACTGCAAAATCCCATGCCCACCCTACCTAGCAGGGCTAGTCAGAGTTGGTCTTTGCTGGTTCTCCAAACTACTCAAAATTTCCGCTACTAGTTTCCCAGAACTGGTCAGAACTGCTGAATACCATCTCTGATTCTGAAGCATGATGGAACTCAAGCTTTTATTAGCAATAATTGATAATAAGGCTGATTGTTTGTAATAGCTACAGAGAAAAATGCAGGCTCTGTAATTTTAGGCTATTTCTATAGTATTGTCTTATATCCTTCTCTAATTATTACCATACAAAATACAGGATGATGCTATAAAAACCTATACAATAGTTGGATGAAAGCAACCAAGTTCTTGTATACAGACATATACATTACATTATATATTATGTCTAATCTCTTTATAAATAATAATATAATAAGTGATGCAC
Source organism: Hydrophis major (assembly GCA_033807585.1). Lineage (NCBI taxonomy): Eukaryota > Metazoa > Chordata > Lepidosauria > Squamata > Elapidae > Hydrophis > Hydrophis major. The sequence goes on along the minus strand of CM066328.1, from coordinate 109,992,049 downwards.
TTGTATTTATTAAAAAATGATTTGTAAAGCAGCCTCATACATCTTAATTATTAATAAATAATCCAAATAATATATATAGATCATTGACAATATCTCATGGAAAAATATCTCATCTTGGATATGAACCACATTTTAATTCAGTTAAATGAGATGCAAACTCCCACTCATCAGTGAAGTATATTGGATAAATTGTTTTAACAATCCTAAAATGTAATTATCCTGAGAAAAGCCATGAAATCAGAATTGTAAAGGCTATTCACTATTTAATTGTAAATAAAATCCATGGTAATAGGTAGCTCAAATGTTAAGCTGTTCTGATGTGATGGCCATTACAAGAAGTAATGTGAGATAAGTGAATGTGAGATAGATAGCTATATAAATTAAATGAATGAATGAATGAATGAATGAATGAATGAATGAATGAAAAATTGTCCATTGTAGAAGAAAATTTTAAAATGATGTAATTTTTAAATAGTTGAATTGTTGCATAGTGTACATGCATGAGTGTTTACACATACACACATTTTCTTTCTGCTGCTTTTAAGATGATGTAAATATTTGTTATCTGAATCCTGAATCATGCTTGAGAAATCTAACTCCCTGATACAGTAAACATATTGAAGGCAAAGTTCCTTGATGTTAGCTAGTATAAGATGTTTGCAATCAATCATTGTGCATAATGTCATACTTTACTGAAGCTGAAAACCTATTTTCTCTGGATGGAACGAAAATCATTCCATCGCTCAAAACCTCTTATTAATTTCATTCATCCTTTCCCATATGCACTTATAAACAGCAGCGCTGACTTTTCACAATTAGTTTATTGGATAGTAAAGGTCTATTCATCTGAATTCTGAAAATGGGGATTGAGGATATGCAGGTTTGGTGAAACAATTTTCATCAAAAAATCTATGAATCATTCCTATGATTTTAGCTTATATTCTGAAGTTTCAAAGATTTTAATAGAAAACCTACAGAGGTGATATATACACTGTATTCTTCTTTTCACTCCTGTAGCAATACAATCTGCACATCCTTTTTCAGAGTGAATTTCTCAAGTCTGTTTCCCCCTCCCCATTTTACTGCCTTTCTTCAATAAACTTTTTTCCCCTTGCTGTTAATACACTAAGGTGTTATTCATGCCCCTGTGAGTATCACATGACATTCAAGGCTCCCCTTTGCAATTGCCATTCCTGATTGCAGGACTGCAATCTCAAGATTGTCATAGCTTTAAATGCCTCAGTTATCAAAAAGATATGCAAGGCTAAAGTTGGTGTTTAGGATCCTATCTCCAGCCTAAGCAGAAGTATTTATCAGCCATACAACATGCATGTGGTTAAAAAGATGGAAGATTCCCAGGCCAGGCCAATCTAGATAGGTAATTTCCATTACAGACTATACTTATCAGCTGTAAGATTATGGATGAGCTTCAAGTTGAGCACATGGAATTCAAGACAAGGAGGAAAAAAAATATAGGAATTGAAGTTTAGGGCAGGACAACTTTTGGCTGTCTCATCCCTATGATTGCTACTTGGTTGATTACATGGTTTTGGGGCCCATCCTGCTTGTCTTTCACTGTCCTACATGCAGTGGTGCGATTCAACCAGTATAACAACCGGTTCGGTGAGCGGGCACTTTGCACATGTGCCCAATGTTTAGAAAAGATGCATATTATCATGTTAAAATAGGGAAGGGTTGAAGGCTTTTTTCCATGGCTTAGTCTAGACCAAGGTTGTCAAAGTCACAGCATCACGGTGGCAATACATGACATATCATGACATTTTCCTCCTTCACTAAAATGGTGTGGGCATAGCCAGAGCATATCTTTAGCCCTATCAGGGTTTTCTCATTGCTATATAACCAATTTTCAAGTAGGCGTGGATGTTTTTAACTGGAGGAATCATAAATATCCTTAATGGATGCAGATGCCAAAGATAGCAAAGACATTCTGTTACTTTTGATTCAATTCTTTTTAGAATGGTCAAGAAGTTATTTAATAATATCATCCATGCAGTTTTCATCCAGTCTTACCGAGATTTTTGGTGTTGTTATTTTTTTTTGGCATTCCATATTATTTCCAAATCATAGAATCCTGAAATAAAATCCATTCTGCTCTATTTTATAGAAAAGGCATGAAATATGGTATTAAAATTTTATTTCAGTATTCTTTTTTTCTAATAATATATCCTTAATTTAATTTCTGACAATTGTGGGCCATTCCAGAACCTTGACTTCAGTGTTATCTTTACTCATTTAGTTCTGAATGCTTAGTATTTATAGTTTATACATTCAATAAATACCATGCATCCTCATCACATGTATTACAATTCATTAGTGCTACCCTAGTGAAGTGACAGGATGAGATACTATTACCAAATACTTGTTTTAATGCAATTGATTGTAACAAGGTTTTTACACAAAAATACATTTATGTCTGGCTTATCCTCTGTCTCTTTGGTTTTACAATCTCCACGATCACTGTCAATGTATTCCCATGGCTGTGGCTACAGCTCTTGCAATTTTAGCTCCTGAAGATGGTTGTACAGCTGTTCAGTCTTGTTAAACCTTGAGAGGTCTCTTGATCTACTGTCAATAAATCATACAGAGAAGAACCAACTTCCCCAATAGCCACACTTCACATTATGTCTTTCTGTTAGCAATCCTTATGTACGGCTTCAGTTGCCACTATGAAAATCGACCTCAGATCTCCTCTTTGTCATTGGTTTTCCCCACAGAAAAAGTCAGAGGTAAGCAAGACATCTTTTTTGAAATCTGAGCAGAGCAATGAATCCCTGTAACCAGGTGAATTTGCCAGCATAATCAAAGTTTACTATGTCTAGCTGATGCCTTCATTTGTATTCTTTGGGTCCAGAACTCTAAGCATCTCTGGATTAGGCAATTCATGCCTTATAAATATAACGGTAAAGCTCTAGGCAATAAATATTAATAGCTTTTAGCATCTTTTATTCAGGTTACTTAATAGAACCTTGCAAGATTACCTAATTAACAATGCATTAGAATTATGTAAACAAGAAGCAAATCACAAGCATAAGGGTAAACAGTACCTAGATACAGATATAAGAGTCAAGTGACAAACTTGCTCTGTGCCCATTAAATTTGCTGCTTTGGCTGAAAAAGTAGAGAAAGTAGAGAAGCAAAAGGAGTTGAATGTCTTTTGTGAGGAGGAACATGTGCCAGAAGCTGATTGATAAAATTCTTTTGATAGACCTTACTTCCTTCAGAACTCCATGGCCCATCATCACCTTGGCCATTCCAACAATTCAGATTGGATGTTCGTCATGTAGCTTGAACTTGAGATTAGCTTTTTCAGGTAATAGGGCTTCATAATTGGCAGATAAGGCACTGCATATCTCAATATTTGGAATTTAAAACAACAAATCTGTACAAACTCCTGCTTTTTCCAATTCAGCTCATTAGCCAAACATTTCCCAACTTCTTACAATGTAGCCTTTATCTTAAAGTTGCCAAGGTTTGATACCTTGAAACACTGTTTGATACCATTCAGCAATTCTATATCAAAGAATTTCTTTTCTCCTGTTTAGAAATAAGAGGAATCAATTTTCCCTTGCGGAGTGCGGAAAATTTTGTCATTTGTAACATGGGTAATGACAACCCAACATTGTACTTCACTAATTTCCTCCATTCATTGTGACAGCTGATGTTCCCAATGAAAAGCATCTTTGGGACAACTGATGTTCTCTTTGATTCTTCTGTTGATGGCATCAAATCACACTCACCTCAATATGCATATCCACTGACTACTATCCTGTCAAGGAATATAAACAGACACCACAAAGATTCTAGGAATTACATCTTATAGGCATAGGGTATAATATTAAAATTCTGAAGGTCTATCAGGGTTTCTTTCTGCTCCATCAAGGTTGCTTTGACTTTCTGCACCCATATCATTGACACTTTTGAGACAAAGAAGGAGTCATATGCTGAGATGGATGGCTAGAGAAATCAATCAACCAATCAATCAAATAAATAAATACTCCCCCCCCCTTTTTTTTTATCCCCAGGGGATATCTGAATTATGACTTTTTTACACCCAATACTAGGGGAAACATGTATGGAAGCTATGATACACTTCAGATTGGTAGGAATTCTGTACTTTTATTGATTTTCAGTTGTAGAAAAATAGTATGTTGCAAAGCAGGATCAGACTGAGGCAATTGCCCATCAATCATTTCCACAAGCATAGGTTCAATAACTGTTCAATATGTTCAATTACATAGGTTTAATAACTGTGTGGGCAATTTAAGCTGCTGCACTGTAATCTCATCAATAAAATTGGCTGTTGCACCAGAGTCTAAAAGAGGAGAGAGCTATATTTCTATGCCCAAGAGGGTACCACAAATAACAAGGGATAATTAAATGCACTTGTCTGTGGTCAGATGTCTGACCTCTTTTAAATTCTCTCAGGAAGCCCACATTGAGTATTTGGGAGCGGAGCCTGTGAAGTTTCCAAAGACAAGGCTTTGGAATTATTCGGTTGCTTGCATACTAGGCGTCCTGCAGTTCCACATGTATAGCAATTTGCAACTGACTCAGAGGTCTGTACTTCAGTGGAGCATGTTTTGGCTAAATATCCTGGGACTACATCGGAGAGACATAAACCAAGGTCTCTTCTTTTGTATTTCTCTGCTGGGGAAAGGAATTAGTTCACTGCTTCTATTTGCACGAGGTCTCCAGAATTAGAGTAGGAGGAGGTCATGGGGCAGGGAGGGGACGGCAAAGAAAAGCAAAAAAAATATTCCCTTTATTATTCCCTGTGCCTCAACTTCCTCAATGACCCTTCAATTAGCACATACAATGTTGGAACTATTCCTCCATATTCTCTGTTATTTCTTCTTTCATTCATCCATCTTTCAATTCATCAAAAAGTTTGTTCCCCAAGTTAGTCAATCAGAATCAGATCACTCTAGCCCATCTTGCTGGCACAGGATGAGCAGACCTAAGTCTCTGGTGGCATCTGATGCACGGAATTCTCTCCCTGGAGAAGGTCATCTGGCACCCACAACTAGTATCATTTTTGTGCCAAGGAAAAACCTTGCTATTGTCACAGACTTTGTAATTTTTAATTTTACTTGTATTATATTTTAATTGCAATTTTAGCTTCTGAATGGTCATCTTACAGCTGCCTAGTATGGATAGTATTATTACTTTGTATTTTATTGTTTTCCTTTTACTCAAATTTTATATTTCTTGTGGTCTGCTTGGAGAACTTTGGCTACTAATGTATTAAATCAATATCTACTATGTATTCCAGACTCTGATTATGTTGCTTCAGCTTGTGAATCTCCAATTTCCTAGCCAAATAATCAAAAGCAGCTTTAATCTTTGCATGAAGTTCTGGTAATTATCTGGTGATGGATCATTGCTTTTAATGAGGAGCGCAGCCCATTTGGCATCCCCTTCTTTCAACAGAGTAAAAACAAAGGCACTTACAGTATCTGTAAGAAATTCTTCTGGCCAACTTGCATAGGGTTGTGAAAGTCAGAAATTGATCCTGAGACCTCTGAAATCTGGCAGTCCTTCTGAGAATGAAGCAACACTCATTGGATTACAAGTTGTTGATTGCTCCTGGCTGAAGCAAGCCTTTTCTAATGGTATTGTGGAGATTCATTATTTGCATATACATTTACTTTTGATGCTGTAAGAGTACCTTGGCATTTCTTTTACAAGGAATGGAATGGCCTGAGGATTCATCACCATCTTCAAAATCTAATGGTTTGTCACCTTTTTGATGGGAGAGTAATGAAGCTTTCAGAATTGGTATTAGTCTGTCAAGGAGAGATCAAGTCAAGAAACAGACAAACCAAGAATTCCAGTACTCCTTTATTGCTATTGGGCAGAGTTTTCCAACCATGGCAATTTCCAGCTATATGGACATCTGTTCTCAGAATTGCATAGCCAGCATAGCCATTGCTGAGAATTTTGAGAATTAAAATCCACTCACTTTCAATTTTCCAAGGTTAGAAATACTACTATAGGTGTAATATAGGTAAAAAAATAAAATATTGGAGGTCTGCCAGAGTTTTTCATTTTCTACAAAACAAAATAATGAAAGTTTTTTTCCCCTCAGACTTTCCATTTTCTCTGAATTGATAAAAAAAAATCATGTATATATAGCATAATTACAAGATACAAAGGATATCTTTACACTTTTGAACTGCATACCCTGAACAGAATTCATCATCTGTTAAGCTAATAAACTAAGTGTGAAAATTTAGCAGGGGCAAAAAACAAACAAACATGACCACAGAGAGATTATTCTAAATAAGCAGAAATATACTTGAATTTGGCCTCAAATTCCTAGTAACTAAAATCTTTTAGGATGTAATTGACTTGCCATGAATTCCATGGGCAAAATTTTCCCATAGACATTCTAAAGAACATGGCCATAACTTTTGAAGATAAAAATATTTTAATACAATGGTATTTCTTTATTCCATATAATGCATGCATTTAATATGAAGAATATTGGACTACAGCTACAAAGAATATATTGATATATAGTATATTTAATTTAAGCATGGGCTGAATTTGATTAAAGACAATGCACTCCTCTAATCAAATATGGTAGAAAGGAAAATATAATTAGAAAGTGTACACTGTATATGGACTCATCTATTTTGTATCAAAATATGTGACCTTGCTTATAAGTAGAGATATATTATATGTTTTCCTATTTGCAAGTCAAAAACTTGGAGTTTCATATTTTTTTTAGTTTTAGTATCTATAGTATTTTTTCATACATAGCCATATCTCTTTTTTACATGCTCTAACACCAAAATACAAAGTATGTACAGATTATAAGATTATTATTATTAGTTGGTCATGCAGTCAGCCAGATGCTCAGACTGGATTTGCCATTTCCATATATTTATAATTGGTAAACATCTTTCTTTCCAATAGTTCTGTAGCTGTTGTCCCTGGTTGCTCAGCCAATACACTTGAGCCCATTTTCACCAGATATCCAGGAACTCCAACAACTAGTATGGTCTTTGTTGATCTGGGTGATGACAGAGCTGGTATATTTTTCTGCAATTTATGTCTCACCATATTTTATTATGGGAGAGACACTCTTTGTCTGACTCCTCTGATGAAACTTGTCCAGTATGATTGAACCTCTGGCTTAATTCACAGCTTCCTTAGAGTGCACAAGCCCCACAACCATATCAGTATAGTGCCTCACTGACAGTTTATTATTATTTTGATGTGTTCAAATCAGTTTGATTCATGGCAATTGTTTGGACAAAACCCTAGTTTTCTTGGCAAAATTTTCAGAAGTGGTTTTCAGTTGCCTCTTTCCTTGAGTTGAGAGAGAGTGACTGGCCCAAGGGCACCCAGCAAATTATGATCTTGAGGCCAGATGAAAACTCACCATTTCCTGATTTCTAGCTAGGTACTTTAACCACTACACCAAACTGGCTCTTGGTTTTAAAAAGTACGATATTTGTCCTCCAAACAATTTTTTGGCCACTTTTTTGTTTTGTTTTGTTTTGTTCATGTCACCTAGAAATTTATCCAACTTTTCTTAAAAATTACTTTGGGAACCTGATGTTCAACTTGGTGAATAGTGGATATCCTAAATCAGGTGTTTTGGAAATGTAAGACTGCAAAAAGTACTGGTAGCTTTAAGTCTAGAAAACAAATTAAAATCTTGTCAGTTTTAGCTTTCAGTCTGCTTTGCCTGAATGAGTCTTTCTCCCATTTTATCTTTCACTGCTGACTTAGACTCCTTCCATTCTCTGCACACACTTTACAGTCTGTGGTATCCCAAGTACCTTTTGCCCATGTAACAGCTGATTTCTTTGGCTGTACATTTAATATCAGAAAAGATATTAGTAGATGTTTCAGTAGATGTTTCCCAACACAGCACTTGGATTACAGCCTTGGCTCCAAATGATACCACAGCTAATTCTATTCAAGCAGTCCTATGTTTGTCATCATAGTAGGAATTATTCCTCCATAATTTATGACTGCCACTTGACAATGAACATACTTAGTACCTATATCTTTAGCCAAAGAAGCTACCGATTCTTTCATTCCCAGGGTTGATTGAAGCCATCAACACTAACTGCTCTTGTCTTTGAACTATGGCAGACTAAAAATCTCTGGTTCAGGCCCTAATGAGTCTATTTTCCAGGAAAGGGGGAAATTCGTCTTTTTGTTTTTCAAGGCTTTGCTTGTCATCCTTAATTTTTAACAATGCACAAATGAGACCAACAAATACTGCTGCTCTGGGATCCAAAAAGTAGTCTTGCAATTCCCTTCTCCATTATAACTTTTATTACTGTCCTTTCCCTCATCTCCATTGCATTTGTGTCCATAGTTCATCATGTGAGACTTACAACATGCTAATTCTGGAGCAACCTTGTAGTCCTTCAGGAGCAAAATGGTACAGAATCTTTCTCTGTATGTCATCTGATTTGTCACAGTATTTCTCAAATTCTCAATCTTAGGCCCTCATAAGATCAAAGCAATACTAGAGAGGGCTAAAGCTCTCCTCCTGGTATTAACTTGTACTACCTTTGTGTTTATCCTTTATTCTTCAGCTGGTAAACTTTGGCACAATTGACCAATAGCCTTTAGTCATATTTTCCTTCCTGTCTCTGAGTCTGTTTCAAATTATTCTACACTCAGTTTCATTAGGGTGACTGCCTATTTATAAGTCAATCTGATATCTTACAGACATCCTTGCTCTCTTGCCATATATTATAGCTGCTGATTATTACTGTCCTCCCTGTTTTTTTAGAGGGAGGTGGCTCCTATAACTTCTTGATGGCTCTCTCTTGAAGCATTAAAATAATTATACTCTCCAGGGCTACCAGAAATCAAGATATGTAATATATCAAAAGAAAAAAAAACCTAGCTGTAACTCTTCACTCTTCAAGAATTCCCAATAAAACATGCAACAGCTCCCTCCTCTGGCAGCTGAATTGCTCCAGAGTTCATTGAGCCACTAGGAACTACAATTTCTGTTAAGAAGGGTGCTTCTTACATGGGATTGAAAGCCCTCTACTCAATGTTATAATGAATAGCTCCCAAGAGCAAGAAATCACTGATTTGCTCATCTAAAGATGTTAGCAACGTTCAGAGCATTGCTAATATTCAAAGGCAACATCATGCAGGAAATGGTCCAGGTTAAAATGAACAATATATCAGTGGTCTAGTATCCAATCACTTTGGATAAAAGCCAGACTGCTTCTACATCTAACACTTAGAATTCTTCATGATTGTAATAGATGTCTTTACTGGGGCTGTTAGGCCTGTCTGGTCATTCATTATGAGTTTCCAGAAGTGGATAGTATAAAGGGCTATCCTGTAGCTTTCTATTAGGATCTTGGCATTAAAAATGCTGAAACTTAACATATCTCTCTCCCTCTCTCTGTCTCCCTCTCCCTTCCTCTCTCTCTTTCTCTCCCTCCCTCTCCCTTTCCCTCTCTCCCTCCCACCCTCTCTCTCTCCGCTCTCTCCCTCCTCTCCCTCTTCCTTCATATAGTCTTTAATTTTTACTTAAGTATGAGCATTTCTACATTTTTTTCAGATTCTTCTATATCCTTGGATAGCCTCATAACCAGATAGAAAGATAGGATAATCTTTGCAGAAAAGTCAACTTTTGTATAAACCCCATAATTTCCTTTGGTAAGCTGAATTTCATGCAAGACTGCCAATATCCAGATTCATGACTATGATCTGGTTTTGCTATTGGTTAGGCTGCCAAGATAGCATTAAAGAACATTTTACTTATACCAAGGTATCATCTGTGGTTGAACTTTAATCAGAGGTGGTATTCAGCAGGTTCTGGCCAGTTCTGGAGAACCGGTAGCAGAAATTTTGAGTAGTTCAGAGAACTAGCAAATAACACCTCTGATTGGAGATTTTACAGTATCCTTCCTCTGCCACACCCACCAAGCCACACCCAGAACCAGTAGTAAAAAAAAAACCAGTAGTAAAAAAAAAAGAATCCCACCACTGACTTTAATACACTGTGGTTGTGGACAATATTTGGAAAATGTGGGAAAGAATATTTCTAATGTGGCATTGGAATTTGTAATATTTTTATCCATATTTGTCATTTAAAAACAGCTGTGTTTAAAGATCTGGTCCTGCTTTTCTACTTAAACAAACCCAAACTTTGCACTGTTTTTATTATTGTCCATATGGCTATATTCCAGATATGGTTTGCATAGCTTTTCATGTAATTAATGCTAATAATGGAATAATGGAATAATAATAATGGAAGACAGATTTCCTTTTTAAATATTGTCTCCTTGTTTGTATCATTCCTTCTTTGCAGATTTGTCTAATTCTGAAATGACAGTTTTCCCTCTCTTCTTCTACCATCCAACAAGTAATTCAGTTCCCTTGTTGCTTCTTAATAAAAACTGTTCTATCCAGCATTCCCAGAGAGGAGAATTTGCAGTGTTCCTGCTGTTACTTCTTTAGCAACTGAATGGCTGAGAAACTACATTCCTGTTGTGAAGCAATTTTGAGATCTAGCAAGCCAATGAGTGCAACTGGAATTAACTGTTTCAGTGAATTGCCTAAACATTGGCTAGGTATCTTTCACAATATCTCAGGATTAAATAGAGTACAATGTGTTAAAACAGCAGGAGGAATAACTAAGAGTTTACTCAATCTTGTGCTTTCCAGAAGTACTGTATTAGAACTGCAGCTGACACAATTTCTAATCAGTATAATTTGTCACACAATCAGATTTCCAAGGCCAACAGAGTTTGGGGCTTATGCCTGTCTCAAAACTCATACAGTACAGGTGGCAGTTGATGACCAATGGGGCTAGTTGAGCTGGTGGAACAGAGAAGGCAGTGTGACAAATGATCAGCAAAGCTAAGTAGAAGGTAGAAGGACAGAAATGCTTTTGTCATTATATCCATCCTTCTTCTCTTGCAAAGTACCAAAGAGAATTAATCTATATTTATTAATAAATATAAAAATAGTGTTTTCATTTGCTCAGGAAGACTGCATGCTTAGGAGACAGGTACACAACTTTTATTGTCCCTTAAAGCCACCATAATCTTCTAATTGCCTTACTTTTTTTTTGAAAGGATGCTTATTTTATTATTTATTTATTTATTAGTCAGATTTTTATAGCTGTCCATCTCACAAAAAGAGGTTCTGGGTGGTTTACAACATTCCTTCAGTCTGACATTCAATTCAATTGCTCGGTGATTAAAATCTGGCATTTTTCTATTCACCTGTCTTTCAACAAGATAGCATGGCTGAGATACAGAATCTGCTTATGGCGTTCCACAAAAAAGTCATATAATCAATTTGAGAAGTGAAAATGTCTATTCTATTTTGCTGTTGACAATGCAGTGGGGATTAGACCTCTCAGCATTCTTTGCTTCAAAGTTGTCTCCAGTTTTTTTCTTAGAAGCATGGACAGGGGTGGGATTCTACTGGTTCAAGTGATGAATCGGTAGTTCCAGTGACCACCTGCCCCTGCCCTTTTCTTGTGCTTAATTTCCTTTTTTTGAGCACAGCTGATTCATGCAGCAGAGTGGTTTGCGGCACATTAGCTGTTTTACTCACCGGGGCTGCAGCAGAAGGGAAGTATTATAGCTAAAAATTGTCTTTTCTAAATGCTGTGCACGCACACGAAGCATGCATTTGGTGCACATGCAGTCATGAACCAGTTGTTCCACTGGTTGAATCACACCACTGACATGTACCCTTGAAAATGATGGACACTTATTTGCCAGAAAAGATAGGAAGTTATGTTGTCCATCTCTCTTTTGGATGCAATAGATAGGCTTCCATATTTCTTGATTATGACTTATGGTGGGCACCTTTTATTATCTGCAGGATGATTAATTGAAAACTTCCCTGTATCATAGTTGATGGGTCAACTTATTCTTCAGCAGTGATGATATCATAGTTTGTTTGTTTTTATTGAAACGAGATCTAACCTCCTCTGTTTTACCAGCTGGGATTATGGAGGTAGTTCAGAAAACAAATTTCCAATGGACTCTTTGACTAAATTGATGATACTCAAAATTCTGTCTACTGGACTTCACTATGTAATATATCCACATGGATATACTCTGTGAGACAGAGACAAGTATTATAGGGGCAATATATCTTCCTGCATTTGAAGAGATCCCTTGTCTGTAATCTGCAATTGTTGGACCCATTGCTCCTGGGGTTGTCATTCCATTATCTGATCCTTCCTTTCAGTGTCAGCAACTGCCATTCTATTCTACTCCATTCCCAAGAAGCCTTCATGCCACCTTAGTGGCAGCTAGAATTTGCTTTTCTGCTTTATGGAGTCTGAGCATTCATATCTGCTGGTGTGGATATATCTTTTCTTCCTATGGCATCTCAAGAAAAGTCTGGGTTACTCCTCTCCTGAGCACATACAGTTCTCAAAACTCAGACTTCTTTCATTTATAGTGCAATTTTACTTCTATTGCCCTACCATGTGAATGAAATCCCCCTAAATCTCCTGCTCTTTGCCATGAGCTAGCTGCAAGACTTTTCAGTGGGCTTTCTTTCACTTCTTTGTAGTATAGCTTCTATGCTGCTTTTTTTGTGTTTATTTTTCTCAGAGTTAGTTAGACTGGAATAAAGGCACCTGAGTTACCAAAGATACCTCTTCTGGGCTGCAAAAACTGCCACTAGTAAATGGCAGCAAGTAGTTAGTGTTCTGTCCTGGAGAGTGGGCACAATAATGGAGACGAAACATCGAATAGTGACTTCAACTCTTTATTAGTGACTTCAGGAAACAGAGCCATGAGTCTGGCAGCAGCAGCTTCTTTTATAGAGCTGGCTGCTGTCAAAGCATCCAATGGTTTAAGTTTGCCATGCTTGGAGCATCCAATCGTGGCAACCCGCTAACTAGCCAATTGGATCAGCCCGGAATGACCAATCACAACCCACTGTTCACGGACCAATCAAATATGCAGGATTACGAGCCTGCTGTGAAAAAGGCCAGTCAGGTTTGCAGACTTACGAGCCTGCTAGTTCGGAACACCCCTCCCCTCCAGGTTTCGTCTCAGGGGTGAGGTGATGTATTCGCACAGGTAGGCAGGTTTTTGCACCTGTCTACCTGATTTGCGTTGTTCAACTAGTCTTTGGCCGGATTCTGGTTCTGGTGGACTGTAAAGGTGACCTGGCTTCTCTGCTGGGTATCCTATGAGGTGACTCGGGGATACCTTCAATGTTTCATTCATTCCTGTCATCTGGATACTCTGGACTTGCTGACCCCGCTCGGCTGCTGTTGCCTGGAGAGATGACCATCTGCCACAGCTCCTCTTCAGCTGGTGAATATGCTGGGCTTGATTGTGCGGACTGTGGGTCTGCGTGTCTTGGACCAGATGCTAGTTCATTTTCAAAATCCTCGGTTTCCCTTCCCCCTCTGGTTCCGAGTTCAAAGTTCGTGGAGGGGGTATTTGTCAGCCTAGAGCGCAGCCGGTCGATGTGGTGTTTCACAATCTTCCATCTGTGGTCTCTAAACGGTAGGAACGGGGGCCCATAATTATTTTGGCAGGGACCCACAATGGGTCACCTGTAAAGTTCTTTGCGAATACAAGGTCTCCTACCTTAAATGTGCGATGTTTGCTGCTGGAACCCAGGGGCTTTTCTGGAGTGTAGGCAGGGTGTAGGTGGTCTAGATGTGATCTAAGTTTCCTGCCCATCAGGAGTTCGGCTGGGCTTTTGTTTGTGGTGCTGTTCGGTGTAATATGTTGGAGGAGGAGCATCCTGGTGACTCTGTCATGGATGTCTCCTTGGTCCATTTTGTGTAAGGTTGTTTTAGTGAACTGAACCAGTTGTTCAGCCCTGCCATTGGCCGCCAGGTGAGCAGGTGATGTCAAGGCGTGGCATATTCCCCGGTCCGCTAGGTATTGTTAAAACGCCAAGGTGGTAAATTGCGGGCCATTGTCGGAAACCAGGACATCTGGGAATCTGTGCGTTGCAAACAGTCTGTTCAATTTTTTGATGACCACCTCTGTGGTGGTGATCTTCATCTCATTCACCTCAAGCCAGTTCGAGTAGGCGTCTACTGTTATTAGAAAAGTATGTCCTTTTGTAGGTCCCGCAAAATTGATATGGATACGGGACCATGGACCCCTGGGTGTTTGCCATTCTGTTGGTGGTGCTTTGGGTGGAGCTGAATGTGTTTCTTGGCATTTGCTACAGGTGGCAACCCAGGCTTCGATTTGTCTGTCCATACCTGGCCACCAGGCGTAGCTTCTTGCCAATGCTTTCATTCGAACGATGCCCAGGTGTCCATCATGCAGCACTTTCAGGACTTTTCTTTGTAGTTTTTCTGGAATGGCTACTCGGTCTCCCCACAACACGCACCCTTTTTGGGAGAAAAGTTCTGTTTGTCTGTTTTTGAAGGGTTTGAACCTGTCATTGGGTTCAATTTCTGGCCATCCCCTCTCCACCCAGCTGAGGACTCGTGCTAAACAAGGGTCTTTTTTTGTTTCTAATGCGATATCCTGTGCAGTCAGTGGAGGTGAGGGAAGCATCTCAATTTGTAGCGTGGATAGTGTAGGAGCTGGGTCATCTAGGAACTCGGGTAATGGTGAATGGCTCAAGGCGCCAGCATGGAGAATGTCTTTCCCTGGTCAATGTCTTAACTGGTAGTCATTGGCGGCTAAGAATTTCGACCATCGTGTCATTCTTGGTGATAGGATGTGGGGAGTTGGTTTATCCCCTGCTAAAATGCCAAGCAATGGCTTGTGGTCTGTGATTATGGAAAAGGATCTTCCATACACGTATTCATAGAACCTTTTAATTGCGGATACAATAGCAAGGGCTTCTTTATCAAATTGATTATAGTTTCTTTCAGTTTTAGACAAAGTTCTGGAAAAGAATGCAATAGGAGCCTCTGTACCGTTTGGCAGGACGTGGCTCAGGATGGCTCCTACTCCAAACGGTGAGGCGTCACAAGTCACAGTCAAGGGTAGTGTCTCGTTATATTGAATTTACACTGCATCTGATGTTAAGAGGTCTTTGACTTGCTGGAAAGCCTGCTCCTCTCGACGTCTCCAAAACCAGGAAGCCTTTTTGTCGAGGAGCCTATGCAGGGGTTCAGCAACAGTCGCCTTCTGGGGTAGGAAGATGTTATAAAAGTTAATGAGGCCCAGGAAGGCTTGGAGATCTGTCTTGTTCCTAGGTCTTGGAGTGTTTTTAATAGCAGCCAATTTCTTTTCGGTAGGGTAAATTCCTTGTTTGTCAAGAAGGTAACCAAGAAATTCAACCATTTCAGTGTATAATTAGCACTTTTCCTTCTTGACTTTGAGTCCTGCGTCCTGGAATTTTTGTAGGACAGTTCTGAGGTGTTTTTCTGGCTGACTTCTTGTAGGGGCGGCTATCAATACATCATCGAAGTAGAGTACAACTTTTATGTCCTGAAGTAACCTTTCCATCAAGCTTTGGAAGATGCCAGGTGCTATGCTTACTCCAAACTGGAGCCTATTACATTTGAACGCACCCCTGTGCGTGACTATAGTTTGGGCTTCTGCGGTCTTTGCGTCTACTGGCAGCTGCTGATACGCTTGGGCCAGGTCAAGCTTCGTGAATACTTTTCCGCCCCCAAGTGAGTGAAGAAGGTGTTGGACCACGGTACTGAATAGGTGCTCTGTTGGAGCGCGTGATTCAGGGTGGCCTTGTAATCCCCACAGATTCTCAAGGATCTGTCAGGTTTTATGGGGGTCTCCCATCGGGCATGGTCGGTGGGTTCTAACATGCCTTGTGCTATTAATTTGTCCAATTGCTCATCAATTTTTGGTTTGAGGGCAAAGGGAACTCGGCGTGGCTTTAGGCGAATGGGTGCGATATCAGGGCAGAGATTAAATGAAATGGGGGACCCCTTGTACTTGCCTAATTGCTCAGTGAAGACTTCTTGAAAGTCCTGGATGATGGCCGCCTCCTAGTCTTCTCTCACAGTCTGATTGATGCCTGCTAGTTCGATTCCTAACGGCAGGGTAGGGGAGCAAATCTAGATCTCCTGATCTTTAGCCATGAAGCCACTCTGCTTCCCATCATTTGATGATGTCAAAAGAAGAGGAAAAGCATCATTATTCACTTTCTATGTATCGTATATCATGCTATACAGCAACCAAGTTTCTTCTTTGCATAAACTTTACAAGTCCTGCATATCATTTTTATTCATTAGAGAATTGTCCAAGTATCTTGATCATTCTGGTTGTTGCTTGATCCCTTTTCTCAGTTTCTTAGTCCTGAAAGATTATTTTTCATTTGCAATGGCCAAACCCATATATCAAATTCAAAGTGTGTTTACATTCTATATGTTTATACATGCACTGCAATTTTGAAGCTTTACTTTCAATTCTTTTCTTGATGATTCTTAACATCAAACACATCCTTTTTTTAGTAGACTCATAGCAGGCAGCATTCTTATATCATACTTAATAATGTTATTTGTTTGGTTTCAGCATAATGTGTTATGATTTGTACACCATAATAGATGGCTTATTGTGCTATATGAAATCAGACAATGATAGTTTACTAACTGAACTTTATTTAAATGAAATGTGACATAGTATAATGTATAAAGACAACCTGACTTAAATTTTAAATGAGTTATCCATCACAGAATGAAAGTCATGTTGTGGGTCAGCACATTTCTGCCAACATAATCTCTTTCTCTCTCTCTCTCTCTGCGTGTGTGTCTGTCTGTCTGTTTGTCTCCCCCCCCCTCTCCCTCTCCCCTCCTTTCTCTCCATCTTTCTACTATCTCTCTATATCTACAGCTTGTCAACAGCTATATATCCTTTATTACCAAATAGTTATACTATTCTGTAGAACTCCAGTAGATATAGATGGAATAAAATGCTCAAGGAAACCATTTAGATGTCTTGTTTGTAAGTTAGAAACAAGATATAAACTTAGTCTGGAAGAGTTCATGTGCTTATTGAACACACTGTCCTATGCTGGAAAAGTTGCACTAGAAAGGAGAAAGTTGTTTTGCTACTCTTTGTTTTGTTTTATTAGATGCTGGCAGCCTAGCACACAAAGTTTGCAGTTCAAAAAAGTCCCGAGGCTATTTATCTCTGAAGGATATTGAATGCTAAGTAAAATAGATCAAACTCACCATTTTTTTTATATTGAGGTTGCTTTGTAGAAAATATTCCTATAAGTCTCTCCTAGTCAAATTATGCTCTTTGAGGGAGTTTGTCAATAAAGTATATATGCATTGCTTTCTGAAATGAATAAATATTTCTCCAAAGGATAATTTTTAGGAGCTGAACTATTTGAATAGAAGGCTTATTTTTATTTTTATTTTTTAAAAAAGGCTGTATTCAAATAAAAAAGCAATTACTGGGAAAGACAGCAGGCCAGTTAGGCTAGAAGAGAAGGTCAGAGGTGAATAAGGAAAAGCTTAGGGGGAGAGAGAGATTCAGAGATGAAGCAAAAAAATGAAAAGGAGCTATGAGTCCCTTAAAAAAATTCCTTTTTTATTACATCTTCCTTCCTTCCTTCCTTCCTTCCTTCCTTCCTTCCTTCCTTCCTTCCTTCCTTCCTTCCTTCCCTTCTCACTTCTTGACAGAAGTGGTCTCAAAGAGCTGCTTGGGAAGAAATATTTAGCGGCATATTCCCCTGACTTTTAATTGAATGTGGGCATTCAGTAAGTCTATAATTACTTCAGAAATGAGTGTATGTTGCAAGATAGAACATTCATATCCCTACTGCTGCTCACTATAAAAATGTACTGATTAATCCAAAGGTCTCCTAGATTCCTCTGTTATCTTCAAGTAGGAGAGAAGGTACGGAGAAAGAGAAGATGTTGCTACAATTAGTTATCAACTAATGAGGGACAAATCTGGCTCTTGCTCTTTTAGGTAGCAAAATATGGCTCAACCTTGATTTAAGAAGAAAACAATTGTTTAAAAATGTGATTGAAAACAGTAAGACTTTAATCCTGTGCAGATTTACTTGAGTGTCTCATCATGGGACATGTCTACATACATATGGAACAGCTTTCATTGTAAACAACCTTATAATATATCTTTGTCTGTCTGTCTATCCATCTCTTTATCCATTATAACAAGATAGAAGATTTTTAGAAATATTAAGAAGAAAGAATCTTACCTTGTTATCTATCTTAGTTTATTTTTTTGAAAAAAATCTTTGTAAGGAGACAAAGATAATCTGTTCCTCACATTTTTTTCAGACATTAATGGAGTTAATTCTCCAGAGACCATCAAGGTTCCAATAAAAAATGTTCTTGCCATTCCTATTTCTCCTGATATATTAATGGAACAGGAAATAGAAATTACATTTCTGGATCACTCTGCAGCTATTTATTGGAGTGCCATAACGCAAATGCTACATGGCACAAAGCCATACAAAATAAAATGAATCTATGGCAATTTGTGGAGTTCACGTTTTTGTCCTTTTTATTTATTAATGAAGAGGGGAAAACATTTTTCTATCAAACTATAGACACAAACAATTAGGTGTCAGTCAATGATTTGTGTTGTTTACATTTATAGTAGCACAGAGAATCCACTCCAAAGTCTATTGTGTAATTTTCAGGGACTTGACTCTTAAGTAACATTCTGGACATAACTTCAGCCTTTCAGTGATGGCACCTTTCCAGCCTTGATTCCCTTTTGGACTATTTTTAAATAGGTCTTAGGTATTTTTCCAGGACTACTTTCAACTTGATAGCATAATAATTTGTATAAATTATTATTATGGTTTTTTTCTTACAATTTGCTCTAAAGCATTTTTATAGATAGTAATAATTTTCTTTAAAATCCTGAAACTATTTTTTAAGATTATCTAACTGGTGATAATGGCCCTAGATCTGGAAAAATCTGAATGGCATATACAAAAAGAGGAGAAGACCAATGAATATGAGGGATACCCAGAAGATAGACAGACAACACCAAAGACATACTACAATATCAATTAACAATTGAAAATCAGAAAATCAAGAACCAGAACTTTGAATCTCCCTTGATACACAAAGTGGAGGAGGAGGAGGAGGAGGAGGAGGAGGAGGAGGAGGAGGAGGAGGAGGAGGAGGAGGAGGAGGAGAAGAAGAAGAAGAAGAAGAAGAAGAAGAAGAAGAAGAAGAAGAAGAAGAAGAAGAAGAAGAAGAAGAAGAAGAAGAAGAAGAAGAAGAAGAAGAAGAAACAACTGTATACATTAACAGATACTTAAATCTGCCACCTCACTTTTTTTAGTTAGTTCATCCCAGGCTTTGCCTTTTTGACATGAAAAGTTGAAAGTCATGAATATTCAACTCTGAGGAGAGCTTAGCAATATTTCTGAGTGACAAGAAATGACCTACCATTTACCGTATTTTTGAGGCCCAAGCTATTGATTGTACTTAAAGTGCCACTGGGTCAGCCTTTATCAGAGAAGCAGTCTTTTAATAGTAATTGTCTTAATTTTCTGTTCTGTTCTAACTTTTGGCTTAGCGGTCCAATAACAAAAAAAAAATGCCATTATTGTAAGATCCATATCATTAGTTTTTCTTTGTGAGACAATACATCATGAGGTTAAGACTATGATAAATTTATAGGCAAGTGAAAAATAAAAATAAAATATCACCATGCTACCTTGTTATTAAGTCTAACAATGATTCTCTAAAGATCAGCAAGTTACTGAAAAATATGAATGTTTCATCTTGGTCATTTTATTAATTATAGAAAGTGCTTTCTAGCTTTTAAAATGAAAGTGCATGGATTTTTAAACTGATATTCTTCTTTGGCCTTTTCTAGTGTCCTGGATACTCTAGCACTGTGTTTACTCCAAAATAAAAATAGCATATGTGAAGAAAATAACAAAATAATAAAAACCATTATTTTAAAGAATTTACGTTCCTACCTAGTTGTTTAACGATAGATAGATAGATAGATAGATAGATAGATAGATAGATGGATGGATGGATGGATGGATGGATGGATGGATGGATAGATAGATAGATAGATAGATAGATAGATAGATAGATAGATAGATAGATAGATAGATAGATAAACAGATGAGAGAGAGGGGAGATTGTTATGATTTGACACAGCCAAGAATTGCATGATATTTTTTAAAAGTTTGTCATAGCATAAAATAGAGCCATATCTAACTTGGCATAAACTTAACTGTGCATTAATTTCAAAGTTCAACTCAATATGATGTTCAATTTATTATCTCACTCCTTATGAATGTTGTCCAAAGAGGGTATTTAAGAATTAATTTTCATCGCTGCTTTGAAGATTTGCTTTGTTTCGTTTCATCACTGAGAGGACCATAATGCAACAGAATTAAACTGCCCTTTCTCAGCAAAAGCAGTTCCTGATTTTTTTTTAATTTGCATTACAAACTATGATAAATTTTGGGTCGTATTTTGTGGACATTTAGTACCTTTTCCATTTGAAAGATGTACTGAATTCTGTTCAAACCTACATCATTATCCAGGAAGAACTAACTCCTAAATTAGGGGCTACAACCTTTCCTGCGCTAAACGTCACATGTAGCCTTTGAGAAGTATGCTGTAATGAATAATAATACCAATAATACTAATACTACTACTAATAATAATGGGTAAAGCAAAGAGGGAACTTAAATATAACAGGATTACATTCACATTTGTGTAAAATAAAAACTAAAGAAAAAGAACATAATTCCGTCCACGTTTTTTGCTTCATAATGTTGAAAGAGTCATATTGGTGGCAATGTTTAGTGGTCTGAAAGCTGCAGCCAAGACTCCTAGGGCCTTTAGTTGTGCGTTGTAAGCTTTTAAATTGATTGGAGGGAAAAATCATATATATTTACTTTGCAATTTTTTGAGGTGGCAATTAGTTTTAGAGTACTGGCCCTTTGCCTTTTCTTTACTGAATATCAACAACATGACATTTCCTAGTTGATTGAATGTGGAAGGCATATTTATGTGAATGTCTTGTGAGGTAATCCAGACAAGAAGCACATTAGCCATCCTTCTTGAAAGTGGGCATGGGAGAGAGAGACTAATGGAAGAGGCAGAGCAGGAAGGTGCATCAAACCAGAGGCCTTGAGGAGAAGTGCACTGTTCGGGGATAGAAATGAGATGCGGGTGGGTGCTGCTCATGTGTTTCTTCTTCTTTCACTGTGTTGGGTCTGGAGATGCTCGTTGCCTTGAGTCACTCTCGTTGCTTTATCCAGTGACAGTGATGGCATCTTAGGAATCTATGGTTTAATTACAACATTCAGCATGTAATGGAATCCTCTTTTTTTGACCACATTTCTTGGGGGAAGCAAGGGCATCTGGGTAGATGAGCAAGCTCTGAGCATGGTGCTGCAATGGACAAATGTATAATGCAGTGGCTAGAAGAAGGGAAGGAGAAGGCCATGTTCCCTCTTTCTTCTCCCTGCTCTTCCTCATTCCCTTGTGCCGACCGCTCCATTTGCCATTTCTCCATTGCAGTAAAGCGCCCAGGATCCACTTTGATAGCAGGGGGGATAATTTAACAACCGGTTTGCCCAGGGTCAGTTTGGCCATCGTGAGAGACTTGTCCCACATGTGCAGGGGAGCTGGAAGATGGGGATAGTCACGCCCTGACCCTGGGCAAATTGGATGTTAAATTATTTGAATCCCACCACTGATGTTCACCCTCTTGAATTATTTATAAATATAATAAGGTGGCATAGAAACAAACAAGAACTTTCTATTCTGAACTTTCTTTCTCTTGTCTCCAAGATTAGACAAAAAGAGCAGTCTAGCTTGAGAGGAACCTATCAATCATTCAGTCCAAGAAATCCCCTTCTGTAAAAGGCATTTGCAGTGCATCAAAAGTTTTTACTTTTGGGCTGAAAAAAATATTCTCAAGCAATGCATCAGAGGCTGAACTTGTGAAAGATTTTGACTATTAAAACCCTCCATTCAGTTTCAGGTATTTTAAAATGATCCCAGATTGGCTTGATTAATGTTTCTGTCTGTTATTTTTTCATTTCTTCCAGATTTACTTTATCTGACTTCCATTTGTTCTTTATACTGGGTCTAGACACTGACCATGTCTGTTAAGTCCTGAGCATGGGCGCAAGGAACGGAGACAAGACATCGAACTGTGACTTCAACTCTTTTTTCATGACTTCTGAACAGAGCAAATACTTGGGCAGCAGCAGCTCTTTTATAGAGCTGGCTGCTGTCAAAACAACCAATGATTTGAGTTTACCACTCTAACAAGCATCCAATCAGAGAGACCCACTAACAGCCAATCGGGCTGGCCAGAAACGACCAATCATGATTCGCTATTCGCGGGCCAATGAGAAGTGCAGGATTACGAGCCTGCTGTAAAAGTAAAGCTATTAGGGTTGTTACTGATGTGTTGGCTTAGTTCATAACACCCCTCCCCCCAGGTTCCATCTGAGGGGTGGGGTGATGTATTCTCGTAAGTAGGCAGGTCGCTTCACCTGTCTGCTTGATCTGCGCAGTTCCACCAGTTTCTGTCCTGGCTCTGGTTCCGGTGGGCTGCTTGTTGAGCTGGATGGCGAAATGTCCCGCTGTTTTGTCGAATGGCTCTGAGCTGTTCTCCCTGCTCTCGCCAATGCTGTCCTCCGGGTTCCCTGGATCTGTTTCCATCGCGGTGCTGTCACGCGGCGAAGCCACTCTCCGGCTCAGTTCTCCTTCTGGCGGTGAGTATCCTATGGTTGGTTGTGTAGACTGCTGGGTTTCAATTGTTAAATCTTGTGTTATTTCTTTTTTGGCCCCCTCAATGTCCCTTCCACCCCCCAGTTGGATATTCAGGGGATGAGATGGGAGTAGGTGCTAGTCTGGATCGAAGCTGGTCTATGCGGCGCTTCCACATTTTACCATCTTCAGTTTGTAAACAATAGGATCGGGGTCTCGTAAGTTGCATTATGGTAGCGGGGACCAACAATGGGTCGCCCGAGAAGTTTTTCGCAAAAACGGGGTCACCTTCCTGGAATGATCGACACATGCTGCTGGATCCCAGGGGTTGTTCAGGCGTATAAGCAGGGTGGAGGTGATCGAGATGTGAGCGAAGTTTCCGGCCCATCAAGAGTTCAGCTGGGGTTCTGTTTGTGGTGCTGCTTGGAGTAATATATTGGAGGAGAAGCATCCGGGTTATTTTGTTGTCAATGTCACCATGGTCCATTTTGTGTAAAGTCTTCTTTACAAATTGAACCATTCGCTCAGCCCTACCATTGGCCGCAAGGTGAGCTGGCGATGTTAGCGCATGGCGGATGCCCCGGTCTGCTAGGTACTGTTCAAATGCCAGGACAGTGAATTGGGGGCCATTATCGGAGACCAGGACATCCAGCAATCTGTGGGTAGCGAATAGCTTATTCAGTTTTTTAATGACTGCCTCCGTGGTGGTGCTTTTCATCTTGTGGACCTCGAGCCAGTTAGAATAGGCATCCACTGTTAGGAGGAAAGTGTGTCCTCTTGTGGGTCCCGCAAAATTGATGTGGATACGGGACCAGGGACCTCGAGGCATTTCCCACTGAGTTGGGGGTGTTTTTGGAAGAGCAGAGCAAGTCTCCTGGCATTTGCTGCATGTCACTTCCCAGGTCTCTATCTGCTTGTCTAACCCAGGCCACCATGCATAACTCTTGGCTAATGCCTTCATCCGCACGATGCCTAGATGTCCATCGTGCAACATTTTTAAAACTTTATGTTGCAATTTCTCCGGGATTACAACTCTGTCTCCCCCACAAGATGCAGCCCTTTTGGGAGAATAGTTCTGTCTGTCAATTTCTGAATGGCTTGAATGTGTCGTTGGGTGCGCTGTCCGGCCAACCCCGTTCCACCTAGCTGAGGACTTGTGCCAAAGAAGGGTCCTTTTTCGTTTCTGAGGCGATGTCTCGAGCAGTCAGTGGCAGCAATTTAAGAGTTTCAATTTGCAATATGGCTAGGGTTGGAGCTGGGTCATCTATGACGTCTGGTGGTGGAGAGTGGCTCAAAGCGTCAGCGTGGGGAATGGCTTTCCCTGGGCGGTGTTGCAATTGGTAATCGTAGGCAGCTAAAAATTCCGACCAACATGTCATTCTTGGTGATAAGATGTGGGGAGTTGGTTTGTTTCCTGCCAAAATACCAAGTAGCAGCTTGTGGTCTTTAATTATGGCAAAGGGTCTCCCATACACATATTCATGGAAACGTTTAATTGCGGATATAATGACGAGACCCTCTTTATCAAGTTGGCTATGGTTCCTTTCAGTTTTAGACAAAATTCTCGAAAAGAATGCAATTGGTGTCTCATTACCATTTGGCAGGACATGGCTTAAAATGGCTCCCACTCTGAATGGTGAGGCATCACAGGTAACCGTTAAGGGTAGAGTCTCATTGTATTGTGTCAATACAGAATCGGAAGTTAAGAGATCTTTTACTTGTTGAAATGCGCGTTCTTCATGCCGTCCCCAGACCCAGGAAGTCTATGTAGGGGCTTGGCTATGGTCACCTTCTCGGGCAAGAAGATGTTATAAAAGTTAATGAGTCCCAGGAAGGCTTGGAGGTCTGTCTTATTCTTCGGTCTCGGGGCATTTTTGATTGCAGTTAGTTTTTTTTCGGTGGGGTGGATTCCCTGTCTGTCGAGAAGGTATCCCAGGAACTCCACTCTCTCCATACAAAGTTGACACTTGTCTCTTTTTACTTTCAGGCCAGCGTCTTTAAATTTTTGAAGAACCTTTCTGAGTCATTGTACTAATAACACTTTAGTAGGGGCAGCTATTAAGACGTCATCAAAATAAGGCACGATGCCTTTTATGCCTTGTAATAGACTCTCCATCAAACTTTGGAAAATGCCCGGCACCACACTTACTCCAAATTGCACTTGAAGGCACCTCTATGTGTAACTATTGTCTGGGCTTCTGCAGTCGTCGCGTCTACGGGTAGCTGTTGGTACACCTGAGCTAAGTCCAATTTCGCAAATATTTTTCCGCCACCCAGGGAGTGAAGAAGGTGTTGGATCACCGGTACTGGGTAAGTGCTCTGTTGAAGGGCATGATTTAGGGTGGCCCGGTAATCCCAACAAATTCTTAACGAGCCATCTGGCTTCATGGGCATTATTATTGGAGTTTCCCAACGGGCATGGTCAATAGGCTCCAACACACCCTGGGCTTTTAATTTATCTAGCTGCTCATCGATCTTTGGCTTGAGGGCAAAAGGCACCCAACGAGGCTTAAGACAAATGGGACCTACATCGGGGCTGAGATTAAATGATATAGGGGTCCCCTTGTACTTGCCTAATGTTCCTGTGAACACGTCCTGGAATTCCTGGATGAGGGCCTCTTCCCAGTCATCGCTTCCTGTTTGGTGTATGCCAGCTAGTTCAATTCCGAGTGGGGCAAACCACTGCAACCCTAACAAACTGGGCCGGTCACGATCGACGACAGTCAGGGGAAGCGTCGCAGTGCGGTCCTTGAAGGATACTTGGACGTGGCTGGAACCGACAACCGGAATTCTCTTTCCCTGGTAGTCTTTTAGGATGATTCTTTGAGTGCTGAGGTCCTGGTGACAGATGTCATGGATCAGCTGTTTAAGGGTTTTTCAGGAGACCATCGATAGTGATGACCCTGAATCGACTTCCATCACGCATGGTCGATTCTCAATAGTCACTTTTACTTGGATCTTCCTTGCATCTAGCGATGAAGTGTGGCCGATAATAATAGTTTGGTGCGCCTCTTCTCGTCTCATTGAAGAGGCAGGTGCTCGATTTCTGTAGTAGTAGTGGTTGTTCCATTGGGGGTTCAGGCGGTCCCAATTTCCAAGTGGTTTGCCTGTCTCCTGACGGAGGTTGTTCTCCCTTCGGCTTGGACTGGACTCTCGCTTGCTTCTGCAGACCTTCACGATGTGGCCTCTTTTCCCACAGGAACGGCAGAGTGCGTCGAGGAATTTGCAGTCCGATCGCGGGTGGTTTGCCCCACAACCAGCACATTGGCGCGGAAGTCTCTGGTTCCTTTGCTCTCATTCCGAGTGGAGCCAGTTGACCTCCTCTTCCTCACTGTCTGAGGATAACTTGAGGTCTTCGTGATGGGCGGTAATAGCGTGCCTTTCAGAGGAGAGCAGACTATCATTAGCGAGTTGGCAGTGCGGTGCGTTTGCTCGGCGCATTCGAGCAGCTGACTTCCTGGTTGCTTCTACGGCAGTAGTGTCGGCAATGACATTTGCAAGGCTGATGTCTCCTTTCGCCATGAGTTTACTCTGCACCGTGTGGTCATCTAAACCCAGAACTATGCGGTCTCTCAATGCTTCCTCGAGGTTTGTAAAACCACAGAGGCCTCCTAGGTTCCAGAGGTCGGCTACGAAGTCCCCAACGCTCTCGTTCTTCTGTTGGTCCCTCTGGTAAAACTCGTGTCTTTGTATCAGTGTAGGTACTGCGGGTGCGTAATGGGCCCAGAGGATTGGCGCGAGGTTATCCCAATCCATGGTCTTCACTTCTGCTGTTTTGGCAAGTGCTTTAGCCATTTTGAAAATGGCGGAGCCGCAGTGGGTCAGGAACACTACTCGTTTCTTGCCAAGAGTAGCATCCTTCAGATTGTTGGTCTCTAGGAACATCTGGAAATAGTCTATATATGAGTCCCAGTCTTCATTTGCTTGGTCAAATGGAGCGGGTGGTATTTCACCACTGGTCATTCTGCTGTTTGTTGCGTGCGCTCTTCAACCATGTGCTCTGTCTTGTTCGATGAGTACTTAGTCAGCTCTATCGTCTCCGTATCCCATCCTCATCGCCAGTGTTAAGTCCTGAGCATGGGTGCAAGGAACGGAGACAAGACATCGAACTGTGACTTCAACTCTTTATTCGTGACTTCTGAACAGAGCAAATACTTGGGCAGCAGCAGTTCTTTTATAGAGCTGGCTGCTGTCAAAACAACCAATGATTTGAGTTTACCGCTCTAACAAACGTCCAATCAGAGAGACCCGCTAACAGCCAATCGGGCTGGCCAGAAACGACCAATCACGACTCGCTATTCATGGGCCAAGGAGAAGTGCAGGATTACGAGCCTGCTGTAAAAGTAAAGCTATTAGGGTTGTTACTGATGTGTTGGCTTAGTTCATACAATGTCCTTTCTTATTTAAAAGTCAAGTTTAACATACAAAGACTTATTTATTCATTTATTAGATTTATATGATCACCCAACTTAAATCATGAGTTTGGCAGCTAAAACTGTTAAAAATATCCATATAAAATATTCATAAAAAATTAAAACACACAATAGCTGAAATAAACCACAAAAACATCAATTAGCAGAGCCATGGGCTCTATTCCATTTTTTAAAATCAACCATGGGTAACTTAACCCCATGCTGTTGTTTTGAGAGAAATAGCTCTTTGCTACTAATAAATAAATAAATAATATTAGGGTCCCCTTATGTCCAAAATCATGGTGCACACTGGAAGAGGGAGGGTTACAGCATCCTTTCTGAATACACAATTAAGGATCACCTTCTTCCAATTGAAAAAAAAAGGAAAAGGAAAAGCAAGCTGCTGGAAATAAAAGTACACGATGTATTTCAGCTGGAGATAGTGGTCCTTGTATGTAAACTGAAAATTATTTGGGAAGTGGTTCTTCAGAGCACATGGGAATGTGAGCTCAGCATCTCTTTAATGTTAGCCTAATTAAAAGTGTTGCCTTGTTAGTGATGCTGCCCTTTGTGAAGTACCTCTTCTGAATCATATTTGAAGCATGAACAGTTCATCTTCCTCTGGCTGGTAATTAATATTTAATGTCCAATTATTTAAGGATTATTTCTGTTTATGCTCCCTGCTCAAAGCATGAGAGAATCTACTTTAGATGTGATTCTAATAAAGGGGTAGAAGAATTTGGCTGTTTTGTGTTTTTTTCCCCTTTTGTTTACTTGGTTTTCTCCACATCATGAGAAGTTACTAAAGTTCTTCCCAGGAGCATCTCTCAATCAAGCAACAAGCTTGTTTGCAAAGAGTAGAATTTATAATGCTCCAGATTATAATAATGGTGTTAGAGGTAGATACAATAAAAAAAAAGATACAAGAAAGCTAGATACAATAAAATAAACAGAAAATCATGCAACAATAAAAAGTAAAATCACTGATTTCTATTTTGTACACTTTCTGCTCCTATTTTGCTACACCTTCTGCAGGATCAATTCGGCAAGCTAACAAGAAAAAAAAACTTAGGGAAACAACTTTTTCTTTAAAAAAAAAAAAAAAGGTAACCATAAACAGTTTCTCTGTGAGGGAGATGTACAATTTCTAAATAAGTTAAATAAAAATAAAATAAAGACAGAATTCTTTCAAAAAGAAGACTAGGTGCATTGTATATAAGAACAAGGTTTATATTCTTTTATGGTTTCTCCTTTCTTGTCCTGGTAGTCTTTTGCATCTATGTGTGTCCCTCTCTTGGTTTTTAAAATTATTATTTTTATATTACAATGACCAATTTTGCTATTACCGTATATACTCGAGTATAAGTCGACCCGAATATAAGCCGAGGCACCTAATTTAACCACAAAAACTGGGAAAACTTATTGACTCGAGTATAAGCCGAGGGTGGGAAGTGCAGCAGCTACTGGTAAATTTCAAAAATAAAAATAGATACCAATAAAAACTTTCAATAGGACAGTTGAGAATAAGTTTGATGTTCACAATTTCCTCTTTGAAAGAGACCAGTAAATAGGGAACAAGAAGATGAAGAAAAAGAAGTGTGTTTTTTCACACTTTTCACACTGCAGTGAACAAAAATGGCATCATAAGAACAGGCTTATTCTCAGTCCAAAAGTTTGTTTCTGATTTCTTCCCTGATTTAAGGGAAATTTGGGAAACGATCTCACTATCATGAAAGGTTTAATTGATTCACTAACCCAAAAGATGATGATGATGACAGTGGGAGGCAGGAGTCACTCTCTCCCTTGCAAGAAAAAAGCAAGAGCCGTTCTTATGATCTCTCCCTCTCTCTCTCTCTCCCCGTAATACAGTCAAGCCCTTTCCAGCACGCGTGATCTGCCTTCGCCACTTTGCACCTTGCAAATGCAAAATCCTGGGGTTTTTGCATTTGCAAGGTGCAAAGCGGCGGGGGCGGATCCCGCGTGCTGGAAAGGGCTTGACTGTATTACGGGGAGAGAGAGAGAGAGGGAGAGATCATAAGAATGGCTCTTGCTTTTTTCTTGCAAGGGAGAGAGTGACTCTTGCCTCCCACTGTCATCAACATCTTCTTCTTTTGGGTTTGTGAATCAATTAATTTGGGAAATGATCTCACTATCAGAAAACAACGCGAGCCGCCACCACCACTCCTCCCCCTCCTCCCGAGTGGACTGAAAGCAGCTGGAGCTGAGGAAATGAAGCTGAGTGGAGCGACCTCGGCTCGCGTTGTTTTCTCAGCCTAGAGCTCAGAAAACAACACGAGCCACCACCACCACCTCCTCCCCCTCCTCCCGAGTGGACTGAAAGCAGCTGGAGCTGAGGAAACGAAGCTGAGTGGAGCTGAAGCAACCTCGGCTCGCGTTGTTTTCTCAGCCTAGAGAAAGGGGAAGGGGGCTCATCTGGACCAAGGGTGAGTCTCGCCCTCAGTTTCCCCTGAAGGATCTTCTGTCGCTTTTGCCTTCTCCCTACATCTTCCCTCTGTTAAAATCCACACACACACACACACACACTTATTTTCGGTCAGATAGATTTCGTGTCTGAGCATTCTCACATGGCAGTGGGTCTTCCCCCCCCCTAAAAACAGTTAAAAAAAGAAAAAACAATATATCCTCAAGCAAGAACTTTTCTGCTTCCGATTACCCCCATGCTTAAAAGTTGCAAAGGAAACACGGAAACAGGGAAGCGGCTGCCCAGCTTCGGAGCTCCACACCATTTTTTTTCAGAGGGGAATCTGACTCGAGTATAAGCCGAGGGGGTTTTTTTCAGCACAAAAAATGTGCTGAAAACTCGGCTTATACTCGAGTATATACAGTATGTTTTTTTTTCCTTTGAATGTGTAAGATTTAACTTTTAGCTCCTCCATGTGACAATGTTGGGTCTGGCAGACAGCTAAACAGAATGTTACCATTTCTCATGTGATTTTAGAGTCTTTGGCTGTAAGCAAATATCTTACATGAGACCTTTACGAATTAAGAAGGCTACTATGGTGTTAAAGATATCTTTAGAAAACAGGAACTGCTGAAAAGAAAATGTTTGCTAGTCTTTCTATGACCCCTGTCTCCCATTTCAGTAATTCTTGGGTCTTTCAGTAAGAATTGCTTTAGTGAAAATGTGAAAAGATTGCAAGGAAGAACATTCTGCTGTGCAATTCTTTGATATGTTGTACTGTCTAAGGATTATGTGACATATTGTGCTATCTGAGGATTATGTAATCCTGGTTCTGCACTCAGAGAGCTTCAGTCTTCCAGAATATATATGTGTGTATGTATGTATGTGTATGTATGTATGTATGTATGTATCTTAAGTTTTCGTGGGTATCTATATGTATGGTATTCAGCTTTGTTTGGGTATTTTCCCACATCATTATAGTTGTGCTTTTAAAGTTGTAGCAGTGTTTCAGCAGAATCTCATCTGCGATCATCAGGCTTCTGTGTTGTGTTCGTCTGTGAGTCAGACTTTCATAGCCATTTCTGTTTTAAATTTGGTGCTAGCCTACTGCTGTGCCAGAATGGTTTTTTCTTCATCCTGATTGGTTGGGAGTCTTGGTCTGTGTTTATTGGTCTTGGAGTTTGCTGTGTTCTGCTTGATTGGTGTTTCTAATATCTTCTGTCTATTTTGTAGTTTTGTTTTTGTTTTTTTGATTGGAT
The DNA here is from genome assembly GCA_033807585.1 of Hydrophis major. Classification (NCBI taxonomy): domain Eukaryota; kingdom Metazoa; phylum Chordata; class Lepidosauria; order Squamata; family Elapidae; genus Hydrophis; species Hydrophis major. Next base: position 109,961,320 of record CM066328.1, on the reverse strand, counting down.
GGCAACACTGTGTTTCCTGTATTGGAGTAAACAGACGGCTATCATTTATTAGGAAGCTAACTCACAAACAAAGAAATCTCCACACCACAAGCCAGGCAAACACCTGGGCACAAACAGACTCCCCCTGATACCTCCAGCTCAAACACATCCCAACCAGGCACCCAGATGAAACCTAGCTTCCTAATAAATGATAACTGTCCATTTATTCAGAACCAAGCCGCACTAAAAGCTTCCAATACAGGAAACACAATATATGTGTGTGTGTGTGTGTGTGTGTATGTATGTGTATGTATATGTGTATGTATTGGAAGACTGAAGCTCTGTGAGTATATATATATTACCCACCTGTTTCACTTAAAATGTGAGTGTGTGTAATTAACATGGAACTCATCAATGAATGCATACACCTGCATATAGCTTGCTTGTAGTAATGTGCAATGCTGGGAAAATTTTTGAAGTTTGATAAGAAAACAATTAAAAGCCATTTTAGAAGCAGCGGTTTGCAAGTCTATTGAAGCGTATTTCAGTAATTGAAGTAGTTAAGGCAGAAAAATTCTGACCTTCTTTTAATAGGTGCCCAGCAGGACACATGTGCTTATAGCTCGTTATCTCCATTCATTTTGAATTATAACTCTCCAAGCTATCATTCAACTTGTCATCAAGTACAACATCCCAAAGGATCCTGATTAAACTGTGGCTCATTCTGTCAAGAGACGTATGGCTGTTCCCACTGCCATTTTCTTTTAAAGCAACAACTGAGAAATATCCCTCTCTACTCAAGCATTTCTCTGATCATTACTGTTCTAGAATCAGATTGTCTTTTATTGCTTTTTAAAACATATGAACTTTGTTTTTATTATTGTCTTTTAGGATTGGTAAAAAAAATTAAATTTAATTATTCTATTGAAGTTTTATGTAATTGTTCCTTGACACCTTCATTTGTGCTTGTTTTGGAAACAGACTGAAAAAAAAAAAGGAAACAATGACAATAATAGCAGAGTAAATATTCTGCTATCAGACTTACACCATAGGATTCTTGAGAAGATAAAATGTGCCAAGTAGATATTAGAGATGAAATCCTGGAAGAAAAATGTGAGTCTGGTTTTGCAGTTGCATCATCTGCAAACTGACTTCTACTGATGGAAAACTATGAAAATATAATGTAAAATAGGCTCCCTCTGATATGCCATTTCATGATAGACCTTCTTGATTATAAATTGAGAAACTTGATAGAGAAGTTTGGATAAAAGGATCCTTGGTGTTCTCTGAGCTTGTTTGTTTTCTTGCAGAGGTTTCATTATCCAAACTAAGTAACTTCATCATGCTAGTAAGAAATGCAGTTTGCTGTTAGTTTACATTCTGGTGGCTTGCCTGTTAGTGTTGGTGGAGATGATCTTAGTGATTCTTTGATTAGGTTGTTTGCTGTTGGGTTCTTTGGTTCTTTGGTGGGTATTGTTTAGTTGATTGTTGGTCTAATGTTAACCTTGGAGTTAATCTATGCTGATATGGTTGATAATTGCTGGTGGAGAGGTGCTTAGGTTCCCCTTTGATCTGGTTAGTTGTCTCTTGTGATTAGTTATAGTTGTTATTAATATCTATATTTCTATTGATGGCTGATTTTGTCAGAGTGCCAGGCTTCTAGAAATTCCCTAGGATTTTTGAACTTGGCTCAGTCTAGGATGGTCACATTTCCCCAATTAAAACTATGGATAAATCTGTCTATATATTGTGAAATTAAAGAATTTTCACCATTTTCACTCTTCTGACTACCAGTTGGTGTTCATAGATGCGTTCTGCCAGTCTTCTCCCTGCTTGTCTTACATAGGGGTTGTTGTAGTCCTTGCATTGTATGTTGGAGGTGACTCTTGTTTTTTCTTCTGGGGTTATTGGGTCTTTGGTCTGCTTAGGGCACAGAGGTCAAACTCAATAGGGTCACAGGATGTATTGCGATGTATCACAATGTTTTTTGCCTTTGTGGAGTTGGGGTGGGTTGGCCTGCATGTGACACATCTGGCCTGTGGGCCACCAGTTTCACATCCCTGGCTTGGGATGTTTTGAAGGGCTTTAGTTGGCTTCTGTGCTATGCTGATTTCATGTGGTTGTTGTAGTCTGTTGGTGGTTTCTGACATATTCTTCATGTATGGCAGTGTAATTCTTTTTAGGGTTTGTGTTGGTTGGATAAAGCTTGAAAAGCTTGATAGAACTTTTAATTTCAGACAGAATGAAAGGTTGTGGTTTGAATACAGGTAGTCCTCAACTTACAACAGTTCATTTAGTGACTATTCAAAGTTACAACAACTCTGAAAAAAGTGATTTTTGACAATTTTTCACACTTACGACCATACGATGGGTTTGTGATTAAAATTCAGATGCTTGGTGACTGACTCATATTTTTATGATGGTTGCAGTATCCCAGGGTCATGTGTTCCCCTTTTGTGACCTTATGACAAGCAAAGTCAATGGGGAAGCCAGATTCACTTAACAGCTGTGATACTAACTTAACAACTGCAGTGATTCATTTAACAACTGGGGCAAGAAAGGTCAAAAAATTCACTTAACAAATGTTTCACTTAGCAACTGAATGTTGGACTCAACTGTGGTCATAAGCTGAGGACTATTGTCATCATGCTATCGTTGCTCTGCTGCTTCTCACTATTTTAATAGATTAAGTTTCATCTACTTGTTTCCTGAAAATGCTGATAAATACATATAATTTCCTTTTCCCTTTATTTAGAGCTTAATGACACAATTCAACTGCAGCATAAAATGTTTCATTCACAGTTGAAGGTTACAGCAGCATCTATTTATTTTCAGCTCACAAAGCCTCAGCCAAGTCATGTGCCACTTTCTGGGTTCTTTTCTAGGGGAAAGCAAGGAGAGTCATTGAGCATGGAATCAAGGATTGTCTTTTAACAATTGTAGGGATTTATATATTTCAACTTGTTTCCAGCAGAACTTGCAGTAAATGTAGTAGAACACTCTCAAATGCTTAATGCTTTGTTTTGTCAAAGAGGCAATCCAGCCTCCTAAATAAATAGAGTCTTAACCATAAGCAACATTCCTGAATCACAAAAACTTCTGTCTTTGGGGAATCTTACCAACAACTTAACAGTCCAATAGGAGACATGGGGATGGAATGACATGGACAATTAGTTTTTCTGAGCTTGCAGCTTGAGCACTCATCAGTGAAAAGGGCAAAGAGATATTTTATGAAGAGGTAATCTGCTTTTTTTCCTCTCTTTCAATCATGCATTTACTTAGCAATCCATTTTTAAGGCCAATAATCAGAATATCAAAGGGACAAACAATAGGAATAACAATAAAAAGAAACTAGGAAGGAAGCAATAAGAAATAATAAGGATGACAAACATTAAAGTATGGATGCCAGTTTGTGTGTACATGAGGGAGATATCACCTGCTTGGTAATAGGACTGCCTTTGAAACAGAAAATAAGTTAGCAAAGATAAGGAGATTACCCAACTGAAATATAATTAATAATGCATGGACATAAAGGAACAGAAAAAGAAGATTGGTTTAAGAAGATTACAGCCACAAAAACTAGCATTTCATTGAACTTCTCCAGAAAATACTGAGTGTATTAAAGTGATCCACCAGAAGATGAAACATTTGTAACTTGCTACAAATTCTGCTCATTTTTCTGCTTATGAAGTTCTTTAAAGTTTGCCTAGTTATGGTACTCAACTATTTAGCATTAAAGATGCTTCAGTGGTTTTTTTCAGATGTTATTTAACACTGTTATTTAACACTGAAAAGAAGTTATTGAATGACATCATTCCTGGACATATTAGGATTGAATAAAAATCAGTTGCAAACAGTTCTGTATTAATTTGTTAGGTAAAAGCAGATGCCTCTCTTTTCAAAAGGATTGGAAAACTATGGAAACTGGTTGGGCAAACTGGCTGAAAAACTGAGTAGTTTTCCTCACAATGGAAGCAATGAAAATTGTTATGTTTTGAGCATGGGCGACAAAGAATGGAGACAAGCCTCTGAACGGTGAACTTCAACCCTTTATTTACATTGTGACTTCTCTCTTAATAGCAGTTAAACCCACCTTATATAGGCAAACCCTGTAACTTTTAACCAATAACGAGCGAGGAGCACTAACTCTTATAACCAATAGGAACTCTCTGTTAAGGGCCAATCGGATTCCCCGGGACGGGCCAATCCGGTCCGGCCGCTTAACAGCCAATCAGAAGTGCAGGGCCAGAACCCTGAACTTAACTCCAAGCTTACACTTTATTAAATCTTTATGCATACACAACACCCCTTTCCCCTGGCTTCTTATTTGCAAGGCACAGTTACATAGTCCCTTAGGTAGGACGGTTGTCTTATTAGTCTCTTTGATTTCCGTTGTATCAGCTGGCTGCAATCACGCTGAGGTAGATCGTTGTTTGGCAGTGGGGCTGTTTCTAGTTCAGAGTTCACTTCTACTTCGTTGCCCACATTCACTGCAATTTCCTGAGGTGTAACCGTTTCTCCCCCCGGCTCCACTTCCTGAGTCTGTATCAAGCCGTCGTTTCCTTCGAACGGGTTCTCTAGGAATTAATCTTCTTCTGTACCTCCCCCCCCTCAGTTTGGTCATAGGGGAGTTGCGGACTGGCCACTGGAAACCGCGATCGTAATTGATCGATATGACATTTCCAAAGTTTATCATCAAGGAATTGTACAAGGTAGGATCTGGGGCCGGTTCCACGTACTACTGTCGCTTCCACCCACAACGGGTCGCCCGATAGGTTTTTAGCATATACCAAGTCTCCTACCTGGAAGGTATGACAGCGGCCGCTGGATCCTAGTGGTTTCTCCGGTTCGTAAGCTGGGTGCAACAGGTCGAGGTGGAAGCGGAGCTTCTGACCCATTAGCAGTTCGGCGGGAGTTTTGTTGGTGATGCTATGTGGGGTGATGTGTTGCAAGAAGAGGATTCAATTGACCTTGTCATCAATGTTGTCGTAGTCTACCTTCTGCAAGGTTTTCTTCACAAATTGGACCATGCGTTCTGCTTTGCCATTGGTCGCTGGGTGCGCAGGCGAGGTGAGCGCATGGCGAATGCCGCGGTCAGCGAGGTACTGCTCGAATGCTAGTGCAGTAAATTGAGGGCCGTTATCGGATACCAGGATGTCTGGTAATCCGTGGGTTGCAAAGAGTCTGTCTAAGGTTTTGATAACCGCCTCGGAGGTCGTAGTCGTCATGCAATGGATCTCGAGCCAATTCGAGTAGGCGTCGACGGTAAGCAGGAAGGTGTGGCCTTTGGTTGGCCCCGCGAAGTCCAAGTGAATTCGGGACCAGGGTCCACGTGGTGTCTCCCATTCAGTAGGCATGGCTTTTGGTGGGGTGTTGCTGACTTCTTGGCATTTAGGACAAGCTTTAACCCACTGTTCGATTTGCTTGTCAATGCCCGGCCATCATGTGTAGCTTCGTGCAAGGGCTTTCATTCACACAATGTCGGGGTGGCCATCGTGCAAGGTTCTCAGCAGCGCTTTCTGGAGTCGTTCTGGGATAACGACTCTATCGCCCCAGATGACACAGCCTTTCTGGGAGAAGAGCTCGGTTTGTTGAGTCTTGAATGGTGTGAAGTCATCTGATAACTGGTCCAATGGCCATCCGCGTTCTACCCAGCTTAGGACTCGTGCTAGGGTGTGGTCGCGTTTGGTTTCTCTCGCGATATCTCGGGCAGTTAGTGGCGGCGAGTTGAGTGCCTTGATTTGCAACGTGGTTACCGTTGGTGCAGGATCGTCGAGAGTCTCTGGAAGTGGTGCTCGGCTCAATGCGTCGGCGTGGGGAATGGCTTTCCCTGGGCGGTATTGCAGCCGATAGTTATAAGCAGCTAAGAATTCTGACCATCGGGTCATCCTAGTGAATAACATGTAGGGAGTCGGCTTATCTCTGGCTATTATCCCCAATAATGGTTTTTGGTCAGTCACAATAGTAAAGGCCCGGCCATACACTTATTCGTGGAATCTTTTCACAGCTGAGACAATTGCGAGGGCTTCTTTATCGATTTGTCCATAGTTTCGCTCAGTTTTTGAAAGAGTCTTTGAAAAATATGCAACAGGGGCTTCATTCCCATTAGGCAGTACATGGCTCAAAATGGCGCCTACCCTGAAAGGCGATGCATCACATGTTATAACTAGCGGCAAAGTCTTGTTATACTGCATGAGTACAGAGTCAGAAGTGAGCAGTTTTTTAACATTTCGGAACGCCTGTTCTTCACGGTAACCCCATAGCCAATTTACTTTTTTATCTAACAACCGGTGTAATGGTTCAGCGACCATTGCTTTGTGCGGCAAAAATACATTATAAAAATTGATGAGGCCTAGGCACGCCTCGAGATCGGCCTTGTTTCATGGCCTGGGAGCATTTTTTATCGCTTTTAGTTTACTTTCGGTAGGGTAAATGCCCTGGATATCAATCAGGTACCCTAAAAACTCGACACTGTCAGTACACAATTTACATTTGTTTTTTTTAACCTTAAGACCGGCCTCTTGGAATTTTTTTAGGACTAATTTTAACCGGTCCTGTAAGATTTTTTTTGTAGGGGCTGCAATCAATACATCATTAAAATAGGGGACCATGCCCTTAATTCCTTGCAATAACCTTTCCATAAGACTCTGAAAAATCCCCGGGGCTACACTAACTCCGAATTGCAGCCGGGTACATTTAAAGGCACCTTGGTGCGTCACAATAGTTTGGGCCTGTGCCGTTTTTTTCATCTACTGGTAATTGCTGATATGGCTGAGCTAAATCTAATTCCCGCCCCCCAGAGAATGGAGGAGATGCTGCACCACCGGAACTGGATACGCGTTCTGCTGCAGGGCGTGGTTCAAAGTGGCCCGGTAGTCCCCACAAATTCGGATTGACCCGTCTGGCTTAATGGGTGTTACAATTGGGGATTCCCAAGGGGAATGATCGATGGGCTCTAACACCCTCTGAACTATCAGTTTGTCGAGTTGTTCATCGATTTTCGATTTAAAGGCAAACGGAACTCAATGGGGCTTTAGACAGATGGGAGCTATTTTTGGATCTAGACTGAATGAAATCGGGGTCCCCTTGTACTCACCTAAGTTGTCCGCGAAGATGTCCCTGAACTCATAGATAAGGTCTTCCTCCCAATCACCTCCGCAGACCTGGTTTATGCTGGCCACTTCAATGCCGAGTGGCGCGAACCATTGGAGGCCCAGTAGGCTAGGCCTATCTCTATCGATGACCGTTAAAGGTAAGTATGCTATGTGCTTCTTGAAGGAGACTCAGACTCGGCAGGATCTCTTAGTGCTTCTTCTAAATTGGCGAATCCGCAGAGGTCTCCCAAATTTCGGAGGTCTGCTATGAAGTCGGCCACGCTTTCTCCCTTTCGCTGGCTCCTCTGATAAAACTCATGGCGTCTCATGAGAGTAGGCATGGTCGGGGCGTAGTGATCTCGTAGGAGAGGTTCGAGGTCATCCCAATCCATGGCCTTCACTTCTTGGGGATTGGCTAGTGCTTTAGCCATCTTAAATACGGTTGGACCGCAATGCGTTAGGAACACCGTCCGTTTTTTTCCTGGTGTGGCATCCTTTAAGTTGTTGGTTTCTAAGAACATTTGGAAGCGATCCATGTAGGACTCCCAGTCCTCCTGTACTGGATCGAACGGAGCGGGTGGCACGATGCCGCCAGACATGGTTCTGTTGTTGGCGTCGTCTGTCACGTGCTCGGTGTTCTTCGAAGTTTCGTTGGTTCAGATGTCTCCAAATCCCACCCTCATCGCCAGTGTTATGTTTTGAGCATGGGCGAGAAAGAATGGAGACAAGCCTCTGAACGGTGAACTCCAGCTCTTTATTTACATTGTGACTTCTCTCTTAATAGCAGTTAAACCCGCTTTATATAGGCAAACCCTGTAACTTTTAACCAATAACGAGCTAGGAGCACTAGCTCTTATAACCAATAGGAACTCTCTGTTAAGGGCCAATCGGATTCCCTGGGACGGGCCAATCCGGTCCGGCCGCTTAACAGCCAATCAGAAGTGCAGGGCCAGAACCCTGAACTTAACTCCTAGCTTACACTTTATTAAATCTTTATGCATACACAACAAAAATAGCATAAATTAATATCTGGTGGGGATCAGTAGACCTATTAAAAATAAAGTAATAATTTCCTGGCCAAATCAGGTATAAGTTACATAGATACTGAGAAGATGGTAGTAATTTTAGTTAAAAGTGTGTACATTAATATTTATTTTGTGTCTTTTTACAATTAATTATCCATAATCCAATCCATTTTCCTCCACTTAGAAACAAACAACCTACTCTCTAACAAACAGTTTGGTTTCAGAAGGAAACTGTCCTGTAACCTGCAACTCTTGCACTGTAAAAACATATGGACTACACAACTTGATCAAGGCAAAGCAGTAGATGCAATCTACATAGACTTCTGTAAAGCCTTTGTTTCAGTGGTACATGACAAACTACTCCTAAAACTAAGGTTTTATTGTCTCTCTGGATACCTGCATAACTGGATAGAAGCATTCCTGTCAAACAGGCAACAAATGGTCAAAATTGGGAGCGTCCTATCAAATCCTGCACCTGTCAACAGTGGTGTCCCCCAAGGCAGTGTTCTAGGACCAAATCTCTTCATACTCTATTTTAATGACCTCTCTGATTATTTTAAGAGCAACTGCATTCTTTTCACTGACGATGTAGAGCTATTCAACCCCACTGACAATGCTGCTACCCTTGAAAAAGACCTCGACTATGTGTCAGAATGGTCAAACAAATGGCAACTTCAAATCTGAACAAATAAATGCTCTATCTTACATATTGGCAAAACAATAATAATAAAAAAAAAATAATACAAGCTGAATAGTCAAAGCCTTGTTGATGACACAAACTTTGTCAAGGACCTTGGAGTACTCATCTCTAATGATCTAAGTGCGAGAGCACACTGTAACTACATAGCCAAAAAGGCATTAAGAGTTGTTAACCTAATCCTGTATAGCTTTTTCTCCGGTAATATCACTCTACTAACTAGAGCATATAAAACATTTGCTAGACCAATATTTGAATATAGCTCATCAGTCTGGACCCCACATTATAGATCTGATATTAATACAATTGAGAACGTCCAGAAATATTTTACGAGAAGAATCCTCCACTCCTCCACTCATAGCAGAATACCTTATGCCACCAATCTTGAAATATTAGACCTAGACAACCTAGACCTACACCCCCTTTGATTCGATCTAAGTATAGCATATAAAATTATATATTGCAATGTCCTACCTATCAATGAATACTTCAGCTTCAACCAAAACAATACAAGAGCACAAAATATATACAAACTAAAGATAAACCGCACCGAACTTGATTTCAGGAAATACGACTTCAGCAACAGAGTGATCAATGTCTGGAATATTCTACCTCACTCTGTGGTTTATTCCCCAAACCCCAAAATCTTCAACAGTAGACTGTCTACTCTTGACCTTACCCCTTTCCTAAGAGATCTGTAGGGGCATGCATAAGCTCACCAAAATGTGCCTACCGTCCCTGAGCTATTGTTTCTTTTTTCTTATTTGTATCTATTTCATGTATTTATAATCATGTTTATACTTATACCTGTTATCTAATAATTGTTTGACAAAATAAATAAATAAATAAATAAATAACTTATGGTATTAAAATTTGCAATACCATTCTAATTGTCCAATAATAATTGAAGATTATTCATTGAATGGAGGATTCAGGTGTAACATAAAAACAAATAATTGCTGAAAGTGAGAAGAGCTAAATGTTAACATTAAAATAGTTTAGTAAAATAAAAGGATGTAATGGACGTCAAAACAATTGGCCAACTAGAATGTTTATGAAAGTTATTTGGGAGACAGTTTGTTCTGTTAAACTTACCTAAGTTTGAATCACTGCTAAACTTGACCATGTATTACTTTTATATGGATTTGTCATTTAAAATGATTAAAATATAACTCTTTGATAAAAATTGGCTATAATGACAACTTCAATTGAAGTTGTAATTATGGCTATTGAAAACTTTTTTGTTTCAAGTTATATTTGATTCTCATCTGAATTAATTGAACTAATTGTTTTTCACTACTATAAAGATGCAATACATGTGCATGTTTTAATTTCATTTTCATAAGTTATTTTAATTTCAGGTGGCAGAGTGGTGTGGTGGCGTAGAAGTGGAGCCCAGGAAGCTGTGAATTCGATTCTAGGTATAGATATTTCTCTCTCTGGGCACAATGAGAATATGTTTACTGAACAATACTCTGTGTTGGTGACAGGAAGGGCATCCAGCCATTAAACAGTCTGCTAGCTCCATTCAGTTGCCCAGACTCCACCTTGCAAAGGAGTATGAGGTTATTAAAATATTACTACTACTACTACTACTACTACTACTGCTACTGTTGTTATTATCATCATCATCTATTATTATTATTATTATTATTATTATTATTATTATTATTATTATTATTATTATTATTATTATTATTATTATTATTATTATTATTATTATTATTATTATAGATGGCAAGCCTCAGCTGATACTGGCTGTATTTGAAAAAACTAAACAAGGTTGACCTTGTTATAACAGGATGTGAGCAAATACTTCTACATCCTGCATTCCCTAGAATATAGGCCACACTGGAAAGTTGGGGGATGTGGGAGACATTTTGGAAATCACTTATTTTTCTGCCAAAAAAAAATGCCTACCTTGATTTTCCATATCATCAACAGGAGTTGTACTTAATTCAGTGAAATTTTTACTTTTATGTGGCTTTGAAAATGAAGATTAAAAACTTGCAGAGGGAGTGGGAGACAGAGGTCTTAATTACTATTTTTTAAAAGTATTTATTCAAAAGTACAATTATCCTGCAGTTTATTTTGGAAGGACTACATGAAAATGGGTGCTGCTAAAATACACAGAAAAAATTGCAAGAAATTGCAAAAATACCCAGGCAATGGCTATTCTGAGTTACTTTTGAGAGGAACATTTGATATCTGAAAACAAGTCCTTTTTGCCTGCAGTCTGTGTCAAAATGATCATAGAAATGGTCTCAATAACTGTAAAATCCATTTACTGATGTCCCATATTTAGCAGTTTGAGTGCCAAAGAGTACCAAAGGAGGGGGATATATATATATACCATAGTCTAGCAATAATTTCGTAGGTTTGGGGGTGGTGATCATATTATATTTTCATTGATCGTCTTAATGAAAAGGAAAAGAATCCATGATGGAATGAATAAGTGTAGAAGCTTTATAAATCAGCAGAGCAAAGATCTTTTGGCTGAAAAACATTTGAGTAAAAGCTCAATTCTAATTAAATCAGCAGGTGGAATAAGATCCAATATTGAAGACACGGAGTGGAATTATTTTGGCAAATAGGCTGGAAATGATCAATTTTAGAATATGAGCCAGTGCAGTTTTTAAAATATCCTTGGTGATTACTAAATCATATCCATGCTGGCAACGTGGTCAATAAAGCAAGAACTCAAAGCTATAAAGAGAATTCATTTAATGTTTTATTTCTTTAATGTGTTCCAAATGAGTCACAAAGGATGTTCTTTTATTGTGATAGTATACAAATGTATTTATTTAAGTAAATTAAATATATGAATTCATTAAGAAGTTGATTGTAAAAGCTCATGCTAGTAAAAGATGAAGTAAAATGATAAGTTGACTACTAACATGGCTAGTAAATAATAAAATGTTCATGTAATTCCTTTCTGCATAACATTTCAACAAGCCAAAATATAATAAAAGTATTGATAAAACTAAAACTTAGCGGTCCATGCTAGCACTGACACACACACAGCATTTTTTGTATTCATATGTCATAGGGCTAACATATTTGGATTGCAAACATCTGCTCATCCTCTAGCTCTTTGCTTTTGTCTCACATTCATCTTATTTTTTGCTGCTCAGATAGAAGCCCCACTATTTTATAGAGCTTGGATAAATTTAGTCAATTGCTTTAAGAAACTCACAGTGACATCTATTTGTCATATAAACTTATCCTGAGATCAACCATGGTTGCGCAGTGGTTAGAATGCAGTATTGCAGACTAACTCCACCCACAATCTGGAGTTTGATCTTGATGGGCTCAAGTTTGACTCAGCCTTCAATCCTTCCAAGGTTGGTAAATGAGGACTCAGATTGTTGGGGGCAATATGTTGACTCTGTAACCATTTAGACAGGGCTCTAAATCATTATGAAGTGGTATATAAATCTAAGTGCAATTGCTATCATTATCATACAAACGCATTATATTGTTGGGTGAGTTCATAACATCTATCAAAAGCTGAAACCAGTGAAGGAACTGTAACAGTAATGTAAAATGTCTATGGAGATTCTCAGTCATCCAGGACATGGTTGTCTCAAAGGTGCTTTTTCAAGAGGCAACTGGACTTTCTGTTTTTTCTTCAAATACATTTTGCTTCTCATCCAAGAAGCTGTTTGAATGAGAAGTGAAACGTCTTCAAAGGAAAAACAAAAAGTCCAGTTGCCTCTTGAAAAAGCATATTTGGGACAGTAATGTAAAATATTTCAGTTGCTTTTTAAATTTAATCTCATCAAAGCTAGAAGCAAGATAAGATCAAAAACTTGTCTAGATATTCAAATGAACATTTGGAGAAGAATGAAGTTCCTCTCTGGTTTCTTGGCCTTCATGCATTTGGTGGTTTTCTTAGATATTTAAAATTGATCTAGTCCTTAGTGTTCACATTTGCTGATGGAGGGTTGAAGAAGAAATAGTCTAAGTAGCTACAGTATGCATAGAAATGGTCTTGCATCAATTGCAATCAATGTATCATCCTCACAAGGAGAAAAGTTATATGCCTACAATTGTATTTTTATTTATGATTTATATTTATGCTGTATTTTTTCTCCAGGACCCCAAGTTGAAGTTTTTAATTTTATGGATGGCTGTGAATTTGACCCCTTTTTGTGATAGTGGAAATGGCAAAATATCATCATAGTCTCCACAAACCACTGAATACCTGCATTTAGTTAATGTATTGATCCAAATTAGCTAGTTATTTTCATAGGTACATAAGGATTTCATATTGTGCAAATTCAACACTATAATCATTACAACAAATTAATCTCTAGAATTTCCTTTCATTATCTAGAAGAATTAATTGCATCTATGATAAATTCTGAGAAGTGATCACCTTGCTTGAAAAATGTCATCATATAATCACAAATTAGGGCAAAATGCTGTTTTGGAACTGAATCCAGAGAGTGAAGTACTTTACATTGCATTTCACCATCTGCAATTCCACTGGTGTCAGTTATAGCAGTGGGAACAAATATATATGTTCTGCTGTAAGCCACTTAGACATGCCAGCTGACAAGCTTAGAAGATTTAAGATTTTTTATATGACATCTGAATCAGAAACCTACCATTAAAAATATAGCCATGAAATCTAAACTATATATTTTCAGAGAAGATGGAAAATGAAACCTTGAGCACATCATTCATCAGTAAGCACAAGCAATAGGTTATGAGCAAATCATTGAAGTAGGCTATGATCAGTCTTAATACTGTATGGGTCAGTAAGCTTCAAGGATGGTAATTCTAGTGGCCTTCCGGAAAATAATTAGAATAAGAAATATGTTTAAGTGTCTTCTGTTATAGCATTGAAAATAAACCCAGAAAGATAACTGATTTATTTTTTTTTACAAAAACTGCTTGTCCCAAATACCTAATACTTGAGGATAAATCGCTAAATAGATAGTGCTAATTTGTTCCCATGTTCTAAAATAATATTTGATCACCTGAAGTTATTTATATGCTGACATTATTTATTGGATTTATTGGATTTTTATCTAGCCTTAATTGATTTATTTCCAAAAATTTGTAAGGCAGAGCTGTCAAACTGCCAGCCCATGAGCCAGATGCGTCACACACTGGCCACACCCATGTTTAGTGAAGGGAAAAAAGTCCCAATACATCACGTGATGCCACCATGACAATAGGAGTTGGATCCCTGTTGTAAGGGATCAGTAACAGATTTTTAAGATTACCTATACATCCTAGAATTTTAAAGAAAAAGTGGGTGTGAGAAAAAGAATGTGTCCATTTTCTAGTATTACAAAGCTGAATGTCTGTATTTGACATATTCTCTTATGATGACATTTGGTAAATATGCAAAAATCTTCAAAGTTCATTTCTTGCATGTTTCTTTTTGTACTTGCCTTAAAAAACATGCATTACAAATGTGATCCCAAGCAATGATATAACCATTGCTTGAATACCTGATTCACATTTTTTAAAGAAAAAAGCTACATTTGTCACTCATCAAGTATATACAAGCAGTTCTTGATTTACAACCATTTCATTAAGTGACCATTTGAAGTTACAACAGCACTGCAAAAGAGACTGTTTTTTGTATTTATGAACCATCACAGCATTCTACACAATATCATGTTCAAAACTTTTTACATGTGTATTGATAAATTCAGTATTCAATTATCCGAAAAGTCATGGGAACATAAAATGGAAAAGGTCGTCAAAAATGAGACAGTGAAGATTTTGTGGAACTGTCAAATACATACTGATCACCATTTGGAACACAACAAGCCAGATATTATGGTTGTCAAGGGCCGAAGTGTACAATTTATTGATATTGCTATACCAGGAGATGCCAGAGTCAAAGAAAAAGAACTCTAAAAAAAATCACAAAATATTCTGACCTGGCCATCGAAACTACATGGTTATGGATGAAACATGTAAAAGTGATAGTGATATATATTGTCATTGGGGCGCTTGGTACCATGTTCAAGAGTTTTATAAAATACATCAAGAAATTGCAGCTTCCTGCAATAACACCAGTGGAACTGCAAAAAACTATACTACTCGGAACATCGTACATCTTAAGAAAATACTTGGTTAATACCTAGGATATTGGCAGCAACCCATATCAACCATTAGCACCAGTCAATTATATTTATGATACATTTTTAAATGTTCAGTTGACTGAGTTTCATGTTTAATGAATAAAAGAGATAATAACTACTACAACAACAACAACATCCTCCACATCTGCCTATCCCAGCTCCTTGGGAAGGATTGGATAGGTGAATATTCAGTCTGGTTGTCTGACAAGCCAACCATAGAATGGGAGAATATCACAAAATATCAGAGCTGAAAATTAAATTGAAAGATTATGGCATAAACTGGCTGTGCATTCCAATGGGAATCAGCATATTGGGTGCCATACAAAAAATCTTGAACAGCACTTACAAAATCTGTGTATTGACAAAAAAGCAGTGCATGTCCTTTCTTTCCTTATTTAATGATGGGTTAGCCTATCCTGAATTGTACTGCTGGGCAAATATACAGTATTATTGCAGAATAAATTCTCTGTGGCATTTTATAGTAGAAAACCTTTTTTTTTTTTTTTTGCAAATTTTGCAAATTGCCTTAATAACGTAATTAATCACCATTTGTACATTAGGTTCTCGACCTCATTGCTTGTAATTCACCCCAACTGCACCACAATGTATTTATATAGACTTGCAATGTTTCATGAATCTAATGAAATACAATTTAGTTAGTGCAAGTTTTACTATTAATAAAGCATTAATCTTTAAAATGTTTTTTTTAAATTGTTTATCACAACTATTCTTTTCCAAATTCTCTTCCCAAATTTCTCCCCTACTTTCCAGAAGTGATATATGATTATTAATGAGAAACTGTTTTGAACTAAAACTTTCCAATTAAAGTCACTGAGCAGTTATATTACTTTATCTTGTTTTGCCTTCAAGTTGCAACTGATTTTAAATTTAAGCTCCTTAAACAGCTAATGGATACATTCTAAAACTGTTGTGGGTTGAATACATTCTTTAATTATTTGGCTATAGTGCAATTGATACCAATCATTGTTGATATTGTCAATATCATTGTTGTTAGGTTAATTGCAGTTCAGTTACAATTTGTCAAATGCTAGGAATTTTTACACATAACAAAGGTCTAACAGAACTCTACAGAAGAGGATGAAATTCCTTGCTTTGTGAGTTTCTATGACAATTTTGCAGCTTGCAATAGATGCCATGATATGGATTTCATGGGGACATAAAACAAGGGATCTCAAACTACTTCTGCTGATGTTCAACATCTTAATCTCACATCATGAACATTCTGGTAGCCAAGCAGGTTTGGTTTCAGAGAAGTATTATTTAAGGATCACATCAAAAACTGGAGGAAACTACAATATGTCAGAAACTTCATCAAGAACTGAAAGTGATATTGCTTGATGCTTCTTATTTGATGATATTCAGAAAAAGGCTCCTTCCTTATCCAGGCACAGATGACACAGATTTGGAGAAAAAAACGCCATCCTTAAGTCTTCAAAAAGAAAAGGAGGAAAAGGTAAATAGCAATGAAAGAACTTAAGAATTCTAAAAGGATTCAGGCGACTGTACAGATTAATAATTTTAAAGAATTGGGAAAGGAGAATTACATAAAGGTGAAACAATAGCAGCTTCTTTTTCTTGTTTCAGCAATAATTTTTTCTCAATCTACTTTGTGTAGTGGTGTTCCCTTTTATTGCTCCTGGAAACTCTAGATGCATCTAATTCTTCAATCTGCCTTGTTGCTGAATTGAATATGGATCTGGGACTTTCATTACTGTTTAAACTCACAATATTTGCAGCTTCAGGGAGAATACAATATGGAAAAAGTAAGTTAGGTGACTTCTGTAATAGAATGCTGACAATTAAACTATAAACCATTTAGAATATTTCCATTCCAGGGATCAGGATGATATATTCACCTGAGCAATTCATCTTAAGCAGGGGAGGGATTCAATTTTTTTAAAAACCGGTTCTGTGGGCGTGGCTTAGTTGATGGGCATGGCTTGGTGGTCATGTGACTGGGTGGACATGGCTTGATGGTCATGTTATTGGCTGGGTGTGGCCAACTTAATATCACTCACATCGAGGCACGCATCTCCTCGCATGGCCTTTCATGACTGTGGGGATGCTGCAACAGTGTTAAGTGTGAAAAATGGTCATAAGTCACTTTTTTCAGTGCCATTGTAACTTTGAATGGTCACTCCACACAAGCAAAGTACCAGAAAAGGAGGGAAAAATAACTCCAGAGAAGTTCCTGAGACAGGAAGTCTAGTCCTGCCAAGAATGTAATAAGGGTTAATGGAGAGGCAGTTTCTCTAAGCAACACCAGAATGTTTCCTTCCTGCCTTCCTTACAGGATTAGGCCAGTAATTTCTTCTAACAACCGGTTCTCCAAACTGCTTAGAATGTTAACAACTGGTTCTAGCGAATAGGTGCGAACCTATAGAATCCCCCCCCCCGATCTTAAGTGTGAGGCTTCTGCTTGGCATTGCACATGATAATTCTTTGCTCCCTACAGCAACCAGTTCCAGACTGCAAAAATATAGGAAAAGTGGTATAGAGTTTGTATCTTTTGTATCTTTTTCTTTACTTTCTAAACAGAATGTGTGTGTGTTAATGCCGTCACATGCTTAACACACTTATTTTACTTTTGGTTAGTAAATAAGTGTCTCATGCAATCTGAGGACAATGAGTTCTCTGTTTTAATATGGGAGGAGGGTGGCTGTATTTATGGCTGTATTTTATTTTTAAGCTGAGGCATAACACCTTTGGGATACTTATTGAAAACTTTTATAATAAATAAATTATTTGTTACTGTGTTAGGTTTATGGTTCATTTTTAGCAGATGCTGATGTGATGATCAGAAGAATAGAGACATCCATTCATATTCAAAATAGAAGTGAGTATTTGGTTTGGCTATTTTTCTGGTTCTTCCAATCTTCGATGTGTCTTTTCCCAATTCTGCATCCATGTGTACTTACGTTTTTAGTTTTTGATGTTTCTCATATGCATACTTATGGAACATACACATTTCTGTATTTTACCTCATTTTACCTCTTTTTGTTTCTCTTGAAAATCCACTTTTGGAACCACTTTCCTTAATATAATGCATTTTATTTCATACTTGTCACAAATTGATATGGGTAATTACAGTAATTTTCTGTCTTATACTTCATTTCTCTTTGCTTGTTTCTTTAATACATAAAGAACAAAATTGAAATCAAGAAAACACAAAAAAGCAAAATTAAACAAATGTAATTAGCTGCTTATTTTTAAGTGCATAGTTTTAAAATAAGTAATTCTAAGGAATGATATATTTTAAATATATATTCAATTTTTAATAAAAATGTATTTGTGCTGTAGAAGTCATTATGAGGAATTACTTTATTAGAATTCTTAGGTGTAAAAATAGAAAGCATATTTCAATAACACAGACCTCAATTAAAAGATATTGGCTGTTCTATTAAGCTTTCAACCAATACTATTTCTCACATATTACGTATTCCAAGAAAAATGCACTTTATTTTCTGGTGTTTTGCTGTAGTAAATTGAGCAATAGAAAACAAAAATTAACCATATTTTCTAGAAATATTTTAAATGGTAGAATTTAAATGATTTGGATATGCACCATTCTCCAAATACCATTCATTCTCCAAAAGTTTAAATCTAAAATACTATTGTTGTATAATATATGTGAGATGTGTGTGCATTAATATTTTTCCTATTATGTCTATCTGGTCTTACTATTACAGGCAAACACAGCCAGAGGATATGTACTGCCAGAAAACAATTTGTGTTCTTGTGTTTATATTCCTTCTTTGTACAACAAAGTAGAATAGGCAAATATGCACATGGACAAACATACCAGAATCTAGGGATGGGTAGATTTACTCCAATAGTTGCTTTCTTTAGTTTGTTGAATAGATTTCAGATTCATAAAAAAAATCTCTGCTGAATAGTCATCACAGGCATTCATTAAATTTATCTATTTGATCTGAATCATTCATGAAACTCATTTCAGAGATTTGATTGTGTTATGGACTAAGCCAACACGTCAGTAACAACCCTAATGGCTTTACTTTAACAGCAAGCTCATAATCCTGCACTTCTCATTGGCCCGCAAATAGCGAGCCGTGATTGGTCGTTTCTGGCCAATCTGATTGGCTGACAGCGGGTCTCTCTGATTGGACGCTTGTTAGAGCGGTAAACTCAAATCATTGGTTGTTTTGACAGCAGCCAGCTCTATAAAAGAGCTGCTGCTGCCCAAGTATTTGCTCTGTTCTGAAGTCACTAATAAAGAGTTGAAGTCACAGTTCGATGTCTCATCTCCGTTCCTTGTGCCCATGCTCAGGACTTAACACTGGCGACAAAGGTGGGATGCAGAGATGATAGAGCTGACTAAACACTCATCGAACAAGACAGAGTACATGGCTGAGAGTGCATGCAACAAAAGGCAGAATGACTAGCGGCGCCATACCACCCACTCCATTTGACCCAGCAAACGAAGACTGGGACTCGTATATGGACTGCTTCCAGATGTTCCTGGAGACCAACAATCTGAAAGATGCTATGCCTGGCAAGAAACAAGCGGTGTTCCTGACCCATTGCGGCCCCACCATTTTTAAAATGGCTAAGGCACTTGCCAAACCGGCGGAAGTGAAGACCATGGATTGGGATAACCTCGTGCCAATCCTCCGGGCCCATTACACACCCGCAGTACCTGCACTGATATGAAGACATGAGTTTTACCAGAGGGACCAATGGAAGAACGAGAGCGTTGGGGATTTCGCAGCTGGCCTCTGGAACCTGGGAGAACTCTGTGGTTTTGCAAACCTCGAGGAAGCCATGACAGACCGAATAGTTCTGGGATTAGATGACCACACAGTGCAGAGCAAGATCATGGCAAAAGGAGACATCAGCTTCGCAGATGTCATCGCCGCCGCTACTGCCGCAGAAGCAACCAGGAAGTCAGCTGCTCGAATGCGCCGAGCAAACGCATCGCACCGCCAACTCGCTAGTGATAATCCACCTTCCTCTGAGAGGCACACTATTACCACCCATCACGAAGACCTCAAATCATCCTCAGACAGTGAGGAAGAGGAGGTCAACCAGCTCTGCTCGGAATGAGAGCAAAGGAACCAGAGACTTCCGCGCCAATGTGCTGGTTGTGGGGCAAACCACCTGCGATCAGACTGCAAATTCCTCGATGCACTCTGCCGTTCCTGTGGGAAAAGGGGCCACATCGCAAAGGTCTTAAGAAGCAAGCGAGAGGCCAGTCCAAGCCGGAGGGAGAATAACCTCTGCCGGGAAACAGGCAAACCACCTGGAAATCGGGACCACCTGAACTACCAATGGAACAACCACTACTACAGAAATCGAGCACCTGCCGCTTCAACGAGATGAGAAGAGACACACCAAACTATCACTATCGGCCACACTTCATCATTAGATGCAAGAAAGATCTGAGTAAAGGTCACTATTGAGAATCGACCGTGCGTGATGGAAATCGATTCGGGGTCATCCCTATCAATGGTCTCCTGGAAAACCCTCAAACAGCTGATCCCTGCCATCTGTCGTCAGGATCTCAGCACTCAAAGAATCATCCTAAAAGACTACCAAGGGAACAGAATTCTGGTTGTCGGTTCCAGCCACGTCCAAGTATCCTTCAAGGACCGCATCGCGATGCTTCCCCTGACTGTCGTCAATTGTGACTGGCCCAGTTTGTTAGGGTTACAGTGGTTCGCCCCACTCGGAATTGAACTAGCTGGCATCCACCAAACCAGAAGCGTTGTTCTAATAATTCTTTAGTAGGGGCAGCTATTAAGACATCGTCAAAATAAGGCACAACGCCTTTTATGCCTTGTAATAGTCTCTCCATCAAACTTTGGAAAATGCCCGGTGCCACGCTTACTCTGAATTGGAGTCTATTGCACTTGGATGACTGGGAAGAGGCCGTCATCCAGGAATTCCAGGACGTGTTCACAGAAACGTTAGGCAAGCACAAGGGGACCCCTATATCGTTTAATCTCAGTCCCGATGTAGCTCCCATTCACCTTAAGCCTCATCGGGTGCCTTTTGCACCCAAGCCAAAGATCAACGAGCAACTAGACAAATTAATAGCCCGGGGTGTGTTTGTGTATATGCAGGAGAATTCTTTTAATGATGAATAAGCATTTTCAATTGAAAAAAGGGAGCTGAAAAATACTTTAAAATATTTTACAAATAATTCTTATGGTTTTTAATGTTTTGTAAAACATACCAATTTAATAAAAACTGTAATGCGAAGAATTTAACAAAACTACATATTTTCTGTTGAGGAATCAGGAGATGAAATTAAATTGTAATAGCAACAGAAGCCATGTGTTCTTTGCTCTTTAAAAAGTTATGGCAGTTTGGACTACTCTCTTAAAAAGCTACTGCTATGCATCAGGCTGACATTCACTAAAGTCATTTTCATGACATCAGGAGATAAAACAATTGCTCTGTGGAAAATCTGAAGGAGTTCTGGATGCCATTCTTATAAGAACATTGGCTTCCATTTTGCCATATGTCTGTAGAAAGTGATGTTGATGATGCAATCTGTCAAACAATGGTAACTGAGAAAATAATGGCTATTTGGTACAGTGGATAATGTGCTATGAAATCTGTTAAGTGTGGAGCATGGGTGCGAAGAATGGAGACGAGCCAGTGAAATAGTGAACTTCAAAACTCTTTATTAGCATGGTGTGACGGCTCAACTGGATGGCTGCTATAGCCTTCCTTATTTAGGCAACTTATTAACTATTCAACCAATGGCAACCTGGGAGCGCTATCTCCGTTAATCAATGAGAACGGCTTGCTAATGGCCAATCAGATTCTCCTGAACGGATCAATCTGATCTCGCCATTTAACAGCCAATCAGAAGTGCAGGGCCAGAACCCTGCACTTGACTTCAAGCTCTAGATAACTTTATTAAACATTTATTCATTCACAACACCCCTTCCCCCTGGGTTCCGTTTACGGGGTGTGGTCATGTAGTCCTTGAGGTCAGATGGTTGTTTTGTTAGACTTTTTGATTTTTGCTGTGCACCCGGTATTTGGCTGCACTCTTGTTGAGGTAGGGCGTTGTTTGGCGAAAGGATTGCTTCTGATTTAGAGTTCGCATTTTCGTTGTCACCCTGAGGTGAACTCACTCCCATCCCTGATTCCTGTTCTCGCGTTTCTGTTCCACTATCATTTCCTTCAAAAAGGTTTTCTGCTAATTGAAATTCAACTTCTTCTGTATCTCCCCCCCCCTCAGTTTGGTCATTAGGGAGTTCGGAATTGCCTGACTGCAGCATTGATCGTAGTTGATCGATATGGTGCTTCCAAAGTCTATCATCAGGGCATTGTACAAGGTATGATCTCGGGCCGGTTACATGGACCACAGTCGCTTCTACCCACAGCGGATTGCCCGATAAGTTTTTAGTGAACACCAAATCGCCTACCTGGAAGGTACGGCATCAGCCGCTGGATCTGAGTGGTTTCTCCGGTTCGTAGGCTGGGTGTAACCGGTCGAGGTGGGAGCGGAGCTTTTGTCCCATTAGCAGCTCAGTGGGAGTTTTGTTGGTGATGCTGTGAGGAGTGATATACTGTAAAAAGAGGATTCGGTTTATCTTCTCTTCGATGTTGTCATAGTCCACTTTCTGTAGCGTTTTCTTGACGAATTGTACCATGCGTTCGGCCCTACCGTTGGCCTCAGGATGCGCAGGCGAAGTAAGCGTGTGTCAAATACCGTGGTCCACCAGATACTGCTCAAAGGACAGTGCGGTAAATTGGGGCCCGTTGTCGGATACCAGAACGTCTGGTAATCCATGGGTTGCAAACAGTCTTTCTAGTTTTTTGATGATCGCTTCAGTTGTCGTGTTTCTCATTCGGTGGATTTCGAGCCAGTTCGAGTAGGCGTCTATGGTTAACAAGAAGGTGTGGCCTTTGGTCGGCCCAACAAAATCCAGATGGATACGGAACCAGGGTCCCCGCGGTGTCTCCCATTCGGTTGGGATTGCCTTTGGTGGAGCATTGCTTACTTCCTGGCAACTATGACAAGTTTTTACCCACGACTCAATTTGCTTGTCGATGCCTGGCCACCATGCATAGCTTCGTGCGAGGGCCTTCATGCGCATGATGCTGGGGTGGCCATCGTGCAAGGTTCTTAGAAGTGTCTGTTGGAGTCGTTCTGGAATAACAACTCTATTGCCCCAGATGATGCAGCCCTTTTGAGAAAACAACTCTGTTTGTCGACTTTTGAATGGTGCGAAGTCATCTGATACTTGGTCCAATGGCCATCCACGTTCCACCCACATGAGGACTCGTGCTAAGGAGGGGTCGTGTTTTGTTTCTCTCGCGATATCATGGGCAGTTAATGGCGGTGCACGGAGTGTCTCAATCTGCAACGTTGTCATTGTTGGCGCGGGATCGTCAGCAGTCTCTGGAAGCGGTGCACAGCTCAACGCGTCGGCGTGGGGAATAGCTTTCCCGGGGTGGTATTGCAGCTGATAATTATAAGCAGCCAAGAATTCTGACCAGCGAGTCATCCTGGGGGATAATATATAGGGGGTTGGCTTATCCCAGCTATTATTCCCAGCAAAGGTTTGTGGTCAGTCACTATAGAAAAAGCCCGGCCGTACACGTACTTATGAAATCTTTTGACAGCCGACACAATTGCAAGGGCTTCTTTATCAATCTGGCTATAATTTCGCTCAGTTTTCGAGAGTGTCTTTGAAAAATAGGCAACAGGGGCTTCGCTACCATTAGGCAATACGTGGCTCAAAATGGCGCCCACTCCAAAAGGCGATGCATCACACGTGATATTTAATGGTAAGGTTTCATTGTACTGCATTAGTACAGCGTCAGAAGTCAGTAGTTTTTTTACATTATGGAACGCCTGCTCTTTTTTATGACCCCATACTCAAATTGCTTTTTTGTCCAGTAGACGATGTAAAGGTTCAGCGACAGTTGCCTTGTGCAGCAAGAATACGTTATAAAAATTGATGAGGCCTAGAAACGCCTGAAGGTTGGCCTTATTCCGGGGTCTGGGAGTGTTTTTTATTGCTCTCAATTTGCTATCTGTGGGGTGAATACCCTGACTGTCAATTAAGTACCCTAAAAATTCAACACGATCTGTACACAGTTTACATTTATTTTTCTTCACCTTAAGGCCTGCATCTTTGAATTTTTGGAGAACCAGTTTTAAACGATCGCGTAAAATTTTTGAAGTAGGGGCAGCAATTAACATGCTCTAGATAACTTTATTGCACATTTATTCATTCACAACAAAATCCTCAGCCCATCAGCTGAAGTTCTGACCAAATTAAATAATTAAGCAGCTGATTGAGATCAACATCAAGTCCAGACATTTGAAGCCATGCTTTTTCAGATAGTGAGCACCAGGTGCAAGCTTTAATATCTCTGGCTACAAGAACAGGCTTTAAAGAAAATATCTGCTGAATCTGAAGAAATAATCTACAGTCGTTTTCCCTAAGGCCAAGATCCAAGCTTAGAAATCCTTCCTAGTTGTCTATAAGATACTCAAGCACAGTACTGCTATTTCTGAAATGTAGGCAACATCAGATTTATAGAAGATGCTATGCCATGCTTTGCAAAGTTTCACAGGATTCATACTAGGCCAAAACCTTACTATGCTATACAGTTCCCCAATCATTTCTGGAACCATACTTGTTTTTTTTTTAAAAAGCTATTATCAAGGAGCACAGATATGGAATGTTTTTAAAAGTTAAGGGAATAAAATGGAAAAGCATTCTTTAAAAGTTTTAAATGAAAGTTAGATAGGCAGACCATAATGTAACCTTTCCCTCTTCTCTCTCCCACTCCTGATTTAAATCCAGTCTTTTGTTTACTTTGTTTACTTTGATAATGCCTATCAGGAACATTCAGGGGTGGGATTCAAATTTTAACAACCAGTTCTGGGGGTGTGGCTTAGGTAGTCATGTGACTGGGTAGACACAGCTTGGTGGTCATGTTATTGGCTCGGTGTGGCCAACTCAGTATCACTCACATTGAGGCACGCATATCCTCGCCTGGCCTCTCATGACTGTGGGGATGCTGCAACAGTTGTAAGTTTGAAAAATGGTCATGTCACTTTTTTCAGTGCCATTGTAACTTTGAATGGTCACTCCAGACAAGCAAAGTACCAGCGAAGGAAGGAAAAAAAAACTCCAGAGAAGTTCCTGAGACAGGAAGTTTAGTCCTGCCAAGAATGTAATAAGGGTTAACGGAGAGGCAGTTTCTCTAAGCAACACCAGAATGTTTCCTTCCTTACAGGCTTAGGCCAGTAATTTCTTCTAACAACCGGTTCTCCGAACTGCTTAGAATGTTAACAACTGGTTCTAGAGAATAGGTGTGAACCTGTAGAATCCCATCCCTGATCTTAAGTATGAGGCTTCTGCTTGGCATTGCACATGATAATTCTCTGCTAACAGCTTCCTTACAATTAACCAGCAATCAGATTTTTTTAAATCCTAACTCTCAAGTTGTGCTTTGCCTCATTGCTTCCTTATTCAGCAGGCTTTCCTGATTGTGGAAATTTCCATAATTTTAATATTTCTGGAATAGCCTAGGTTACTCAAGAATAACCATTTGTTTGAAGTGCCCATTTGCAAATGTGAAGTTCATGTTTCATAACAGAACAGCATCGCTTCTGATTCTGATTTGCTTTTCAGTTCTATTTAAAAAGAAATGGTGAGCAGTGTCATTTCCTTCTCTCTTGCAATCCCTAGCTTTAGGACTTTGGAAATGACAATTGGTCAACCTCTTTTCAAAAGGATAGTTCTGCTTTTGTTTTTTATTCTTACAACTATAATACCCTCTACTGGGGAAAAAAAGTAATTAGATGGACAACTGCAATCTATATTTTTATAAAATCTTCTTACAAATAATATTATAGGCACTTGAGCAACATAAAGAAAAATCTAAAATTTGACTGCTCTAGTAGCACAGAAATCTGTTTGTTTCTAATCAAGATTTTCATTAGGAAATTTTTGAAATATAACTGCCATCTTCTCTGACTAATAAATATATTCTCTCGATTCTGCTAGGAACTAAAGTATAACTGTATTTTATTTTAAGCTCCTCATCTTTGTCTCAGACATTTATATGCATGGCTTTATAACCTTCTCATTAAAGAGTCATGGTTATGATGCATGAACAGATAATGCTCCAGTAACACAAAAGACAAACAAACCAGCTTAAATTGTGTGCATGAAAACACACAAAGATCAAATATATGTATTGCTACCTCAGGATAATCTCTATTATTCCTTGACTTTATTACAATGATATATATGATATGTGTGGAACTGAAGAAGCTTCTTGGATTAGAAGCAAAGAAAAAAAACCAAGGAAGTCCAGTTGCCCTTTGGAAAAAGCACTTTTGGGACAGCCATGGTCTGGGTGATTGAAAATATCCATAGACAACAATATAGTTATTACCTGATGTTATTACAGATCTACCAGGAGCAAGAAATAGAGAAAGGTATTCCTACCATAGCAGGTAGAATAGAAAAGGACCACAGGAGAAGCAAGGGAACAGCAGCATTGCCATATTCCAGAGAAGAGCTGGAGATGTGTCTTCCAAAGGTAACTTGCTATTGCGACATATATTAGGATGGAGAGTGTTGTAACTATGTATCATTCATGTGTTTGCAACTATGTATCATTGCAACTATGTATCATTCATGTGTTTGCAACATTGTATCATTCACGTGTAATCATTAACTTCTGTCTCTTCAGTGACCTTTGCAAGGCACATACAAGGGACAAGGAGCTAGACGGTTGTTAATAAGCTTATCCACATTGTAAATAATCTGTCCGGTATGCAGCTTTGTAAACATGCACATCCTGATGAGATTACCATGTTTGACTTGAGCTTTGATTAAATCATTTTCTTGTAAAAAAGCACAATAAAAGAGCGTGTGCCAAGACATTCGGGGCGCGCTCATCAAGAGGAAACCTCGCTTCCTGTCGTTTCTCTTCCCTTCGCTCCCTATCATGAGCCACCCATCAGATGTGGGATGGCAGATACCGCATTCTGGTGACCCCGACGTGATTCCCTAAGGGGGATACGTTGCGACGCGCCCATATCTTATCAGCTCGATGGGAGCTGTGCATCGCCAGGCCTGAAGCGAATTGCACATCATCGGATCTGAAACACGGTCTCGACTTTCTTAAGTATGGGTGGAAATATGGGTGGAAACTTTTCTCAACAACAGACGCAGCATCTGAAGAAATTGAGGGAGTTAGTCGCTTCTTCTTCTAAATATTCTGCTAATTTAAAGGGCTCACCTGTAAAAATGAAACCTATTGCTACATTATTGGCTTATGTGTGGCAACATTGTCCCAATTATTCAGAGGAAGGGTCCTTAAAAATTTCCACTTGGCAAAAAATTGGTGAACATCTCCATAGTCCTCCTCGTGCACCTATTGGCATTTTGGTCACTTGGAGGAAAATTATGGAGGCTTTAAAAGTCCATTATAAAATAGAAGCAGGGAGTGTGTTTGAATCTCCCCCGCCAAGTTATGATAACTTTTTAATTTGCTCTAACTCAGGCAGAAGCTGCTGCCATTATTCAACAATGCCCCACATGTAGTAAGCAAGGACATTCCATTCCCATAGGAGTAAATCCTAGAAGATTAAAAGCTTGTGAAATTTGGCAAATGGATGTAACTCAGTATCCACCTTTTGCCCCTTGGAAATATTTGCACGTTTCCATCGATACATATTCAGGGTTTATTCTGGCCACCCCTCAAAGGGGAGAAACTGTAAAACATGTCATCAATCATTCAATTCGTACCTTTGCCTCGCTGGGACGTCCAAAAGAAATCAAAACTGACAATGGACCTGCCTATACAAGTTCTGCTTTCCAGGACTTCTGTAACAGATGGGATGTAACCCACAAGTTTGGGATTCCCTACAACAGCCAGGGGCAGGCTATTGTGGAACGAGCGAACTTATCTCTGAAACGTGCTCTTGATCGATATTTGTTGCGGGAAAAAACCCCGAACCTCCCAGCATTGCAAAATTCTCTCAACATTTGTCTTTACACTTTAAACTTTCTTAATCTGACTGGCATTCCTCCCACTTCTGCTGCTTCACGTCATTTTTCCTCCCCCTCACCCCCGCCTAACAGACCTCTGGTATATTATCGCAGATTGCCAGATCCTGCCTGGCAGGGTCCCGCTGAGCTTCTCACTTGGGGATGAGGCTACGCTGCGATCTTACTGCCAGACAAAACCACTTGCTGGATCCCTGGTAGGGCGGTTAGACCCTATCATGGGAATTCCTCTGCTACATCTGTATCTTAAAACTCTTCCTGATATTCTTGCCTATATCTTCTTTGCAATTTCTACCTTACTTCAACAAAACCTATGCTTCCTGTCAAAAGACTATTCGTGTTAAAACCATTTCATTAACAGAAGGCTATTATACTTGTTCCATGTGGGTACGTCATGAAAATGCTACCCGTAGTTTTCACTCTGTCACTTCTGTTTTATTTAAAGAACACTCTACCACTCGCTCTTTTGTTCCTTCTTTACTCTTCCTATGGAAAGGAACCTTAAAATCTTTTCCTCTATTCAATCTAAACATAGGGGGACCTAGATGTCCTTCTATAGTATTATGGGTTTCCGCACCCCAACTAACATCCTTGATGAATTATCAAATTAATCTTTATTGTCATTATTGTAATTATTATCCTTTTTCTACTAATTGAATTCCCTCCTCATCTCGTAAATGTTCTACAACTAACTTGTCCATAGCCCTCTCTCCTGCTTGTGATGTTTTTATATACCCGAACTCTGATCCTGTCAACAAACGACGCTTCAAAAGAACTGTCCATGACGATCTGCAGAAGCCTCATAGAAGATATAATATTACTTGGACTATAACTGACTTTCAAGGAGTTCGTTTAAGTTCTACAACCAATTTTTCTTGCATAGAAGACTTCTACCCACCACTTCAATTCGATTTGGCAGATGCATCCACACAACCAGGGGATATCCTGCAATCTACATCACTTCAGGAGGAACTTTAACATCACGCCTGAAAGGAATGTATTTTATCCCTGGCAATAATTTTGCTTGGACTTGTTCCACCGGTCTCATGGCATGTGTCCACGGGGATGAAATTGTTAAATCCAAATCATTTTGCATTCAAGTATGGCTTGTGTGTATAACTCTGATGATTTTATATCCCTACAGGTACCCAAGAGGTACAGGTACCTCTTGCAAAATCGTAGAGGCTTAGATCTGTTATTTTTTAAAACAAGGGGGATTGTGTGCTGCGCTTAAAGAAGAATGTTGTCTTTATGCTGATAGCGGGGGGGGGTTCGTTTTCTATTTCGCCATGGTTTACAACCTTTTTAACTGCATTGGCAGGATCATTAATAATCATTATATTGATATGTATTATAGGACCTTGTTGTTTTTATAGAATGTTGCAATTTTTAAAAAATTAATTATCCCCCATAACTGCTGATGTTAATGTGCTATTGCAAGCTCATGTTATATCCTCAACACCAGACGAAAAAATGTCACTGCTGAGTTACCGCTCCTTGGACAACCCTGACGCTGACGGGTCGCACTCTTGCCTAGATGATGGGGACGGCGAACATTTCAGAAAAATGGTTCCTGTCTTCTCGGACGAGGAAGAAGACTCGTCATAAATAATAAAAACAGAGGAGATGTAACTATGTATCATTCATGTGTTTGCAACTATGTATCATTGCAACTATGTATCATTCATGTGTTTGCAACATTGTATCATTCACGTGTAATCATTAACTTCTGTCTCTTCAGTGACCTTTGCAAGGCACGTACAAGGGACAAGGAGCTAGACGGTTGTTAATAAGCTTATCCACATTGTAAATAATCTGTCCGGTATGCAGCTTTGTAAACATGCACATCCTGATGAGATTACCATGTTTGACTTGAGCTTTGATTAAATCATTTTCTTGTAAAAAAGCACAATAAAAGAGCATGTGCCAAGACATTCGGGGCGCGCTCATCAAGAGGAAACCTCGCTTCCTGTCGTTTCTCTTCCCTTCGCTCCTTATCATGAGCCGCCCATCAGATGCGGGATGGCAGATACCGCAGGAGAGAAATAAAATGAAGACATTGCCCACTGTTACAAAAGCAACAATGGCAGTAAAGTCTATGTGGATACAAGCACTAGCATTAGAGTCCTTTGTGTCATAAGTGTCATAGGTTGATAACACCACAGAAGTATCTTTGCAGTCAGATAATAGATAGATAGATAGATAGATAGATAGATAGATAGATAGATAGATGATAGAATAGAAATAGAAATTAGAATAGAATAGAATAGAAAATAATAGAATTATTTATTGGCCAAGTGTGATTGGATACACAAGGAATTTGTCTTGGTGTGAAACATTTTCAGTATACATAAACGGAAAAGTACATTTGTCAAGATCAAGAAGCGATGCTGATGGGGCAGTGGACCCGGACATTTTCCAACTCCACCTCACTGACACTCTTAGGAAAAAATACAACAGCAATGAGCTCTTGTAAACCTGTTAGGTTACACCCCTGCACACAATTTTCTGTTTGTTGCTTTTATCAATATGATAGATTTTCAAGGCAAATCTGAAAAGAGTATGATGCAACGGAATCTATCACCAGCACTTTGTTAATGAAAACGTAGCTCTTTGAAAAAGTAGAGGAAGTAAAAAATAGAATATTTCTACTGTTTCTAGATAGCAGGCTTTGAACATAAATGATGTAACGAGGTTTTCAGTTTTTTGCATACTGATGAATCGATTTACATTCCTCTTGTCATGAATATAATTCCAGGACACATTTTTCATCTCCAGTTACAAACAAGGACCAAAATAGAGAAGCTATTCATTTCTTAGGAAAATGTCGTTTTCTCAGGTAAAGCAGCCATGAGATGACTTGTGGCATCAAAAATAAACACAATACAGCAATAAAAAGACCTTGAGAGATAGAAACCAGAAGCATTCTTTTGGAGGATTGGTCAAAAGCCATCTTCATTCTTCTTCTTGGATAACCACATAACGATAGCTGGCTTGCAGAAAGAGTCTCATAAGTGATTAATGTTCTTAAAATGTGTTCATATGGTATGACATGATTCCTGACATATGTACTCCTGGCAGGTCAAATAGCACAACCCTGTCACAAAATGGATGGTCTTGCTGGTTCTTTACAATGATGAGGCTGATTTTTATAGCTCTCATATCTTCAAACAACAGTGCCTATGTGGCCTCTTTAAACTGAAGAGTTTTAATGAAAACACTTTGAGGAAAACAATGGCTTTCATAATAAGGTCTTCAACTATGCACAAGATTATTTCTAAAATGAACATAAAAATAAGGATTTGGTATAAGAAAATTATAGTCCACAACACAGCAGAGAGTAGGAAAATCTGTCTTCAAGTTAATAACAGCTTGAGTATGTGTTGTTGTATTTTATTATTTTTAGCTAAATCTAACTTCTCTTACTCATTGGTATTAGTCATCCAACCAGAATGACTAATAAAGCAACAGAATAATGTTTTTAAAAGGAGGGGGGGATAAAATAATGAAAACTGAGGTACTATAATTTGAAGTGTTCATGTTTTACGTTATAAGTGTACCTAAGTGTATTTATCAACTGGAATGAAACTTTTTTATTATTCATATTTTAGGAATATATAGATATGGTACTTTCAGTGGTCATTTATTTGTCAGAAGGTCAGAATAAGAAAATACATTTAGATTCTATGATGTTTTATTATGCCAGAAAATAATATAACGTCATCAGATTTTATTCATTCTGCACTTCCTGAAAACAAACTCAAGCACATCAGTCATAGGTTGAACATTATCAGGTGGAGGCAACACAAATAGTTACAATAATTAGTGTGTGTAACATATTATGCACTAAATTACAGCCTTTAGCTATTGTAATTTTCCTACAGACATGTTTTTTTTATACTATAAGCAAATGCTTTAGAGAATTAGAGAAAATCTGTTTTTCTTATTTAAAAATAAATGTTGATGCATACTTACCAAAAGAGTTTGTGAACAGTTATAGGGAATAAAATTATCTGGCTTAATCAGTAAAGATGCCTTTATTTAGCCAATCCCTTAATTATCAATAATAATTATTTCTGTGCAATTACACTGCTGTAATAATTAGTATGAGTGTTTTGCTTGTCACTGAATTTTCAATTTGAAAAGAAGATAGAAATTTTGTCAATTAATTAACTGATCATTACATAAAGTCTGTAAATCGATTTGTTTTTTATTCTGTTTTCAGATATACAAATATTCATTCATTTTTTAAAAAGAAGATTATACTCTTGGTAATCAGTTGGAGCAATAAATCATGCTGTCCTTAGTTGCTTTCAGCAGCTTTCCAGGTAAAATACTTAATCCCCAGAGGTGATATTCAGCAGTTCTGACCAGTTCTGGAGGACCGGTAGCAGAAATTTTGAGTAGTTTAGAGAACCAGCAAATATCACCTCTAACTGGAGATTTTACAATGCACCTGGACACCTGGAGAAATGATGGAGGACAAATACGTGATAAAACACAACTTGATGTTATGATGCAAAAATATATGTCATATCACACCTACCTTTTGGGGAGGAAAATAAGAAAAAAAAATCTGCCTCTGGATCCCAGAAATTTGCCTCCTTGCAGCAAACAGCAAACATCCTGTTTCAGCTACAGTACAGCCTGATTAGCACAAGCAGCTGATTGTCAGTTGGATCAGCCTCCTGATGATCAGCTGTTTTAGACTGCAGGGATTGCCAAAGCCTATTGCCATCTTTGTGCATCCTGTTTTTGACTTCCGGGTGCCCTATTTTTGGCCCATTCCGGGCAGCAGGGATTGGAATGGGTTGAAAATGGGATGCACAGAGGCCAAAAATGGGATGCATAGGGTAAACACGGGGCATGTGGAGTCAGCAATAGGCAATGGTAATCCCTGCAGCCTGAAACAGCTGATCGTCAGGAGGCTGATCCAATTGACAATCAGCTGCTTGTGCTAATCAAGCTGTGCTGTAGTGGAAACAGGCTGTTTGCTGTTTGCTGCAAGGAGGCAAATTGCTGGGAGACAGAGGCCAAAGGCTGTGGGCTGGTGGGTAGGCGGGGCTTTGACAACATTTGCTATATAGGGTGTACATATGTTTTCCCCACTTTGGGGGTGGAAAAAGTGCATCTTATACTCCAAAAAATATGGTACTTATTTGCATCAGATATCAGAACATAATAGGTATGGAAGGATTTGCATCACAAATATCATCACTGGCATGACATTTTGAGAAAATCTTGGTTTGATGAACCCACCCATATTTGCTTAGCTGCTAAAATATGGTCCTTCCTATCTTTATTAAAAAATAAATTATTCCTGGTTCCATGAGTCTTACTTTTGAAGAGAAAGGAGATAAAGCATGTTATTTTCAATTCATGTGATTGTTTCATGTGATGTAATTTATGGTTTCTCTCATCACCACTTTTAAAAACAACTACAACCACATTAATTGTTACATTTAAGCAAATACATGAATAAGTATTTTGAATGCATTTCTTTCAAAACATGCATTTTAAATATGTTCCACATGAATCTGAATTTCAATGCAAGCCCTGAAAAAGGTGAGTTCTTTCATCACATTCCAATACAGAAATGTGTTTGGACTCAGAAGTTAAATTACATGTATGCAACTTATTTTTCAACCATCTATCAAGTAATGTGTACAACTGACTGCAGATTAAATCTCTTTGATTTAAATAATGATTATTTTACTCTCCTTTGAGCCATTTTGGTTTAGTTGATAAAGACACCTTCCTAGAAACCAAGATAACTGGAATTCCAGTCTTGCCTTAGGCATGAAGCCAGCTATGTGAGTTTGGACCTGTCACATGTGTGTGCGTATATGCATGCACACACAAAGTCTGTCTATCTGTCTGGGAGGAGGAGGAGATGGTCATAACAAACCAGGATAAATGTTGCCAAACATACCACAAATAATTGTCCATGTAGTTGTCAGGAATCAAGATGACTCAAAAGCATCTCTCCCATTGATGGTAGAATGTGCAACACATTGCAGGATGAAATGTAAACTATAATTGCTATTTAGTCCATTGTCATATGTATAATATAAATTTTTTTTTGAAAAAGTTTTATTATTTTTTAGACAAACATAGACAAACACAACATAAAAACATCGCCATCTTCCACTTATGTATATACAGTGTGTTGGTTGGTTTACAAAATGTTTTATGCATCCACTTCATAGTCATCACTTACAATTACTTGTATATGTTCTCATATTATCTATCAAACATTCCTAAATACATTGATATCATTATTAATCAATCATTTGACTATACTATTATTCATTCATGTTTTGCAAGATAATCAATATTTTAACTGATTTATTTTATGACAGTTCGTATTATCATCCCAAATCTATCCTATAATTATATTATGATTATGATAAAGATAATACATCTTTATATATTCTTTATATTGTAAAAATCTACATATTTCATTACCATGTTTTATTGCCTAACCATTGATAAAATAAATCCCAAATCTTATAAAATTGTTTATCTTCTTGTTCTCTGATTTCAAATGTCAATCTACTCATTTCAGCACATTCCATTATTTTCTTAATAACTTCCTCCTGCATTGGTATTTTCTCATTTTTCCAGTTTTTAGCAACTACAATCCTAGCCGCTGTTAATATGTTTACAATCAAATATTTCAATTCCTTACTGTATATTTCGGGTAAGATTCCCAGTAAAAATATCTCTGGTTTCAAATCTATACGTTTCTTTGTCATTTTTTCCAACCATGTGTGGATTTTAGTCCAATATTTTTTAACATTCGCGCACGTCCACCACATATGGTAAAATGAGCCAGGTATCTGATGACATTTCCAACATTTTTCAGATTTGTTCTTGAACATTCTTGCTATTCTTGTTAGGGGTAGATGCCACTTGTAAATCATCTTATACAAATTTTCTTTATATGCTGTTGACATTGTCATTTTATAATTTTGAGACCACAATTTTTGCCATTTCTCTAAATCAATCCCATATCCAAAATTTTCCCCCCAAGCAATCATTGTTTCTTTGACTTGTTCTTCTTCTAGCTTAATTTCTAATAAATATCCATACAATTTTTAATCACCTTTTCATCAGTACCTGTCAAGATCTTACCTAAATCAGTGAATTTATCATTAGAAACCTTCTGTTTTAGAATCTTTATCATATCTATAACATATTTGAGCATATGAAAACCAATTCATATTTATGCCTTGTTCCTCTAGTTTTTGCATAGATTTAAGTTCATCCTTTTCATTCAATATTTCACCATATCTAACTGTTTGTTCCTTTTTATATATTATAGGATACAAAGACGCTTCAATAGTCAATAGCCAGACTGGAATTTTCAAATAACATTGCCTTTTAGTCTTCTCCCAATTTAACCACAGAGCCTCCCTTATATATTGTCTTCTAAAGTACCCTTGTGTTTTAGTTCCCTTGTACCATAGGAAGGCATCAACAATAGATCATGTCCCTCTAATTTCAACAATCTAGTATTTCTTAATGTTATCCATTCCTTAATCCACATCAGATTTGTAGCCCAATTAGGCAAACCAAATCCTCCTCTTATTCTAGCTTCTTGCAAGAGTTTTAGTTTTATTCTCGCTTTCTTACCATGCCATATATATTTCAACACAATTTTATTTAAATCTTCAAAATAATCTTTTCCAAGCCTAATTGGAATTGTTTGAAACAAATATAAAATTCTGGGTAATATATTCATCTTGATTGTTGATATTCTCCCTATTAATGATAATTGTAAGTTTTCCCATTTCACCAAATCTATTGCTATCTGTTGCTTGAGTTTAATATAATTATTCTATTTAAGTGTGCTACATCTTGCTGTCAAATGTATCCCCAAATATTTGATCTTATTTGTGACCTGAATTTTCAAAACATCCGCCAATTCTTACTTTTGTCTTAATAACATATTCTTTGTTTTATCTTTATTTATTTTCAGTCCAGCTATGTATAATGTAAATTATTGTAACTTCAGAAAAACAAAATCCAGATTAAACTAAATGTGATTTTTCAAGAGAACAGAATTATTGCAGTTATAAGTTGCCATTTTTTACATGTTGATGGAGCGTTTAGAGATATAAATGCAATTGTCAGTACATGTTGCTTCAGAGAATATTTAATTTCATCCTATTATGTACCTAAACAATTGAATGGGGGCATGAAGATGTGAATCACTGCCACTCTATGTGGGAGTGCTAATGACTTGCAGATGTTGTCAAATCATCTTCCAAAATGAAGCCTCAGGCTGCAATCCACATTCCACAAAAACAGTATATCTGTGATGCCCTCAATCTCTTGGCTTAAATACAGTGTGTTGATCTAGCCCAGAGGTCTCCAAACTTGGTAACTTTAAGACTTGTGGACTTCAACTCCCAGAATTCTGGAAGTTCAAGTCCACAAGCCTTAAATTTGCCAAGTTTAGGGACCGCTGATCTAGCCTGTAAACCTTCTGTCAACTTCAGATGTGATGCATACAGTCCATTGAACTTCATTCTCTTCCTAGCCTTCATCATGTTACTCAGAACAATGTTTCCTATCATTGTTAAAATAAATTAAAATGCTTTATTGAGATGCAGTCTCAGAAAATATATTAGTTATAGGTTATGTTTTACCAATTACCTTTTATGTTGAGTTTTGTGACTTTAGTTCCTGATCTTCAAATGAATTCTTTGTACATCCTACCCTCTTGTGGCTGTTTACAATATGACAATCATACATCTTTTTTGTTTTGTTTTGTTTTTGTTTTTTAATATCTTCATTTCTGAAATTTTGCACAGAGCTGGGCTGTTGGAAATCTCATTTAAGCCTTTCAAAGTTATAATTGCTGTAAACTGGATACACCTTCCTGCTATTTTAAGGCAGTAAATGTTTTAGAAATATATTATAAACTCCAAGTTAACATTATTTAGCTTTGATGTAGCCTGTTTAGCTCATTTTTCTGCATAGGATTCATTACCTTAACTAGGTAATATCATCAGTACTGGTAAGGAGTGCTATTTGGTGTCAGTTTTCTGTCAGCTCAGAAAGTACCAAGGATCTCTCATTTTAACCCTGATCTACAAATATTGATCCCTTCTCTGTTCCTCTCTGAGTGCTCTAGGATGAAGAGGGGGAGGGCCTCAGTCTTCCTCTAAATTCCCTCTCCCTTACTCTATCTCTCCCCTGCTCTGCCCAGCCAGACTTTGCCCTTCCCCAGTTTCTTCCACAGCCAAAGGAGCCACACTCCCACTCTGTGTCAACTGTTCAGTTTCCCCCTCCAAGTCAGATTCCGACAGGGGCATGACACTCTGTCTTACACATTGGTAAAAAAAAACAAATCAGTACACCAAATACAAGTTAGGCGGATATGACCTTGTTGATGACCCTCTCTCTGTCAAGGACCTTGGAGTATTCATATCAAATGACCTAAGTGCCAGAGCTCACTGTAACAGCCTTGCCAAAATGTGTTGTATATATAATCTTACGAAACTTCTCCTCTGGTAATATTGAATTGATAACTAGGGCATACAAAACCTTTGCTAGACCAATACTCGAATACAACTCATCTGTCTCGAATCCGCACTGTATATTGGACATTAATACAATTGAGCAAGTCCAGAAGTATTTCACAAGAAGAGTATTACACTCCTCTGCTCACAACAGAATACCCTACACCACTAGTTGAAATTTTGGGCTTGGACAACCTAGAACTACGACGCCTATGGTTGGACTTAAGTGTAGTATACAAAATTATCTGCTACAATGTCCTACCAGTCAATGACTACTGCAGCTTCAACCACAACAATATAAGAACACACAACATATACAAACTCAATGTAAATTGCTCCAAACTTGATTGCAGAAAGTACAACTTCAGCAACAGGGTGGTCAATGCCTGGAATGTACTACCTGACTCTGCTCTTATATCCACAAACCCCCACTCCTTTAACCTTAAACTATTACTATTGACTTCATCCCATCCCTAAGAGGTTTGTAAGGGGCATGCATAAGTATACAATCATGCCTACCATCCCTGTCCTATTGTCTCCATTTATTCATACCTATTTCCTGTAATCATACTCATGTTTATTCTTATACTATGATCTTGTAAGTGATTGAAAAATCAAATAAATAAAAATAATAAATAAAACTCTGTCCTCAAAAATCTATGGGGCAAAATCTATGGTTCTGCTTATATGCACGGTTCATTTTGTTTTTGTCCTTTTCACACAAATTCTGACCATTGTAGCGTCCCAAAATAATCATGGTCCATCTCTTGGTTTATTTAAACACTATCAATGTTCTATTCATGCATGTTGAACTAAAATGGTACACTGACTCAGATGCCCCATATAAAATTAAAGTTATAATACACTGGCTAGCCTTTATAAGCCTATAGAAATAAAAGATAGGCTGATTACAAATTTGTCACTGATTTTATTGGACAGAATTAGCTTTCAGTTAAATCGATGATGAAAGCCAATGTATAATTCAGTTGTATCCTGTGCTGTTAGCTAGGCATACCTACCACAATTAAGTTTCAACGTTTAAAATAAAAATACTTCCTTTCAATTAAATAATTTTTTAAAATATTTCTTTTGCTTTCTTTTGTTCTGTAATTACATCTTGCACAATATTCTTTCTCTGCAGAAAGAGAAAGAAAAGACATCAAAGTACAGAAAGACATAAAATGAAAACACAGGCAGACAATAAAGACAGAAAACAAAGAAAGGGGAAAAAAAGGAAAGGAAAGATATAGCTGCCATAAACCACAACGCATGTGATGGCCATCCACAATCAGCTAGGATGAAAGCCACATTGCAACAATACTGATTTTAATTGTTTTTCAGGGTTTTGTTGTTTTAGATGTAAGCAGGACTCTCTTCTTTTAGGGGAAGGTGTCCCCAAAACTGGGAGCTACTAAACAGAATGAAGGCAAATATCTGTGTCCCCAGGACAATGTTGTAAGATCCAATCTGAAATGGTCACCAGGGCCAGAGGTTTTTTCTTCTGAGCTTTTGGACTCATGCTGGAGCCCGCCTTCAGGAACTTCTCTCTAACCACAGAGAAGACCTTTGATCTGATCTTCAGTTCATTAGGTAAGGACTGAGATTGAGTTACTTTCTTTGAAGTATCCTGGCCCAGGTAAGACAAAGTTGGGTGAAACTCCCTAGCCTCAGCTTCCATCTGGTACTTGAACAACAATCTAAGAAAACACCCAAGTCAAGTTTATCTCCTTCAGAGAGTAGTGATCTAATAAAGAGTAACCACAGGGTTAGGATCAGGGTTTTTGGAATCTAAGTTATTTATGGATGAAAGCAACACCATCTTGTCAAACTCAAGATCTGTGGGCCACATCTGGCTTGCAGGATGCTTAGATATGGCCCATGGAGTCTCCTGGAAACAGCGAATGATTGGCCTGTGGTGACTCTGACAATGAAAACAGAGCTTGGGAGGGCTGTGTGTGGCCCACTCAACCTCCATTTTTGGCTGTGACAGTCTCCTACAGGTCTCTCCAGGAAAGTTGGAACTCAGGAAGGCATGGGCAGCCCTCCTGAGCTCTGCTTTGCTTGCAGAGTGCTTGGGCCACCACAGGCACCCCCAACATGAGTGACATCAAGCTGGCCATGCCATCCTGGCCAACCCCAACCCCCAGGGTGAAACACCTTGATGCGGCCCTCAATGAAATCAAGTTTTACACCCCTGATGTATAATAAGATGTTATCAATGTTAAGCCTGGTCCCCCAACCAATGTTAAGGAAACACGCTAAACAGAATGTGCAGCGTTAGTCAGTTAGGCAGACATGTAAATGTGTGAGATAAGTTTGTATGTTAGTTAAC
This sequence comes from Hydrophis major, assembly GCA_033807585.1. NCBI lineage: Eukaryota > Metazoa > Chordata > Lepidosauria > Squamata > Elapidae > Hydrophis > Hydrophis major. The sequence continues at coordinate 109,921,504 of CM066328.1, read as the reverse complement.
ACTCAGTAAAAAAACAGATACGCTTGTGCTATCAAAATATAGTTTATTCCATTTAAGAGTTATAGCATAGTCAAAAACAGTCCATTAGTCATGTATCATTTCAGTCAGTCCATTCAGGGATACTCAATTCGTAAAGTCCGTGTTGAATATTCAATATCAGTTCACTTACAATAAATCAGTCCGTATTATCTCTTCTCACCGTTGAGAAATCAATACTCCTTTCTCTCTCCCGTTCCAGTAGAAAAAAACACAGCCATCAATCCATCCAGTAATTAGGGATCATTAAGCCAGAGAGTGAGCTGCCGTTGTCTTGCTCCTTTTATGGTGCTTTTACAACCACACCCTCAATTACATTCTTGTAGTTAAAGTTACACACACTTTAATCAACAAACCATGATAACTTATTTATTATTTTACCTAAACCAGTTAGGGTAAACAATGTTATCCCTAACAATCAACATTTTGTTGGAACCTCATCTTGAATCAATGTAAAACATCATAGGAGAAACAATCAGTGGAAGTCTCGTGTTTCCCTATTCTGACTAACTGGAACCACTGCAGCAGATGACTATAATTCAGTGCACCTCCAATTCTTCCAGGTGGCTCAAAAGGATATCAGAGTGGATGGTACTGAATTCCAAGTAGACTAATAGGATCAAGACTTGTTTGGTCATGATCAACATTTGTTTGTTTCTTCTGATCATACAATGTCATATTTTGTCTCATGACTAAGTCTGAAGTTTGACTGAAAAGATGCCAACCCTATGTGATAGACCAGAAAAATAACTACACAGGAAGAGTAGAACTACATATATTTATTGAAATAATAACAGAATCTTGCAAATCCCATTGCTTTTTGTCTCCTCTCTTCTATATCCCAGTGAATCAGAAAGAGGCAATCCTATGTCTCTTTTTAATGCTGTCTTGCTTCCCAGGGTTTAAGGAATGCTTCTGTCCTTTTGGTTTATGTAACAGTTTCTGAATATTTGCTTGAAGACATTTCCTTGGTGCTCTACAAAAGGTTCCAAATAATCCATTTTCTCCATGATACAGTATAGCTGATTCTCTGAGAGAGGATCAGATTGAGCCTGTAGAAGTTATCAATTATAATTGGGTCTACTACTTAGAGCTTTTTCAGGATAAGAAAAACATATTGGTAATATTTTGGGGAAATCTGTTAGAAACCCTGGGGGATGGGTTGTAAATGCTGTCAAACAAATAATAAATAGATAAACCTGAAACAAAGGAAATACATACCATTTTTGGAACAATGTGTTTCCCATCATGCTTTTAATGGGAAATAAGTACTTTAATAAGAAGAGAAAAAGAAAGAAGGTATTGTCTCTCCCTTCAGATAAAATGATTGGGACATTCTAGCAAGGAAAAGGGCAAATCATCTAGGCTGAAATGACTAGTCTCTTAAGAAGTTGGGATTTGTGTCAACTTAGTTACAGTTAGATTTTTAAAACTAACCCAAATATCAGGTCCGAAATTACCTGTAAGATAAAAGTGACAATTCTTTGGTATTCATCTGGAGAGAGTATTCAATGAGTATTCAATGAGTATATATATATGTGGATCTTTGGTTATTCGGGTTTTCTCCGACGTAAGATTGGAAGTATCTAGGCAACGTTTCGATGAAGTCTCATTCATCAGGCTTGGTCTTCAGCTCTGTGCTTCTCAGAGTGAAGACCAAGCTGAAGACCAAGCCTGATGAATGAGACTTCATCAAAACGTTGCCTAGATACTTCCAATCTTACGCGGGAGAAAACCCGAATAACCAAAGATCCATATAAAAATACCCGCGAGAACCTCAGAAAACATATATATCACAGACGAACACTATACAGAAGCCTAATGATGGCAGATGAAATTCTGCTGAAAAGTTGCTACAACTTTAAAAGCACCACTACTATGACGTGGGAAAATACGCGAACAAAGCTGAATGCCATACATAGCATCTGTGCTGAAGACCAAGCCTGAAGATGATGAATGAGACTTCATCGAAACGTTGCCTAGATACTTCCAATCTTACACGGGAGAAAACCCGAATAACCAAAGATCCACATACAAATACCCGCGAGAACCTCAGAAAGCATTATATATGTGTGTGTGTGTGTGTGTGTGTGTGTGTGTCTGTCTGTCTGTCTGTGTCTGTGTCTGTGTGTCTGTGTGTGTCTCTGTGTCTCTGACTCTGTGTCTGTGTCTGTGTGTGTCTGTGTGTCTGTCTGTGTCTGTGTGTCTGTGTCTGTGTCTATGTGTGTGTCTGTGTGTGTGTTTGTGTGTGTGTCATATTGCTTAATGTTTTTATTTTAAAATCCACAGTTGGGTAGTATTTTTAATTAGGACCAATTAACAAGTCACAAAAAAGAGCCGCAGTGATGCAGTGATTAGAATGCAGTACTGCAGACCACTTCTGCTGACTGCTGGATGGCTGGCTGTAATTTGGGAGATCGAATCTCACCAGGCTCAAGGTTGACTCAGCCTTCCATCCTTCCAAGATGGGTAAAATGAGGACCCAGATTGTTGGGGGCAATAGGTTGACTCTGTAAACTGCTTAGATGGGGCTGTAAAAACACTATGAAGCAGTATATAAGTCTAAGTGCTATTGCTATTGCTATTTTTCTAACTTTTGCAGAATTCTTACTTATGAAGGTGTTATGTCTCACCTTTCTTTTTTCCAAAAAAGAGGAAAGAGTCCAAACTCACACAAACACAGGCAGGCAAGCTGACTCGGTCTTTACAGAATTAATCCTTTATACTGATGATGTCCTTGGTATTCTAACACACTCTGCCTGCCAAGTCCGAAATGATAACAATAAACAGAATACCCTACACCACCCACGCCTCCTATGTTGCAGCTCACATTTCTTCCTATGACGCTGCCTAGATCAAGCCAACATTCGTCCACTTGACTCTCTGTCAGGGGCTTCTCCGATATGCCCTCCTCCTCCTGATTAATCTCAGGCTGTTCCTCTTGGTTGTCTGCTGAAACCTGAGGTATTATCAGGGAGGAAGGCATTGCCAGAGGAAGGTGCTGAGGAGGAAGGCATTCCCTGTTCCTCCTCATCATCTTCCGAGTCCTCTTCCTCTAACAGCACAGGCTCAGGAATCGGAAGGTTTAACTAAATCAGTCAATACATTGAGAAAGAAAGCAAAATAAAGCCAGGGAAAATTGCAAAATAAAGTAAAATAAAGCCAGGGAAAATCTGTCACCCAAATAGTTTGGCTGCATGTAATAAAAGTATTATTAATCGATAAGTATTAGATTTGCTTTCACTGACTCACATAAAAATGATTGGTTTTTTATGTTTTTATCAATGCATAAATAAGTTAACTTTCTCATCTGTTCATGAAATTCAGTACAATCTAAATTATCTGATTTAATCTGATAAAAGGTTCACTGAGATGCTGGGATTGCTTTGAACTTTCAATGCATCACTTCAATAATACATTCAATAATTTTGTTAGATGTACAATAATATTTTCTTCATTATTAAAGTACATGGATGTGCATGTTTGATTATGGGTGAGATACTGTTTCAACCAGAAAGTTTTCCATTAATTTTCACAATCAGAACTTTAATTTATATTTCCTTCTTTCCCATGCAATTTTACATGCCTTCTACTGTAATTATGTCTTTAAGTTGGAAAAGGCCAATTCTAATATTGCCAAAAATTCTAAACCAAAGTAAGGATGTTTTTATTACATAGAGACTTCATGACCATCTTCTACAGATCTAATATGGATCTGTCATTAAGTACCATACTTTATTATTTCTACAAAGAGCTTTAGAGGTGGGGAAACAATTTTCATTTAACACTGAAAACAGAATAAAGCTATAATCCCTAATAGTTGTCTGGAATAATCCCTACTGACCTCAGTAAGATTTACTTGCATGGGATTACACTATAAGATAATTTGCTTCATTTAGAAATAAGCAAACAAACTTCAAAAGCTGTCGAGAGAAGAAAGAATAATTTCCTTTAGACCTAAATCCTATTTTTATAACATTTTTATCCCTGCATGAATATTTGCATTTTCAAACAAGTTCAAAAGAACTTTTAGTCAGTTAAAGCTTGGAAAAAATGAAACGATTTTACATTTCAAGTATTAGTCAAGAAGTCCTACAAATAAAGAATTGTACAGAGCTCTTCCAGAAATTCTTATTATTCAGAAAATATCTGTTGCTTCAAATAAACTGCACACATTTTTGTAAATTTAACATCTAAACAACAAAATCTAAATTTACACTGCATTGTAATATAATTATTAAGCCACACTAATCACATTGTTGAGGCTGATTCTCCTCTGTGGCTATCTTGTTCTCAGTATTATTGCATTTACTAATTTGTAGTACAAGTAGTCCTTGATTTACAACCATAATTAGGATACACAAAGATATGCTATATTTAACTCATTGAATTGAAAGAATTCCACATACTGAGACATGGTTAGTGCATCTGGTATTTACAACTAGGCTTTCCTTGAAGGAGGGGCCAAACAGTTCATAGCCACTCTGTGGACCCTTCATGAGACGAGCTTGCAAGGATTGCTGCTTACTCTGATGGAGTCATCACATTTGGTTGGATGGCCTTGCTGTTGAAGTAACTGGGATATATTAAAAGCAAATGGTGTCAAATATGAGTCTCAGATACACACACACACACACACAATAATAATAATATCACAGAAAAGCAATAAATTACTAAAAGAAATATGTTCATGGTACAACCATGAGCAGAAGTGATGTCAGAACAGAACATTGGCAGCATCCCGACCATATGATTTCTACTAAGAGATAGATGATGGAAGGCAACTAAATTATTTCATGACACCCTGATTTCAATGCCGTGGGCATGTGGATAAAACTCATAGCTTCATACCCTTGGCCTACAAATCACAGGTTGTCCAGAAGAATGCAACAGCTATAAAGTCCTTTTACCTCTCTAAAAATGGCCATTATATTCTAGCTGCCCTAAAACTTTTTGAAGCAAAAGCTAAGGCACAGTTATTATATGAGATTCAAGTGGGGCCTTACACTAATCTAACTGTAGCTGAGAGAGTACAATCCAAATGCTGAAGACTAGTCATGCAAGTCTCTAGATCCATACATTATTATGTATATAAATAGTATATATGTAACATGGGCAAGATCTGATGGTGCAAATTACTGCTTATTGTATGTTATGTGCCTATATTTATTTAAAAGAAGGTAATTTTAAATGCTGTTTCACTGTATTTTAGCATTTATACACTGAAGAGAAGTGGGTAAGTTGAAGAATCAGCTGCAGTACAGAAAGCTGTGGGGGGGGGGAATACAACAGATGAACAAAATCAAGTGAACAAAAATAAATTATGTATGAAGTTGACATACTAATTCACACCATACATCCCAAGAAAAATGCCTATGGCAGGCAAGTGATATACTGTATAAATAAAAGAACAGGATACATAGAACTTATTGGAGAAGGAAATGTTAATTCATTCCAATTTTCTTTCCAAAAAAGAAAATCAAATGAAAAACCAAATCAAATGAAAAATAAAAATAAATAATGAAAAATAAAAATAAAACAAATGAATATTAACAACTAGGAAAATGTCATCATTATACAGATCAGAAGATATCTAACAAATTACTGAGAAAAAGAAAGAGTGTGCATTAATAGCATTGTTACACCTAATGTGGTTGGGTTAAATCTGAAAGACTGTCCAACTGATGATGTACCTTGAAGCAAAAGGAAAGTTTGATGATGTAAAGATGTAAAGATAGATAGATAGATAGATGGATGGATGGATAGATAGATAGATAGATAGATAGATAGATAGATAGATAGATAGATAGATAGATAGATGATGGATGGATGGATGGATGGATAGATAGATAGATAGATAGATAGATAGATAGATAGATGGATGGATGGATGGATAGATAGATAGATAGATAGATAGATAGATAGATAGATAGATAGATAGATAGATAGATAGATATAGATAGATAGACAGATGACTTACCAACAAGAAAATCACAGAGAAAATGAAGTACCCATTATCATTTTTAAAGTGTACCAAAATCAGATACAATGTGTAAAAAAATCCCATTCTGAATCTAAGACACGCTGATCAATCATACAGTGATCCTAATCCAGATTCATCCACAAAGGTAAAGAAAATGGAAACTAAACAGCAACAACAAGAAAGTTGTACTAATCACAAGATGCTGAAATACTAAAATTGAAAGTGAAATAGCATCTGAAATAATGGCTTTGTAAAGTGACATTTAAGTCACATTGGAATAGATAAATAATTAAATGAAGAATGACAGATTAATCATGGGAAAGAGGAAATTGTGAGAAAGATATCCAAAAGAAATCTGTCTTGATTTTATAAGAGAAGCCAGACCGAAATTCTGCCAGGTTTTCAAGATTCTATTACTATACTCTATAACAGGGGTGGGCAAACTATGGCCCGCAGGCCACATCCGGCCCATTGGTCTGTCCAATCCGGCCCACCCCTGAAAAAAAATCGCTGGGCGTGGCGTATTGCCCTGTGCTGCGTGGCCCCCAAAACTGCAAAACAGTGTGGAGCGATCTAGGGGTAGGAAAGAAAAGAACTTTGCAAAGGCCTCGGCTGGGAGTTCGAAATCACCTTTGAGTGCAACCTCTCCAAAGGTGAGTCCCCACCAATCCCCCCTTTTTTTCCAGGGCTTCCAGGCTTAAACTTTGCAAAGGCAAAGCTTGCAGGCTGGAGCATCTTCCCGCCGAGGAGTGGGAAGGGTTGGGCTGGGGGGCGGGCTGCTTGGAGCCACCTAAAGCTAGACCGCTGCTGGAGAAGCCTTGCCCTGCCTTGGTGCCCCGTTTCCCGGCTTGGCGGTCCTGCTCGGGCAGCACTTTAAAAGCCTGCTCCCAGCACCCGAGCAACTTCCCAGCAACTTTCGGCTTCCTTTTAACTCGCGGGCGCTCGTGGCTGGCCCCGAGCCATATGGCGGAGGGGAAGCCCGGCAGGCGGACGGGCAGGCAGGCTGCTTGGAGGAGTTGACCCGGCGGCGCTCCGGGCTTCACCTCCGCCATGCAGCTTGGGCGAGGTGTGAGCGTCCGTGAGTTAAAATGAAGCCGAAAGTTGCTGGGAAGTTGCTCGGTTTTCCAGGGCTCTGCAAAGGCAAAGTTTGAAGGCTGGAGCATCTTCCCACCGAGGAGCGGGAAGGGTTCCGCCCGGCGGGTAGGCGGGCTGCTTAAACTTTGCTCGGGTGGCACTTTAAAAGCCTGCTCCCAGCACCAGAGCAACTTCCCAGCAACTTTTAACTTGCGGGCGCTCGCACCTCGCCCCGAGCCGCACAGAAGCCCATGCCAAGCAGCCTGTCCCACCCACCGAGTGGAACGCTTCCCATTCCTCGGCGGGAAGACACTCCTGCCTGCAAACTTTGCCTTTGCAAAGCCCTGGAAGCCCCGGAAACCTAAGCAACTTCCCAGCAACTTTCGGCTTCATTTTAACTCGTGGGCGTTCGTGCCTGGCCCCAAGCCACATGGCAGAAGGGAAGCCCGGCGGGTGGGTGGACGGGCTGCTTGGAGGAAGCGACCTGGCGGTGCTCCAGCAGCAGCAACAGGCAGTTCCACCCGGGCTCTGCTCAGATGTCCGGCTGGGGCTGTCAGGAGTTGCTACCGCCAGTGCAGCTCTGCACGGCTCCAGTCTCACGTTGCCTTGGGAAGGAAAAGGCAAAACCAGGAGCTGCTGAGCCTGAGCCTCTGGTGCCACTGCTGCCATTGCAAAGCACTGCCATGGCTCTTCCTTTTTGCCTTTCCCTTCCCGAGGCAATGCGGGACTGGAGCCACGCCGGCGGCAGCAACTCCTGACTCAGGGGGCCTCCGAGGGGAGGGGAAGGAGGAGAAGGGGGTGAAAGGGTGGGGGGGGCAATTCCCAAAAAATCTTGTGCTGACCCGGCCCGTCTGTCAAATTTGAAAATTCAATGCGGCCCCTGAATCAAAATGTTTGCCCACCCCTGCTCTGTAACAATTTTAACAAAGAGTCCTATAATCCTTGCAGTATCTGTTTCCTGATCTGTCTACTTCAAAGGCTAATAGGCTCTGGTATATGAATGAAGCAGGAAGCACATTATTAGAGTTCTCTCTCTCTCTCTCTCTGTCTCTCTCTCTCTCTCACACACACGGAAAATGCCTTTTTCTAGAAATTGAAAGCTACTGAAAACATGGCTGCTCATGGGACTGGACAGCTGTTAAAAGACTCATTTCCTCCTTTCTCCCTCCATGTTCAATTATTAGATACATGTTAATTAGGTAAGAAGAGTTTTAGTTTTCAGATGAGAAAATTGAATTTAAATTGGATTTGTAGAATAATGATGAGCATGTCGTTGCCAAGATGTATAGATTTCTATTGAAAATAAATACGCAAGATGAATGTGTTAAACGCTGTATGATTCAATGGGCATTTTTTTTTTTTGTATTATATAATGCTAGATCAGTGAGAGAATATGTAGAGTAAGTTCATGTTGAAATTCATGTTGAGTTGTAATTTGAAAAATAATTTCTACAAGATGAAGTTTTATTGCTATTAACACCTAATAAATTGTCAAACATGCATGTGTCAAATGTATATTGGAAATATAAGCACTCTGAATGTATCTTTTATCACCTTTGGTGAACATGTAAGAAGGCCAATTATGATTTGGATTAAATATGTACTTTTATTCAGAGAATTCTTAAAACAAATATACAATTGAAACCAGAGGTAGGGTTTTTCTTTACATTTGAAGGATAAGCATTTGGAGAAAAAATATGGAATTTTAGTTCTATATATGATAACTGCAGGAGACTACAGAAATGTACAGAGTTAGTGAGATAGAAAGATGCACAGATTCCGGCAACAAAATAATGGATATTGAAACTAGCTAAGATGGAAAAATGCACTGCATATATTAAAGAAAAGAATCTAACTTCGTTTCTACATAGAAATAATGTTTTTTCTAGAAACTGAGAGAAATGTTACGTTAATTTTGGGATTTGAGAATTAGAAAATTTTATGACGATAGAAATATTGGATATAATTGAGTTTTAGATCAAAAGGTTAATGGATTTTGTTGTGAATGTATAAAGTTTTAATAAAGCGTGAGCTTGGAGTAAAGTGCAGGGTTCTGGCCCTGCACTTCTGATTGGCTGTTAAACGGCCGGATTGGATTGGCCCGCTCCGGGGAATCCGATTGGCCCTTAAACAGAGAGTCCTATTGGTTATGAGAGCTAGCGCTCCTCATTGGTTATTGGTTAATAGTTACGGGGTTTGCCTATATAAGGCGGGTTAAAACTGCTATAGATGCCAGAAGTCACTATGTAAATAAAGAGCTGAAGTTCACTGTTCAGAGGCTTGTCTCCATTCTTTCTCACCCATGCTCCAAACATAACACTGGTGACGAGGATGGGATGTGGAGACATCTGAACCAATGAAACTTCGAAGAACACCGAGCATGTGACAGATGACGCCACACAACGGAACCATGTCCAGGGGCGTCGTACCACCCATTCCATTCTATCCAGTACAGGAGGACTGGGAGTCCTACATGGATCGCTTCCAAATGTTCTTAGAAACAAACAACTTAAAGGACGCCACACCAGGAAAGAAACGGGCGGTGTTCCTAACGCATTGTGGTCCAACCGTATTTAAGATGGCTAAAGCACTAGCAAAAACCCGAGAAGTGAAGGCGATGGATTGGGATGACCTCGAACCTCTCCTATGAGATCATTACGCACCGACCTTGCCTACGCTCGTGAGACGGCACGAGTTTTATCAGACGAGCCAGCGAAAGGGAAAAAGCGTGGCCGACTTCATAGCAGACCTCCGAAATTTGGGAGGCCTCTGCGGATTCACCGATTTAGAAGAAGCACTAAGAGATCACATAGTTCTGGGACTAGATGCACCAGGCGTTCAAAGCAAGCTGATGGCAAAAGGCGACATCAGCCTTGCCAACGCCATTGCCGATGCTACTGCAGCAGAAGCAACCAGGAAGTCAGCTGCACAACTACGCCGAAACCGCACTCCGGTACCACCACCGACAAGCGACATTTTATCCAGGTCAGAAGGACAGCTTGCAATGACGCACCATGAGGACCTCTCTTCGTCATCAGACAGCAACGAAGAAGGGGTCCATCAACTGCGCTCCGACCGGGAGCACCACCTGAAGCCTTTATGCCCTTGCGCTGGCTGTGGGGCCAACCATGCCAGGTCCAAATGCAAATTCCGCAACGCACTCTGCCATGAGTGCGGGAAGCGAGGCCACATCGGACGGGTCTGCCGAAGCTTACCAGGACCCAGCCAGGCCTCAAAAGGGACTAACTATCGCCAATCGACAGGAAACCATCCTGTACGGCGAGAGCCAGTAAACCACTCCTACAGAAATCGAGTTTTGCAGAGAGAAGAGGCTCACCATACTATCACTATCGGTCACGCCTCAGCTTTAGACACCAAGAAAATACAAATCACAGTAGCCATCGAGAACCAGCCTTGCCACATGGAAGTCGACTCGGGATCATCCCTCTCGATGGTGTCCTGGAAGACCCTTTAACAACTCATCCCCACGATTCAACGCCAAGATCTCCGCTTCCAAAGACTCATCCTCAAGGGCTACCAAGGGAATCGAATCCCCGTCATTGGTTCCTGCCGAGTCCAAGTCTCCTTCAAGAAGCACGCAGCATACTTACCACTAACTGTCATTGATAGAGACAGGCCTAGCCTACTAGGCCTCCAATGGTTCGCGCCACTCAGCATTGAAGTGGCCGGCATAAACCAAGTCAGCGGAAGTGACTGGGAGGGAGATCTCATCCATGAGTTCAGGGATGTCTTCGCGGACAGCTTAGGCGAGTACAAGGGGACCCCAATCTCGTTCAGTCTAGACCCAAAGGTAGCTCCCATTCGACTTAAGCCCCGTCGAGTTCCGTTTGCCTTAAAATCGAAAATCGACGAACAACTCGACAAACTGATTGCTCAGGGGGTGTTGGAGCCCATCGATCACTCCCCGTGGGAAACCCCAATCGTAACGCCCATTAAGCCAGACGGGTCAATCTGAATTTGTGGGGACTACCGGGCCACTTTGAACCATGCCCTACAGCAGAATGCATATCCAGTGCCGGTGGTGCAGCACCTCCTCCACTCCCTGGGGGGCGGGAAAGTCTTCGCTCAATTAGATTTAGCTCAGGCATATCAGCAACTACCTGTTGATGAAAAGATGGCACTGGCACAAACAATTGTGATGCACCGAGGTGCCTTTAAATGTACCCAGCTTCAATTCGGAGTTAGTGTAGCCCCGAGGATTTTTCAGAGCCTTATGGAGAGGTTATTACAAGGGATTAAAGGCGTGGTCCCTTATTTTGACAATGTATTAATTGCGGCCCCTACAAAAAAAATCTTACAGGACCGGTTAAAATTAGTCCTAAAAAAATTCCAAGAGGCCAGTCTTAAAGTAAAGAAAAACAAATGTAAATTGTGTACTGACAGTGTTGAGTTTTTAGGGTACCTAATTGATAGCCAGGGTATTCACCCTCCTGAAAGTAAACTAAGTGCGATAAAAAGTGCTCCCAGGCTACGAAACAGGGCTGATCTCCAGGCGTTCCTAGGCCTCATCAACTTTTATAATGTATTTTTACCGCATAAAGCAACGGTCGCTGAACCGTTACACTGGTTTAGATAAGAAAGCAAATTGGTTATGGGGTCACCGAGAAGAACAGGCATTCCGCAACGTAAAAAAACTGCTCACTTCTGACTCTGTACTCATGCAGTATAACAAGACTTTGCTGTTAAATATAACATATGATGCTTCGCCTTTCAGAGTGGGCACCATTTTGAGCCATGTACTGCCTAATGGGAATGAAGCCCCTGTTGCATATTTTTCAAAGACACTTTCAAAAACTGAGCAAAATTATGGACAAATCAATAAAGAAGCCCTCGCAATTGTGTCAGCCGTTAAAAGATTCCATAAGTATGTGTATGGCCGGGCTTTTACTATCGTGACTGACCACAAATCATTATTGGGGATAATAGCCAGAGATAAGCCAACTCCCTACATATTATCTCCCAGGATGACTCGATGGTCAGAATTCTTAGCTGCTTATAACTATCGGCTGCAATACCGCCCAGGGAAAGCCATTCCCCACGCCGACGCATTGAGCCAAGCACCGCTTCCAGAGACTCTCGATAATCCTGCACCAACGGTAACCATGTTGCAAATTGAGCCACTCAACTCGCCACCATTAACCGCCCGAGATATCGCGAGAGAAACCAAACGTGACCCCACCTTAGCGCGAGTCCTAAGCTGGGTAGAACGCGGATGGCCATTGGACCAATTATCAAATGACTTCACACCATTCAAGACTCGACAAACCGAGTTGTTCTCCCAAAAAGGCTGTGTCATCTGGGGCGATAGAGTCATTATCCTAGAACGACTCCAGAAAGCGCTTCTGAGAACCTTGCACGATGGCCACCCTGGCATCGTGCGAATGAAAGCCCTTGCACAAAGCTACGCATGGTGGCCGGGCATTGACAAGCAAATCGAACATTGGGTTAAAGCTTGTCCAAAATGCCAGGAAGTGAGCAACGCCCCACCTAAAGCCATTCCTACTGAATGGGAGACACCATGCGGACCCTGGTTCGAAATTCACTTGGACTTCGCGGGGCCGACCAAAGGCCACACCTTTCTACTGACCATCGACGCCTATTCAAATTGGCTCGAGATTCATCGCATGACGACTACAACCTCCGAGGCGGTCATCAAAACCTTGAAAAGACTATTTGCAACCCACAGACTACCAGACGTCCTGGTATCCGATAACGGGCCCCAATTTACAGCACTGTCGTTCGAGCAGTACCTTGCTGACCGCAGCATTCGACATGCGCTCTCCTCGCCTGCGCACCCTGCGACCAATCGCAAAGCAGATGGCATGGTCCAATTTGTGAAGAAAACCTTACAGAAGGTAGATTATGACAACATTGATGACAAGATCAATCAAATCCTTTTTTTACAACACATCACCCCACATAGCATCACCAACAAAACTCCCGCCAAACTGCTAATGGGACGAAAACTCCGCTCCCACCTCGACCGGTTACACCCAGCTTACGAACCAGAAAAACCAATAGGATCCAGCGGCCGCTGTCGTGCCTTCCAAGTAGGAGATTTGGTATATGCTAAAAACCTATCGGGTGACCCATTGTGGGTGGAGGCGACAGTAATTCATGTAACCGGCCCAAGATTCTACCTTGTACAATGCCCTGACGATTGATTATGGAAATGCCATATCGATCAATTACGATCGCGGCTTCCGGCAGGCAGTCCTGAACTCCCCTATGACCAGACTGAGGGGAGGGGAGGTACAGAAGAAGAGGAATTCCAAGGAGAAGAAAACCCGTTCGAAGGGAACAACGGTATAATAGAGATTCAGGAAGTGGAACCAGAGAGGGAAACAGTTGAACCTCAGCGAAGTACAGAGAACATGGGCAACGACGGGGAAATGAACTCTGAACCAGAAACAGCCCCACTGCCAAACAACGATCTACCTCAGCGTGATTGCAGCCAAATGACACAGCGAAAATCAAAGAGACTAATAAAACAACCGTCCTACCTAAAGGACTATGTAACTGTGCCCTGCAAACAGAAGCCAGGGGGAAGGGGTGTTGTGAATGTATAAAGTTTTAATAAAGCGTGAGCTTGGAGTAAAGTGCAGGGTTCTGGCCCTGCACTTCTGATTGGCTGTTAAACGGCCGGATCGGATTGGCCCACTCCGGGGAATCCGATTGGCCCTTAAACAGAGAGTCCTATTGGTTATGAGAGCTAGCGCTCCTCGTTGGTTATAATAGTTACGGGGTTTGCCTATATAAGGCGGGTTAAAACTGTTATAGATGCCAGAAGTCACTATGTAAATAAAGAGCTGAAGTTCACTGTTCAGAGGCTTGTCTCCATTCTTTCTCGCCCATGCTCCAAACATAACACATTTTATATTTGTAACTATCAGAGAAAATTGGAAGCTCTTTTTTCTTTTTCTTTTATTCATTCGCATCTTCCCTTTATCTATTCTTTTCTCTTTAAATATTTTTTTTTATATTTTACTATTTTTAGAAATTTAATAAAGCATATTTTAAAAAAAGAAAAAGAAAAGTATGGGGAAAGAAAAACATTCTTTTCTCTCTTGCACTTTCTGGCATTGATAGTAGAAGAAAGAACAGAGAATATCTCCTTTGATATCAATACTCGAATTCCACTGAATAATAACTCTAAGACTTTTCTGCCAGTTACATGTACTGAAGGAATCCCTATACTTTTTTTTCCTCTGCACATTTCTGGTCCCAACTCTGCCTTGCTGTTGAGGTAAATTGGGAATTAAAATGTGGGCAACAAAACCTTATATCAGCTCCCAACCCAGAGAACAGCCTTTTACTGCTGTCACATGGAAGAACCATTTTTGGTCCCATCTATCTGGAAGTTATCAGGATGAGTAAAACTGATGTAAACAGCCACCACATAGAATTCTTTTTTGTGTGTGACTATTATATTCTAGAAATCAGAAGTAAGATAATTTTAGTTCTAATAATATCTAGATGCCAAAACCTCAATTCCTTTTAACCTTTCTTATTTTAATCTATTCTTCTCAGAGTATTTCAACTCAGGTCACTGACAGAGAGAACAATAAACCACAGGGCTGCCAACCTTGAGTGATAGTTCAGAGTGAGACACTGCGAGGGAGCGAAGCGACTGAGGGGGGGGGATGGTGTGGAAGGGGGGTGTCCCCCCTTCCACGGTAGGGAGCTTTGACAATTTTACATTTTAAATGGTGCAATCTGATGCATACTTTAGTCATGATTTGGACATATACATACATACATACATGCAAGCAGCACCAATGTACTTGAATCGGATTTGTAAGATATTAATAATGCAGTTCACTGACCATGAATAATTGAAGTTCCTGACTTGTAACTGCAGTATTCTACCTCAACTGACTTTATTAGCTTAGTGATGTACTATAGACCACTATAGGATGAATTCAATGTGCAACAAAAAGACAAAAACCCGAAACAACTACAGAGATAATGCAAATACATCAATGGGTATTCTTCTTTCTGTATCAAATACCATACTACATGCCAATATCAAATGCTATAGTCTCAGTCTTTAATTATATACTAACTTGTTGACTGAAATAGGGGTTCATAATTTCAGACATGTATAAACTAAACATTTAATCAAATAATGAGTGCTTCATATAAATATTCATATTGTTAACTGTAAAACTCATCTACTGTATTCTGAAGCTTGAGCACAGTGAGGAAACAGTATATTATTTATTGGGTAAGTTTAGATTCTGAACTTAATGGTCTTACTGCTCTTTGGATGGTAAATTGTGTTAAGATTAGAATAAGTTCTAGTTGAGTCAGGGCTATCCCAATTTGGGGCTGAGAAGCCTACTGGCATCAAAAAAAGTCCTTATTGAGTCCTTATCTAAGGGTTTGAAAATATGATAATAATGTAGTACAGTCCTGTCGATCTGGTGCATGGAGACCTAGGATTTAAACTCAAAGGAGAAAGAGAAAAAAGTGATTCCTTCATCCACTGCCAGAGATGTAATCCTGTCAGTCCTCCAACCTTTCTATTAAGTATTTTGCAAAAAAGCTGCCCAGCCCCTTTATAGATCAGCCTGGCGCGCTTCTCGCCTTGCTGGTTTGGGAAGACTCTTTTGGATCAGCTAAAAGAGAGCATAAGTCGTGTAAAGGGGTGGTAATAATAATTATAATAATAATAAAATTTAAAATAATAATAATTTTATTCAGAGTTGTGTTGGATCTCTTTTTTGGGGGGGGGGGTTTGTCCCATTCTTTCTTGGTGTTCTTTCTGTCCTTTTTGCTTTTTTAAATGGTCTTTCTCCCCTGGGTCAGAAATCCAGCCAGAGAAAATAAAGAAACATCACCAAAGATTTAAACACCAAAGGGTTAAATGGAAGCCACTCCGTTGGCTTTGCTTACCATTGTTATTACTGGCCGAGGCTGTAAAGAGGCTTTGCCAGCCCCCTCGTGTCCTTCTTTGGAAAGCCTAGGGCAGCTGGCTTGTCCCAGAGGACATTGCAGAGAGGGAGAGGGCGGGGCAAAGTGGCTGCGAGCGCCCCGGGCGGGAAGAAGCCTCCTGCTCTTCGCTTTCCTGAAGCGATAATGATCGGCATCGTGACAGTTACGGGACGCCGGCAGAAGGATTAAGGCGGGAAAAGAGGCGCGGTGGGGTGGCTGGGCAGGGCGGGGCGGCGCTGGGAGCTCATCTTTCTCCTAAGCTAAGGGGAATATTCGGAATATAATCAGAGAATGTAGGGATATTTTTGTACATTCCATGATTTTGGGGGTTTAGCGTGAGATTTTGTTTATCAGAGTGAGACAGTCAAAATTGATTGAATTGCGTGAGTCTCACGCTGATTGCGTGAGAGTTGGCAGCCCTGAAACCACCAGAAGGGCTTGCCTTCAGAAGTCATGCTGCTCCATCACTGGAGGCTTTTAAGAAGTGACTGGACAACTATTTATCTGAAACTGCATAAGGTCTCTGCTTGAGCAGGTGGTTGGACTAGAAGACCTCCAAGGTTTGGCCATGGTTCCTTCCAACTCTGTTCTGTTATTCTGTTAAATCAAAGAGAAAATTATCTATTTGTAAAACATTGGCCATACCTTATTTTTTAATGCTTTTTTTGTAGTAAGAAGTAGAATTAAAAATACTGGATAGGATTTTTTTCCCCTGACAAATGCTGTCAAGAAGACAAATGGTATTGACTTCTTAGGAATAACAGCTCCAACTCATTTAGCCACACAAAAGTTGAAATAGAATTAACATAATCCCTCTAGTACAGAACAGTAATTGTTATGAAAGACCCGAATGAAAACTATGAGTCAATGAAGAAGGAAGAATGCTGTTTCAATTGATCTCATTTATTGTTAGAAATTGATTCTACTATGTGCCATCTGAATTTAATGTTTTCTGTTTCTCAGAGGATTTATTATAAGTTTTCATATATAGTTGTTTCAATATATGAAATGTTGAATATAGGCTTCATTAAGTATTAGGTTGAAATATCCCCATTAATTTAATTTTTATGGTACCTGGAGGATCAAAAATCCTCATGAGAGCATTTCTCTAGTTATCTCAAAAGTGCTTTTTCAAAATGCATCTGGACTTTTATATATATATATATATATTGCTTTTCATCCAAGAAGCTTCTTCAGCTCTGACTGGATGGTGGGGAATGGAAGGATTTATAGTCCTTGCAGACAGCTGGTCATTTGCATTATTGTTGTTTGTTTTGGCTGGCAGATGTTGTGGCCTATTGGAGTCAGACAAGGAGGGAGAGCCTGTGCAAGCTTTGGAGCCTTTGGAAGACTCTGATGAGGAAGCAGAGGCAGAGGCAGAGCCGGGGACATCTGTACACTCCCAAGTGGAGAGGCAGCTGTCTTTGGGGCCTGAGCTGAGTGAGAGGGAGGAACAGATGGGGCCCATCCCAGATGCGCATATGCATGGAGAGGAGAGGGGAGGGGAGGGGAGGGGAAAAAAGAGGAGAGGAGAGGAATGGAAGGCAATAAGTTGGCTCTCGGGGAAAAGAAGTGTTAAGTATTCTGACATGGGTTGAAGTAAATTGGAGACAGTCTTTGTTGGTGAACTTTCAGCTCTTTAGTGACTTCTGAACATAACAGCAAACTCTGCCTTATATAGGCAACCCTTGTGAAAATTGACCAATAGAGAGCTAGGAACGCTAGCTCTTAAACCAATAACAAACCTCCGTTAAGGGCCAATCGGATTCTTTAGAACTGACCAATCCAATCTGGCCACTTAAC